>OZ014431.1:11637433-12947912 GCA_963966015.1 Aphidecta obliterata | reverse complement strand
TGAAAAAAATAGATTGAACCACTAATGAAAATAAAATTCTGATATATCCGGTGATTCCATGTTTCAAAGTTTATAAAATAACACAACAGTACTTGTCATATTGACAATGAAAGCTGAAGCTCATTTTTTTCTTTACATATCTGTGCTCAGGTCCGTATCTAGGCACTATTGCGCCTGTGGCAATATATTAGACAGCGCCCCCCCATTTGCGTAGATTTTTTTCCAAAATGTCATATATTTCCGTAAGAGTTTCAAAATAATTCACATTTTTATGGAAAATTTTTTTCATTGAAAACATTGAAATACACATTGTAAATGAAATGCATAAAAATAAAACAAATAATATTCATATTTATGTAATAAATACGGACATTTGTCTTAAAAAATATAAATTCTTCAACTCAAAATTTAAAAATACATACTGCAAACGTAGAATAAAAATTTTTTGGTAAGTTGACTAGAATACAATTATCGATAATCACAATCTCTGCAAAAAAAAAACCGCAAACTTAGCATACAAATACTATTTTATAACCATTCGAAACACGTACTGATAGTTTCGTACAGGGCCAGATGTTACAATATTCAAGAAGTCCATACGTTAAGTATAAAAAAATCACTAGAATAATCTTTGCCAGTAAGATTGAAGATTCAATGAAAGGTAACACTAAAATTTGAGTTTTATTAGATTTCAAAAAAAGACGCTCTGAGAAGTGAGAACTCAAGTTTGAAAATCCATATTTTCCGCAATGAACCGAACATATTTCTTCTTGAATTGAAAGGAACAATATTATTATGTTAAAATACGAATAATTGAATATATCCGATGCCAGAATAATGTCATAGAAAATAACTTAAATACTTAGTACAACTCACCCTCAATAGCACAATTTATAATGCTCGAATCCAAAAGCACAATGGCACAAAAAAGTCAGAATATAAAAAAAAACTCGAAACTTATAACACTTCAAATCTGGATACACACTAAACAAACATTGAAATTTAAATTTTTTGCTCTTCCCTTAAAAATTGAAAGAAATCAATATTTATGTAGAATAGAATAAGAATCCCCAATTTTTCTCCCACTTCTTGAGCTCAAAACTCTGATTGGTGAATTTTTGGCAATACAAACCGTTTTTAAAATACCACAGATGTGGCCTAAAAATCTAAACAAATCGATCATTATGAACCATCATCATCAAAGAAGCCGCCCTTCAAAACAAGCTGGATGCGATAAGGGATGTAGTGTAAGCAACTCATAAAAGGGCTGTGCTTGGAATCGCATGACGATATTGCCAATTGTAATATTTATGATCAGAGTGCGGCATCTTTGAAAATTTTTGAAAACAATTGGACCATATTTCTCGTATTTCTGACCTTATTGCATTCTCATTCTGTTTTTTGAATGTCAATGTTTCGAAATGTTGTGATCGAATTACTTACTTACGTAACCGTGTTGTCATCTTTCGCATTAAGTTTTTTTGCTTGGCGCTTCTATTTTTTATTTTTGATATTTTTTGGCGCCCCTTCGGACCTTGCGCCCGTAGCAAGTGCCACCCTTGCCACGCCCTAGATACGGCCCTGTTTGTGCTAACTAATTCTTCCGGTAAGAAATGAACAATTTTGCGGTCCAAAACAGAAAACAGGATCCCTTACGATGAATCAAGGATTCACCTAGCAATGACCTGTTGAAGGTAATCTTCCACAGGCCAAAGGATGAGTTAACGGAACACACCCCTACACTTAATGTTGTTTCCAAATTTCCAAAAAGAACTTTCTTTCTGGTGTCAGAGCAGCTGCGATATAAAATCAATTTACATTTTGGTTCTTCCCACCCTCTTAGGGCCAGAGGCTCATCGCAAAGCAAGGAATAATTTCGTTTAGATAACTCACTCGTACCAAAATAAACGCGGAGAAAGCGCAACAAATCAAACCGAATCGACATCAATCAAAAACTAGATGAGGTTTTTCCTAATCCTCGGTTTCCTTGTCGGTCCCTTTACCCAACTAATCCCCTAATTAACATCCAATTTCGATACGAATTACGAACTACCAAAATTATAAATTATATTTCTGTCAACATCGGAAATTGGTCGGGCGTTTTTGCCAAGTACGGGACGATTGTAATATGTACACCTAATAACATTCTGCATAGTGAAAGCTTGGTGAAAGTCTCGCGTGCAGCTGAGATTCTCGGGCCGAAGTCCATTCATGTTGGTATCATTGATAATACACCTGTTTTAGCGCCTAAATTTGACAGTCGCGCTGCATGTCCAAGAGCCCCAGGTAGCAAAATCAACACGAAGCACGTTGAGTGCTATGTAATAATCTACTCAAGAGTAACGAAGTTGACATGGTGCGGCCTAAAAATGTCAGATGATTTCATCATGAATTTTATTCGAGAAAATAATTGGTCAGTTAAAGATTGAGATGACAAAACTGAATAAATTTAATGGTTCTATGTTGGGTATACTGCTGTGACGATAAAAATGATCGAAATTCAATTGGTTGAAATTCATCACTGAAAAGTATCACCAATATATCAAAAGAAAAACAAGGCCACAGAGCAGCGATGTAGCAGAGAGGCTCCTCTGTATAGAGCACAGTAAGGGTGAAAACATAGTGGAGCATCGCCTCATGTCGGGCATCAGAGGGCACATAGTGGGGCATCTATGAAAGCAGTTGTAAGAATTATGAATCCAGAATCGTAGTGAGGTGTTGGAAATAGGAAGTAGTGTTGGGTGAACAATTAACAGTGCTGTGCCTCAGGTGGCGTGAAAAAGCCTACACAGAACACAACCGGGTCTCCTTACTCGCACAATTTCTGAGCTTCTGAGGGGTCTCACAGAGACCTAGGAGAGTCGAGATATAAAAAAAATAAATGAATAAATAATAAATAAATAAATATCGAATATGTTTTCTGATATTTGTTGCACCCAGTTAAAAGAATATAAAATATTTTATCTGACAAAAATATAAAAGAGTTTGCTATAATATCAGTTTTCTGTTTTATTTACATTTTTCTCGTAGCTCACCTGGTATATTTGTAATATTGCTCATTTCCGTCCATCATCTTCTGTTGCATCCAGTTAATGAAATATAAAATATTTTTTCACTTACTCCTATTGAATTATATATTCATTATTAAACTACTTTTGAGCAATAAATAGTATCTGGAAACAAACACCATGAGTAATAATAACTCACTACTATAACTCCCTGTTTCTGTGCTTCTGAACAAACCGATTGGCCGAAAGGGAACAGTCCATTATTGGTACTGAGAGGTCACTTGAATAATTTTGACGTTTTCTCAAATTAAGGCGATACCTAATTATTATTGTGAATGTTTTGTTGAAAAAGATGTATTCAGATAGTGAAGATGAATTATTATGTACACCTTCAGAAATAAGGCAATCAGCCAATGTTACCATACAGCATTTATTGCCAGAAAAATCCCGAAACAAATATGAAGGTGTATACAACAATTTTCAAGATTGGTGTAGCAGTAAGAATATAAAGTCATCGTTTACAGACAATGTTCTTTCGGCATATTTTAGTGAACTTGGCACTAAATATAAAACATCGCCCCTATGGACTTTCTACTCCATGTTAAGAAGCACAATCAACATAAATAATGCATTGTTATAGGTAACTATTAAGATTTGAGAATAAAGTTCTTTCTCTGTACTTGTATCTCAGTATTTTTTGTTAGATACGTAGATGAAGTATAGTGCGGAAATGGTCATAACTCACTCGATGAATTACATCATGCTGCAAACTTATCTGCGTGAGTTATAGCCTACATTACCGCTCGTTAAATAATATACTATTATCTGACAAAAATATGAAAGACATTGCTATAATATTGGCTTTTTCTTTTATTTACGTTGTTTTTGTAGACCACCTGATATATTTGTTATATTGCTTATTTCCGACCTTTATTCAACACATATCTGTTGTGATGTCTCCTTTTTGAGCGCTCGTACTACTTACACGAGGCCTACCTATATCATTTCGTCACGATGTCTGTATTTTTCGAATTTTGAGCCGAAAATGGTCTCAATCGACTATGTTCGACTCACTGATGACGAATCTGTCGGAAAATTCGAGTCTGTCCGTCCGTCCATCCGTCCGTCCGTCAGTAAGCTCGATAACTCTCGAACGGAACAACCTTGGGACTTGAAATTTTCAGTGTGGGTTCAGTTCCCGAATGCCTCTGTTGAGTTTGTTAATGGGCCAAATTCCACCAGGGGTTCCGTAAATATGGCCGTTCAAAGTTTTGTTCTCCTGATTACTTGAAAACAACAGATTTGGTCAAGATGAAATTTTGCACTCACATGGAGAATGAGGTGTTCAGGCTACTTGTGAAATTTTGTCCAGATCGCATGACCAGAACCATAGAAACCATAGAAAATTGTAACTTTTGAACAGAAACGCCTAGGGACTTGAAATTTTTAGGATAGGTGTGGATCTCGAATGTCGGGATCACGTTTATCAATGAGCAGAATTATACGAGGGGTTCCGTAAATACGGTCGTTTGAAATTTTGTTTTTTCGATAATTTCGAAACTACGGATTCGATCGAGATGAAATTTTGTATTTGAATCGAGAATGATATATTAAAGCAATATTTTGTCCAGCTCGCATGACCAGAACCATAGAAACAATAGAAAACTGTAACTTTTGAACGGAAAGGCCTAGGAACTTGAAATTTTCAGGGTGGGTTTGGATCGCGAATATTGCGGTCACGTTCATCAATGAGCAAAATTAGACTAGGGTTCCGTAAGTATGGCCGTTCAAAATATTTTTTTCCTGATAGTTTCGAAACTACTGATTGGATTGGTATGAAGTTTCGCACCTAGCTGAGGAATAATGTATTCAAACTACGTGCGAAATTTTGTCCAGATCGCATCACCAAGACCATAGATACCGTGAAAAAATTCTAGCGAATTATCGAAAAAAAAATGGTCAGCTGAAGCACTGACATGAAGTCTGGAGTTTCGCCTAAGTTTCAGAATTTTTTTGACAGGTTTCGAAAATTTCTTCAATTGATTTCTAAAACTGGAAAATGCGAATTTACCTACAAGGTGGATGTACGAGCGCTCAAAAGCTTCAGACTTCACGGCAGTGCTTCTCGTAATTTTTTTTATCCCACATTGCAGGCGAAATTAATATTCTACTTATTAATTTTTCTTTGTCCATTTCAATACAAATAAATTATTCTCCTCTTCTCACTGTGTTTATATTTTAACTTAACTACGACACTGACTTGAACACAATACGGCTAGCACCAATCAAATGTCTAGTTTGGGGCATCAGTCTTGAAAATCAAATCGATTCGATTCCTCGGCAACGATGCTCGATGCCTGGGTTAAGGCGATGGTCGATGCTTCACTACGAACGGTTTAGTTCAGTTACATGTATTTGCTTGTAAATTATAGAACAGAGAACTATCAACAAAATGAAATATACTTCTGAATATAACAGACGACAAATCACAATTACAGTAAAAAACAACAGAAAATAGTGAAAAAAAATATTTGTGCTAATCAATATGGTTTTTAATTTCAATAATTATATGGGGAAGATTTCGATTATCCTTCTAGTCTTGGTAATTCGATCTGGATGAACTTTTGAACGTAGCTGGATTACCTCATTTTTCATCTATGTGCGAAATTTCGTTTTGATCGAATCAGTAGTTTCGAAGCAACCAGAAAAACAAAATTTCGAACGGTCATATTCACGGAACCCCTGGTCGAATTTTGCCAAATAACGAACTCATCCGTGAAACTCGAGATTTGGACCTACGATGAAAATTTCAAGTTTCTAAGTCGTTCCGTTCGAGAGTTATCGTAAACAGACAGACGGCCGGACGGACAGACTTGAATTTTTCGAAAACTCTACATTAGTGAATTGAACCTTGTCGATTGAAACCATTTTCGGCTCAAAATTCGAAAATTTCTATGATTTCTATGGTTCCGGTCATGCGATCTGGACAAAATTTCTGAGAGCGAAATTTCATCTCAATCTAATCAGTAGTTTCGAAGTAATCAGTAGGTCAAAATTCAAAACGGCCATATTTACGGAACCCCTGGTGGAATTCTGCCCATTAACTCAACTGCGGCATTCAGGAACTGAACCCATACTGAAATTTGAAGTGTTTAGTTTCTAGGACATTCCGTTCGAGAGTTATCGTGTATACGGCCGAACGAACCGACTCGAATTTTTCGACGGATTCGTCATCAGTGAGTCGAACCTTGTCGATTAAGACCATTTTCGACTCCAAATTCGAAAAATACAGGCATCGTGATGAATTGATGTAATAGCCCTTCTGTTAGTAAAACGAGCGCTCAAGAAGCATGCAAGGAATGCTTTTCATTATACGAATAAAAATTATAGTTGATTGAACAATAGCCATTCCTTTATCTCCAATTTCTTCTAGATGTCTTTTCTTTAGATTGTTTTAGAAAAAAAACCGAAACTTTAACGAAAAATCGAATTGATGATTAAATATTCATTTATATGAAAATTTAAACACCTTTCAGTTACAACTTAGGAAAAATAGGTAATGTGAGTGGTATAACTTTTCGCAATAAGGTGAAATCGATAATCGGATCAGAGCCAGTGAAGACATCCAGACAAACGGATAAACAAAGGCAATACAATACACAACGATTAACCAAAATTTATTTCATTCGATTCTTGGCTACGAGCCGAAATAATTCAACATTGGAAACGAATTGTTTTGACTTATTTGGCGGACGGGCGTGTTATCTTCCGGTGAAAGGAACTGACTTACCTTATACATCCAACTCAATTTTTTTTAAGGAACTCACTGAATTCCTGATATCTGCGGTAGATAAATGAAATTATGAATCATGCAGGATCGGAATGAATATGCCATGTAATTTTTAATTTGGTCTGGATTTCTTTGTTACTGAGTCATTTCTGACGATTTGGATTTTCGGAAAACAGTCTGGGAGTTAGTCAAAAATCTGGAGAGCATCGTGATTCACTTTGGTAAAATGGATATTTTGCAGTGACTTCACGTGAAAATTCCATGAGTGAAACATGGGAAAGATATATATAAAATTAAATATTGTAGGAAGGTTCCAGGAACTCTTTGGAAAGTAGCGACCAGAAAAAGGCTTCTTTGTATTGAACAAAAAATCAATTGATTGACACTATATTATTTTGAGAATTTGAGAGCCATTTGAAAGATTCATGGTAATAATAACTGCCAAAAGAAGCACGTCATAAAACTATTCTCTTTCATTGCTGCCGCAGAGTGAGATAAAAAAATAAGCATTCTAGGTATTTAGAGCATTATATTACTTTCCAGTCGTTTCCTCAATCTCGATCACGATATGTATTTCTTTCTTACATTATTTACACCTCGCCAGTATAAAAAAATCCAATTGACCTTCTCCTCGAATTTCTATTCGCACCGTTGAAGTCATCAGATTTGCATGTGTGCAAGTCTGCGTTCAGGTTCAGATTAGGAACGGTTCTAATCACCAAGACAATCATCTTCAGAGTCTTCAGACCCAATTAGGTTCTCCGATAAAAAAGACATATCGTGCAATCATTCTGTTAGACACTTTTTAGCGGCGAAGGATACATCAATTTAAGACTAAACAATGAGAAATCGTTCGTAACATTGACACAGTTATCTCTGAATGAGGACTGCGAATATCTTCCATTTAGTTTTCTGCACAATTTATGCCTTAATTGTTTCGGTGTCTTGTTAGACTGAAGACAATGGGGAATATTCTATTTTTACGATGATAGAAGTCGAGGAAAGATAATTATATCGTGATTTCACGATTGTCAGTTGCGTTCTATTCGAATTCTTCATTTATTTTTATCCGAAAAATTAATCAGGGTTTTTTGAAATAATTAGGGGGTAATATGATGATTGGATATATTCTGTGCAAACAAATAGTTTAAGACAACTCTGGGCTCAAAATTCGCAAGAAGCGCGCAAAATATACTGTTGAATTCCAAAATTACAGGATATTCAAAATTCCTAACTCTTGAACCATTGGCTTTGTGGTCGAAAAAAGATTTACCCAACTGGAGAGTCAGTACTCACCTGTGAATGTCACAATTTATGTGCAAAAAAATTTATTTCATCCAGTAATTCCAGAAACTTCAAGTATTGCTGGTCACATTTATAATTATTGTAAACGGTTCTTTCGATAATGAATGGTGAAACATGTTAACGGTGAATATTATCAAGCATACATAATGAAATCATATATGTTATTACATAATGCGGTCCAGTTTTCCTCGTTTAACTGTTGGTGTTCAAGTGGGCAAGTTATTCAATACCGATTGGATTTTGCAATACCTTACTTACGTACCACCAACCACGTTTAGTATTAATTCGCTCAAAAATCGAAATCAGAACATATTAATGATCTGCACCGAATCAGCCGTTCCTCCAGAAATGGAGTAACTTTTTTTTCCAACTTCCAATATCTTCGATTTGCCTGAATCGATCTATTCAAGTGAAGTGGAAAAGTCAGGAAATCTCAACTACATGAAATTTTCAATATTTGCTGAATGCATGAAATCGACCGTTTTTCCAGAAATGGAGTAAATTTTTCCTTCAACTTCCAATATCTTCGATTTTCCTGGATCGATCGATTCGAGTGTAGTGGAAAAGTCAAGAAACCTCAACTAAATAAAATTTTCAATATTTGCTGAATGCATCATGACCGTTTTTTCAGAAATGGAGTGAATTTTTACTTCCAGTTCCAATATCTTCGATTTTCCTGGATCGATCGATTCAATTGTAGTTAAAAAGTCGATCAATCTCAACTTAATGAAGTTTTCAATATTTGCTGAATGGGTGTAATCGTCCGTTTTTCCAGAAATGGGGTAAATTTTTTTTTCAATTTCCAAAATCCTCGATTTGGGTGAATCGATCGAATCAAGTGAAAAGGTCGTTAAATCTCAACTGAATGAAGTTTTCAACATATTCCATATGCACCGAATCAGTCGTTTTTCAAGAAATGGAGTAACTTTTGTTTCAACGTAAATATCTTCGACTTGTCTGAATAGATCTATTCAAGTGTAGTGAAAAAGTCAATAAATCTAAACTAAATGAAATTTTCAATATTTGCTGAATGCATGAAATCGACCTTCTTCCAGAAATGGAGTAAATTTTTCCTTCAACTTCCAATATCTTCGATTTTCCTGGATCGATCGATTCGAGTGTAGTAAAAAAGTCGATCCATCTCAACTGAAAGCAGTTTTCAATATTTACTAAATGCATGAAATCGGCCGTTTCCCCATGAATGGAGTAAATTTTTTCTGAACTTCCAATATCTTCGATTTGTCTGAATCGATCTATTCAAGTGAAGTGGAAAAGTCAGGAAATCTCAACTACATGAAATTTTCAATATTTGCTGAATGCATGAAATCGACCGTTTTTCCAGAAATGGAGTAAATTTTTCCTTCAACTTCCAATATCTTCGATTTTCCTGGATCGATCGATTCGAGTGTAGTGGAAAAGTCAAGAAACCTCAACTAAATAAAATTTTCAATATTTGCTGAATGCATCATGACCGTTTTTTCAGAAATGGAGTGAATTTTTACTTCCAGTTCCAATATCTTCGATTTTCCTGGATCGATCGATTCAATTGTAGTTAAAAAGTCGATCCATCTCAACTTAATGAAGTTTTCAATATTTGCTGAATGGGTGTAATCGTCCGTTTTTCCAGAAATGGGGTAAATTTTTTTTTCAATTTCCAAAATCCTCGATTTGGGTGAATCGATCGAATCAAGTGAAAAAGTCGTTAAATCTCAACTGAATGAAGTTTTCAACATATTCCATATGCACCGAATCAGTCGTTTTTCAAGAAATGGAGTAACTTTTGTTTCAACGTAAATATCTTCGACTTGTCTGAATAGATCTATTCAAGTGTAGTGAAAAAGTTAATAAATCTGAACTAAATGAAATTTTCAATATTTGCTGAATGCATGAAATCGACCTTCTTCCAGAAATGGAGTAAATTTTTCCTTCAACTTCCAATATCTTCGATTTTCCTGGATCGATCGATTCGAGTGTAGTAAAAAAGTCGATCCATCTCAACTGAAAGCAGTTTTCAATATTTACTGAATGCATGAAATCGGCCGTTTCCCCATGAATGGAGTAAATTTTTTCTGAACTTCCAATATCTTGGATTTGGCTGGATCGATCGAATCAAGTGAAAAAGTCGTTAAATCGCAACTAAATGAAGTTTTCAACATACTCCATATGCACCGAATCAGCCGTTCCTCCAGAAATGGAGTAACTTTTTTCTCAACTTCAAATATCTTCGATTAGTCTGAATCGATCTATTCAAGTGTAGTGGAAAAGTCAAGAAACCTCAACTAAATAAAATTTTCAATATTCGCTGAATGCACCATGACCGTTTTTTCAGAAATGGAGTGAATTTTTACTTCCAGTTCCAATATCTTCGATTTTCCTGGATCGATCGATTCAATTGTAGTTAAAAAGTCGATCCATCTCAACTTAATGAAGTTTTCAATATTTGCTGAATGGGTGTAATCGTCCGTTTTTCCAGAAATGGGGTAAATTTTTTTTTCAATTTCCAAAATCCTCGATTTGGGTGAATCGATCGAATCAAGTGAAAAAGTCGTTAAATCTCAACTGAATGAAGTTTTCAACATATTCCATATGCACCGAATCAGTCGTTTTTCAAGAAATGGAGTAACTTTTGTTTCAACGTAAATATCTTCGACTTGTCTGAATAGATCTATTCAAGTGTAGTGAAAAAGTTAATAAATCTGAACTAAATGAAATTTTCAATATTTGCTGAATGCATGAAATCGACCGTTTTTCCAGAAATGGAGTAAATTTTCCCTTCAACTTCCAATATCTTCGATTTTCCTGGATCGATCGATTCGTGTGTAGTAAAAAAGTCGACCCATCTCAACTGAAAGCAGTTTTCAATATTTACTGAATGCATGAAATCGGCCGTTTTCCCATGAATGGAGTAAATTTTTTCTGAACTTCCAATATCTTCGATTTGGCTGGATCGATCGAATCAAGTGGAAAAGTCGTTAAATCGCAACTAAATGAAGCTTTCAACATACTCCATATGCACTGAATCAGCCGTTTTTCCAGAAATAGAGTAACTTTTTTCTCAACTTCCAATATCTTCGATATGTCTGAATCGATCTATTCAAGTGTAGTTGAAAAGTCAAGAAATCTCAACTGAATAAAATTTTCAATATTTGCTGAATGCATGAAATCGACCGTTTTTCCAGAAAGGAGTAAATTTTTTCTTCCAGTTCCAATATCTTCGATTTACCTGGATCGATCGATTCAATTGTAGTTAAAAAGTCGATCCATCTCGATTAAATGAAGTTAACAATATTTGCTGAATGCGTGAAATCGTCCGTTCTTCAAGAAATGGAGTAAATTTTTTTTCAACTTCCAATATCTTCGATTTGGCTGGATCGATCGAATCAAGGGAAAAAGTCGTCAAATCTCAACTGAATGAAGTTTCCAACATACTCCAAATGCACCGAATCAGCCGTTTTTCAAGAAATGGAGTGACGTTTTTTTCAACTTCTAATATCTTCGATTTGTCTGAATCGATCTTTTCAAGTGTAGTGAAAAAGTCAATAAATCTCAACTAAATGAAATTTTCAATATTTGTTGAATGCATGAAATCAACCGTTTTTCCAGAAATGGAGTAAATTTTTTCTTTAACTTCCAATATCTTCGATTTTCCTGTATCGATCGATTCAAGTGTAGTAAAAAGGTCGATCCATCTCAACTGAAAGCAGTTTTCAATATTTACTGAATGTATGAAATCGTTTTCCCAGAAATGGAGTAAATTTTTTTTGAACTTCCAACATATTCGATTTGGCTAGATCGATCAAATCAAGTGAAAAAGTCGTTGAATCGCAACTAAAAGAAGTTTTTAACATATTCCATATGCACCGAATCTTCCGTTTTTCCAGAAATGGAGTAACTTTTTATTCAACTTTCAATATCTTTCATTTGTCTGAATCGATCTATTCAAGTGTAGTGAAAAAGTCAATCAATCTGAACCAAATAAAATTTTCAATATTTGCTGAATGCACGAAATCGACCGTTTTTCCAGAAATGGAGTAAATTTTTTCTTCTACTTCCAATGTCTTAGATTTTCTCGGATCGATCGATTCAAGTGTAGTGAAAAATGTATACATACCTACTTTGATGAAATTCGATTTGAATTCTATAATGTACTAAGAGCAACATGAACTTATCTTGAAATCTCCCGATGAATTGAACAAAGTGGATTCAATCAAATACCGCACTCAATGTGTGTGCTCATAAACATAGTGCTCCAAATTTATAATCCATAAATTAAAATGTAGTATAGAATTCTATTCCGCGTTATTCAAGGCGTGCCATTTCTAATTATCACACGACTATCCGTAGCATTTCGAGAAAACTACTTGAAAATCTTGCTCTTTGACCTTGAAATAATTTTTTGTCTGTCGTTTCTTCTCAACACGAATGCAACTCTTTCGACAAAGTGGATCAACTGACATTAGGTTGATACAGGTTTTTGGAATCTGGTCAGCGAACACCCAGTTGGGTTTCCTTCGAGATCACTCATTCCGGATAATATTTCAAAAAAACCTGCTTCGGTTCGTGCAATTCATGAATATGTTCTATAAGTTTATGATGGAATAAATTTTGCGGTTTTATTCGGGTGATATTCGGAAATTCTCTCTGCCACATCTCGATGAAATGCATAATGAAAATTTTGAGAAGTGATAATTGATTAACAACTCATTCGACCCAACCCTTCTTTCTCGAAGCCAACTCCTACATTGAGAAAAATTTTCTGATTTTGGGAAATGTGGACACTAAAAAATTCGAGCAGACTCTTCAAATTAACGATAGAATAATTAATTTTTCATTAGTTTATGATCTTATTGACGTTATTACTGTAAACTTGGACACCCAGTGGTTGTGTTGTGATTTTTTTTCGAACATAATAATTCAATTGATTTTCCCTGGTTTTTCATTTCTTTGTTTTGCTTTGATATCCAGAAATAAGTACCTAATTCATAACTTATGCGATTCAGTGACTGAGAACACCTAAAGAAACCGGTTCAGCATGACATTTATCGATTGAAAATTTGGTGCCTTATACGAGTGTATATCTTTTTATAGGTTGAACAGCGCCATAAAAGATTAAGGATGTTCTAAACCACTATTTACGTCAAAATAAGGTTTTTTTTTCATTTTATTCCATATAAATTATTTGAAAATCCTACAGTTATTGTAGAGTTGAAAGTTCGGCTACCTATAGAAATACATAAAATTCTATATAATATGTGTCCATTTAATTCACACCTTGAAAGATTAGCGACAATTATTGAATTTCACGTTGAAATTTTACAGACCACTCTAACAAGTTTTTGGTTCGTATTTAAAAGACAATTATATCAAAGAAAAAATTGGAAATCATGTTCATGATATTCATTCTCAAAGAGTACACCGAAGGTGAATTTATAAACTGGAATAACATAAAATTAGAATAATATGGCCTTGTATAATTTTCAATTTGACGTGTATACAGGGGTTACCAATGGTGAGTGAGACAACAACCAAAAGAATTCCTGTTTTGATACACGTGATATGCGGTTATGGTAAAATTCAAAATCTGGTATGGTGCAAAAAATACACTTCGTTCAGGAACTTCTGAATTCTGTTATTTCATATGACGTTTCTCGAGAGAAATTATTTTGACGTTTACCGGAGTGATACCTTCCGAAACTCGAGTGGCCCGAGGGGAGGAATGAATGAAAAACAAATCCCCAAACGTTTCCGCAGCAAACTCTTGCAGTTTTCAGCTATCTCTGATCGATTTTGGCAAGTTGTGAACATAATTTCATATATCACTCGGACCGAGAATGCAGTCGAAATTCGTCGAAAGAAGTGATTTGGTGAAAGAAATAGTGGTCCTATCCTCATAATTTTATTTACTTCAAATTTGAAAGCTACCAGGAAACTCGGAAAACATTATGTTCATGATTTGAATAAAAGAGCCCATCTGGGTCTGAAATGAGTAAAATACGATATTAAGAAAGTTATGAATGTAATTCCAACAATGTAGTTCATTTTCTGATATTTTTCATTCATTCTAGGTGGAGCGGATTTGAAAAAAAAATAGAGTAGAAATGGGCGCAAGTTATGATTTCCAAAGTTTTTCCGGGCTCCCAATGGATACATTTTTTTTCAGGTTTGCAGAATTTCACGTGAAATTTCGAATTTCGGAAGAAAATATTGTGAAATATACTGATTCAGGTGTAAACTGGAGGAATACGATTCACTACGATATTTTCAAAGGATTTTCTAGTATTGCCGAAGTAACTTGATGGGTGACCAAACAAGCACGTAGAAGCTCATGATTTCACATCAGTGCAGTTTTTGTCCAATTTATTTCATCGTAAATAATAGTTTTTTTTTCCTATGCTCTTCGAAAAAATTCCAATGGCAATTTTATTTGACACAACAAAAAATAATAACAACGTTTGCTCCGTGATAATGACATTTTTATGATATAGCTTGAGGATTTTATGTGTACAAATATATGAAACAAAATTTCTTGCAACTAGTGACTTTCCCTGAAGCGAACAAAGAAGAGCGATCCAATTATTCAACATTTCCTACTGCGTGTGAAAGCTTTTGAACGTACCAGATTCATGCACAGTAAACGAATAAACGATATCTACTTATTGTCACAAGTAAAGTAATGTATGGTCGAGAAAGTCAACAATTAATATAGGGATTCTATTTCTTTTCAAAATGAAATGAATATAGGATTCGAAGTGGCTCGACGATGTATTTGCTACACCGGAGGAATCTGTGATTTCTTTCCATTTGTCAGATAGAATTTTTATGTTTCTGTTGATAATAATAAAAGTAGTAGTTTCAAAACTTTGGATAATGGTCTTTCACAAGGTTCACTTTTAGTTCTTTCAATTGTGTTATATCCCTGCTAATTTTTCCGAAAAATTCATGTAATATGCTGATGATATTGCCCTGGCTTTCAGTCATTTTGATTTTCAAATCATAGCAAGTAATCCCTGTGCAGATTAAAAAATTCCGAAAATTTACTCTTTTAAATGGCATTTTTGTCCTAATTGTTCTATTGAATCATCAGTCTCGAGCGACCAACTTATAAGGTAGGTAGGTCGCAAGCGATATGATATAGGTAATAAAAGAGATACTTCCGATCGATGTTGAGAAACTCTTCATGAATATCACAAAAAAACTACATTGTTTTACATAATATGCCATATATATTCAAAACATTTGAATGGAAGAAACTCCTCGTTTTCCTCTCATTCTGCATATTCACACAAATTTCTCACTGGACGAGATCTCATGAAGCTTGGCGAAAATATCTTTTATTTGTTATTATAATTCGACCATTGATGAGTGCAGAATACTCAATGAAGTTGGATGTACAATGATCGTATTGTTTCTTTGTGCTAATTATATGAATAATGATATATATTCCACTGGACCCATTGCATATTTAAGAGAGCTTTCTCGACTTCTCGGAAATGCCATTATTTATTGATTGAATCCATTGAGTGAGAGCCATCACATTATTGCTTTCCTCCTGAGTAAAATCATACATTGCACAAGATTACATAGATCAAGTTATTATGGACGTTCAACTGTAATATCTGGGAATACGAATATTTAATTTTAGTTTCGAATTCCTATTGAATAAATCCCGGGAAATCATTAGTAGGGGACCTAAATTTTACATACATTGTATTAATCAAGAGTCCAAGTTATACTGGGCGCATTTATGGTTTTATGGGTACTTGCATCAGACCTACAGGGAAAAAACATAATAAATTAAAAATGGAAAATAATGCGTCAATTTTATTCATCAGCAGTGGTTACGTCGTAAACGTAAACGACCACCTGTACAGTGGTTTTCTTGCGCCCACGCTGCGGGGTCTTGTCATCTGTCTGACCATAAGTCAGAACAATTAATCAGCGAGTAGCCGAGAGGTGAAATCATCGTTGTGGAAAATCGAGAATTTTGTAAAAATCGCCGCATTTTCGTGCAAAACCGAGTCGTCTGATATCCACCGTCGCGTTTTTTATCGCACCATTGTGTCTTCTGTTGACATTGAGAAACTTTGAGTTAAGTGCCTTAGCAATCAACCAGGTGACAGCCCTGAAACTGTGCAGAAAGAAGGTTCATGCTCTGCTTCCTATCCTTCAACCCTATTTCAGTATCAGCCCATGGTGATTCGCCGAGACTCCGTCATCACCGCCTCGAAGCGAGTAATTTGGTTTATTTTCACAGTAAGTTCATCTGAGGGTGGTCGCAAACCATTTGCGACCGTTCAGAAGTATATGTAGAGAGCATCATACACCACTCTCGATTATTTTTCAATCGTGGAGTCCAATGCTTGGGAATTTACAAGAAATCAATTTTTCGACAAAGGAACGAAATAATCGTTATCTTCATAACTTGATGGTGTGAAATTCGAATATGATCTTGCCCCCCACAATAAATGATTCGATGTGTTTATTGATCTTGAATTTTGATTGAATCAGTCTTCTATCTTCGAATTAGATCAATGATAACAACTTTTTCCGGATGCAAAAAAATATTGCCAACAATCTCTTTGAATCGCTATTCGCATATCTGATAGCGGAAAATCTATGGGTGTTATTGCTTATTTCCTGTTACTTTTTAAAGTGAAGGAAATCTTCAGGATGTCCTTTGATTGATGAGATAATTAACCATGATGAAATATACTCATTTAGTCGATTAATTGTGTGATTTTCAGTAGCATCGAAGCGATTATACTGTTATGGTTCGTTCTAGATATTCATATTTGATTTTGAATTTTATACAAACCACTAACAATTTTTGAAGAATTTTGTTTCAATTTTTTTTTATTTTTTGAGCGCTCGTACTACTTACATGAGGGCTATATCATTTCGTCACGATGTCTGTATTTTTCGAATTTTGAGCCGAAAATGATCTCAATCGACTATGTTCGACTCACTAATGACGAATCCTTCGGAAAATTCGAGTCTGTCCGTCCGGCCGTCCGTAAGCACGATAAATCTCGAACGGATCAACTTAGAGATTTGAAATTTTTAGTGTGGGTTCAGTTCCCGAATGCCTCGGTTGAGTTCGTTAATGGGCCAAATTCCACCTGGGGTTCCGTAAATATGGCTGTTCAAAGTTTTGTTCCCTGATTACTTGAAAACTACAGATTTTATCGAGATGAAATTCTGCACTCAAATGAAGAATGAGGTGTTCAAGCTACATGTGAAATTTTGTCCAGATCGCATCACCAGAACCATAGAAACCATAGAAAATTGTAACTTTTGAACGGAAATGCCTAGGGACTTGAAATTTTCAGGATAGGTGTGGATCTCGAATGTCGTGATCACGTTCATCTATGAGTGAAATTATACTAGGGGTTCCGTAAATATGATCGTTTGAAATTTAGTTGTCTTGATAATTTCAAAACTAACGATTTGATCGTGACGAAATTTGGTATACTAAAGGAGAATGATATATTCAAGCTACATTTCTCCAAATCACATAACCAGAACCATAGAAACCATAGAAAATACAAACTTTCGAACGGAAAGGCCTAGGGACTTGAAATTTTCATGATAGGTGTGGATCTGAAATGTCGCGTTCACGTTCATCAATGAGCAGAATTATATAGGGGGTTCCGTAAATACGGTAGTTTGAAATTTTTTTTCTCGTTAATTTCTGAACTACGGATTCGATCGAGATGAAATTTTGTATTTTAATCGAGAATGATATATTAAAGCAATATTTTGTCCAGATCGCATGACCAGAACCATAGAAAATTGTAACTTTTGAACGGAAAGGCTTAGGAACTTGAAATTCTCAGGGTGTGTTTGGATCGCGAATATCGCGGTCACCTTCATCAATGAGCAAAATGAGACTAGAGGTTCCGTAAATATGGCCGTTCAAAATATTTTTTTCCTGATAGTTCCGAAACTACTGATTGGATTGGAATGAAATTTTGCACCTAGCTGAGGAATAATGTATTCAAACTGCGTGCGAAATTTTGTCCAGATCGCATCACCAAGACCATAGATACCGTAGAAAATTCTAGCGAATTTTCGAAAAAAAAGTCCGGATTTTCGCCTAAGTTTCAGAATTTTTTCGACAGCTGTCGAAAATTCCTTCAATTGATTTCTGAAAATGGCAAATGCGAATCTACCTACAAGATGGATGTACGAGCGCTCAAAAGCTCCTGACTTCACGGCAGTGCTTTTCGTAATTTTTTTTTCCGAGACTCAATTTCAAGGAGTGTTCCAAAAATGCACAAATAAAGAAAATTTCTTTATAAAAACAACATACAATCAACAATCCTATTCTATAAATCAAACCCAACGATCAAAATAACCTAAAACTACTTAATATATTATCTAAACTCCTAAACAATTAATGTTCGATCGATGCTGATGCTCACTCAATCTTTCCTCTTCCAAACAGCGCTCTGCTTTCAAATTCTCCTTCTCTTCTTCACTCGCCAACGTCACACCAACAAATCAACCAAACCAATCCTTTTCCAACTTTTCAAACATTTTTCAATTCAATTCAAATCACTCTTTTGAAAGATCAATTTTTTGCTTGACGTTTCTTCCCCTATTGTTTCTTTGCCTGCTCTCGATCCATATTATATTTTTAAAGTCTTGTTTCCATAATAACATAATAGTAAATTACCACCTAGACTATTTACATTCACATTTTTCTTATTTTGAAATAATATGAACCCTCTTGAAAATATCATTTTACAATAATTTATACGTTGATACAATACGATGTTTGAAAGGTTCTTGAATTTTTGGTTATAATACCTCTTCGGGCAATGTGATATTCTAATGATTAGTGGAATTTTTTGGAATTCAAACTTTTTCTTTGATTCTATGAGTTCCTGAATGTTCATTTCATCACACCTGGATGGCGAATTGCTGTTTAGTCTTTGCTTGATTTCATGAAATGTATATAGCATAAACCATTTAAACTCTCGAATAACATAACTATAGCATATACCATTTATACGGTGGAATAACATAACATAACGAGTTTTATGCTAATGCCTTATGTCAAAACCAGAGTGCGCATGGTGAATTGCTCCGTGCCAAATTTGAAACATAGTTTCTAGTTAATTCAACTGAAAAATATGAATTCAAAAAGAATTATACATAAGCGGGAATCCGTTTCTCTTTGTTCACTTTATTCGAATCGATTTTTGAACCAAAGTTTCGAAACTTTAACGCCAAAAGTTCTATCTTATTCCTATGTTCAAATTGTCAAATCACAACCTTCATGTCATGTTGATCTTATGTAACATCAATCCTAAACAATTCAGGAAAATTTTCCATATGATTATAATGAGGACATGACATCATAGCTCTTCATGTCAAGCACCTGCGAATTCGCTCATCAATTTTTCATTGCCCTCATTGGTGATCCTCACCAAATAATCTCAATCACCAAAGGATATCGAACAATAAAACAACACAAAATTAAACAAGGAAGCGAAAGGTAGCCAGAAGTAGATGAAGTCCTTCAACGCAAATAAAGATAAACCAAGAAGTAGGTATCATACAGGGGACTAGTTACCAGCAACTTATTGCTATCAAACTATAAACTTTCGAATCGACTGTGCTATATGCACAAGACGGAGTGAGATGGAATACGCACTTTCACTGTTGTCGGACGAAGAAGTACGAGAAAAGTAGGTAGAGGGACCTTAGTAGAACGAAATTGATACCAGGGTCTCGACTCTGTGACTTCGTCAGTCAATGCAAGGCAAAGCTCTGTGGCGAAGCATAGACCGCAGTTTCGAATTACAGCGCTCGTGAGGCGAATGTAATTGAATAAGAGATCGATTAGATAGTTATCGTGTAGTGTGTGATATTGTTCGAATTAATTGGTTCTTCTGTGACAGTGAAATTTCCGATTATTTGATTTTCAACGAGAGGAGGCCATATCAGCGAAAATGGTGAGGATTTTTTTGTAATACATATAGCGCGTAATTTTATACTTCAAGAGATAGAATCACAGAATTCATCAAATTTCTGAATACCGGATCAGAAAAACTCGATTTTATTTTCGCGTGGAACAGTTGTAGTGCTGAATTTTTGAATAACTCATAGTTTATGAGATAAACCGATTTTTGAAACTAATTTTTTCTTCCACTGATGCGATCCCGTCGAAATTCCAGAGGAACCTTGGTGTTGTTATTTTACAATTAGATAGAAAAATTTTTGATTGCTATATCTACAAAAGCCTTCGGCAGATTTTGCTCATTCACGAAATGACTGGCGCATTCAGACCTCGAACGTTCTCTGAACATTTCAGTACTCCAGGCCTTTTTTCCGAATGTTATCTTGTTTACGGACGGATAGACGGACAGAATTTAATTCGACCACGAATTTTTCATCAGTTAGTCCATCCTGATCGTTTGAGCCCAATCTGGGAATCTTGGTTCAAAATTCGAAAATTTCAGATATTTGGGCTTTGTTGTCGACACGTTAGTGTTGCATTTTCTCAATCAAAATTGTGATAATCTGATTAGCAGTTTCCGAGTTCTTCCAACTTTTCCGGAATTTTTTCTGTCCATTCGTTACATGAGATTTCCGAAGGAAGGTTTCTGATAAAATTGCAACGATTGCGTAGATGGGCAAATTCTAGAATCAATTTGTAATATTTCAGGAATGAACTAAGTAGTTTTCGAAAAATTTTCGACCTTGTCACATGTATTTCTCACATGTGGTGACCCCAAAAAAAAAATATCAAACCGAAATCTTTGTACTTAAAATACATGAATAAAGTGAGGAAAGATAATGCTATCAGCTTTGCTAATAAGAAAAAATTACGAAAAGCACAGCCGTGAAGTCAGGAGCTTTTGAGCGCTCGTACATCCACCTTGTAGGTGGATTCGCATTTTCCAGTTTTAGAAATCAATTGAAGGAATTTTCGACAGCTGTCACAAAAATTCTGAAACTCAGGCGAAACTCCAGACTTCATGTCAGTGCTTCAGGTGACCAATTTTTTTTCGATAATTCGCTAGAATTTTCTACGGTATCTATGGTCTTGGTGGTGCGATCTGGACAAAATTTGGCACTAGGTGCAAAATTTCATCCCAATCCAATCAGTAGTTTCGAAATTATCAGGAAAAAAATATTTTGAACAGCCATATTTACGGAACCTCTAGTCTAATTTTGCTCAAAACCTGAAAATTTCAAGTTCCTAGGACTTTCCGTTCAAGAGTTACAACTTTCTATGGTTCTGGTCATGCGATCTGGACAAAATGTTGGTTTAATATATCATTCTCGATTAAAATACAAAATTTCATCTCGATCGAATCCGTAGTTTCGAGAAACCAAAATTTCAAACGACCGTATTTACGGAACCGCTAGTATAATTTTGCTCATTGATAAACGTGAACGCGACATTTCAGATCCACACCTATCCTGAAAATTTCAAGTCCTTAGGCCTTTCCGTTCGAAAGTTATGATTTTCTATGGTTTCTATGGTTCTGGTCATGTGATCTGGAGGAATGTAGCTTGAATATATCATTCTCCATTAGTATACAAAATTTCGTCACGATCGAATCTGTAGTTTTGAAATTATCAAGAAAACTAAATTTCAAACGACCATATTTACGGAACCCCTAATATAATATTGCTCATAGATAAACGTCATTACGACATTCGAGATCCACACCTATCCTGAAAATTTCAAGTCCCTAGGCGTTTCCGTTCAAAAGTTACAATTCTCTATGGTTTCTATGGTTCTGGTCATGCGATCTGGACAAAATTTCACATGTAGCTTGAACACCTCATTCTCCATTTGAGTGCAGTATTTCATCTCAATCAAATCCATAGTTTTCATATAATCAGGGGAACAAAACTTTGAACGGCCATATTTACGGAACCCCTGGTGGAATTTGGCCCATTAACACTGAAAATTTCAAGTCTCTAGGTTGTTCCGTTCGAGAGTTATCGTGCTTACGGACGGCCGGCCGGTCGGACGGACAGACAGACTCAAATTTTCCGACGGATTCGTCATCAGTGAGTCGAACATACCCGATTGAGACCATTTTCGGCTCAAAATTCGAAAAATACAGACTTCGTGACGATATGATATAGCCCTCGTGTAAGTAGTACTAGCGCTCAAAAACGTCGACTCGATTTTATTTTTTGATTTCGTTCACATTTCTCAAGTTCAAGGTTAGAACTTGCCAGTACCTATGTTTGCTCTAAACAATTATTTTATTTTTTGTCATTTGAATGTTTTTTATAGATATTCAATTTTTTCAGTTTTTTTCAAGAATGTTTTATGTATTTTTTTCCCTCAATTCTTTCATATGTTTTCTTCATTTAGAATTATATCTTGTTGATCACCATATTCTACTTCATTCACTTGTCTGTTCTTAAATATTGCCCCTCTTCCCTTCTTAGACTGGGACATCTCTGGATGCCCCAAAATTGTACTCGAATAACATAAAGTACCCAGATGGCTCGAAATAATGATAAAATCAGAGGGTGAATCTGGTGTTTTAGGCATTTTTGAATATTCTTTCAAATTCATGGAGCCATTGTCTGGAGTTTCTGGAAACTATGAGACAGTTCCGCTTGAAATTCTAGTTATTTTTCATTTCTTATCCAAAATCCTTTACTTCAATGTTTGATGATCATGTTCTAGAATCAATTTTTTTTGGAAATTGGGTCATTATATTTCAACGTTCTGTAGATTTTTCGATATGACACATTTGAACTATTTCAGGAATGAAATAAGCGGTTTTCGAGAAATTTTCGACGTTGTTACATGTATGTCTCACATGTAGTGCACCCAGGAAATAATTTTCAACACGAAATCTTCGTACTGAAATTACATAAATTAAGTGAGGAATGATAATGTTATCACTAGCTTTGCTAATAAGAAAAATAGTCAACTCGATTTTATTTTATAATTTTGTTCACATCTTTCA
Source organism: Aphidecta obliterata (assembly GCA_963966015.1). Lineage (NCBI taxonomy): Eukaryota > Metazoa > Arthropoda > Insecta > Coleoptera > Coccinellidae > Aphidecta > Aphidecta obliterata. The sequence continues at coordinate 12,924,852 of OZ014431.1, read as the reverse complement.
TGTACAGGGTTAGAATTTGCCAGTATGTTTGCTCTAAACAATCATTCATTTTTTTTCGTTCAAATGTTTTTCATAGATATCAAATTTTTTCAGTTTTTTCACGCATGTTTTATGTATTTATTTCCCTCAATTGTTTTATATGTGTTTTTCATTCAGAATTAGGCATATCTTGTTAATCTTATTCTACTTCATTCACTTCTTTGTTCTTACATATTGCACCTTTTCCCCTTAGAGTGGGACATCTTTGGATGCCCCAAAATTGTACTCGAATAACATATTGATCAACATAAAGTACCCAGATTGCTCGAAATTATGATAAAATCAGAGGGTGAATCTGGTGTTTCAGGCATTATTGAATATTCTTTCAGATGCATGGAGCCATGTGTGGAGTTTCTGGAAACTTTCAACTGTTCTGCTTGAAATTCTAGTTATTTTTCATTTCTTATCGAAAATCCTTCAATTCAACGTTTTGTGATGATGTTCCAGAATAAATGTTTTTTGGAAATTGGGTCATTATATTTCAATGTTTTGTAGATTTATGATATGACACATTTGAAATATTACAGGAATAGACTAAGCGGTTTTCAAAAAATTTTCGACGTTGTCACATGTGGTCACCCCAAGAAGAAATTCCCAACACGAAATCTTTGTATTGGAAATACATAAATAAAGTTAGAAAAGATAATGTTATCAGTGACTTTTCTGATAGAAAATAATTTTGTTCACATGTACAGGGTTGAAACTTGCCAGTATCTTTTGCTCCAAACAATTATTTTATTCATTTTCATTCGAAGGTTTTTTATAGATATTCAATTTCTTGAGTTTTTTTTAGGGATATTTTATGTATTCATTTACCTGAATTGTTTTAAATGTTTTCTTCATTTAGAATTAAATTATATCTTGTTAATCACCATATTCTACTTCATTCACTTCTCAGTTCTTGAATATTGCCCCTTTATCCCTTAGACTGGGACATCTCTGGATGCCCCAAAATTGTTCTGAATAAATTATCCAGATTACTCAAAATAATGATCAAATCAAAGGGTGAATATGGTGTTTTATTTTAGGGGTTATTGAATATTCTTTTGAATGCATGGACCCATTGTGTGGAGCTTTCTTTACTTCGATGTCTTGTGATCATGTCAGTACATATTCAACACATACTGGCCATACATAAGAAAAATGTATTGACCTCCTTGAATAGGATGATATTGTTATGTATGAATTTATTCATATTGTATAACCGCAATGTAACCATAGGAAGTCTCCCATATGATATGACACTGAACGATTTATCAATAATAAATCGTCCCATACATTAGCGCAACTATATCCTCGTTTACCTGCAATATCTGCGCTAATTGTAAGCTCGTTAAAAATGAATTGTGAGAATCTTGAAGTAAAAAATCTTTGACATATCTAATGGGAATTTTATGGTGCTGGAATCTCGGATTTTATTATATTCCAATGAGTTTTATAGAAAAAAAACCATTCGATATGGAAGAATGGTATCAGTGGAGAAAGTATGTGAATAAAATTTCAATATTTCATATCTCGAGAAGAATTAATTTTTTTAATCCTATCGAAGAAACGTGAGCGCAAAGTGAAAGATACATATTTTCATCGAAGTAATCTAGAATAATATAAATTTGTAAAAATATTTTAAGTTGAAATTATTTCAGTCTGTTTTCTTGATGTCCGACAAATAAGTTAATCTTAATTCATAGACTGAGCCTGTTATGTTGAATTATGTGACTGAAGAAAAACTCGAGACATTAATGAAAATTTAATTGATATAAGCGAAAAACGCTATTCTTATGTTACGATGTAGATAATATTTTCTTCAGAAATCGAATATTCGATCTAATAAATGAACTCAAATTAGAACTATCTGAACATTTATATTGCGCAAACAGTATCACCAATGACACTGAAACCCAATTGATATGTGTGAGCTTAAGAAGCACCTTGAGGTCATGGTTGAGAAGTTCACCATTAGAATAAACTAGAGGTTGACAATGTTAACTGAATATGTTTAATGGCTAAGAATTTCTCAATAGTTCAATGGTTATGAACATCTTATAGCCTTTAAGGGTGGTGCCTTGAACTATTGTATCTGAATTATCAATTTAATTTTAATTTCTTGGGATATATTAGTTGGTATTTATTCCCCAAAAAATTCCCTAAGTAATATTTCTATTTGAACACTGGATATGACGTATCCAGTACTGACCTATCACAAAACGTTCCTTGCTATCTTGTCGATTTCGGGCCAATCGGAGCCCAGCGTACTAATGAAGTCACAAGAAGCGACCATAACACTGACGGATTTGGAGCGGCGTTTATTCAAACATAACATAGTATCATCTAGAAAAAACTATGACTGATCTCCCCTTTTTTCTTCGAAAAATTCCTTTGCTCTTCCATCTTTATTTAATTTTCAATTTGCAATAATAAAAAGTCGATTAACATAATTCTTACTTATAATATGGGTACCTTCTGCAGAACCATAAGGGGCCTCTTCCTTACCACAATGTTTGCTCAAGATATCCTTCAACTATGTATTATCAATTTCACAATACCATGCACTGTTATTCTCTCAACTTTTCATAAATTGAATTTTTTTGAATATTCAAACATTTGACGTATATTCAAAGTTCAAACCTGATTTTTCACCTTGCGGTCAAGCGACAACAAAAAAGTATCTATATCCTATGGCTGCTATAAAACTGAATTCAGCCATGAATATTTAATAAATGTCTGAGCAGCTTAAACTGTTCGTTATGATTTGCAGTTCTTGATAATTAATCGAAAGTAAGTCGCCTTGAATCGTGACAGATATACAGTATTATTAGATAGATTATAAATTCAACGGTCCTGGAGTTCGCTTAGAGCGAGGTTGAAGCCTTTAACTTCTTGTAGCTCTGGGTGCACAGTAGTCTTCCGTTAATTTTCGCAATAATCTCTTACAATGCAATGGTTATATCTGCTTGGAGGAAGTGGCTTCGTTTCCATAAATGAGAACGAAGAAAAAAATAGGGAAGTTTTCATGATTTATTTATCACGATTACACCATTCTTCGAAGAATATTTTTCAGCCACTGGATTATTCGTTTTTTGGTTCGGTCACTTGTAGTTACGATTATATATTCAAAGCTCTTACTTCCGCCTTGCGTACATTTCATTATAGATACTTCCTTTCTTTTGGTTCCAAAGCATGACCGTAGAAATGATGGTACATGTTATGTAATTTTATTATTTGTTAAATCGTTGTAGAATCTTTGATGAAGAATTTTTTAAATTCACGTTATCCACTGAGAATTAGAGTTCGTAACTCTCTAGATCGCGGTCTAGAAAACATTTGGGTTTGTGTAAGTAAAAAAGATAGTAAGTAAGAAATTAGTACATATAAATGTTGTAATTTTCGACTAATATTTTAGATAATGGAAAGCAGAAATCACATATTCAGGTGAAATTTATCATTCAAACCGGGTTTCTCTAGGTCTACTAGATTTTGCACAAAATATTCTTATTCTCAGACCAAATCGTAAACACCGAAACTTTCTGAACTTACAACGCAAAAGATGAAGGTGAGAAGTCTCCTAACGTTTGTTGAATAATTTTAAGGATCAGGCATTCCATTTATTTTAGTACTTTGTTATTCAAGCTTCAATCTGGAAATTTTTCGGATGTTTCGTCATAAATCAAAGACATGAAGCATAATGAAATATTTCGGATTGCAAAATAAACGATTATTATCTAATTAATTATACTCATTTAGACGAGGTATCATGATAGGTACCCCTAATAAATTTAGTTTTTTTTATATTAGGCAGAGTATCATTTCACAATCAGTCGGTTGGCCAATCATCAAAGTTTCACGAGTGGAACGAGGACGACAATGTTTTATGAATAAATTTTCTGTAGTGCATAATGTTCTTTTGCTATGATTTTGGTGTTGTTGTGTCACATCCTCTCGTTTGTTTAGGAAGTTGCAAAATAGTCGTATAAATTTAACGATCTAGAATACGAAGAACATGGAATTTCTTCAACTGAAACTAGATGAATTTTAAATTATAATTGCCTTCCCAATGAGAACAGAATTGATAAAAATGGAATATTTTCCTATAATAATACGTTCATATCGATCATACTCAAACTAGTACTATTTTTTGCACAATTGCGGAGAAGTACTTTCCAATACAAATGCCCGAAGAACTAATGTTTAATTATTTTTTTCATATTTTAATTTATTGATACCTCATATCATTCATAAATTATGGAGACAGGTACTTTTTGGGCAAATTTAGAGGAATTTCTGTTTATTGGGAACCACTAGATATCGTTTGAAAATTTGTAATGTTCCTGCATGATCTGGCCTTCTGAACAAATAACTGATGGTTTGGTTGGCACTATTTTTGCTTAAATTAGCATTTTATGAATTATTAAAAAGAAAGTCAGATACAGTATGGCTCATATCTAAATCCCGGGATTCTGAAGGAAAAAATTATAAAAAGCACTGACGTGTAGTCAGGAGCTTTTGAGCGCCAGTTCATCCACCTTCTATTGAAAAAATGTTTGAAAGCTGTTAAAAGAGTGACAGCTGCTTTTTGTCAATTATGCCGAATCATTTGTTACAGGAATATAAGGTTTTTTTATTATTAAATAGGCTGTCATTTTTCCAAGCTGCCCTGGTGACAGCAGAATTTTTGGTAAATTTAGTAGAAATTTTTCTGAATTTCCCAAAAATTCTGCTTGGAGACCACCAGATATTGTTTGAAAACTTTTAATCTTCTTGCATGATACATGATACAATACCTGATGGTAGGTCACTATTTTTGCTTAAAATCAGCATTTTCTAGATTATAAAAGAGAAAGTCAGATATAGTATAGTTCAGATCTAAATTCCAGGGTTCTAAGGAAAAAAAATATAAAAAGCACTGACGTGTAGTCAGGAGCTTTTGAGCGCTTGTTCATCCATCCTCCATTAAAAAAAATTTTGACAGCTGTCAAAAGAATGACAGAAGCTTTTTGTCAATTATGCCGAATCATCTGTTACAGGAACATAATACCTGATGGTAGGTCACTATTTTTTTTTAAATCAGCATTTTCTAGATTATAAAAGAGAAAGTCAGATATAGTATTGTTCAGATCTAAATTCCAGGATTCTAAGTGAAAACATAACATAACGAAAGCACTGAAGTGTAGGCAGGAGCTTTCGAGCGCCTGTTCATCCACCTTCTATTGAGAAAATTCTTGAAAGCTGTTAAAATAATTACAGCAGCTTTTTGTCAATTATGCTGAATCACCTGTTACAGGAATATGAGGATTTTTTTTTGTTAAATAGGCTGTCATTTGTCCAAGCTGCCCTAGTGACAGCAGAATTTTTGGCAAATTTTGAGGAATTTCTATTTACATATTGGAGACCACCAGATATTGTTCAAAAATTTGTAATGTTCTTGCATGATCTGGCCTTCAGAACCAAATAAATGATGATAGGTCACTATTTTTGATTAAATCAGCATTTTCTAGATTATAAAAAAGAAAGTCAGATACAGTTTTGTTCAGATCTGAAATCCGGTATTATGAGGAAAAAAAAATATAAAAAGCACTAACGTGTAGTCAAGAGCTTTTGAGGGCTCGTTCATCCACTTTCACCTGCAAAAATTGTTGACAGCTGTCAAAAGAATGACAGAAGCTTTTTGTCAATTATGCCGAATCAGCTTTTACAGGAATATAAGGATTTTTTCTTGACAAATTAGCTGTCAATCTTCCAAGCTGCCCTGGTGACAGCAGAATTTTTGGCAAATTTAGAGGAATTTCTATTCATTGGAGACCAGCAAATATCCTTTGAAAATTTGTAATGTTCTTGCATGATCTGGCCTTCTGAACCAAAAAACTGATGGTAGGTCACTATTTTTGCTTAGATCAGCATTTTCTAGATTATTAAAAAGAAAGTCAACAAAAGTATGGTTCAGATCTAAATTCCGGGATTCTAGGAAAAAAATTATAAAAAGCTGCCTCGGTAACAGCCGAATTTTCGGCAAATTTAGAGGAATTTCTATTTAATGGAGACCACCAGATATTGTTTGAAAATTTGTAACGTTCTTGCATGATCTGCCCTTCTGAACCAATTAACTCATGGTAGGTCACTATTTTTGCTCAAATCAGCATTTTCCAGATTTTTAAAAATAAAGTCAGATACAGTTTTGTTCAGTTCTAAACTCCGACATTTTAAGAAAAAAATTTAAAAAAGCACTGACGTGTAGTCAGGAGCTTTTGAGCGGTCGTTCATTCACCTTCTATTTTGAAGAATTTTTTAACAGCTGTCAAAGGAATAACAGCAGCTTCTTATCAATCAGCTGTTACAGGAATATAAGTATTTTTTTTTCGATAATTTGCGGTCTGGAAAAAATTTAGCACGTAGTTCAAATACAGTGTTCTCCATCTACGTACGAAATTCCATTTCGATCGCATAAGTAGTTTCGAAATTATCAGTAAAAAATTTAGAAAAGCACTGCCGTGAAGGCAGGAGCTTTTGAGCGCTCGTACATGCACCTTGTAGGTGGATTCGCATTTTCCAGTTTTAGAAATCAATTGAAGGAATTTTCGACAGCTGTCAAAAAAATTCGGAATCTTAGGCGAAACTCCAGACTTCATGTCAGTGCTTCAAAGCAAATTTTTTTCGATAATTCGCTAGAATTATTTACGGTATTTATGGTCTTGGTGATGCGATCTGGACAAAATTTTGCACGTAGTTTAAAAACATTATTCCTCAGCTGGGTGCAAAATTTCATTCCAATCCGATCAGTAGTTTCGAAACCATCAGGAAAAAAATAGTTTGAACGGCCATATGTACGAAACTCCTGGTCTTATTTTGCTCATTGATGAACGTGACCGTTAAATTCGCGAACCTACCCTGAAAATTTCAAGTTCCTAGGCCTTTCCCTTCGGAAGTTATAATTTTTTATGGTTTCTATGGTTCAGGTCATGCGATCTGGACAAAATGTTGCTTTAATATATCATTCTCGTTTAAAATACAAAATTTTATCTCGATCGAATCCGTAGTTTCGAAATTATCGAGAAAACAAAATTTCAAACGACCGTATTTACGGAACCCCTAGTATAATTCTGTTCATTGATAAACGTGAACGCGACATTTCAGATCTACACCTATCCTGAAAATTTCAAGTCCCTAGGCCTTTCCGTTCGAAAGTTATGATTTTCTATGGTTTCTATGGATCTGGTCATGCGCGATCTAGAGAAATGTAGCTTGAATATATCATTCTCCATTAGTATACAGAATTTCGTCACGATCGAATCTGTAGTTTGGAAATTATCAAGAAAACTAAATGTCAAACGACCATATTTACGGAACCCCTGGTATAATGTTTCTCATAGATGAAAGTGATCACGACAATCGAGATCCATACCTATCCTGAAAATTTTAAGTCCCTAGGCGTTTCCGTTCAAAAGTAACAATTTTCTATGGTTTCTATGGTTCTGGTGATGCGAGCTGAACAAAATTTTGCATGTAGCTTGAACACTTCATTTTCCATCAGAGTGCAAAATTTCATCTCGATCGAATTCATAGTTTCAAAGTAATCAGGAAAACAAAATTTCGAGCGGCCATATTTACGGAACCCCTCGGCGAATTTTGCCCAATAACGAAATCAACCGCGGCATTCGAGATTCGAACCTACCCTGAAAATTTCAAGTTTCTAGGACATTCCGTTCGAGAGTTATCGTGTATACGGACGGACGGACGGATGGACAGACTCGAATTTTCCGACGGATTCGTCATCAGTGAGTCGAACATAGTCGTTTGAGACCATTTTCGGCTCGAAATTCGAAAAATACAGACATCATGACGAAATGATATAGCCCTCGTGTAAGTAGTACGAGCGCTCAAAAAATATTTTCAACGGCCATATTTACGGAACCCCTAGTCTAATTTTGCTCATTGATATCGAGATCCAAACCCACCCTGAAAATGAATGAACAAGCGCTCAAAAACAATGTTGACCTTTGTTTTCATACACATACAAGCGGAGATCTTCAATGCTTGAACATCCCATCCTTCCAAATTCACAAGATGGACATTGAACAACGACACTGTTCAGCGTATGCACGAATAAAACTTCAGTTATGGTGATGGATATTTGAGTTTCCCTCCTTATTTGTCTCGAGCATAACCATCGTCATGGCTAGCAAAAAATAAATAATTCACGTAACACTGCAAATATTGTTTTTACATAGAGTTGAGTGTGACAAGCCTCACCCGGACCCTGCTTGTTTCCTTGTACATTCATTGTTCCTTATTCTGGCGAATGAGCGGTTGTTTGATAACGCAACATGACTTGGCTTTTCCTCGTTGCTTTCTAACCAAGGTGTGTTGGCTGGACTCCTTCAGATAACCCAGAATCGACAGAATAATTCGACCGAAGTGCTAGTTTATATATGCACTCTTTCGCCAAGTACAACGCGTTCATTTCAGTTTGTTGTGAAGCTAACATCGAGATTGTTTGGACGAAGATGAAGATACCCAAAGTGATGAGTGCGACGAAGATGAACTGACACTTCTGCGCTGAAAACACTATAACTTAGTATATTATTTAACGAGCAGTGATGTAGGTCATAACTAACGCAGATGAAGTTTGCAGCACGAGCCGAATGCGATTGCTGTAATTCATCAAGTGAGTTATGAACATTACCATGAGTTGAATACTATACTTTATCTACGACTATAACAATAAATACAAGTACAGAGAAAGAACTTTATTTGCAAATCTCAATAGTTACCTATAACAGTGCATTATTTATGGTTATTGTGCTTCTTAGCATGAGGTAGAAAGTCCAAAGGGGCGATGCTTTTTAAGTTCACTAAAATATGCCGAAATAACATTCTCTGTAAACGATGACTTAATATAATATTATTACTGCTACACCAATCTTGAAAATTGTTGTATACACCTTTATATTTGTTTTGGGATTTTTCGGGCAATAAATTGTGTATGGTAACATTGGCTGATTGCCATGACCTTCCCTCAATACCAATAATGTACTGTTTCCGTTCGGCCAATCGGCTTGTTCAGAAGCACAGAGACAGGGAGTTATTATAACTCACGGTGTTTGTTTACAGATAATTTTAATTTCTCAAGAGTAGTTGAATAATGAATATATAATTCAATAGGAGTAGATAAAATTATTTGCCCTATCGCAGAATTTTAAGAAATAACTGACGATAACACTCATTTCAAAGTCTCAATTTGTTGCTACAAATGAATTCTTCAGAAACAATTTCGCAGATAATGTAAAGCAGGAAGGATCTGAAGACGACGTTCGTTAATAATGAAAGTTACGGATTCCGTTGAACTATCCAATCGTCAATGTTGATGATTTCAAAAATATGAGCAATCAGATAAATATTTTCTGTACAACCTGAATAGTTATAACTACGCTCAAGGAAACGGAGTTACATAACCGAATGCAGTTACGATGTTCATCCAATCTTGTATTCTTTACACCTGTTCCTCTTCTGACTTGACATTTACCGATGACCACCATGTTGTAGCAATTTATTGCTTATTGCATGCGTGTTGATGGGTTCAGCTGCTACTTCCAGAAATGTTAAACTAATGATATTCTTATCTATAGTCTAGTGAGGGTGCAAATTCTCTTCGTTATTTTCTATACTAAACTTTTGGAATCATATGAAGGAAAAAAATTGAAAAGTACTCCCGTGAAGTCAGGAGCATTTAAGCGCTCGTTTATTTAACTTGTAGGTAGATTCGCATTCTCCAGTTTGAGAAACTAATTGAAGAAATTTTCGACAGATGTTAAAAAATGACTGCAGCTCTTTGTCAATTATACCGAATCAGCTATTACTGAAATTTAAGGATTTTTTATTCAATAATTCGTTGGAATTTATATTGTTTCTGGTTATGCGATCTGAAAAAAATTTAGCTCGAATATATAATTCTCCATTAAAATACAAAATTTCGTCACGATCAAATCCGTAGTTCTGAATTAATCAAGAAAACTGAATTTCAAACTACCATATTAACGGAACCCCTGGTCGAATTTTGCCCAATAACGAACTCAACCGCGGCATTTGAGGGTAGAACCTACTCTGAAAGTTTCAAGATTCTAGGCCATTCCGTTCGAGAGTTATCGTGTATACGGACGGACGGCCGGACGGACAGACTTGAATTTTTCGACGCATTCGTCATCAGTGAGTCGAACTCGGTCGATTAAGACCATTTTCGGCTCAAAATTCGAAAAATACAGACATCATGACGAAATAATATAGCCCTGCTGTAAGTAGAACGAGCGCTCAAAAAATATTTTGAACGATCATTTTTACGAAACCCCTAGTTTAATTTCGCTCATTGATGAACGTGACCCCGACATTCAAGATTCACACCTATCCTGAAAATACGCACATTTTCGGCTAAAAATTCGAAAAGTACAGACAATGCGACGGAATGATATAACCCTCGTGTGAGTAGACCGAGCGCTCAAAAAAGATCAAATTGGTCACTTCTTGTAGAACAATTCACGAGATATCTTGTTGAACATAATCATTGAAATTAATTAATATTTAGGTCAGGTTAGGATGAAACAGTGCTAAAAATCATCCTCAACATAGATCCATAATTAGGTTAGGTTGAGTAAGGGAAGTGCTGAAAATAATTTTTAGCATGGAAAGTTCGGTTGGCATCGTCAGTGGGGAAACGGGTCTGTTTTTTTCTGCTGACGGCTAATCTCGGAAATCAGCATGGCGGATGTTAACGGAAAGTATTATTGTGAATATCGAACCGTTTTTGTCGACCTGATGGGAACATTTGAAAAATTTATCAAAAATGAATGAAGATTAGATGGATTTTTTTTTAATTTTTTTTTGTGTCGGGTACATACCAGAGATTTAGATCTGGGATAATGGCGGACCCATTCTTACTATTTTATAGGGATTAATTAGAAAGACACACACAATTATTAACATGAATTCATATTTAGGTTTGGTTAGGTAAGGACACTACTGGAAATCAGGCGAATCAATATTGACAAGTTTCTCGACGATGAAAAATAGTAATGGAAATTCCGGGTGGAGAATTTCAATATAAATATTCACCTTTATCAGATTAGGTTAACGTAAGGATAGTGATGTTATAATTATGAAATGAATCAATATTTAGGTTAGGTTAGGTGAGCTCAAGTTAAGACGGTAAGAAATAATTCTCAAAATGAATTTTTATTTAGGTTAGGTTGGGTTGGTTTAGGTTAGGATAGTGTTGAAAATAATCCTCAAAATGAATCGATATATAGGTTAGGTAAGCGTTAGAACAGTGTTGAAAATAATTGTTGAAATGGATTTAGATTTAGGTTAGGTAAGGTCTGATTGAATGAGGATAGTGTTAAATTTAATTCTCAAATTGAATTTATAAACACAAACTTTTGCTTGAACCACGCGAACGCGTATATTGAAAGAGAGCGGACTCGCGAGAGGTACGGTGTTTATTATTTGAACCGACTCCTCCAAGCCATCATGATAATATATAGATGAAGTAATTGATTCATCATATCATCTATTACTATGTTGATCTACTCATTTTCACACGTATTCTCTTGATTCATTGATCTAAGCTTTTACTAGTTCTTATAGAATTTATGGAGGAAAAAAAGATTTAATGGAAACAATTCACGAGGCATATCATGAAAAATTTAGACTAAGATCAATCGAAGTATTACTCTGTGAAGAAGAGGGGAGAATATTTTATTGTGACTTTGAGACAAAAATATTCCGATAGACTAGAATCTTTGCAATTAACTTAACAATGTTCAACATATTTGATGTAAATATAAAGTTCGTGTGAAAACTACTATTGAAGGATGCTAAGATTGATTTCGAAATAACATACATATATCTTATGAAAAGGAAAGTGTACAAAACTTCAAGAAAGGTCTAGGGTCTAGTGGATATAATATCCAATATATAAAGAGGGAAGATTGCAGAAGATATCATTGCAAATAAATAAGCTAGAATTATTACATAATCAGGTGAAAATTTCAGTGAAAACTGAATTTTGAAAATATCTGCCAAAATCATAGCAATTTTGATTATTTCAAATCGAATCTAGTTTCCTTGGCAATGTTCGTAGTCTATACAAAGTCATTCGGAAAATAATTATGGCCTCAGTTGTATTTCGAGCTTTTGAGCGTAAACATCTACGTTATCACAAAATTTTCGAATTCAATCCTGTTTCCACAACAATCTGAAACAACAGACATAGAAGACCCGTTCAAGAAAAGCAGTTCAAAATACACCAAATTGTAGGTCAGTTCATAAAGTTAGGTATACCTTTATTTGTATAATATTTGAAAATTTAAAATTAAATATCAAAATTTAGATTCTTTTTTGAGCGCTCGTACTACTTACACGAGGGCTATATCATTTCGTCACGATGTCTGTATTTTTAGAATTTTGAGCCGAAAATGGTCTCAATCGACTATGTCCGACTCACTGATGACGAATCCGTCGGAAAATTTGGGTCTGTCCGTCCGTCCGGCCGTCCGTAAGCACGATAACTCTCGAACGGAACAACCTAGAGACTTGAAGTTTTCAGTGTGGGTTCAGTTCCCGAATGCCTCGGTTGAGTTCGTTAATGGGCCAAATTCCACCAGGGGTTCCGTAAATATGGCCGTTCAAAGTTTTGTTTCCCTGATTACTTGAAAACTACAGATTTGATTGAGATGAAATTTTGCACTCAAATGGAGAATGAGGTGTTCAAGCTACATGTGGAATTTTGTCCAGACCGCATGACCAAAACCATAGAAACCATAGAAAATTGTAACTTTTGAACGGAAACGCCTAGGGACTTGAAATTTTTAGGATAGGTGTGGATCTGAAATGTCGCGTTCGAGTTCATCAATGAGCAGAATTATACTAGGGGTTCCGTAAATACGGTCGTTTGAAATTTTGGTTTCTCGATAATTTCGAAACTACGGATTCGATCGAGATGAAATTTTGTATTTTAATCGAGAATGATATATTAAAACAATATTTTGTCCAGATCGCATGACCAGAACCATAGAAACCATATAAAATTGTAACTTTTGAACGGAAAGGCCTAGGCACTTGAAATTTTCAGGGTGGGTTCGGATCGCGAATATCGCGGCCACGTTCATCAATGAGCAAAATTAGCCTAGGGGTTCCGTAAATATGGCTGTTCAAAATATTTTTCTCCTGATAATTTCGAAAATACTGATTGGATTGGAATGAAATTTTGCAACTAGCTTAGGAATAATGTATTCAAACTACGTACCCAATTTTGTCCAGATTGCATCACCAAGACCATAGATACCGTAGAAAATTCTAACGAATTATCGAAAGAAAATTGGTCACCTAAAGCACTGACATGAAGTCTGGAGTTTCGCCTAAGTTTCAGAATTTTTGTGACAGCTGTCGAAAATTCCTTCAATTGATTTCTAAAACTGGAAAATGCGAATCTACCTACAAGGTGCATGTACGAGCGCTTAAAAGCTCCTGCCTTCACGGCAGTGCTTTTGTAATTTTTTTTAGGGATAACACAGTAATTCTTGCAAAAATAGAGATTTTCCATCAAGCTCTGATAATTTCAATAAAACACAAATTCCAGAGATATAATGAATCGAATTCATACTCAGCATTACCATTTGAACGACCATAGTTACAATAAACTAATTGGGACTCAAAAGTTTTTATGAATGGGCTGCGTTTATAAGTCACGACTGTCAATCTTATGGTCGCTGCATCTCGGCGCCGATCCTTACCCTCAAGCCTTCGGCACCAATTTTATTAATTGAAATATTGAGTACCTTCTGATAAAGATTGTATAACACGTCTTGATCCTTCCTATGATAGATATTAATGATGCCGCTATCCAATCTCAGGTCAGCTGTATATATCACCTGGGTCTCTAATTCGTGTTGAAACTGCTCTAATGCTCCAATTCTCCCGCTGTGTGTAAACCTTCCTCAAATCCCACATCATCTCCATAAATCTTTCATCTGACAAGACTGTGCTACTTCGATCATTGTTTCAAATTGACATATCCAGAGCCAATCATTCACGTTGGAAAAATCTGTAGCTGCTACTGCGGTCATCGGGTTCTCAGTCATTATGCAAGATTGGCAACCCACATTGAGGATAGAATGTTGATTTCGACAGAGTTTGCGTCTGGTATTGTATAAAGCGAAACTGGTAGGTACCCAGCATGTACCAGCGGGTAATTATCGCTGTGATAAGTAAAAGTAACGGATTGCATCGAAGGTATGGAGCAGAGAGATGTTTAATGGCGTAAGGGATAAGTTCCGAATTGTCGTGGCTCTAGGGATTAAAAAGTATCTTTCCTCCATTCATTCAATTTAATATCATTGAAAAAATAACAGTAAGTATATTATTTAACGAGTGGTAATAACTCACACAGATCAAGTTTGCAGCACGAGCCGAAGGCGAGTGCTGTAATTTATCAAGCGAGTTATGACCATTACCAAACTTTAAGTACTTTACTTTATTTACGACTATAACAATAAATTCTAAGAAACAAGTACAGAGAAAGAACTTTATTGACAAATCTTAATAGTTACCTATAACAATGCATTATTTATGTTGATTGTGCTTCTTAGCATGAAGTAGAAAGTCCATAGGGGCGATGCTTTATATTTAGTGCTAAGTTCACCAAAATATGACAACAAAACATTATCTGTGAAAGATGACTTAATATTCGTACTGCTTAACCAATCTTGAAAATTATTGTATACACCTTTAAATTCGTTTTGAAATTTTTCGGACAAAAAAATTCTCACATACTATTAATTGCTCAAAAGTAGATAAATATATAATTCAATAGGAGTAGATGAAGGTTTTTAGTACGTTAGGACCTCGTGATCTATTGTATACTCTCCTTTCTTTAGCTTCTTCGAGCTACAGCTGGAGATCCCCATTCGGTTACAGAAGAATTCTTGAGTGTTCTACCATTGAAGTGAATATACCTTCTTATAATGATTCCTCTCTCAAAGTCATGAACATGCAGGAGTGTCTTTTTGGATGACCTGACTGCATATAGGAAAAAGAAGACCAAGATTAGAATAATAAATCTTCCTGGAAGACCTTCAGAAATGGAGTTCAGTAATTTTTCCCCTTAGAACTGTGATATCTCCTTATTATTCTCTCTGTAATAGTTAATTGAATTCACATTCGTTAGCACCTAGAAACTTGAGAGGAATTCGAACGATTGAGTTACCTTCACGGTCCAGATATGTTGGAAAAAGTTTTATATTATCATATCCTTCTCTAGTTCCACAAGCGCTTGAACGCACCGCAATTTGATCTATCGCATTCTTCGATCTTAAGTTCAATTCCATTAGTCTTGAATGTTACACCATAAAAACTTGGATATACAACACTTGGTTGGAATTAACCATGTTTAAACATATATGTTTGGATTCTTGTTGTTCTAACTGAATCATTTAAGCACACTGGGTTGCAATTCATCAAAGTTTCACAACATTTGCAAAGTACAAGAAAAACTTCCTAATTTCAATATATTTCCAAACATCCATTCCTTCAAAAAATACAGGGTGCTTCCAAATCAGACGTGTTAGTATGACTCATTTATTGATAACCAAAAATCAACAGTTTACCAGTTATTTGAGTTCTTGTGATTTTCAAAAGATTTCTCCGTCATTTTTGCTACGTTGACCAAATTTGATTGTAGTTTTGGATTATTTTCATCAGGACAGGAAATGATATGTATGAAAAAAGCAAAACTATCCTGTATTAGATGTTAAAAAAATTAGTATGATTTGAAAGTTGTTATAAGAAGAAAATAAAAATCAATTTTTGATATCAATTTGCCTGCAACTTTCGAATTCCACAGTTAATGTATAAAAAATTTATTTTGAAAACTTGCCAAATTCCTTCTTTTCAAAAAATTCACAACTTTTGGAGAAAATAGATGAAGAAGCGAGAGTAAATTTCAGGACGGAAGAAATCGGAAAGATGGCACGTGCCTGTTTAGGGAATGGTGGGTGACATTTTGAACATAATTCATGAATACATTTTCGAATGAAATTTTCAGTTTGAATGCAATAAAGAAATATTTAATTCGTTACTTTTCCTGCTTGGCTTATATCCCTTTCAAATAAAAATCTGCGAAAACGAAACTATTGCCAGCATTCTCAAGAGAATTATTCAAGGAAATAAAGAAGAAATTCGGCAAGTTTTTGAAATGATTCTTTCCATTGTGGAATCCGAAAATTGCAGGCAAAATGATATTAGAAATTGATTTTTATTTTCTTCATATACCAACTTTCAAATCATACTTATTCCTTTTCAACATCTAATACAGGAAAGTTTTGCTTTTTTCATACATATCATATATTTTTCTGATAAAAATAATCCCAAATTATAATCTAATTCGGTCAACTTAGAAAAAATTGACGAAAAATGAAGTGAGGTGAGAAATTTTTTCAAGAACATAAGAACTCAAATAATTCGTTAACTGTTAATTTTTGGTACCATAAATATGGCTCAAACGACAGCAAATGAGTCATACTAACACGTCCTCCAAGGTTCTCGTCTAATTTGGAAACACCCTGTATACTCATTGAAATTAGTCGGGTTACACCAAGAAGGAATAATTTCTTTAACTTTATTTTTTGGCAACAAAATGACTGTGGTATTTGAAGCATGTTTTAGTATCAATGTCAATATCATTATATTGCTCTTCAAACTATAGGTTATTTCAGAAGGGGAGGTTCTTTTTTGACCAGCAATAGAACTCATCAAAATAATTCGATACACCAAAAATCGTTATAATGAAATATCCACCAGGGCCGAGTATTTCAAAATCAAAGTAAGCCGCGAATATGAGTAATTCCCAGCCTGGATCTGGGTTCGTATTGATATCTTAATGTGTTGATATTACCAGCTGTCTGAGGTCACTATACGGTAAATCCTCTACGATGTGTTATGATGCCTAAGTCTTCCGACCTCAACTTCTGTCATTTCTTTGGGGTCATTTGAAAACATTAGTATATAAGTGACGGTGAGATGAAAGCTAGATAACTAAGACAACGCGTTGAAAATGCTTGTGGCATTATTCCGGTGAAAATGGTTACCATTTCGAACAATTCCTTGAAACAATTTGGATCAATATTATCGGTGAGTTTGTCAACTTCCTGATTTTGTTGAAGATTAAATAGAAAACGAATTTGTAATGAATTGCGATAACTGCCGAGAAAAAATCGCACGTATATGGCTCCTTACAGGGAGATAACACGATTCAGAGTCGTATTCAGATGTTGATGCCTAGTTTTTTTGGACTTTTTTCGAATTGAATATCTTATATGATCAACTTCCGGCGAAATGATCTCTTTTGATGAGTTTTAGTTCTGTTGGCTTTCTATTAGTTTATCTAGTATAATTTTTCTAAATGAGCCTCACCTCGAAAACCACTCTGTATGGACTTCAGTCAAGAAGAAGGTGGTGATGCTGTTTTCCCGTAACCGGATTTGAATAACATCCAACTATGTGGTATTGGGCTATGTAGGAGACTGTATATTTGTACTATCTTCCGCAGACACTGCCACAAGCAGACATCAACCATCTCATTTGGTCGATGCCTTGAATTATCGCCGAAAAAATTGTTAATTTTTTTTGGAGCGAAACTATCACTTCTAATGTCAGCCAGTGAATAATTGTCATTGAAGTTGGATAGTTTAAGTTTTATGCAAAACTACAATAATAGAGCTATTCTTTCCTGGAAACTTAAGGTAAAAACATAGTGAAGCATCGCCTCAAGCATCGCATTTAGACTTGCCTCAAGCATCAAAAACAAATACATATAACTGAACTAAACTGTTCGTAGTAGAGCATCGACCATGGCCTTAACCCAGGCATCGAGCATCGCCGTTGCCGAGAAATCAAATCGAATTGATTCTCAAGACTCTCCGTAGGCATGATGTCCGAAACGAGACATATGATTGGTGCCAGCCGTATTGTGTTTTAGCCAGTGTCGCAGTTAAGTCAGGGTAAAAACATAGTCAGGTAAATAATTTGTTTTTGTTTAAATGGATAAAGAAAAATAAATAAGTAAAATATTTATTCGGCCTGCAATATGGAATAAAAGAAATAAGAGACATCACTACACTTCTGTTCTCTTTCATATTTTTGTCAGATGAAAATATTTTATATTCCATTAACTGGGTGCAACAAAAACTAATAAAGGGAAATAAGCAATATTACAAACATATCAAGTGGGCTACAAAAAATTTGTAAATAAAAAAGAAAACCAATATTATAGCAGACTCTCTTATATTTTTGTCAGATAAAAATATTTTTTAATCTATTGCCCAGGTGCAACCAAATATTAGAAACTTTTTTCATATCCAAACACCTACTTCGTATTTCTAACAACTCACTACGACTCTGGATTCATAATAATTCTTACAACTGCTTTCATAGACGCCCCACTATGTGCCTTCTGATGTCTTTCATGATGCGATGCTTCACTATGTTTTTACCCTTAGAAAACCTTGTGAATTATTGTGAATTCATCCCCATTTTCCATCCACTTTGAAAGGAATTGAATAAATGAATTTGTCGAATCTTTCATATTGTGGAAACCACGATCCTCTATCAGGTCAATTCGGAACACAACAAACTTTCTCCTTCTAGCAGCATAGGTGAAAAAAATCAACAACCGACATTAACGGAGTTAGCGACTACAAACGAAAGTGAATAGTAAGTGTTTATTGCATTGCAGCTTTAACGGTTTATAAAACAATGATTCGTGAGTCATTAGAAGACTGAATTCTGAACGGTAATAAACTTAAAATACGTTCTTCTTATCGTGAGTCATCAAAGCAAAAGTTCCTTCAGAAATACCACGGTAATCATTGAACGCAAGTTTTGTGTGAGGTCTCGATGAAATGGGTAATATTAAGATTCAGTTTTGCAGCTGTTCCACGTGAAAAGCAAATTGACTTTTCTGATCTGGTGTTGAGAAGTTTGATATGATGAAGCTCCTGACACGTTAGTGCTATTCATTTTTTTTTTGTTCCATGTGAGAACATAATAATAAAAACGATATTGTATTGACCATGGAACAAAAAAAATCAAAATTATGTGTTGACTCGATAAGGGAATCTACACCACCTGAAGATGAAAATAATGTTCTTACCGGGACGCCAACGTCGGATTCTCTCGATGAACAGATGATTTATGATGATTTCGTGGTAGGTCGGAAGTAAATGGAAAATATTGGATATTGGAAATGAGAATGGGAAACATACATCATTGGTATTTAGGTTGAGTGATTTCCTGATATATGTATATAATCTTCATTGACACTCTTTTTTGTTTGAGCTATTCAATAGTTTATTATTTTTTCTTCTTTAGCCGTCTCTCGTCTCGTATATTATTTAACGAGCGGTAATGTAGGTCATAACTCACACAGATGAAGATTGCATCAAGTGAGTTATGACCATTACCGCAAGTTGAATACTATACTTTATCTACGACTAAAACAATAAATACTGAGGTAGAAGTAGGTACAGAGAAAGAACTTTATTTACAAATCTTAATAGTTTCCTATAACAATGCATTATTTTTGTTGATTGTGCTTCTTAGCATAGGGTATAAAGTACATAGGGGCAATGATTTATATTGCTAAGTTCACTAAAATATGCCAAAAGGACATTCTCTGTAAAAGAATGACTCAATATTCTTACTGCTACACCAATCTTGAAAATTGTTGTATACAGCTTAATATTTGTTTTCGGAATTTTCGGGCAATAAATTATGTATGGTAACATTGGCTAATTGTCTTATTTCTAAAGGCATACATAATAATTCATTTTCACTATTTGAATCCATCTTCTTCAGCAGAACATTCACAATAATAATTAGGTATCAACTTAATTGGAGAAATCGTCAAAATTATTCAAGTGAACTCCCCTCATTACCAAAAATTGACTATTTCCTTTCAGCCAATCGGCTTATTCAGAAGAACAGAGCCAGGGAGATACTATTAATTGCTCAAAAGTAGTTGAACAATGAAAATATAATTCAACAGGCATAGATAAATCAAATTATTGCAGGCATGCATAAACCAAAGGTAATTGAAGTTCACCTTCTCTGTATAAATTCGATTATCAAATATCTATTCAAACTGTTTGGATATAATGCTGGCGGCCAGTAATGAATACTTCATCGAACACTCCGAAGATGCATACAGATATAGAGATCCTCGCAGTGTCCTTGAATTTCCCTAACGAACCGTCAACAACCCAGAAAGATGAGAAATGCTTATTTGTCGAGAATCAAGATGTCATATGCAAAATATCAACATAATTTTTTACGACTTATTTGCGGACGAAAAAGGTCCTGCGGTGGACCACTTGGGGCCATTTCGAAACCGTTCCGACATCTACACCAACGCCATGTTATATGACCCCACCGAAGATTGATGGGACATAAATTGAGGATGTCACAATGTTGAATGATATCTTTATTGGGGAATGTAATTCCGAAGGATATGTCATGTAGAAATGTTGAAAGTACATGCATTCGATAACGTTGTGATTTGACAGAAATAAATTATTCACCTTTGAATCGACGGTGTTCTTATTCGAAGAAGATATTCTGAGTGGTGGTACTGATGCAACCGTTGAGTGTCTCATCACTTTAATTGAGTTTGAATGTTCGCTAGTATTCAAAGAATGAATAAATCATAGTTTGTTGAAAATTCTGAAACAAAGTGAAGATGTGGCCCCCCTCTACAATATAGATAAAAATAAAAGTATATTATTTAACGAGCGGTAATTTAGGTCATAACTCACGCAGATGAAGTTTGCAGCGCGAGCCGAAGGCGAGTGCTTAAATTCATCAAGTGAGTTATGACCATTACCGCAATGTGAATACTTTACTTCATCTACGACCATAACAATAAATACTGAGATACATGTACAGAGAAAGAACTCCATTTACAAATCTTGATAATATTAATAGTTACCTATAACAATGCATTATTTATGTTGATTGTGCTTCTTGGAGTAGAGGGTCCATAGGGGCGATGCTTCATATTCAGTGCTTAGTTCACTAAAATATGCCAAAAGATCATTCTCTGTACTACTATGACTTAATATTCTCACTGCTACACTAATCTTGAAAATTGTTGTATACACCTTTATATTTATTTTGGGATTTTTCGGGAATAAATTCTGTATGGTAACATTGGCTGATTGTCCCAATTCTGAAGGTTTACATAATAATTCATCTTCACTATATGAATTCATCTTTTTCAGCAAAACATTCACAATAATAATTAGGTATCAACTCAATTGGAAAAAACGTCAAAATTATTCAAATGACCTCCCCTCAATACCAATAATGGACTGTTTCCCTTCGGCCAATCGGCTTGTTCAAGAGCACAGAGCCAGAGAGTTATAGTAGTGAGTTATTATAACTCACGTTGTTTACAGATACTATTAATTGCTGAAGAGTAGTTGAAAAATGTGTTTTGTATGCATGTTTTTCCTCAATGACTTATTAAGGCAGAATAATTCACAAATACGTTTTTCTCAACTGGGGAACGAATATAAGAAAAGGAAAATCAATTTTCATGAATAAATTTGAAAATAAAACAAAGTTTCAATAAACACAAAACAAAACAATTTGTGAATTTCAGTCAGAAGGAATTTCAATTTATTAGCTGTCAGTGTGACCAATAATAATAATTTGTCGCGATGTCTGTATTTTCCGAAATCTGAGCAATAAATGGTCTCAATCGACAAGGTTCGACTCACTGATGACGAATCCGTCGAAAAATTCGAGCCTGTCCTTCCGTCCAGCGGTCCATCCGTATATACATGATAACTCTCGAACGGA
The DNA here is from genome assembly GCA_963966015.1 of Aphidecta obliterata. Taxonomy (NCBI): domain Eukaryota; kingdom Metazoa; phylum Arthropoda; class Insecta; order Coleoptera; family Coccinellidae; genus Aphidecta; species Aphidecta obliterata. Next base: position 12,902,919 of record OZ014431.1, on the reverse strand, counting down.
ACGACCTAGAAACTTGAAATTTCCAGAGTAGGTTTGAGTCTCGGATGTCGCATTTGAGTTTGTTATTGGGCGAAATTCTACTAGGGGTTCCGTAAATATGGCCATTCAAAGTTTTGTTCTTTTGAATACTTCGAAACCACTTATTCGATAAAGATGAATTTGCACTCATATGGCGTTTTCAAGCTGCATGCAAAATTTTGTCCAGATTACAAGACCAGAACCATAGAAACCATAGAAAATTATAACTTTCGAACGGAAAGGCCTAGGGACTTGAAATTTTCAGGATATGTGTGGATCTCGAATGTCGCGGTTCATCAATAAGCGAAATTAGAATAGGTGTAAATATGGTTCTTGGAAACTCAGTTTTCTCGATCATTTCAAAACTACCATTTCAAATTCCAACGAATTATTGGATAAAAAATCCTCATATCTCTGTTAGACCTGATACGGCATAACTGACAAGGAGCTGCTGTCATTTCTTCGACAGCTATCAAAAAAATGAAAAAAAAAATTAGTGGGTCAAATTCATAAATGAAGGTGAAACGAAAAACAGAGAATAAATGAACAAGAAAAGAAACAATTGGTGAAAATATCCATATTGAAAAATTAAAAAAATTATTATGGTTGAACATAAACCAAAAACGAAAAAAATTCAAGAAGAGACTAATCAAAATAGATTTTATATAAAATCGAAAAATTTGAACACAAAACCAAAATTCATCATTTATATCGAAGGAGACATCGGAATGTGACCCTCGTTAGGGAAGGAGTCAATGAATTGAAAACGAGGTAAAATTAATATGCTTATTGGTATAATATCCTAAGAAAAAGGGACGCCTAAAAATATTGTTGAATATCTGCTTCATTAACTGAATTTTTTTCTTTACGATTTCGTGCCAACCAAAATATTATTGAGTTCTTGAAAGAAAAAATTACGAAAAGCACTGCCGTGAAGGCAGGAGGACCGTATTTACGAAACCCCTAGTATAATTCTGCTCATTGATGAACGTGACTGCAACATTTCAAATCCACACCTATCCTGAAAATTCCAAGTCTTTAGGCTTTTCTGTTTCTGTTCCTATGGTTCTGGTCATGCGATCTGGAGAAATGTAGCTTGAACATATCATTCTCCATCAGTATACAAAATTTCGAAACGATCGAATTTGTTGTTTGGAAATTATCAAGAAAACTGAAGTTCAAACGACCACATTTACGGAACCCCTAGTATAATTTTGCTCATAGATGAACGTGATCACGACATTCGAGATCCACACCTATCCTGAAAATTTCAAGTCCCTAGGCGTTTGCGTTCAAAAGTTACAATTTTCTATGGTTTCTATGGTTCTGGTCATGTGATCTGGACAAAGTCAGGAAGGTTACAGTCTTAGGGAAATAAACGACTACAGCTGGAGAAGTAGAATTCCGTGGGCATCAGTGGTGGAATATTGACGCATAAAATATTAGATGGCTCTTTCGACGCCAAACAATTCTTCTTAATTTGAGTGTCAATACTCTCAAGGTGTTTTCATATGGAATACTCTTTTGCTTTCAGAAAGAAACTGAATTTCGATGAAATGCTCATACCTTTACCACTTCGCCATTCAGGTGTCTTCCTGAATAACAACAAAAACAGTTTCAGTGGTTCAATGCTAGGAATGAGAGTTGCAGATAAATCATCAGGAGAACTGTTATTTCTCGTGACGGACTCGATCTGCAAATAAATCATTGAATATTCAACAACGATTTCAGTTAATGCGTGCACGAAGTCATGCTTGATGATGGAATGCGATAAAATAAATAGATACTTGGGAGATAATTCATCTAGTTACTGCACACAGTATTTAGTTATCACGAATACATTTATTGACTACAAAATCCGATTTTCCTAGCTCGAGAATCCAATCCATTGATTTTGAAGGCTTAAAATTGTGGGATTAAATATGAAGCATATCAAACTCGAAATATATGTTGATAAGATTTTACGTATTCAGATATTCTATTTATACGAGGAAAACATGAAAGTATGAATTCATCAAGAGGCTTAAATGAAAGTGCTCCGACCTCGATTTACATCAACATTAATGTAGGTTATAATCTGATTTGAAAACGAAATTGTCCCAAGTAGAATATTCAAAGAACGTCGCGAAAAAGTTAATTGAAGTGCATTGTCCATCATTTACCATCTCTCTTTCAACCCATTGACCTACTGGGCTATCTTGGAAGTATTTCGAATTGAAAGAACTCATTTTATGGCACAGTTCAAAAATAAAATAATGTCCTAATATTGAATTTACAAGAATTTTATCGTCTTCGAATATATTATATTAATTAATAATGGCATTCATGGTTGTTGGAGGGCACACTCTCATTTGTCCCTTAGAACCATTTTACATCCCAGCAAAAGTCAGGAAGTACAAACCAAAAAAACTTCCAGATTGAAAACAAGTTCTTCCCCTCCTCATTCGAAGAATTCTCATGCACAATTGAGACTGAGATCTCATTAGGTCATAATACTTTTCAATATATAGCAGGATCATTAAATAGAACTAGATTCAAACTCGTTTAGAATATAAAATGGACGTATTCATCAGTTACCAAAACAAGATATTCAAGATGTTCGACTTATTTGCACATTTAAGTTTCGAATTTCCTGATTTTATATGGAGCGATGGGAAATTTGGATGTTAACTATTTCTAAGGCAGATCGGCTGATATTTCTTTTTTTTGCGAGCCTATTTTATATGAACAAGAGAATTCATTAAACTTTTATCTTCTATTTGTGGCAGTGATAATAACGCATATACAGGGTGTTTTAAAGGGTGAGGCTATTTTCTGACCAGCGATAGAACTCATCAAAAGAAGTCATCATCATAAAAAAAAATTATACCAAAATATTCACTAGGGCCGAGTTTTTCGAAATCGAAGTTACCCACAAATCTGAGAAATTCTCAGCCCGGATCTGACCTAGGTTTATAGATATCTAAATGTTGGGCCAATTTTATCGGAGAGTTTCTTAACTTCTTAATTTTGATTATAGGACCTTTTTCCTCTCCTTTAAGAATTATACCGTTCAGGAAAAATCTCGTTATAAAAGTAGAAAGAGTATACACAAATTTGGGATAATGCAATAAATTGGAAGACTCAATAAGATTTGGGTGTATGCAAAATTAATTCAAATAGTAGGGAATAGAGATTATTTCTTCCGGCCTAGTCGATACAAGAAAAAATCGAAGTAGTGAGAACGCCTAGAAATGTGAAGAATTAATGTATTAACTCTCGACCAGCGTTAAAATGTTGATAACCCAAACTCAAGAGTTTTGAAAGACCCATAAATATAGTGCCTAACGGGCGTTCAGATTGAATATTTTATATGATCAACTTCCGGTGAAATGACCTATTTTGATCACCTATCAAAAAAAAAAGCTTCGCCTTCAAAAAACTCTATATATAATAATATATGTAACAGTTGAAATCTAACGTTTCCATGAAAAGTTTGGTATTTTGAGAGATAAAAGTGAAAAACTCAATGCTAATTTTCTTGGTCCATTGTGACAGTGAAAATAACGCATGTATACCTAAAATAATATCAATATAATATACCACGTTACACTTCTGTTGATATGTAATATGTCACTCTCCCTTTCGTTTAACAACTCGAAAGAAGGTGAACCAGTTTCGTGGCCAGTCGGCATATAGCCAGAGGTTAGGTGTGGCCTCCATAAACTGCAAGTATGCCATTATTTAGCACCTTTGTTCGTAGACATTTCTGTAGCAGGAAATTGGACAGACGGACAGAACTGAACCCGAAAAAAATGCTTTGAAGTGGTTTCAAGAATGTCAAGACGAAAAAGAAGGAAGCGGTTTCGAATAATGTGTCCTCCAGATTCTGACTCATGAGATTCGATTTTTTCATGGATTCCTCAATAATTGATGGTTGAGTTGGAGTTCTGGTAGGTGACGTGCGGAGGTCGATATTATTACATTTCGTTTTTGTAATAATATAATATGATTATACTCTTTCCATGAAGTGAATCTAGGCAAAAAATGGATATACCTAATATATCAATCAAAACTGATTGTGTCGTAGATATTCCATTTGATTAAGAATTGATTGAGATAATTCTCAACTTTTCGAAAACTGTGACATTTCTCTGACCGAAGATAATAAGGTTCAACAATATACATTACCACTTTAACCAACACATTAAATTTGAAAGACCCTATTATACCTCATATTCTCCGATTCAAAATATCAAGGAGAAGAAATCCAAGAAGGGGGACTATTATCCCATATCGAAACATTATTTCTGAAATATTACATTAAAATCAATCAATAGTTTTTGGACTTTCAAGAGGCTACTGAAATTTCTTCTTTGTTCGAGTGTTCGACACTCATCACATGTGTGCTTTCTGTTCAATCAACTGCGAAAAAGTGCGTTCTCGTGGTAATTACCGAAGTATCTACTTACTTTCACTTTAATTTTCGAAATGAAGGAAAAATATTCGTTGAATGAGTTTGTCACGCCAATAGTGGAAAGAAGCATTCAGAGAAAGGAAGCACTATTAAATTTCACCGGTGGATTCCCACGCAACAAATTTATTCATTCAAGATGTATTTGCTATTTGCTCTTGTAGCTGTTAATTGATTATATTATGAAATTTTACACCTCTTCGCAATGAAAACTTCTCAAATCGATGGAGTTATAATGGAATCGATTGCATTATACATGGTGGGTCTCAAAAGCGTTGGCGCTTTTTATGTTCATTCAGCACTCAAAGAGCACAAAACTTAATTTTTCGATGGAAAAATTGGTGTTGGAATCAGAACTTTTTCATATCAGCTTATTTGATTTGATTTGAAGTTCTCGAAAAAAATGAGGTGCTTTTCAACTGTCATCAGTGCCGTACAACTCAGTCGACGATGAAGACAAACATGAAATACAGAACTTATATTACCAGCCAGACAACGCGCTTCGCGACTCTTTGAATTGTATTGATTCGCGTCTTCTGACTGGTAATATAAGTTCTACATTTCATGTTCGTCTTAATCGTCGACTGACTCCATCTGTGAATTTAACCTGATCGTTCAAGACCTTTTTCGGCTTAAAATTCGAAAATTACAGATATTTTGGCAAAATGATAACGCTCTTGTTCATAGAAAAATGCAAAAAAAGTATTCTCATCCGATCGCAGAACGAGTCGAAATGGAAGGACTTATGTAATCAATATGGAAATTTCGATAATAAAAAACCAATTCTTAACCATTTATCCCATTATATTTTCTTTTTTGATATCTCATTTCCATCGATGTAAGATTGAAGAATCAATTTGAATCTTTAATAGCTTTCGAATATCGGAAATAAAAACCTCAAGAACATTATTTACAACGTAAAAATTTCACTCTACCCATTATGGGCGATTTCTCGATAGCGCTCAAGAAAGTTATCGATATGGGAATCCGTCATGTTGGATATGATACCCGACGATGATGCATGATGATAATGAACTCTGGAGTGCAAGTGAAGGGAATAAAGGAACAAGAAAGCGTCTTTTGATTGATATGTCGATATTGCGCCATGCGAAAGGAAAAATTAATAACAAATCGGTACTACACGCGGTTTCACTTGAATCGTATGGAGATTTCTTCACAAAGCCAGGTGATTATCGTGTGTAATTGAAGAGTTCATCTCTTCATGAATATTAATGGTCGTTTTCTATATTTAAGATCAATTTCGGCCTTCACTGGGGATTGAATCGAACCGAATGTTTTTTATCCATATGAGGACAACGATTACTTATTGCTGCAGACGCTTCATCGATGGATGGTCATGTTTGTCTTTTGTGAGTCATAAGCCAAATTAGAGTCGATACAACGACTCGATGAACATCCATTAGGAGCGTATATTTTTCGTGTAGACGTCAAGTTACTTTCATAATTTTCCAAATACTTGTTTCTGATTTTAATTGCAAATATAGAAAAAAGAATTACGAAAATCACTGCCGTGAAGTCAGGAGCTTTTGAGCGCTCGTACATCCTCCTTGTGGGTAGATTCGCATTTTCCAGTTTTAGAAATCAATTGAAGGAATTTTCGACAGCTGTCGAAAAAATTCTGAAACTTAGGCGAAACTCCAGACTTCATGTCAGTGCTTCAGCTGACCAATTTTTTTTTTATAAATCGCTAGAGTTTTCTACGGTATCTATAGTCTTGGTGATGCGGTCTGGACAAAATTTCGCACGTAGTTTGAATACATTATTACTCACCTAGGTGCAAAACTTCATTCCAATCAAATCAGTAGTTTCGAAACTATCAGAAAAAAAATACTTTGAAGGGCCATATTTACGGAACCCCTAGTCTAATTTTGCTCATTGATGAACGTGACCGCAACATTCGCGATCCAAACCCACCCTGAAAATTTCAAGATCCTAGGCCTTTCCCTTCGAAAGTTATAATCTTCTATGGTTTCTATGGTTCTGGTCATGCGATCTGGAGAAAAAGTTGTTTCAATATATCATTCTCGATTAAAATACAAAATTTTATCTCGATCGAATCCGTAGTTTCGAAATTATCGAGAAAACAAAATTTCAAACGACCGTATTTACGGAACCCCTAGTATAATTCTGCTCATTGATGAACGTGAACGCGACATTTCAGATCCACACCTATCCTGAAAATTTCAAGTCCCTAGGCCTTTCCGTTCGAAAGTTATGATTTTCTATAGTTTCTATGGTTCTGGTCATGTGATCTGGAGAAATGTAGCTTGCATATATCATTCTCCATTAGTATACGAAATCCATCTCACCCACTTGATGAAACTACTGAAAATAATAATTTTAGTGACAAAATACCAAAAATTAGAACAATAATTCTGGAGGTTACAGCAAAATCTTCGTTTTTTCGCCAGTTTATTCATGATATCGCCTATAATTCTCCAGAAACGTTAAAAGGAGATAATCAATAATTGTGAAGCATCAAATTCTGCATCCACTGAAATTAATTTCAAATTGTTTACTAAGCTGCAAAAGGTAATAAATTGGACCAATTTTGTACGTTACAGCCAAATCTTTGATTTTTCGCCAGTTTGTTCATGATTTCGCGAATAATTCTCCAGAAATGTGAAAAATAGTAAATTAGTAATTGTGAAGCATTGACGTTTGCGTAGACTGAAACTGAATTCATTTCTTCAAAACCTCCTTTTACTGAGCTGCAGAAGGTCATAAAGTAGAACAATTTTGGACGTTACAGCAAAATCTTCATTTTTTCGCCAGTTTATTCAAGATATCACCTAAAATTCCCCAGAAATGTAAAGGGTAGTCAATGAATAATTATGGAGCATTGAATTCTGCGTTGACTGAAATGAACTTTAAATTTTTAGAACCTTTGTTTACTGTGCTGCAGAAGATCATGAATTGGACCAATTTTGGACTTTACTGCAAAATCTTTGTTTTTTCACCAGTTTGTTCATAAAATCGCCTATAATTTCCCTGAAATGTAACAAGTAGTCAATCAATAATTGTGAAGCATTAAATTCTGCGTCGACTGAAATCAACTCCAAATTTTCTAAACCTTTGTTCACTCAGCTGCAAGGTTATTTATTGGACCAATTTTGTACTTCACAGCAAAATCTTCGTTTTTTCGCCAGTTTATTCATAATATCGCCTGTAATTTCTGAGAAATGAAACAAACGCTCAGAAAATAATTTGTGAAGCATTAAATTCTGCGCCGACTGGAATCAACTTCAAATTTTTAAAATATTTTTTCAATGAGCTGCGGAAGGTCATAAATTGGACCAATTTTGGACGTTGCAGCAAAATTTTCATTTTTTCGCCAGTTTGTTCATGATTCCGCCTATAATTCCTCGGGAATGTGAAAAAAGTCGAATAATAATTGTGGAGCATTGAATTCTGCGTTGACTGAGTCAAATTCGAATTTTTTAAACTATTTTTCACTGAGCTGCAAAAGTCATACCTTTGACCAATTCTGGACGTTACAGCAAAATCTTCGTCTCTTCGCCAGTTTGTTCACGATTTCGCTTATAATTCTCCAGAAATGTGAAAATAGTCGATTAATAATTGTAAAGCATTGAATTCTGCGTAGACTGAAACTTACTCAAATTTTTAGAACCTTATTTTATTGAGCTGCAGAAGGTCATAAATTATAATACTTGTGGACAATACAGCAAAATTTTCGTTTTTTCGCCAGTTTATTTATGATATCGCCTATAATATTAACTTCAAATTGTTAGAACCTCTGTTTACTAAGCGGCAAAAGGTCATAAATTAGACCAATTTTGGACGTTACAACAAAATCTTTGTTTTTTCGCCAGTTTGTTCATGGTTTCGCGTATAATTCACCAGAAATGTGAAAAATAGTGAATTAGTAATTGTGAAGCATTGTCATCTGCGAAGACTGAAACTGAATTCATATTTTTGAAACCCCTTTTACTGAGCTTCAGAAGGTCATAAATTAGAACAATTTTGGACGTTACAGCAAAATCTTCGTTTTTTCGCCAGTTTATTCATGATATCGCCCATAATTCCCCAGAAATGTGAAAAGAAGTCAATAAATAATTATGGAGCATTAAATTCTGCGTTGACTGAAATCAACCTTTAATTTTCAAAACCTTTGTTTACTGTGGTACAGAAGATCATGTATTGGACCAATTTTGGACTATACTGCAAAATCTTTGTTTTTTTGCCAGTTTGTTCATGATATCGCCTTTAATTCCTCAGAAATGTAATAAGTATTCAAAAAATAATTGTGAAGCATTAAATTGTGCGTCGACTGAAAATAACTTCAAATTTTTAGAACCTTCTTTTACTGAGCTGCAGAAGGTCATAAATTGGATGTTACAGATAAATCTTCGTTTTTTCGCCTATAATTCCCGCCTATAATTCCCGAGAAATGTAGAAAGTAGTCAATTTACGATCGTGAAGCATTTAAGAGCTTCAAATGAGTACACCGGATTAATTTGTGAACCACCTATTACCGAACTACAGTAGGTCATAATTGGACTAATTTTTGACATAACTGCAAAGTTTTCGTTTTTTCGCCCGTTTATTGATGATATCGCCTATAATATGTCAGAAATGTGAGAAGTGGTCGATATAAAAGTTGTAGAACATTGAATTTGACGTCGAATGAAAAAAATTCGCAACAGTTTTGGACCATCTGTTAGAGAACTGCACCAGATTGAATTCTGACACAACCCCATCTTTTGTTCCACATTTCCCCCTCTTTCGAACTTAAGGCTTTCATGCTGGACCCTAACTTAAGACTGAAGTTTTTTTCTTGTAATACTCCCCAGTTACTCCAGATAGCGAATGGTAAATCACCACCGAGTTGAACAACCATTTGGTAACTTCATTTTCATGCAAAGGGGGTTTCATTTCGAGTCATAGAACTTTAGGTTGGCATCAGTTTTCTCACCAACAGCTGATTTGACTGTTCTTGGTCAGTTTGGCTTACCATCTTCTTATGAATAGACTCATGCCAAAGAAACGTTTGAAATTCTACTGTGATAATTGATTTTTAGATTTTATATCAAAACGTCAGTTTTGTAGGTGAATGAACGAAAATCGAAAGTTTAAGAGGCAGTCCGATCACCTTTCTCAATACAAGTTTTCGCAAAGCATACCCATATCTCATGTACCATCTATCGTTCGGTCACAATGGACTGAAGTTATGAAAATATGACCACGACCAGCGTTGTTGCAAATAAGTAAATAAATATTACTTTCACTTATTCCGAGAACGTTGGTCCTTGGAGTAATTACACATTTAAACACACTAATAATTCGAGTCATGTACGATTTGTCGCTAACGCTTCGGGAGTTCTTGCATAGCTGAATTTTCAGTTGAAGGTTCCTCATATTCACCCAACCTACACTTATATAGCTTAGAAATAGAACGGAAGAAATCTGGCGCAACAGATAATGGCATTTCGTGATTTTCTGCCACCAAAACAAATCATTGAACTACCATATTCTCACTAACTGCCCAAAGATAAATTGTTTATCTTTACCCAACTGACGATGCTATAGTTACAGGGTCGCATTTCAAGATCTTAACAAAAAATGTCATTATTGAGTCTCTTGTGTGAAATAAGTGAAACTTGGGACGCCCAGTATTGTTTTGGCTCGTGTATAGTTCAGCAGTTCCTTCAGATAATTAGTCAAATATGTTCCGTTAAAATATACACTATAATCTTTCACAATGAAGAATACTACCATTCACCTGAATACAAACTAACATTGACTTCTTTTGTTTCAGATACCACGGCCTTGCTGTAAATTTAGGACAATAGTTGTAACATGTGTTTTAATTTTAGTCATTATTGAATTAGGAAACACAGAAAGAGGTGAGTCAATTGTAGAAACTACCATCATCCATTTGGAAACTTAAAAAGTAGAAAATATGAGAGTGAAAAGAATGAAATATGATGAATGTTTTTGTTTTTGTCAGAAGATTTTGGAATACTCATTATGTTTTTCAAGTATTGTGAAGATTATTTCGATATTCTACAAAATGTTTCCATCACCAAAATACGTTTCAAATCTACAGCTACACGAAGAAGACTCAGACGACCAAGCAACAAAATAAAAACCAGCGTATCGATATCCAAAGACCAAGAGGTTTCATCCAGCGTCAACAGGTTCAGACTTAGGTCGAGGCCGAATCACAAGAAGACGTCAGACAACGATCTTGCCCCAGCAGAAACCGGAAAAAGGAATGAGGATGATTACAAAATCGTTTGTTACTATACGAATTGGTCCCAATACAGAACGAAACTTGGAAAATTCACTCCTGAGGACATTTTACCCGACCTATGTACCCACATCATTTTCGCCTTCGGTTGGTTGAAGAAGGGGAAGTTGTCGACGTTCGAAAGTAACGATGATACTAAGGATGGTAAGACAGGACTTTACGATAGGATCAATAAATTGAAGAAGGCGAACCCCAAGTTGAAGACTTTATTGGCTATTGGTGAGTACTATTTGTTATATTACTAAATTTCAACCACTTTACCGATTTGTATTGAATTCATATTTTCGGAGATCTTTCGTTCTTTTCAATAAAAAAAGTTATTACAAGGAGGAAATTTCATGTTGACATAGACCCATAACCGCTTCATGTTAAATATACCGAATGTTGTGGGTGGATATTCTTACATTTCAATAAAAATATTCTCCTGTTGAACAAATTTAATTCAAACATTTTTTGAGGCCGGGTTACAATGTAAAGTACTATCTAAAATGTAAACTGTTAAAATTTCCGGAAGGAGGGGAAAGAGGTTTATTTTTAGGAAATAATGAACCAGAAATATTTCATTTTTTTATTTATGATGAGTTGAACTTTTTAGCAGATGGAGGGAATATTATATTTCACGAAAAGGAATAATAGCCAACCTACATTTACGCAATTCACTAGGTGTGGGCTACAGGTGTGTCTTTCTCTGCAAGAAATTGACCAAATCGTAATACCACCGACGGTTGTGAATTAATGATTAATTTTTTGGACCAATTAAGTTGATTAAGCTGATTTGAGATCAATAACCTCCTGGACTACAAATTCAAATGAAAACACAAAAGATCCTGAAGTCAAATGCAGTTTTTTATTGTTGGAAAATCTCAACTTCCATTGGTTCAACCTGATTCCAGGACGGGTTGTATCTAATCGGTTTAATCCTTAATCCTTTTCTGACACAGGTTTTATCAATATTGGAATTTTTTGTTGGAATTAATTATTAAAAATGTCCCCTTCGAATTCCACAGGTACATTTTAATTTCAAACTTGTTTCAAAACAAGACATTTCTCGGAAACCAGTAAAGTTGATTTGCATTCAATTTTATACAAAAATCAGTTTCTGTACCTAATTAATTCAGTTGCTCGGAAGTGGTTTGAAAGAATTGAATGAAAATTGAAAAAAAATCCAAAGTACTTAATAACGCATGATGGAACCTACTCCTAATTATTCTTGAAACTTAGGTGACCACCAAAATTTATATTGCAACTCACGATGCTCTCACATCTGACATTTATTGCACGATATGTATGTCAGACTTTTTTTCATGTATATGAAATCCATAAATTTCACTTTTGTTTCTTGCTTGGAGATTGTTCGAGAGCATTTATTTCGAGAACGTTCCCGGAATGAATTCATGAAGTTCATCTAAACGACTAAGTGTCTGACATAATATCGTGCAATAAAAACTCAAAAAAAATTACGAAAAGCACTGCCGTGAAGTCAGGAGCTTTTGTGCGCTCGTACATCCACCTTGTAGATAGATTCGCATTTTCCAGTTTTAGAAATATATTGAAGGAATTTTCGACAGCTGTCACAAAAATTCTGAAACTTAGGCGAAACTCCAGACTTCATGTCAGTGCTTTAGGTGACCAATTTTTTTTCGATAATTCTCTAGAATATTCTACGGTATCTATGGTCTTGGTGATGCGATCTGGACAAAAAATTGCTTTAATATATCATTCTCGATTTAAATAAAAAATTTCATCTCGATCGAATCCGTAGTTTCCAATTATCGAGAAAACAAAATTTCCAACGACCGTATTTACGGAACCCCTAGTATAATTCTGCTCATAGATGAACGTGATCACGACATTCGAGATCCACACCTATCCTGGAAATTTCAAGTCCCTAGGCGTTTCAGTTCGAAAGTTACAATTTTCTATGGTTCCTATGGTTCTGGTCATGCGATCTGGACAAAATATCACATGTAGCTTGAACACCTCATTCTCCATTTGAGTGCGAAATTTCGTCTCGATCAAATCTGTAGTTTTCAAGTAATCAGGGAAACAAAACTTTGAACGGCTATATTTATGGAACCCCTGGTGGAATTTGGCCCATTAACGAACTTAACCGAGGCATTCATAATTTTTGTTATTCAAGGTTTTTTCAAACTGCCCTGTTGCTTTTATAAAAAAGATTTTTCCAAATTCTGAATCAGACGATATCACTCTTGACATCACTGAAGTAGTTTCTTCGAAGAATAACATCATCTAATTCAAAATTGTAAAGGGACCTTACCTTTCATCATGAAAGCAACAGGGCCGTATTAAACAAAATTAAGCTTCTGATTGCCCTCGAAAACGAAACGTTGGATTACAAAAATGTAGACGCCTTTGGATAGAACGAAAATAAAGCAATTATAATGTGCAATTTATTTCGAACTTAGTTCTGAAATGAAGCCAGGAGAAAAATTAAACCATTTTGACAAATTCGAGGTTTTAAGGATATCTCCGGAAATAGCAGGAATTTTCAAATTTTTTGAAGGGTATAGAAATAAAGATAATTTATTGATCCTTTTTGACAAACAGTGTATAGGACAATTCTGAGAAAACTTACAAGTAAACGTTACAAAAAACAAAATCATGTACACTATAGTAGGCTTTTTTTGCCGATATTACTTTCACCGTTTTCCCATACTCTCGCCCATTCAGTTAGGGATAAAAAAAAGGGGAAAAAGACTGCCGCGAAGTCAGGAGTTTTTGAGCGCTCGTTCATCCAGCTTGTAGGTAGATTCGCATTTTCCAGTTAAAAAAAAACCAATTGAAGAAATGTCTGACAGCTATCAAAAAAATTTCAAACTTATGCCCAGATCGCAAGACCAGAACCATAGAAACCATAGAAAATCATAACTTCCGAACGGAAAGGCCTAAGGACTTTGAATTTCCAGGATAGGTGTCGATCTCGAATGTCGCGGTCAGGTTCATCAATGAGCAAAATTAGACTAGAGGTTCCGTTAATATGACCGTTTGAAATTCAGTTTCCTTGATAAATTCAAAACTAAGCGTTCGATCGTGACGAAATTTTTTATTTCAATGGAGAATGATATATTGATGCTACATTTTGTCCAGATCGCATGACCAGAACCATAGAAACCATATAAAATTATAACTTTCGAACGGAAAGACCTACGGACTTGAAATTTTCAGGGTAGGTTTCAATTGATTTTCCAAACTGGAAAATGCGACCAATCTACAAGGTGGATGAACGGCGCTCGAAATCTCCTGACTTTTCAGTGCTTTTCTCGATTTTGTATTCATTTCCAGGAACAAAGACAACATTTTCAGGGAAGGTTGAATATTCTGAAGCATCATTGGACAAAGCGAACCAGTATAAAAATCAGACTAAATCTCTCCGATTGAGATATCATTTCGAAACAATTATCTTCTATATTCTAATCTCCTATTTAACGAATACTACAATTACCTACCAAATTGCAAATCGTTACAAGCTTTATCGCAACACCAATTATCATGATGAACTATTCATAATTTCCCACAAAACGAATAACAATGGGAACGATTACTCAATAACTCAATTTGTCATGTTAGAATTCCGAAAAGGTATCGAGTAATCGGAGAATAATAGCACCGATGTCTTTTTCTAGGTGGTTGGTCATTCGGAACACAAAAATTCAAGGATATGTCGAAATCGAGGTACGCGAGACAAACCTTCATCTTCAGCGCCATTCCTTACTTGAGAGGCAGAGGTTTCGACGGATTGGATCTGGATTGGGAGTACCCCAAGGGGGGCGAGGATAAGAAGAACTACGTGCTGCTGCTCAAAGGTAAGATAGATCAATACTAAGTCAGAGGGTTACAGTTCAATTTATAGCATGCAGTAAGAAGACCGCAATGTGTTTGATTATATTCAGTTCTCAGTTCATGACGACTCCTAGAAAACCATTGTACAGCTAAATAGTTTTCCGTATCCGTTTCACACATCCCTTTTCTTTTTGGAAATTGATATATTATATAATAAACAAGTTGCAAGAATACATGTAGTTTTATCTCTTCCACCTGAAGATGCTATTATATTATTCATACAATTCAGACAATTATTTCAAATTGATGTAATTCATTATCGATTACCACTAAGAAGTCATCTCCCAATGCTTCACAAAAATTCAGTCGTGATAGTTTTCGCTCGAGTCTCTTTCGAAACCGAATATTCTGAAAATGCAAGTTGCATCAACTGAAGGAGTCGCATTTACCATCAGAATTATGTAAAAGAGTTGCACTACTTGATGATGATGACACCTTGCTTTCCCTTCGGTATGGAAATAGCTTCATGAGTTATTACCATGACTTCTGCGTGGTCCTACTTAACAAAGGTTAGAGACAGATGTGAACTATGCTAAATAACCATCTTCACTTCGTCGTGATCCAGAAATTATTGGAATATCGCTATAGATCATCTCTTTTAGGAAAAATTTTATTTCTTCATATGTCATGACGGAAATCACTGTATACTGGATATTCAGTTTGGTGTTAGTACCATGTTAGGGATTGTAATAGTGTCACAATTCCAATAAAAATTTCACATAGGAACATGCTGATATGGCCCATAGCTCAGTTAGCTGAATGTCCGGTAGAGGGCGTATCGCTAATCCCTCTTTCTCAATTCAAAAGGACTACAAAATGAAAGTTTGCAATGACAGTTGTGATTCTCAACGAAAAGAGTTCTTCAGTGTC
This sequence comes from Aphidecta obliterata, assembly GCA_963966015.1. Classification (NCBI taxonomy): domain Eukaryota; kingdom Metazoa; phylum Arthropoda; class Insecta; order Coleoptera; family Coccinellidae; genus Aphidecta; species Aphidecta obliterata. The sequence continues at coordinate 12,887,422 of OZ014431.1, read as the reverse complement.
AGTTCTGACACCTTTGTTCTATTACACCAACTATCTTCACCCAAAAATGGATATCCAAACCTTAGACTGTGTTTACCTCGACAGAAGAGATAACGTACAATGTACTATCAGTTTATTTGGAGCCAACGTAGTCTCTTGGGTTGTATTTGGCGCAGAGCAACTTTTCGCAAGCAGAAGAACCATAAACGATAATCTCAAAGCCATAAAAGGTGGAATTATGTTGATATTTCCTCACTACAGATACTGGTCCCTAGATCCAGCAGATGGTTTCGCGAATTTGATGACCTGGAAGATTTTCAAAGGACCCATGAAGTTACCAACTGGTTATATACAGGTTTTTCTCGAGTTGAAACAAGAACAGGTCTCCAATAACATATGGAATTTCGTTTACACCATCAAGTATAGCATAACTCTCCTAGAAAGAGAGCTTCACTTGGATTTTCTGATTATCAATTCGAGTCCGTATTCTTTTTACTTCAATTTTCTCTTCCCTAATCACATCAGGGTGCCTGATTTGAGGAAATGCCGAATAGGTGGTCTGAAAGGTACCAAATACATAGATGAAATAACTGATGAATATATGAAAACTTCAAATAATGAAGAAGTGAAGATCGACCGTGAGTACTTCAGGGTTTTCGTAGATACTGGCGAAAAAATAACTGTTACTGATCTTATGGTCAACAGAAAACGGTTTTTGATGAAGACCAACCTTCCTGATACTATTCCACATAGTCCTTGGGAGGAAAATCGAAGACTAGGGAAGACTTCAGTCCAGACGAATGGGATAAAATGTTGATCCTCGAAGTAGGCCATAAATATGTACCAGTAAGAATTTATCCAGACGAAAAATTCGAGGCTTCCATGAAATTAAGGGTGAAGTCTGATAAGGAACCAGACGATATTGTCATCCAATTCAATTGAGAATTGTTCAACATTTACAAATGAGGGCATACTCGCTAGTCCTGATCAAAAAGGACTACTAAACGCAATGACAGTTATGATTATCAACGAAAAGAGTACTTCAGTGTCAATTCCGACACCTTTGTTCTGAAACACCAACAGTTATCTTCACCCAAAAATGGATATCAAAACCTTAGATTGTGTTTACCTCGACAGAGGAGACAATGTACAATATACCATCAGTTTATTTGGAGCCAACGTAATCTCTTGGGTAGTATTTGGCGTAGAGCAACTCTTCGCAAGCAGAAGAACCATATATGATATCCTCAAAGCCATAAAAGGTGGAATCATGTTGATATTTCCTCACTACAGATACAGGTCCTTAGGTCCAGCATATGGTTTCGCGAATTTGATGACCTGAAAGATTTTCAAAGGAACCATGAAGTTACCAACTGGTGATATACAGGTTTTTCTCGAGTTGGAACAGGAACAGGTCTCCAATAACATCTGGAATTTCGTTTACACCATCAAGTATAGCATAACTCTCCTAGAAACAGAGCTTCACTTAGATTTTCAGATGATCAATTCGAGTCCGTATTCTTTTTACTTTAATTTCCTCTTCTCTAATCACATCAGGGTACCTGATATGAGGAAATGCCGAAAAAGTGGTCTGAAAGGTAGCAAATACATAGATGAAAGAACTGATGAATACCTGAAAACTTCGAATGATGAAGAAGTGAATATCGACCGTGAGTACTTCATGGTTTTCGTAGATACTGGCGAAAAAATAAAAGTTACTGATCTTATGGTCAAAAGAAATCTGTTTTTGACGAAGACCAACCTTCCTGATACTATTCTACATAGTCTTTGGGAGGAAAATCGAAGACTAGGGAAGACTTCAGTCCAGACGAATGGGATAAAATGTGGATCCTCAAAGTAGGCCATAAATATGTACCAGTAAGAATTTCTCCAGACGAAAAATTCGAGGCTTCCATGAAATTAAGGGTGAAGTCTGATAAGGAATCAGACGATACTGTCATCCAATTCAATTGAGAATTGTTCAACATTTACAAATGAGGGCATACTCGCTAGTCCTGATTGAAAAGGACTACAAAATGCAATGACAGTTGTGATTCCCAACGAAAAAAGTACTTCAGTGTCAATTCTGACACCTTTGTTCTGAAACACCAACAATTATCTTCACCCAAAAATGGATATCAAAACCTTAGACTGTGTTTACCTCGACAGAGGAGACAACGTACAATGTACCATTAGTTTATTTGGAGCCAACGTAATCTCTTGGGTAGTATTTGGCGTGGAGCAGCTCTTCGCAAGCAGAAGAACCATATATGATAACCTCAAAGCCATAAAAGGTGGAATTATGTTGATATTTCCTCACTACAGATACTGGTCCCTAGGTCCAGCAGATGGTTTCGCGAATTTGATGACATGGAAGATATTCAAAGGACCCATGAAGTTACCAACTGGTGATATACAGGTTGTTCTCGAGTTGAAACAAGAACAGGTCTCCAATAACATATGGAATTTCGTTTACACCATCAAGTATACCATAACCCTCCTAGAAAGAGAGCTTCACTTGGATTTTCAGATTATCAATTCGAGTCCGTATTCTTTTTACTTCAATTTCCTCTTCTCTAATCACATCAGGTTACCTGATTTCAGGAAATGCCGAATAGGTGGTCTGAAAGGTACCAAATACATAGATGAAATAACTGATGAATATATGAAAACTACAAATGATGAAGAAGTGAAGATCGACCGTGAGTACTTCAGGGTTTTCGTAGATACTGGCGAAAAAATAAAAGTTAATGATCTTATGGTCGAAAGAAATCTGTTTTTGACGAAGAAAAACCTTCCTGATACTATTCTACATAGTCCTTGGGAGGAAAATCGAAGACTTGGGAAGACTTCATTCCAGACGAATGGGATAAAATGTTGATCCTCGAAGTATGCCATAAATATGTACCAGTAAGAAATTATCCAGACGAAAAATTCGAGGCTTCCATGAAATTAAGGGTGAAGTCTGATAAGGAACCAGACGATATTGTCATCCAATTCAATTGAGAATTGTTCAACATTTACAAATGAGGGCATACTCGCTAGTCCTGATTAAAAAAGGCTACAAAACGCAATGACAGTTGTGATTCTCAACGAAAAAAGTACTTCAGTGTCAATTCTGACACTTTTGTTCTGAAACACCAACAATTATCTTCACCCAAAAATGGATATCAAAACCTTAAACTGTGTTTACCTCGATAGAGGAGACAACGTACTATGTACCATTAGTTTATTTGGAGCCAACGTAATCTCTTGGGTAGTATTTGGCGTAGAGCAACTCTTCGCAAGCAGAAGAACCATATATGATAACCTCAAAGCCATAAAAGGTGGAATTATGTTGATATTTCCTCACTACAGATACTGGTCCCTAGGTCCAGCAGATGGTTTCGCGAATTTGATGACATGGAAGATATTCAAAGGACCCATGAAGATACCTACTGTTGATATACAGGTTGTTCTCGAGTTGAAACAAGAACAGGTCTCCAATAACATATGGAATTTCGTTTACACCATCAAGTATAGCATGACTCTCCTAGAAAGAGAGCTTCACTTGGATTTTCAGATTATCAATTCGAGTCCGTATTCTTTTTACTTCAATTTCCTCTTCTCTAATCACATCAGGGTACCTGTTTGCCGAATAAGTGGTCTGAAAGGTACCAAATACATAGATGAAATAACTGATGAATATCTGAAAACTCCAAATGATGAAGAAGTGAAGATCGATCGTGTGTACTTCAGGGTGTTCGTAGATACTGGCGAAAAAATAACAGTTACTGATCTTATGGTGAACAAAAAACGGTTTTGATGAAGACCAACCTTCCTGATACTATTCTACATAGTCCTTGGGAGGAAAATCGAAGACTAGGGAAGACTTCAGTCCAGACGAATGGGATAAAATGTTGATCCTCGAAGTAGGCCATAAATATGTACCAGTAAGAATTCATCCGGACGAAAAATTCGAGGCTTCCATGAAATTAAGGGTGAAGTCTGATAAGGCACCAGACGATATTGTCATCCAATTCTATTGGGAATTGTTCAACATTTACAAATGAGGACATACTCGCTAGTCCCGATTAAAAAGGACTACAAAACGCAATGACAGTTGTGATTCTCAACGAAAAAAGTACTTCAGTGTCAATTCTGACACCTTTGTTCTGAAACACCAACAATTATCTTCACCCAAAAATTGATATCAAAACCTTAGATTGTGTTTACCTCGACAGAGGAGACAACGTACAATGTACCATTAGTTTATTTGGAGCCAACGTAATATCTTGGGTTGTATTTGGCGCTGAACAGCTCTTCGCAAGCAGAAGAACCATATATGATAACCTCAAAGCCATAAAAGGTGGAATTATGTTGATATTTCCTCACTACAAATACTGGTCCCTAGGTCCAGCAGATAGTTTCGCGAATTTGATGACATGGAAGATATTCAAAGGACCCATGAAGTTACCAACTGGTGATATACAGGTTGTTCTCGAGTTGAAACAAGAACAGGTCTCCAATAACATATGGAATTTCGTTTACACCATCAAGTATAGCATAACTCTCCTAGAAAGAGAGCTTCACTTGGATTTTCAGATTATCAATTCGAGTCCGTATTCTTTTTACTTTAATTTCCTCTTCTCTAATCACATCAGGGTACCTGATTTGAGAAAATGCCGAATAATTGGTCTGAAAGGTACCAAATACATAGATGAAATAACTGATGAATATCTGAAAACTTCAAATGATGAAGAAGTGAAGATCGACCGTGAGTACTTCAGGGTTTTCGTAGATACTGGCGAAAAAATAACAGTTACTGATCTTATGGTGAACAAAAAACGGTTTTGATGAAGACCAACCTTCCTGATACTATTCTACATAGTCCTTGGAAGGAAAATCGAAGACTAGGGAAGACTTCAGTCCAGACGAATGGGATAAAATGTTGATCCTCGAAGTAGGCCATAAATATGTACCAGTAAGAATTCATCCGGACGAAAAATTCGAGGCTTCCATGAAATTAAGGGTGAAGTCTGATAAGGCACCAGACGATATTGTCATCCAATTCTATTGGGAATTGTTCAACATTTACAAATGAGGACATACTCGCTAGTCCCGATTAAAAAGGACTACAAAACGCAATGACAGTTGTGATTCTCAACGAAAAAAGTACTTCAGTGTCAATTCTGACACCTTTGTTCTGAAACACCAACAATTATCTTCACCCAAAAATGGATATCAAAACCTTAGATTGTGTTTACCTCGACAGAGGAGACAACGTACAATGTACCATTAGTTTATTTGGAGCCAACGTAATATCTTGGGTTGTATTTGGCGCTGAACAGCTCTTCGCAAGCAGAAGAACCATATATGATAACCTCAAAGCCATAAAAGGTGGAATTATGTTGATATTTCCTCACTACAGATACTGGTCCCTAGGTCCAGCAGATGGTTTCGCGAATTTGATGACATGGAAGATATTCAAAGGACCCATGAAGTTACCAACTGGTGATATACAGGTTGTTCTCGAGTTGAAACAAGAACAGGTCTCCAATAACATATGGAATTTCGTTTACACCATCAAGTATAGCATAACTCTCCTAGAAAGAGAGCTTCACTTGGATTTTCAGATTATCAATTCGAGTCCGTATTCTTTTTACTTTAATTTCCTCTTCTCTAATCACATCAGGGTACCTGATTTGAGAAAATGCCGAATAATTGGTCTGAAAGGTACCAAATACATAGATGAAATAACTGATGAATATCTGAAAACTTCAAATGATGAAGAAGTGAAGATCGACCGTGAGTACTTCAGGGTTTTCGTAGATACTGGCGAAAAATTAAAAGTTACTGATCTTATGGTCGAAAGAAATCTGTTTTTGACGAAGAACAACCTTCCTGATACTATTCTACATAGTCCTTGGGAGGAAAAATCGAAGACTAGGGAAGACTTCAGCCCGGACGAATGGGATAAAATGTTGATTCTCGAAGTAGGCCATAAATATGTACCAGTGAAAATTCTTCCGGAAGAAAAATTCGAAGCTTCCATGAAATTGAGGGTGAAGTCTGATAAGGAACCAGAAGATATTGTCATTCAATTCTATTGAGAATTGTTCAATGTGCAGAAGGCTTTCCTAATAAAAGTTTTCGAAGATTTTGCCCCACAAGTCATATTGTCAGTTTATATTCGAGGTGGAAGTTTGTACTACACTCATAACGCCCTAGGACGTTATGGGTATATTTATAGCAACCGTATCTAAGGTTAAATGGACAAACACTATACAATTGGAATATAAAAATACAAACATTCTAAAACGATCATATTATGTTACAATGAAGTCAATTTTGGCCAATTTATACTGATGACTATTCATAAAAATGATATTGCTTGTGATAAATGTATTCGGCCATAAAAGATTTCTCTTATTTTGATTTCTCGGACCTTAGATCCTTCGTTACGGTAGAATTGCAGTGTGTAGGTGTCGAACTCTACATGGCAAGGATAATTGCTGACGGGTATTATTATCGAATGGGCGATTAGAAAGTCGGAAATAACTTGTCGCTTGAAAAAACACTCATTCGTGTCCGCTTATTGTTTTGAATGATGATAGTGAAAAATGAAATCGAGGGGAAGTAAAATGAATATAGTCATTACTCCTACGGCTAGTCACCCCATGATTTATATGGGAAAAATTTATTGAATTGAACATACTATAGCATATTATCATTGTCCGGTTATTGTTGAATTCTTAATTGAATTCATTACCAAATTTATTTTCAAATTCATTATCGAATTCATCATCAAATTCATTATCAAATTCATCATCAAATTATTTATCAAATTCATTCTCAAATTCATCATCAAATTCATTATCACATCCATTATAAAATTCAACATCGAACTCATTATCAAATTCATTATAAAACTCATTATCGAAATCATCATCAAATTCATGATCAAATTGATTATCAATTCTTCATTGAATTCATTTTACATATTTCAACAAATTCATCATCAAATCATTATTACATTTATTATTGAATTCATCATCAAATTCATAATCAATTTTTCATAGAATTCGTTATGAATTTTCCATGAAATTGATTATCCAATGCATTATAAAATTCATTATCAAATTCATCATCGAATTCATTATCGAATTCATTATCGAATTCATTATCAAAATCATCAAGTTTATTGTCAATTTTTTATAGAATTCATTATATATTTTTTATCTAATCCATCATTGAATCATTATCACATTTATTATAAATCATTATCACATTTTTTATTGAATTCATTATCGGATCCACCATCAAATTGATTATCAAATTCAATATCGAATTCAATATCAAGTTCATCATCCAATTGATCATCAAATTCATTATCAAATTAACTATCAAAATCATCAAATTCATAAACAATTTTTCATAGAATTCATTTTAAAATTTTTATCGAATTGATTATCAAATGCATTATCAAATTCATTATCGAATTCAATATCAATTAGGTGTCAAATTCATCGTCGAATCCATCATCAAATTAATTATCAAAATCATCGAATTTGTTATCAATTTTTTATAGAATTCGTTATAAATTTTCCATCGAATTGATTGTCAAATATATTATCAAATTCATTATCAAATTCATTATCGAATTCTTCCTCAAATTATTTATCAAATTTTTCATCAAATTTATTATCAAATTCATCATCAAATTCATCATCAAATTCATCATGAAATTCATTATCAAATTCATTATCAAATTCATTATCAAATTCATTATCAAATTCATTATCAAATTTATATCGAATTCATCATCAAATTAATTATCGATTTGATCATGAAAATCATAATCAATTTTTCAAAGAATTCGTTATAAATTTTTCATCGAATTGATTATCAAATGGATTATAAAATTCATTATCAAATTCATCATCGAATTCATTATCGAATTCATTATCAAAATCATCAAGTTTATTGTCAATTTTTTATAGAATTCATAATATATTTTTTATCTAATCCATCATTGAATCATTATCACATTTATTATAAATCATTATCACATTTTTTATTGAATTCATTATCGGATCCACCATCAAATTGATTATCAAATTCAATATCGAATTCAATATCAAGTTCATCATCCAATTGATCATCGAATTCATTATCAAATTAACTATCAAAATCATCAAACTCATAAACAATTTTTCATAGAATTCATTTTAAAATTTTTATCGAATTGATTATCAAATGCATTATCAAATTCATTATCGAATTCAATATCAATTAGGTGTCAAATTCATCGTCGAATCCATCATCAAATTAATTATCAAAATCATCGAATTTGTTATCAATTTTTTAAAGAATTCGTTATAAACTTTCCATCGAATTGATTGTCAAATATATTATCAAATTCATTATCAAATTCATAATCGAATTCTTCCTCAAATTTTTCATCAAATTTATTATCAAATTCATCATCAAATTCATCATCAAATTCATCATCAAATTCATCATCAAATTCATTATCAAATTCATTATCAAATTCATTATCAAATTCATTATCGAATTCATCATCAAATTAATTATCGATTTGATCATGAAAATCATAATCAATTTTTCGAAGAATTCGTTATAAATTTTTCATCGAATTGATTATCAAATGGATTATAAAATTCATTATCAATCTTTTCCTCAAATTTATTATCAATTTTTTATAGACTTCATTATGAATTTTTCATAGAATTCATCATCAATTTTTTATAGAATTCATCATGAATTTTCTATGGAATTCACCATGAATTTTTTATAGAATTCATTTTAAATTTTTCATCAAACTCATCATCGAATCATTATTCAATTCATTATCAAATTTATTATCGAATTCAATATCAAATTCATACTCGAACACTTATCGAATTAATTTTAGTATTAATTACCAAATCAATTATCAAAATCATCGAATCCAATATCAAATTCATTATCAACTCATTTATAGAATTCGTCACAAAAATTTCTTCGAATTGATTATCAAATGCATTATCAAATTTATCATCAAATTTTTTATCAAAATCATTATCAAACACATTATCAAAGTCATAATTGAATTCATTCTCGAATTCATCATCAAATTCATTTTCGAATTCATTATCAAATTGATAATCAATTTTTCATAGAATTCATTAGAATTTTTCATGAAATTCAGCATCAAATCATTTTATAATTCATTATGAAATTTAATATCGAATTCAATATCAAATTCTTTGTCAAATTCATCATCAAATTCATTCTCAAATTAATTATAGAATTAATTTTCAAATTAATCATCAAATTGATTATCAAATTAGATATTAAATTAATTATCAAAATCATCGAATCCATTATCAAATTCATCATGAACTAATCAATAGAATTCGTCAAAAAAATTTCATCGAACTGATTATCGAATTCATAATCATATTCATAATCAAATTGATGATCGAATTCATAATCAAATTCATTTTCGAATTTATTATCAAATTCAGTATCAAATTCATCCTCAAATTCACTATCAAATTCTTTTTCAGATTAATTATCAAATTCATTATCAAATTCATCATCAAATTCATTATTAAATTCAATATCAAATTCATTTTCAAATTTATTATCAAAATCTTTATCGAAAACATTATATAATGCATTATCAAAATAATATCGAATTATTAAAATCTTCATTATTTCCAGAGCTCCGTGAAGCTTTTGACGCCGAGGCCCAGGAAATCAAAAAACCACGTCTTCTCCTAACAGCAGCTGTGCCAGTAGGACCAGACAACATCAAAGCAGGTTACGACGTTCCAGCTGTTGCATCTTACTTGGATTTCATTAATCTCATGGCTTATGATTTCCACGGAAAATGGGAAAAAGAAACAGGTAATCATATTTTTATGAAAACCTACCATGGGTACTAGGCCTACATAAAAGTAGGCCTTACTTCTCTGTTTGGGTTCACTCGTTTTGAATGTCTTTACTGCTACTATACAGTTTGATGATGACCTATCAACAACTCTCTGAGATGAATTAAGATTGTAAATAAAACGTCTTACTACTACCAGAAGTGATACCCTGGACCCCAAACCAGTCTCAACTGTCTCTAAATTCTGGAGCACACCACTATGATTATTTCAAAATTATAAATAAGAGTAAACAATACCTAGCCAAGATGTCTGTAAATTGTATTGATTCGAAATTTACAGGTCACAATGCTCCACTCTACTCACCGAGCTCAGACAGTCAATATCAAAAACAACTAAACGTCGAACATGCAGCGAAGTTATGGGTGAAGCTAGGAGCTCCTAAAGAAAAGATGGTCATCGGTATGCCTACCTACGGAAGATCCTTCACGTTGGCCAATACTGCAAAATACAAGGTACATGCCCCAAGTACCGCTGGTGGCAAAGAGGGTACCTACACCAAGGAATCAGGATTTTTGGCTTACTACGAAGTGAGTATATCTTTAGGTTTCCTCTTTATTTGAGGTAGTTGCTTTGGGTATCAATTCTATTGACATGTACTGACATCTAGTGAATTGAATCTCTACTGTATTTACCATGGAAGTTGGTACCATATGAAGTATATGCAACTAACAATACATATAACCAGATTAATCATTATATGAATCTTGTTCTGTCCAGATAATAACTCCTAGGTATTGAGCTTCATCAATGTGTGGAATCAACACTAAGCTATTTTGTAGTCACTGACCCTTCACTGACTACTATTGCAGTCCTCTCAAACTATTCAATGATAATTTCTGTTGAGTAATACTACTTTTTTGAAAATCTCACTCATGCATAATGTACTGTTGCAGATATGCGAACTTCTTCAGAACGGTGCCAGCTACGTGTTCGACGAGGAAATGAAAGTGCCATATGCTGTGTACGGAGATCAATGGATAGGGTTCGACGATGAGAAATCTATCAGAATCAAGATGAACTGGATCAAAGATAGTGGTTTTGCTGGTGCCATGGTTTGGACTGTGGATATGGATGACTTTTCTGGTACAGTGTGCGGTGGGGAGGTCAAATATCCTCTCATCGGAGCCATGAGGTAAACATCTTAGAAACAATGTTAGGTTTTCAATGATACTCAAATGAGATTTCGAACTAATCGATAATTATTACTTCCGTCATTGGATGGCATGTGGGATAAGTCTAAGTGGTAATCCAATCTTTCTAGGGAAGAACTCAGAGGTATCTCAAGAGGAAAGGATACCAAAGATGTGGACTGGGCTACAGTTGCAGGAGGCATCGAAGACGACGAAGAAGAAGAGGATGTGGTCGAAAAACCATCTCCCATCAAAATATCACCTTCAGAAGTCACAAAAAGAATAAGGAAACCTGGCAAAAAATCTTCTGGGAAGAACGCCCTCAACAAAAAAAGTAAATTTTATAGAGAAAAATGTATGCTGCAATGCATAAAACGAATATTTATTTATATTTTCAGGTCGAAAACCACAAGTCTTCTGCTATATGACAAGTTGGTCCCAGAAACGTCCCAGTGCAGGAAGATTCACCCCTGAAGACATAAACCCCAGCTTGTGCACGCACGTTGTCTACGCCTTCGCCACTTTGAAAGAACATAAGCTAACAGAATCTAACGACAAAGATCCAGAAATGTACGAAAGGGTTATTGCTTTGAGAGAGAAGAACCCCGATCTAAAAGTGAGTATTTTGTTTATTGACCAACGAACCAGTAGTAATTTGGGTACCAATTACCTCAAATAACATGCGAACCATTTTACAGATTCTTCTCGCTATCGGAGGATGGGCCTTCGGTTCAACGCCCTTCAAAGAACTCACAGGAAACGTCTTCAGAATGAACCAATTCGTGTACGACGCCATAGAATTCCTCAGGGACTACCAGTTCAACGGTCTGGACGTCGACTGGGAATATCCGAGGGGAGCTGACGACAGAGCCGCCTATCTGAATCTGCTCAGGGAGTTGAGGGTGGCCTTCGAGGGAGAAGCCAAGACCAGTGGACAACCCAGACTTCTACTCACAGCCGCTGTTCCGGCATCCTTCGAAGCTATCGCTGCAGGATATGACGTTCCCGAAATTTCGAAATACCTCGATTTCATTAACGTTATGACTTATGATTTTCATGGACAGTGGGAGAGGACGGTGGGGCATAATTCGCCTCTGTTCCCGTTGGAAAGTGCCACCGGTTATCAGAAGAAACTGACTGTGGTAAGTTGATCTCGGAGGCCCATCGAGACATACTTGCTTTATTTCCTATTTTACTCCAGGATTATTCTGCGAGAGAATGGGTGAAACAAGGAGCTCCCAGGGAGAAACTCATGATTGGAATGCCGACCTATGGAAGAAGCTTCGAACTTGTCAACGTGACACAGTTTGATATAGGAGCACCAGCAAGTGGAGGAGGCACTCCTGGTAAATTCACTGCAGAGGCTGGATTTATGAGCTACTACGAAGTATGCGACTTCTTGCAAGAAGATAATACAACTTTGGTTTGGGACAATGAGCAGCAAGTGCCATTTGCATACAGAGGTAACCAGTGGGTTGGATTCGACGATGAAAGGAGTCTCAAGACAAAGGTGAGAGAAAACCTTTTAATTAGTCCAGAACATGAATAATGTTATTATTTTCAGATGGCTTGGTTGAAGGAAGAAGGATTCGGTGGTATTATGATCTGGTCTGTGGATATGGATGATTTCAGAGGCTCTTGTGGTAGCGGAAAATATCCACTGATTAATGCTATGAGGCAAGAACTGGAAGACTACAAGGTTAAATTGGAGTTCGAAGGTCCTTATGAGACGTCTGTTGGATCAGGACAATATACAACGAAAGATCGTAAGTTGAAGATAAAATATCAGCAATATCACCTAGTTTATTCATGGGTACAGCAGGTCATGGTAAAATATAAATACGACTATTGAATCTCTAGAATAATTAACAGAGACGACCAAGTTCCGTCAAAGTCTAAAAGATCACGTTTAAGTTCAAAGTCGTTATTACAGTCCATCGAATAATAACCATCGAGGTTCAACACCAGGATAGGTTACGTTAGGTCAGGTTATGTTAGGTTCGGTTACGTTAGGTTAGGTTAGTGATGAAGTTCATTCGATCATCATTATGATCTTTTCAATCAACTTAATGAAAAAATTTTCAGCCAACGAGGTCACGTGTGAAGAAGAAGATGGCCATATCAGCTACCACCCAGACTTGGCAGACTGCACCCACTATTTCATGTGCGAAGGAGAAAGGAAACACCACATGCCATGTCCATCCAATCTGGTATTCAACCCTGACCAGAACGTCTGTGACTGGCCTGAAAACGTAGCGAGCTGTTCACAACACACGCAAAAGCCACCTACCGACAGAAGAAGATAAATGTATGTTCTATGAAATAACGGATCGAGTAGTTGTACTGAGAGGCTTTAGATAACTTATCTTGTTTCTTCGTCATATTGACTATGTTATTTATATCTATTGATTCTTAGAAAACAACTTAAATCAATTTTATACCCCATTATTTATTGATTCGAGAACATTCAGGATAATATGAGGCTATGATGGAAAAATTCGAAAATTGTAGTTATATGAGATTTTGCCTCAAAATTGAAACACCTGATCTATTGTGATTGTTTTGGCTCTTCATTGTATATTTTTCTCAGTACAGCCTTAGAAACAAGTATATGAAAATAGGATGTTTTGTATAGAGAAGTACAAAATTCCAGAAAAATATATTGTCATGTGTTTAGTGTCTAAGGAGATATTTAATTTTTTACTGTATTTATATGCTTAACGCGGCGACTACTTTTATTTTTAATTTGAATTCGTTGTACATTTCATGATATATATTTAGAGTTAGATGTTTGTAAATAAATTCTAAAATAAATTAGTGATAACACACTTCTTGTTCATTCTTCAAGTAACCCTCTTATTGAAATTCTGAAATTCTAGATCCACCTCGTTTCACAATATTAATTTTCAGTCATAAGAACTGTGATAATAGTATATTATTTAACGAGCGGTAATGTAGGTTATAATTCACGCAGATGAAGTTTTCAGCGCGAGCCGAATGAGAGTGCTGTAATTCATCAAGTGAGTTATGAACATTACCGCCAGTTGAATACTATACCTTATCTACGAATATAAGAATAAAAACTAAGATAAAAGTACACAAAAAGAACCTTATTTACAAATCTTGATAGTAACCTATAACAATGCAGTTTTTATGTTGATTGTGCTTCTTAGCATGTAGTAGAAAGTCCATAGGGGCGATGCTTTATATTTAGTGCTAAGTTCACTAAAATATGCCAAAAGTCTTATTTCTGAAGGTATACATAAAAATTCATCTTCACTATCTGAATTCATCTTTTTCAGCAAAACATTCATAATAATAAGGTATCAACTTAGTTTGAAGAAACGTCAAAATTATTCAAGTGAAATTACTCCCCTCGATACTCGTGAGTTATTATAACTCACGTTGTTTGATTGCTCAAAAGTAGTTGAATAATGAATATATGATTCAAGAGGAGTAGATAAATAAATGAATAAGCAATTTTCAGAAAAAGTTACAATGAGTTAAATATTCAAGATCACGAAAAAAAGTATTGAAAATTAAAATATGAAATAATGTCCAAGATAGATAGCGAAATCATTTAGTTCTATACTGGAATCTCTCCCCGCGAAAAAATGTTCTGATTGGTTCAGATTCTACACCAGATAAAACTGTGAGAATTTCGGAGAGGATTGAACTTTTTCCTGAAATGAATTCCATATAAGTTTTATAATAATTGAAATTAGAAAACCGATGAAAGAAACCTCTTAATAGTTGCATTAATCGAAGACTATTCTAACCTACTGAACTCGCACATTTTCTCAGAAATACCGGTTAAATAGCCTGCGATGGATTTGCTGTAACGAACACGCTGTTTCGTAGAAAAACTTATTCTTGGCAGACCCAAGAATTCAACACGCAACTTTTTATCCGGTTGACGTATGGTTGAAGTGGCAGCTCGGACTATCTACGTCTCTGGGTTACCAGTTTGGTCATCTAACAGTCACAATGATTGGATTTATAAGGATCCTAGATGTAAGGAGAAATAACGTGAAGGACTATAATGGGAAGAATTGTTCAGATTTTATGTATATTTCATCACGGACTACCTTCTGGTATTCATGTGCAAAAATGAACAAATAATAAATATATATTCGAATTCTTATTCTATTTCAACTTCAGCAAAACTAGGAAGTTCACAAACTAACCTATAAAATTGATCCAAATTGATCACTTTCAGTTATACAGGGCGTGAAAATAAATTTCTCGAAAAAAATTTTTTTTTATTTTTTTTTTCTTATATGATCGATTATTCAATTTCAAATATATTTCTATTCGAATCGTTGCAATCGTCGAAATAGTTTTGAGAATATAGAAAAAAAACTGAAAAAAGGAGAGATATGCGTAGTCAGTATTATGTTCGTTATTCCTATTCTCAATATTTCAAGCATAAACTGTTGTTAGATTTTCGAAGTAGAGGAATGGCGGAAAATTGTGCTCTCCTAAATTTTTGAAAACTCGTCACAGAGTGTTTCAAATATTTTGTCAAAAATTGGGATCAGAATTTTTCCATAACTTTTTTTTTTAATTAGAACCCTTTTTAATGATTGCGTTGGATTCTGCGAAGAAAATCATGATAGTGTTCAAAGTAGATTATGCTCCTAAATTGAATAATTCCGGAGTTATTGAGGGTTTTCTGAATTTATGTCGTAAGTAGAGATACATTCATGAAATCTTTATTATAACAATAATTTGTGTTCATAGGGAATTTTTGGGATAATTTATTCCCAATGAACAAAGATCATTTTTATAAAACAGACTTCATGAAATTATCTCTACGTACGACATAAATTCAGAAAATCCTTTATAACTCAGGAATTATATGATTTAGCAGCATAAACTTCTTTCAACACAATCATGATTTTTATTCTCAGAATCCAACGTTATCATAAAAAAATTGGGTTCTTATTTGAAAAACAAAAGTTTTGGGATAATTCTGATAAGATCGCATGACCAGAACCATAGAAACCTTAGAAAATTGTAACTTTTGAACGGAAACGCCTAGGGACTTGAATTTTTCAGGATAGGTGTGGATATCGAATGTCGTGATCACGTTCATCTATGAGCAAAATTATACTAGGGGTTCCGTAAATACGGTCGTTTGAAATTATGTTTTCTCGATAATTTCGAAACTACGGATTCGATCGAGATGAAAATTTGTATTTTAATCGAGAATGATATATTAAAGCAATATTTTGTCCAGATCGCATGACCAGAACCATAGAAAACATAGAAAATTGTAACTTTTGAACGGAAAGACCTAGGAACTTGAAATTTTCAGCGTAGATTTGGATCGCGAATGTCGAGGTAACGTTCATCACTGAGAAAAATTGATTAGTCTAGGGGTTCCGTAAATATGGCCGTTCAAAATATTTTTTTCCTGATAATTTCGAAACTACCGATTTGATTGGAATGAAATTTTGCACCTAGCTGAGGAATAATGTATTCAAACTACGTGCGAAATTTTGTCCAGGTCACATCACCAAGACCATAGATAGCGTAGAAAATTCTAGCGAATTATCGAAAAAAAATTGGTCAGCTGAAGCACTGACATAAAGTCTGGAGTTTCAGAATATTTTTGACAGCTGTCGAAAATTCCTTCAATTGATTTCTAAAACTGGAAAATGCGAATCCACCTACAAGGTGAATGTACGAGCGCTCAAAAGCTCCTGACTTCACGGCAGTGCTTTTCGTAATTTTTTTCATTTTTTTTCGATATTTTGAGAACTATCTCGACGAATTCAACGATTCGAATAGAAATATATTTAAAATTGAATAATCGATCATATAGGAGACGAAAGAATGCAAAAAAAAATTTTCGAGAAATTCATTTTCACTCCCTGTATAACTGAAAGTGTTCAGGATTCAAGAATATTGTAGCTCAGTAGATATAGTCTACTACCAGATATTATAATCCCAATTTTCAGATTTCAAATAGATCCGGTTCTCAAGAAACGTCTAGTAAACACTCGAATCTGTATAAACGATTTTTTTATATATCGACTTATTTTAATGAGTTCTATTGTTGGTCGAAAAAATAGCTTCACCTTTGAAAACACCCTATATTTTGTGGAAAATTGTAAAAATAAACCTTATGGCATGTAGAGAAAGTATTTCTCCTGGTGTCAGAACGCCAATCAAAAACTGATTTATACTGAAACAAACAAAAACAAGGAAATAATTGCCGAAAGAGGAATTTTCAGTACAGAATGTCAACATGGAATTATCGAATATTCGAGTAGGGCATATAAAATATAAAAATTTCGTAAGGAGAGAAGAAAGTTATTGAATTTTATGTGGATATAAAAATATTCTCTCCCAGTTCTTTACGATTAGGCAACTCACTGATAATTAATTCAAACAGTTGCCGCTCGGATTATATCCTCTGCTTTCAAATTGATTCAATATCTTATAATTCATCAAAATTTATTCTACGTTCTACGCCTCTCGTCCGATTAGGTAACTGGAATTCGGAAAAAATATTAAAAACAAGAGACCGTAGCATAAACCAGATGTTTAAGGAATCAGTGAAGAAACTAAACGATATTCTCTGAATAACTGTCAAAAATCTTATATTCCGTTTCATGGCCATTAGCTGCGTCGAAAGAAGAAATGGATTGTGAAAATAACGTAGTCATAAGCATCTCTCTTTCTTCGGATAAATGGAAAAATAAGTGGATGTGTAAATTAAGTTTCTACTTCAATTTATCTTTAAATACAGCAGTTTTGCGTTTATCGCGATGACGTACGTCTGTGCATGGTGGACATTCAATTTCACATTGTAATTCCATATATCATCAAATTCAAATTTTTTTTGATAACATTGATCATCCACCATAAGAGCTTTTTTCAAAAAAGTATGGTCCAATTGTTTCCACACTCCAAAACAGTGACTTGGTTACTTGTGGATTGTCACAATTACTTTGAAGTGAAGTCTTTTGTTGACACTGCCGTGCGGCGCTGCCACGAGCTCACGGAAAGCAACGATCGGGCAGCGACTGCCACGTACATACACTTAATATGGGTAGAAAAGACTGCGCAAAATCAGTAGATTTGGGCAGGAAATCGGTAGAAGGAAGATTCATCCAAAATCTCAATTTTTAGAATGAAACATGAACAAAAGAGACATTTAATCATAAAATGATGCAATTTTCGTAGAACCCAAAATAACATTTAAATAAAAAATAATGTTTTCCGATATAAAAGAACAAAATATGCCGAAGAAAGTTCATTCAAAATTGTTCCTATGTGCGAGCAAAATGATTTTATGCCGTCCACATAATCCCTTTCTTGGATTATAAGGACACTATAATGAAATAATTTTTTTTTCTAATACAAACACACCACCAAATAAATTATAATTTTAAGGGCATGTAACCCTGAACACACATTGAAAAGTTGTAGAAAGTGTACAATTCTCTTGCAGCGTGACCATACCGCTTCCGGAGCGGATCAGCAGCGCTGCCAAGGTCGCCAACAGACCACGCCTTCTTGCAGCGCTGCAGTCGCTTGTGTCCGTAAGCGTTGCACTAAAATCCCTAGTAGAGGCTTCCAGGGATGTCGCTGCAGGGTCGTGGCCGCCGGGTTGCGACTGTCGAGATCCGAATGCTGGCTTAACAGCTCAACATTGAAAACAATATAAGGTTGCGACTGCACTAGAACCTAGAGTGGCATAGTGTTGAAACTTGATATTGTTTGGAAATTTCGGAAAGCTCTACGAGGGAATTATGACCCGAAAGATATTTCTGCAGCAATAATAAGACTCGTTTTGTCCTTTTTCTTCTTTTATTAACTCCTTCGTTCATTAACTCCTCTTTTTCTCTTGGGTCTTTGCTGTTCGTCTATTGGCTATTGTCTGTCGTTCTGATTGGAATCTTCAATATCCTTTATATTTCTTTGTTTTCGTGTTCTTTCAACATTACAATTATCTTCTTCGTTTTTTTATTTATTGTCTATAGTTTCCATTTTCAATTCTGCTCTGATATTTTCATTTCTGACGTACCAAGGGCACCTATTGCTGTGCTTATCATTTTGTTAAATGTACTTTGTGGACCTTCCTTTTTTTTACTTTCAACATTGAACCAAGTGACACCTGCATACGTTATGTTTGGTATCAGCACTATCTTGATTATCTTCATCTTGTTTCCCTGGCTGTTTGGATTTAGGAGCGGATTTGAATGCCCGTGTGGTTGCCTGGTCTTCTTTCTGGTTTATTCCATTCGTTTGTAGTAGTGGTAACAATTCTTTATTGTCTATAAACAAATGGCCATCGACCCAAGGTCCTTCTTTCGTTTGTCGAATTTCATTTGTTGGTCTAGAGTTATGCCTAGACATTTTGCTCCATATTTCCATTTAATCTTCTGGTTTTCTGTCAAGACGTTTCCTGCTTTTTCTTCCTTCATATTTGCGTCTTTGAAGTAAATGGCAACTGTTTTCTCTATATTTATTTCGAGCCTACATTCCTTGAAAGAGCACATAAGTCGGTCTAAGTCTATCTGAAGTGGCTTCGTCATCGATTTTCTCATTCTGCTGGGGTAGAAGACGAACTGGGCAATCTCACATATTGTCATCTTCGGGATTTCCGACATGTATATTTTGAACAACAACGGTCCTAGGACCGATCCTTGCGGTATGCCAGCTCCAATTTTTGGTTGTTGAGCTAGTACGATCTATGTCAACTTCGAATTTTCTAATGTTCAAGTATGATTGTATTTACCTGGTCTTTTCGGCTGGACACCACATCTTCATCTTGTATATCAGACCTTGGTGTCACATTATCAATATTATGAACTGGGGGTCAGGAGTTATCTTCTCGAATTCTGCTCATCTTCGGTATATCTTTTTTATCACTTTGCTCTGCGCGAAAGGAAGCTTTTCAGTTTACACTTGGTTGGGTAATTTTGCCACCTTCTCCCTTTCTTCCATATTAGTATTGTGTCAGATGTCTTTCATTTGTCTGAGTAATATCCTGTTCGTAGTATTGCCCTGGCTATTTTTGGAATTTATTTTCCACCCTTGGGTACTCGAATAATCAAAGCCTAAAGACTACCATGCCGCTCCAGGTTCATTGTGGCCCCCTTTAACTATCCAGTGATTTGCACTCTCTGATAAGTTTTAGTGTAATATTTGGGAATGCCTATGAATATTTAATTCCAAATTCGTTTACCTATCTCGGGCTGCATATTTGAAGTAGAGCATACATTGTAGTTTAATCAACGGATGTCGTTAAGAATTGAGCTGTGTGACTGTGTTAAGGAAAGCTTTTGCTTCGAACGAAGCTTTGTTTTGACGAACGGAGGTATGTAGACGACAAAGAAACCTTGTATGGGCGACTGAAGGAGTCCTCGATGAGATGAAAAGACGCAACGCAGTTTGACCATGAGAAAATTTCAGAGAAAGAATTTGAAAGCGTGAGAGACGCTGTGAGAAAGTGTCACCTCACGTTTACCTTTGAGGGACCCTGAGAGTGCGTGGGGCAGTTGTGACCTGTCGCGGACCACGGGCGGTTGCCGCGAGGTCACGAACTCGGGAGTGAATCGGGGACTTGGGTTAGTTCGTTGTTCGGAAGTGGAAAAAAGCCGGTTAGAGGCCGGGGTAGTTTCCGGTCAGGGACCGCAAGGGGCAGTTGTTGTCGGTTGGGGTTGGCTCAGGAGAGTCAGTTGTTACCGGTCTGGGACCAAAGGGTGAGTTTTGTGGAAGGGGAGAACTCGGGAGAGTTAATTATTTTGAGTCCGGGACTCTTATTAGGGGTAGTTGAAAGTCGGAAAGGTGCCACGATAAGTACATAATTAAGGTTCACTTTTCGATTTGGAGGGAGTTGCTCGCGGAAAGGGAACTCACTAAGAGTAAAATCGGACGACGTCTTCGGTTAGAGGCCGGTGTAGGAAAATAGTTTAGTAATGTTCAGTCGAGGATTCTGTTAGAGTTCGGATTAAGGAAGTAATTGTGTAAGATCGTGGAAATAAGTGTTCAAGAAGTTTTATTTTGAGTAGAGTTAAAAGCCGTGATTCGATTACGGGATTTGGAATAAAAATAAAGTCAAAATCGCGTGTGGGTGGTTTGGTTTTCAAATAGGTACAAAAAGGAATTAGGTGGTTTGCAGACCAAGGTAGGAAAATTCAATTCAAAGTTTTAACCCCTATGAATGTGAATGGTGTTATTGTAATCCCCAATATTATTGATATCTCGATCGGAAGTTGATTTGATGTATGTTCGATTTTACGTACGGAATTCGAATAATAGATGCATTTGATTATTTGACCCCTCATACATTTAGATTAGTATGTTTATGAGAAGTAACAGTTTAATGGTCTGATTCAATTACGATTATGAAAACTAGGTGACTCATAGATGGTTTTATTCGATGTTCGTTTCGATGTCTGTGAAAATTTTGAATTTTATGTACGCATTTCACCATCATTTTACGTAAATATAATATGTTCTTCTGAAATTTAGAGGTTTTTTTTCCTGAATACCTGTTCCTCAGAAAAGATAAAACAAAAGACTCCCTCTTCGTGCAGGGAGCACGAACTCAATGCTTTTCGGAGAATATATGATAAATGGTGACAAGCGGGATAATATAGATTAATAATAAAAATTCCATCTTATTAACTTGTTCTATTATTAAGCGTACAAGGCATTTTCAAGCCAAACAACCCAGGTTTTTATAAATTGGTGACAGCGCAGTACGATTGATAAGGGTAGGAACTCCCGGTTTATTACACTAGCAATCCACATAATCATAATGACTGGACTTGGATGTTCTGATCGTTCATTGAATATCTCACTATTATGCTATGCACCGGCATAGAATATGGAGAGTGGGAACCTCTTCTGTCTGGTGAAACCCACATGAAGGTTGATCTGTACTTGTTGCTCACAATGTCCTCATATCCGCAGGCACAGGATAGTCTTCGTGGACCTTCAGTCCTTACTCAGTAGATCTCTCGTGGCTTGATTCTGCTTGGGGTTTTTACCACCAGCATTGAGCCTGTGTTCATACCTGCTATTTGATGGTTGGCCTGACTACTGTTTTCGTTTGGCCGCTTTCTTGATACCCTCTGTGACCTTGGACCCCAGGAATCAGAAGAAACGAAGAGGCCAATACACTTGCCAGAAAGGGAGCACAAACGCCACTTACTGTTCCAGAACCTTTCTGTGGCATAGGTAAATGCACCTATAAGAACGAGTTTTTGGAGAAGGAAGAGACTGAAAGAGAAGCACTCTGGAGGAATCTTCCAGGAATGGAAAACTACAAGAAGTCACTGGCTTCCTCACAGGACATTGTCGCCTTAGAAAGCATATGATGAAAATGGGCTTAACAGAAACTGACGAGTGCAGATTATGTAGGGAAGAGGAGGAAACTCCGGTTCGCCTGGTTACAGAATGCCTCGCCATTGCAAACTAGCGCAAATAATATCTTAGAAAAAGAATTACAGGGGAAACGAGATCTCCTTGAAGCCCCCTCAGATACTGGAGTTTATTGGAGCTCTGGGGCTGGAGGGCGAGCTGTAGGTAGCGCATTTGTGAATACAGCTCTGTTGGGGATAGACCTTGAGGTCGCAGTGAAATGTAACCCCCATTGCCTAACTATAACTATAACTATAACCTTGGACCCAAGGTAAGATCATATTGTTGTGCTTGGTCGATTCTTGTCGAAGTAGATGTACAGTCCTATGTGGAACCTCTAAGAGCGTCCAATCCATCTGAGCAGTTGCGATTTATCGTAACGTATGTAGCGGTGCTGAGCAAAACCAACAATCCTCCAAGAAATTAAAACAATTCAACACGACTATTGAACGCTGATGAAAGGTAACGTAATCAGTGGAAGTAGAACACGTATTTTACCCGTAAATACCAGACGCATCAACTGTTTCCTCGGCTCTTATCACGTTCATAACAATCGTTCCACATAGGAAGCGAATAACTTTTTAATTGCAACACAAGAACTCGCGCCATGTGATCTATCCGCTAGATTTGGAGTGACATTATATAATTCGATGCGATCCCCTCGACTGACCGATAAAGGTTTGCCGAACCCGAGGACCGAAGAACTAGACTCGCGTATTGCTGCAGCGGCGTCGGCGAGGCTCTCCGCGTCTTCTTCAACGTCGTCGGTTCTTCGGTTGAGGCGATAACTATGTTATTGGATCTTTGGGCGACCTTGCGGATGGACGGTGGCGTTGCGTGCAGTCAGTTGCGATAACAGAAGTTCCGAGTGCGGCGTGTTTGAAGTGAAGTTTGTGGATTAGTACTTTTCTATTGAGGTGATTTTTATTGGATAATTTATGGTGAGACTTTAAATTTTCTAACAACTGTTTCAATTTTTTTTTATTCTTTCATAAATTAATCAATTGCATTAGATAATTTTCATCAAGGGCTTGATTCTATGTTGAATGTCTCAAAAACCGTGAACTCAAGCAAGACATTACGAAAAACATTTATTGTTAAAAATGGAACAAGCTATCCAAAATTAATTTTTTCATTGTTAAATATGAATATGGAAAAAAGGAAAAAGGTTGAGGGCTGGCTTCTTTTACCCCTTTCAATCATAGAAGAACACCACAACATTTTTGAATGCCTGCTCGCACGCATAAGATATCTGGTTGTTTTTATTCTTTTCAGTTTTTCATTTTTAAGGAAAAAATTTAAAACTTCTTTTCGGGCGCCCTTTTTAAGGGGCTGAAACTAAGCAGGGGAGCTTGAAAAGAATGTATATAAGAGACCTACTCTATTTTTTGACAAGGAAGCACCTCCTACATTTTTTCGCAACTATTCATATTCACCCTTTCTTTTCACGAAAATGTGTTCTTATTGTTTTGTCGCAAAAGTAGCCGTTACTAGCAACGTTTGAATTTGATTTTTCGAGAAAATTGATTATTTTTCTGATAAATTGATCAATTGCGTTAGATAATTTTCTTCAACGGCTTGATTCTATGTCCAATGTTTTTCTCGAAAACCGTGATCTTCAGCAAAACATTACAAGAAACCTTAATTGTTAAGAATGGAACAAGCTATCCAAAATTAATTTTTTTATAGTAAAATATGAACATGTAAGAAAGTTTCTTGCGAAACAAGGTTTAGGGGTGGCTTCTTTTACACCTTTTGATCATAGAAGAACACCGGCTAATATTTTTTTTTTGCCTGCCTGCCTGCCTACATAAAATATCTGCTCGATTTCATTATTGTCAGTTTTTTTGTTTTTAAGAAGAAAATTCGGAACTTCTTTTCGGGTGCCTTTTTGAGGGGGCTTTTACTAAGCAGGGGGCTCAAAAATGACAAGTTTGTATGAAAGACCCACCCTATTTTTTGACAAGGAATTACCTCCCGAATTTTTTCGCAACTATTCATATCCATATTATTTTTACAAAAAGGACTTCTTATTATTATGTCGCAAAAGTAGCGGTTTATAGCAACGTTTGAATTTGATTTTGAAAATTAATCATTTTTGAGCGCTCGTACAACTTAAACGAGGGCTATATCATTTCGTCACGATGTCTGTATTTTTCGAATTTTGAGCCGAAAATGGTCTCAATCGACTATGTTCGACTCACTGATGACGAATCCGTCGGAAAATTCGAGTCTGTCCGTCCGTCCGGCCGTAAGCACGAAAACTCTCGAACGGATCAACCTAGAGACTTGAAATTTTCAGTGTGGGTTCAGTTCCCGAATGCCTCGGTTGAGTTCGTTAATGGGCCGAATTCCACCAGGGGTTCCGTAAATATGGCCGTTCAAAGTTTTGTTCCCCTGATTACTTGAAAACTACAGATTCGATCACAATGAAATTTGGCACTCAAATGGAGAATGGGGTGTTTAAGCTACATGTGAAATTTTGTCCAGATCACATGACCAGAACCATAGAAACCATAGAAAATTGTAACTTTTGAACGGAAAGGCCTAGGGACTTGAAATTTTCAGGTTAGGTGTGGATCTCGAATGTCGTGATCACGTTTATCTATGAGCAAAATCATACAAGGAGTTCCTTAAATATGGTAGTTTGAAATTTAGTTTTCTTGATAAATTCAAAACTACAGATTCGATCGTGACGAAATTTTGTATACTTATGGAGAATGATATATTCAAGCTACATCTCGCCAGATCACATGACCAGAAGCATAGAAAACATAGAAAATCATAACTTTCGAACGGAAAGGCCTAGGAACTTGAAATTTTCAGGATAGGTGTGGATCTCGATTGTCGTAATCACTTTCATCTATGAGCAAAATTATACTGGGGGTTCCGTAAATACGGTCGTTTGAAATTTTGGTTTCTCGATAATTTCGAAACTACGGATTCGATCGAGATGAAATTTTGTATTTTAATCGAGAATGATATATTAAAACAATATTTTGTCTAGATCTCATGACCAGAACCATAGAAACCATAGAAAATTGTAACTTTTGAACGGAAAGGCCTAGGAACTTGAAATTCTCAGGGTGGGTTTGGATCGCGAATATCGCGGTCATGTTCATCAATGAGCAGAATTAGACTAGGGGTTCCGTAAATATGGCTGTTCAAAATATTTTTTTGCTGATAGTTCCGAGAATACTGAGCGGATTGGGATGAAATTTTGCACCTTGCTGAGTGATAATGTATTCAAACTACGTGCAAAATTTTGTCCAGATCGCACCAACAAGACCATAGATACCGTAGAAAATTATAGCGAATTATCGAAAAAAAAAAGGTCAGCTGAAGCAGTGACATCAAGTCTGGAGTTTCGCCTAAGTTTCACAATTTTTTTGACAGCTGTCGAAAATTCCTTCAATTGATTTCTGAAACTGGAAAATGCGAATCTACCTACAAGGTGCATGTACGAGCGCTCAAAAGCTCCTGCCTTCACGGCAGTGCTTTTCTAAATTTTTTTGATAAATTTTGATAAAGAA
Organism: Aphidecta obliterata; assembly: GCA_963966015.1. NCBI lineage: Eukaryota > Metazoa > Arthropoda > Insecta > Coleoptera > Coccinellidae > Aphidecta > Aphidecta obliterata. The sequence goes on along the minus strand of OZ014431.1, from coordinate 12,861,451 downwards.
TGGATCAAGCTATCCATAATTTTTTTTTTATCGTAAAATATAAACATGTTAAAAAGTTTCTTGCGAAATAAGGTTTAGGGGTGGCTTCTTCTTCCCCTTTCAATCATAGAGGAACACCATCGAATTTTTTTCTGAATGCCAACCCTCCCGCATAAAATATCTTCTCGATTTCAATGTTGCCAGTTTTTTGGTTTTAAAGGAAAAAAATTAAAACTGATTTACGGGTGCCTTTTTCAGAGGGTTGCCACTTAACAGGAGGGGACTCAAAAAGGCAAATTTTACATGAAAGATCTCCCTATTTTTTGGCAAGGAATCACGCCTCAAATTTTTTCGGAACTATTCATATTTACCATTTATTTTCATGAAAATTACGAAAAGCACTGCCGTGAAGTCAGGAACTTTTGAGCGCTCGTACATACACCTTGTAGGTAGATTCGCATTTTCCAGTTTTGGAAACCAATTGAGGAAATTTTTGACAGATGTCAAACAAATTTTCAAACTAAGGCGATAATCCAGACTTCAAGTCAGTGCTTTAGGTGACCAATTTTTTTTTCGATAATTCGCTAAAATTTTCTACGGTATCTATGGTCTTGGTGATGCGATCTGGACAAAATTTCGCACGTAGTTTGAATAAATTATTCCTCAGCTAGGTGCAAAATTTCATTCCAAACAAATCGGTAGTTTCGAAACTATCAGGAACAGAATATTTTGAACGGCCATATTTACGGAACCTCTAGTCTAATTTCGCTCATTGATGAACGTGACCGTGAAATTCGCGATCCAAACCCACCCTAAAAAATTTCAAGTTCCTAGGCCTTTTCCTTCGGAAGTAATAATTTCCTAAATCCACAAAATGTTGCTTTAATATGTCATTCTCGTTTACAATACAAAATCTCATCTCGATCGAATCCGTAGTTTCGAAATTATCGAGAAAACAAAATTTCAAACAACCGCATTTACGAAACCCCTAGTATAATTCTGCTCATTGATAAACGTGAACGCCACATTTCAGATCTACACTTATCTTGAAAATTTCAAGTCCCTAGGCCTTTCCGTCCGAAAGTTATGATTTTCTATGGTTTCTATGATTCTGGTCATGCGATCTAGAGAAATGTAGCTTGAATATATCATTCTCCATAAGTGTACAAAATTTCGTCACGATCGAATCTGTAGTTTGTTAATTATCGAGAAAACTAAATTTCAAACGACCATATTTACGGAACCCCTAGTATAATTTTGCTCATAGATGAAAGTGATCACGACAATCGAGATCCACACCTATCCTGAAAGTCCCTAGGCGTTTCCGTTCAAAAGTTACAATTTTCTATGGTTTCTATGGTTCTGGTGATGCGAGCTGAACAAAATTTTGCACGTAGCTTGAACGCCTCATTTTCCATCAAAATGCAAAATTTCATCTCGATCGAATATGTAGTTTTAAAGTAATCAGGAAAACAAAATTTCGAGCAGCCATATTTACGAAACCCTTAGGCGGATTTTGCCCAAAAACGAACCTAACCTTGGCATTCGAGATTCGAACCTACCCTGAAAATTTCAAGTTTGTAGGGCATTCTGTTCGAGAGTTATCGTGTATACGGCCGGACGGACAGACTCGAATTTTCCGACGGATTCGTCATCAGTGAGTCGAACATAGTCGTTTGAGACCATTTTCGGCTCAAAATTCGAAAAATACAGACATCGTGTCGAAATGATATAGCCCTCGTGTAAGTAGTACGAGCGCTCAAAAATGACTTCTTATTGTTTTGTCGCAAAAGTAGCCGCTTCAATCAAATATTTTTTAGAAAGGTCTTTCCATGAACTACTTCTTAAGTAGTAGTACTTTTTGAGTAATCAACAGGTGTCAAAAAAATTTCATGATGAAAAGTAGGTTCTCAGTCCAGTTACCATCAATGGTCCAACTTCCCATCAACACCGTCTGCATCAACTTGTTGTAGCGTTATAATTAATTATGTCATCGGTAGAAGTCGCATAATTGTATCCGATTCAATTTCTTTCGCAATTCAACACAATAACTCTGATTCATTTATTGACAGGAAGACATTTTCGATAACTTTTATTCGTCACAATAATGGAGGTTTATTATTCGAATTTGCGTCATTACGAAACAATCAGTGGGCTCTAGATTAACGTAAAAGAAATTGTTGAATTCTGAATTCCACATCTCGACGTGAAAGCACTGATAATCTAATGGTTTTTCGGTAGGAAATCGAATATTGATTTAAAATGGTTGTTTTATGCATGAACAATTAAGTGAAATGCTTGAAGCTGGTTGGAAAGGACGTATAGATGCATTAACATTTTCTACTATAAAATTTTTATATTCGATATGAACACTTTCCTAGTAATTGCAAGATGTTGACTCTGCGGCGAGAACTGAGACATTTTCGTTTTTATATAGATATTGTCGTGGGTGATTAGCTTTAACACTACTAATTATTGACATTAAGCAATAGGTATATACTCGAAGTTCGTCAAAGATGGAGTAAACTATTTTGGGGTCCAAAACACCATCAGGTGCCAATAGGCGAGCCAATAATTTTTTTCACTACTCTGTAATATGGGAATACGAATATTCAATTTTAGTTTCGAATAACTATTGAATGAATCCCGGAAAAGAATTATTATTTTTGAAGGTTTGACAGGGCACCTAAATTTCACCAGGGATACTTTGTTTACATTGTATTCATCAACGGATCATTGAGAGTTCAAGTTAGGAAATCAACGAGAAAATGAAACGTTGATTAGGTAGGCAAAAATCATGGGAAACTTGGCATGGAAAAATTTAACAGCATAGGTGTTTCTATGCCGTTGAAATGAGGGGCACTAAAAAGTGTCATATCAAGAGAAAAGTTTTGAAGAGAAGAAGACTCCGCGGTTGAGGAGATCAGAAAAAGTCAAGGGAAATTCGATTTTAAAAATCTGAACAAGAGAAATTATACACCAGGTGGAGATGACCCCCGCCATTTTCAAATTTTTATATAATTCTTTTGGCAAGTAAACATAAACTAAAACATATATTCAAATTTTACAGAACTCGATGAACACTTATCATGATGTCAATGTATAAATAATTACGGCCAAGTCAGTTCAATTAATTAACAGTGCTCTTTTAAGCTTATACTTAAGCTCTGTGAAGGTATGTTATTCCTTTCTATAAAAAATTCGTATTACTTATTTCGATGAAATATCGTTCCTTTGGAGCATTTTTTTTAGCGATATAAAAATTTCAGGTTTAAAAATCTGAATATTTTCGTTTCGATGTTGAAAATTATGAAAGCACTGCCGTGATGTCAAGAGCTTTTGAGCACTCGTTCATCCACCTTGTAGGTAGATTCGCATTTTCCAGTTTCAGAAACAAATTGAAAAAAATTTTGACAGATGTCAAAATAATTCTCAAACTCAGGCGAAACTCCAGACTTCACGACAGTGCTGAAAGTTATAATTTTCTATGGTTTCTATGGTTCTGGTCATGCGAGCTGGACAAAATGTAGCTCTAATATATCATTCTCCACTAAAATACAAAATTTTGTGTCAATCGAATCCGTGGTTTTGAAATTATCGAGAAAACTAAATTTCAAACGACCGTATTCACGAAACCCTTAGTATAATTCTGCTCATTGATTACCGTGACTGCAACATTCCAGATCCACACCTATCCTGAAAATTTCAAGTCCCTAGGCTTTTCTGTTAGAAAATTATGATTTTCTATGGTTTCTATGGTTCTGGTCATGCGATCTGGAGAAATTCAGCTTGAACATATCATTCTCCATTAGTATACAAAATTTCGAAACGATCGAATCTGTAGTTTTGAAATTATCGAGAAAACTATATTTCAAACGACCATTCTAACGGAACCCCTAGTATAATTATGCTCATAGATGAACGTGACCACGACATTCGAGATCCACACCTATCCTGAATATTTCAAGTCCCTAAGCGTTTCCGTTCGAAAGTTATAATTTTCTATGGTTTCTATGATTCTGATCATGCGATCTGGATAAAATTTCACGTGTAGCTTGAACACCTCATTCTCCATTTGTGTGCAAAGTCATTTCGATCGAAGTAATCAAGAGAACAAAATTTTTACGGCCATATTTACGGAACCTCTGAGGGAATTCTGTCCATTAACGAACTTAACCGTAGCATTTGGAAACTGAACTGACACTGAAATTTCCAAGTCCCTAGGACATTCCGTTCGAGAGTAATCGTGTATACGGCCGGACGGACTCGAATTTCTCGACGGATTCGTCATCAGTGAGTCGAACCTTGTCGATTGAGACCATTTTCGGCTCAAAGTTCGAAAAATACAGACATCGTGACGAAAAGAGATAGCCCTCGTGTAAGTAGTGCGAGCGCTCAAAAAACCAATAAAAAAATTTGATATTTTCAAGAATGTGAAATGGGTGGTTTTCCATATGTCAAAGCCAGTTTTAGCATCTCTACAATTAATCAATTTTCATTTGCATCATTAGTACCAATACCGTTAATAGTTTTAAGTTCTCGAACGAATAACGTTGAAATATAGTGGTCAAATGTAAATTAGGAAATAATATAATTCTAATTTATTCTGGAATATGGAAAATATTATCTTATCCGATTAATTTGTAGCTTCTGAAATATATACAGTTCCCGCAGTTCACGATGACAAAATTATAAAATGGTAGGTTTAACAATCGAAAAAATTCTGGAAGTCACCCATCCATGAAATTATTGAAAATACAGGGAAATATCGGGAGCAGACATATTCGATAGTATTCACCCAGTATTCACCATAAAACGATATGTTTCATCCAAAATTCAAGATGTGAGATTTTTACAAATTTCGAGTGAAATTCTGGGAACAGATTCTGTGAATCAAACCAGATGTCGGTGTGACAAATAATGTTACTTCATTAAATAAATTTCAAGAAATGGAATCGCAGTATTATTATCGAATCACTCAACATCAGATCAGAAAAACTCAATTTCCTTTTTACGTGAAACAGTAATTTTATCCATATACATATATGTAAACCGAAAATTTCATCAGGATATGACAAATAGTTTAAAAATTTAAAAATTTATTTTTTATTATTGAAGTGCGACGATCCCGTCCTGTCGTTATCTTAAAACTAACTGAAAAGTTTCAGGTTCGATCAGATTTCGCTTATTTACGAACTCCACCGGCGCATTCAGTCCGAAGAAAAACACATCGCAAACACATCGCAAACCATTTCACATTTCCACAAGTTTTTAGTACTTTAGAATAAAAAAATCCAACAAAAAAGTTAGACGAAAACGCGATGTTGAAATCATAAAATTTTTGGTAATTGAATTCGAATAGATTAGTTCTATTGAATTCGAATGGATTAGTTCTAGTTACATATATGATTCAAGACCTAAGCAATAAGTGTCCATAAATATCCTAAAGATGCCAACAATGGAACGAATATTTGACATCTAATGAAATATTTGATTCATTATTGACCATAAGCAATAATAATAAATCACCCTACCTAAAATCTTATCAGGTCGTTTGAAAAAGTCATTTTATGAATTTTGAATCGTGTTCAAATGGATTCGATGAAATTTCGAATTGATCAACAGATTAATGTTTTTGAAAAAAAAAGCGCAAAAAATAAAAGACACTTCAATGCGAATGGCTTTTTATATTATATAATATTGCTCTGCATTTATAGGTTATGTTGTGCGGTTCTTCAGGTATGAGATATTCTCGATAAGACTATTACTGTGCGTGTTCCGAAACGTACTCGGCCACTCATTTTTTGCGAATGTCTTCACAGAATAATTATGTTTTTCAAATGCGATGCAATAGTTGTTCAACAATAGAACCAATTCTCACTTCAAGCTAATTCAAATTTCTATATGATTCAATTATGTTCGCATTACATACGTATAATTATATGCAACTGAGTGGTATAGAGCAAATATTTCCCATACATTGATAATAATCATACTTTCGCGAAAATTCTCCACGTATCTACCTTCTGAAATTATATTGTTATCGGAATAGTAGGTAAGTGGGGCAATAACCATATCTATTATTTCACTTTGAATAATTCATATATGGGCTGCACGATAAGGACTAATTGAAAGGAAATTATTCAATAGATATTACCTCTGTTATGGCGAACGATGAGTGGGTACTCTCAAACGGTTTACAAACAGTTTGTAGTGTAAAAGCCATTTACCGAGAAACCCCGTGTCTGTGGAACGTGAAGAGCAGGGATATGGAAAAAACAACTAATGCAACCAGGTGATTAATGAAAAAGTGCAATGAATTATTTGCGAATGCAAATTTCTTTTGCATTATCAATGATATTTGCCTTAATTTAGTTACTGCTTTTGCGCAGTAAAAAAATGTCCTCAACGCTAGTCAATTAAGTGGCTATCTAATCACCATCATCCCAGAAGCATTTTCAATCACACGTCTGACACGCCAATGTCTATAATTATAACATTTTTCTTCATAACAGATTGCACCTGATTTATAGTGTCATCAGGCTGAATGCTTCATCTCCGATCAAGACATTAGACTTCAACCTTATGAATGAACAGTCGGTGTAAATGTACTTCGTCGATAGTGTATTGGCAGGCTCAGATAAGACGTGAGTCGGGTCGCTGTTGGGTTTGGCGTCCCAAGGAATACCGTCTCCGAATGTGGTAAAATGAACACTTATGAAAAATTTCATCTCGTTGACACCTCGGCTTCGATACGCCCTTCCTTTCGCAGACCACTTCAGATGGGAGTTCTTATTTGAAGCTGGGTGAAGGGCGAAAAAATTGCTCATGACTTTACTATTCAGCAATTTATGACCGTCTTAAATCGTCAATTTTTATTGCACGGTCACTTTCTATAAGTCACATAAAACAACAAACTTTCAAGTCGACGAAACTAATCAGTCAAATTAATTTCAGTTCGAAACCTTATGACATTTCATGATAAGTGCTATAACCTCTAAATTTTTGAAACTACAAAATATTCATCATTCGATTTGTTGGTACGAAGAGGAAAGTGAAAACTTCGGTTTGTTTAATTGACTGTGAAAGACTCGAACAAGTTCAGAACAGATTCGGCTGGACATTTCTTTCAGATCGTTCTTTTCTGTACACATATCTTATTTGCATAGGTAGTCTGATGTGTTTATTAAATCCAATTATGATTTGTTGTAATTTTTTTTTTGTAACTACTTCTCTTTCGGTTCTGTATAAGTTGTTTTATTTTTGTGTGCTTGTTTCAATGAAGCAGAGCCTCATAATTTTGAAAAAATGTCGGTTATTCTGGAATTTTCAGCCAACGAATGATTATGTTGGAAACATGGAGATCAAATTCAATTATATCCGTCCGGTCGGCCGTAAACACGATAGCTTTCGAAAGAAGAGACCCAGAGTTTTGTAATTTTCTAGTTACGTTCGAGGTCTGAATGCGCCGGTTGTGTTCGTTGATGGTTGGAATCCGCCAGAGGGTTCCGTAGATAAAGGCATCTGAATTTTTCTCCTTATTATTTCGAAAAATATAGATCCGATCGAATTGAACGTTCGTAGTTAGTTTTAAGATAATGATACAAAAGTTGAAGGTGCACTTTATGAGAATCGTGAATGTATTATGTGGGTATTCAGCTTTCTCATTCTTCCATGGGAAACAGAACAGTTTTTCTTATACTTATATTCCATATATTCAATATGTGCTTCCATCTATTGAAGTTTATGAGAATAATTCGACAGTATATCTCATACTGAAAATGAACACTGAAGGCCACCGAAAAAAAGTTTTTTTTCTCGTTTTTTTTTCGTCAATTATCCAGTTCTTTCTTCTATACTCTGCTCCAATCTTGTTCCCTCCGTCTTTGGAGCAGACTATTTTTTCCGAATTATTCATCTTCACTTAGGGGAGGAAAACCGTATCAAACAGTAGAAAATTGAGGTTATGGGCGTTATATTTTCGATATTCCTGCCACACAGTAGTTCAAATGTAACACATCTGTCATATTGAGCCGACGTTGCCAGCTGCCAGCTGCTCCAGAAATCATTTGATTGTGTTATCTTCACATAATTTGCGCTCATTAAGATTTCGGAGGATTAAGACAGAAAGAAACCTTGGCAAAATCCTAAATCATGAAAATATGACATTCAATTCCATTAATTTAACAATCGGGTAGTGCTATAATTGTCCGATATTATCGGACACGATCTACTATTATTAGTAGATGCTAGTTTTTCTCGTTATAACTTCATTAATTGCAAGTTTATGACCAATCAATGTATGTGGAACAATAGGTTCAATGCTCTTTTTGACCTGATGCATAATATGAAGCATCTCAAGAGAAAGAAGCCAGCAAACAAGTGACCTATATTGTGAGTGGTTTAGCAATCGGTTATAGGTACCCTGTGTGGGAATTCTTCATTCTGTTCATTTATATTAGTTGTGGTTGTTCTATTTTCTGGTAATAATATGATAAAGTGTACAATTTCTTTGAACTTCATATTCATTGATATCCGATTCGAAATTGTGTTTTATATTCCGTAAAATGACTGCTCTTCACGCACGGTTTATTCTGGGAACGAATTGATATTATCATCTACTCTTTTAATCTTGATTTTGACCATATTAGAAAATTTCAAATGCCCCTATTTCATACCGAATAATAAAAAATTCCGTTCTGATTGGAGTTCTCGCGAACCAGGAAATAATTCAAAGTAAGTTCATTATATCCTAAGTTTTATTCATGCATTTATTTGTTTGAAATTCAAACGAGCTGAAGCTTGTGATTGTTTTTTGAACGAAACAATTTCCTGTTGATAATTTAATTTCGATCTCTTGATCGAAAAATGTTCTCTTTCCTCCAGCAGAAGATTATTTGCATGCATCAATGACCACGTTAGAGCCAATGAGATGATTTTCTAGGTTACTTGATGATAAACAGTGAGATAATAAATGTTATTACGTTTATGAATTGATGTATAATTGAATATAAATCGATGTTTGAATCTATTACAGATTCATAAGACTGAATATTTTACAGAAATTTTGAATAACGATAGATAGAAATCGTTTTTATTTCACTGAAAATTTAGAAATTTAATTGGGAGGAAATTGCGGATCAGAATTGAGGAATCTATGGGGTATCAAGTCGTTTCAGGAAATTACTTGAAGATATAATTGACGAGAAACTCTTGATCATAATTATCACGAGCAATCTGGGGATATCTCTTGTGAACTTGATGAGGTTTCCGGTTTTATATAGGGTATTTTCAAAGGTGAGACTTTTTTTTGACAGGGGCTAGAACTCATCAAAATAGGTCGAAACTCCTCGAATCCTTTATATAAATTATTGACCATGTGTTTCGAGTGTTTCGAAATCAAAGTTACTCATGAATCTGAGAAATTTCCAGTCCGGATCTGACGGAACGTATTGAGATCTAAATATGTTCATTGAGTGCGTTCAGTTTACGGGAAATCATCTGACAGAGTGTTTCGAAATAGGTGGATAGGACGTGGTGGGTCGATTTCTTGGCCTGCACGCTCCCCAGAACTCAAACCCTGTGCTTTCTTCTTTAGGCGTCATTTGAAAACATAAGTGTACAATAACGGTGAGGTGAATATTGTTGAAGAACTAAAACAACGCATTGAAAATGCTTGTGACATTATTCGTGAGCAAACTGATGTGATAGTTGCTGCATGTAATAATTCGTTATCACGCCGGCAAGACTTTGAGCACCTCAAACGAATGGTGACCATTTCGAACAATTTCTGAAAACAATTTGGATCAATTTTATCCGTGAGTTTATGAACTTCCTAATTTTTTTTTATCGAACTTTTCATTCAGTTAATTTTTTTATCACTATGATAACATATAGTTATTCTTATTTTTTATTGAGTATAGGAATTTAACCTATGTTTTGATATAAATACAAGTTTTGTCTTGGCATTTCAGACAGAAAGATGTGGAATGAATTCCAGAACAAATTCTTCCCCGGGCGGGATTCGAACCCACGACTCCAAATTGCCGGTCTGGCGCTTTATCCATTTGAGCTACCTCTCGACTCGACATCCTCAGACCGTCAATTTGGAGTCGTGGGTTCGAATGGACTAAATACAGGGTGTTTTTTAGGGTAAGGCTTTTTTTGAAAGGTGCTAGAACCCCTCGACTCGACGTCCGTGGTAGCTTAAATGGATAAAGCGCAAGACCGACAATTCGGAGTTGTGGGTTTGAATCTCGCCAGGAGAAGAATCTTTTCCGGAATTCATTGAATATCTTCCTGTTTGAAATGCCACGAAAATACTTGTGATATTTGAGCGATCGTACTACTTACACGAGGGCTATATCATTTCGTCACGATGTCTGTATTTTTCGAATTTTGAGCCGAAAATGGTCTCAATCGACTATTTTCGACTCACTGATGACGAATCCGTCGGAAAATTCGAGTCTGTCCGGCCGTCCGTAAGCACGATAACTCTCGAACGGAACAACCTAGAGACTTGAAATTTTCAGTGTCGGTTCAGTTCCCGAATGCCTCGGTTGAGTTCGTTAATGGGCCAAATTCCATCAGGGGTTCCGTAAATATGGCCGTTCAAAGTTTTGTTCCCCTGATTCCTTGAAAACTACAGATTTGATCGAGATGAAATTGTGCACTCAAATGGAGAATGAGGTGTTCAAGCTACATATGAAATTTGGTCCAGATCGCATGACCAGAACCATAAAACCCATAGAAAATTGTAACTTTTGAACGGAAACGCCTAGGGACTTGAAATTTTCAGGATAGGTGTGGATCTCGAATGTCGTGATCACGTTCATCTATAAGCAAAATTATACTAGGGGTTCCGTAAATATGGTCGTTTGAAATTTAGTTTTCTTGATCATTTCGAAACTACAAATTCGATCATGACGAAATTTTGTATACTAATGGAGAATGATATATTCAAGCCACATTTCTCCAGATCACATGACCAGAACCATAGAAACCATAGAAAATCATAACCTTCGAACGGAAAGGCTTAGGGATAGGCTTCAGGATAGGTGTGGATCTGAAATGTTGCAGTCACGTTCATCAATGAGCAGAATTATACTAGGGGTTTCGTAAATACGGTCGTTTGAAATTCTGTTTTCTCGATAATTTTGAAACTTGATTTGATCGAGAAAAAATTTTGTATTTTAATCGAGAATGATATATTGAAGCATCATTTTGTCCAGATCGCATGACCAGAACCATAGAAACCATAGAAAATTGTAACTTTTGAACGGAAAGGCTTAGGAACTTGAAATTTTCAGGGTGGGTTCGGATCGCGAATATCGCGGTCACGTCAACCAATGAGCAAAATTATACAAGGGGTTCCGTAAATATGGCCGTTCAAAATATTTTTTTCCTGATAGTTTCGAAACTACTGATTGGATTGGAATGAAATTTTGCACCTAGGTGAGGAATAATGTATTCAAACTACGTGCGATCGCTAGATCGCATCACCAAGACCGTAGACACTGTAGAAATTTCTGGCGAATTATGGAAAAAAAATTGGTCAGCTGAAGCACTGACATGAAGTCTGGAGTTTCGCCTAGGTTTCAGAATTTTTTGACAGTTGTCGAAAATTCCTCCAATTTATTTCTAAAACTGGAAAATGCGAATCTACCTACAAGGTGGATGTACGAGCGCTCAAACTCCTGACTTCACGGCAGTGCTCTTCGTAATTTTTTTAATCTCAATTTGATGGATGTACCGTTCTGTATTGTCTGGTCAATCCACACATTTCCCAAAAATCTGGGATTTTCTCTTCAATAAATATCAAGTCAATATTGGATTGGTCGGATGAATTCAATTTGGGACACCTTGTGTACTTATATCTTGGTTTGAGGGTTCATTTCAATCGGATTAGAAGAAAAGAGAGATCAATTGACATGATGCTCCTACAATTCTAATGGAATTACCGCATTTTTTAGGTTTCCCATAAGGTGAGTGAAGTGTTGGATCGAACATTATTGAAAAGTTCATTCCACTGAAGATATAACCATAAGGTAGTTTCGATTAAAATATGTGTAAATGCATCCTCTATAATATTATTTGAATTCCAACTATTGGTTTATCGACAAAAGTAAGTTTGCACTGAGAATTTCCGTCCTTGGATTATTCAGCATACTCTCGTGTACTACAGACTTTTTTTGTGCAGACCCTACGATTCAACTACACCTACAGTTTCTACCATAATTCACTGAACCATTCGATTTATTTGTTAATAAAAAAAAATCTCCATTGGAGGGTATTCATCAGTATTCATCTGTTGTATTATATATTCATTATTCAACTACTTTTGAGCAATTAGTATATGTAAACAAACAACGCGAGTATTATAACTCACTAATATAACTCTTTGGCTCTGTGCTCCTGTACAAGCCGATTGGCCGAAAATGAACATTCCAAAACTGGTATTGAGGGGAGTAATGTCACTTGAATAATTTTGAAGTTTTCTCAAATTATTATTATTGTGAATGTTTTGCTGAAAAAAATGAATTCAGATAGTGAAGATGAATTATTATGTATACCTTCAGAAATAAGACAATCAGCCAATGTTACCATACATAATTCATTGCCCGAAAAATCCCAAAACAAATACATATACAACAATTTTCAAGATTGGTGTAGCAGTAGGAAAATTAAGTCATCGTTTACAGATAATGCTCTATTGGGATATTTTAGTGAACTTATCACTAAATATGAAGCATCGCCCTTATGGACTTTCTACTCCATGCTAAGAAGCATACTCAACATAAATAATGCATTGTTATAGGTAACTATTGAGATTTGTGAATAAAGTTCTTTCTCTGTACTTGTATCTCAGTATTCATTGTTATAGTCTATTCGACTTGCGGCAATGGTCATAACTCACTTGATGAATTACAGCACTCGCCTTCGGCTCGTGCTGCAAACTTCTACGGCGCACTTCTACATTACCGCTGGTTAAATAATATACTATTTCCAATAATTCATAAATCTCATTCTATTCGGATCAACGCTCTGGGTATCAAACAAAATTAATCGTCAGTGAACGTTTTCTTGGTATCGATTCTTCTGGGACTTTTTCTGATTATTCCATTCGTTGCAGTGGAGCTGGACTTGAGAAATGGGAATCAGAGCTAGCAGCAACGTTACTTCCTCGGGCATAGGTGACGACAATATGAAAAGCAGGGTCTGGTTATATCTCTATCGGACATGGGAGGTCATAGCTTCATCGGACAGATGGACGAGGAGCCGAACGACTTCTAGATCAAGGAAGAGCGAACTGAGTGAAGTCACGACAGAATATGGGTCGCAATTTTCTGTTTGTAGTTGTTCTCAATGCCAGAAAGATGATGGATTCAGTAGTGGTGATTACAGGTAAGATAATTTTTTAACCCTAGACTATCAAAAGTTGATAGCTTCATTCCAGTTTGTTTGTCATACTCGAAAGATTATACGGTGTGTTTATTTGAAAAGGTACCCTCCTTAATATCTATGGAAGAGTCGCTTTCGAAATGTAAAAAATAATAATCTCATATTACCATACTTTATCCACAGATTTAGCACTAAACCTTCACGTATATTAAAACTGAAATTGCCATCTTGTGGAAGAAAAGAAACGATTGAAATGGAATTAGGTATAATACCTAAAACTCATTGTAGAAAATATAATATCCATTCCTTGAATTAAATATTATTAGAATATCTTGTTTCAAATATAAAAAAATTGATGCAAATGATAAAATTCAACAAAGTTTGCGATGTGAAGAATAATGATTTTAGTTTTCATGATATGAAAATATTTGATTACCCACTTTCACCTAGAAAAACGTTCTGGATACGTTTTCTCGGAAATAATTCGATAATTGACGTTCATAAGATATTAGTTTTGGGCTAATAGTCGGTAATTGAAATTACCGATGAGTTTCTATTCATGATTTCACGTAGACGACACAAATTCGTTGAATTTCCAAAGAGGAAGATGATCATTATCGAACCACATACCTACGTAAATAGTAGTATAGTATTATGTTGGGAAGCCTTTATTTCGGAATAATTATTATTCCTACATATAAAATAGTGAGTTTCAAACATATGTCCGTTTATTCATTTTTTTTAAGGTTGCCTCAAATGCAATGAAAACCCCTTCGAAAAGCTTATACATGCCAAGAATTATTCATATACAAAAAATAAAGCGAAAAGAATTATTGAAAAAAAATGAATTGATATGAATTAACAGGCGAAATTTTCCATTGATTCCAATAAAAAGAAATATGGTTTGTGAGCTATGACTTTTTTTCTTAAGAGGTAATTGAGAAATATTGTTGATCCAATAAACAACATCATGAATGACCAAAATTATGAAATATATTTCTATAATGTCGATTATGGCAGCTTTGAGGGAAGGAGGCCTCCTCTCATTACGCCTTTGTTTTTTATACCATAGAATGATGACCCCAAAGAAAAGCTCCGAGTGATCAAGAAATATAAATACAGTAAAATATCGTTACTATTCAAAAGAAACTCATTCTTTCAAATCACTTGAAACAGAAAAGGTATTGATGAATATAATTCTCAAGTTTACACAAGGAATATATTTTCTATCAGTTAAAATCTGGTTTAAGAACTATTCAATTTTGGATTTGTCGAGAAACTACACTCTAAGCAATTTGAGACTTGTATATACAAGTATATGATTCAATAGAACTCTGAAGATTTTTCAGTAAATTAGATTGCCAGACATTATATGTATGTGATGTCGTATAAGCGCGAAAATTCCACACATGTGATTTTTAACCAATCAGAACTTGTATTTCTGACAGATCACCATCGCAACGGATGAATTTTAGTGGAAATTTTTTCACGGTACCCAACAGTGAATTATACTGGAAATTTTTTTGACGTTTATAATGACAGAATGTTATACTTGATGAAGACGAAAATTGATGTTGTTGGAAATAAACGCATTTGGTGTGGAATTTTCTTACCGAATACCACACGAGGTCAAATTAAATCCGGAAATTTTTTCTCACTCATGAATATTTTTAGAAAATTATCCCTCGTCTTCGACTCGGGATAATTTTCAAAATATTCATGAGCTCGAAAAAATTTCCGGCAATAATTTGACCTCTAGTGGTATTACTAGTGAAAATTCGATGAATTTTTCGTTTATTACACAAGAAATTGAGAATTGCTCTGGCGGATGCGCTTCCTGCTCGTCGACATATTAACTGAAACAATTTGGCGAATGCGCTTAAACCATATAACCAACCTGACATTGTGTAATTTTGTGTAGCCCGCTTATGCTGGTTCATAGCAAAACTACAATGCATTGATATACAATTTCCCCGCCTTCGTCTCCATTCTTCCTATTTGAATGCTTTCATTTGAGCTTTTTCGAAAATCGCTTTTCCGGCGTTTTTCGAAGTGGATTAGTTGAAAGAATACCTTCCTAAAACAATTCCTCAATACAATATAAATTCTGGGTTGACTGAAAAACCGGAAAATATGGATTTATATGGAGACTCAAGTGAGCGATCAGGCGAGAAAAACATTTGTAAAATTTTGATTTATTATTTCCCCCGTGAAATATGTTAACACACTCGAAGCGAATTAAATTGAATGTGGTACAAAAATAGACTTCCTCGACTCATCAAGAACCCTCAAGGTTGAAAATCAAGGGATAAAATTCAGACACCCAAGAACTATTCAGTATAAATTATAGAAGTGGGAATATATTTGTATGGTATTAAAACTGACATTTAAGACTTGTATAATATACACTTTCATGATTCAATCGCATGGTCTAAATTTCTGTTTTTCCTCTTTATTTTTTGCTGGTTGCCAGTGATGGCATATTAGCGAAAAAACTTGATGAATTTCTTGTATATTCCAGGAAGAATTCATACGTAGTATGGCGGATGCGCTTTCAGCTTAAGAAGTTTGAATTAATCTTATTCATTGATACACTTTGGTGAATGCGCTGAAACCTTTCCTCTCAACTCGACATTTTGTGCATTCTTTCCTCTCCCTTGTTCATACCCAACAGAAAATGTACTTGTACTTGTATTCATTTATCTCACTCAAAGGTTTTCTGTTTCAGCGTTCTGATTTTTGCTTGATCAACAAGTTGTTTTCGAATATAACTTTTTTGAAAATCGGTTTTCCGGCGTTTTTTGAAGTGGATTGGTTGAAAGAATACCTTCCTAAAACAATTTCTCAATACAATATTAATTCTGGATTGACCGAAATACCGAAAAATATAGATTCATATGGAGACTCAGGGGGGCAATCAGGCGAGAAATACATTTGTGAAATCTTGATTTATTATTTCCCTGCTGAAAAATGTCAAGACACAAGTGCGAAGCGAACTAAATTGAATGTGCTACAAGAATAAACTTCCTCTACTCATCAAGTTTGAATATCAAGGGATCAAATTCAGAAAACGCGGGAAACTATCCAGCATGAATCATAAAACTGGGAATACCCATATGTGTATGGTACTAGAAATGACATTGGAGTTTTGTATAATATACACTTTTATGATCCAATCGCACTGTCTCGATTTTTCAGTGAAGTGTTTTCAGACTTTATTTTTGACTGATTGTCAGTGATGGCATATGAGCTGAAAAACTTGATGAATTTCTCGTATATTCCACGAAAAAGTCAGAACTGATATGGCGGATGCGCTTTCTGCTTGAGTAGTTTAAATTAATCTTATTTATTGATACACTTTGGTGAATGCGCTGAAACCATTCCTCTCAACTTGACATTTTGTGTAGCCTTTATTCGCTTGTTCATGAAAAAAAAGTTGAAATACATCATTGTGTTCATTCATCTGACTCAAATGTTTTTTATTTCAAGGTTCTGTTTTTGCTCTATTATTAAGTTTTTTTCGAATATAACTTTTTCGAAAATCGGTTTTTCGATGTTTTTGAAGTAGATTAGTTGAACGAATACCTTCCTAGAACAATTTCACAATACCATATGAACTCTGAAATGATTATGATACCGAGAAATGGAGATTCATATGGAGACCCAAGTGAGCGATCAGGCGAGAAAACAATGGGTGTAATTTTGATTTATTTTTTCCAAATATTATCCCCTCTTGAAAAATGTTAACAAATAACGAATTATACAGTTTACGTTTTGGGAAAAGTGGAAGTGTTGAATCCAATTGATGATTTGGAAGCTTAACAAGTTAAAAATGTTACAAAAAAAGTTTCCCCGTCTCACCGAGAATATGATTTTAAAATTCTTAATTTCCGAGAAACTATTTGGCATGAATTCATGAAACTGGAAGTTTGTGTTGTTATGGTATCAAAAATAAGTATATATATTTTCGATGAAAAGTTCTCTTCTCATACAAGAATGAGGATATTTTAGGATTCAGCCTTCCTTCGAATCGAATTTGAAATACGAACGAACAAAAGATCTGTAGATAATTGAAGTTATTTTGGTATTCAAGATATATTTTCAATTTTTTTCGCTGTGTAGGTATGTGAAACAATAACTTCAGTGGAACGAAGATATTAATTTATTCTAGAGATAATAGTTGGTTTAATGAAACAATTCTATATATTTATCGAGAAAATTGAATTGACCTACCACTAGTTTCTCGAGAAACTTGTATAAATATATAAGTAAGGAAATGAAGGCTCCACAAATATGGCAGCATATACGAGTGGTATTGAAGATATTCTTATATTTGAGGAGGATGTGTTATATCCACAAGTAAACTGAAGTTTGATTTGAATAGCAATGGAATTTGGGTTTAGTTACTTCTTCCCTTTCTCCAAGATTTCTACGAAAGTCAAATCTAGGTATAATCATGATTGAGAAAATTGAAAAGAGAGCAGAAATGATTTCTTGAAAAATATACTGAATGGAAACGCCCTTCTCCTCAAGAATATTCAGGAAATTCTATATAATACAAGCTGCGAAAAAGTGGTCACCGAAATTCCACATATAATATGTTTATAATGGGTGATTTTTTAAGAGCTTGAGAACTTGTTTAAAAAAAATACGCATAAAATTTGCAAAATCTCATCGGTTCTTTATTTGAAACGTTAGATTGGTACATGACATTTACTTTATGAAGATAATTTCATTTAAATGTTGACCGCGGCTGCGTCTTAGGTGGTCCATTCGGAAAGTCCAATTTTGGGCAACTTTTTCGAGCATTTCGGCCGGAATAGCCCGAATTTCTTCGGAAATGTTGTCTTCCAAAGCTGGAATAGTTACTGGCTTATTTCTGTAGACTTTAGACTTGACGTAGCCCCACAAAAAATAGTCTAAAGGCGTCAAATCGCATGATCTTGGTGGCCAACTTACCGGTCCATTTCTTGAGATGAATTGTTCTCCGAAGTTTTCCCTCAAAATGGCCATAGAATCGCGAGCTGTGTGGCATGTAGCGCCATCTTGTTGAAACCACATGTCAACCAAGTTCAGTTCTTCCATTTTTGGCAACAAAAAGTTTGTTAGCATCGAACGATAGCGATCGCCATTCACCGTAACGTTGCGTCCAACATCATCTTTGAAAAAATACGGTCCAATGATTCCACCAGCGTACAAACCACACCAAACAGTGCATTTTTCGGGATGCATGGGCAGTTCTTGAACGGCTTCTGGTTGCTCTTCACTCCAAATGCGGCAATTTTGCTTATTTACGTAGCCATTCAACCAGAAATGAGCCTCATCGCTGAACAAAATTTGTCGGGCGTAAAGCGCGAAACACATTTCGAACCGAACACTGATTTTGGTAATAAAATTCAATGATTTGCAAGCGTTGCTCGTTAGTAAGTCTATTCATGATGAAATGTCAAAGCATATTGAGCAAATACTAATGCATGAAAATCCTAACCTCAAAAAAATCTGAGCAAATACTGATGCATGAAAATCCTAACTTCAAAAAAATCACCCGTTATAACTCAGGTTTTAATGAACCAATGAAATCCGTGAATTTTGTGTATTTACCGTGTATTGATAAGGGATTTACCGTTGACGACGTTGTATAATCGTTTAGGGGTTAAGCCTCCTGAAGAATTCCATAGTGACTTTCTTGGTCATTCGCCATTCGCCAAGAAAAAATTGAAGTCAAACTCAGTGTTGAATTTTCCAAAATGCAGCACTTTGGTTGGTGAGTTAGGTCAAGAAATCGAAAATTTGACACGAGGAAATACGACGAAAATAACATGTTTTCAAAAAAAACAGAAGGTGGTGAAAAACACACAACTGATTCTAAATGGCTGACACTAAATAAAGAGTCTGTAAATCAGTTCCCAATATGTCTACGAAGAATTCTCGTGCAAAAGAACTCGTATCACAACTAATCATCCCTTTTTAGCACCCAATATTGATTGGCAAAAAACAGGAGAATGATACTTAAATTGCCCTGTAGGTTTGAATCAATTGAGTAAATGGACACGAAAGTATAGGAATGAAGAAAAACGAAATTTGACAAATCATCCAAATCGCTCAGGGCCGTATCTAGGTACTATTGCGCCTGTGGCAATAGATTAGACAGCGCCCCCCCATTTGCGTAGATTTTTTTTCATAATGCTAGTCATATATTTCCGTGAGAGTTTCAAAATAATACACATTTTTATGGAAAAATTTTCATTAAAAACATTCCAATACACATCTTAAATGAAATGCAT
Organism: Aphidecta obliterata; assembly: GCA_963966015.1. Taxonomy (NCBI): domain Eukaryota; kingdom Metazoa; phylum Arthropoda; class Insecta; order Coleoptera; family Coccinellidae; genus Aphidecta; species Aphidecta obliterata. The sequence continues at coordinate 12,841,787 of OZ014431.1, read as the reverse complement.
AAAAAAAAACAAATTCTGAAAAAACAAAATGAAATATTCATATTTATGTAATAAATACGAACATTTATCTCAAAAAATATAAATTCTTCAACTTAAAATTTGAAAATACATACTGCAAACGTAAAATAAAATTTTTTGTTGACTAGAAAACAATGATCGATAATCACAATCTCTGCAAAAAAAAACAGCAAACCTAGCATACAAATACTATTTTATAACCATTTGAAACACGTACTAATAGTTTCGTACAGGGCCCGATGTTACAATATTCAAGAAGTCCATACGTTAAGTATAAAATAATCACTAGAATAATCTTTGCCAGATGAGATTGAAGATTCAATGAAAACTATGAAAACTAAAACTAAAATTTGAGTTTTATTAGATTTAAAAAAAAGACGCTATGAGAAGTGAGAACTCAAGTTTGAAAATCCATATTTTCGGCAATGAACCGAACATATTTCTTCTTGAATTGAAAGGAACAATATTATTATGTTAAAATACGAATAATTGAATATATCCGATGCCAGAATAATGTGATAAAAAATAACAAATACTTAGTACAACTCATCTTCAATAGCATAATTTATAATGCTCGAATCCAAAAGCATAGTGGCACAAAAAAGTCAAAATATAAAAAAAAAAACTCAAAACCTATAACACTTCAAATCTGGATACACACAAAACGAACATTAAAATTTAATTTTTTTTGTCTTCTCTTCACAATTGAAAAAAAACAATATTTATATAGAATAGAATAAGATTGCCCAATTTTTCTCCCACTTCTTGAGCTCAGAACTCTGATTGGTGCATTTTGGGCAATACGAATCGTTTTTAAAATACCACAGATGTGGCCTAAAAATCTAAACAAATCGATCATTATGAACCATCATCATCAAAGAAGCCGCCCTTCAAAACAAGCTGGATGCGATAAGGAATGTAGTGTAAACAACTCATAAAAGGGCTGTGCTTGGAATCGCATGACGATATTGCCGATTGTAATATTTATGCTCAGAGTGCGGCATCTTTGAAAATTTTTCATAACAATTGGACCATACTTCTCGTATTTCCGACCTTATTGTATTCTCATTCTTTACTTTGAATATCAATATTCCGAAATGTTGTGTTCGAATTATTTACTTACGTAACCGTGTTATCATTTTACGAATTAGTTTTTTTTGCTTGGCGCTTCTATTTTTTTATTTTTGATATTTTTTGGCGTCCCTTCTGACCTTGCGCCCATGGCAAGTGCCACCCTTGCCACGCCCTAGATAGGGCCCTGAAATCGCAAATCGCTCCTCCGCAGTGGGTATCTTGGCACACACGGAGGAAAACTTAAAGAAGTTACCAAAATTACAGGCCACTCATCATCTGAATCTCTGGAACCGTATTTGAAACTCACTGAGTAACAACATCGAAAAATTGATGAGAAAATGAGGAACATACATAATTCATCCAGCTTCACCAGCAATATCAACACTACATAATCCCAAAACAACAATATATAAGATATTGATTATACCTTCAATTTTGGGAATTTATCAATAAAAATTGAAAATATCATTAGTTATATAATCGAATATTGTCTTTGCTCTTGTGATAATTCATCTAATAATTCATTTTATTCATAATGTCATCACTTTAATTCATCTCATGAAGTCACAAAAATGTGGAAATGCATGCAACACTCCACAAAGGCGTTGAAATAAAGAATGAGAAGGAATCTGTGAGAACCAGAATTCCTCGGAATACAAATTCGGATGATACCCTCATCTTCATAACCAAGTTCTGACCCGTAATACCATTAATCCCATCGAAATTCCATCTTTTTCCACTGTATAATGAAACGCGTGATTTCGTTCAAAAATTCGATATCCATTTCAATAATAAGATAGCATGCTTGTGTTTTCATATCATTCATTATAGAGAGCAACACTTGCATACAATCAAAACACAATTAACCCGTCCACTCGAACGAACTAGGGCTATAATTTTCAATTTACAATACAACCATACTATCGGGAGATTTCTACGATCTGCAAAAATACCGATCCATAATGGTTATCAAACATGAAATCTTCCATTAGAAATCGAACATCAGGCCACTGTTTCCTGCGCCTGCTTTCTGGAAACTTTAATAGAACACAGTGGCGGAGGCTGGTTCTGAAAAGAAAAGAACATTTTTCGCGTGACGTGTTAGAGCATTGGAAGATTTCACACCGAACTTTTCAACGAGATCCATAGGAAGGGTTATATGGCCTGTAAGATCGCCTGATCCAAACACGATAGATATTGGGGATGTTAATTCCGATATAATTTATGTGCGCCACTGGAGTGAATGGTTTTTGTTTCGTTGAGAAAATGATGGCATACCAGTATCAAGAAGGTACAACAAGTCGTAGGAAATGAATTGTGATTAGAGCGAATTCAGTTTAACATAAAATCGAAAAATCAGTGTTTACAGTGTGTACACTAAATGGCTGAATGATTAGAAAGTACCACGCAAGTCTCAATCGAGTGCGAAAGATTCAACGATATCGCATGAATATTCCCCACACTTCATTAACTTTTTTGCAAAATGCACGGAAATCGCCACTCTTGCAATTAGAATACTTGTAATTTTCTTGAGTTTTTAATGAGAAACTCAAAAAATTCCTCGCGTGAAATGAAAGTGGTTCGTTGAAATATCCCTCGTGTACCTACCAGGGAAATGAGAGTTTTGCATTTCGAGAAAAAAAATATGAAAAGCACTAACGTGTAGTCAGGAGCTTTTGAGCGCTTGATCATTCACCACCTATTGAGAAAAATTTTGACAGCTGTCAAAAAAATTACAGCAGCTTTTTGTCAATAATGCCGAATCAGCTGTTACAGGAATACAAGAATTTTTTTTTCGATAATTCGCTAGAATCTTCTACGGTTTCTATGGTCTTGGTGGTGCGATCCGAACAAAATTTCGCACGTAGTTCAAATACATTATTCTCCATCGATGTGCGATATTCCATTTCAATCCAATTAGTAGTTTCGGAATTATCAGGAAAAAAATATTTTGAACGGCCATATTTACAGAACCCCTAGTCTAATTTTGCTCATTGATGAACGTGACCTCGTCATTCGCATGTAGCTTGAAACGTCATTCTCCATCTATGTGCAAAATTTCATTTTAATCCAATCAGTAGTTTAGAAATTATCAGGAAAAAAATATTTGGAACGGTCATATTTACGGAACCCCTAGTCTAATTTTGCACACTGATAAACGAGCCGCGACATTCGAACTAGGGAGGTCCTAGGCTGAATTTCTAGGGTGGGTAATTAAATGAACAATTGTATTTTCTGGGGTAGAGCACATTTCCCCCCTCTCATTTCAGGGGATTTTATTTCATTATTATTATTATATTATTCCAAAGCCCTTGTCATACTTCTGCGATTTGACACAAGTTGATATCACTTGAGATGGTTTAATTTATTTTGCTGTTCTTTTTATCGTTTTTTCGTTAATTTTATTTTTTTATTGTATTATTTCAAAGCCCTAGTCGTATCTCTGTGATTTGACTGAATGTTTATATATAACTTCAGATTGTTTCATTTATTCTATTGATTTCCCCCTTTTCATTTTTTCTTCGTTGATGGAATTTCATTATTATATTATTTTCTTGTTGGTTTTCTATTCATAAATGAAATAAAAAAACAAAATGATGTTCACAGTGCTCTGAGGAAGGAGTGATTACCCCCTTTCTCCCCAAGTCTCTAGGTCATTCCGTTCGAAATTTATCTAGCTTACGTCCGTCCGGACGGACAGACGGACAGACTTGAATTTTTCGAAGAATTCGTCATCAGTGAGTTGAACCTTGTCGATCAAGACCATTTCAGGCCCAAAATTCGAAAAATATAGACATCGTGACGAAATGATTTAGCTCTCGTGTAAGTAGAACAAGCTTGTATGGAGGATGAGGAATGATCGAATTATTCATTGCTAATTGTACACTATGACGTTTAGGTACTTTTTGTCATCTCCTGTTTCGAAAAACGCCGAAATTTTAACTCAATAATAGAGGTTACTACTTTCTTCTAAAAATTCCACAAACTTCAGAATAATGAGTAATGTAGATACATGATAGAAACGCAGCAGAGACATTCTATAGATCACTGCAATTTTTCTGAAAGATGTCTCATGTTGAGGATTACCATGGTCTTATCCCTCTGTACTGAAAAAAACGAATCCCGGTAATTTCCGGTTGAATGAATTACAGTTGTTTGAACGCAATTATTGTTAATACAACAAAAAAAGACTGTTCTGAAAACAATCTGTAGCAGGGCTGTTTCTAGGTACTATTGCGCCTTTGACAATATATTTTTATCCATCATATTTTCTTATAATATTTTTTTTCCTAATGCAAGTCATATATAGTACATTTAAGAATTATTGACATCGAAGCAGGCCATGAACGTCCAGTCGAGGCTTTATTTCTGGTTACAAAAAAGTTACTGTCTTCATCATGGAAATAAAACATAAATATAACCTAGAAAAGTGTTGAGTATACGAATTATCGAATAATTAAGCCGGAATATTTCGATTGCAGTTTAAATATGGGAATTCAGGTTTGAAAGGGCAAAAATATTGTGGAATGCTTTCATATGAAATCATCTGAACTTATCGTTTATATAAAAGTCAACCATGGAAAATTGAAGATCATTCAAATAAATATTTATTTTCACTCAGGACCATGCAATATTTATTGATATTGGAAATCTTGCAAAATTCTAACCATATAACTATAAGAGGACCATTTTATGTCAGGATTCAAGAAGGATAATTAATGGAATTCTAGCAGGTAGCTAGTGGTGCAACAGAAAAAAATGTTTGAATACTTCACAAGCACAGGGCCACAATATAGCATGTGTATTAGCAGAGGAAATGTGAACAGGGTACCATACAGTATAAGTATAATAAATAAACTTAAAATATCTATGAATTATACAAGAGCAAAGATAAAAATATCATTGAAAACTTCGTTTCCACGTAGTGTAGTGATTTGGATGTGTTTATTGAATAAGCTGACATAATCCTATGGATGGGCATCCTTTTGCAGTGAAGGTTTCAATTTTTCAATAACCCATTCATGAAATAATTCACCATTCATAGTAATCCTTATCATTAATACCACTGTCAAGAATCGGATCACATCCAGGTGAAAATCCATCAATTGTTTCAGCATTAAAAATAGTGCACCTTCTGCCTTTACCCTTGAATATACTCGGCATACCTTTTGGATTATTTTCTAGTGTCCACTGACAAATTTGAATACGGTTTTCGAATATCCAAATTTTATCTAGATAAATGAATTTTACGTTTTGTTCCATATATTCTCGGTATTTATCACAATATCGTTCTATTTTCATTATATTTTTTTGTTTATCAGTAAGAATTTTCCTTCGATCAACTTTTTGAGCGCTCGTACAACTTACACGAGGGCTATATCATTTCGTCACGATGTCTGTATTTTTCGAATTTTGAGCCGAAAATGGTCTCAATCGACTATGTTCGACTCACTGATGACGAATCCGTCGGAAAATTCGAGTCTGTCCGTCCGTCCGTCCGGCCGTAAGCACGATAACTCTCGAACGGATCAACCTAGAGACTTGAAATTTTCAGTGTGGGTTCAGTTCCCGAATGCCTCGGTTAAGTTCGTTAATAGGCTAAATTCCACCAGGGGTTCCGTAAATATGGCCGTTCAAAGTTTTGTTCCCCTGATTACTTGAAAACTACAGATTCGACCAAGATGAAATTTGGCACTCAAATGGAGAATGGGGTGTTCAAGCTACTTGTGAAATTTTGTCCAGATCACATGACCAAAACCATAGGAACCACAGAAAATTGTAACTTTTGAACGAAAGGCCTAGGGACTTGAAATTTTCAGGATAGGTGTGGATCTCAAATGTCGTGATCACGTCCATCTATGAGCAAAATTATACAAGGGGTTCCGTAAATATGGTAGTTTGAAATTTAGTTTTCTTGATAATTTCAAAACTACAGATTCGATCGTGACGAAATTTTGTATACTTATGGAGAATGATATATTCAAGCTACATTTCTCCAGATCACATGACCAGAACCATAGAAACCATGGAAAATCATAACTTTCGAACGGAAAGGTCTAGGGACTTGAAATTTTCAGAATAGGTGTGGATCTTGATTGTCGTGATCACTTTCATCTATGAGCAAAATTATACTAGGGGTTCCGTAAATACGGTCGTTTGAAATTTTGGTTTCTCGATAATTTCGAAACTACGGATTCGATCGGAATGAAATTTCGTATTTTAATCGAGAATGATATATTGAAACAATATTTTGTCAAGATCGCATGACCAGAACCATAGAAACCATAGAAAATTGTAACTTTCGAACGGAAAAGCCTAGGAACTTGAAATTTTCAGGATGGGTTTGGATCGTGAATATCGTAGTCACGTTCATCAATGAGCAAAATTAGACTAACTAACTAGACTCCGTAAATATGGCCGTTGAAAATATTATTTTCCTGATAGTTTCGAAACGACTGATCGGATTGGAATGAAATTATGCACCTTGCTGGGTAATAATGTATTCAAACTACGTGCAAGATTTTGTCCAGATCGCACCACCAAGACCATAGATACCGTAGAAAATTATAGCGAATTATCGAAAAAAAATTGATCAGCTGAAGCACTGACATGAAGTCTGGAAGTTTCAGAATTCTTTTGACAGCTGTCGAAAATTCCTTCAATTGATTTCTGAAACTGGAAAATGCGAATCTACCTACAAGGTGCATGTACGAGCGCTCAAAAGCTCCTGCCTTCACGGCAGTGCTTTTCGTCATTTTTTGTATTTGTATTCAATTTTTTTTATGATATAATATAATGTTGACTTCGATCAATGTAAATCTAGGTGCTCTTTGGCCAGTTCGAAAAGGATATCTAAACTGATATATTCATTGTTTTTAATTCTAGCAGAAACAAAGTCATTCAATGTCTCTTTGAAGGAATAATCGTATTGCACAGGTTTTCTTCCACTGCTAATTCCAGGCTATAATAACATGCTAATATTCTACGGACAGGGCTTGGTGAAATCTGAAAATTTAAGAGACATTGATCAATCAGAATATACTTTGAGTCAGTGAATAACAGTTTACCTGAAACACTAGCGGAAATATATGCCAAATCTTTGAAAAACTCGAAGTAACACCGACAAACTGCCTGGCGTTCTCTTGTTAGGCGCGATGTATCCTGGTCAATTCCAGCCATTTTAATAGCATAAAACAAAAAATACTCGAATTCAGAGCAAATTTTTATGATTACATATTCACCAATATCTTCGATAAAATCATCAAAGCAAGATTTCTATGGGTAATGTTAGTGTTATTTCTATACCAACCTGAATTCAGCAACCCAAAATATTACTGAATAGTCTATTACCAACTTAAATTCGATTTTTCACAGCCAACCGAGATGTCAATAATTCTTAAACGGAGTATATTTCCGTAAGAGTTTCAAAATAATACACATTTTTATAAAAAAAATTTTTTATTAAAACATTGAAATACACATTTTAAATGAAATGCATAAAAATAAAAAAAATTCTGAAAAAGCAAAATGAAATATTCATATTTATGAAATAAATACGAACATTTATCTTCAATAATACTGATGGCTTTTTTGATGGCATGTCTGCAAAAAAACCGCTATTTTTTAACCCTTTGAAACACGTATTTATAGTTTCGTACAGGGCCCGATGTTACAATATTCAAGAAGTCCATACGTTAAGTATAAAAAAATTCTCTAGAATAATCTTTGCCAGATGAGATTAAAGATTCAATGAAAACTATGAAAAGTAACACTAAAATTTGAGTTTTATTAGATTTCATTCAAAAAAGAAGCTCTGAGAAGTGAGAACTCAAGTTTGAAAATCTATAGTTTCCGCAATGAACCATACATAATATATATTCTTGAATTGAAAGGAACAATATTATTATGTCAAAATATTAACGAATAATTGATTATATCCGATTCCAGAATAATGTCATAAAAAATACCAAATACTTAGTACAACTCACCTTCAATAGCACAATTTATAATGCTAACACTTCAAATCTGGATACACACTTAACGAACATTAAATTTTAATTTTTTTGGTCTTCTCTTCACAATTGAAAGAAATCAATATTTATATAGAATAGAATAAGATTGCCCAATTTTTCTTCCACTTCTTGAACTCAAAACTCTGATTGGTGAATGTTTGGCAATACAAATCGTTTTTAAAATATCACAGATGTGGCCTAAAAATCTAAACAAATCGATCATTATGAACCATCATCATCAAAGTAGTCGCCCTTCAAAACAAGCTGGATGCGATAAGGGATGTAGTGTAAACAACTCATAAAAGAGCTGTGCTTGGAATCGCATGACGATATTGCCGATTGTAACATTATGATCAGAGTGCGGCATCTTTGAAAAATGTTTATAACAATTGGACCATATTTCTCGTATTTCTGACCTTATTGCATTTTCATTCTGTACTTTGAATATCAATGTTTCGAAATGTTGTGATCGAATTACTTACTTACGTAACCGTGTTGTCTTCTTTCGAATTATTTTGCTTAGCGCTTGTATTTTTTTATTCGACTTGAGTCCTTTGAACAGGAAGGAAGGTTTGTATGGTAGTGATCAGGTACTTTTATTTTTAAAGGAAAATATTCGAAAGTATTCCCTGTTTAGATACAATAATATTCTTCTATATTTAAAAGCTACGACTATAAAACATACGTAGGTCGTGAATGTTACAGGAATATCTAGTAAAAAATAATAATTTTGTGAGTATAAACCAACAATATTTGTACGACTAACAGTGTGAACACTTTGAATTCAACAGGAATGTTTGGATTTTCTCACAGAAATACAAATGATTCTACCAGAATAAATCTTGTTTAGCTAACAGTATTTTAATCCACGTTATACTATATGGTTGAAGTTGTTTGTAATAAAATATCGATTGAAAAGTGACAGTAAAGGCGCTAGCATTTGTAGACAGAAATTCCGTAATTAAATTCGCTAAAATCAGGAATCAGGCAAAACAATTTCTTTTGATTGGTATTTATTATAGAGTCTCCCATTACTGGTATTCAACGAATATCTTTTTAATTCGTTAGAATAATGTAGAGATACTCTTGTCCTAAAAAATTGAGATGGATGTTGACTGAATATTACAATTAATAAGGTCAAAAAAATCAAAATTGGAAAAATAATGCATAACAAAAAAGCACTTGAATATCCTAAATTACAACAATGCTCTACGGTAGAACTAACCGGAAACTTCCAGTAAAATTCCAAGGAAAAATCTATCGGCTACACATGGAAATTATTCCCAAAACCACGTGGTTGATTCAATAGGGAATGCAAGAAATTCCAGTTAAATACTAGGGAACTACAGAAAATTCCAGTAAAAGCTCAGGTTATAAGCTTCGTATTCAACTAACTAGTACTGAAATATATGAACGATAGTTCTTCAATTCAACGGAAAATTCCGGTTAAATCGATACTACAGTTTCGTTATGAGCAAAGTAATTTCTGTTTTAGTTTGGTGCTCATTACTGGAAATTATTGTACAAACTGAAGTTTGAAGCTTGGAATTCAACTCTCCAGTTTGTTTATTAAACAGGAAATGCCTGTGAATAGTCACGCATATTCCTGTTTTCTTCACAGTATTATATTCCTGTTGAAATAACAAACTGCAGTTTGGTTGCATCAACTAATGAGAAACTTGTTATTTCTAAAGCAATTAAACCACCGGAATTGTCACGTTAAATCAACAAATATTCGTGCTATCGTTTATAAATGGGGAATTTCTTGTAGAAGTTACCGAATTGCTGTTGTTCATCCTGTGAAATTTCTTTGAGAGTGGGTTTCCTCGTTATTTGTAGTTTTTTTTCATCCCACTCAGCTATCTTAAGTGTCTTGCTTTTCTATTAAGTACCCTAGTTGGCCAGAGCCTTGAATAGCTCAAAAATGTAGAAACAAAGAATTTTATCCAATCAATCAAAAAAGGCCATCCGACATAATGCCTTCAATGAATTGAAGTACACAGAAGGCATTTAAACCCGAGTTCGTCTTTTACCACATAGCGCCAGCAGTACCACGAGTAGCGGTCGTACCGTCGGTATCCCCGGTCGAGCGATCATCCAAGTAACGTGCCAAGAAGAAAGAAGTACCGGCAGGTTGAACAGCGGGTATTTAGTCGTTTTACCTCCTTCGGCACGGCCGGTTCACAGAATCGACCGCGTGTTGTTCTGTGATAGCAATTCGTACGCGGTATCGTGTGTTGACCTCAACATTGTGCTTTGAAGTTTGGTCGGATTCCGAATGCTCGGCATGTAGATGCGCTCATATCTGGTTTTTATCTTGATGGTACCTATGTGATCTTCAGGAGTTACTCGAGTTCGACTAAGGTACTTGAACGGTTTGTTTTGATGGTGGAGGGACTTGGGGTTAAAATTGTGCATTTGCAACTCAACCATAACAAAAGAAATAGGTACCTCTGGCAATCAAATTTGTTGTCAGAATAAGGAGTGCTCGAAGTTATATGCACTTATGAAATCAGCACTACACAAATTAAGAATAAAAGGCAATTGTAGATAATCCATTTCTCAGAGAACTCCTTTTTGTCAAAAACGATTAAAAAGAGTTAAAAATATGTGATATGGTATGGTAACTTGTTGCCATCTATAAATACAGGATGGCTCTTGAAAAAGTTCAAGTGACTGTATTAGGGGGTATCAACCATTTCCGAGCATTTTTTTTGTATCCACTATATTATGATTTTCAACGTCTTTGTCAAATTTTTGTTGGATCAGCTTGTGTTTCATCGAATATCTGGAGAAATCAGCATAAGAACCATCTTAGTGCTAGGATATAAAACCGTTATCTCCAAATATCCTGAGCAAAAAGTACAAACCCAAACAAATAAAAGGGGAAAAGATTTATAAACCCAAATCTCTGAATGGAGTCGATAAAAAATTACAAAAATAACACAGTGAAATAATTATAAACCAAAATCTCTGATGAAGAGAATAAATAATAACAAAAAAGGAAATGATATCGAAAACAAAATAAGGAAACTAATGAGATATTTTCCTCGAAAATATATACCTCATATACATGGTCTCGTTAGAAGGCCTCCTCAAAACCTGTCACATAATAGTATTCAGAGTGGAATTGACATATCTCTGCATTTAAGGCGCTATGACCTCCTGAAGCTACCTACAATTTTAAAATCATTTTTATTATTCATTACTCAAAAACGGCTTATGCGATTTTGTTGAAATTGTGGTACGTTTACAGAGTTTTATGGAAATAACTTCGGATAATTAAAATTTGTGAATTTCTTCGAGTATTACGTTTTATTACATTATTTATTATGCAGATTACTGACCGAGCGACTTCATGGAAACTAACAAAATTTTAATCAAATTCCATAAAACCATTTAGAAAGTAGTAAGATTGATCTGATGAATTTATCTGAATTTTTAATAATCAGAAACGATTTGTCATTTGCCGAATTTATTCTCATCGAAAGTTCAATAAAAACGGTTTTCTCTTCAATGAATTTTGATGAACTTCAGTTCAAACTGGTGTATATATATTGAAAAATCTCAATGATAAGTCATTTTAGACTGTGATGTATGAAGAATAACAAAAATTAGATGATATCAAAAATAAATTAAGAAAACTAATAAGATATCTTCCTTGAAAATACAATAACATTGGAAAATCCATGATTATTCATTTTGAAATTTTGATTCAGTTTTTCAATAATGTACGTGTTTTAAGATTTTTCATGATTAACTCCTCATATACATGGTGTTTCAAGAAGACCTTCTCGACAGCTGTCTCATAACAGTAGTCAGAGTGGAACAAACCCATCTCTGCATTTCAGGCCTCCTGAAGCTACCTTAAATTTTGGAATCATTTTCATTATTCATTACTCAAAAACGGCTTATGCGATTTTGTTGAAATTGAGATACGTTCACAGAGTTTTATGGAAAATAATTTCGGGTTATTAAAAATTGCGAATTTCCTCGAGTATTGCATTTTATTATATTTTTTATTATGCAGATTACTCATTAAATGATTTCATGATGGAAACTCACAACTGTTTTAATCTTATTCCATAAAACCATTTGGAAAGCAGTAAGATTAATCTGATGGGTTCCCGTTTGCAATTTTTATAATCAAAAGCGATTTGTCATCTGCCGAATTTAATCTCATCGAAAGTTGAGTAGGTAAATCTGTCTTTTCTTCAATGAACTTTGATGAAATTCGGTTCAAACTGGTGTATGTATATCGAAAGTTCTCAAAGATGAGTCTATTCAGACTGTCATGTATGATGAATAACAAAAAATAAAATGATATCAAAAATAAATTGAGAAAACTAATAAGATATCTTCCTTGAAAATACAATAACTTTAAAAAATCGATGACTATTCATTTTGATTCAGTTTCTCAATAATATCAGTGTTAGATTTTTTATGATATACTCCTCATATACAGGGTGTTTCAAGGAGACCTTTTCGACAGCTGTGACATAACATTAGTCAGCGTGGAACAAACCCATCTCTGCATTTTAAGCCTCCTGAAGCTACCTTAAATTTTGGAATCATTTCCATTATTTATTACTCAAAAACGGCTTATGCGATTTTGTTGAAATTGAAGTACGTTCACAGAGTTTTATGGAAAATAATTTCGGGTTATTAAAAATTGCGAATTTCCTCGAGTATTGCATTTTATTTTATTTTTTATTATGCAGATTACTCATTGAATGATTTCATGATGGTAACTCACAACTCTTTTAATCTCATTCCATAAAACCATTCGGAAAGCAGTAAGATCAATCTGATGGGTTTCCGTTTGCAATTTTCATAATCAAAAGCGATTTGTAATCTGCCGAATTTAATCTCATCGAAAGTTGAGTAAATCTGTTTTTTCTTAATAAATTTTGATGAATTTCGGTTCAAACTGGTGTATGTATATCGAAAGTTCTCAAAGATGAGTCTATTCTGACTGTCATGTATGATGAATAACAAAAAATAAAATGATATCAAAAATAAATTAAGAAAACTAATAAGATATCTTGCTTGAAAATACAATAACTTTAAAAAATCGATGATTATTCATTTCGAAATTTTGATTCAGATTCTCAATAATATCAGTGTTATAAGATTTTTCATGATACACTCCTAATATACAGGGTGTTTCAAGAAGACCTTCTCGACAGCTGTCACATAACAGTAGTCAGAGTGGAACAAACCCATCTCTGCATTTTAGGCCTCCTGAAGCTACCTTGAATTTTGGAATCATTTTCATTTTTTATTACTCAAAAACGGCTTATGCGATTTCGTTGAAATTGAGGTACGTTCACAGAGTTTTATGGGAAATAATTTTGGGTTATTAAAAATTGCGAATTTCCTCGATTATTGCATTTTATTATATTTTTCATTATGCAGATTACTCATTAAATGATTTCATGATGGAAACTCACAACTGTTTTAATCTTATTCCATAAAACCATTTGGAAAGCAGTAAGATTAATCTGATGGGTTCCCGTTTGCAATTTTTATAATCAAAAGCGATTTGTCATCTGCCGAATTTAATCTCATCGAAAGTTGAGTAAATCTGTTTTTTCTTCATAAATTTTGATGAAATTCGGTTCAAACTGGTGTATGTATATCGAAAGTTCTCAAAGATGAGTCTTTTCAGACTGTCATGTATGATGAATAACAAAAAATAAAATGATATCAAAAATAAATTTAGAAAACTAATAAGATATCTTCCATGAAAATACAATAACTTTGAAAAATCGATGATTATTCATTTCGACATTTTGATTCAGTTTCTCGATAATATCAGCAAGATTTTTCATGATATACTTCTCATATACACAGTGTTTCAAGAAGATCTCTCAACACCTTTCACATAATCCAATTCAGGGTGGAATAAACCCATCTCTGCATTTTAGACGCTATGGCCTCCTGAAGCTACCTAAAATTTTGGAATCATTTTCATTAACACCCAAGAATGGCTTATGCGATTTTGTTGAAATTTAGGTTCGTTCACAGAGTTTTATGGGAAATAACTTCGGCTAATTAAGAATTGCGAATTTCTTGGAGTATTGCATCTCATTATATTTTTTATTATGCAGATTAGTGATTGAATGACTCCATGGAGACCATTTAGAAAGCAGTATGATGAATCTGATGGGTTTTTTATATTTTTTTATAATCAGAAGCTATTTATCATTTTCCGAATTAATTCTCATCGAAAGTTCAGTGAAACCGGTGTTTTTTTTCAATAAATTTTGATGAATTTCAGTTCAAATTGGTGGTTATTGAACTTCCTCTATGATAAATCTTGTCAGACTGTGCTGTATGATTGTTGTGAAAAAATATGAAAAAAAATTTCCTGATCATTTTATCGAATGACTTTCAGTTCAGAACATTGTTTGATTCGAGAGACGAGTTAGATTAATGGAGTAATAAAATATTTATCATTCTTTCATATGTTTCTTGTTGTGTAACGCGATTCATGAGGTGATTCTTAGTGAATGTCACGAAAAATAATGATAATGCCAATTATTTTCAAGCTTCGGATCAAGAATGTTTCAGTTCGTTATTTTCAATAATGTGGCTTCGAGAAATGAAGGAATAAAGAATCAAATTGGTTCTCTTAACAGTCTTAACCATAAATCGAGGAATAAAAATTTGTCCAATTTATTCATACTCTCACTACTCTCAGTCATCAAATGAATTGAATTGAGTAGCAAATCACTGCTCACTATGTTAAAAATATTTTAAATATCCATTAGAATCATGTGATTGTTCAAGAATATAATATTTTTTTTTGGAAATCGTTGAGTTTTTTGAGGGATAGGAAAAACTGAGTGACGTGAAAATACAGGAATATTTTTAAAAATTTGCAACATTTTACACAGGATGTTCCAGCATTCTACTGCCAAACTTTTACTTTAACTATATAATTTATTGAAAAAATATAAAAAATTTTTCGTCACCCCTGTTTATCGGGATGAGAATAACATAAGCGAAGAAATGAAATGTGCTTGAATTGATGAAACGTAGGAAGCAATTAGCATTCTATTAATTCTCAAATAATAGTGTAGGTGATGAGGTGATAAAACGGACTTTATTCATCCTTCATTGGAGCGTCGAGTGAATATTTACCATGAGAAGAATTCATATCTTTACCTCTTATCTTCGCTCGAAGGGGCAGGAAAGACATTTTCTTCCCGATTCATTATTTCCAATAATGAACTTTTGAAATTTGATAGAAAAAAATGTTATACTGACGTTTCAACAGTTTTTGGAATTCGGAAAAGCAAATGAACAATATGAACGCTTTTATAGACTATATTCCATCGGATAACTGGCAGGACATTGCTCATAATAATTAGTGGAAGAATCCGATAAGTTTCGAAGTAACATTATTACTATGTCTTCTGGATGTATGTTAATATATATTTCCCACGGAATCTATTCTGATGAATTGAATGAGAAGAATTGTAATTGACAATAAATAAAGGAAATTCCATTTATTATTTGAATTATATCTACTTGATTCTGGTAATTTTTACAATGTTGTTACTATGATGTTTGCGTTATTGCTATTTATATTTTCATTTCAGAATGAATATTTCCTTGAAGTAAGTTGAGCTCAGAAACATTTCATTTTAGTTCATTATTTCGAAAAACACCCTTTTAGTTGAACGTCAAAATCACAGTTTATTTTATAGTTTTAGTGTGAGCGTTTTATTGTACGAATTATATATTCTAGAGAAGTAATTCGAAGGATAATTTTATCTTATTCCGATTCAGTTGTGAGTGATTTGCAAGCCAGCGACTGGAACGTGAACAAAAAGATGTAATTCGACCGAAACGAACTGTAAACGTGATACAATTCACAATGAGTTTTGTCTTTTGGGTGACAACTCGCCTAAAAGAGATATTTTGGAACCACGAAGGGGATAATCGAGTTGTATACAAATTTCGTGGTACTTCATAAATAATTCGTCTCTTTGCGATTCCGCGAACATAATGTTGATTGTGATATTGCTTCGACAAGAAGATTTATGTGATGTATTTTATAGTAGAAAACAAATACGGTTTATTCAAATCTAGACGGAGATATCCTGAAGAAAATGTTTCTGGGAGATAATTTCCCACCTAATTGAAGATAATTGAATTCATTCATGCAGAACTAGACAAGCTGTCTAAGTATGTAGAATAGGTACAATATCTGGAACGGAAATAACGAATCGTTCGTTTACTGTCGTTCTGAATGATAATTATGGATGGTTCGAATATAACCAAAAGCGAAATTTTCCCTGCAATTCTCTTTCTTACCAAAAAAAATTTGCGTTTCTCTTAATCAACTTGTTTTCTAATTCGATCTCAGACAGTTTAGAAAATAATAACTAATAAAAATGATCATTCACTCGTGAATTTATGTCACATAATTCATGGATATTGCGGCTTTTGGATTTTTCGTTCGTTAAAGTTATCATTTTATTGTTTCTCTTCAATTGCAGAGAAAATGTCGTAAGAAACTAGAAAAAAGTACTTTCTACACATTTTTGTTTCCTTAATTACTGTAGATTCCCAGACTGAACTGCTACAATATATTGTAAAACATCAATTTGATGAGTTCTAGCACCTATGAAAAAATTTTTATTCCAAACTTTATATATCATTCAATTTCACCACCAGAACTTCAAGTATTGTAATTCAATCAATAATAAGTGTTTACTGAATAACCATTTTCCATTTTCATTCAGATCCTCGATTCTATGTGAAGCAACTAGGCTTGCACAGCTCCTCATATGTTTTGATTAATGAATGAACGCTGAAAAAATATATATTATTTTTTCTCGGATTGTCGATAGATGTGGAAACAAAACTTGTGATTGTACTGGACCTAGGGTTTCTACCCTTATTAATCGTATTCCGCTGTCACCAATTTGTACTAAAACCTGGGGTTTCTACCCTTATTAATCGTATTCCGCTGTCACCAATTTTCTTATCTATTTTCCGAAAAGGTCTAGGTTTATGCTCTCTGCACGAAGAGAGAGTCTTTTGTCTCATATTTTCTGAGGAACAGGTATTCAGAAAAGAAAACCCCGAAATTTTGGAAGAACATATTATATTTACGAAAAATGATGGTAAAGTGCGTACATGAAATCGAAACTTTCACAGACATCAAAAAGAACATCCAAATAAAGCATCAATCGTTCACCTGATTTTTCATTATCGTTGTTAAATCAAACAATTAAACTGTTTCTTCTTACAAACATACTAATCTAAATGTACGAGGGGTCAAATTATCAACTACAACTAATATTCAAATTTCGTACGTAAAATCGAACATACATCAAATCAACTTCGGATCGAGATATCAATAATATTGGGGATTACAATAACACCATTCACATTCATTGGGGTTAAAGCTTTGAACTGAATTTTCCTACCTTGGTCTGCAAACCACCTAATTTCTCTTTTTGTACCTATTTGGAAACAAAACCACCCACACACGATATTGGCCTTTATTTTTATTCGCACTCGAAACACAAAATACGGCTTTTAACTCTACTCAAAATAAACTCCCCAAACACTTATTTCCACGATCTGACATAATTACTCCCTTAATCCGAAATCTAACAGAATCCTCGAATGAAAATTACAACACTAGTTCCCTACACCGCCCTCGGAATCGTCTTCCGATTTTACCCTTCGTGGGTCCCATTTTCGCCGAGCAACTCCCTATTCGCCGAGTAACTGACTCTCATTTTCCCTTCTTCTCCAAAGGTAAACTCTACCCCCCTTTCAAAAAAAATCCACAACTCCAGAGTGGGTGTCCAGACGCTCACACACCAAAAATGCTTGCTTCAAAATTTTTCCCGTGAGACCGAACGTTCGCAATCTACGGTAGACATAAACAATTTCAACGATTGGGTGGTCTTTTTCGCACTTATCACGCCGATTAAAACTAACGACATCCTTTCTGATACCTACGGACTAATTCCATTCATATACGAAAGTCTGGAGTATTCTCTACTGAAGCAATGCATTTGAATTTAAATAATACATGTAATTTTGAATAAGTATTCCCCAGTTATTACATGATATTATAAAATTTTAATTATTCATACTGTTTTATGTTATTCTTTAATGAATGAGAAGAAAGAGGTTCATCATCTTGCCCAAATATCTGGAATTTTCAATTCTGTCCATCCGTCCAGCCGTCACTTCGCACTCAAGTTTTGAAATATACAGGATACGTTCGAGGTCTGAATGCGCCGTAAATCGTTAATCGAAAATCGGCGAAATCAGCCGAATTGAATTTGTAGTAAGGTGTAAAACAACGACACAAAGGTTCAGGTGAAATTTCGTGAGAATCGTAACAGTTGAAGATTATATATAAGTATTCGTTAAGACTTTGGTATCTCAAAAACTATTCGCCATATCCTGCTGAAATTTTGTGCCTACATAGTATGAGTTATGTAGAAATTCAGTTATTTGGCTGTTCCACGCGGAAATAAAATTGAGTTTTTCAGATATCTTCGACAATCCCCCGTATGGCCCATTTATTCATCGCGGGATACCGAGATTTTATGATATGAAAATCACAAATGATCTAGGCTCCTATCAGAATATATTTCATCCATGATTTCTGAAATTCTATATCTTTGAAAGATTCATCAGACGATTTTTTGAACAGTTCTCTGCTTCCTCCTGAAATAAAGATTCACCTATGAAAACATCCTGTATAGTTAGAAAATTAAACATATCAGTTGTTAATGAATTAAACTGCAGAATTTTCGGCGATTTCGGCCTCTCTGGAATTAGGACAGTGTAACGGCATTTTATTGAAACTTCCTTTCAAAAGGTCTCTTCTTCTTCGAAAAAACGTGCAGCTTCAATAACCAACTGTCATTTTATCCTCGGGGGATAATTATAGAGTCCGCATATGTTATAGAAATTCAATTCGCAGATATTTGGAAATGACATCCAATTAGTTGATGTTTCAACGTACTCTCGAATTCAATTATTCAGATATCGCACACCTGGATCACGTCAAATTTTATTTTTTTTTGAACAGTATCTTCGAATTTTGATCACAATTTGAAGCAATAATAATTTCGGAAGGTTTTTCGTTGATAAATGAACTTGTTAGAAGATAGAGCTACTCCAAGGCCTGCCAGATCGGCGGAGTCGACACCTAGTGATTTTCACAGGGACGTATGAGCTTTTTACTGAAGAAATCACCATTTGTTCTTTATCTTTTGTTACGCTCTGTCTTTTATATTTGTCTCATATACGTCAAAAGTTTCATCCAGATCCATCAATCTGAATCCTACTCTACTAACCCAAATATAATTTATAACGACCATTCTGTTCAATCTATCAAAGTCTCTGATTATTGTTTCCATATTAAACTGACCCACATGAGAACAGTTCAACAGTTTAACTGTAGGAGATCATTTCTCATTACAAATGGAAAGAAATAGAAACCTGCAGTTTATATTTCTGTCTACCATATTTTATCGCTTCTGGTGTGAATATAAATGGAGGCGCAACTCAATCAGTTAACACTTGGTGTTTAGATTTTTTTCTCTGTGAAAAGTACAGTTACAATAATTCGTTCCGTTCAGGAATGTAACATCGACAAAAATTTGGTGTTCGTGCAATTCAAATTCCATCGTAATGTTTACAGTATTGAAGAGAGGAATCAATATTAACTTCTCGAGTTCCATGTTTTTTGCAGATGAAAATTTGCAACGTCTTTTCACAGGTGCTTTCGAACGGGAGGCTTTTTTTTGATAGGTGCTAAGCACATCAAAATGAGTCAAAATTCCAAAAATTCTTATATCCTTATAAAATATTCACCAGGGCCGAGTATTTCGAAATAAAAGTCACTCGCAAATCTGTAAATCCCAAGCACGGACCTGAGTTGAGTACAGTATTGAGGTCCAAATGTGTTTATTGAATGCCTTCAGTTTACGGGAAATCATCTGACAGAGCCTATTATTTCTGTGACTTTAGGTGGATAGGACGTGGTAGGTCGTTTTTCTTCGCCTGCACGCTCCCCGGATCCCAATACGAGTGATTTCTTCTTTTGGGGTCATCTGAAAACATTAGTGTACTTATGTGTGGTGAATAGTGTTGAAGAACTAAAACAACGCATCAAAAATGCTTGTGACATTATTCGTGAGCAAACTGATGTGATAGTTGCTGCATGTAATAATTCGTTATTACGTCGGGCAAGACTTTGTGAACATCAAACGAATGGTGACCTTTTCGAACCATTTCTGTGAACAATTTGGATCAATTTTATCGGTGAGTTTGTGAACTCCCTATATTTCAACGGACCTCTTCAATCGGTAATTTTTCCCCTCCTTAGTTTGAACCTCAAGAATTATACGATTCAGGAAAAATCTTATACAAATTTGCGATAAAATCTGGCACTTTATTTACTTGCTGGAATGCATATGGTGCCGTGATTCATGGCAGATTTCTCAACAGAGTCGTATTAAGATGTTAATGCCCAAGATTTTTTGCACTTTTTTCGAATCGAATAATTTATATGATCAACTTCCGGCGAAATGATATCATTCAACGAGTTCTAGCACCTGTCAAAAGAAGCCTCACCTTAAAAAACATCCTGTATAATACATCATACCAGCAAAGGAAAAAAAATTAATCTTTTATTTCTGAGCGCTCGTACTACTTACACGAGGGCTATATCATTTCGTCACGATGTCTGTATTTTTCGAATTTTGAGCCGAAAATGGTCTCAAACGACTCTGTTTGACTCACTGATGACGAATCCGTCGAAAAATTCGAGTCTGTCCGTCCGGCCGTCCCTCCGTATACACGATAACTTTCGAACGGAATGTCCTAGAAACTTGAAATTTCCAGAGTAGGTTCGAATCTGGAATGCCGCGGTTGAGTTCGTTATTGGGCAAAATTCGCCCAGGGGTTCCGTAAATATGGTCGCTCGAAATTTTGTTTACCTGATTACTTCGAAACTGCAGATTCGATCGAGGTGAAATTTTGCACTCAGATGGAGAAATACGTGTTCAAGCTACATGCAAAATTTTGTCCAGCTTACATGACCAGAACCATAGAAACCATAGAAAATTATAACTTTGTAATGGAAAGGCCTAGGCACTTGAAATTTTCAGGATAGGTTCGGATCGCGAATTTCGCGGTCACGTTCATCAATGAGCAGAATTAGAATAGGGATTCCGTAAATATAGCCGTTCAAAAAATTTTTTTCCGGTTAATTTCGAAACTACTTATTGGATTGGAATGAAATTTCGCACATGGATGAAGAATAATGTCCAGATCGCATTACCAAAACCATAGATACCGTAGAAAATTCTAGCGAATTATCGAAAAAAAAATGGTCACCTATAGAACTGACTTGAAGTCTGGATTTTTCCCTTAGTTTGAAATTTTCTTTGACAGCTGTCAAAATCTTTCCAATTGGTTTCTAGAACTGGAGATTGCGAATCTACCCACAATGTGGATAAACGAGCGCTCAAAAGCTCCCGACTTCAAGGCAGTGCTTTTCGTAATTTTTTGTGCATAGTTTTACTCTCTTATATTACAAGATTTCTTGCTGAATAAGAAAGAATGAAAGTGTTGTCGAAATAATAATATGATCAGTATAAAAATTAATTTATGAGAACAAAAGCTCTAAATGGTGGAATTGAAATGCTATTTATATTTTTTAGTTTTTATTAAAAATAAATAGAAAAATATCGTGACGAAATGAAAATTAGGCCAATTTCATAATCGAATTCAAACTTCTCAAGGTTGCACAAATTATGAAATGTTGTTGTTATTTCGGTATATGATCATTGGAGATAAAGGAACAATTTTCTACAGATTTTATCAATAAACAATTTCAGGTCAAACAAATCGCCTTCAGTGTGGCCAACTGTACCTTTTTTTAAGATGACTTGAATTGAAGGAATATTTTTATATTGGCTCTAATCGTAATGAAATACACATAGACGTATTTGGTCTGTCGACTTTGTTAAAATCTAACATTATCAATAATTCATGCGATTTCGAAACAATAATTTTCGAGATCTGCCCCATCAATTATTCAACAAATATAATTTATGAATAACAATGACAGAAAATTAATGTTTATTCGCACATAGGAGCGAGATTCGCAAGGTGATGTAATATTTACTTTGATCTATCCTCTAAGGGGGTCTTTGTACTTCAAGCCGCCGTTTAAATCACCTCCATATTTCATAATGAAATAAATGCTTCTGTACATAACATGTAAATCAATGTGGCAATTATCGAATTGACGTTAGACATACATGGGCAAATAATGAGGTCCTTAGAAGGCTGTGAACGCCAATGATATATATTAGAGGGAACAACAATAAAATTGGATTTATTGTCTCGGATTGAGGTTGTTATATGTTAGGAATTGGATCAAACAGTGATGACTCATTTTTCTCTAACGTATCTTATTTGGTGAGAATAATAGTTATTGGCAACACAGAGTATAAAAACGTTTTTTCATGAAAATCAAATTTTTCAGGAATCTCTGAATTTCTATCTTGCAATCTAACTATTATGGAAAAGTAATTCATATATTATTCATGAAATAACTTATTGTCCTCGTTGAGATTCCTGTCTCGTTTAATCAATTTGAAACTCGTCAAACACTCATTGTTGAGCGATAGCCACCAATAGAAAAGAAATCCTTCAAATCAACATTACCACCATAATTGTCACAATAAATCAGCTTGATCATTAACCCGATTCAAATTGCTTGGAAATTTCTCAAAATCATTAATGCAGTTCAAATACGGAAGCAAAATTACCGTCGCGCGAATTCGTTGAGCCAATTACTTTCGTAGAGATCGGAGAAAATCTTTTCTTCTATGAAAAAGTCAGAAATATGTCGAAATTACGTTTTAACTATTTGAAAAACTGAGTGCTGTTATGATCTGGTTTTATGATTCAATTGCATATTTCAAGAATCTTATTATGTGATCAAATTCGAAGAGCAACTCAACATAGACATTGTTTCGACAGGTAATAATTAAAAATCAACTGTGCAAATTAATGTATTCATTGAGTTTCAGTACACACATCATTTCATATCTGAAGTGAGTATAAATAATATACATATACCTACATAGTAATATATGTGTATTTGTTAGTGTTTAAAATTTGTGAGAAATCTATACCGATCAAAGGGGGTGACAATTTGTTGAATTTATTAAAAAATTTAAATTTCTTTCAATATCAAAAAGTTGTTCTCATCAGCCATCGATTTGTTAATTTGATTTTAATCCATAACCTTTCGAATATTTATACATGAACATAAATATATCCGATTTGAAAGGTGATGGATTGAAATCAAATTAAGAAAGCGATGAGAACAACTTTCTGATATTGAAAGAAATATCAATTTTCAATTTTTATTTTTTTATCGACAGTAATTGTTGAAGTGAGTTCAAATTATCCGCCTTGGATGGATTGGATTACACGCAAAAATATTGAATTTTTTTTCGAAAACTTTCGGGGAAGGTCTTTTGCATACACGCCAGAATGCACATTCAAAAAATGAAAATTACAAAAAGCACTGCCCTGAAGGCAGGAGCTTTTGAGCGCTCGTACATGCACCTTGTAGGTAGATTTGCATTTTCCAGTTTTAGAAATCAATTGAAGGAATTTTCGACAGCTGTCACAAAAATTCTGAAACTTAGGCGAAACTCCAGACTACATGTCAATGCTTTAGGTGACCAATTTTTTTTCGATAATTCGCTAGAATTTTCTACGGTATCTATGGTCTCGGTGGTGCGATCTGGACAAAATTTGGCACGTAGTTTGAATACATTATTCCTAAGCTAGGTGCAGAATTTCATCCCAATCCAATCAGTAGTATCGAAATTATCAGAAAAAAAATATTTTGAACAGCCATATTTACGGAACCCCTAGTGTAATTTTGCTCATTGATGAACGTGGCCGCGATATTCGCGATCCAAACCCACCCTGAAAATTTCAAATTCCTAGGCCTTTCCGTTCAAAAGTTACAATTTTCTATGGTTTCTATGGTTCTGGTCATGCGATCTGGACAAAATATCGTTTCAATATATCATTCTCGATTAAAATACAAAATTTCATCTCGATCGAATCCGTTGTTTCGAAATTATCGAGAAACCAAAATTTCAAACGACCGTATTTACGGAACCCCTAGTATGATTCTGCTCATTGATAAACGTGAACGCGACATTTCAGTTTCTAAAGTTATGATTTTCTATGGTTTCTATGGTTCTGGTCTAGCGATCTAGAGAAATTTAGCTTGAATCAACATTGTCCGAACCTCACCTAAATGTAAATTCACTTCAATAATTCTTTCAACACTGTCCTAACCTAACTTAAATATGTCGCACTCTTAGTGATATAAATGCACAAAACGAAAAGTAGTAATAATATGAAAAATGAATATAAATTAATTTCAAGAATTTTTTCAAAACTGTCCCAAATTAAGCTAACCTAAACATAAATTCATTTTGAGAATTGTTTCAACACTGCCCTAACTTAAGCTAACCTAACCTAACCTAAATATAAATTCATTTTGAAAATTGTTACAACACTGTCCTAACCTTACGTGAATATAAATTCACTTCAAGAATGTTTTCAACACTGTCCTACCCTAAACATGAATTTATTTCAAGAATTGTTTCAACTCAAGCTAACCTAACCTAAATATAAATTCATTTTGAGAATTGCTCCTGTCCTAACCTAGCCTGAATATAACTTTATGTTAAGAATTGTTTCAACACTTTACTAAGCTGAATATCTTCTAATATATAAAATTCTCGTGTCACAGTTTTCGTTGCCATACTCCTCCGAAACGGCTTAACCGATTTTAATGAAATTTTTTGTGCTTATCCGGTATCTATGAGAATCAGCCAACATCTATTTTTCATCCTCCTAAATGTTAGGGGTAGTCCACCCCTGAATTTTTTTTTTTATTTTTTGGACAAAATTTCTAATTTCTATTTTTTTATGATACAACATACAAAAATACATAAAATCCCCAATTTTCACCCTTCTACGATCAACCCTTATTTTTTAATAGCCAGAACAACGAGAGGCCGAAGGCCTCGAGCAATTTTGAAATTGCGAAAAAAGGGAGAGACCGGGGGCGCGAAGCGCCCCCCGCGTTTTTGAGAGGGAGAAACGGGCTTTACTAAGGTAAGAGAGGCCGAAGGCCTCGAGCAATTTTGAAATTGCGAAAAAAGGGAGAGATATGGCAAAACAACGTTTGCCGGGTCAGCTAGGTTAGGTTAGGTTTAGGTTAGGTTATTTTGAGACGAGAGGCCGAAGGCCTCGAGCAATTTTGAAATTGCGAAAAAAGGGAGAGACCGGGGGCGCGAAGCGCCCCCCGCGTTTTCGAGAGGGAGAAACGGGCTTTTCTAAGGTAAGAGAGGCCGAAGGCCTCGAGCAATTTTGAAATTGCGAAAAAAGGGAGAGATACGGCAAAACAACGTCTGCCGGGTCAGCTAGTAAATAAATAAAACTCTTACTGACCTAATCTAACCTAAATATTAATTCATTTTGAGAATTGGGGAGTTTGTAGACATAATTGGAAGCGTCTAGGTTGAATTGAATAAAATATATCAATATTCAATACATTTTTGTCGCCACCATATAGAAAACGTTCTAATTTTTTGTTTTATAAAGAAGTTTTTCATGGCCTAGAACGAAATTTGAAGTAAATAATCACATACCAACTTTTTTGTATTCGTTCCGAGGTTTGTCGAAAAATGTAAATTAAGACCATTAAGTACCTTTGTTTTTGTTGATGACTTGAATCAACATACCGACATCCGATCTAGGATAAGTTACCAATGAAGCAAAAGGTTTTCCAATAAAATAATGTTTTATTATTTGCGAAATTAAATTAAAATTTATTCCCAAAAAACTATTTGGGACCATTTTTTCATGGTAGATGAATTTTATTGGATATCGTACGGTAGTTTTCAATAAGAATCAACTCTTCTTCATTAATATGGTCAATATTTATAAAAATTAGGGTAGGTACTTTTTTTGAAAGAAGAGAGAGAATACAAAAAGTTGATATCAAATTTTTTATTTTACCATTCAGGCCATGCGAACTTCTCATCAATGATAACTGTGATAAAAGAAGTTTTTCCGACTTAATTGGATACACTGTATAAGTGGACCCACAAAAACCTCTTTGCCTCTGTAATTGATGGATAATTAATATGAGCAGCGATGAAACGAGTTGACTTATCCATTTTTGTTCGTCTCTTATGTATCACAAAGCTTTTTCGTTATGTATGGTCAGGTACCTACAAGATTCATCTTGTTTACATTTTAAATATTTGACCATCGAAAACCCAAAAATAACTTGATGGAAGTCAAACATGATTATTCTTTCGTTGTTTTCATTGATAAAATTAACTGAAGGATTTTCATTCAACTACTTCTGAACATGTTAACTCCCATAAATTCATTTAGTGAAATTAAATAAGAGACACTTATTGTTCATTCGAATTCAGTCCATTATTTACTTTGTATATTTTATAGCTCCATATGACCTTTAAATGATTCCCAACCATAAGTGTTAGTCAAATATTTCGGAAAGAGTTTTGTGAATATTTTTAGGGGAACCAAAATGGCAACAGCTCTCAACATTCAGTTATTCTTTTGGTAGAACAAATAACTTTCCTCTTCTGAGGAGATGAACACACACATAAATCAATATTTTTCTTCATTCACAAATATCAAAATGAGGCAACATAATTGAGTTCCCCTTTTAAGTGGAGGGCTCTTTTTTCCAGAGAGCCAATCCAATTTGGTATGGACGATTTTGGGAGGCCACTAAATCCATGTACTTTCGATCTTGAATCTTGAGTATAAATGAACTTGCATACAACAAGAATGAGTCTTGAGCGTCAAGTGTTAATGAAGATGTCCAGAACGAGTATATCAAATCAAGTCCTCGAACAAATAAGTTAACCACAGCCTATATAAATGATGTCTTTTTCAATCGTATAAGAAACTCCTCTAGCCTCTAGCGGAAGGATACCTAGGAATCGAATACGTTATAAAATGGTAATTCTGGTGTCTTTGACCTTGACTATTCTCAAGTCAGTATTATTGGTATCGCTTGAAGATGTAGTCATTTCCATTATTGCAATTGTCTTAGAAATACAAACGCAAAGCTTGATTCCTATAATTATGCTATATTATATCATAGCGATGCTAATTTGAAAGAAATTATTGGGGGGAGGAATTGCCTTATTCACATCAGAAATATTGGGATGGTTCTCTGAATGTGGTAATATTTATGATAACATTTTCGTTTTTTGATCAATGATTCATCAAATTCATCAAATTTATATAAATTATATGGTGTTTATATTTCAAATGACAACACTGGAGTAATTGTGAATTGCTTGGCTCTTGAGGTTTCCAACTCGAAACGTAGAACCTTGAAGTTAATGATAAAAGGACTTTTCAATACTTTCGATTCAAAGAAAACACACACGGTGGAATTCATTCGGGGTATTGCTTCTGTGACAATACTACTATTTGGCCGAGAGCAAACAATATAAGGTTTAAATCCAATAACGGTTACTGAACGTCTTCAGAATACTAGATGATAGCGAAAGAATTATATATTTATACCAAAACAACGGACAGTGACCTATCCTAACCTAACCTAAATATGAATTGATTTTACGAATTGTTTCAAAACTTTCCTAACTCAAGCTAACCTAACCTTAATATCAATTCATTTCAAGAATTGTTTCAACTCTAAATTAACCTTACCTAACCCTAATAATAATTCATTTTGAGAATTGTTCCAACACTCGCTTAACTTGAGCTAGCCTAACCTCAATGATAATTCATTTTGCCATTCCAAACAACTTCAACTATACGGTACCACGTGGATTAAAATACTGTTAGCTAAACAAGATTTATTCCGGTAGAATAATCTGAATATCTGTGAGAAAAACCCAACATTCCTGTTGAATTAAATGTGTCCATACTGTTAGTCGTACAAATATTGTTGGGTTATACTTACAAAATTATTATATTTTACTAGACATTCCTGTAAAATTTACGGAAATATTCCTCTTGAAATAAAAGATCACTGCAATACTTACCGTTTTTCTCTCAAGTCACTTAAACCGGAATGTTAGATTGCAAGTACAGATTGTTGTGATAACAGGAATTCATTTAACCGGAAATTCCCGGGATTCGTTTTTTTCAGTGTGGCAATTTGGAAATATGGGATTTTTAATTGGTCAAGGATATTTTCGGCAAGAAAAGGATCTAAATTGATTTGAGTACTCGAGCGTTGACGATGACGATGTTTCGATCAAACTTGAGGTCTTAATACCCTCGAGGAAAATAAAAAAAACTCAACCTAAATATTAATTCATTTAAAGAGTATTTCAAACACTTTCCATTCTCAAGCTAACCAATTAAACCTCAATATGTATTCACTCAAGGAATTGTCTCAACACTGTCCTAATTTAACTTCACCTAACCTAACCTAAATATGAATTCATTTCAAGAAATGTTGCAAAACTGTACCAACTTAAACCAAACTTGAAGAAAAAATCATTTTAAGAATTGATTCTACAATTGAACCTAACCCAATGCTAATAATAATTAATTTTGGAAATTGTTTCAACACTGCCTTAACTCAAGCTTACCTTAATATTAATTCATTTCAATAATTGTTTCAACACTGTCCCAACCTAACCTGACCTAAATATTAATTTATTTCAAGAATTGTTTCAACACTGTCCTAACCTAACCTTACCGAAATATTAATCCATTTCCCTAACCTTACCGAACCTAACCTAAATATTAATTCATTTTAAGAATTGTTTCATCACTGTCCCAACCTAACCTAAATATTTTTTTTATTGATCTATACAAAATTCCGACCGGTGTGCGTTTTTGAATTTTAAACAACTTGGAAAATGATGAAATATTTTCGCGAAGTTGTAAATATCAACCAGCGTGCGTTTCAAATTTTTTAGCGAAATACTTCTCCCGAAAAGTTAGTTGTTTATGCTCCGTTTTCTCAGAATCTATTACACTTACGACGAAGGGTAGAAACCCCATAAAACTTACCCATATAATTTTGGCGAAATATAGAGATTTTGGGTTTTAGGAGGCTGTGTTATAAATATATTCTCGAAAACTTGAACATGTGTAACAGGTGAATTTATTTAGATTCAGTGGAAAATTTATTCAGGTGAACGCAGGAAAAAAATTCCTCTTGAATCTTGAGGACAACAAAAAAGAAACATGAAGTGGTTACTCGAAAAAATTATCAAAAAGTTATGATGTTTTACTCATTTCTGATTTCATAGTCAAAAAAAATTAAGTGTAAATTGAAGCGTAGGTTGTAGTGAACAATACACTCACTGATGAGAGATATTGTATTTTATGATCATGAATGTGCGTATACAAATTCCCTCTGAACCGCGTTTCACCGTCGGCTTGCGATGCAGCCCTGGACAATGCAGGCGCTTCTTCAGCAAGAGCTTGCTGCATTTTACCTCGGTTGAACACGCTTCGGGGGTATCCGATGGGTGCTTTAGCTCGAGGCAAAGGGATTCGAGAATCATAAAATAAACCTATAAAATCTTCTTATTATTGGGACAGGTGTTCGATCATTTCATCCAGGTGTTTGTTTCCACAAAGACACTTATTGTAATATAACCCATCTCGAATGGATTCGAGGGATTTCAGTTTCTTTCTCAAGCTCATTAAAATTTGCAATGTCGATTTGATCGTTCTTCTGCCGCCCATAAGCACTTGATACGAGTATAGACGCAGCAGCTCCAAGAAGTTGAATCGCTTTACACTTTATCCATCCTTAACACAAGCAGTGCTCGAGGGTCTGCAGAAATGACATTAATTGGTAGAAGGGGAGTTACACATCATGGTTCGATTTCGATTTCTTGGGTTGGCAGTGCCTACCCTGCCGAGTATGGTACAATTATTCTTTCCTCGAAAGTTCATCGAGATATTTTATGGAATTTTCATGGGATAGATGGAACGAACTGAATTGGAAAAGGTGAATATTTGTGTAGAATTCGCACCGATGTTTGATGTTGTTCCGTCTCACATTAAAACGGAAATTCGAACAAAATTGTTGGTATAATAATGCTTTTGTAACGCTTGATGGGCTCATATAATGCGTTATATTCGTTGTAGTACCTACGCGGATTCAACTCAAAGAAATTTTCTGATGTGTGAAGTGTTATTCAACCTGCCATATAATTCAATTACCGACGTGTTTATGACTTGAAGATTGCGAAGAATTGTCATGAAGTTTTCACTTTTATAAGATTAAAGGATCTTTTATTAATTCAACATGAAGACCTAGACAACGGCAACATAATATGAAGCTCTAATAATGGGGAGTTAAGCTGTTCTCACATTACTTCGACGATGCTCTGACGTGAGCAATTGATGCGTGGTTCAACGTGGTAATGCGCGTGATGCAAACTTCCACGAATGGGGATTTTGCACTCACGTCCACACTAATGCGTGGTCCCTCGCATTAACGCGTCAGAGATAATGCTCGAGCAGATTGATTGGACTTCAGAAATGAATGGTACCTACTGATCCAAGTCACTTTTTGAGATTAATTGAAGCAAAAAATTCAATGAATTTAGAAAAGTCGGCTTTAGTAATACCTTATCATCAAAGAACGTTGCAACATACATTCAAAAATATATTTATGTCTAATAAAATGAATTCTCTGCAGAACCTACACCATACAATTCGTTATGATTCGCTTCTGTTTATTCATAAATCGGATACAACGTAATCGTGTCATTTGCAGTTAATCAGACATGTATTCAGGTCCAAAATGATCATTGATTAATCGAATGACCATTGTGGAAGTTCTCGGAATCATGTAAATAGGATAACACGATTGGTAAGGGAGTTATTGATCGGATTCAGCGTCCGAAAAAAATAATGAAGAATTTCGATAGCATTCGCTATGTTGATTTTTCAAAGAAAAGAAACCATTGAATAGCACGATCTCGTTGGCAGAACCACGTCACCCTTGAGTTATATAGTTAAAGTTATAGTTAAGTAGGGAGGTTACATTTCACTGCGACCTCAAGGTCTATTGTGTCCCCCATCAGAACTGTTTTCGAAAATGCCCTACCTACAGCTAGCTCCTCCTCCAGGTCCAGAGCTCCAATGAACTCCAGCATCTGAGAGGGCTTCAAAGAGGTTGAATCCTCATTCCTCCTTTAGTTCTCTTGTCCAAGACATTCTTTGCGCTGGTTTGCAATGGAATTCTGTAAACAGGTGAACAGGAGTTTCCTCCTCTTCCCCACAGAATCTGCACTCGTCAGTTTCTGTTGAGCCCATTCTCATAATATGCTTTCTAAGGCGACAATGTCCTATGAGGAAGCCAGTGAGGAGACCTAACTTATTCTCACTGAGACCCAACAAATAGTTTCTGGATCTTGCACTTTCAAAATTCCGGAGGAACACTTTGGAGTGATCCATTCCTGGAAGATTTCTCCAGAGTGCTTCTCTTTCAGTCTCTTCCTTCTTCAAAAACTCTTTCTTATAGGTGCACTTGCTTATGCCACAGAAAGGTTTTGGGCAAGTAAGTGGCGTTTGTGCTTCCCTTCTGGCAAGTGTTTTGGCCTTTTCGTTTCCTTCGATTCCTGAGTGACCAGGAATCCAGACTAAAAAGACCTTGTTATTCTTGCTCACTTCATTAAGTGTCCTCCAGCACTTCCATATCAGCTTTGAGACGATGATACAGGAGTTCAGTGCTTTGATAGCAGCTTGTCTATCAGAATGGATCACAATGCCACACTCTTGATAGTTTCTTTCCAGGTTTATTATATCTATGCATCTTTTGAGTGTATGTCTGCCTGAAAAACACTCGAGTTGTAGTCTGGAGATAGTGTACACTGGGTTCTTGCCCCGTATACTCCAGCGTCGACCCCTATCGTGGTTTTAGAACCATCTGTATACCATTTAATGGCATTCACTTTGAAATTTTGGGTTGTGTATCCCTTTTCCCATACTCTATTTTAACATAGCATAGTGTTGAAGCTCTTTTCAATGCTTAGCTTTTCAATCATATCATCACTAGGCAGGTTCGCTGATCAGATGTACTTGTTCAGAGAGGACCAGGCTCCCTGACTTCTAATTCTCTCAATCCCTGTACCTTCCCTTGATATTGTAAGGATAACCTCATGGACTACCCTATTGATCACTAGATGTAGAGGAGTGAGCTCTGTGACCCTTGAGTTCCTGAACCATTAAAATTGAAAAAGGTTGCGGAATTTGGCCTCCAAACATCGAATAGTCGACTCAGCAGGACGGTTGTGGCGATGTTGTTAATAAGATTTGGTGATTTTATTCAACGCTATAACCTTCCAAAGTGATTTTCTATGATCTACTAAACAATTCGGAAGATATTAGAAGGATTTTGCTGCTTTAACCTAACAAACTTCGCGACCTCTTAATTGTATACCAGGACATCACACATTTTTGTGGGTATATCCCGGACACGACAGAAACCACAAAATCGTGTATATGGGATAAAACTGTCGCTCTTGCTGGCAAGAAATTAAACGGTTCTCTGCGGTGAATCGACGACAACAGATGGCAAGCGAAGATTTCACTGCCTCCGATATTTTCAGGAGATCCAACTTTATCTTTGGAAGTTGTTCGTCATATCATGCCCTGATAATTCTGAAGTGAATCAGGTGATTAGTTAAAATGAGAATAACGCCTAAAGGTGAGTGTAAAAATAGAAATTAATTTGAATAAGTACTCGCTTTGCAGTGAGGGGAAAATTTCTACTGGGAAAGTTGGTTGTTGAGTTTTTCGTTTTACTTTCGTTGCGACAATGGATATAAGGTCTAGGTTGATAGTTTCGAGTGTGGATGGATAATATTGGAAAAGTTAGAAAAGTTCTGAAATAAAATTCTCCTGCCCTCGTGGGAGATACCTGCAATGCTATTACCAAAATTCACCGTTTCAATGTAGAAGTCGTAGGTACACCGGATTTCAAAACTTATTTAATTTGAAGCTGAGCTTCCGGAAGTTCGAGAATTTTTATATGCCTATCACGATCAAAGGAAGTCTCACTGGAAATAAACAACGACCTGTCTCGGTTTTCACCGGAAAGGCCTCTTCAATATATTTCTGGTATACTGTTCTGTTAAGGCCGTCCTGTAGAACTTCATTATACAGGGTGTTTTTGGGATGAGGTTTTTTTGACAGGTGCTAGAACTCTTAAAAAAAATCCTTTCGCTGGAAGTTGATAATATAAAATATACGATTCGAAAAAAGTGCGAACAATCTTGGACATCAAGATCTTAAGGCGACTCTGGATCGTGTTATCTCTCTGTTAGGAGATCTGTCATGAGTCTTGATGCTATATGCATTCCAGCAAGTAAATAAAGTGCTGGATTTTATTGCAAATTTGTA
The DNA here is from genome assembly GCA_963966015.1 of Aphidecta obliterata. Lineage (NCBI taxonomy): Eukaryota > Metazoa > Arthropoda > Insecta > Coleoptera > Coccinellidae > Aphidecta > Aphidecta obliterata. The sequence goes on along the minus strand of OZ014431.1, from coordinate 12,808,176 downwards.
TATTCTCTTTCAACTTTCATTAGGATATTTTTCCTGAACGGTATAATTCTTAAAGTTCGAACTAAGCAGAGGAAAAATTACTGATTGAAGACGTCTATTAAAAAAATTCAGGAAGTTCACAAACTCACCGATGAAATTGATCCAAATTGTTAACTGAAATTGTTCGAGATGTGCACAAAGTCTTGCTCGACGTGATAACGAATTGTAACATGCAGCAACTATCACATAAATTTGCTCACGTATAATTGGAACGCGTTGTTTCAGTTCTTCAAAACTATTCACCCCACCGTTACTGTACACTAATGTTTTCGAATGACCCCAAAAGAAGAAATCACGGGGTTTGAGAATCGGGGAGCGTGTAGGCCAAGCAATAGACCTATCCACCTATTTGGAAACACATTACGAGATTCGGAAAAGTCACAAAAATCATAGGTTCTGTCAGATGATTTCCCGTAAACTGAACGTATGAATAGAATTTAGATGTCAATACGTACCGTCAGATCCGGACTGAGAATTTTGATTTCGAAATACTTGGTCCTGGTGAATATTTTATACGAAGGATTTCTGGAATTTTGATTTATTCGATGAGTTCTAGCACCTGTCAACGAAAAAGCCTCACTTCCAAAAACACTCTGTATACAGGGTGTCCCAAGTTCGAGTGCCAACCAGACGTTTCTTGAGAACCGGACCTGTTTGAAATCTGAAAATTGGGATTATGATATTGTGCGACATTATCTACTGAGCTTAAATATTCTTGAAGCCTGAACACTTTCAGTTAGGTATACAAGGAGTGAAAATAAATTTGTCGACAAATTTTTTTTGCATTTTCTCGTCTCTTATATGATCGATTATTCAATCGTTGCAATTGTCGAAATTTTCAAAATATCGAAAAAAAAAATGAAAAACACAGGGAGATTATGCGTAGTTAGTATTATTTTCGTTATTTCTATTCTCAATATTTCAAGCATAAACTGTTCTTGAATTTTCGACGTAGAAGAATGGTGGAATATAGTGCATCTCCTGAATTTTTGAAAACTCGTCACAGGGTGTTTCGAATATTTCGTCAAAAATTTTGATCAGAATTTTCCCAAACCTTTTGTTTTCTGAATAAGAACCCAATTTTTTTTATTGTATTGGATTCTGCAAAAAAAAATAATGATAGTGTTCAAAGATGTTCATGCTCCTGAATATTTCCCGATTTATTAAGGATTCTCTGAATTTAGTTCGTACGTAAAGACAAATTCATAAAATCTGTTTTATGACAATAATCTGTGTTCGTAGTAGATAAATTATTCCAATAATTCCCTATATATTGTTGTGAAACAGATTTATGAATTGGTCTCTACTTACGACATAAATTCAGAAAATTTTTAATGACTCATGAATTATTCAATTCAGGAGCATAAACATCTTTGAACACTGTCATTTTTTTTTTCGCAGAATCCAACGCAATCAAAAAAAAACTTCGAAAAGCACTGCCGTGAAGTCAGGAGCTTTTGAGCGCTCGTACATCCACCTTGTAGGTAGATTCGCATTTTCGAGTTTTAGAAACCAATTGAACAAATTTCAAACAGGCGAAAATCAAGACTTCGGTCAGTGCTTCAGGTGACCAATTTTTTTTTCGATAATTCGCTAGAATTTTTTACGGCATCTATGGTCTCGGTCATGCGATTTGGACAAAACTTAGTTTGAATACATTATTCTTCATCTAAGTGCAAAATTTTATTCCAATCCAATGAGTTTTTTCGAAACTATTAGGAAAAAAATATTTTGAACGGCCAAATTTACGAAACCCCTGGTCTAAATTTGCTCATTAATGAACGTGACCGCGAAATTCGTAATCCGAACCTACCCTGAAAGTTTCAAGTTCCTAGGCCTTTCCGTTCGACAGTTATGATTTTCTATGGTTTCTATGGTTCTGATCATGCGATCTGAAAAAAATTTAGCTCGAATATATCATTCTCAATTTAAATACAAAATTTTGTCTTGATCGAATCCGTATTTCCGAAATTATCGAGAAAACTAAATTTCAAACGACCATATTTACGGAACCCCTTTTATAATTTTGCTCATTGATGAACGCAACATTCGAGATCCACATCTATCCTGAAAATTTCAAGTCCATCACAAAGTTACAATTTTCTATGGTTTATATGGTTCTGGTCATGCGAGCTGGACAAAATTTTACATGTAGCTTGAACACGTAAATATCCATCTGAGTACAAAATTTCACCTCGATCGAATCTGTAGTAATCAGGGAAACAAAATTTCGAGCGTCCATATTTACGGAACCCTTCGGCGAAATATTTTGCATAATAACGAACTTAACCGCGGCATTCAAGATTCAAACCTACCCTGAAAATTTCAAGTTTCTAGGACATTCCGTTCGAGAGTTATCGTGTATACGGACGGATGGACGGACAGACTCGAATTTTTCGACGGATTCGTCATCAGTGAGTCGAACATAGTCGATTGAGACCATTTTCGGCTCGAAATTCGAAAAATACAGACATCGTGACGAAATGATATAGCCCTCGTGTAAGTAGTACGAGCGCTCAAAAATAGGGTTCTAATTCAAAAACAAAAGTTATGGAAAAATTCTGATCACAATTTTTGACGAAATATTTGAAACATACTGCGCCGAGTTTTCCAAAATTAAGGAGATCCACAATATTCCACCATTATTCTACTTCATAAATTCAAAAACAGTTTATGCTTGAAAAATTGAGAATTGGAGCAACGAACATAATACTGACTTCGCATATATCTTTTTTTTTCAGTTTTTTTCGATATTTTGAAAACTATTTTGATGACTGCAACGATTCGAATAGAAATATATTCAAAATTGAATAATCGATCATATAAAAGACGAAAAAATGCAAAAAAAAATTTCGAGAAATGTATTTTCACTCCCTGTATAACTGAGAGTGTTCAGGCTCCGAGAATATTTCAGCTCATTAGATAAATTCGAACAATATCACAATCCAAATTTTCAGACTCCAAATAGGTTCGGTTCTCAAGAAACGTCTAGTAGGCACTCGAACTTGGGACAACCTGTATATACACTGGCTGCAATGAATGTGCAAGTAATGCCCAGAAAAAACACCAAATTTGATACCCAATTTTGCGCCTCTTTTTCAATGGACAACAGGGTTTTGCCCAAATGACTGTAATTTTCGAATTTTGAGCCGACGTTTGACTCACAGATAAAGAATTCACAATTCAATTGTATTCATCCGTCCGACCGTCCATGAACACAATAACTTTTGGAAGAAAAAACATAGAGCTATGAGCTAGAGGTATGCTCGAGGTCTGAATGCGCCGATTGACTTAAAGGGCTGAATCCGTGGAAGGTAATTTGAAAAATACCGATTCGATCGAATCGTAACTTTGTAGTTAGTTGTAAGGATCGTATCAACTATATGGAAGGATCTATCAAAGGATAAAAATTCTCACCAATAGCGAATGATTATGGAAAGCCGGAGATCCAGGATGCCGAAAAAAAAATACCGAGCCGCCGTTGATCGTCGAAACTGCTGATTATCTGTCGCCAATAAGGCAACCTTCCCATTAGATCATCAATTTGCAGCAGAATAGCCTTTTTCGCGTTTTACATAAAATCTCGTCCACGATTAATTTCTGCCCGCATCGGCTTCGGTATCTCGGCAATATTAACAACGTCTTTAATGCCAGAGAAATCACACTCAATTTGCGCTCAAGTCCCTGCCTGCTGATCTCTATCTTGATTATAATAAGACGGTATAAAAATTGATATTCACTTTTATGTTCAACGGTTAATAAAATATCGTACAATGTAACGAACTAAGTGCCACTAGAATTCGCATGTTGAAGTCATTAACTGTCAATTCCAATAAAGCTTGGAAACCGCAATAAAAGTTCGAATTGATGGATTTTGAATCTTATAACAAAATACGAGTGTCATATTTCGACATGATTCACTCAAAATTTTGTGTGGTTTATAATTTGGATTCATTACCACGCTTTAAAAATTCATCACCAGAGCGGTCACCCATCCAGGCTCTGAACCCGAACAACGCTGCTTCACTTCAAGTCTTATCAAACTAGGTTGGACAAATAATGTGATTGTACAAAATCGACACTCCAAGAGATGAGATCAAAGATGGAAGGTATCAAATTTCTCCTGGATACTGAAGGCCTCAGAAAAAAATTTTTTTTACCCCAAAGTGGTGCTGACGGAATCCCGGTGAAACACCACGGGCTGATTCTGAAATAGGGTTGAAGGATAGGAAGCATATGATGAACCTTCTTTCTACACAGTTCCGGGGCTATCACCTAGTTTTGGAGAAGCTAAAAGGCAATTATCTCAAAGTTGCTCAATATCACTTTCAGAAGATACAACGGTGCGATAAAAAAGCGACGGTAAAATGATCAGACGACTCGGTTTTTCTCGAATATGCGGTGATATTTCACAGAAGATGAATGACTTTTTATTTTTCTACAACGATATTTGACTCTGTCAATGACTTGCGAATTAATTGTTCTGACTTATGGTCAGAGAGATGTCAAGACCTCGCAGCGTGAGCGCAAGAACACTATACAGGTGGTCGTTTACGTTCATAAAACAAGAAAATTTTTATCGTCTTCTCGAGCGAAACAGCAGAAAAGCTGAATTTCTACATAACTCTACAAACGATTTCGCACATTTACGAACTCGACAGGCGCATTCAGACCTCGAACGTACCCTGAAAAATTTTGAAACTTCGTATTTTTTTTTATCAAATAGTTATCGTTTTTATTCAGAAAACAAGTGCGCAAAAATAACATATGAGAATAACATAATTTATGGTACTTCTTACTGTACACTATAATACCAAAGTTGTAGAAACCTGAATTATAAGAAATATATCGAATTTTTCAACAACGTATAATTTTTTTCAACCAAATCATAGAACTGAAAAATTTTTCTCATCTTCTCGAACGTACCTTGAAAATTTCAAAGCGTTGGGTCTTTTCTTTCGGAAGTTATCGTATTCACCAAGAAAACAACATATGAGAATAACATAATTTATGGTACACTATGATTACATTCAATACAAAATCATTGACCTCAACAGATGAGTTCGCGTTGATTGTTTATATTTAACGCTTCTGTCTGATGAAGACATGATGTTTTTCGGCAGGACGTTCAATTTGGCTACGATAATCAATCCTTACAAATAAATAATTACACCTTCACGAAGAAATAACAACAATTCCATATTAACCGTTAACCATAATTGTATGGTACTACTGTTTATTTCTTGTATCATGAATACAAATATGAGCGTGTGTACAAAAGAATATTTGAATATAACTATGAGAATTGATCAACTCGGTGGACTGGAATTCATAATAACTTCGGAATGGTGTAAAAATATTTGCTTCAAATAATGGCGAAACTATATCCAAATTAAATGAGGAAAAATTTCAAGTGAGCTGAAGGGGGAGTTGCAAATTATTTTTCTTCAGCTTATTCACCACTCCAGGCAATAAAAGCACTCGATTCAAATGAATATTAAGATTGTAAATACAGGGTGTCCCTACATTCAATGAAGAAAAAACCATATATTCTAGGGGTCATTATTAAAAAACAATTATCAAACCATCCTTGAAGTTGTATAATTTAAAAACTAGTCCATGACAAAATATAAAGAGCCATTAATAACTGGATTAAACAGTCTGTCGTGAAAGCATTCAAAATGACCACGCACAAAACGAAATTTCTAACAATGGAAGTTTCTTAATGCACTATAATATTTCACCAGGGATTAACGTGGGCAAACAATATCACAATTGTTAAATTTTCTACCATCATAGATTAGGACCTGCAATTAAAGTTATCAGATATTCTCATAGCTCTGGCATTATGAAAAAATTCTAATGTTACTTTCTAAAAATTATGGTTTGGAATTATTTACTAGCTGCCAATTCTCTCCATTTGTTCCTCCGGTGAGTGATGTGAATTCTGCATTTATGAATTCTTATTCGAACCTGCTGGTTCACCGAATTTGGAGAATTCCACAGAAGTTGAAAAGTTGCTACATCTCAACTAAATGAAGTTTTCAATATTTACCTAATGCTTGAAATCGGCCGTTTCACTAGAAATGGAGTAACTTAGCTATTCTGAATTGATCGATTTAAGTGTTGTGGAAACGTTGATACATCTCAACTGAATGAAGTTTGCGATATTTACCTGCAAACTTTTCATGAAATTCGAGAATATATTGTTAGAGATTTGTCTCGGGAATTATTCAGCGAGAAGTTTACTACTACATCGGTAATTTCAATGTCAATAATATGAAATTGTTGAAGGCATTCTTGAAATCACCAAACAAATTTATAATTTCCTTAATTGATTCGACTGAATTGAATTCAAAAGTGATAAGAGATAAAAAAAGGTTACACAAATCCAATTTCTCAACAAGTGAAAATCTGAAGACGATTTTATTACCAGTCAAAATTTGCTGGTATACTGAATGAATATTGAGATTATAACCTGCCATTGTTTTCCGACGTAAACAGTTCACATATATATTAAAAAGTAATTCAGTTATTCAGCTATTGACGTTCCGATTGTTCCAGCGAAAATTACTAACATTTAGTATGCACCACATTCCACAATGTTATTTCCACTTCACATAAATTATCTTTGTAAACAGCTAATGATTGAATTGAGTTATGCTAATTCTGTTCTCAGAATGTTCGAGTTTACCTGCATATTCTTGATATGATGTTTCCTTATGTTGTTTATTATTTTATAAACAATGGTCAGTCTTTGGTTCGAACCATTGTTTTGAACTGAATTCTTATAGCATGATTCGTAGCAGACGATGGAAAAATACTTTTGCCCTTCAACGCGAAAAATGACTGGGCCATGAAATCATACAGGCTCAAGTTAGAAAAAAAATTATAAAAAGCACTGCCGTGAATTCAGGAGCTTTTGAGCGTTCGTTCATTCATCTCGTAGGTAGATTCGCATTCTCCAGTTTTAGAAACCAATTGAATAAATTTTTGACATCTGTCAAAAAAAATTCAAACTAAGGCGAAACTTCATACTTCGCGTCAGCGCTTTATGTGACCAATTTTTTTTCTATAGTTCGCTAGAATTTTCTACGTTATCTATGGTCTTGGTAATGTGATCTGAACAAAATTTCGCACGTAGTTTGAATACATTATTCTTCATCTATGTGCAAAATTCATTCCAATCCAATCAATAGTTTTAAAATTATCAGGAAATTTCGCGGTCTCGTTCATCAATGAGCCAAATTAGACTAGGGGTTCCGTAAATATGGCAGTTCACAATATTTTTTTCCTGATAATTTCTAAACTACTTATTGGACATAGATGAAGAATAATATGTTCAAACTACGTGCGAAATTTTGTCCAGATCGCATCACCAGGACCATAGAAACCGTGAAAAATTTTTCAATTTGTTTCTAAAACTGAAAAATTCGAATCTACCTACAAGTTGGACGAACGAGCGCTCAAAAGCTCCTGACTTCACGGCAGTGCTTTTTATAATTTTCAAAAATATATTCTGAATGGACTATATTGGATAAGAATCGCTCGGTATCATTCAGTAATAATTTATATCAGTTCGCTCCCAAAAAATCAAGTAAACACGCTAATTCTAAATGAAAATATCAATATCACTGATAATCTCGAACGAAAAATCTCAGTAAACGGTTTCTTAACAAACTGAGTGAATGACAAACTTCAAATGAATGACAACTGACACCTGACACTAATGGCAGATATTCACAAATGCCAACACAAAAGCACGAGTCATCAAGTCGTTTCTTATCCGATATGATCCATTTGATGCTTTATAAAATCTAGAAATTCTCTCCAACTTCGAAGGCCCATAAATCATTAAAATAAAGAATGATATTCCCACAAGAATATCCCCCAAGTTGAGACTGGATTCTTTCTCCAGCTCACTCCAAAGTCTCCTTTTTCGTTTTTAATCATGTATATGATGACGTGCGAGTACTCTAAGTGGTTCGTGCTTTTTCGTACCTTCAATCATATTTTTTTCGGCATTCTGTGGGATCCATTAGAAACCAATAATTCAAAAAGATTATGGGTAATTTAGTGTCCGAGTTACCGATAAATGTAATGGCAGTATGACTTCGAGGAGCTGCCTTGGTATGATAGTACCTGTTACGTACAGTTAGGATTGAAGTTCTTATAACTGAAATACAGGATCGGGTCAGGTGGTCGAAACCAATTGTAAGTTGGATTGCCCCATCGGAAATACGCTGGATGTATGGAAAAAATGTTATTGAATTAATTTTTTTCGCTGATACCTTCATGAAAAACCAAGTTTTCGCTTATCCCCTTAACACCCTATCCAGGCGGTTTTCAAGGTCGTAGTTTTTATGAATATACGACGTATTTTGTATATTTTTTTGAAAATATAATTTTTTTTTGTTATTTTTTTACTCCTGCTCTACTGGCTCTCCAGTTTCATTATAAAATTTCTACAGAAGTGCTATATTTCAGATGCAAATTTAGAAACAATGCTTATTTTATACAAAGCTCCTTTCATGCACATAAATTGCACGGTATATTTCCACTCATTACTTAGAAAAATGTTACCTACTGCTTATGTAAGTAAATTTTTTTGAAACCCTGAAATGTGCACAGTTCGTGTTTTGAGTAGTGCAGAATCTATTTTTGTTTGTTATAAATAAGCGCAATTGATGAGTATTTTATGTTAAAAAATTAGAATTGAATGTCCTGATATTTGGGCAGTCCATTTTGGGTGAATGAAACACTATTCCAGATATAAAACTTGGGTTTTTTTAATTAATAACATGTTATACAGCCCATCTCACGAGAAAATCATACAAGTGGAGCTGAAAAAATTACGAAAAGCACTGCCGTGAAGGCAGGAACTTCTGAGCGCTCGTACATGCACCTTTTAGGAAGATTCGCATTTTCCAGTTTTAGAAATCAATTGAAGGAATTTTCGACAGCTTTCAAAAAAATTCTGAAACTTAGGCGAAACTCCAGACTTCATGTCAGTGCTTCAGCTAATCAATTTTTTTTTCGAAAATTCGCTAGAATTTTCTACGGTATCTATGGTCTTGGTGATGCGATCTGGACAAAATTTTGCACGTAGTTTCAATACGTTATTCCTCAGCTAGGTGAATAATTTCATTTCAATCCGATCAGTAGTTTCGAAACTATCAGGAAAATAATATTTTGAACGGCCATATTTACGGAACCCCTTGTCTAATTTTGCTCATTGATGAACGTGACCGCGCTATTCGCGATCCAAACCCACCCTGAAAATTTCAAGTTCCTAGGCCTTTCCGTTCAAAAGTAACAATTTTCTATGGTTTCTATGGTTCTGGTCATGCGATCTGGACAAAATATTGCTTTAATATATTATTATTATTATTCTCGATTAAAATACAAAATTTCATCTCGATCGAATCCGTAGTTTTGAAATTATCGAGAAAACAAAATTTCAAACGACTGTATTTACGGAACCCCTAGTATAATTCTGCTCATTGATGAATGTGAATGCGACATTTCAGATCCACACCTATCCTGAAAATTTCAAGTCCCTAGGCCTTTCCGTTCGAAAGTTATGATTTGTTTCTATGGTTCTGGTTATGTGATCTGAAAGAATGTAGCTCGAATATAAATTTCTCCATTAGTATACAAAATTTCGTCACGATCGAATCTGTAGTTTTGAAATTATCAAGAAAACTGAATTTAAAACGACCATATTTACGGAACCCCTAGAATAATGTTGCTCATAGATGAACGTGATCACGACATTCGAGATCCACACCTATCCTGAAAATTTCAATTCCCTAGGCGTTTCCGTTCAAAAGTTACAATTTTCTATGGTTTCTATGGTTCTGGTCATGCGATCTGGAGAAAATTTCACATGTAGCTTGAACACCTCATTTTCCATTTGAGTGCAAAATTTAATCTCGATCAAATCTGTAGTTTTCAAGTAATCAGGGAAACAAAACTTTGAACGGCCATATTTACGAAACCCCTGTGGGAATTTGGCCCATTAACGAACTTAACCGAGGCATTCGGGAACTGAACCGACACTGAGAATTTCAAGTCTCTAGGTTGTTCCGTTCGAGAGTTATCGTGCTTACGGACGGCCGGACGGACAGACTCGAATTTTTCGACGGATTCATCATCAGTGATTCGAACAAAGTCCATTGAGACCATTTTCGTCTCAGAATTCGAAAAATACTGACTTCGTGACAAAATTATATAGCCCTCGTGTAAGTTGTAAGAGCGCTCAAAAACGAAAAAACCATGGAGAAAACTCAACGACGAAAGTCAAAGCATAAAATCGAGTGAAATAATGTAAACTAACATTACAAAATAATAAAAACAAAATGAAGAATTCAATCAGAGGGGTAAAATTGTTCGAAGAATAATACAATAAATTCGGTTGAACAAAAGAAACTAAAATAAAACAGTTGAAAGGTCGACAGTACAAACAGTTAAAATAATTGTGAAATTTAGAAGGTACAGAGTGATGAAAATTGATAAAAAATATGTGAATACTCGGAGAGCAAAAATTAAATTCTTGTTTGAAATGAATTCAATTTCAAGTTACTCAGAGAGTATAAAATATCTGGAAATCTAATGACTTATAGCTAAAATCCATGGTGCATCCATGAGTTTTTTTGGAAAAATATATTATTGAAACAATAATTTTTTCCCACATTATTGCAAATTTAAATTTCAACCCCTTTTCGGATTCCTTCAGATTCCTTCGTTTTGAATGAACCCTACAAGCACCACCTTGGAATTTCCATCGTCCGGTTCTGTATTCATGACTAGCTGAGTTCTGTGTTATATCAAACCAGGTTGAAAAACTGCATTCAAGACATCAATACCTCAGATTTACATACGATCCTAGAGAGATTTATCATTATCTTGCTATATTTGGTTCTCACTATTCCTGCAGACCTTCACTGATAGCCTGTTGTAAAAACGCAGTCACGAAACGTCTCAAAGAAGAAGAGTATTGCGCAATAGAACTTTTTTATTGAACTGAGGAAGATTCGAATTCAACTTCCTTATAGAGATATTGAATGCTCAGTTGATTATGCCGTAAGAAGTCGTTGATCCAATTGTTTGAGGTGTGAGGTTTTTACAAGTATGATATTTAATTTAAATTTCTTTTTTATTCAATTAACCGAGGCTAATTTATAATTTCACATTTTAGTTATGGGAAAACCAAGCACCTACAAATTGATAAAAAGAGCGGAATTCTGTCCATGGGGACGAAGATTTGTTCCTTCCTTAATGATCTTGTAGTGAACAAAATGAAATCTCTACAGTGACGAAAAAGATTTCACGAAATGTTTTTCGATATTTCTTCATTCCGAATAAATGGTTCTTTCCAGAGAATTTTCGGTAGATGCAAATTTATAGAATTTCTGAATTGACCTGCTTTCTGAAACAGAATTGTTTAGCATCAATTCTATGAAGTCATCTTCTGATACCTATGCAACGGAAAATGGCAAATGTTCACTAATTTATTTTTCGAGAGCATAATTATCATATATTGGAATGTATAACAGATATCAGTGGTACAAATTGATGAGGTGTAATTTAAATATTTCCGAAGCAACTATATAGTCTAAGATTCACCGGTGTAGACGGCCTCAGTATCTTTTTCGTCATAAACACACACAAAATTTCCTCATTATCTTCGATTTCATTAACGAGAGACTTTTCCAAGGTAGCCAGAAAACAAGACTGAAAAATGAAAAGACGAGAGCAGAAAAAAAATTATGAAAAGCACTGACTTGTAGTCAGGAGCTTTCGAGCGCTCGTTCATCCACCTTATATTGAAAAAATGTCAGCAGCTCTTTGTCAATTATGTCAAATCAGATTTTTTTTTTCGATAATTCGCTAGAATCTACTACGGTTTCTCGGGTCTTGGTGATGCGATTTGGACAAAATTTCCCACGTAGTTTGAATATATTATTCTCCATCTAAGTGCGAAATTTTATTCCGATCGAATCCATACATTCACGGAACCCCTAGTCTAATTTTGCTCATTGATAAACGTGACCTCGACATTCGAGATACACACCTACCCTGAAAATTTCAAGTATCTAGGTCTTTCCGTTAGAAAGTTGAAATTTCCTATGGTTTCTATGGTTCTGATCAAGCGATCTGGACAAAATTTCGCATGTAGCTTGAACATGTCATTCTTCATATTTCGATTGAATTAGTAGTTTCGAAGTAATCAGGAAAAAAAAATTTCGAACGGCCAACACCTGGTCGAATTTTGCACAGTAACAAAATTAACCGCGGCATTCGTGATTTGAACCCACTCTGTAAATTTCCGGTTTTTAGGTCGTTCCGTTTGAGAGTTATCGTGTATACGGACGTCCGGACGGATGAACAGATGGACGGACGGACAGAATTAAATTTTTATTATCAGAAATAATATGGTATTGGAGTACGGAATTTTAGCAAATCTTTCTTACTTTTTGTTTCTATTCATCATAGAGTTTCCATCCACCCCATTTTACCGGTAGCCCATTTTACTGAAGGATAGTGTAGCTTTCTGAAGGTGAGAGAATTTTTAGAATTACTTCGGTAGTCCCAGAGATACTGAAAAACAAACAAACACACAAATCCACCAAGTGTGGATGAATAAATGGAAGGACCAATAATAAAGTTAATTTCTTATGTAATCAAAATCAAACTAAATTTCGTAATCGTTTCCTAATATTTCATTGAAAAATGAGGATACCACTAATTTATTCGAGAAATATGGAAATATTTCCTCACTTGGGTCAAGAACTACTGGAAATACATAATAATCGATCAAACAGCCTGTTGAACGATCCAATGGCATGGAGAGCCGTCTAGTAGATAATATATCCGACAAATGGTTCCAGTTTCTTATTTTTAACCTTATAATTAAAAGAGAGTTCTCCTTCATAAATTGTTCCAACTTCTCGTTAATATGTACCAAAAGTTAATTAAAAACACGGGAATATATGCGAGTAAGTTTAGGTTGACTCTGTTTATGCCACATTTTGCAGAAATATACATGAAGATACGTTGAACCATGCAGTGGAATTCTTGAATCACACCCAATCATCACAAATTTCAGATTATTACTTGATGCTGTGAATATAATTAGAATGATAGTGAATTCCCTACGTTCACTCTTTTGAATTACCCGATTAAGGTGCGCGTAGACAACTTCAATAATATTAATAGTATCACATCTCTAAATCAAGTTCAGCGCTGCTATGAATGAATTCAGCGAAGCACCGGATGAGTAGATGAATATTGTACGAAATTAATTGAGGGTTTACGTGCGAAATTATATAATTATGAAACTAGTTCTGTTATAAGCAGAAAATGAGTTATGTTGTTTTCCGACGATAAGAAGTAATATACAAAAAATAGTTGATGGAGATTAGAGCCGGTATGGATATATTACGAACACTGTTTTTGTCGAACGTTGAGTGAATATCAAGAGACAATATTCATAATAATACTAATATATTAATTTCTTGTAATTTTTGAGCGCTCGTACTACTTACACGATGGCTATATCATTTCGTCACGATGTCTGTATTTTTCGAATTTTGAGCCGAAAATGGTCTCAATCGACTATGTTCGACTCACTGATGACGAATCCGTCGGAAAATTCGAGTCTGTCCGTCCGGCCGTGAGCACGATAACTCTCGAACGGAACAACCTAGAGAAATTTTCAGTGTGGGTTCAGTTCCCGAATGCCTCGGTTAAGTTCGTTAATGGGCCAAATTCCACCAGGGGTTCCGTAAATATGGCCGTTCAAAGTTTTGTTTCCCTGATTACTTGAAAACTACAGATTTGATCGACATGAAATTTTGCACTCAAATGGAAAATGAAGTGTTCAAGCTACATGTGGAATTTTGTCCAGATTGCATGACCAGAACCATAGAAACCATAGAAAATTGTAACTTTTGAACGGAAACGCCTAGGGACTTGAAATTTTCAGGATAGGTGTGGATCTCGGATGTCGTGATGACGTTTATCTATGAGCAACATTATTTTAGGGGTTCCGTAAATATGGTCGTTTAAAACTTAGTTTTCTTGATAATTTCAAAACTACAGATTCGATCGGGACGAAATTTTGTATACTAATGGAGAATTTTATATTCCATCTACATTCATCCTGATCACATGACCAGAACCATAGAAACCATAGAAAATCATAACTTTCGAACGGAAAGGCCTAGGGACTTGAAATTTTCAGGATAGGTGTGGATCTGAAATGTCGCGTTCACGTTTATCAATGAGCAGAATTATACTAGGGGTTCCGTGAATACGGTCGTTTGAAATTTTGTTTTCTCGATAATTTCGAAACTACGGATTCGATCGAGATGAAATTTTGTATTTTAATCGAGAATGATATATTAAAGCAATATTTCGTCCAGATCGCATGACCAGAATTATAGAGACCATAGAAAATCGTAAATTCTGAACGGAAAGGCCTAGGAACTTGAAATTTTCAGGGTGGATTTGGATTGCGGATATCGCGGTCACGTTCATCAATGAGCAAAATATGAAATATGACCGTTCAAAATATTATCTTCCTGATAGTTTCGAAACTACTGATCGGATTGGAATGAAATTATACCTAGCTGAGGAATAATGTATTCAAACTACGTGCAAAATTTTGTCCAGATCGCATCACCAAGACCATAGATACCGTAGAAAATTCTAGCTGGAGTTTCGCCTAACTTTCAGAATTTTTTTGACAGCTGTCGAAAATTTCTTCAATTGATTTTTAAAAATGGAAAATGCGAATCTAATTACAAGGTGCATGTACGAGCGCCCAAAAGTTCCTGCCTCTACAGCAGTGCTTTCGTAATTTTTATTCTGTATTTTCACCCCTTACTTTCGTTTTCTTCTTCGAAGTTTGACTTTTCAGTTTTCCGATACCAATACAAAATTTGTTTGAATATTTTTGAAATAAAACATCAAAGAGGACGATTGATTGAACGACAATTCAAATGGTAGATGTATCTGTACAAATTCATTGAATCAGACTGAAATTGCAATTTTAAAAATAACCTAAAAAAAATGAAGAAAAATATTTCCATCGAGTTTTCTTCTATTTTTTTTTTTTTATAATATACCCGAGTTTGGAATAGTTACTGGGTTCTCTGATGATTAATATTTTCCCTATTCTTTCTAACTTTTTCTTATCCTTCAGTCTATATAAATACCTAAAAATAAAGCTGATGAATTTATTTACTTCATTCTTCTTTTTTGTTTCAGTGATCTGTTCGATTCAATCAGTACAATGGCACCGAATTCAGAGGACACCTCCAGATTGGATAGATATAATTTAATCGAAGAAAATAATTCAAAGGTTAGTTAATACATTTTGAATAAAATATAAAAAATATTTTCGTATGAAATTCAAGTAAAAAAATATTCATTTGATTTAAAGAAGTTTTCCCACAGCATTCTTCCAGCTGCTTCAGGAGGAGAACTATTTTCAAAAATTCTCAGCAAATTAATCAATGATAAAACTTATTTTTCGAAAAGATTTCCTATAACTAGCCGCACACTCCTTACAGGCGTCAATTAATGAATTTTTCCAGAGAGATTTTTCGGAACCCTCCTGTATACCTAGTCATTTAACTATATTCGATTTAACCAAATAAATTTTTTTCAGGAGAAGCAGCGGCCTCCCATCTACAATCCCGAAGATTACGCCTTATCACTGAAAAAATGGGGTAAAAAATCCATGAACGGCTGTGGTGTTTCCTTATACGCCAACCCAGTAAGCGTAGATCCAGATGGTGCTAGAACAGTTGGCCATTCCTTCAGAGACTACAGAAACCCCATGTTGATATCTTCAGGATCTGAAATGACACTGAGGCAATTTGGGACAGTATCGGAGCTCCTAAACAAACTCAAATCAGATTTACGTTTAGCATATCCAAGGTAGGTTTTATTGCAAATTCAACGATTTACCAAATGCAAAATACCAACTATTCTGACAGGATGCGAGAATAGCAATCGAATTATGGCGAGAAAACCCCAGACCAACCTCCTAATATAACAGCGATCTGGAAGTTATATTTCCGATTCAAAAAGAACCAGTTAATTTATGCAGATTGAATTCAAACGGCCATCTCCGCGTTTCTGGAGGATCGTAATTAACTACTCCATTCATTCCGAAAACAGGAAATGCTGTCAGTCGACGTTTAATCGTGTGTAATATGAGCAGTACAGGTTCATAATCAGATCAAGAATTTCGGGGAAACCGAATTAAAATTTCTCACTGAGGCAACAACCTCAACTTCTTAGGAACTGGAGATAACTGTTTGCGTTTATTGCGATTGCTCGGGGTATAAAAATCTGGTTCTTCTGGGAGGTTCGGGAGCTAGTTTTCGCCATTAAATTTTTTTCTTCGAAGAATGATGATAACGATGCTTTTACTGGTACGATCATAAGTAATGAAATATTCGATGAGTGATCGAAGACGAAACTTCTAACTATAAGCGAAATTGATTCGACGCTTAACACTTGTTGAAACATAATTTCAATATTAATGAAAGAAAAGAAAAACACTTGACAATGCTTTTTACAATTTGTGGAGTTTATAGTCAAGTGCTTTTTTTCTCTTTCATTCATATTCTAACTATAATAACTCTTCCACTTGAACTGAGTCATCATAGAATTGAAGTCAAATCTCTGGGAATCATTTTGATAGTAAGCTACTGCTAGCAAAGCCATGAAAACTCTGATGGTGTCACCAGGGTACTATATATCATCACATATTTCACACCTTTACACCTAGAGATAGATATAAAACCCATGAGGCTAATCTTAAAAGGAACAGAAAACAAGAGAATTAAAGATCAGAGAGCCTGGTCATCTCTGGACAAACGCATCGTCTTTTCTAGGAAAACTATGTAGAAATTTGGCTTTGACTGACGTTTTACCACAAAGCTAAGCAAGAAGGAGGACTGAGAAAGAGATTCCACCACCTATGCTTATGCCTGAGAGGCTAGATTATTCAGATCTAGAAGAAAGTACTCAGAAACTGTGGGTGGGTAGTATTTGATGGTTCCCTCTGTGATTTGTTACAGAGGGGCCTCGAAATTATTGAGCAGTGGTGCTTGTCAGTGAGACTCAACATCAACCCAGCCAAGACCACAGTAATTCCCTTCAGTCGAAAAAGAAACCTTTCAGCTATGAAATCCATCTCGGTAAATGGAGATAACGTAGAATGGAATTTTGAAGTCGAATATCTGAGAAATATTCTAGACAGTAAGCTTCTATGGAATAAGCATTTACAGAAAACTGCTAGTAAAGCGACAAAGGCTTTGATGGCGTGCAGGAGCCTATCCGGTAAACCTTGGGGTTGTAACCCTAAAATACTGAAATGGATGTACGTCATGATTGTGAGAGCAATACTAACTTATGGGGCAGTAGTCTGGTCTGCTAAGGCAGATGTGTTTGCATCACTGGAGCTTTAATAACGTGCCCGATAGGAGCACTAATGGTCATCACAGATCTCACTCCTCAACATCTAGTGATCAATAGGGTGCCCAAGAGACTATCCTTAGAATATCTAGGGAAGGCACAGAGAATGAGAGAATCAAAATTAGGGGAGCCTGGTCCTCTCTGAACAAGTACATCTCATCAGCAAACCTGCCTAGTGATGTTTATGATTGAAAAAGTAAGCATTGGGAAGAACTTCAACAATATGCTATGTAAAAAGGAAGAATGGGAAAAAGGAATATACTACCCAGAACTTCAGAGTGAATACCATTAAATGGTATAAAGGTGGTTCTAGAAACTGGATATGGACCGGCGCTGGAAAATAACCAAGTGTACACTATCGTTAGGCTCCTACTCGAGTGTTTCTCAGGCAGAAATATCTGCAATCAAAATATGCATAGATATAAACCTGGAAAGAAACTATCAAGGGTGTGACATTGTGATCCATTCTGATAGTCAAGCTTCTATCAAAGCACTGAACTCCTGTTTCATCGACTCAAAGCTGATATGGGAGTGCTGGGGGAAACTTAATGGAGTAGGCAAGAACAACAAGGTCTCTTTAGTTCCTGGTCACACAGAAATTAAAGGAAACGAGAGGCCAATACACTTGCCAGAAAGGGGGCACAAACGCCACTTACTGGCCCAGAACCTTTATGTGGCATAGGTAGATGCACCTACAAGAAAGAGTTTAGGGGAAGGAAAGACTAAAAGAGAAGCACTCTGGAGAAATCTTCCAGGAATGGATCACTCCAAAAAGTTCATTCAGAACTTTGAAAGTTCAAGATTCAAAAAGTATTTGGATCTCAGTGAGAATAAGTTACTGGCTTCCGCACAGGACATTGTCCCTTAGAAAGCATATAATGAGAATGGGATTTACTGAACTGACAAGTGCAGATTCTGTAGGGAAGAGAAGGAAACTCCTGTTCACCTGGTTACAGAATGCCTCGCCATTGCAAACCAGCGCAAAGAATGTCTCAGACAAGAGTATTACAGGAGGAACGAGGATTTAACCTCCTTAAAGCCCTTATATACTGGAGTTCATTGGAGCTCTGGAGCTGGAGGGCGATCTGTAGATGGCGCTCTGCGAAAACAGCTCTGATGGGAGGCACAATAGACCTTGAGGTCTCAGTGAAATGTAACCCCCTCACCTAACTATGGGTGATGAGGATAGATGTTTCCCAAACTCTCGTTTCGAGGCAACTTGGGACTGAAAGACGAGAAAAACCTCCTTCAGCCTGCCTCGTCTTCGATTATATATCATTATGCGAAGTGTCATCAGTGGTTTTTCACGAGGTTGTCCCAGTTACCATAAATTCGACTGAAGAAAGACGTCAGTTGAGAACTAAAAAGCCGCAGAGTGGGTCAGGTCCTCTCTCATTGTGAAGAACATGAGTTGATCTACAGAATCACAAGGAAATATCCCCAGTGCTAGAAGCGTGGAGACTTAACTTTCTGGTAGCTCCTACGAGTAAAGCTAAAACACATTATGTTGCATTAGCGAGAGTGAGCCACAAAGTATTCAGATGCAAAAATACGCGGAGAGAACCATAACTAGGACTGTTGAAGATCCCCGAAAGACTTCAATATATTTATATGCTTGTGAAGGCTTACTACGCCTAGATTGAATGTCGTTGGGGTCAACCACGAAGCCTCTGCAACCCTTGCGGGTCTAATGTAGTCTCCTACAACTGTTAAATAATTTACCTTTGCTCCATCTTTTTGGTAAGCTCCAAAGTATTTACAATTTCCCTCTGCGTATTTCAGTGAAGATCTCACTCTTGTCAAAGCAATACATCGATAGATAATGTGGAGAGATGTTTGCTCATCTACCTGGAAGAATCTACCCCAATAGGAGGGGCCTAGGTTGCCTGTGTTTGATTATCTTGCATTGTCCTATTAGCAGGCTCACTAAAGCCTTCACGAACTCCATTTCCTCACTCAGAAATTTTGTGGTTATTATTTAAAAAAATTTTGGCTCGTTTTTTGAGCGCTCGTACTACTTACACGAGGGCTATATCATTTCGTCACGATGTCTGTATTTTTCGAATTTTGAGCCGAAAATGGTCTCAATCAACTATGTTCGACTCACTGATAACGAATCCGTCGGAAAATTCGAGTCTGTCCGTCCGGCCGTCCGTCCGTAAGCACGATAACTCTCGAACGGATCAACCTAGAGACTTCAAATTTTCAGTGTAGGTTCAGATCCCGAATGCCTCGGTTAAGTTCGTTAATGGGCCAAATTCCACCAGGGGTTCCGTAAATTAACCGTTCAAAGTTTTGTTTCCCTGATTACTTGAAAACTACAGATTCGATCGAGATGAAATTTTGCACTCAGATGGAAAATGAGGTGATTTAGCTACATGCGAAATTTTGTCCAGATCGCATGACCAGAACCATAGAAATCATAGAAAATTGTAACTTTTGAACGGAAATGCCTAGGGACTTGAAATTTTCAGGATAGGTGTGGATCTCGAATGTCGTGATCACGTTCATCTATGAGCAACATTATACAAGGGGTTCCGTAAATACGGTCGTTTGAAATTTTGTTTTCTCGATAAATTCGAAACTTCGGATTCGATCGAGATGAAATTTTGTATTTTAATCGAGAATGATATATTGAAGCAATATTTTGTCCAGATCGCATGACCAGAACCATAGAAACCATAGAAAATTGTAACTTTTGAACGGAAAGGCCTAGGAACTTGAAATTTTCAGGGTGGGTTTGGATCGCGAATATCGCGGTCACGTTCATCAATAAGCAAAATGAGACTAGGGGTTCCGTAAATATGGCCGTTCAAAATATTTTTTTCCAGATAGTTTCGGAACTACTGATCGGATTGGAATGAAATTATGCATCTAGCTGAGGAATAATGTATTCAAAGTACGTGCAAAATTTTGTCCAGACCGCATCACCAAGACCATAGATACCGTAGAAAATTCTAGCGAATTATCGAAACAAAATTGATCAGCTGAAGCAGCGACTTGAAGTCTGGAGTTTCGCCTAAGTTTCAGAATTTTTTTGACAGCTGTCAAAAATTCCTTCAATTGGTTTCTAAAACTGGAAAATGCGAATCTACCTACAAGGTGCATGTACGAGCGCTCAAAAGCTCCTGCCTTCACGGCAGTGCTTTTCTAAATTTTTTTTTCCTTACAGCCATGACACTGCTTTTCTACTTATATTTCGAGAGTTCGTTCGATTCCTTCTTTGGTATGTCACTCGAGTATGGCCAAAGAAATCCATGGATGTGCCTTGATTGCCTCATCTAAACACATCTATATCTATCGATAACATCTATAACTGAGGATTGTCTTCATAAAAATAAGTTGAACAATCGTGACATGCCCTACATTCCTGAAGGAAATCATCCCAGATGCGTTTATCAATAACCTTGTTACAGAAGTACTCCACTAACTGTCCGTGTCATATTAGAGAAATGTTATATCAGAATCTATCGGCATCAACAGTTATATCGTCATTGCAACTCTTAAAGATATTTGATTTCTTCGCAAAGCAACATCTGTTTAATTTATTCAATCACCTACATTGTAGTAATTAATGCTGGATATCGGTCGTTTAACATTTCCTTTGTAAAAGCCTTTCCATGTTCTCGAAGAGTCAACTTTGGCTTCGATGTCGAACTAATTGGTCATGAATAAAACCATTGCATTCAGAATAACAATAAGAAAGGAGGAAGCAATTCTGCCAGCAAAAAATAGTTTCACTCTTCCATTGATATTCCTAATTTGATTGCTTCATGTTGCCTATTACTTGTATTGGAGAGCATTGGATAAATATTCGAGAGAAGTACCCTAAGAAATTCCAGCGGAGTTATTAGTTTGATTAATGCGACAGTATAATCTGTATATATGTATTCATAGAAAAATCGGCATCACAAAAATAATTCGATAATTTCTACAAATATGACTGTGTAGAAAGAACAAGTAAAACGGAATATTACTCCCCAGCCGATAAAATTTAGTAGGTTCAAGTCTTAGCACGCCGCTCTTGGACAGCAGCAGGCTGCCCTACAGTTAGGATCTTTCCTGAAGTGATTCGGATCCTGCTCGTTGCAAGGATCGGGACATTCCACGCAATCAGGATCGTCTGGAGCACATTCCACGTACTGTCCTGGAGGAACATAACTCATGCGGTTAACGGTATTGTCTTCCATTCGTTGGACTGGCGGTTGGTATGGAGCCTTGAGTGCCCATGGCATAGGCATAGGTTCTGATGGTTGCCACGGTTGGAAGGACATGTTGTGGACAGTTTTGGCGCTCATCCTTCCACAAGGTTTCTCCAGACCGTCAATGGGATATATAGGTGAAACTTTGACCTTACAGGGATCGACGGGCATGTAGGACAAACGATTAACGGTTTTATCACTTAGGGGACAGTCACTTCCATACAAACTCAGGGGAGGTATAATCAGGCAGGGCTTCGAAAAAGGTTTCAGGACGTAGTCGTGCTTTTGAGTGGTCAAGTCTTGCATCGGTCCCTCTCCTAGGAGTTTGTGAGAACAAGGTATGATTGGGGTCGGTGGTTTCTGACAATGTGGCAAAAAAGACATTTTGTGCACGGTATTGTCTGATATTTTCCCTTCGCCGACACAGAGGTTATTCTCGGGTAGTATGGCGCAAGGTCTGAGTCCCTCATTTGGCAGATAAGACTTTCTATATATGGTGTTATCCTCCATTTTCGCCGCTGGAGCTATGTAGGTTCTTTCAGGTGCGTATGATTTTGGTCTTGGAGGTTGTATGTACTTGCATGTCTTCCGCGGCATCGGAAGGACAGGCAGAGCCGGTGTGACCATGGGCACACACACATTACAGCAGTCTGGCCCATTACATTGATGGGGTTGACATGGATTGACCACTCTCTTCGGCATGGTATCTGCCACCACTGGAAGGCAAGGCGGAGCATCGCCACAAGGTGCACAAGCCATTTTGATCTGAAAGGTTGATTATTCGTTAAAACTTAAACCATCAGAGAAGGACGAAAACTTACCGATTTGATAACTTGATAACAGTCAAAATCTGAATATATCTGTATTCAACTCTGGTCTACTTGTATATATCGGCAATCAATAGACCGCTGAAGGTTGTATTCTTCGTTTTACATCAATATAAAAGTTCCGAGGAAAAACTGACATGATGTTTTGACATTCGAAAATATGAAATGTGCAGACTACGTTATTTGTAATATTTATGAAAAATTATGAATGTATCTTGATCTTTCGATTCAACTCTGTTTGTACCACCAAAGATCCCGAACTGGGATTTTTGTGAATATAAATATCCAAAGGGTCTCTCAATTGATTCATAATAAATATTCCAGCTTCACACAGGAGTTTGTCTCGGAACCTCTCGATGGTATAAATCTTCTGTTGGACCTATTGAGGGCAGTGCAACTAAGCCAATCCACGAATCCTCAGGCATTTCCAGGTTCGAACCACACTACTGGCAAAATACCCCCAACAATCCAGAGGCGTGCCTTATTAGATGAATTGTCATGTCTTCAGTGTCTGTCCAGTTGCTGTAGCAGATATGCAGATGCTACCAGAAGACTTACTTCATCTTCTGCCGGATTGTTTACCCTTGCTATTTGCATTATGAGTAATGTGAACAAATCGAGGATTTTGGCACTACAGGTAAATTTAATCTGCACATTCAATATAAGAACTCCATCAATGTTGTTCAATATAAATATAAATAAAAGGACACAGCCATGTGGAATACCTTCAAAACTGTTTCTTATAAGAAGTTTCATGTTTCAAATAGGTTTCACATTTTTTCTCTCCACAGTTATTGGCCAAAGTTTGTGCAGAATCGTTCAATGGTCACTCGGCCGTTTCCGAAGCGTTATCTACCTTGAGGTTGAGATTTGGTGAACCAGTAAGGTTTCGATTTTTGGTTGGCATACTGAACTCAACTGGAGCACAGGGTGAATTGTTGGTGGCTGGAATGAAGTTCATCAATTCCTTTTTGGCTTCAGCATCCACATCGCAGAAGAGATTATACATACAAGCAGAACTGGAGCAGGCTGGATTCGATATAGCTGCAATGAAGAAAGTGAGTACTTCTGAAACCTTTTATTTGGCATCCTATGCTTTCATAGAAGAAGGCATTTGAAAGTTTCAAGGGGCTGGACTCTTATAAAGTCACTTCTAACGACTTGTAAATGAAGATGAGTTCTACGGTTTTCAACCGGAACATGAACATGATCATAATTTCTCCATAATGTTATGGAAAAGCCACTTCCGTCCAATATATGCTATTCAGTCGATCCACTTTCCTTGATCATAGGTCATTACCGTTTTCATCTCGGTATTACTCTGTATTGAAATCAAATAAACATTTCTCTCAGGTGTACCTAATGTTATTTCATAAAAACATCTAGCATCGGACGGTCACGATATCTATCCGGAGCTCATGATCTATAGAGTTGAATGGTTTAACCAGTCATGTTCCATCAATAAGTAGGAATTTAACCGTTCGTGACTTCAGGAGTCGACTTAAGTCATGTTGCCTGTGCACTTTCATACGCATCATAATAATGATGACACGAAAGTGTAACAACCAGTAGGTTTGCGATGTTTTCACTGACTTTGATTCCGTGTTTCGTTTCAATAAACGACTTGAAAAAAGGAGAGTGTCTTGTCGTTCTCCTAATACACGCATCAATCATTTGTACTCTGCTTGTCGCATGCTCCCAACTTTTTGCAGGTTTTTGACCTAGTGTAGTTAACATTCACTCGAAACCCAAGTCAACCAAAAATATTCAGAGGAATGATCGTCTTTTATGATGAGCAGGTCCAAAAGTCAATCCTAGTAAACCCCCGAGAACATCGAAATCATCATTCACAACTGCAGACCGGTTTCGGATTTCTTGTGCTTTATAGTTCAAAGTTGCAGCATTGAAAGAAAAAAATTCAGATGATTTTTTTTCAGAACATTGTTGGAAACTCTGATATAACCGACAAAATATTCGAAGAGCTGCAGCATTGGGAAAGAAACTTTATAGACGTAGAGACACTTACCATTCGAGCAGAATCAGCAGAGAAAGAGAACGATACCTTCAGAGATAAAATACTTTTACTGGAAAGAAAAGTACAAGTGAGTATAAGAAAAGATGAAGAATGTGGTCACCATTCGGATTCTGATAAAATCTCTACAGGGTCTGAAATATGCAATGAAATTAATCAGAAAAATTAAACTCAGCTGTGTTTTTGAGCGCTCGTTCTACTCACACGAGGGCTATATTATTTCGTCACGATGTCTGTATTTTTCGAATTTTGAGCCAAAAATGATCTCAATCGACAAGGTTCGACTCACTTATGACGAATCCGTTGGAAAATTCAAGTCTGTCCGTCCGTCCGTTCATAAGCACGAGTATTGAAATTTTCAGTGTAGGTGCAGTTCCCAAATGCCGCGGTTGAGTTGGTTTATGGCAGAATTCCACTAGGGGTTCCGTAAATATGGCCGTTCAAAATTTTGTTCTCCTGATTACTTCGAACCTACAGATTCGATCGAGATAAAATTTTGCACCCAAATGGAGAATGAGGTGTTCAAGCTACATGTGAAATTTTGTCCAGATCGCATGACCAGAACCATAGAAACCATAGAAAATTGTAACTTTTGAACGGAAACTCCTAGGGACTTGAAATTTTCAGGATAGGTGTGGATCACGGATGTCGTGATCACGTTAATCTATGAACGAAATTATACAAGGGGTTCCATAAATATGGTCGTTTGAAATTTAGTTTTCTTGATAATTTCAAAATTACAGATTCGGTCGTGACGAAATTTTGTATACTAATGGAGAAATATATATTCAAGCTACATTTCTCTAGATTACATGACCAGAACCATAGAAACCATAGAAAATCATAACTTTCGAACGGAAAGGCCTAGGGACTTGAAATTTTCAGGATAGGTGTGGATCTGAAATGTCGCGTTCACGTTTATTAATGAGCAGAATTATACTAGGGGTTCCGTAAATACGGTCGTTAGAAATTTTGTTTTCTCGATAATTCCGAAACTACGGATTCGATCGAGATGAAATTTTGTATTTTAATCGAGAATGATATATTAAAGCAATATTTTGTCCAGATCGCATGACCAGAACCATAGAAACCATAGAAAAGTGTAACTTTGGAACGGAAAGGCCTAGGAACTTGAAATTTTCAGGGTAGGTTTGGATCGCGAATATTGCGGTCACTTTCATCAATGAGCAAAATTAGACTAGGGGTTCCGCGAATATGGCCGTTTAAGATATTTTTTTCCTGATAGTTTCGAAACTACTGATCGGATTGGAATGAAATTTTGCACCTAGCTGAGGAATAATTCATTCAAACTACGTGCGAAATTTTGTCCAGATCGCGTTACCAAGACCATAGATAACGTAGAAAATTCTAGCGAATTATCGAAAAAAAATTGATCAGCTGAAGCACTGACATGAAGTCTGAAGTTTCGCCTAAGTTTCAGAATGTTTTTGACAGTTGTCGAAAATTCCTTCAATTGTAACTAAAACTGGAAAATGCGAATCTACCTACAAGGTGCATGTACGAGCGCTCAAATGCTCCTTCCTTCACGGGAGTGCTTTTCGTAATTTTTTAAACATAACATAACTAGGCAGGTTCGCTGATGAGATGTACTTGTTCAGAGAGGACCAGGCTCCCTGACTTTAGTACCAGGCTCCCTGACTTTCAAGGGACCTTCATGGATGATCGATATCGAATTAGATTCATTACTTTTGGTTCACTTTTATATTCCTCCTCATCCTTCATATTCTATTCTAGATACTACAAGAAGAGAAGACCATTTTGACATCTCTGGAAAAATGCTTGAAGGATCGTTGTAAGGAACTTCAGTCAGAAATGAGTACCTTCAGGCCGAACGAAAACCTCCACAAGGATTTCTTCAGCCACAAAGGTGAATACGATAATACGATAATTTTATTTTTCCCTACTTTTTTATCCCCGGTCATTTATTTCAGGAGACCTCTCCAAAACGGATGATGAAGGCATATCCTCCTCAGAAAGAAGCTCGTCGCCTGAAGGTGACACCATCGACCAGAAACAAGCGAGCTACGACCTCTATCGAACTCAGTGTTGTACCCTCCAATATAGTTTCCCTAAACAACAGAACGAAGAGGTCAAACCTACCTACGACGAGGAAGAAACCACAATAGAAGAGGTGATGGAAGAATTCCAGAATATCATCAACGATGCCGAATCACAAAACTGCATGAAGGATCTGAAGAGCAAGGAGCAGAAAAGGAAGAAAATACAAGAGGCGCAAGTTGCCGGAAAAATACAACTGGATATTAACCCACCGATTCTAGATGATTTTTCTATACTCGATGAGAAGAAGGACCACAAAGGTGACCAATCGAGAAAAACGAAAAGTCTGGTCCATTTGTACTTACCATCCAATGAAGATTACGAATATGAAAACATCAATAAAAAAGGATTATTCTTCGGGAACGTCTACACCAGCGACGATGACACAAATTCTTCCTTGAGCAACTACAGATGGCGAATAAGTAACATTGATAGACAACCACCTGTCATTTCCCCTGAGGAAAAAAAACCTGAAGTTGAAAATGTTTATATTAACACTTACCAGCAGACAAAGATGAAAAGAACAGATTCCTCCAGCAGTTTGAAGAGAGGTAAGTCCTCTAGACGCCTACCGAACTTTGACCACGCAAGTGATAATATTAGTTCTTCTGTATTATCCGGTACACATGTCACAGTAAGTTGCCAGAAGAACTATTTCAACTACGATGATTTCGATAACCAGAGAATGAGGTCCAAAAGCCTGGATCGTATAGACGATGGTCTAGAAACCATGGTAGATATAGTGGTACCAGATCCTAGAAGTTCGAAATACACAGCTTCAAGAACGAAGAGCGACTCTGGTAATGCAACATCTATATCAAGGAGTATATCCCATGTTTTCATAAATCCACCTAAACAATTCAGGAGTAGGGTGAACAGCTACTCTGAAGAAAAACAAAAAATGTTCTTGCCCACCCTCAAGGATCAATTCGAAGTCCCTTACTATTTCCCTAGGGTGCAAGAAAAGCTGAGCAACAGTTCCAATAATTCATCATTTTTGATAAATAGGGGTCACAATAACGCAGGTTTATATTCAGGTCGGGTTCACAACAGTAATGTAAGTAGGAAAGAAAGTAGATCTACAAGGGATAGTCTTCCAATATTCACTTCAGTCAGTAAAAGCAGCAGTGGGAGAGTGACTGATTTACCCTCCGGATTGTACTGAATTCGAATCTTATAATCTTGTATTTCATCTCGGATTCTGAGAATTGTAAATAAATTTTAGTTTTCTGTAAGCGATGGTTTCATATGCGATATGTGTTTTATGATATACATTTGGTTTCTTATTTATTTATTTGATAAGATTCTTTTGATTGTCCAAAACTAGGGTACAAGCTTTCTGGGAGATGCTACTATATATTTCAAATCATAATGAATGTTTGGTTCCTATTCTTCCTCTGTCTTCTTTCTCCCTGAAAACAAGAACTTGATGGAAATTGAAATTATTGATTTCCAAATTTGTTTTGTTGCAGAAGTTCAGCTAATTTTATTTGAATGAATAATCGGTATTGGGCTGTTTTCGATAAATGCCCTAATGCTGTTAACTATTTTGATAATTGCTTTCAATCAATTATCTATATTGTACCTCAATTCATTTAATTTATATTTTTAATTGAAGTTTATTTCAGAGAATAGAAGATATGCAGTACCGTTAAATGAGGTGACATTGAATGATTTTTCCAATAAATCGTGAATAGTAAAACTACACTCAGGTCTGCCTGAAAAAATTTATAATATATTTTCACTTTGCCTAATGAAGAGATCTGAGGTTTGAAAATACTAAACATAAGTGTGTACATATGCTCAAAAAAAAATTATATTTACTATGAAAATTGTGGTGTTTTCAAACAAACGTTTTTTTTGTCCAATTTCACATGAAGTGAGGTTAATTAGAAAGCAATCTCTATACGCTAGCACGACACGACAATGGTGGAACTTGAGTTTTTCGACTGACCATCGGAATCGGTCCATTAAATCAATGTCGCCCAATTCGACCAGTACTTGTTCTCTGAAAAAACTATAATGTTTTTCTTACGAAATATCAAGTATTCCTCAAGTTACATCTTTCAGAATGCTTCAAAGAAATAACCGTGAAAGTAAAGGGAATTCAATTAATCCAATATTGAACCTATGTTTAAGCTGTCTCTGTAAGTGAAAAAGCGTGCAATATTATTTGAATATATTAATGGAAAAGATTGAAGGAAATAGCCTTGTTGTTGTTACACATAATTTGTATGATTTTGTCATAATGACTTATTTTTGTGACGTTGAAGATGGTTTGGTAGAGGCTTTTGGGAGAACATGATTGAACTTCTCTTTCTTCGAAGATGAGTTCGAAATATTTATTTTGAATTGATGAAATTGTCTCGTGGACAATAATGAAAACGCGATCTCTCTTATGTTGCATCTATTAAAATTTCTTAAATATTTTATTGAACTTATTTTTTATCCTTTTCATCGCAAATTCAAGACAACCATGAGGAAAACAGAATAATTGCATTGATCAACACAAATAAACTCGCTGACGTTATCGGGTGCCAGTGAAACGGCAGCAAGAATATCTTATTTTATTCTTGTTGGTCGTCCGCAGGCGAAAAAATTCCTGAAATGCCTCACATGCGTCATTTTATCAAATTATTACAAATATTTTGAACGTATCATTTAATTTGCGATGACTTTCCCTCTGAAATTGCAGATTTGGGGAAATAGAGGAATTTGGGTGAAATGAACCCTGCAATCCATTGTCAGGA
Organism: Aphidecta obliterata; assembly: GCA_963966015.1. Taxonomy (NCBI): domain Eukaryota; kingdom Metazoa; phylum Arthropoda; class Insecta; order Coleoptera; family Coccinellidae; genus Aphidecta; species Aphidecta obliterata. The sequence continues at coordinate 12,778,748 of OZ014431.1, read as the reverse complement.
AAACTTGACAAGGAAAATTAAAATGAACAGAAATGAGATAAACCTGGAAATTCTGAGTTTCCTTCCCTAAAGCATGAAATCGGTCGTTTCACCAGAAATTGAGTAACTTTTTTTCAATTTCCAATATCTTCGATTTGCTTGATTCGCTTGATTCAAGTGTAGTGAAAAAGTTGATCCATCTCAACTAAATGAAGTCTTCAATATTTACCTATTGCGTGAAATCGGCCGTTTCACCAGAAATGGAGTAAATTTTTTTTCAACTTTCGATATCTTCGATTTGCCTGATTAGATCGATTCGAGTGTAGTGAAAAAGTTGCTACATTTCAACTGAAGTCTTCAATATTCACCAAATGCATGAAATCCGCCGTTTCACCAGAAACGGAGTCAATTTTTTTTGCAAAACTTTCAATCTCTTCGATTCGTCTGATTCGATCGATTCAAGTGTAGTGTGGAAAGGTTGATACATCTCAACTGAATGAAGTTTTCAATATTTTCCTAGTGCGTGAAATCGGCCGTTTCACCAGAAATGGAGAAACTTTTTTTTAACTCCCAATATCTTCGATTTACCTGAATCAACCAATTCAAGCGTGGTGAAAAAGTTGCTACATCTCAACTAGAAGAGGTGTTCAATATTTACCCAATACATGAAACTTCCAATCTCTTCGATTCGTCTGATTCGATTGATTCAAGTGTAGTGGAAAGGTTGATACATCTCAACAAAATGGAGTTCTAAATATTTTTCTAATGCATGAAATCGGTCGTTTCACCAGAAATGTAGTAACTTTTTTTTATTTTTAATATCTATCTTCGATTTTCCTGATTAGGTCGATTCAAGTGTAGTGAAAAAGTTTATACATCTCAACTAAATGAAGTTTTCAATATTTATCTAGGGCGTGAAATCGGCCGTTTCCCCAGAAATGGAGTAACTTTTTTTCCAATTCCCAATATGTTCGATTTACCTAAATTGATCGATTCAGGTGTGATGAAAAAGTTGCTACATCTCAACTAAATGTCGTTTTCAATATTTACCCAATGTATGAAACTGAAACTGAAAAATTCACCGAACGAGAAGCGACGAAACCATTCAGATATAAGAGAGTAAACATTTGATTACTCATAAATGAACATTCGTTGGACAAGAATCGGCAACATTTGAAACGTTCCCAAAATTCCTGAACTTCCTTAACTTTAATGGTGCAGTATATTTCAATGAAAAAACAGCATTGAAACAATATAATTTATTGAAAATATCTACATTGATGTCCTAAGATTAGGAAGAATGAAAACGTATACTAATTACAATTCAATATATCGAATCAATCTGTAATAAGTGAACCAGCTGAAGCATTCATTCGGAGTGAATGTAAATGAAGTCACTCTAAATAATGACGATAAAAACACGATAGAACCTATAGAACTAACCTAAGAATGTTGAATATTTTTTTTGGTAACAGCAGCTAAAGAGGAATTTAACTATATAATAGCTAACCCATAAAAACCACCATGTCAAGTATTCGTGAGGTAAGACCTCCTTAATATTAAATGTCTAATGAGCAATATTTTCATTGATGAAAGTAATTCTGTAGGTTCTTTCGTTAGCCAATCAATAAATCAACTATAATTTTGTTTGAGTATGGAACTTAAAGACTGTGCTTTGCTCGACGCATGTTCTAGGCCAATTGTGATATTGTTCAAGAAGGTTCAAGTTTCCATACCCAAAAACGACGATTCAGAAGAATAATACCAGTATTAGTTGAGATTGATTTTGAATTCCTAGACGACTTGATTGGCATAAGTAAGAGGTCATCCAAATATGACGCCTAGAGGTCAGCACTGTACTTTGTTTACATTCACAGTATTTACACTTTTACACTCGACGTATTTTCAACTGACATAAGCCACATTACACTAGAAGAAGGTGGTAGAGAAACATATAGGCGAATTTTTTGGATGACCGAAATAGTCTATTTCTTTACATCAACAGCTTTTCCGAAATTGTTATCACAATCTTGTTGTAAGTTCATATTCCGTAATTTTTTCAATTTATTCTTGCTCGACATCACTCTTTATACAAAACAAGCAGTTCTGACTGAAAAATTTCAACTCTTTGAAATACACAATTTCGTCTTCAACGATTGAACACTTTCACGATATATCTAGAAATTTTCTGTGATATACAGGGTGTTTTCAAAGGAGAGGTTTTTTTCGACCACCAATAGAACTCATCAAAATAAATTAATAGATCAAAAATTGTTCATATAAAATATTCATCAGGGCCGAGTATTTCGAAATCAAAGTTACCCGCGAATCTGAGAAATTCGGAACTCGGATCTTCGACTTAGGTTCGTATTGAGATATAAATGTGTTGATATAACCAGCTGTCTGAGGTCAGTATACGGGAAATCAACTATGACAAATTTGCGATAAATTCTGGAGAAAAGATCACATGCATATGGCATCGATGATTCATTATAGAGTCGTATTAAGATATTGATGCCTAATATTTTTCGCACTTTCTTCGAATTGAATATTTTATATGATAAACTTCTGGCGAAATTATCTCTTTTGATGAGTTCTAGCACCTATCAAAAAAAAACTCTACTCAAAAAATACTCTGTATAAATCTATTTTACTGTCACTTCTTGAACTTGAAAAAAAATTTTAAATTTCAAGAAAAAGAAATTGCTCACAGTTGATATTTTTCAGTCAGCTTCACAAATCGTGGACCCAAAGACAGTTCCAAATAATTCCTATAGTATCTAATAACTTCAATATAAAATCTACATAACGGTTTACTGACTATTTTGTGAGCCACATCTCCCCATCCCTTCAAGAATGCAATCAGGGCCAGAAGCTGAGATATAAAAATATTAACAAAACAAATAAACGATTTTCACACTTGTGCTTTTATAAGCTGAAAGGAGTGTTCAGTTTAAGTTCTTGTTCATCAGTGGGGTCATCAATTGTTGAAAACATAACAGTATAGAATAAGTCATAATATTAGATGAAAATTCAGAAAGAATATCAAGTTTGATTCTTAGTTTCAAAAAAGGAATAAATTCGAAATATCATTTTCTTGAACGTATCTTCCACGTATTTCAGGTGATATGTTTTCAAATTTCAACGAAATGGAAGGATAGTCATATATGATTCAATAATTCTGTTATGTTTTCAAAGAACCCCTCGTATTTGTGCAAATTTTTGGTCCCTTTTTGCAGCTTCCTTTACGTCTTATTCTCTGACATTTTTCGTTATATTTATAATACCCTATATATCATGTAAATAGATCATTCACACTCATAAGTTTACTGACTTATTATAGTTTTGTAATAACAGCCAACTAATAAGTTATAGATACCTTGTTAGTGATTTAGTTCTTAATTAATTGTATTATACAGAACAAAGCTCCATAAAATGAATCTTTAGGTAATGGCTGAGCTTTAAATTTCCAATGAATAACAGTATAGGTATCTTACAAATAAATTTCTTTTTCACTGAGTCATTCGCAACATTGATCACTTCAAAATTAAAACTTTCCCTTCATAAAATAATTTTCGTTCCATATTGATATGTTTCTGTTGTACTGCCAAAGTTTCGTCATGTGAGATTCAGAGTAAATATAAATGGAGGATGATCTTAATATCAATGTTGTGAAGCGAAAAATTCAATGTAGTAACACCTTTATTTTCAATGTCTTACTCTAAAAATAATACAAAGTGTCAGCCACCACCCAAAGCGCTTACAAAACTATTTTTAACCGTCTTATTCTATATTATCCTCACGAATAAAAGTCTAGAGAAGAACTATATTACAAATATCGAGAAGAGAGTACTTGAGAATTCATATATTTATACGAAGTGATCAAATCCCAAAATGTTTGACTCATTTTGAGTTGAGTTATTTCATTGGGATGAATGTTATCTATTTTCATTACTTCGAAATATTTTGACCAATTTCTTCAAGAACTGAATCAACGATAAACTTGCCCCATCGAACATTTTCGCCATGATCACTTTGTATTTAACAAGAAGGAAAAAAGGCACTTCGCAAACAACGCTTTCATCCAATTTATTTATAGCTTCATTAAAAAATTCTTCTCATTTTCTCATCCATAACAGATAACAGATTGAACTGAATTTAATCAAGAGTAAGTCCTGCTAGATATGTCTATTATATATTTCATTCGAATTAACAGAAGAATAATACTTTATGAATGATTTACGTACGATTTACTCAACTTCGAAATGAAATGGAGATTTTGTGTGACATTTAAGATTAGAATGTGTTAATGTATCAAGCCAAATGCAAACTTAATTGATGGATTTTATCATCAAAATTCTTCGATGAAAATATTCCAATGTGTTTTATATCATTGTATTTCGGAGAAATATGTGAAAGAAAGTTTTGAAGGGGAGAAGACTCCACGGTTGAGGAGATCAGACCAAGTCAAGGGAGTTGCTAGCTATTTCCCGGGGATAACAGCTCGTGGTTTTGATTTGGGGTATCAAAAAGGATAAAGAAGGTTCGTTTTGAGAGTCCGTGTTAGGGACAAGTGGAGATAGCTCGTGGTAGGAAACTGCCGTTAGTATTTTTGTTTGAGTAGATTCTAGAGTCGCACAGAGACTAAGCGCGACTTCGTGGCGGGAGTGCAAAAGATTCAGGTCACTTTCGGAGTGAGTGAATCATATTTCAAGTACACATCGGAATTAGAATGTCCTCAATAGTTATCCTGGGAGATTGCCGCCTTCGAAAAGGTAGGAAAAGTTTGGATAACATTGTTAAACCCTTATAAATGGTATTATGATAGTCCCTGATATTGCTGATAGCTCAACCCGGAATTTTTTGAAATTATCTGATTTGATTACTTTTATGTGAATTTTTGCAAAAAGCTCGAATTTGTGTGTGAATTTTACCATTGATTTCAAATGAAGTAAATTCATTGAATTTTTGGGGTTTTCTCTTCCTGATAACTTGTTTTTCAGAAAATGACAAAACACAAGACTTCCTCTTCAGAGATTAAATGAATAGTGATATTGCAATAAGTATTAGTTGTTGTACCCCAGCATGAAATGATGTTTTGTGGTTTACCTATCTGTTTATAATTGTTATCTTTTTATTCTGTCGTTTGGTATCCATTATTAATCAAGAATTCAAGTGGTCAAGTGAAGTTGAATATTTAAATTTGAGCTTGCAGTGGAGTTTACTTCGAGAATAACTAGTAGCGTTTCAAGGATCCTGAAATATTTGTCATAATCATTGAATTGTGGTGAGACTGGAAAAGGATGTTGGAATTTTCGAATGAATTAAATAGACGTGCAGAAGGGAAACTTCGGAAACAACCCTAGTGACGAAGTGGTTATAGATTTTTCGAATTGTCCTGCAAATTAAAATAAAGAACTCGATGATATGCTGTTTACTCAACCAAAACAATTTGAATAGCAGAATATCATTGATGTAGTAGGAGATATGAAATGATATATTGAAGTAAATATTTATGATTTTTTCTCCCACAAGAGAATCTTGACTATTTCTCCATCTACAGAAGTTGAAGACTTATTCTATAGTTTTCCTTCGAACAAAAGTGGCAGCTTCACTTGGGCGATTTCAGAGTTGTCGTATAGGTTTGACCAGTGTCCTGGGTGAGATTCACCTGCGATGGGGTGAATTCCAGTTTAGGTTTGCAGATGAGCAGGGCTGGATTTGTGTCCAAGCCAACTCCGTTCGGATTCAAGGTAGCGATGATACCTATAGGAAAAACTGGAATCATTAAAAATATATTTGAATTGGCCAGGAAAATCTTCTGACTCCCAGTGCACTCCTTAGGAAATAATCTGAAAATTTTTTGCAATATACCTACCTACTTTTAGATAGAAGAAATGAAGGACGCACTGGAAGTCAGAAGAAAAACTACATCTAGAAAAAATTAGTTTGCATGATACTCATCAAACGTTCATACCATGTTGTACCTCATTGTTTCCAGATGTTTCAATACATACAGGACATGGAATTACAAAATTCTCAATGAAGAAATCATAACAGCTTGCACAGTCTAGAATAAGACCCCCTTAATGCCTCTAAAAAAATTTGACGTATCTACAGGATGTCCGAAAGTAGATGTAGCAAACTGATAGAGTAGATAGTGCTTATGAAAATAAGAATAAATTTCCTGCAAACTGTTTTCAGACGAAGGGTGTTGAAATTGAAAAAACAACTCGTTTTGGTGCAATAATTTCAAAATAGCTGGAGATATTTCGATGCGAGTCAAAACTTTCAATATTTCTTGTACTTTCATTGGCGTGGACAAGACAGTTATTTGACAGTACATCGTATCCAACTTGACATTTTCGCTAATTTTTTGACAGAATTGAAATTCTTGGAGATTATTCTCTGAAAATAGTACTACTGGTCGAAAGCTCCAAACCTTACCGTTTTCGAGAAAATCGGTCTGAAATATTTAAAGTTCGGATATTTGACAAACACTGACATTTTGTTTCTGTGTACCAAATCTCATTTTATCTCTATAAACTTCAAACGATGGTATCACCGAATTACGTTGAATATATCAAGAAAATCCAATTTTTTTTCTGACTACCAAAACGCACTCCACTGTTAATTGTCAGTATGACGAATACGATCATTTTATTTTTTTGAACTACAAAAGGCCAATTTTCGTAAAAATCATGAGGTTCTGAGCTATTGATCAAGAAATCCATTCTCGAAGAATAATCTTCAACAATATCAATTCCGTCAAAAAAATTGGGGAAAATATCACTTTTGTAAAAAACGAGTTGCGATCAATAATCGCAGGAGATTTGTTCTTATTTTCATTAGTACTAGGTATCTACCCTATCAGTTTGTTACACCTACTCTGACATACCCTCTATAGTATTTCTCATTATTTCTTCAGTGAAAATACACTCTTGTTAATTTTCATCATATGATACCACATAAAACAGTTTCGTTTTGAGAACATTTATCATGCTTGGAAAATAAAGTCGAAAAATCGCGGTTTCATTTCCAGACAAAGGGGAGGAAGCATTTTCTCGAAAAATGTATTGATTGAAGGGGTGAATTTACATTCGAATATTACATTATTTGATCGGCATGCTAACGTAACTACTGAGAGGCAACCGGGGTATATAGCCGGAGGCCCCTACAATAAAGAAAAAAATCACAAATGTATAACTTTTCAACAGTACAACGTGATACAACCCGACACTACGTCTGATCAATTTTTTTTCAATTCAGAGGGTAAACAAATATAATTATTACCTATTTCTGCTCGCATAACGCTCCGCGTTAATTTTTATTACTTTATTGTATTTCACTCCTCCAAGATAATGGCAATTCTGGGTTCCTATTTGTAGCTGCTCGAATTAACCCAAGATTAGGATGAAAACGTAAGTACGATTTCCAAGATTGTAATGCATCGATAATTATTATTTCAACTAACATATAGGTAAGCTATATTTTTTTTTCAATTTTGTACGCTTTGAATAAATGAAATTTTTGTACGTTTTGAATAAATGAAATTTATGTAAACGGTGTGTCAATTTGAAAACGTACCACCCTTAATATCTCGGCCCTCATGCAGAATCAGCAAAGGGGGACATATATTATACGGTTGGTTGCGATCAATTTGTATTAACCCTGTGAGCCCGATGACAGCAACCCTTCAAATCTTAAATGGGAAGGAGGGTTAAGTGACACCTTGTTTTGGAGGTAATTCGATTGCCTTTTCAAGAATTATATACACTCGCCTTTTTTGTCAGTACTTCCGAAAAGAATAGGGTAGAATAGTTACGATAGCAAGAAGTGCAATGAAACAAGAAAATAATGAGAAATTTTCTACTATACATAATTGTATTTTATTTAACGAGCGGCAATGTAGGTCATAACTCACGCAGATGAAGTTTGCAGCGCAAGCCACAGGCGAGTGCAGTCAAGTGAGTTATGGTCATTACCGCAAGTTAAACACTCTACTTTATTTATGACTATAACAATAAATACTAGGATACAAGTAGGTACAGAAAGAGAACTTTATTGACATATTTTAACAGTTACCTATAACAATGCATTATTTATGTTAAGTATGTTTCTTAGAATAGAGTCGAAAGTCCATAGGGTCGATGCTTTATATCAAGTTCACTAAAATATGCCAACAGAACATTATCTGTAAACGATGACTTAATATTCTTACTGCTACACCAATCTTGGAAACGGTTGTATACACTTTTATATTTGTTTTAGGATATTTCGAACAATAAATTCTGTACTGTAACATTGGCTACTTCTCTTATTTCTGGAGGTGTACATAATGATTCATTTCCACTTTTTGAATTAATCTTTATCTTCTCTTTTTCAGCAAAACATCCACAATAATAATTAGGTATATACTTAATTTGAAAAACTCCGAAATTATTCAAGTGACATTACTCCCCTCAATACCAATAATGGACTTTTCACTTTAGGCCAATCGGCTTGTACAGAACCACAGAGCCACCTTGATATTCGGTTCGTGAATTATTCTAAGAATCCTTTCCGATTGATCATAGTGAGTTATAGTAGGGAGTTATTACAACTCACGTTGTTTGTTTACAGATATTATCAGTTGATAGTTGAATAATCAATATACAATTCAATAGGAGTAGATTGAAAATTTTGAAATGTTGTCCATTATTTTTGAGACAAAAATATAGCCTATTTTCAAAGTTAGCCTTACGTTTCGGAAAACTTCAGCTTGAATTTCTCGGCATACTTTGCGTATTCTTACTTTCAATTCTTCTACTAACAAAAAACGTCGAGTGTATGGCATTTTTGAAAAGGCAAACGAATTACCTTTAAAACAAGATGTCACTCAACCCCCTTCCCATTGAATATTTTGGGGGTTGCTGTCATCACGCTCACAGGGTTGATACAAATTGATTTTTACCAATCGTATGAAATGCCACCCTACGAACCAAGGTATACCTATTTTCGCATTTTTGCTGATTTTGCATGGGGGGCCGAGATATTAAGGGTGGTATCTTTTCAAAATGACACACCGTTTTTGAATATTTACTTATGTATATAAATAAAAACAAAACCCTCAAGTATCGATGAAGGGAGGCCCCGTAATCTGCCCCGGGCCCTCTTCAGCCGAAATTCCGGCCCTGATAGTAGCGCTTAATTGTTGTGCTTCACTATTGAATAGTATGTGAAAAAATGTGTATACAATTGGAGCGAACTCAATTTTTATTCCTGAGTTTTATGTGCTAGTTTAGATGTGAAAAAATACTTAGGGTAAAAACATAGTGATGCATCGCCTCATGCATCGCATCAAGACCCGCCTCAAGCATCAAAAACGAATACATGTAACTAAACTGAACCGTTCATAGTAAAGCATCGACCATCGCCTCAACCCGGGCATCGAGCATTGCCGGGGAATCCAATCGATTTGATTTTCAAGACTCTCCGCAGACATGATACCCAAAACGTGTTTTAGCCAGTGTCGTAGTTGTTGGGGAAATTCCTCGAGTCGAGAAATGAAGAATTCTACACCCTCTAAAGAGAAGAAGAGAAGAGAATCAACGCGGTGGTACGTTATCTGCCACTAGACGCAGATATTAACATTATCACAGAAGACCTCGCCGAGCAAGGTATTACCGACGCGGATGCCATAAGGATGACATCCAACAAAACCAAAAAGGCAATACCCTTATTTTTGGTGAAAACTCAAAATAAGAGGTTACTCGAAGTTAAACAGCTCTACGGTATAAATTCTGTAGTAGAGCCGAAGAAAAAGAGCATTGGACCTGGCCAATGTCATAGATGTCAACGTTACGGACATGCGCAAAGTAAATGCACATTCCCATGGAGATGGGTTGAATTCTCTGGAGCGCACAATAGTAAAGATTGTACGCTAACAAGAGAAAACGACGAGAGAAATGCTACCTTTGCGTTCTGTGGAAAAGTAGGTCACCCAGCCAGCTACAAAGGATGTAGCGAGTGGAAACTGGTGACCAAAAAGTATACTGCGACCAAAGCAAGAAAAGAAGAAGAAGAGAAAAAGATGCCTACTGTCCAACAAGAACAGAAGGAAGAAGATAAGAAGAAAAAAACGCCACCACTCAAACAAGAGCAGAACAAAGAAGCCCTAAAAAATGAAAAATCCAAGAAGAGCAGCCAAAAGAAGAAAGAAGAGACCAACAAGAAAAGACCCGAAACCACCGAGGATCTAGATACCTTCACCAAGAATATCATGAGTAGGCTCATGAAATTCCTGGAAATAGAGATGGACAAAAAGTTCCGTGAACTCACTTAACCCAATCAATGGAGCTAGTGACTAACGGAAATAAAAACAACCTAAAGATAGTCTCATGGAACACAAACGGTCTACGAGCCCGTAGATCTGAAATATAAGAAATAATATCCGAGAAACAACCGGATATTATAGCCATTCAAGAGACGAGACTATCTACAAGAAATAGAATTTCATTTCCCGACCATGAAATATACAGAAACGACAAAAATTGTACAGGAGAGGGCGTAGCCATAATAGTCAAGAGGAACATCGACCACTGTTTTGACGATGTACCGAATAATAGGCAAATAGAAGCCATCTCGATTATAGTTAATACGAATCGAGGACAAATAAAAATTACATCAGCCTACAAACCACCCGAAAATGAACTAATAGATGAAGATTAGGTATTAAATATCGTCATAATGAAAGATATTACCCAAGATTTCATACTCGATACTACAGAGGGCACATCAGACCACAACCCAATAGAACTCAGATTGGGACGCAGATCGATAATAGAAGAACTTCAAACGAAAGTCTTCACAGACTGGAAAAAGTACAGTGAAATACTTCAGGAGAAAATAAGTGAAATACCACAGATAAGAACCCCTGAAGATCTAGAAGATGAAGTTGAAAAATTAGAAACCCGAATAAAAAAAGCCTACGAGGAAAGTACCAGAAGAATCGAAAGGCCAGCCCCGAAACATTCACATGTTGAAACCCCAAAAGCAATTGAAGAACTTATAAAGAGGAATAGAAAACTCAGGAACTACTACAGAACTTCACATTGAGAAGAAGACAAAAGAAGAGCCGAATAAACACAGTCAAGTGCTGAAAATGCACTGAGAGAACTGAGAACAGACAGATGGAACCAAAGAGATAGAGAGCTAAACACCATAGACCACACAGCATGGAAGATGCAAAAGTGCCTACGACGCTAGAGAACCGAAATTCCCCCTCTACACGAAGCTAATGGGATGGCCTACTCAAAGCTTGAAAAAGACGAAGCACTGGTCGACGCAATAGAACGAAAAGCCAGAATCAACTACAGAGAAGACGATGACAATGAAGACTTAGAAGAAGTCGAAGGAAATGAAGAATTGATGTTGAAACCGCCGGAAGGCGAGACCATCCCAAACCCAACAACACCAACGGAAATTAAAGAAATCATCAAGAAATTGAAAAACAGGAAAGACCCAGGGAAAGACAAAGTAACAAACTTTATGTTACGGAAATTGCCCAGAAACGGAATAGCAGCGCTAACCAGTATAGCAAACGCAATGATGAGAACATAATACTATCCGGAAAGATGGAAAACAGCATAAGTAATTGTGTTCAATAAGTTAGAGAAAGATAAAAAATTTCCACAAAACTACAGTCCGATAAGTCTACTGTCAGCACTTTGTTGAAAGAGTCATTGCAAAAAGACTCAATGGAGAAACAAAAGCGCTGAATCTGATACCACCGGAACAATTTGGATTCAGAAGAAATCATTCCACAGAACTTCATTTGTTAAGGATCACTGAATATGTCACTGAAGGTTTTCAGAATAAACAAGCCATAGGATTAGTGCTATTAGATGTCGCGAGAGCCTTCGACCGAGTTTGGCACGAAGGACTTGCATACAAGATGATGATGGCAGGCTACACCACCAAAACCTGCAAGATAATAAGAGACTACCTGAGGAACATTAATTTCATGTCAAAATAGACGACACATTATCTACCACCAGACAAGTAGAAGCAGGAGTGCCCCAGGAATTAGTTCTAGGACCTCTGCTGTACAACATATTCATCTACGATATTCCTAAGAACCCAAGGAATCTGCTAGCCCTTTATGCAGCCGACACGGGAATAGCCTTCAGACATCGACGACCAGATGTCATACACAGAAGACTGCAAGAAGCACTAGAAGATTTAGAAGAATGGTTCATCAAATGAAAAATTCAAATAAATAGCAAAAAGAGCCAAGCTATTCTACTATAAAAACGGAGACTTGAATTCAATTCCAACCTACAGATAGACGGAGAAGGGATAAAATGGGAAAATGAAGTCAAATATCTAGGAGTAAAATTACATAAAGGGCTTGTATGGAAAACCCATATAAAATATGTAGTGGATAAAACAAACTTAGCAATGAGTAGACTTTACCCACTACTAGGAAGAAGAAGCCACATGAACCAAAGCACAAAGCTACGAATGATCAAGTCAATTGCAAGACCCCAACTAACATATGGCTCGGCGAGATGGGGCCATGCTGCTCAGAGAAGCAATGAATATGCCGTGGTTCGTAAGAAACCAACAAATCCACAGAGACTTAGAATGGGAAACTGTCACAGATTTCCTGAGAAAGAAGGCCGAGAAGATATTTGAAAAAGCAAGTCAACACCCAAATGATGAGCCGAGAAGACTAGTTGACTACAACCTCGCAGAAGATGTGGTTAGGATACTCACCTATCACAAAAGACCCAGAGATCAACTACGTAGAAACAGAAATTGAGTAATCTCAATTTGAATTATCCAGAAGAAGAGACTCCTATGAAATTCAAATTCATAGGTAACACAATTATCACACGACAAAGATCGTGATAGAGATACAAACAAGAACAGTCAGAAGGTTAATAGGTAATTAATGCCCGGAATCTAAAACAGCAGGTTAGTTTTAGTGAGCAGGTCGTGCTTCACACGAAGTCGCACACTGTTCTATCCATCGGAGATAGTCCGCCTATGAGGATTCCCCCTGACTAAACAAAAAAAAGTTGTTGGTGAAAAAACATTGTGAGGTGAGAAGATATGAATAATTTGTTTGTATTGAAAATGATAAAGAAAAATTAATAAGTGAAATATTTATTTGGCCTGCAATATGGAATAGAAAAGATAGGAGAAATCACAACAGATATGTGTTGGATAAACCATGGACGGAAATAAGCAATATAACAAATATATCAGGTGAGCTACAAAAACAATGTTAATAATACATAAAGCCAATCAATATAATAGCAATCTCTTCTATATTTTTGTCTGATGAAAATATTTTATATTCTATCAACTTGGTGCAACAAAAAATAATGGATGGAAATGAGGAATATCACAAATATATCAGGTGAGCTACAAAAAAAATGTGAATAAACAGAAAACCAATATAATAGCAAACTCTTTCACATTCTTGTCAACAAAATATTATATTTCCAACACCTCACTACGACTGTGGATTATTAATTCTCACAACTGCTTTCATAGATGCCCCACTATGTGCCCTCTGATGCCCGACTCGAGGCGATGCTTCGCCATGTTTTTACGCTTTGTTCCCATCGAAGAACGTATAAACGAATGCTAGGTATTTTCAACTTGTCATCTATGTATCTTCAATAAATATCAGAGTTAAAGCATACCTACGATACTAAAATCATTCGAACGTCAACAATGCATTGTTTATTTCAATTCTTGCACTAGGAATAAGGCATAGCCCTCAAAAGGTATTGATGTACTTCTTCGCAAAACACCCTGTAAACTAATTCCATAGAAAGATCGATAACATGAATATCGCTAGTAAGGAAATACCAACCTCCTACTGCCCTAATGGAAATTCATAAGTTGCCAAATTACGTCAAACTAAATTGAAATCAATACACCAGAATCTATTTGGGGTAAAGTCTCTATACACTAACAATAAATTGCATGCACGGTTCTATAAATTCCTCAGCACGCAACCCTCCATCATTCGTCCCAATTACACACTACGTTCACTAAGACCTAACACAGGGGGCTAAAAAGGAGTCCAAACACGTCAAACACAGATATAGAGGCAGTACTGACATGCCAGATCCACACTACCATACGGTCTCATGTTAAACACACATTAGCAGACAATACATAAATACCGATTGCTTCACTCCCTCGGCATGTCGGTGCTAGATTTCGTGCCGTTTATTCGAAATGTGAACTGGCGACGCGCCTGATCTGCAAAAGACAATTATATTTCCAGATTTCGGGAAGGTACAGGAAGTAGAAGACAAGTTATTGTTACAGATTCCTTTTCCTTCGTAAAGTCTTGTTACAGGAAGCAGCGTTTTTGTGCCTTCATAATATACCAAAACAACTAATGATGTTATAGACAAGTTGTCCACGTATATTTTTCTTGCGGTTCATTGAAGTTGCGAAAATGGATATATTTCATCGTGTCAGTTGGGATTTCAGAAAACTTCCCACGTTATAGCGGAAGTAAAAGATTTAACGCTCCAATATAACTAAAATTAAAAAGGTCGAATTTTACTTGGAGAACTTCGCCGACAAACTACAAAAGCGTCTTTCCCAACTCGGCGTCAAGAAATACGGCGCAGGAGAATTTTTCAGCCGGAAACTCGAAATCAGCGTTGCCTTTCTCTCCCCCCTGTTTCATCGATCAAAACTTTCCTCATTAAATAATAACGCAAATGTGCTTCGAAAGTTCAGAACGATCACGCAATAGCAGCAGCTGACGGATAGTGCGAATACTGCGAATGCTAACGATGCGCAAGCAATTTTGTAAACAAAGCCAGGGTGCCTCAAATACACAGGAAAACCTCTCTGGAAAAGAAAATGATACACCGTCAAAGAGCGGGACGCACATTTTTGATGCCGATTCTTTTATCGGCGTTTATGGCTATTATTTTATCCAAACGGGAACATTATATATGTGGTATTAGGTTAATTTTAGTCAAACATGGTTATTGGTAGAAACATACAGCCTGAACGTTTCGAATCTGCATATTTATCATTAAGTTATTACATATTGGCGACTCTCCGCACGGCCGGAAGATAGCGTTGTCGGCTGCGCCACATCGCGTTGTCTTCCGCTGTTCCTTTCATAAAGTGCATTCGTCGTGCGGTGAGTTGAGTTTTGCCAGGTGTAACATAATTATCAGATTGTAACATTTTTTCTCGGAAAAGAAGGGTTGAACAATAAAGTGTAACATAATCGATAATTGTAACATAATTTTGAAATTTCCATAAATTTTGTTTTGTTATATTTTATCGAAACTGTGCTGAAGTTGTGTAGCGACGAATTGCCGAGGAAGTTTATGGCTGTGAGTGATTGATTTTTTCAAGCTCCTATTTCAAATAATTTTTAATGGTACTCTTGGTGGTTCTAGTTGTAGGTACTTGAAAATGCAAGTAATTGATTCAATTTTATGTTTTTGAGCGCTCGTACTATTATACGAGGGCTATATCATTTCGTCACGATGTCTGTATGTTTCGAATTATGGCCTCAATCGACAGAGTTCGACTCACTGATGAAGAATCCGTCGAGAAATTAGAGTCTGTCCGTCCGGCCGTCCGTCCGACCGTATACACGATAACTCTCGAACGGAATGTCCTAGAAACCCGAAATTTTCTGGGTAAGTTCGAATCTTGAATACCGCGGTTGAGTTTGTTATTGGGCAAAGTTTGACCAAGGGTTCCGTAAATATAGCCGTTCGAAATTTTGTTCTCCTGATTACTTCGTAACTACAGATTCGATCGAGGTGAAATTTTGCACTCAAATAGTGAATGAGGGGTTCAAGCTATATGTGAAATTTTGTCCAGATTGCATGACCAGAACCATAGGAACCATAGAAAATTGTAACCTTTGAACGGAAACGCCTAGGGACTTGAAATTTTCAGGATAGGTGTGGATCTCGAATGTCGCGGTCACGTTCATAAATCAGCAAAATTCAACTAGGAGTTCCCTGAATATGGTTGTTTTAAATTTAGTTTTCTTGATAATTTCAAAACTACGAATTCGATCATGACGAAATTTTATATTTTGATGGCGAATGATATATTCAAGCTTTATTTTGTCCAGATCGCATGAGTAGAACCATAGTTATAGTTATAGTTATAGTTAGGAAGGGGTTACGTTCCACTGCGACCTCAAGGTCTATTGTGCCCCCCATCAGAGCCGTATTCGCAAATGCGCTACCTACAGCTCGCAATCCAGCTCCAGAGCTCCAATGAACTCCAGTATCTGAGAGGGCTTCAAGGAGGTTAGATCCTCATTCCTCCTGTAATTCTCTTGTCCAAGACATTCTTTGCGCTGGTTTGCAATGGCGAGGCATTCTGTAACCAGGTGAACAGGAGTCTTCTCCTCTTCACCACAGAATCTACACTCGTCTGTTTCTGTCAAGCTCATTCTCATCATATGCTTCCTAAGGCGACAATGTCCTGTGAGGAAGCCAGTGAGTAGACGTAACTTGTTCTTACTGAGATCCAAATACTTTTTGGATCTTGAACTTTCATAGTTCCGAATGAACCTTTTAGAGTGGTCCATTCCTGGAAGGTTCCTCCAGAGTGCTTCTCTTTCGGTCTCTTCCTTCTCCAGAAACTCTTTCTTATAGGTGTGTTTACCTATGCCACAGAAGGGTTCTGGGCCAGTAAGTGGCGTTTGTGCTCCCTTTCTGGCAAGTGTATTGGCCTCTTCGTTTCCTTTGATTCCTGAGTGACCAGGAACCCAGACTAAAGAGACCTTATTTTTCATGCCTACTTCATTAAGTTTCCTCCGGCACTCCCATATCAGCTTTGAGCCGATGATATAGGAGTTCAGTGCTTTGATAGCAGCTTGACTATCCGAGTGGATCACAATGTCACACCCTTGATAGTTTCTTTCCAGGTTTATATCTATGCATCTTTCGATTGCAAGTATTTCTGCCTGAAAGGCACTCGAGTAGGAGCCTAGCGATAGTGTACACTTGGTTCTTGCCCCGTATACTCCAACGCCGGCCCCCATCGTGGTTTTAGAACCATCTGTATACCATTTAATGGTATTCACTTTGAAGTTTTGGGTAGTGTATTCCTTTTCCCATTCTTCCTTTTTACATAGCATAGTGTTGAAGTTCTTCTCAATGCTTACTCTTTTAATCATAACATCACTAGGCAGGTTCGCTGATGAGATGTACTTGTTCAGAGAGGACCAGGCTCCTTGACTTTTAATTCTCTCATTCCCTGTACCTTCCCTAGATACTCTAAGGATAGCCTCATGGGCTACTCTGTTGATCACTAGATGTAATGGAGTGAGATCAGTGATGACCTCAAGTGCTCTTGTCGGGCACGTTCTCATAGCTCCAGTGATGCAAACGCAGGCAAGCCTTTGTATCTTGTCGAGTATTTTCCTCGTGCTTGTCTGCCCTGTCTTAGCAGACCAGACTACTGCCCCATAAGTTATTATTGGTCTCACAATCATGACATACATCCATCGCAGTATTTTAGGGTTACAGCCCCAGGTTTTACCGGATAGGTTTCTGCACGACATTAGAGCTCTTGTCGCTTTACTAGCAGTGTTTTTAACATGCTTATTCCATAGAAGCTTATTGTCTAGGGTAATTCCCAGATATTTGACTTCATAAGTCCATTCTACGTTATCTCCGTTCACCGAGATAGGCTTCATGGATGGAAGGTTTCTTTTCCGGGTAAAGGGAACCACTGTGGTCTTGGCTGGGTTGATGTTGAGCCCCACTGACAAGCACCACTGCTCGATAATTTTGAGGCCCCTCTGCAGCAAATCACAGAGGGAACCCTCAAATTTACCTCTTACTATTAGGACTATGTCGTCGGCATAGCCTATACATTCGAAGCCAAGCTCCGTTAGCCTGTGCAGTAGTTCGTCCACTACCAGACTCCAGAGGAGGGGAGATAGTACTCCTCCTTGAGGTGTTCCGCGAGTGGTTTTGACAGAGATGGTCTGATCGACACCCAGTGTCTCAGCTGTCCTCGTCGTCAACACCTCATAGATCCATTTTATGATGGTACAGTTCACTCCTCGCTTTACAAGGGCCTCTCTGACAGACGTGTGTCGTGTTGTCAAAGGCCCCAGATATGTCTAGGAAAGCGCACAGTGCAATTTCTTTGTTGTTCAGCGTCTTCTGAATGCCTTCAGTCAGCTGATACAGAGCAGTCTCCGTGGAGCGTCCTGCCCTGTACGCATGCTGACATTTGTGAAGTGGTGTTTTCTCCAGGTTCTCCGTTCTTATGTAGTTATCGACTACCTTCTCCATCGTTTTAAGCAAAAACGAGGTAAGACAAATGGGTCTGAAAGTTCGGGGATCAGTCCCGTCTTTCTTCCCTGTTTTTGGAATGAAGATTACTTTTGCCCTTCTCCATATGTCAGGTATTTGACCCAGTGCTAAGCTGCTTCTTGTGATCTTCATCAGATGGGGAAGAATCTCTTCCGCTCCCCTCTGCAGGAGTACAGGGAACACCCACGCCACTCCTGGTGATTTATACGGCTGAAAGGTACTAATTGCCCATTCGAGTCGTTGTCTTGAAAATATTTTCCTGGCAATATCCCAATCGTCCTTACGGGATTTCTTGGTGTATTCTATTGCTGTTTCGAAACTACTTATGGGTTTGCTACCTGGAAAGTGTGTTTCAAGAAGAAGAGTTGATCGTTCCTCATCTCCCTCAGTGTATGACCCGTCCGGCTTTTTGAGCGACATTGTGGGGTTGGTACCCCCTTTTGCCATGACTTTCTGAAGTCTGGCTGCAGTGGGAGTGGAAGTAATATTTTCACAAAAAGCTTGAAAATTAAGCCTTTTGGCCTTCCTGATCTCTTTATTATACTGAGTAAGTTTCTCGGTGTACCCCTGCCAATTGTTATCCCGTCTTGCCCTATTAAAGAGCCGACGGACCTCCTTTCGGAGGTTTGACAGGGAGTAGAACCATAGAAATCATAAAGAATTATAACTTTCGAACGGAAAGGCCTAGGGACTTGAAATTTTTAGGTTAGGTTCGGATCACGAATTTCGCGTTTACGTTCAGCTATGAGCAAAACTTGATTAGGGGTTTCGTAAATATGGCCGTTCAAATTATTTTTTTTATTAATTTCGAAACTACCCATTGGACTGTAATGAAATTCTGCACATAAATGAAGAATGATGTATTCAAAGTACGTAGAAAGTCCAGATCGCATTACCAAGACCATAGAAACCGTAGAAAGTTCTAGCGAATTATTGAAAAAAAATCACCTAAAGAACTGACGTGAAGTCTGGAGTTTCGCCTTAATTTGAACATTTTTTTGACAGCTGTCAAAAGTTTTTTGAATATGTTTTTAAAACTGAGAAATGCGAATCTACCTACAAGGTGGATGAACGAGCGCTCAAAAGCTCCTGACTGCACGGCAGTGCTTATCATAATTTTTTCTTTTTCGTTGGGAAAATCGGATCAAAGTTTTCTATTTTGAATGTTTTCCCAATGATTCGTTGAAATATTGTATTATTCAAAACTGTTTTGTTATATTCATGATGTGAAATGTTTTTATTTGATTTTATTTTACTATTCATTATGATATTTTGCGTTTCGTTTCTGAATGTGTTTTTTCTAAAGCTTCTGGAGTTTTTCTATTAATGGGTCTGTTTTTATGGTTTCAATAAAAATGTGTTCAAATAATTCTTTTTTATTCGTAATGGACTTTATAATTCATCAACTTATCATAAGGGAACTAACACAAGTTAACGTCAATGGACTTCATAAAGAAAATTCCATCATAATCAATAAGTTTGACATTTGCTGGTATATTGTCAGGAAATTTTGTTTAAATTTGTTTTTCCACTGTATTCTTCATTCATAGAGAAGAGGGCGCAAAAATACATCAAAAGTCTAGTTATCAAGAAATGGAAAAGTAATCGTGAAACTAAATTGTCTCAACTAATAATGTGGAAAAGAAATCGAATGAACGAATTAAAGTAAGACATATGGCAGAGAATCGATGAACACAAAAAAATTATAGAAAAAGACTGAACAAATCGATAAATAGAATCCGAGTACAATGAGGACAGTTTTCAGGAGAGGTTCAAATATCCTTCAGACTAATACATATCGTGCCTGCTTGGCAGACACTTTTTTGGCAACTCACTTTTCATTTTCCTAGAAGCTTCTCTCGTTTCTTCTCAAGTTTGCAAATATTAATTTCAAAAATTACGAAAAGCACTGCCGTGAAGGCAGGAGCCTTTGAGCGCTCGTACATGCACCTTGTAGGTAGATTCGCATTTTCCAGTTTTGGAAACCAATTGAGGAAATTTTTGACAGCTGTCAAACAAATTTTCAAACTAAGGTGATAATCCAGACTTCAAGTCAGTGCTTTAGGTCCAATTTTTTTTTCGATAATTCGCTAAAATTTTCTACGGTATCTATGGTCTTGGTGATGCGATCTGGACAAAATTTTGCACCTAGTTTGAATACATTATTCCTCAGCTAGGTGCAAAATTTCATTCCAATCAAATCGGTAGTTTCGAAATTATCAGGAACAGAATATTTTGAACGGCCATATTAACGGAACCCCCAGTCTAATTTTGCTCATTGATGAACGTGACCGTGAAATTCGCGATCCAAACCCACCCTGAAAATTTCAAGTTCCTAGGCCTTTCCCTTCGGAAATTATAATTTTCTATGGTTTCTATGGTTCTGGTCAGGCGATCTGAACAAAATGTTGCTTAATTATGCCATTATCGTTTAAAATACAAAAGTTTATCGCGATCGAATCCGTAGTTTAGAAATTATCGAGAAAACAAAATTTCAAACGACCGTATTTACGGAACCCCTAGTATAATTCTGCTCATTGATGAACGTGAACGCCACATTTCAGATTTACACCTATCCTGAAAATTTCAAGTCCATAGGCCTTTCTCGACCAAGTCTCCGCGAAACCACTCTTTCTACCGAGTCCCGAATAACCACTGCCTTTCTCCTCAGTTATTTCGTCTCCAGAAAAATTTCAACCCTACCATTCTAGGTGGTTCCAAATGATGTTTTCGTTAAACCATCAATCACCCCTTTCTATAATTTTTTCAAGGCGGTTCTTGAACCAAACATCGGCAGTTATTGGTCTGAAACCAATCACCTCTTACATTTCCGACAGTGGTGGTAGGATGTGAAATTTTCCATCTGAACACTTAATTAAGTGCTCAATTCGTGAAATCGACGAAAGGAAATTATAAATCTCACAACGCTGCATTTTTTTGGTCATTAAAGGCGCGTAAGGCACTATATTTATTGGTCCTTTAACTCTCGAGTTTGGGTTATCAACATTTCAACGCTAGGCGCGTAGACTAAACAAATACTGAAATTAATACATTGGTTCTTCACATTTCTAGGCGTTCCCACGACTTCGATTTTTTCTTGTATCGACTAGGCCAAAAAAAAAAATCTCTATTCCCGCCTATTTGAATTGATTATGCATGTACCGAAAAGTTATGAAGTCTTCCAATTTATTACATTATGGTTCAATACCTTTCAGTTATTATCTTTCCAAATCCCCTATCTTATCTAACCGAAATACTTCCAAAGATTGCCTTTCTCCGACGTGTTATTTTCCCTCTCACGAATATCATGTTCGATCATCCCTCCCCTGATATATTCTCAATCCGGACGATGCAATTACTGGATGCACTCTCAAAGATGTACTTCCTTGGCTCGTTTCATCATCCTACAGTCGTGTCGGTTCACAGAAGATCGATTGAGATGGAAACTAGGTTCATGCTTCATTATCGAGGGAGATTGCGAGGGGTTTGATCTCCGGCAGACCCCAGCACGTCTGAGGTGTCGTTAATGGTTTATTTGCTTAAATTGTACCGCAGAACCTTGTTGAATAGTCAATTATATGGGTTCAGTATTCCGATGATGCACCTCCGAGATCGTTCGAGGAAAACGAACCCTGAAATTCGATTTATTGAGGGCGACCAAACTTTGATTTCGAATAACAAAAGTTGTGCGTGAGACCTCATTGAATTGTTTTTATTCGAAACAACATTGTGTTTGGAATATAATATCGACCAAATGGTCTCTGATCGCGTGCCTGAGCTTTCAACGTAGCCCCGAAAGAAAAAGCCTTCTGCGAGAGGTCAAGTTCTTGGGCGCACGAAGAAGAAATTTTTTTAACATACCGTGGGAACGCTTCACCTGAGAGTTGATACTTTCGAAACGGTCACAAAATTTCTGGACTTCCTCAATTTTTTTGGAGCAGTATGTTACTCTTCATCAATGTATCCAGGTACACAAAGATCAAGTTTAATATCTGGGAATACGAATATTCAATCTTGAATTCGGACCCATCTTGGAAAAGAGTCTGTATATTCGAAGTCGGGCATACATTGTATTACTTTGTATAATCAACGGATGTCGTTTATTTTGGAACCGTGTGATTGAGTATTGATACCTAAGCCATAGATAAGGAATTAGTATATGCGAGGCATACATCGATTACTTCGTATCAGTCGTTGGGGACGGATTTTATGGCTAGACCGTGTCTAATGTGCTAAGCAGGCCAAGATGAGGCCAATAAGGGTAAAAGAAGCAACGTCGCTTGACAATGAGAAAATTTGACAAGAAGAATTTGAGAGCGTGGGTGTCCTCAAGCCATGGAAGTGAAAGGCACTACGAGTAATGTCAACTCAGGAATTAGGTTTTTGAAGGGGGAAAAAGTTTACCTTTGGTGGTGGAGAAAGAGTTAGAGTTAGTTGTTTGCCAATCGGGGACAGATTCTTTAGTTGTCTGCCAGCCAGGGGTGGCAACGGGAGTTTAATTGGCGGTACCTAAAAGGGTATAGAACTTGTAGTTTCGGTTTTTAGTCCGGTGTAGGATAGTAACTTCAGTATTTTCGGTTGAGAAGTTTCAGAGTCCGAATTAGGGATCATTTCGTGATATCTCGGGTTAGAAAGAGGTGTCGAAGAAATTGCGTTTTGAGTAGGGTTAGAAATCGTACGGAGATTAAGCGCGGATTCGTTACGGGAGTGCGAAAAAGCTCACTTTCGGAGTGAGTGAATTTGGTTTCAAGTAGGTACATGAAGGGATTAGGTGGCTTGCATATCAAGGTAGGAAAGTTCAGATCAAAGTATTAACCCTTATACATGTAAATGGTTTTATTTGTAAATGTGTTTCAATGTAAGGAATGTGAATAATAGTTGTATATATTTTGTATCTAGTTAATTAACCTCCTCGTACTTTTGGATTAGAAGGTTAGTAGGAGTTAAATTGTGTGATTTGATTATTATGATCATGCGAAATTAGGTGAATTGTTGAGGTTGTTTTCTTTGTTTGTGGAAACCTCGATTATGTGTATGCATTTTACCATCATTTTTCTCAAATATAATATCGTCGGCCTAATTCGTTAACCTGCTAAGTCCATTTTTTGGTCAATTTTACTTTTTGAGCTAATCAGAAAGTTCAGACGATTACCTACCTTATGGCATAAGAAATAGGTCGATATCAGTATTCAATGTGGTAAAAAAGCCGTGCACGAAAAACTGCTTTGTACTCAATAGCAAATCTACACATGGAAAACCTGCTAAATCCCATTGGGGACTCAGTTTTGTACTGACGCTCGAAGTTAGACAATGTTTTGATCGAGTTTTCATTTGCATAGTGTTAGTGAAGGCCGAAATTATAGACAAGTCAAGTCTCTTTTGTTCTATCATTTAGGATATACACTCCCGTGCAAGAAAAAAAACAACAAGTTAATATTTTTTTGTGAAATTTGAGGTCTCGTTGTTTCTTTATTTTTAACCCAATTTTCAAATTTTTTCAGCAAACTGTGGACAAATTTATTAATTTCATCTTGGTCATTCATTCTTTTGTTAAAAGCTGGCTTATAAGTCATTATACAGTGTTAATTAGAAGTTTGTTGTTGTACCCTGATTTTGAAACATCGTGTGGAATAATTTCGTGGTCAAATTCTTTCAAAATACCAATTTTTGTTGAGAACTATTCCTTTCCAACATTTTTTTTTTTTGATTCATGCCTTTGAGTGCTCTAGTTCATTTTCAAGAACGAAATGAACTTGTCATTAACGGTTTGCTTCAAGAATTGTGATTTTTTGAAGAGGTGAAGTGGGGGAGGAAAATTGCACAAAGGCTGTTGCTCTTGTTGAAGATGAACGTAATTATGAATATGTTGCAAGAATTCTTCATGTTCATCGCTCTACCGTCAAAAGAGTAGTCGAAGCTTGCAGACCAGTAACTGGACTCAAATTACTTCAGCGTCATCGAGTAGCTTTACTGAACATTTACATTGGACTTACGGCAACGAAGCAATGTTCTTTTCACTGACGAATCCAGATTCACATTCTCCAGATGGATGGAAAAGAGTATGGAGGAACGGAGAAAGAAGTTTTTTTTCTTAATATTGGGTAAACTGTTTTTCGGAATTCATTTCCTCTTGAAAATCAACTTGGTGCACCTGAAGATATGAACCAAAAAACAAAATGTTGAAAGTGAATGGTTCTTAACCTAAATTGGTATTTTGAAAGAATTTGTCCACGAAATTATTCCACAGGATGTTTTGAAATTAGGGTATAACAACAAACTTTTAATCAACCCTTTATTATAACTAATAAGCCAACATTTTACAAAAGACCGAATGAGCGAGTTGAAATTAATAATTGTATCTACAGTTTGCTGAAAAAATGTTAAAAAATGGACTAAAAATAAGGAAACTACGCGCGTAGGTATATTTTCATTCAGTGTTACGTTATGAAAGCAATGGATCCATTCGCTATAGAAGTTTTACTTTTTTTAACTTTTTTTTATAAGGATTACTGGCAACTTTGGCAGAGAAGGTCTTCACGATTTCATTCCTGTGAGACTAGTGATTTAACGCAATTGCACCAAAACCGACGCAAAATCACTCTTCGGAAAAACTGCTATATCCTCAATCGAATGTAAACTTCATGACGAAAAGCTGCTAAGTGATTATTTTCCTGAATTTTGTGAACTGTGCTTAAGATATTCTAAAATTAAAACTTACAGAATAACTAGAACCATTATAGGAGCCAAAGGGATTTTCAGAATCTTTACATGTAAAATAGAAAAGATTTCTTTCAGTTTTTTCTCTCTCCTGTAAACTATGCCGAAATGGACTTAGCAGGTTAACGAATTAGGCCGACGATATGTTCTTTTAAATTTTCTTGTGTTTTTTTCTGAATAGCTGTTTCACAGAAAGGATGAAACATGAGACCACCCCCACGTGCAGGGAGCACGAACTTGATTCTTTTCGGACAATAAATCAAATGGTGGTTGAGGATATCAAATAATATTCCAACATAACAAATCGTATGATTACACAACAGTAACGATTTAATCGATGTTGATCTCATAATTTATGTCTAAACATTATTTCAATATTCACTCTGGCGAAAACAAGACAGAACGACCCCCATAACACCCAGAGAAACAAATTGAAGCGAAACGAACAAATTGTCAGGATTTCTCACCCAAATTGCCGTTTCGTGCGTCAGACATTTCCAGCACTGCGTGGAGTTCAGGGCGTGCGATATCCTCTCGCCAAGAAATCAATTTGGAGCAACGAAAGCCATTGGAAATTAAAGATCACCCGATTCGTCCTATAATGGCAACAGTTTGAAGGTAATTCAGGTTAAATCGAATCATTCCTCTTATCCCGCACTGAACGAACGGAGGCATTCACTAAAACTGCCAATTTTTTTCAAAACCCTCTCATTTGACGGTGTATCATTTTCTTTTTTGGGCTGTTATTCAAACCACAATCCATCCTGAACAAAAACTCAAACCTGTAGATTTCTATGTATAAAAAGCTAGTGAAATGAAGATTAGAACTGGTCGCAGAGCTTGCTCTTCTTCCTTCTGTTGGCTTGTATGACCTGATGATCGTCTAGTTGGTTGATATCTGTGTGAATAGAAAGCATGAAATGGATTCTCATAGCAGCGAGGGGAAGGTCAGAGTATTCAGAAATTCATGTGGGGGAGATTCAGAAAATTGCTACATAGGGATGTTCACACTGAAATTTTCATCTGACTGAAAATAATGAAATTTTCCCAGTTGAATGATTATTTCTTCAGATGCCATAATTCATTCAACCATAATATAAACATCCTGAATACTCTGACTTTCCCAATTAATCGAAAATAAATTTCTAAGTAGATCGAAGTGCAATAAGCATTCTAATCTTCTGTATTCTATATACAAATTGAACCTAAAATATAAAATTTATTTACCTAATTTTTGACTTGGTGGCGTCCCTATTGAGTTATCTTTCGGATGGTTCGCCTTGATGGCATTCATTCGTCTATTTTGAGCTGCCACAGCTGCGTTTTGACCTGGACACTGACCTCCTGAGTTCGTTTGGCCTGGTATCCTTGGACCTCTCGTTGGTTCTACTGGAAGCACCCTTCTTCGTTTCTTGGGTAGTTTTGCCCTCGCCTTGAAATAGAGAAATTCGCTCGTATTACTTATGATCAATTAGTTTCTGATGGATTGTGTTCTTTATGATCTCCTTGAAATTTTATAATAACTCTTTTCATTATCTTTCGTTTTTTCTGCTCTCGCCTTATTTTTCAGATTTGATATTCTATTTAGATCAAGTAATATTTGCATCACATGACAATAAGGTAGACCTAAAAAAATGCAACGTACTGAGTTTTCACTCCACTCGTCGTTGGAGTTGACCTTCGAAAAGTGTTGTTAAAATTTCGCGTCGTCTGAAAACTCTGACACGAAAAACTTCATGAATATATATGCTGTCTCTAGTGGTATCATACTGCAAATCATATTTTGCACTGGCCCGATTTGTATGGAGCAAGTTTGCTTCCAGTCGGCGCATTGCACCCCTGTTTGGACGGCGAGACATCCCCTAAAATTCGAGCTTATGAATACGCTTAGTCTCGTGATTTGAAATGTTCATTTTTCCTTCAGGTTATGTCCAGAATACTTTTCAGAGAAATTTTCACTTGTTTTGACGTCTCACAATTGTTGTATGCAAAGTGAGTTTTGACTCGTTCTACTTTATGCTATTTCAGGAAGATATCGTGAATTTTTTCTTCTGTTGAAATTTATGGAATTAAATTTTTCCGTACCACCGTTTAGAAGCTATAGTTCATTCTCATCAAAAATGAGTCACCCTGTACACTATCAATGTAGAGATATCCAAGGCATTTCTCGGCGATATTGTGGGCAGTATGTTGAACATATTCCAAATCCATTACTACCCAAACTGTAATCGGCAGTTCCAGAATTAATTTCGCATAACTGAATTTCGATGGTACCTGTTTAATTTGCGGTAATCTATCGGATTAACTTTAACTACAAATCGTTGTATATTGTGACTTGATTTGTGAAACGTAGCTGCATATTTGGATTTCTGAAAATCAGTTGAATGAACTCCTGGGAAGTTGGCTTTCTGGGTAGGTTTGACATAGTTCTGGAGTTTCAGCGAACAATGAAATCCACACAAAAAATGCTCTGAGAATATTTTTCGATGAATATAGAGAAACTCTGGAGTTCAATATCAATTTTGAGAACATTTCTGTCGGAATGAAAATGTTATTGGAAAAAACACCTTTTGACTCTCGAAATTCATCTTTTTAGATGAAAGAATAACAGACATTTCGGTTCTGATGGAAGTTCTCAGTATAGCACCCTACGATTTCCATCGAAAAAGCCAAATATTTTCATTTATAAGCTATTATAAGGGACGACCCGAATATTTTGAATAAAAATAACAATTTCGGAACTTTTCTGTGGGAAGTTTTGAGTAGCCCATGGAGGGTTCTTCGAAATATTTACCTCCAGTTCTATCCAGAAACCGGAAACTTTCGATTTATAAGCTATTCCAACTTCGAAAAACATAACATTCCGAATGAAAAGAATAATTAATCGCATAACAGTTCTGATTGAAGTTCTAGCTCTACAAAATATTTCCATCAAGTTCCATCGAAAAGCCAAAACTTTGCTATGTATTAGCCATTTAAATGTTTGAATTTCGAATGAAATTTATTTTTTTATCTCAGAACTCACATCAGAACTGTGCGAGTTCTACAAAATATTTCAATCAAGTTTGATCTGAAAATTTTCCATGCATCGGCTATTTTATGGTTTCAACAACGAAAAACATTTCGAACGCAAAGAAAATCTCAGAATTTTTATGATTGCAGTTCTGAGTAGCGTCAGGTGATTTCTTCACAATATTTCAAGTTCCATCCAAAAACCGAAAATTTTCTATTTATTCGCCATTTTGAGGTTCCAACTTAGAAAAACAACATTTCCAATAAAAAAAATATAATGATCGCAGAATAGTACTGATTGAAGTTCCATGAAGCTCTTCGAGAGTTCTTCAAAATATTTCCATCAAGTTCCATCGAAAAACTAAAACTTTTTTATTTATAAGCCATTTCTATGTTCAAATTTTGAAAAACATTCTGAATGAAAAATGAAACTAATCCAACAGTTCTGGTGCGAGTTTTACAAGATATTTCAATCAAAGTTTGGTCGAAAAAAAAATTTTCTATTTATCAGCTATTTTATGGTTTTTACAACGAAAAACATCTCGGAGGCAAAGAAAATGAGCTGATTTTGATGACCTTACTTCGAATTGAATTGAAGAGTTCTATAGAATATTTTCCTTAAGTTCCATAGAAAAACCGAAAATTTCCCATTTATTAGCTATTTCAAGGTTTTAACTTGAAGAAACAACATTTCGAATGAAAAAAAAATTATCGCAGAACAGTTCTGATTGAAGTAATGAGTAGCCCCTCGAAAGTTCTTCAACATTTTCTCATCACCAAAACTTTTTTATTTATCGGTCATTTGTATGTTCTTACTTCGAGAAACATTTCGAATGAATTTTTCCATCTCCGAACAGTTTCTGTGTGGGTTCTACAAAATATTTCAGTCAAGTTTGATCCAAAAAATAAAACTTTTCCATCTATTAGGGATTTTATGGTTTTTACAATGAAAAACATTTTGGATGCAAAAAAATGTATCTCAGAATAACTCAGGTTTGCTGTTCTGAGAAGCGTCTAGAGAGTTCTTCAAAATATTTCAATGAAATTATAAAGATAAACCAAAATTTTTTTATTTATCAATCATTTTGATCTCCGAATTTCGAAAAATATTTCGAAGGAATTTTTTTCTCAAAATAATTCTGTTAGAAGTTCCGAGAAGCCCTTGAAGAGTTTAACAAAATATTTTTCTCAAGTTCCATCGAAAAACCAGAAATTCTCCATTAATCAGCTATTCTGAGGTTCCAACTCAGAAAAACATAACATTTCGAATGAAAAAATAATTATTCGCAAAACAGTTCTAATTGAAGTTATGAGAAGCCCTTCGAGAGTTCTACAGAATATTTTCATCATGTTTCATCGAAAAATAGAAGTTTTTTATTTATCAGCCATTTTAATGTTGGAATTTCGAGAAACATTTCGAATGGAATTTTTGTTCATCTCAGAACAATTCCGGTGTGAGCGTTAATCAGCGCCAGTGAATTCCACAAAATATTTCATCGAAAAAGCTTATTTTTTCTATTTATGGCTATTTTCATGTTCCAACTAAACATTTCAAAGGAATTTTGTTCATAGAAATAGTTCTGTTAAAAGTTCTGAGTAGCCCTTGAAGACTTTTACGGAATATTTTTCTCAAGTTCCATCGAAAAATTTCCATTTATCAGCTATTGGGGTTGAGGTTCCAAATTAGAACATTTCGAAGGAAAAAAAAATATTGATCGCAGAACAGTTCTGATTGAAATTATAAGTAGCTCCACGAGATTTCTACAAAATATCTCAGCTATTTTAATGTTCAAATTTCGAAAAATATTTCGAATGAAACTTTTTTCATCTCAGAACAGTTCCGGTGTGCGGTTTTTTATTTATTGCTGATTTTCATGTTCTGACTTCGAGAAACATTTCAAATCAATTTCTTTCATGTCAGAACAGACATTTCAATCAAGTTTGATCGAAAACATAAAACTTTTTCATTTATTAGCTATTTTATGGTTTTAACAAGGAAAAACATTTCGGATGCAAAACAAAAATTATCTAAAATATTTCAATGAAGTTATATGGAAAATCCAAAACTTTTTTATTTATCAATCATTTTGATCTTCGAATTTCGAAAAATATTTCGAAGGAATTTTTTCCTCAAAATAATTCTGTTAGAAGTTCCGAGTAGCCTTTGAAGAGTAACAAAATATTTTTCCCAAGTTTCATAGAAAAACCAGAAATTCTCCATTAATCACCTATTCTGAGGTTCCAACTCAGAAAAACATAACATTTCGAATGAAAAAATAATTAATCGCAGAACAGTTCTGATTGAAGTTATGAGTAGCTCTTCAAGAGTTCTACAAAATATTTCCATCAAGTTTCATCGAAAAATAGAAGTTTTTTATTTATCAGCCATTTTAATGTTGGGATTTCGAGAAACATCTCGAATGAAATTTTTGTGCATCTCAGAACAATTCCGGTGTGAGCTTTAATCAGCGCCTAGTGAATTCCACAAAATATCTCATTGGGTTTTATCGAAAAAGCCTATTTTTCTTATTTATGGCTATTTTCATGTTCTAACTGAACATTTCAAAGGAATTTTTCTCTAGAAATAGTTCTGTTAAAAGTTCTGAGTAGTCCTTGAAGAGTTTTACGATATATTTTTTTCAAGTTCCATCGAAAAATTTCCATTTATCATCTATTGAGGTTGAAGTTCCAAATTAGAACATTTCGAAGGAAAAAAACATATTGATCGCAGAACAGTTCTGATTGAAATTATAAGCAGCTCCACGAGAGTTCTACAAAATATCTCAGCTATTTTAATATTGAAATTTCGAAAAATATTTCGAATGAAACTCTTTTTATCTCAGAACAGTTCCGGTGTGCGGTTTTCTATTTATTGCTCGTTTTTATGTTCCGACTTCGAGAAACATTTCAAATCAATTTCTCCCATGTCATAACAGATATTTCAATCAAGTTTGATCGAAAAAATAAAACTTTTTCATTTATTAGCTATTTTATGGTTTTAACAAGGAAAAACATTTCGGATGCAAAACAAAAATTATCTAAGATATTTCAATGAAGTTATATGGAAAAACCAAAACTTTTTTATTTATCAATCATTTTGACCTTCGAATTTTTTCCTCAAAATAATTCTTTTAGAAGTTCCGAGTAGCCCTTGAAGAGTTTAACAAAATATTTTTCCATCGAAATACCAGAAATTCTCCATTAATCAGCTATTCTGAGGTTCCAACTCAGAAAAACATAACATTTCGAATGAAAAAATAATTAATCGCAGAACAGTTCTGATTGAAGTTATGAGTAGCCCATCGAGAGTTCTACAAAATATTTCCATCAATTTTCATCGAAAAATAGAAGTTTTTTATTTATCAGCCATTTTAATGTTGGGATTTCGAGAAACATTTCGAATGAAATTTGTGTTCATCTTAGAACAATTCCGGTGTGAGCTTCAATACGCGCCTTGCGAATTCTACAAAATATCTCATTCGGGTTTTATCGAAAAAGCTTATTTTTCCTATTTATGGCTATTTTCATACTCTAACTAAACATTTCGAAGGAATTTTTTTCTAGAAATAGTTCTGTTAAAAGTTCTGAGTAGCCCTTGAAGAGTTTTACGAAATATTTTTTTCAAGTTCCATCGAAAAATTTCCATTTATCATCTATTGAGGTTGAGGTTCCAAATTAGAACATTTCGAAGGAAAAAAAAATATTAATCGCAGAACAGATCTGATTGAAATTATAGGTAGCTCCACGAGAGTTCTACAAAATATATCAGCTATTTTAATGTTGAAATTTCGAAAAATATTTCGAATGAAACTTTTTTCATCTCAGAACAGTTCCGGTGTGCGGTTTTCTATTTATTGCTCATTTTCATATTCTGACTTCTGACAATCAAGTTTGATAGAAAACATAAAAATTTTTCATTCATTAGCTATTTTATGGTTTTAACAAGGAAAAACATTTCAGATGCAAAACAAAAATTATCTGAGAATAAACAGGTTGCAGTTCTGAGAAGCCTCTTGAGACCTCTCCAAAATATTTCAATGAAATTATATAGAAAAACCGAAAAATTTCTATTTATCAGTCATTTTAATGTGCGAACTTCGAAAAACATTTCAAAGGTTTTTTTTATCAAAAGTTCTGAGTACATAGCGTCGAAGGGTTTATCAAATATTCTTTCTAATTTCATCGAAGGATCTAAATATCTTCATCAATAAGCTATTTTAATGTTCCAACTCCGAAAAGGAAAAAACATAACATTTTAAATACAAAAAAAATTAATCAATCGCAGAACAGTTCTCATTGAAGTTATGAGTAGCTCTTCAAGAGTTCTACAAAATATTTCTATCAAGTCTCATCGAAAAATAGAAGTTTTTTATTTATCAGCCATTTTGATGTTGGAATTTTGGAAAACATCTAAAATGAAATTTTTTTCCATCCCACAACAGTCCTTAAGGTTGTACAATACTTTCATTTGCCCTATGCATCACAATAATTGTTTCAATGATTTCTCATAAACTCTCTCATAAAAAAAAAATGTTCAATTCTTTTCATTTTTTGAATGTACATTCTGGCGTGTATGCGAAAGACTTTCCTCGAAAGGTCTCGAAAAAAAAATCAATATTTTTGCGTGTAATTCAATCTATCAAAGGCGGATGATTCAAACTTACTTCAACAAATACTGGCGAGAAAAACAGAAGAAAATTGAAATTTGATATTTCTTTCATTATCAGAAAGTTGCTCTCATTTCTTTCTTGGTTTGATTTTAATCCATCACCTTTCAAACCGGATATATGTTCATGTATAAATATTCGAGAGGTTATGGATAAAAATCCAATTGAAAATGGATGCCTAATGGGAACAACTTTTTGATATTGAGAGAAATTTCAATTTTTTTTTCATCGCCAGTAATTGTTGAAGTAAGTTTGGATTATCCGCCTGGGATGGATTGGTTTACACGGAAAAATATTGAGTTTTTATTCGAGAACGTTCGAGGAATGTTTTGTGCATACACGCCTGAATGTACAGTCAAAAAATTTCAAAGAATTCAACATGCCGTTCATGAGAAATCATTGAAACAATTATTGTAATGCAATGAAAGTAGTGTACACCCTTTACCAAAACTTTTCCAGTTCTATGAAATATTATCCTTAAATTTGATCAGAAAACCTAAATATTTTTTATTGATAAACTATATTTAGGTTGCAATTTCGAAAACGTTACATTAAAATTAGATAATTTTGTTTTCAACTAAAAGTACCAATATACATTTCTTAGTTAAGGAAGTTTATTTGGAATATTTTTGTGTTGGCCTATCTCAAATAATGATAGTTATTCGCAATTTGCACATGCTTCGATATCAGTGAACGATAAAAAAATACAAAAAAACTCACCTGCGTGTGACTATAATACATTGCAAAATTCGATACAATAACAGGCACGGGAAGAGCAATCGTCAAGACACCAGCCAGAGCACACAGAGCACCAACGAACATCCCGACGTAAGTCTTAGGCACCATGTCTCCATAACCTACAGTGGTCATCGTAACCAACGCCCACCACAACCCCAACGGTATACTCTTGAAGTCGTTCTTCGGATTTGTCTGTATACGTTCCGCGTAATACACTAAACTAGCAAATATCACAATGCCCAAAACGAGAAAGAACACCAGAAGCGTGAGTTCCTTCGCGGACGCCCTGAAGGTCTGTATCAGGATCTTCAACCCGGACGAGTGTCTCGTGAGTTTGAACAACCTCATTATCCTTATTATGGAGAAAAATTCCATTATGTCGGCGTTCTCTAGATGGGACGCGAATTTTCTGAGCAGGAGGTCTATGTAAAAACTAAAGGTCGCTATGTAGTCGATTATATTCACTGAAGACGTTATGAACTCGAACTTGCTGGGGGAGGCGATGAACCTGATGATTATCTCGAAGGTGAACCATGCGTTGCAGATGCATTCGATGTAGAAGAAGACGATGTGAGCATCTGTGTCCACTTTTTCCGGGACTTCGTCGGTTTCGTTCGTCGGCGTCCTCACCTTCTTCATACTTATGACGGGGACTTTCATGTCAGGGTGAGTCTTCAGGCAGAAAGATATGATTGATACGCATATGAAGAATACTGAAAGGATGCCGATGACCTGCAAAAACCAACACTAAATTTTAATTATGAGGTAATTGGGAAAGACTGATGAAAACTAGGTTCATAAATCCATCAATTTTTCCGAACAGTGAAGATGTTTTCAAACCTTTGTTATATCTCGGAATACGAATATTCAATCTCACTTCCGGTTACCTATCTATGAAAGGAATCTGTATATTCGAAGTCGTGGCATACATTGTATTACTTTGTATAATCAACGGATGAAAAATTAATTTTAATTAATTTTAGAGCTCTGTGATTGAGAATCGATACCTAAGCCATAGCTTAGGAAAGTTTTGGCTTCATACGAATCTTTGTTTTGACGATCGGGCAGAATTCATGGGAAAATTTAACGTCCTGGGCGGTTTTGAGCCATTGATGGGTGGAAGAGGCACGACAAAAAGTATCATCTCGGAATACATAAAGTCAGTTGCTTGCTAGATACCGGGGATAGCAGCTCGTGGTTATTTGAAGATACCAAGAAGGGTACAGAACTTGTAGGTTCGGTTCAGTTTTGAGAGCCTGTTGTTAGGGACAAGATGATGAGGTGACTCGGCAGAGGGTTTCCATTTGTGCAAATCTGAAAAAGTCTTCATGAAAGGAAAGTGACAAAGGGGTATAAAATATGTAAAGGTTGAGGTTTTTTTTTTCGATAGATTGAAGAGGCCACATAAAATGAAATTGAGGAAAGATGATATTTTATTGAGTATCCGGTTATCAAGAGTAGCTACATTGTGAACTGAAGATCCAATTCTGTTGGATCAAATCGATGAATTCGTCGATAATTTTCATGAACATTCAAATCTTCTGAAGGTTTGTGGAACCATTCTATCTTGCATAGTTCGATGAAGACCTTGTAATAATACGACTTGTAATTTTAATAATGGTCCAAGTTTTTAAGATGGAATTTTAGTATTATTTTATGTTTCTACCCGCTGTCACCATATATAATGTTTTGTCCGAAAAGAATTGAGTTCGTGCTTCCTGCTCGAAGAGGAAGTCTTTCGTTTTACCCTTTCTGAAGAACAGGTATTCAGGAAAGAAAACCCAGAGATTTAAATTAATATATTATATTTACGAAAAATAATGGTTACATGCGTACATAAAATCGAGCTTTTCACAAACAACAAAAAAATCAAAATAAAAACATCAATCATTCACCTTGTTCCGCATAATCTTAATTAAATCAGACAATTAAACTCCCAAGTTTCCTACTTCATACAAACATACTAATCCAAATGTTCGAGGGGGTCAATTAACTCGATATCGAGTTATCAATAATCTTGGGGATTACAATAACACCATTTACATGTACAGGGGTTAAAACTTTGAACTGAATTTTCCTACCTTGATCTGCAAACAACCTAATCCCTTTTTGTACCTACTTGAAAACAAATTCACTCACTCCGAAAGAGACCTTAACCTTTTTGTTCGCACTTCCGTAACAAATACGACTTCTAACTTTACTCAAAACGCAACTTCTTCGACACTTACTTCCACGATCTAAAACAGATTGTTTCCCTAATCCAGACTCTTACAATTCTGTACCTATCTTGGTACCTCTCTAACTCACAACTACACCGGCCTCCAACCGGAAAACCGACCTAGTACAACTAACTCTTATTGAGTTCTCTACCAGCGTGCAACTACTTCTAAATTGAAAAGTGAACCTAAAATTCTGTACCTATCGTGGCACCTTCCCGACTTTCAATTACTGCCCTTATGCGAGTCCCCGACTCGAAACAACAAACACTCCAGAGTTCTCTACTTCCGAGGAACTAACTCTGCCGAGTTTTTTTCTACTTCCGACCCTCGGTCCCCGACTGACAACAACTGACCCTCACACTTTCAGAGTCCCTCAAAGGTAAACTTTCTCCCCCTTCAAAAACATGATTCCTGAGTTGACATTTTTTCGTTGTGCCTCTCACTTCCATTGCTTGGAGACACCCACGCTCTTGAATTTTTTCCCGGAATTTTCTCATGGAAACGTTGCATATTTTCCTCTTATCGAGGACTCCTTCAATCGCCAATACAATGTTCATTTGTCGTCTACTTCCGTTTGTCAAAACAAAGCTCCGTTTGAAGCCAAAGCTTTCCTTATCTATGGTTCAGTCACACAGCTCCAAAATTAACGACATCCGTTGACTATACGAAGCAGTACAATGTATGCCCGACTTCGAATATATAGACTCTTTCCCGAGGTAGGTAACCAAATTTGAAATTTAATATTCATATTCCCCAATATACCTAGTAATCTACACGTGTGAGATACACCGAAGACCCAATAAGGATGTTGTTCATCACTTATCATGGCAGATTTGTGACGTGATTCTAAGAAGTGGCAGTGAGTTGAACAACTCGATAGTTTTCTCTGGGGGGGCTGACGTACATATGATGAGGTGAGTTATCAGAGAGAAAGTGTCGAAGGGGTATTAAATATGCATGGGTGGAGGTTTTTCTATCGGAAGGAGGGCAGTTGCCTTCGATAAGTTAAAGAGGCGGTCACATACAATGACATAAAGAGAAGATGATATTTGATTGAATGAAGACGAGAGATTCAGTATCCGGTTATTAAGAGTACCTACATTGTGAACTAGAGATCCAATTATGTTGGATTGAATCGATTAATTCGTTGAAAATTTTGATGAACGTTCAGACCTTTTGAAGTTTTGTGGAACCGTTCTATCCTGCATTGTACAATGAAGACCCAGTAATCAACACTTGTGAGATACACCAAAGACCCTCAATAAGGATGTTGTTTATCACATTTCTAGGCAGATTTCTGACGTGATTCTAAGAAATTCCACTGAATTGAACAACTCGATAGTTGTCTCTGAAGGAGCTGTCGTACATAATTATTATGATAGGGTGACTTAGCAGAGAATGAGAGGTTTCCATTTGTGCAAATCTGGAAAAGTCTTCATGGAAGGAAAGTGACAAAGGGTTATAAAATATGCATAAGCTGAAGTTTTATCTCGGGAGGAGGACAGTTGCCTTCGATAAGTCAAAGAGGCGGTCACATACATTGAAATAAAGAGAAGATGATTTTTTAGTTAATGAACACGAGAGATTCAGTATCCGGTCATTAAGAGTACCTACATTGTGAATTGAAGATCCAATTATGTTAGATCGAATCGATTAGTTCGTTGAAAATTTTCATCAACGTCCAAATCTCTTGAAGTTTTGTGGAACCATCTATCCTACATTGTACAATGAAGACCCAGTAATCTACACGTGTGGGATACACCAAAGACCCTCAATGAGGATGTTGTTCATCGCATCGCTAGGCAGATTTGTGACGTTATTCTAAGAATTGAACAAATCGACAGTTTTCTCTGAAGGAGCTGTCGTAAAGATGATGAATTGACTTAGAAGAGGGTGAAACGTTCCCAGTTGTGCAAATCTGAAAAAGTCTTCATGGAAGGAAAGTGTCAAAGGGGTATAAAATTTGCATAGGTGGAGGTTTTTCTTTCGGAAGGAGGGCAGTTGCCTTCGATACGTTAAAGAGGCGGTCACATACAATGACATAAAGAGAAGATGATATTTGATTGAATGAAGACGAGAGATTCAGTATCCGGTTATTAAGAGTACCTACATTGTGAACTGAAGATCCCATTATGTTGAATTGAATCGATTAATTCGTTGAAAAATTTCATGAACGTCCAGACCTTTTGAAGTTTTGTGGAACCGTTCTATCCTGCATTGTACAATGAAGACCCAGTAATCTATACGTGTGAGATACACCAAAGACCCTCAATAAGGATGTAGTTTATCACATATCTAGGCAGATTTGTGACGTGATTCTAAGAAATTCCACTGAATTGAACAACTCGATAGTTGTCTCTGAAGGAGTTGTCGTACATAATTATAATGATAGGGTGACTTAGCAGAGAATGAGAGGTTTCCATTTGTGCAAATCTGGAAAAGTCTTCATGGAAGGAAAGTGACAAAGGGGTGCAAAATATGCATAGGCTGAAGTTTTTTTTCGGAAGGAGGACAGTTGCCTTCGATAAGTCAAAGAGGCGGTCACATACAATGAAATGAAGAGAAGATGATTTTTCAGTGAATGAACACGAGAGATCCGGTTATTAAGAGTACCTACATTGTGAACTGAAGATCCAATTATGTTGGATCGAATCGATTAGTTCGTTGAAAATTGTCATCAACGTCCAAATCTCTTGAAGTTTTGTGGAACCATCTATCCAACATTGTACAATGAAGACCCAGTAATCTACACGTGTGAGATACACCAAAGACCCTCAATGATGTTGTTCATCGCATTGCTAGGCAGATTTGTGACGTTATTCTAAGAAGTGCCAATGAATTGAACAAATCGACAGTTTTCTCTGAAGGAGCTGTCGTACAGATGATAAATTGACTTAAAAGAGGGTGAAACGTTTCCATTTGTGCAAATCTGGAAAAGTCTTCTTGGAAGGAAAGTGTCAAAGGGGTATAAAATATGCATAGGTGGAGGTTTTTTTTTCGGAAGGAGACCAGTTGCCTTCGATACGTTGAAGAGGCGGTCACCTACAATGAAATGAAGAGAAGATGATATTTTATCGAATGTAGACGAGAGATTCGTTATCCGGTTATTAAGAGTACCTACATTGTGAACTGAAGATCCAGGTATGTTGGATCGAATCGATGAATTCGTTGAAAATTGTCAAGAACGTCGAAATCTTTTGAAGTTTTGTGTTGTCTACACGTGTGACTTACACCAAAGATCCTTCAAGGATGTTGTTCATCGCATTGCTAGGCAAATTTGTGACGTGATTTCAAGAAGTGGCACTGAATTGAACAACCCGATAATTTTCTCTGAAGGAGCTGACGTACAAATGATAAGGTGACTTAGCAGAGAGTAAGCAGTTTCCTCTTGTGCAAATCTGGAAAAGTCTTCTTGGAAAAAAAGTGTCAAAGGGGTAGAAGATATGCATAGGTTTGGGTTTTCTTTTCCATAAGTAGGAAAGTAGCCTTAGAAACGTTGGAGAGTCGATTTCACAAACATAAAATTGAAAGAAGATTATATTTCATTGAATGATGACGAAAAATTCAGTTAGTGGTATCTGCATGGTGTATGAATTAGCTACCTGCTAATTTGAGTTTTTTTCGTATTTTATCGTTGAATACCTGAAACAAATCTTTCTCCTCAACAGGAAATCTGTAAACCGGAGTGGAACTCTTGAGAGAAAGATACAAATGATGCATTACCAGAAAAGAAAAAGCTTTCATTCGGGGACCCCGTTTTCCACTGAACGCTTTGGGAATGGAGGAGTAATAAATGACCGATCGCACAAACTGAACTGGCGGCTGAAATAAGGTTTATTTTAGTGAGTAATCAATCACGGGCAGCCACCGATGTTGGCGGACATATACGTGTTCCAAATCGTCAATTTCAGACCCAACATAATGCACGAAAATCCGAGTGAATTCATTCTGGTATAATAACTGTAGGTTTTATCCGAAGTCAGAGGATATATTTGAGAGAGCTTCACTTTCCATTATTGATACTCATTTTGTACTTCCTGAAAGGGTATCAATAAGATTTCTGCTAGAATAACTGTCTCGCGAGGTTCTTCGATTATCGCACTCTGTGATCATGATATTATATCAGGGCTTGAAGAAAAAGAACAAAACCTCAAAATCAACTCAAATGATCATAAGATGATTAATGAACGAGTTATCGAATTGAAACTGATCTAATTCATACCTTCGCAGCAGTTGATGAGTATGGCTCGTCGAATAGAGACCACAATTTTGGTTTCAAATGCTGCCACCATGAGAGTGTGCCCTTGAAATAATCCTCTTCGAACCCGAATTTTCTGGCTACTTCTTCATCGCTCGGCTTTTCGGTATCCAAATCCAGTCGATCCAATACTGCTAGTGTTTCTTGGGTGTCTCTATGCTGAAAGGAGGATCGAAAAAAATATTATTTTGATGCATTGTAGTCTGCTCTCTTTCTCGCCTACTAAGAGAGACTATGTGGTGACCCTTGAGAGGGAACTGTTAAATTTCAATTGGTTGTACTAGCGCAGAACAATGACAAGGTGTGGAACTATTACTGGCAGGAAAACACAGAAGTTCCCCTTCAGTCTGAGCGATAATTTTACTCATTTCAGGGTTTGCTCGATTGAATTCGTTCAATCCCACAAACTGAAAGGAAATTGTAAACAATGAAATGAACTGCAACTCAAATGCTTTTATTGGTTTTTCATTATCCCTTCAGGAAATCTGATTCAATATCAGCTATGGATAAACAACTGATCGCTTGAAGAACGACGAGATTTCGATCCTATTTAGAGTGTATTGTGTTACAAAAACAACGCCGGAACGAATTTTTCAGACAGCATGCTCGCTTTCATTGCCAAACAATGGAGGCAAACACTGTATTCATCGCCAGTTGGAAGGCGATAATTCGAATAATTTTACAACGTTATTTTGAATACCTATGCAAGCACCTCAACTACTTTTTTCTTCACTATTTCAATTTGAATACATAATTAGTTTTATTTCATGAAAAAAATATGCACTACGAGCGTTACTAAATCCTAATGCTCATTGGACAACATTTGAATTACTCTCTGAGCGTTAGGATCTATATAAAACACTCGTTGCATAAATAACTACGGCGTTTTTCATATAAACTGCTAAGTGAGGAATTGAATTGAAAAAATCTACAATATGTAATGTTTTTCAGTTTCATTAACCCATGTTTTGTTATCAGAACAA
This sequence comes from Aphidecta obliterata, assembly GCA_963966015.1. Lineage (NCBI taxonomy): Eukaryota > Metazoa > Arthropoda > Insecta > Coleoptera > Coccinellidae > Aphidecta > Aphidecta obliterata. The sequence continues at coordinate 12,737,840 of OZ014431.1, read as the reverse complement.
GAGCTCGGAACACTTACAATATGAACACGTGGGATCGCATACTATTTTTGGCCAGCGCAATGATCGATCTAGTAGGAAGTACTCTACGTTTCATAGAAACCACAGAATTCTCTCAGTCGTACTTATGAAAATGGTGGGAAAGTCGTAAGGAATTCAAACAAAATGGTTGAGAACCGAAAGAACAAGAATTTGATGGTTCTGTTGGGGACGGTTTTCAAACTTCAGGTCAAATAATAAGAATCGGGAAAGACCTTCGAGAAAACCCGTTTTGTACAATGAATAACAATAATAGGAAAATATATCACAAGCAAAGATCAATATTCCAGTTACGCTCCAGAATTATAGGTGCTACAAAGTCAACATTTACAACTATAATGGTTCGTAGTGCGTCCCAGGAGGAAGTTCCGCAATTTTATTCCCTATCCCCTCAACTAAAGATGTGGACATGTGGCAAGTAGAAGGGACCGGGACCATCTCATATCGAATCTGTAATCCCAGTGGAATAAATCCGGACTTTCCTGCAATTGAACGGTAATAACTAGTTCTGCAGGGAGGAAGGTACTAAACTACTACTAACCCAGCAGAAGGACACAATTCTGTTTACTCCTATAGGGAGCTTTTGCACCGAGTTATTATGTTGAGCTGGCACATATCATTCTAACAAAGTATCGAGAATATAAAATATTAATGATTTATCTACCAATTTAGGTACGATATCGTTATCCTCGTAAAGAGTTGCCTGAAACATTATAAATACCATTTCCTTTGCAGATGGGGACCTCAGAATAGCAAGCATCTGACATCGAGCGAGTAGTAATAGTTGAACTGAGAAACCTAAAGAGAACTAATAACACGTGGTACCTAAATATCCATCAAAACATGGGATAGACAACAAAGAATAATCTCACAGTAACGTTTCAATATAAAGAAAAAGTAACAGTCGACTTAAATGAAGAAAATAACTATGATATTCTACCCGGAATATTGAAGCCCTTTCCTTCGTTGATTTTCTGAACTCACGCCTCTACGACTAACGCCTCGGCCTTTTCAACAATGGCGATCTATTTCATCATCAACGTGAAGACTTAATTACGTTTTCAAATCTTCTTACCCCAACAGTTACCGGCCTTCTAAGAATCATAACATCCTCCTAACCCCTCGAAAACTTGAAACCATCGAAAAATAAAAAAGGCGGAGTTAAGAATATTCGACTGTGTTCTCCTAATCTACTCTGAAATCGGTATTATATAGAACTTCCTCATTCGTTGGATGATTATCCAGGACCGATCTATCACAAATATATAAATTGATTCATTTCCATTTCAAAGAGATGAAATTAAATGAATATAGTATACCTGGTGAAAAATATTCATTACATTTGATTATTCTTCAACTTCAACAACACAAAAAACTCAAAAAGGTTACGCCAGTTACGAATGAGCTGCTACAATCGAAACGTAACCTAACCTAACCTAACCTAATCTCAAAAAGGAATATTCTGTGATCAATATTAACTCAATTGAGATCCCTTTCTCGCGGTTATAAAAAATTTTTAGGCATATACAACGATTAGATCATATACAGGGTGTCCGGGAAAATGTGGGAAATCTCTCGGATTCAGATAAAACATAGAAAAATAAGATGACAAGTTTCCATAATTTTGTTTCCTTGCGGCCCTCCCTACGGAGATACGGCCTCCTAAATGACACCACTGGAAATTCATTTTACTGGAATAAATTTTAAACTACTTGATATAATTTTATGAAAATTTGATATGATAAACAGTAGTAAGGACCTCTTAAAATACTGCCCTGGAATTTAAGTTAGCTCGTTAAGTTTACCAGGGGCGGACTATGTTGTACATCTGAATGCTTACATTTTTAACACCCTGGTATATGGTAAGGAGTTAAAACAAACAAATTTGGATACCTTGAACATTAAGCTAAAGAAAAGGTACTCTTGTTCATTGTCGATAAAATGAGCCGTTTCCGATAAACAAAATAATAAAAGAAGTAACTTTTTTATTTTTGAGCGCTCGTACAACTTACACGAGGGCTATATCATTTCGTCACGATGTCTGTATTTTTCGAATTTTGAGCCGAAAATGGTCTCAAACGATAGAGTTCAACTCACTGATGACGAATCCGTCGGAAAATTTGAGTCTGTCCGGCCGTCCGGCCGTCCGTAAGCACGATAACTCTCGAACAGATCAACCTAGAGACTTGAAATTCTCAGTGTAGGTTCAGATCCCAAATGCCTCGGTTAAGTTCGTTAATGGGCAGAATTCCACCAGGGGTTCCGTAAATATGGCCGTTCAAAATTTTGTTCTCCTGATTACTTTGAAACGACAGATTCGATCAAGATGAAACTTTGCACTCAAATGGAGAATGGGGTGTTCAAACCACATGTGAAATTTTGTCCAGATCGCATAACCAGAACCATTGAAACCATAGAAAATTGTAACTTTTGAACGGAAACGCCTAGGGTCTTGAAATTTTCAGGATAGGTGTGGATCTCGATTGTCGTGATTACTTTTATCTATGAGCAAAATTATACTAGGGGTTCCGTAAATATGGTCGTTTGAAATTTGGTTTTCTTGATAATTTCAAAACTACAGATTCGATCGTGACGGAATTTTGTATACTAATGAAGAATGATATATTCAAGCTACACTTCTCCAGATCACATGACCAGAACTATAGAAACCATAGAAAATCATAACTTTCGAACGGAAAAGCCTAGGGACTTGAAATTTTCAGGATAGGTGTGGATCTGAAATGTCGTGTTCACGTTTATCAATGAGCAGAATTATACTAGGGGTTCCGTAAATACGGTCGTTTGAAATTTTGGTTTCAAGATAATTTTTCAAACTACGGATTCGATCGAGATAAAATTTCATATTTCAATCGAGAATGTTATATAATCAATATTTTGTCCAGATCGCATGACCAGAAGCATAGAAACCATAGAAAATTGTAACTTTTGAACGGAAAGGCCTAGGAACTTGAAATTTTCAGGGTGGGTTTGGATCACGAATTTCACGGTCACGTTTATCAATGAGCAAAATTAGACTAGGGGTTCCGTAAATATGGCCGTTCAAAATATTCTGTTCCTGATAATTTCGAAACCACCGATTTGATTGGAATGAACTTTTGCACCTAGCTGAGGAACAATGTATTCAACCTACGTGCAAAATTTTGTTCAGATTGCATCACCAAGACATTAGATACCGTAGAAAATTCTAGCGAATTATCGAAAAAAAATTGGTCAGCTGAAGCACTGACATGAAATCTGGAGTTTCGCCTAAAGTTGAGATTTTTTTTGATAGCTGTCAAAAATTCCTTCAATTGATTTCTAAAACTGGAAAATGCGAATCTACCTACCAGGTGCATGTACGAGCGCTCAAAAGCTCCTGCCTTCACGGCAGTGCTTTTCGTAATTTTTATTGAAAAGAACCATGAATTCTAATTATTATTTTTGTTAATGTGCCTTTCTGGGCCAAAACTGCATTGTTAAGAAGCTTTGTAATTTTGTCGGATTCAATAACATAAACTAAAAGTTTCTTGTTCCTTGAATAACTTTCATATCTCACTTAGTTGCAGACAAAAAAATTAGAATTCATGGTTCTTTTCACTAGAAATGAAAAAATTACTTCTTTTATTATTTTGTTTTTCGAAAACGGTTCATTTTATCGACAATGAACAGGAGTACCTTTTCTTAAGCTTAATGTTCGAGGTATCCAAATTTATTTTTTTTAACTCCTTATCATACAGGGTGTTAAAAATGTAAGCATTGAAACATACAACCTAGTCCGCCCCTGGTAAACTAAACAAGCTAATTTAAATTTAAGGGCAGTATTTCAAGAGGTCCTTACTATTGTTTATCATATCAAATTTTCATCAAATTATATCAAGTAGTTTAAAATTTATTCCAGTAAAATGAATTTCCATTGGCGTCATTTAGGAGGCCGTATCTCCGTAGGGAGGGCCGCTAGGAAAAAAAATTATTGGAACTTGTCATCTTATTCTTTTATGTTTTATCTGAATCCGAGAGATTTTCCACATTTTCCCGGACGCCCCGTATATTGAAGGCTGAATGGAATACTCAACGCAATCATTACCCACTGAAAAATTTAGCGGGTGAAAAAATAAAAAGATCCAAAAAGTCAATAAGAAACATTGAAAATCCGAATTTTTTTTCAAATGGAAACCCCATTTTTTTCCAATATTAAATTTTGTTATAAAATTGAGCCAATGTTCTGATATACTTTCCTCCGCCTTAACTTCATTATTTGCGCGTATTTCCTGTTTGACACTTATACTATGATACATTTCATCAATTGTAATTATTTCCAATAATGTAACTTATCAATCTCCGAATTAAATGAATCAAAAACACAAAACAAATGAAATGAATTAAATGAATAGAATAAATAAGAAAAATAAAACAAATTGAATGAAAATTAGAGGAAAAAAAATTACGAAAAACACTACCGTGAAGGCAGGAGCTTTTGAGCGCTGGTACATGCACCTTGTAGGTAGATTCGCATTCTCCAGTTTTGAAAACCAATTGAGGAAATTTTTGACAGCTGTCAAACAAATTTAGGCAAAACTAAGGCGTAAATCCAGACTTAAAGTCAGTGTTTTAGGTGACCTTTTTTGTTTTCGATTATTCGCTAGAATTTTCTACGGTATCTATGGTATTGGACACAATTTCCCACGTAGTTTGAATATATTCTTCTTCATCCATGTGCGAAATTTCATTCCAATCCAATAAGTTGTTTCGAAATTATTAGGAAAAAAATAGTTTGAACGGCTATATTCACGGAACCCCTGGTCTAATTTTGCTCATTGATGAACGTGAACGCGAAATTCGCGATCCGAACCTATCCTGAAAATTTCAAGTCCCTAGGCCTTTCCGTTCGAAATTTATGATTTTCTATGGTTTCTATGGTTTTGATCATGCGATCTGGGAAAAATTAAGCTTGAATATATTATTCTCAATAATACAGAATTTCGTCACTATTAAATCCATTGCTTCGAAATTATCAAGAAGACCGAATTTCGAACCGCCATATTTACGGAACCCCTAGTCTAATTTTGCTCATTGATGAACGTGAACGCGAAATTCGCGATCCGAACCTATCCTGAAAATTTCAAGTCCCTAGGCCTTTCCGTTCGAAAAATTTGATTTTCTATGGTTTTTATGGTCCTGATCATGCGATCTGGAAAAATGTAGCTCGAATATATCACTCTCAATTTAAATACAAATTTTCGTCACGATCAAATCCATAGTTTTGAAATTATCAAGACAACTGAATTTCAAACGGCCATATTTACGGAACCCCTAGTCTAATTTTGCTTTGATGAACTCGACTGCGACATTCGAGATCCACACCTATCCTGAAAATTTCAAGTCCCTTGGCCTTTCCATTACGAAGTTATAATTTTCTATGGTTTCTATGGTTCTGGTCATGTATTCTGGACAAAATTTTGTATGTTGCTTGAACACGTCATTATCCATTTGAGTGCAAAATTTCAACTAGATAAAATCTGTAGTTTCGAAGTAATCAGGAGAACAAAATTTCGAGCGGCCATATTTACGGAACCCTAGAGCAAATTTTTCCAAATAACGAACTCAACCGCGGTATTCAAGATTCGAACCTACTCTGAAAATTTCAAGTTTCTAGGTCATCCCGTTCGAGAGTTATCGTGTATACGGCCGGCCGGACGAACAGACCCGAATTTTGCGACGGATTCGTCATCAGTGAGTCGAACATAGTCGATTGAGACCATTTTCGATAATGAACGAGATAAATAAAATAGATGGAATGAATGAAATGAATAGAATGAATGAAATTAATGAAATGAATTCATTAAATAAAACAAATAACAATAATGAAGTGAATATAATGAATGAAATGAATAAAATAAATGGAAAAAATAAAATAAATAAGATGAATGAAATAAATTAAATGAATGAAATGGGTAGAATGAATGATATAGATGAATTAAATTGAAGTAATGAAAAAATAAATAGGAAAGCATAGAAATAAAATGATTCAAACAAATGAAATCAATCAAATGAATAATATCAATGAAATGAACTAAATGAATGGAATAAATAGAAGTAATAGAATAAATGAAATAAATTGAATGAATAAAATGAATAGAATAATTGAAATGAATGAAATAATCAAATGAATGAAATAAATAAGATAAATAAGTTAAGAAAAATAAATGAGATAGATAAAAGAAATAGAAGGGATATACTATGATACATTTCATCATTCGTAGTTATTTCCAATGATAAAACTTATCAATCTCCGATCCTACTACTATCCATTACCAGTGTTGCATTTTTTCACGACGATTGCTAGCACCCATTAATAATATTCCATCAACGTCACCTGCCCAACCAAATCACTTACCATCATCCCTAATTTTCCGTAAAAAATATCCCACATTACCGTTGCTCCTACCACTCGCCTACCAATGTTCAATGAACCTGGATTTTCCAGGACTTTCATTTACATTCGGTCATCCTCCCGAACCCCCTGTTATTAAAGGCGGCGAGGGTAATATTTTTTTTAACCTCATCCTTTCATTAATGCCAAGAACGTGACGCTGGAACAAAGGGAGAGCAACGCACGTTCGGAGCCCACGGTAAAGTTGGACGCATCAGGAAGGATAATTTTTACGAGGAAAATGAAAATCAGCAGCGGCGGCTTCCGAAATTTTTTATGTTCCAGTTAAGCTGTTCGGCAATAAAAGTGAATAATGCGTCGAATGGAAAACGTGAGGGTGTTTCGAATGAGGGGCGTGTATTATTCGATTATGTAACGATAACATCCGGAACGTAGGTATTGCCAGCTTTCATTGTTGGAAAAATTTGATTCGGGAGAGGAGAATGATGTGAAACGATCCAGATCGAACGCAGGTGAAAGCTCGAAAACCTGTATGATTGAGAACATTTTCAGGTCTTTTGCTATCCCACCATTCTTCATTTCAAGGGTTCATATTTTCTTAGAGATGAAACAAGGTCGAATTATATGGAAATAAATTAAGATCCTGCTTTGTTTTCATGTATACTCCGTTTAAGAATTATTGACATCTCGGTTGGCTGTGAAAAATTGAATTTAAGTCGGTGATCGACTATTCAGTAATATTTTGGGTTGCTGAATTCAGGTTGGTATAGGAATAACACTAACATTACCCATAGAAATCTTGCTTTGATGATTTTATCGAAGATATTGGTTAATATGTAATTATAAAAATTTGCTCTGAATTTGAGTATTTTTTGTCTTATGCTATTAAAATGGCTGGAATTGACCAGGATACATCGCGCCTAACAAGAGAACGCCAGGCAGTTTGTCGGTGTTACTTCGAGTTTTTCAAAGATTTGGCATATATTTCCGCTAGTGTTTCAGGTAAACTGTTATTCACCGACTCAAAGTGTATTCTGATTGATCAATGTCTCTTGAATTTTCAGATTTCACCAAGCCCTGTCCGTAAAATATTAGCATGTTGTTATTGTCATTACAGCCTGAAATTAGCAGTGGAAGAAAACCTGTGCGATACGATTATTCCTTCAAAGAGACATTGAATGACTTTGTTTTTTCTAGAATTAAAAACAATGAATATATCAGTTTAGATATCCTTTTCGAACTGGCCAAAGAGCGCCTAGATTTCAATTGATCGAAATCAACATTATATTATATCATAAAAAAAATTGGATACAAATACAGAAAAGTTGATCGAAGGAAAATTCTTACTGATAAACAGAAAAATATTATAAAAATAGTACGATATTGTGATAAATACCGAGAATACATGGAACAAAACGTAAAATTCATTCATCTAGATGAAATTTAGGTATTTAAAAACGATATTCAAATTTGTCAGTGGACACTAGAAAATAATCCAAAAGGTATGCCGAGTATATTCAAGGGTAAAGGCAGAAGGTGCACTATTTTGAATGCTCGAACAATTGATGGATTTTTACCTGGATGTGATCCGATTCTTGAAAGTGGTATTAATGATAAGGATTACTATGAATGGTAAATTATTTCCTAAATGGGTTATTGAAATATTGAAACCTTCCTTGCAAAAGGATGCCCATCAATAGGATTATGTCAGCTTATTCAATAAACACATCCAAATCACTATACTACGTGGAAACAAAGTTTTTAATATTTTTATCTTTGCTCTTGTATCATTCATAGATAATTCAATTTATTTATTATACTTATACTGTATAGTACCCTGTTCACATTCCCTCTGCTAATACAAATGCTATATTGTTCCCAATTCAAAAGTATACTGAATAATTGTAAAATTGCTCATCAATTATAATATTTTCAATAATTCATGGACAGTTTCAATGAATGAAAATAAAAATTGACTTTCTCGAAGTATTCAACACCGAGCAATAAATAATTCACAAATTGGTTCATATATTGATAGTTCGGTACAAATTTCATGTCAAAATTCTCCATGTACTACATTGATTCTTAATTTTTGTTTCTCTCTTATTTCTTAATACATTATAACGTTTTTTCCAATCCATTCTTTTGGCCCTGTGCTTGCGAAGTATCCAAAAATTTTTTTTTGTTGCACCACTAGCTACCTGCTAGAATTCCATTAATTATCCTTCTTGAATCCAGACATAAAATGGTACTCTTATAGTTATATGGTTAGAATTTTGCAAGGTTTTCATTACCAATAGATATTGCATGTTGTGAAAATAAATATTTATTTGAATGATCTTCAATTTTCCATGGTTGACTTTTATATGAGATAATTTCATATGAAAGCATTCCACGATATTTTCGCGCTGTCAAACCTGAACTCCCATGTAGAAACTGCAATCGAAATATTCCGGCTTAATTAATCGATAATTCTGATAATTCGTATACTCAACACTTTTCTAGGTTATATTTATGTTTTATTTCTATGATGAAATTTAGTTACTTTTTGTAACCCAAAATAAAGCCTCGACTGGACGTTCATGGCCTGCTTCGATGTCAATAATTCTTAAATGGACTATAGAAGTGGTGGGTACTGTCGCATTCCAAAATTTACGTTATTACTAGGAGCACCCTCTAAGAGCGAGAACTCCTAGAGAACTTTCGAATTCAACCCACTTCTCAGGATTGTAATTTGCACACAAAATCAACCCAAATCGATACGCTCTTCAAGTGGAGACTAAAATAGAACAACTTCGTAATTATCTATTCAGTGTTCGCGTGGATGTATAGAATATGTGCCACTAGTTTCAGGTTTTCTGTTGTTATTATCTTCAAATTAGTTGTAATTGGAATAATCATTTACGACATCATCAGTTAGGCTTTAATTCCAGCATTGCGTGTTATTTCGTACTTCGATTCGCAAAGTTGTTTATGAAGCGGAGGCAGAAGCTATTGTTGTGGGGTGGACGGAAATGTCATCGTTGATATTTGAATTTGTTTTTTCGATAAAATGGTTACCAGGCAAAGAAAGTGTCTCTTCGAGGACGCACCCTGGAATGAGTAAGATAATTGTTCACAACCCTTTCCACAATTGCAGCCCTTAATTCTGGATTATTCATGGAACAAAGAGGTGAGGTCTACTGGATAACTGGGCCATTTCCGTATATTCAAATGAGAAAGCGAAAATGAGAATATCCTGAGCTGCTTTCTGGATAAACCGTTACAATTATAAAGGCTGAAACTGAATAATATGATCTACTACTCACAAATGACAGTTCTTAGGCCATTTATTGAGTACTCACGCTCAACGTTCTAAAATAACACTCACGCTGTTCATAGATTTGTGAGGGGGAAGTTGCAAGAGGAACAATGTTCTTAATTGGAGATTAAACACCAAACGACGCTGTTAAATTAACCGTTCATACATAAATGCTGAAGACATGGTGCGTCATTGTCGAGATGACAATTCAACTATAACAGTTATATAAAATCCATATTACCTGAGTGTACGTCATCCAACAACAGGGCTCGACTTGATTCGCGTCCAGGCCCCAAAATTCCAACTCTTCCTCGAATAATGGCCCACAGACATCTGACGGATAATGTAATTTACCAGTCCTGAAAAATCAGAAAGCATGAAATTCGCACTTATTGCGATTATTAATTCTCGAAGTTATACAATTTTTTGGTTGAGTTAATGGGCAATTCCAGGCATATAAGAGATAATATGTTCAGACATATTGGACTGTATTCAATTTCGTTGAAACTGTTCGAGAAAGAATATCCCACAGCAGAAATTTTAAGTTTCATTTTGGATATTGTTGAACTTATTCAATCAATAAAATGAATGAATAAAAGAATATAGCTAAATTGGAAAAAAAAATTACGAAAAGCACTGCCGTGAAGTCAGGAGCTTTTGAGCGCTCGTACATCCACCTTGTAGGTAGATTCGCATTTTCCAGTTTTAGAAATCAATTGAAGGAATTTTCGACAGCTGTCAAACAAAATTTCAAACGACCGTATTTACGGAACCCCTAGTGTAATTCTGCTCATTGATAAACGTGAATGCCACATTTCAGATCTACACCTATCCTGAAAATTTCAAGTCCCTAGGCCTTTCCGTTCGAAAGTTATGATTTTTATATGGATTCTATGGTTCTGGTCATGCGATCTAGAGAAATGTAGCTTAAATATATTATTGTCCATAAGAATACAAAATTTCGTCACGATCGAATCTGTAGTTTGGAAATTATCAAGAAAACTAAATTTCAAACGACCATATTTACGGAACACCTAGTATAATTTTGCTCACAGATCAACGTGATCACGACATTCGAGATCCACACCTATCCTGAAAATTTCAAGTCCCTAGGCGTTTCCGTTCAAAAGTTACAATTTTCTATGGTTTCTATGGTTCTGGTGATGCGAGCTGAATTAAATTTTGCATGTAGCTTAAACACCTCATTTTCCATTAGAGTGCAAAATTTTATCTCGATCGAATCTGTAGTTTCAAAGTAATCAGGAAAACAATTTTCTATGGTTTCTATGGTTCTGGTGATGCGAGCTGAACAAAATTTTGCATGTAGCTTGAACACCTCATTTTCCAGTAGAGTGCAAAATTTTATCTCGATCGAATCTGTAGTTTCAAAGTAATCAGGAAAACAAAATTTCGAGCGGCCATATTCACGGAACCCTTAGGCGGATTCTGCCCAATGACGAACTCAATCTCGGCATTCGAGATTCGAACCTACCCTGAAAATTTGAAGTTTCTAGGACATTCCGTTCGAGAGTTATCGTGTATACGGACGGACGGACAGACTCAAATTTTCCGACGGATTAGTCATCAGTGTGTCGAACATAGTCGTTTGAGACCATTTTCGGCTCAAAATTCGAAAAATACAGACATCGTGACGAAATGATATAGGCCTCGTGTAAGTAGTACGAGCGCTCAAAAATGAATGAAATGAATAAAATAAATGAAATGATCAAAATGAAACATACATAATCAATGAAATAAATGAAATGAATGAATATAATAAATAGAATAAATAAAATTAATTAAATGAACGTAATGTATAGAATAAATGAAATAAATATGAAAGAATGAAATAAATGGAATGAAATGAATAGAGAGAAAGCGCTTTTGAGCACTAGTTCCTCCACCTTGTAGGTATATTCGAATTTTCCAGTTTTAGAAAACCAACTGAAGATATTATTGATAGCTGTCAAAAAAAATTTCAAAAACTAGGGTGAAACTCCAGACTTAGCGTCAGTGCTCTAGGTGACCAAATTTTTTTTCGCTAATTCGCTAGAATTTTCTATGGTATCTATGGTCTTGGTAATGTTATCTAGACGGAACCCCTAGTCTGATTTTGCCCATTGATAAACGCTCGGATAAACGTGACCGCATCATTCAAGATCTACACCTATCCTGGAAATTTCAAGGCCTTTCCGTTCGAAAGTTATAATTTCTATGGTTTCTATGGTTCTGGTCATGCGATTTGCACAACATTTCATCTCGATCGAATCAGAAGTTCCGGAGTGATCAGAAGAACAAAATTCCGAAAGGTCATATTTACAGAACCCCTGGTCGAATTTTGCCCAATAACGAACTCAACTGCGGCATTTGAGATTTGGACCTACCCTGAAAATTTTAAGTTTTTAGGTCATTCTGTTTGAGAGTTATCGTGTATACGGACGGCTGGACAGACAGACTCGTATTTTTGGACGGATTTATCATCAGTGAGTCGAACCTTGTCGATTGAGACCATTTCCAACTCAAAATTTGAAAAATACAGACATCGTGATGATATGATATAGCCTACGTGTAAGTAGAACGAGCGCTCAAATATAGATGAAATAAATAAAATAAATGAACTAAATGAAATGGGTAAAATGAATTGAAGAAATGAAATAAACACATAAATCGAATAAATAAAATAAATAGAATGAATGAAATTAATGCAATGAAGAGAATGAATGAAATTAATTAAATGAATGACAAATGAAATGAATAGAATGTAAATACATGAAATGAATGACAATTATGAAATGAATATAATGAATGAAATGAATAAAGTTAACACAATGGAATAAATAGAAAAAATAAAATGAATAAGATAAATGAAATGAATATAATGAATGGAATGAATAAAATTAATACAATGGATGGAATAAATAGAAGAAAAAAGATAAATAAGATGAATGAAATAAATAAAACAAATAAAATAAATGAAATAAATGAAATGACTCAAATGAATAAAATGAATTGAAGGAATTAAATGCAAAGCAATAGAATGAATGAAATAAATGATAAATGAAATAAATATAATGAATTGAATGAATAAAATGAATGACAATAATGAAATGAATATAATACATAAATGAAATAAATAATATTAATGAAATCGATGAAATAAATAGAAGAAACAAAATGAATCCGATAAATAGAATATTTGAAATAAATAAAATAAAGAAAATATATAAAAAAAATAAAATAAATGAAATAATCAACTACCTTATGAAGCAATGGGAGTTGAGCCCATAATGAAGAGTCAAATTCATTGGGAAAGTAACAGGACATTATAGAACCATTGATATATAACTTTGAAGCACAGTATGCAACAAGGGCTTAATTGCCAACACTACCACTTTACGAACACCTGATACCTATAGAATAGCTTCTATATATAACTTTTTTCTTTTTTAACAAATTTGAATAATATGTAACTGGCAGGAAGACTCCGGTCGCTAGCCGATTGATCATTTCACATCTGTATCAATAAAGTTATATTTCTCTCTCTTGAATAAAATTAATAGAATAAATGAAATAAATAAAATAAATCAGAAAGATGAAATGAATAAAATAAATGAATTGAATGGAATGAATGAAAGAAATAAAATGAATAAAATAAATGAAATAAATGAAATAAATGAAATGAATAAAATAAATATAATAAATGAAATGAACAAAATAAATAAAATGAATAAAATAAATGAAATAAATGAAATAAATGAAAGAAATGAAATAAATAAAATGAATGAAATGAATAAAATAAATGAAATGAATGGAATAAATGGGATAAATAAAATAAACCAAATGAATGAAATGAAAAAAATGAATAAAATCAGAAAAATAAATAAAATAAATGAAATAAATTGAATGAATGGAATAAATAAAATAAATAAAATGAATCAAATAATTAAATGAATCAAATACATTGAATAAATTAAATAAATCGAATGAAACAAATAAATGAAAAAAAACAAAATGAATAAAAAATATACGTGAATATGAATATACAGGGTGTCCGGGAAAATGTGGGAAATCTCTCGGATTAAGATAAAACATAAAAGAATAAGATGACAAGTATCCATAATTTTTTTTCCTAGCGGCCCTCCCTGCGGAGATACGGCCTCCTGAATGACGTCACTGGAAATTCATTTTACTGAAATATATTTTAAACTACTTAATATAATTTAATGAAAATTTGATATGATGAACAGTAGTAAGGACTTCTTAGAATACCGCCCTTCAATTTAAATTAGCTCGTTTAGTTTACCAGAGACGGACTAGGTTGTACGTTTTAATGCTTACATTTTCAAAATCCTGTATGATAAGAAGTTGAAAAAACCAAATTTGGATACCTTGAACATTGAGCTAAAGAAACGGTACTCTTGTTTGTAGTCGATAAAATGAACCGTTTTCGAAAAACAAAATAATAAAAGAAGTAACTTCTTTATTTCTATTAAAAAGAATCATGAATTCAAATTTTTTTTGTCTGCAACAAAGTATGATACGAAAGTTATTAAAGGAACAAAAAAGTTTTAGTTTATGTTATTGAATACGACAAAATTTGTTTCTTATCACATCCAATGAAACGTATGTATTTTTGTTAAGGTGCCTTTCTGAGCCAAAACTGCATTGTTGAGAATCTTTGTAATTTTGTCGGATTCAATAACGTAAACTAAATATAATAACTTTTTTATTACACTTTGTTGCAGACAAAAACAAGAAGAACAAGAGTACCCTTTCTTTAGCTTAATGTTCAAGGTATTCAAATTTGTTTTTTTTTAACTCCTTATCATACAGGGTGTTGAAAATGTAAGCATTAAAACTTACAACCTAGTCCACGCCTGGTAAAATAAACAAGCTAATTCAAATTTAAAGGCAGTATTTTAAGAGGTCCTTACTATTATTTATCATATCAAATTTTCATTAAATTATATTAGTAGTATAATTATAAGTAGTTTAAAATTCATTCCAGTAAAATGAATTTCCAGTGACGTCATTCAGGAGGCCGTATCTCCGTAGGGAGGGCCTCTAGAAAAAAGAGTTATGGGAACTTGTCATCTTATTCTTTTATGTTTTATCTGAATCCGAGAGATTTCCCACATTTTCCTGGACACCCTGTATAGAAATCATTTTTGGAATTCTGAATTGCCATAATTGATATATCAAAAATAAGTACCATAAACAAGTAGTCGGCTCAAAAAACGGGGCTGATGAACATAAATTCACCAACGTATAGGGAATCCCACAATTCCGCCAATTTGCAGGGAGTAAAAAATTGATTGATAATTTAGGGAAAAGTCCCAAATGATTCATTTCCATAAAATGTGGAAAAAGTGTTGAATGTGAGAAGAACAGGGTTGACCGGCAAATTGGGAACACAAAACGATTTTTGATTAGGTTCACCAACGAGAGAGGTGGAGAATTAGTTTACGTGGGTCCTAAATAAGTTAGAGAAGGCAGTTGATTTCGGAGGAACTTACGGAAAGGTCCTCGAAGTCACTCGCTTCTAGGATAGGTAGTGAAATGATTTTAGAAGTTGTATTACAATTATTTCAAAGTCGTAAGTAAATCTTTTTCCTAAAACACTTCTTATGTAACTGAGTATATTTAATTGTCCCGTTCTTCATGCGAAGTGAAGGAATAATTCCATGCCTCTGCCTCCGTCACTGAAACAAAGATACACCATCCCCCGTTTTCCATCTATTTAATCCCCGTAATGAAACAAGACAATGTTCTACAATGATAATGAAAGATTCAGCTGAACAAATGGCGTGTTTACTGCCTCTCAAAACCGAATCCTATGGCCATTAAAAACTTGCCTCACGAATGGCTTGGATACATTGCAAATAGGGTAGTAGCTTTTCGCCACTAACCCAGACGTCATAGGAAAAGCTTTGTTATTAGTCATACATAGCTAGCTCATAAAATAAATGAAGACATATCTTCACATGGGGATTTTCAGTTTTTCATTTGAAAAATTAATTCCTTTGTTCCAGAAACAGGAGAATCATGATTAAGGAATTGTTGAGCACTACTGGTGAAATTCAGCACCTTGTTGCGTTTTTCCGGGAAATAAAAGTCAATTTTGGAGTAAAAACATTAAATTTTTTTTCGATTTCTCGAAAAAGTTTCTGTAATAGAAAGCGGATATGACCAGTACTGACCAATCGCCGCTCCCTACACCGATTACTTGAAAGAACACTGGACGCTGTTTGGTTGATTCGCCAATCAAAGTCAAGATACTTCAGAGTATTCATGACGTCACAAAAAACCGCGATACCTCGGTTGTTTCAATGTCTCGCTGAATTCGAATTATATCTTTGTCAGTACGAGGACTCACGACCCCATGAATTAATCGATATATCAATCTAAATTTTGTTGAAGAGTTTAATTTCATTGGCACGAAGGTGGGATAATTAATGCTTCAACACTTTAGAACCCGTTTTCTCACTATAATAGCTTAAACCGCGGAAACAAACAATGTCAACGGTAACTCAGTCCCTCAAATTTAATTTTTGATGATTTCATCAAAACTTGATAGAATAAAACTTAGACGGGGAAAGGCCAGTTCCGAAAATTCATTTCAGGGTGACGAAGACTCGAGAATTTTAAATGAATGCTGATATAATTAGTGGGTATTGACGTTGTTCTCTCAAGAATTAATTAAGAAAATTTCGAGTTGATGAAGTCGAGGCATCTCGACTGAAGAGTCGTAACTTTTCGATGAGTGATTCTTGAAGCGAACGACCAGCCGACGAGTTCAATGGGTGCTGATAATCAAGATCAACTTTGCCTGGAAATGACGAAATTCGTGTTTTGAGATCAATTTTTTTCATTCATTTCATTCAGTTGTACTGGGTGTTCCGAAAAAAGTTCCAATTTTGTTTAAACCAATGAATATTCAATTACTATGCTTATTAACCTGTTAACTAACCTGTAGTAGTTGAGCACTTGAGCGAATACTCCTGGATGTCTGTCGAAAAAATACTCATTCAGAATTGGATCGTAGTTTGCCAGAGCCTCCGTCAGTCTGGAGAGTCTGGTTGCTGGAATTTTCTTCAAAGTTGCT
The DNA here is from genome assembly GCA_963966015.1 of Aphidecta obliterata. NCBI lineage: Eukaryota > Metazoa > Arthropoda > Insecta > Coleoptera > Coccinellidae > Aphidecta > Aphidecta obliterata. The sequence goes on along the minus strand of OZ014431.1, from coordinate 12,721,007 downwards.
TTGTAAGTTTCATGCCTAATTCCGCCGACATTCAGGACTACGCGGTTCTCCGCGTCCATGTTTATGAGGTTCATATCTCTGAAAAAAAACCAGTATGAGAAAATGTACAAGCATATTGTATTCGTAATATTTTTTTCAATGCTGCTGGGATAATGAAAATCAAAAGTTATTGGTTATTTGAAAAGAAAGGACACATAATTTCTTTCTTCTCCTCCTGTTCCAATTTTCAATTTATTTTTTATATAAAATAACATTCGTGATGTGTCATCCAAATCCAAAAATTATATCCCACAATGAGACAAAACGTACGAGATGTATTAACTGAAGTGAACTGCCGCGAAAATTACTACTTGAACTCACAAAGGAGCCCTCAAAGCCGATAACTGAAAGAACTCACCCAATTAGTTCACTCCAGTGTTGTTGAAACGTCGTATCTGATAAGGCAATTCTTGCCGAGGTTCGAAGCCATAGGCACGGTTACCTCCGATATTCTATACCAAGACAAAGAACCAATTAAGCCATTTATAGTTTCAAAGATGATCATTCTTCCAGCTATTGAAAAGGGAGCTCAGTCGATCAGTTTTTTCGTATGCGAAAATCGAGGAAATTAATTCGGATTGTTTGGTCCCCTTCCTAACTATAAACTATAAACTTGGTCTTAACAGTTACTCGAATGGAATTGTGGAATGAGGTTCTTCGCGTATGAAAAATCGTTTATATAAAATATTCACCCGGGCCAAGTATTTCGAAATCAAAGTTACCCGCAACTATGAGAAATTCCCAGCCCGGATCTGATTGTGATTGTGATTGAGTATTGATATCTAAATGTGTGGATATTACCAGCTGTCTGAGGTAAGTATACGGGAAATCATCTACGATGCGTATGACGCCTAAGTTTTCCGATCTCAACCCCTGTGATTTCTTTCTTTGGGGTCATTTGAAAACTTTCGGGCATAAGTGACGGTGAGATGAATGCGAACGAACTAAGACAACACATTCAAAATGCTTGTGGCATTATTCCTTGAGCAAACTGATGTGTGACCATTTCGAACCATTTCTGTAAACAATTTGGATCCATTTTATCGGTTAGTTTGCGAAATTCCTAATTTCGTTGATGTTGAAAGAGAATACGAATTTGCGATGAATTCCGAAAAGGGATCGCACGTATCCTATCAGAGAAATAACACGATCCAGAGTATTCAGATATTGATGCACCTTTTTCAAATTCAATATTTTATATGATCAACTTCCTTGGAAAACACCCTGTATACATTGACTGAATGAAGTTAATAATAAGATGAATTAATTTTTCTCCTAAATATTATTCATAATGGCTAGTTGATTGAAGATGTTTGAAAAAAGAATTATATTCCAGACTTTCCTTCGTTGACCTAACCTCACCTGTATATTGATTCATTTTGGGAAATTCATCTGCCATATGAAAGAAAAATTTTTTGTGTTTCATTACTTAATGCCAGTATTACTAAATATTTGAAGAAATGGCTAGAATTCGTGATGAACTACCTCAATAATCATTCTGTCCAAATTGGATATTTTTGTATTGAAGTTGTTCGAAGTAATTTTCAGAAGAAGAATATAATATTTTTTTGTCCCAACTCAGCCTAGCCTGCCCTAAATATAAATTCATAACGAGCATCAGATTTGCCATTTGAAATAAATCTGAATTTATCCAGTTTAATTACTTTATGCGAGTCTTTCTACATAGTTTTGAAATGGCTGGATAATATGTATATTGACAGAATGAAGTTGATGATGTTTGAACTCATTCATAGAACAATTTAGAAGCGCTTGTAGGTAGATTCGCATTCTCCAGTTTTAGAAACCAATTGGAAAGATTTTGACAGCTGTCAAAGAAAATTTCAAACTGAGGCGGAAATCAAGACTTCCAGTCAGTGCTTTAGGTGACCAATTTTTTTTCGATAATTCGCTAGAATTTTTTACGTTATCTATGGTCTTGGTAATGTGATCTGGACAAAATTTCCCACGTAGTTTGAATACATTATTCTTCATGTATTCGCGAAATTTCATCCCAATCCAATAAGTAGTTTCGAAATTATCAGGAAAAGAATAGTTTGAACGGCTATATTTACAGAACCCCTAATCTAATTTTGCTCATTGATGAACGTAATCACGAAATTCGCGATCCGAACTTATCCTGAAAAGTCCCTAGGCCTTTCCGTTCGAAAGTTATCATTTTCCATGGTTTCTATGTTCTGATCATGCGATCTGGACAAAATGTAGCTCGAATATATCATTCTCCATTCAAATACAAAATTTCGTCATGACCAAATCCAGAGTTTTGAAATGATCAAAAAAACTGAATTTCAAACAGCCATATTTACGGAACCCCTAGTCTAATTTTGCTCATTGATGAACGTGACAACAACATTCGAGATCATCACCTATCCTGAAAATTTCAAGTCCCTAGGCATTTCCATTACAAAGTTATAATTTATAATAATTATATAAGTTATAATTTATAATATAAAAAACTGAATTTCAAACAGCCATATTTACAGAACCCCTAGTCTAATTTTGCTCATTGATGAACGTGACAACAACATTCGAGATCATCACCTATCCTGAAAATTTCAAGTCCCTAGGCATTTCCATTACAAAGTTATAATTTTTCATGGTTTCTATGGTTCTGGTCATGCGAGCTGGACAAAATTTTGCATGTAGCTTGAACACGTAATTTTTCATCGGTGTGCAAAATTTCACTTCGATCGAATCAGTAGTTTCGAAGTAATCAGAAAAACAAAATTTCGAGCTGCCATATTTACGGAATCCCTGGGCGAATTTTGCCCGATAACGAACTCAACCCGCGGCATTCGAGATTCAAACCTACCCTGAAAATTTCAAGTTCCTAGGACATTCTGTTCGAGAGTTATCGTGTATACGGACGGACGGACGGCTGCCGGACAGACAGACTCGAATTTTTTGACGGATTCGTAATCAGTGAGTCGAACTCTGTCGTTTGAGACCATTTTTGGCTCAAAATTCGAAAAATACAGACATCGTGACGAAATGATATAGCCCTCGTGTAAGTAGTTCGAGCGCTCAAAAAGGATTATATTCAACACGGACCTTTATTTACCTAACTCCACCTTAATATCAATTCATTTTGAGAATTATATCTGCCAAATGAAAGAAAAATTTATTGTGTTTCACTTCCTTATAAAGTATTACTAGATATTTAGAGAAATGGCTAGATTTTTCGATGAACTACCTCAATAATAATTCTGTCCAAATTAGATATTATGTAAATTGACTGAATGAAGTTGAAAATAAGATAAATTAATTATTTCACTCAGATTTGATTCAAAATGACTAGTTGAGGTTGTTCAAAGTAATGTTCAGAAAAAAAATATAATGTTTCTTCTTGCCCAACTCAACCTAACCTAACCTCAATATAATTTCAATTTGAGGATTAGATCCGCCATTTGAAATAAATCTAAATTTATCGTGTTTCATTACTTCATGCGAATCTTTCTGAATAATTCTAAAATGGCTAGATAATATGTATATTGACAGAATGAAGTTGATGATATGATAAATTAATATTTCACCTAGATTTAATTCATAATGGCTAGTTGGAGATGTTTGGTCTTATTTATAGAAAGAGGATTATATTCAACACCGACCTTTATTAACCTAACCTCATCTGAATATCGATTCATTTTGAGAATTATATCTGCCATATGAAAAAAACATTTTTTGTGTTTGATTACTTCATGCCAGTATTACTAGATATCTGAAGAAATAGCTAGATTTCTTGATGAACTACCCCAATAATCATTCTGTCCAAATTGGAAATTATGTAAATTGACTGAATGAAGCTAATATTGAGATAAATTAATTATTCACTGGGATATTATTCAAAATGGCTAGTTGGAGTTGTTGGAAGTAATGTTCAGAAGATCAGAAGAAGAATATTATTTTTCTTCCCTCCCAACTCTACCTAACCTGACCTCAATATAAATTAATTTCGAGAATTGAAATAAATCTGAATTTATTGTATTTCATTACTTTATACGAGTCTTTATAATTAGTTCCAAAATGGCTAGATTTTTCGATTAATTCTACCTCAATAATCACTTTGTCTGAACTGGAAACAACGGGTAAAAAAGCAGTATTTCAAGAAAGGCAGAATGTCTCATACAAGAAGGTGAGAACCCTGAATCATTCTTATTCGAAGTTTCCGGAGTTGATTTAAATTCAATAATGTATAAAATTCAAGAATTCTGGACTGGAAGAAAAGTTTCAAGAGACTACCAAATCCCACTTCTGACACCAATGTAACGAGTATAGTCCAAATTCTTCTTAATCAATCTATTCACATTTCACTAACATACTAATTTATTCACACACCATCTAATTTATTTTGACGCTATTTAGTCCTATACTGTACTCTCTCTGCTTAGGGCCGATGTTGATTTATATATCGCCACCTAGTTTCTCGAAGGATCCGGAACGTCGCGGTCTGTCGAGAACGGCGTGGTCGCATCTAGAAGGCTCGAGAGCGACAGGTCTGGCATAAGTTCGTTACAATATAACGAATTAATCCATTGTGTTTCAATACTTCCTCCGAGTCTCACCAGATATTTTTCGAAAAAGCTAGGTAAATAAACATAAAGGAACATAAACATATTTTTCTACCTCGATAATCACTATTCAATAATCCCTCAATCTTACAGGCTGGTTACATATCATCTACGAGACCGTTTCAGCTACAACGAACTAAAAGCTTCAACCCTCTCAAGAAAGGAAGCAATATAGTTCATTAGGTCACAGCGCACCGAACACCCCTTCTTTTACCTCATGAACGCCATGAACACCAATCCTGCGAAAAACCCTCACAAATCGTTCAGTCCATATTTCAAAAGGAAAGAAATTTATTCTGATTGAACAAACAAATTCGGGGGTGATTACAGAACAAACCCATTTAAGTTGTGTGAACGAGAAATCCCTTACAGAAAGCAAGGAGGTCATGAAAGTTTATTCTACTTATCGGGTCCTGACATGTAATATGATAGTATTGACCAAACAGACCATGCAACAAAGGGGTGACGTGCCCCATAAACCCTACGCCATGCGCACACCCGGATCTTACCCTTCTTTCAACGATTTCTTGGAAGCGTGAAGACATAAAAAGTATGTCCCATTTTCAATGAGCGAAAGGTTGGCGATGCACGATATGCGTTTTATCAACCGGAAGGAATTGGATGAAATTTTTCGAAGATAAAATCAGTTTGAAATAAGGGGAAGATTTTATTCTCATTCACTGGGATTTTACGCGATTATGTGCATGAAATCTGGAGTGGTCGGAGATGGAAACTTGTGTTCGATTGCCTTTCAAGCTATTCAGATTCTTCACACATTCTGAATGACACCATATTGCTCATATATTCATCACGAGAACATGCATTATGAGGTATTTTATCAATTTCTTCATCTGGGACGTTCTATATATGAATTTACTTCTAGAAAATATTTGTTATGTATTCTGTAAATTTTCTTTCGGTGATCCACCAAATAAATTTTTTTGACAACAGATGAATCACCTAGGGGTGAGAAATTTACCACTCAAGAGCTTCGGGAAGTTCACAAACAATAAAGCAACATTACGAGACCGAAGAAAGAAAGCTCACGTTATACTCCGCAGACCCATTCGGATTGATCATAAAAACGGTCGTATATTTTTTCAATTTCGCAGGGAAGAGAAAATCGCGGAAATATTTATATTTGCCGGGGTATGATGTGAATTTGGGGTTTTATATTTCCTACGCACTTTCTTGGAATTTCCTCTCGATATAGAATTCAAAGGAATTGGTTCTCTTCGATGTCTTCGCGTTCAAAAGGAATAGAATTTCGATTTGCTTGTTGAATTTTTATGTTTTCTTTCATTTCAGTTTCAATAAACCATTCAATGGTTGAGAATTCCGAATTTTTGTAAGTTTTCAACTCGATGACCTTTAGAGCATTCACACCTTAGCTCAGTCAATGAAAGAAAACTTTTTTCATATCTCCCAAACGGTATCTCGTACGGTACGAAAATGGAAGGACTTCAAATTTCCTACAAAATTTTTTCAATTATCTTCTTTGTACCTTAAACAGTATCTGAGATATCCGCAGCCGGAAGTCACTAATTGAGGAAAAGTGAATTTTCACTTCACGTTTTTCGACGAAAATTTCCTTTAAGCGCCTCAACCTTACACTGTTTTGCCATACCCATCAAAAAACAAGTTGAAGAGCATTGAATTTCCTTCCCAATAATATTCATTTAATTCTGTATCATAAGCAGGTTCAGATTTATTGTTAATTTTTAAAGAAAACTCTTCATTACACCATTTTGAGGGTTGAATAGTATATTACTGTCTGAATTATGGCAGAGTGACTATACGAAACCAGGAATATTTCAGAAGATATGTTGTTATGGTTGTTTTCAGAGGTGGGTCAGTTTTTGACAGGTGCTAGAACTCAAAATGAGTCAAAATTCTAAAAATCCTTCAAAATAAATATTCATCAGGGCCGAGTGTTTCGAAATCAAAGTTACCCGCGAATCTGAGAAATTTCCAGCACGGACCTAACTTAGGTACGTATTGAGATCAAAATGTGTTCATTGAGTGCGTTCAGTTTACGGGAAATCATTTGACAGAGCGTATGATTTTTGTGACGGTTTCCACTTTTGGGGTCATTCGAAAACAGTGTATAGTTACGGTATGGTGAATAGTGCTGAAGAACTAAAACAACGTATTGAAAATCCTTATGACATTATTCGTGAGCAAACTGATGTGATAGTTGCTGCCTGTAATAATTCGTTATTACGCCAGGCAAGATTTTGGCCACATCAAACGATGGTGACCTTTTCGAACAATTTCTGTGAACAATTTGGATCAATTTTATCGGTGAGTTTGTGAACTTCCAAATTTTGTTTCTAGGACCTTTTCAGTCAATAATTGTTCCTGCTCTTAGTTTTAACTTCAAGAATTATACCGTTCAAGAAAAATCACCTAATAAAAGTTGAAAAAGAAAGTACAAATTTGCGATTAAAACCCAGCACTTTATTTACTTGCTGCAATGCATATGGCACCATGATTCATGGCAGATTTCCCGACAGGGTAGTATTAAGATGATGATGCCCAAGATTTTTTCTACTTTTTGAGCGCTCGTACTACTTACACGAGGGCTATATCATTTCGTCACGATGTCTGTATTTTTCGAATTTTGAGCCGAAAATGGTCTCAATCGACTATGTTCGACTCACTGATGACGAATCCGTCGGGAAATTCGAGTCTGTCCGTCGGTAAGCACGATAACTCTCGAACGGATCCACCTAGAGACTTGAAATTTTTAGTGTAGGTTCAGATCCCAAATGCATCGGTTGAGCTTTTTAATGAGCAGAATTCCACCAGGGGTTCCGTCAATATGGCCGTTCAAAATTCTGTTCTCCTGATTACTTCGAAACTACGAATTTGATCGAAATGAAACTTTGCACTCGAATGGAGAATGAGGTGTTCAAGCTACATGTGAAATTTTGTCCAGATCTCATGACCAGAACCATAAAAATTATAGAAAATTGTAACTTTTGAACGGAAAAGCCTAGGAACTTGAAATTTTCAGGGTGGGTTTGGATCGCTAATATTGCGGTCACGTTCATCAATGAGCAAAATTAAACTAGGGGTTCCGCGAATATGGCCGTTTAAAATATTCATTTTCTGATAGTTTCGAAACTACTGATCGGATTGGAATGAAATTTTGCACCTATCTGAGGAATAATGTATTCGAACTACGTGCAAAATTTTGTCCAGATCGCATTACCAAGACCATAGGTACCGTAGAAAATTCTAGCGAATTATCGAAAAAAAATTGATCAGCTGAAGCACTGACATGAAGTCTGAAGTTTCGCCTAAGTTTCAGAATTTTTTTGACAGCTGTCGAAAATTCCTTCAATTGATTTCTAAAACTGGAAAATGCGAATCTACCTACAAGGTGCATGTACGAGCGCTTAAAAGCTCCTGCCTTCACGGCAGTGCTTTTCGTATTTTTTTTTTTCAAATTGAATGAATAGTGCCCTTCAATTTTTTTTCTTATGGGTACTGCGGAAAAGTGAAAGGTTCAGTGGTTAGAAGAGAATTCGTGAAAAACGTGAGTTGAAAATGCACTTTTCGTTAGTTAGTGATTTTTGGCTGCGAATATCTCGGAAACTATTGAATTATAATAAAAAAAATAATGAAATCAATCATGTTGGGAATTTGAAGAGATTTTAATATATAAATGAGTAGCAGACTCTCTTACGCGTTGCTGTGGCTTAAGTATACGTATACGTTTGGGTTAGGTAAACAATTATATTATAGTAAACTGTTCAAACTAGTTTACCTAACCCAAACGTTCCCTAGTTCCCAAACAGTTCCAAATTTCTTCAGTTTTGGGTAAGACCCAGAAACTTGGCATCACTCCTTGCACGTTATCGCTCTTGTCGAGTGATTGGATGTAGTGGGGACGCCGTCGTTTTGAGACACGCGTTGCCACTTAGATAATCATTTCTCTTTGTCATAAATAATGAATAAATAAGTTGCAATAAAAAAATATTGCAACTTTAAATTGAGATATAAACTATCCTATCTTTCAAACTGGATCAAACTGCACTTGTTGGCAAGCGAAGTTTAATAAATTGTCCTAAATATCTATCGAAAGATATCATGTCTATGAGAATCATAAATAGAAGCTCTTCATGAAAAGTGACACTTTTCCTCCTTATGAAATAATATACTATTTCTTTGAAACTTGTTTTTTTTCCGTGATAAAAACTTCCCTATTGAACCAAGAGCCTTTCCAATTATAATTTATATAAAACTTACAATAGAATAACTTATATGATTTCCACTTCATTGGGTTAAATTCCACGACACGTGTTTCGATGCTAAGCATCATCTTCAGGTGGTTAAGGTATAACTAAATTACTTCTCTAAACTGTAAAGGTACCTACTAATACAACTAATCTTATCACTAGATGGGGGTAATGGTCAATCCTATGCGCAACTCCTTGTGCGAGATGAATATTTGATGATATCTTAATGATGCTTTCAAGGATGAAATTATGCCTATCTTACCACAAATAAGTGAGAAGACTGTTTTTTACTTAATTCAGAAGTGAGGAAAATTGTTTACTTCAAAAAGGATTAAATAGTGGTGAATATTTCAAGTCTTCTTTATCGTTTAATAAGAAAACAGACGGGTTTTGTTCATTAATCTCAATGCTCTCCAAAAGATTTAATTTTCTACTTTTATTTTCCGTATTCCAAATTTCGAAGTCTTCTTAAAAAGCATGATTATTAATTTTCAAATGATCCGCGTATGCCGAATGTCCTCTACTATTAATAAAACAATTTCTATGTTCTAGTACTCTTGTTTCGAAATTCCTACCTGTTTGTCGTATGGAAGAACATGAGCAATCTCCGTAAGTTAATATATATACACCACATTCATTTGATTTATCCGTTTTATCTTTTCTTTTCAATATATCTTATCTTATCTTATCAATATATCTGCCCAAATTGTTCGTGGTCTTAATATGCAACTGAAATATCAGAATTGTTTTTGAAAAATTACGAAAAGCACTGCCGTGAAGGCAGGAGCTTTTGAGCGCTGCTCGTACATTCACCTTGTATGTGGATTCGCATTTTCCAGTTCAGTGATTCAAGTGACTAATTTTTTTTCGATAATTCAATAGAATTTTCTACGGTATCTATGGTCTTGGTGATGCGATCTGGACAAAATTTCGCACGTAGTTTGAATACATTATTCTTCAGCTAGGTGTGAAATTTCATTCCAATCCAATCAGTAATTTCGAAATAATCAGGAAAAAAATATTTTGAACGGCCATATTTACGGAATCCTCTGTCTAATTTAGCTTATTTATGAACGTGACCGCGAGATTCGCGATCCAAATCCCCCCTGAAAATTTCAAGTTCCTAGGCCATTCTCTTCGGAAGTTATAATTTTCTATGGTTTCTATGGTTATGGTCATGCGATCTGGACAAAATGTTGCTTTAATATAGCATTCTCGATTAAAATACAGAATTTTATCTCGATCGAATCCGTAGTTTCGAAATTATCGAGAAAACAAAATTTCAAATGACCGTATTTACGGAACTCCTAGTATAATTCTGCTCATTGATGAACGTGAACTCGACATTTCAGATCCACAACTATCCTGAAAATTTCAAGTCGCTAGGCCTTTCCGTTCGAAAGTTATGATTTTCTATGGTTTCTATGGTTCTGGTCATGCGATCTTGATAAATGTAGCTTGAATATATCATTCTCCATTAGTAAACAAAATTTCGTCTCGATCGAATCTGTAGTTTTGAAATTATCAAGAAAACTAAAATTCAAACGGCCATATTTACGGAACCCCTAGTATAATTCTGCTCATAGATAAACGTGACCACACTCGAGATCCACACCTATCCTGAAAATTTCAAGTCCCTAGGCGTTTCCGTTCAAAAGTTACAATTCTCTATGTTTTCTATGGTTCTGGTCATGCGATCTGGACAAAATTTCACATGTAGCTTGGAGAAAATTGCAGCGCTCTTCCATTTACTGCGTCGTTGGTGGACATAGTAAATGACGCTAGTCTTCATTAATATTTTCATTCCATGTTTATTCCATTTAAATATGGTTATTCGTCTTTATTTTAGTTTATATACTCCTGGAGAAAATTGCAGCGCTCTTCCATTTACTGCGTCGTTGGTGGACATAGTAGATGGCGCTAGTCTCCATTAATATTTTCATTCCATGTTTGTTCCATTTAAATATGGTTATTCGTCTTTCTTTTAGTTTATTTACTCCATTCAAATCATTATTTTCAATTTATATTTGTTTACTATTTGGTGTCAATTTTGTTTGCGTTATTCGGGAAAGAAGAGTTGTCAGTTGCATGACATTCTGTATAAATATTTCACGTGCTTAATTGCAACTCTGGTTTGAATTCTATTTCGCTCGTTCCTCGTATCATTGTACACGTAAGATAAACAACATAACCTAATTTGGTTGTGTATATTTTTTATTTAATTGTTTATATTTGTTAATAAATTGTTTTACATTTGACCAATGAAGTTTTGAATTAACCAGTGCAAATAATCAATCCAGTCTTCAGTCCACTCGATCGATAAAATCCATAGCTCATTCTCCATTTGAGTGCAAAATTTCATCCCGATCATATCTGTAGTTTCCAAGTAATCATCAGAACAAAACTTTGAACGGCCATATTTACGGAACTCCCTGGTGGAATTTGGCCCGTCAACGAATTTAACCGAGGCATTCGTGAACTGAACCCACACTGAAAACTTCAAGTCTTTAGGTTATTCCGTTCGAGAGTTATCGTGCTTACGGCACATTTTCAGTTCAAAATTCTAAATACAGACATCGTGACGAAATGATATAGCCCTCGTGTAAGTAGTACGAGCGCTCAAAAATGAGGAACAATCCCAAATCCTGTACGCATAATTCATCGAAACAATGACCATCATATGCTTACGTCACTAGAGGTCGCCGAGGCCTTGTATTGTAGAAGGTATTCGTCTAGGTCCTTAGTACTTCATTGAATTTTTCCCTTCGTTCTGAGATTCCCTTTATAACAATACAATTTTTGCGTAAAATGGTGTTAACTTTGATACATTCAACCCTCCCCAATACAACATATGTTTTCCGCTGTTTTTTCGCATTTCCTACAACTTTTTTTTTCAGTCATCATGAAGGCATCATTTCAATCTTCGGGGGGATATCTCCAAGATGCATCCAAGTTTCCCATCGTGAGAAGTTCTTTCCCTCGACTTCACGTAGACTCATCGAGTTTCCCGAGAATAAAAGCGAAGTGTTATGGCTTGAAGCAATTCAAACAAATTCACATTTCGGCAAATAGCCTAGGGGGTGCAACGCTCTTTTATAACCGAGCGTGTCTCCCTTCTTTTCTCTCATCGAATAATCTTGTGCGCTTCAATCAGAATTTTCATTTCAACATCAAAGACTATTTCATGCACACAAATACAAGGGATATGTTGGTATCAATATTTGAAAATGAAATGAAGGCAATTTAATGAAAACCCGCTTATAATAAAAATGGAAGAATAACCTTACTGGAAGTTTCTATCCCACCATGCTAGCTTTCGAACTTTTTGGGAACAATGTGTTCTCTTGTCACTTTCAGCATTTTCTTCGACAGCACTAAAGCGATTGGGATATCCGAGCGGAGTCACGTGAATTGGGGAAAAATACCCCATCAGAACAAGCGTCGTGGGTTGCTTAGGTGACACATATCAGGACACGATATCTAAATCGAGTTTTTATCAGAGGATTCTCCTACCCTAATAGGTCCTTAGATAAGCTGTTCAGAAAACTGCGGTGCATTGATCTCCGCCGCACTGCTTTAGGTCAAATTTTCTACAATTTATTCTGATATCATTTCAAAAATGAAATTCGGAAACAAATATTTCGATTCTCACTTTCCCAAAGTTCATTTCGTACTCCCTAAATTGTAATAATGTTGACCATCAAAAGTAATGATTACTGTTTAGGTTGGAATTTAACGCCCAGCCCAATCTTTCTAATTCGATAAATCCGGGAGCATATAAGACTCGAGCGAGGGATGACAAGGCAACATTCGATATAAGATACTACTAATTCAATCCTTGCTGTGGAATGTGATATTGGCAATTTCGATCTTCTGGTTGGTTAGCCGAGATAGGCCGACACCAAGCCCAATAAATTGAGTAATCTATCAAGGAGATCCCATAGAAATCTCTCGTTGCGATATTAAATCAAACCCGACGGAATCCGAGACGAAAAGTTACATTTCGCAGCCGCTTCGTTGTTCCCCCCATCTGTGCGTTCCGCAGAAATGTATTATATGAGATTTGTGGACTTCTGATTTGTGCACTGAGTGATTGAAGATGTCGAACGTTATAAAAATCTCTAATGGAATTACTTGCCAATGTGAAATACGGTGGAGAGGAAAGAAAGCTGAAAATTTGACATAAAAGTTCATCTGGATCTGATTGAGATGTATCTTGAGAGAAAAGGGTAGAGAGGCTCTTTCAGCTTTATTCACAGCTTCCAGCGAGGAATACAACTTCTGGTTTGAGTCCCAATAAAAATTATAGAAACAGTCCAAGGTCCCCGCGAAAGAAACCAGAACATTTCTGTGGCATAGGAAAACCACAGCCATCTATAAAGAAAACTCGAGAGAGCTTACCCAACCTAAACCAACCCAAAGATATAGTTATAGTTAGGTGAGGGGGTTACATTTTCAAGGTCTATTGTGCCACCCATCAGAGCTGTTCTCGCAAATGCGCTACCTACAGCTCGCCCTCCAGCTCCAGAGCTCCAATGAACTCCAATATCTGGGAGGGCCTCGTTCCTCCTGTAATTCTCTTGTCCAAGACATTATTAGCACTGGTTCGCAATGGCGAGGCATTCTGTAACCAGGTGAACAGGAGTTTCCTCTTGTTCCCCACAGAATCTGCACTCGTCTGTTTCTTTTGAGCCTATTCTCATCATATATAGTATTGAAGTACTTTAATATGATAAGCCTCGGTGATCGCAGAGTTGTTGGCGATGTTGTTTTTATCCCTAAGTTATTGAGCAATCGTGTGGACTCTCAAGACATCACTGGGTTGATTAACTTGCATGCGCCAATTCGAAGATCTAGGTGGTCAGAAACCTTCTATTTACCCCTAGCGCACTCCAACAGCGCAAAAAATTCCCCAATTTCCAGGATGCTACGTCACTGCAATATTCTAAAAGATCAAATCGATGTATTTTTCCAAAGCGAAAAAACCTTGAAAAATTCACTCAAAAGGTATTTTCTATCCCGCTGTTGAACTTCCTCACCTCTGCCTCTATATCTGTTATTTTTTCTCTTCCAATTGTCAACTTGTTAATAGGTATATATATTAGGTATTAGAAATAAGGCACTTTTGTTAATTTTTTGTATTTTTAATTTGTGAACACTGTTTTGGGTTTTGGGTTACCTGTTTGTGCTCCTTGTGAATGAATAAATAAATAAATAAATATGCTTTCTGAGGCGACAATGTCCCTTGAGGAAGTCAGTGAGGAGGCGTAACTTATTCTTACTGAGATCCAAATACTTCCTGGATCTTGCACTTTTGAATTTCCGAAGGAACTTTTGGATTGATCCATTCCTGGAAGATTCCTCCAGAGTGCTTCTCTTTCAGTCTCTTCCTTCTCCAAAAACTCTTTCTTATAGCTGCATTTGCCTATGCCAGAAAGTGGCCAATGAGTGGCGCTTGTGCTTCTTTTCTGGCAAGTGTATTGGCCTTTTCGTTTTTTTTGATTCCTGAGTGATCAGGAACCAAGACTAAAGAGATCTTGTTGTTCTTGCCTACTTCATTAAGTTTCCTCCCATATCAGCTTAGAGTCGATGATACAGGAGTCCAGTGCTTTGATAGCAGTTTGACTATCAGAATGGATCACAATGTCACACCCTTGATAGTTTCTTTCCAGGTTTATATTTATGCATCTTTTGATCGCAAGTATTTCTGCCTGAAAAACACTCGACTAGGAGCATAACGATATTGTACACTCTGTTCTTGCCCCGTATACTCTAGCGCCGGCTCATATTGTGGTTTTAGAACCATCAGTATAACATTTAATGTTACTCACTTTGAAATTTTGGGTATCTTTCCCATTCTTCCTTTTCACAAAGCATAGTGTTGTTCTTCTCAATGCTTACTTCTTTAATCATAACATCACGAGGCAGGTTCGCTGATGAGATGTACTCATTCAGAGAGAACCAGGCTCCCCGACTTCTCATTTTCTCATTCCCTGTACAGTACCAAACCTTAATTGATTGCTCTCGTTTATGTTTCTAATTCGGTGTGTTTGTATCATTGGAGCTATGGCCCATTGAAGATCATTACAGATCTCACACCGCTTCATCTTGTTATAGATAGATTAGCTCATGAGGCCATCGTAATATTATCCAGGTAAGGAATTGGAACTGAAGGAATTAGGAATCAGAGAGCCTGGTCCTCTCTGATCAGATACATCTCATCAGCGGACCTTTCCAGTGATGAGATGATGAAGAAAATTACAATCGAGAAAACATTCACTACGATGCTGAGTAGAAAAGAATATTTCAATAGGGAGCCTACACTCCCAGCTTTCAAAGAGAATACCATCAAATGGTACACAGATGTCTCTAAAACCAAGACGAGGAAAGAGGCTGGATTATTCGGGGCTGGCACCAAATGCTCACTATCTTCAGACCTTTGTCCAAGCGTCTTTCAGGCAGAAATACTTGCGATAGAAATATGATTCTCTTCAGGATTCAATTGACTTCAGAAGACTATTTACAGAATTTCCAGAGGGTGCTTTAGGAAAAATAGGAATTGCTGTGTTCAGGTTCTCAAGCCCAGCCCCTTCATTGAATCAGGTTCTAATGATAAATCGAAAACAAAAACTGCATTTGTTGATTTGTCTGCAGGATATGACCTGGTTTTTTTTTGGTCCAATATTTTTCTCAATTCAAATAAAAGCAACAAAAAAATTTGGCATTCTGAATGGAAAACATGCAATCTTTGTATTGAAGATACTATATCTTCCAATATAGTTTGGATTCGAACTTTCCAGGAAGATATTGGTTGAACTTAGTCCTATAAGAACAGGTCACGGTCTTTATAATAGTGTGATGAATTGGAAGACTCAATAACATTTCGGTACATGCACAATTGATTCAAATAGTCGAGAATAAAGATTATTTCTTTTGTCCCAGTCACAAAAAAAATCGAAGTCGTGAGAACGCCACAAATGTGAAGAATTAATATATTATATAAATTTAAGTATTTGTTTAGTCTACGCGCCCAAACTCAAATGTTTCAAAGGACCCATAAATATAGTGCCTAACGCGCAGGAAAGAACACGTAATTTGGGAACTCGTTCGTTGATAAAAAATTACGAAAAGCACTCCCGTGAAGTCAGGAGCTTTTGAAATACATTGAAGGAATTTTCGACAGCTGTCAAAAAAATTCTGAAACTTGGGCGAAACTCCAGACTTCATGTCAGTGCTTCAGCTGATCAATTTTTTTTCGATAATTCGCTAGAATTTTCTACGGTATGGTCTTGGTGGTGCGATCTGGACAAAATTCTGCACGTAGTTTGAATACATTATTCCTCAGCTAGGTGCAAAATTTCATTCCAATCCGCTCAGTATTTTCGGAATTATCAAAAAAAAAATATTTTGAACGGCCATATTTACGGAACCCGTAGTCTAATTTTGCTCATTGATAAACGTGACCCACTCTGGAAATTTCAAGTTCCTAGGCTTCTCCGTTCAAAAGTTACAATTTTCTATGGTTTCTATGGTTCTGGTCATGCGATCTGGACAAAATATTGTTTTTATATATCATTCTCGATTAAAATGCAAAATTCCATCTCTATCGTATCCGTTGTTTCGAAATTATCGAGAAACCCAAATTTCAAACGACCGTATTTACGGAACCCCTAGTATAATTCTGCTCATTGATAAACGTGAACGCGACATTCCAGATCCACACCTATCCTGAAAATTTCAAGTCCCTAGGCCTTTCCGTTCGAAAGTTATGATTTTCTATGATTTCTATGGTTCTGGTCATGTGATCTGAAGAAATGTAGCTGCAAAATTTCGTCACGATCGAATCTGTTGTTTTGGAATGATCAAGAAAACTAAATTTCAAACGATCATATTTACGGAACCCCTAGTATAATGTTGCTCATAGATGAACGTGATCACGACATTCGAGATCCACACCTATCCTGAATATTTCAAGTCCGTAGGCGTTTCCGTTCAAAAGTTACAATTTTCTATGATTTCTATGGTTCTGGTCATGTGATCTGGAGAAATGTAGCTTGAATATATCAGTCTCCGTTAGTATACAAAATTTCCTCACGATCGAATCTGTAGTTTTGAAATTATCAAGAAAACTAAATTTCAAACGACCATATTTACGGAACCCCTGGTATAATGTTGCTCATAGATGAACGTGATCACGACATTCGAGATCCACACCTATCCTGAATAGTCCGTAGGCGTAGGCGTTTCCGTTCAAAAGTTACAATTTTCTATGGTTTTTATGGTTCTGGTCATGCGATCTGGACAAAATTTCACATGCAGCTTGAATACCTCATTCTTCATTTGAGTGCAAAATTTTATCTCAATCAAATCTGTAGTTCTCAAGTAATCAGGGGAACAAAACTTTGAACGGCCATATTTACGGAACCCCTGAACACACTGAAAATTTCAAGTCTCTAGGTTGTTCCGTTCGAGAGTTATCGGGCTTACGGAGGGACGGCCGGACGGACAGACTCGAATTTTCCGACGGATTCGTCATCAGTGAGTCGAACATTGTCGATTGAGATCATTTTCGGCTCAAAATTCTAAAAATACAGACATCGTGACGAAATGATATAGCCCTCGTGTAAGTAGTACGAGCGCTCAAAAATTCTCGAGAATCAGTCAGAAAGTAGTTCACGAGAACTAGGCAGGAATAGCTTTCTCAGAAAAATAACACGGAATCTATCGTGAATTTATAAGAAGTGAACAAAATTAATTCGAAACGCCGAAAGGAAGTACGGGTGTGTTCTGTGTCGCAGTGAACTCTCGGCTTTATTAAGAGTGAACAACCCGATTCCGACAAGGGTAAGATTTCCCCCTCCCCCGTAGCGGAGCATAAGATAAGGTAATTCTAAAATTACTCATTGCATTATTTGAGTTTTACTAGTCCCTAGTCTTGAGATCTCTCACTCAAGATCGAATTACTCTTGAAATTCTAAGTTATTTGGATAATTGTTATTCTGAGATAACTAATGGAACCTTGATTCGACATGTTATAAATTTGTCGAGATTTATTCGTTCTTGTGAAGGTAGAATGCGTCTTTTATGCATTAATGTATAGATTGCAAAGAATCATTTAATTGTTTTCAATGTATAGTTTTTGAAATGTTATCTCTGTTTTATTTCTTTCCTCACTTTGCTCAAGGCTCGAGTCCAAGGCCCTATCCATTTGCCGGCTCGATTGGATTGGGGTGAGTACGATTTTTTGTTTGTTTTGAAGTATCTAGATACGCGTCGGTGTATCACAATAGCTTTTGCTCTTCAGATGGAATTCAGTTCAGAGACCTAGTGGTGTGCTCCCTTTTATTTCTAGGATTGTCAGAAGGAGAAGCACTACAAGCATAACAAACACAATTTTGTGTCTTCTGTATCAAACAGGAATCCATTCCATTTGGGCGTTTGAAGAGAAAACTGTGAAATATTTTTGGTGGAGGGGTTAAAAATTCCTTTCCTCGAACGATTCTGAAGGTTCAATTTCGTAAATAACGAACCGAAATCCAACCCACGAGGTAAATAAGTCCCCTCATGTTTACTACCGTGTTTGTTTTTCCCCATGTTCCTATTTTTTCCTAATGGCCTCTCCTATAGAATTTCACCTGCGAAAGATGATATCGACATATCTGCCGCTCACATAGGATATCCTCGTGTATATCATGTAACATAAGCTCATGAAATTCTAATTTTGCGGAACAGCAAGTTTTATTCAATTCAGATGTGGTGACAAAATATCTCATTTCGCTTCGAAACCATCAGGGACATCTGTTCGAAAGGAAGGTGGAGGTTCCTGGCAAAAATTCGGAGTAAAATGCTGAATCTGTATGAATTCAGTTATACATATAAATCGTTCTACGTCTAAATCATCGAAATCGAGACGAAGAATCAATGTAATCTCTGTTGATCATTTCAATAAAACCTGAACTATATGTTGACCTCTGACGTTTAGATTGGCGAAGGATGAAAGGACGAGTCGAAAAAACCCCACGAATATTGCGCCACTTTCCGGGCAGATGTCGCTCGACAAAATAAATTCACAAAAGGGAAAATAACGTAACTAGATTGAGAACTGAGAGGATTTGGTTCTTCGCGAATTCCGCAGAAATGAAGCTTTTTCGCTCGAAATTGAATTCGCCAGCGGCAAAAATGGGGAAAAAGTACTCGTGAATATAAATCGGTGCTCAAACTGAACGTTATTGTGTTTGTTGTTCTGTTTCTTCCACTTGGACTATCAGGTGGGATCAGACAAACCACTCTACTACCCCCGTCGCATTCCTCCGATGTCTCGACTATCATTCTGTACGTGGAGGGTGGTTAGAATACGTAAGTAGCAATCCGATAGAAATTGTAGCAGGGATTTTTACTATTTAGGAAGCGTTCCACTGAGATATGTTGATTTGATTCGATCTCTTCCGGTTCGGAATTTTCGATTCAACTGGGTCGAGACGGTTATTTGAACTCAAAAAGTCATCAAGGACTTCCTCTGACCGCAGTGGTTAACGAAAATCAGCAAAAAATTATGTTTTTATATATAGTCCATTTAAGAATTTTATGACATCGAAGCAGGCCATGAACGTCCAGTCGAGGCTTTATTTCTGGTTACAAAAAGTAACTAAATTTCATCATAGAAATAAAACATAAATATAACCTAGAAAAGTGTTGAGTATACGATTTATCGGAATTATCGAATTATTGAGCCAGAATATTTCGATTGCAGTTTAAAAATGGGAATTCATGTTTGAAAGCGCAAAAATATCGTGGAATGCTTTCATATGAAATTACCTGAACTTATCGTTCCAATAAAAGTCAACCGTGGAAAATTGAAGGTCATTCAAATAAATATTTATTTTCACTCAGGACCATGCAATATTTATTGGTATTGGAAATCTTGCAAAATTCTAAGCATATAACTATAAGAGTACCATTTTATAACAGGATTCAAGAAGGATAATTAATGGAATTCTAGCAGGTAGCTAGTGGTGCAACAGAAAAAAATTTTTGGTTACTTCGCAAGCACATGGCCAAAAGAATGGATTGGAAAAAACGTTATAATGTATTGAGAAATAAGAGAGAAACAAATATTAAGAATCTATGTAGTACATGAAGAATTTTGACATGAAATTTGTACCGAACTATCAATATATGAACCAATTTATGAACTATTTCTTGCTCGGTGTTGAATACTTTGAGAAAGTCAATTTTTATTTTCATTCATTGAAACTGTCCATGAATTATTGAAAATATTATAATTGATGAGCAATTTCACAATTATTCAGTATACTTTTGAATTAGAAACAATAAAGCATGTGTATTAGCAGTATAATAAATAAACTTAAAATATCTATGAATGATACAAGAGCAAAGATAAAACTATCATTGAAAACTTTGTTTCCACGTAGTGTAGTGATTTGGATGTGTTTATTGAAAAAGCTGACATAAGCCTATTGATGGGCATCCTTTTGCAGGGAAGGTTTCAATATTTCAATAACCCAATTATGAAATAATTCACCATTCATAGTAATCCTTATCATTAATACCACTGTCAAGAATCGGATCCCATCCAAGTAAAAATCCATCAATTGTTCCATCATTCAAAATAGTGCACCTTCTGCCTTTACCCTTGAATATACTGGGCATACCTTTTGGATTATTTTCTAGTGTCCACTGACGAATTTGAATACCGTTTTTGAATATCCAAATTTCATCTAGATAAATGAATTTTACGTTTTGTTCCATGTACTCTCGGTATTTATTACAATATCGTACTATTTTTATTATATTTTTCTGTCAGTAAGAATTTTCCTTCGATCAACTTTTTTGTATTTGTAACCGATTTTTTTCATGATATAATATAATGTTGACTTCGATCAATTGAAATCTAATCTAGGTGCTCTTTGGCCAGTTCGAAAAGGATATCTAAACCGATATATTCATTGTTTTTAATTCTAGCAAAAACAAAGTCATTCAATGTCTCTTTGAAGGAATAATCGTATCGCACAGGTTTTCTTCCACTGCTAATTCCAGGCTATAATAACATGCTAATATTCTACGGACAGGGCTTGGTAAAATCTGAAAATTTAAGAGACATTGATCAATCAGAATACACTTTGAGTCGGTGAATAACAGTTTACCTGAAACACTAGCGGTAATATATGCCAAATCTTTGAAAAACTCGATGTAACACCGACAAACTGCCTGGCGTTCTCTTATTAGCCGCGATGTATCCTGGTCAATTCCAGCCATTTTAATAGCATACGACAAAAAATACTCAAATTCAGAGCAAATTTTTATAATTACATATTCACCAATATCTTCGATAAAATCACCAAAGCAAGATTTCTATGGTTCCTATACCAACCTGAATTCAGCAACACAAAATATTACTGAATAGTCTATTACCAACTTAAATTCGATTTTTCACAGCCAACCGAGATGTCAATAATTCTTAAAAGGAGTATAAGTTAATTATCACGACGATAACCATAGGAACATGCGTGGACATAGGCAACCATGTTCGTCTAGAATGATTTCAGTCCCGGCTTTAGGGTCGCCCCATTTTTTCGATTTTTTTTTTTCATTTCTGCCTTCATTGTCTATTGAAGACTGAAGATTCAAATACGAAGATGAATCCACCAAAATATAAAGAACTGAAAAACAAAATATGAAAATTCCATGAAATTTCAGAAACACGAGCAGATGGAAATCCTCAATAGCAACAAGTACACCCGTTATGTCCTGATGCCTGGCTATGGTCCAGGTCATTCTCCCCTTTAAAAACATGGACCAAACTCCATTAATGTCATAAAACAGAGTTTTACGATGAAAAATGTATGGAGATAGTAGATGGAACATCGCGCGAAGGGAGATCATATGATAGGGATTCCGCTTTATGCCTACAGAATTTACACAAAATCCCTCGCCTACGCTAAAGGTAATTATGCGGGTTAATCATGGTGAAAAATTCAAGACCATTATCTTCATCATTTTGTGAAGCATTTCTCGAGAAAATCAGTGTAGGAATCATACTCGGAAATTAAAAAATGAAGAATAATTATATCTCCCTGTAGTTTCGAAATGATATACTCTTCTAGTTTCATAGTTTTCAATATGTGCTGACAAATAGGTGGCAGTGATTGTTTTTTCGAATAATTCGTGGAGAAAACTAACCTTAGTTATGCCCAAAATATATTTTGTGACGAATTCCCTACACTGAAAAAAATGAATCGCAGAAATTTCCGGTTAGATAATTTCCTGTTGTTTAATCGCAACTATTGTTATCACAATGAAAAAATTACGAAAAGCACTGCCGTGAAGCCAGGAGCTTTTGAGCGCTCGTACATCCACCTTGTAGGTAGATTCGCATTTTCCAGTTTTAAAAAACAATTGAAGGGATTTTCGACAGCTGTCAAAAAAATTCTCAAACTTAGGAGAAACTCCAGACTTCATGTCAGTGCTTCAGCTGATCAATTTTTTTTTGATAATTCGCTAGAATTTTCTACAGTATCTATGGTCTTGGTGATGCGATTTGGACAAAATTTCGCACGTAGTTTGAATACATTATCCTTCAGCTAGGTGTGAAATTTCATTCCAATCCAACCAGTAGTTTCGAAATTATCAGGAACAAAATATTTTGAACGGCCATATTTACGGAACCCCTAGTCTAAATTTGCTCATTGATGAACGTGGCCGCGAAATTCGCGATACAAAACTACCCTGAAAATTTCAAGTTTCTAGGCCTTTTCCTTCGGAAGTTATAATTTCCTATGGTTTCTATGGTTCTGGTCATGCGATCTAGACAAAATGTTGCTTTAATATATCATTCTCGATTAAATACAAAATTTTATCTCGATCGAATCCGTAGTTTCGAAATTATCGAGAAAACAAAATTTCAAACGACCGTATTCACGAAACCCCTAGTCTAATTTTGCTCATTGATGAACGTAACCGCGACATTTGCAATCCAAACCTACCCAGAAAATTTCAAGTTCCTAGGCCTTTTCCTTCGGAAGATATAATCTTCTATGGTTTCTATGGTTCTGGTCATGCGATCTGAAGAAATTCAGCTTCAATATATCATTCTCCATTAGTATACAGAAAAATTTCGTCATGATCGAATCTGTAGTTTTGAAATTATGAAGAAAACTGGATTTCAAACGACCATATTTACGGAACCCCTAGTATAATTCTGCTTATAGACAAACGTGATCACGACATTCGAGATCCACACCTATCGTGAAAATTTCAAGTCCCTATGCCTTTCCGTTCGAAAGTTTTGATTTCCTATGGTTTCTATGGTTCTGGTTCTGGTAATGC
Organism: Aphidecta obliterata; assembly: GCA_963966015.1. Lineage (NCBI taxonomy): Eukaryota > Metazoa > Arthropoda > Insecta > Coleoptera > Coccinellidae > Aphidecta > Aphidecta obliterata. The sequence continues at coordinate 12,697,789 of OZ014431.1, read as the reverse complement.
GATCTGGACAAAATTCCGCATGTAGCTTGAACACCTCATTCTCCATTTGAGTGCAAAATGTCATCTCGATAAAATCTGTAGTTTCCAAGTAATCAGGGAAACAAAACTTTGAACGGCCATATTTACGGAACCCCTAGTGGAATTCGGCCCATTAACGAACTCAACCGAGGCATTTGGGATCTGAACCTACACTGAAAAGTTCAAGTCTCTAAGTTGTTCCGTTCAAGAGTTATCGTGCTTACGGACGGCCGGACGGACGGACAGACTCGAATTTTTCGACGGATTCGTCATCAGTGAGTCTAACTTAGTCGTTTGAGACCATTTTCGGCTCAAAATTCGAAAAATACAGACATCGTGACGAAATGATATAGCCCTCGTGTAAGTAGTACGAGCGCTCAAAAAGACCGTTCTAAGAACGATCTTTACTTGTAATCTAACATGTCGATTCCTGTTCGAGTGACTTGAGTACTATAAACAGGAAAAACGGTTAGTATATCAGTGATCAGGTAGGTACTTTTATTTTGAAAGGAATATTTCTTGTGTATATACAATAATATTTTGCTATATTTACAAGCCACCGTGAATATAACAGGAATATCTATTGAAATATAATAATTTTATGAGGATAACCCAAAAATATTTGTACGACTAACAGTATGGATATATTAAATTCATTGAAAATATTTGGTATTTCTAACAGAAATTCAGATTATTCTACCGCTTCAATCTTGTTCAGCTAACAGTATTTTAATCCATGTTGTACTATATGGTTGAAGTTGTTTGGAATAAAATATCGGTTTTCGACGAAGGAAAGAATATGATGAAACTGTTATTCGATAATATTGAACGCACTGTTGCCGATTTGGCATTTTTAATGCTATGTCTAGCATATTTTTGTCTCAGTCAGCATGCAAAAATCGCGTTTAGCATATTCCATGTTTTCATCATTTTTTGGCCTCTAACTAGAATTGAATATTTTCGATCTACGACTGATAGTAACTCGTGAACAACTTTTCCTAAAAAAAAAAATGTGATTGAGAAACATAGTGTAGGAAGGAAGAGGGAAATCGGGGTTCAACAAGAAAACAGAGGTTGAAGTCAGGATAGATTAGATCAGAGAAAGGGAGAAATATAAGATTTGTAGCGATCTGTACCGACGGCCCAACATTTACCGTACCGTTAAACAAGGCGCCACCGAATACACAAAATTCTAAAGATACTACCCAAAGGATTGAAAAGCGATATAAAAGGTGTGAGCATTTGTACTGCCATTCCGTATCAAATTAGCGGATTTGTGGTCGTAATGAGGTAAAAAAATTAGTGAATACTCATAAAACATTTCAAAATTTTGGACAATTTTAATTTATTCCCAGTTTGAGGCATCCTACAAGAATACTTCCGAAACTATTTCCCAATTCTCGATTCCAGAAGTTTATATATACCTAGATCAGAAAAGTTATCATATTTTCCATCAATCTTGGTTTGCTCATAAAATATAAAGTCATGTATCACCGCATAAAAAGAAAGAAATCAAACAGATGGTAACTCTTCCCGCTCTTTCTATTGTTGCTCGATCATCCTGAGAATATGTTTTCCGGTCGACCATTCACGCTTTCCACTTCGTTAGGAAAGGAACCACTCGAGTAGCGAAGATAAATGATTCCAACTGTTGCAATTCACTTGTTCGTGCTCTCAAATATATTTCATTAGGGCTGTTTTTCACTCCCTGTTATCTACACTCTTTTCATCTTCCACCATAAGGCCGATGCCCCCAAAGGCATTGATTGCTGCACACATCTGTTCATTTTTGTAAAATACCCTCAAAATGTAGAGTCATCGCGAGGGGAAAATAGATAAGGAATAAGGATAAGAAAAAGGTCCGGAGTTGGCACAATAATTCCTTGAAAAAGTCCTGGAAGATAAATACATTAGTTAGATTCAGATCCTTAGCCCGTTTGTACTGTACTTCAAAATAATTTTAGGAAATGGTCAAAATCGATGAAAGATGCCCAAAAACGATATGAGGTCTCCTTTAGGAATGGTATGGAATTTTTCTGCGTCCCATCTTGAGGGACGAAGCTAGTTGGTATCGATTCTCGAAGAACCACAAGTTTACAGCGTCTATGTGGCGCATCTTTTTCGCAAGATTTGGTTTCGAATATCTTACATTTTGTAAACAAACTACTTGAAACGTTTAACTTTATGATAGGCACGTCTTGAGGGCGGCACCAGGCTCCTTCAGTCAACAGCGATATGAGTTACACATAATTGAGGTAAAGTAAAAATCAAAGGTAAGTAACGATATTTACAGTTTCAGCAATTTCAGGAAGGGGTAACGATATTTGTGGAATTGACATGTGTGGAATTACCGTTCGTAAAAAAAAACATCCCATCGGTGTTAGAAATAAGATGAATACGAATAAACAGGTCGCCTTCTGACATTTCAGCGCCCCTTTCATGAAAAATTTGTCTTCAATAGAAAGCAAAATACTGAACTTAAGATAAATACAAATTTACACAGCAATCGAATAATCCAACCGAAAACTGGAACGATGGAGATGTATAATTTTGAATTCATCCAGTGTGCAAGATTGTTTTCTCAGATTAAAAGGGGGTTTACTCAAACGAATTCCCTTCCAGCTAAATAAATCGGCATTCTCAGCTGAATTATTCACATATCCATTAACTTCGTATATAGAAACTAGCTCTGGAGACGTCCCTGATCCCTTTGAGGTTACAGATTCATTTTGGGCATGCTTCCATGCATACTTATTTCATGAAAGGACGTCAAACGTGATGGTGGCCACATTCTGCGAATCACTTTTGGATGTTATATGGGATGAAATTCCTTGAATCTTATTAGACATGGTGAGCTCTTCGACTTCGGATTATTTTCTAACCTTATAACGAAGTATAATAATACGATTCGTTATGTTGTAATATCACCATTCATTTATTTTTCCGAAAAGGAATTAAAGTTCGTGCTCCCTTCACGAAGTGGAAGTCTTCTGTGTTATCTTTTTCTGAGGCACAGGTGTTCAGGAAAAATAATTACTAACCGCACTTTTCTTCCACGATTTAATACCTCAACTTGTTCCTAACACTGGACTCTCAAAACCGGACCTAAAAGTTCTGTACCCTTATTGGTACCTCCAATTAACCACGAGCTGCTATCCCCGGGATCTCACAAGTAACAGTCTTGACTTTTTCTGATCTCCTCAATTGTGGGGTCTTTCCCCTTCCAAACCTTTTCCCTGAGATGACACTTTTTTGTGCCTCTCACGGCTCAAAACTACCCACGCCGTTAAATCTTCCCATTTCGAAAAATTTCCCATGATTTTTGCTTGTGTCAATTTTTTTATCGCTGATTTCCTGAGAATTTTCGATCCATTGCAAGTGGCAAGTTTCTTTTCAAGGTTTCCTAAATCGTGATTTTCTCTACTCAATGTAATTTCGGCATTCTTAATACGAAAAGCTCAGCTCACGGCGGAGAACACGTCGTAAAAATGATTGCGGTGAATTTCACCGTCTGTTCCATTTCGTTGATTGAATCACGCATCTGCATATCCCCAGAATGTGATATGACACCCTACATCAATCTTCCATGAACTCCGATAATGTTGACACTCTGAATATTCATTAAAGTAAGCCCTAAAACCGGGTTGACTGGTCCTGAAATATTTATGAAAGCGATAGCTGTAATTCTTCGCCCGGAGAATTCACCACGAACTCATAAAGTTCCATCTCTGATGTATAAATCATGTTTTGAAGGTGGAAAATCGAAATGAAATTGGGGGAAGAATCTTGCTTCTAAACGAGTTTGCAAAAATTCCATGAATAATTGATTCAATCACTTGGAAACACAAGTTTCATAGCGGCCATTGGGAAGTTGATGAAGCATTCTTCATTAATAATGAAAGGAACATTATCAGTTCATCTTCATTTTATTGGAAAAACAGGTAGTTTGAGAATTATATTCAACACTGTCATAACTAAATCTAACCTAACCTGAACTTAAGTTAAAATCATTTCGAAAATTATTTCAAACACTGTCCCAACTTAAGATAACCTAACCTTACCCAAATATAAATTCATTTCAAGAATGATTTTCAACACTGTCCTAACATAAGCTAACCTAACCCAACCAGAATGTAGTTTAATTCTGAGAATTATTTCGAAACTCTTCTTTTCTAACCTTAACTGAATATAAACTTATTCGAAGAATGATTTTTTGGCCTAACTCAAGGTAACCTAACCTCACCTAAATAAAAACTGATTTCAAGAATGATTTGCAACACCGTCCTAACATGAGCTGACCCAAATATAAATTCATTTCAAGAATGATTTTCAACATGGTCCTAACCTGACCTTACCTGAATATAAATTGAGAATGATTTTCAACACTGTCCTTACATTAGCTAACCTAACCCAACCAGAATATAGTTATAGATTATTTTCGATACTCTCCTTATCTGACCTTAACTTAGTATAAACTCATTTAAGAATGATTTTCTGTCCTAACTCAAGGTAACCTAACAAACTAAATACAAACTGAGTTTAAGAATGATTATCAACACTGTCCTAACATAAGCTAACCTAACCTTACCTGAATATAAATTCATTTCGAGAATGATATTCAACACTGCCCTAACATAAGCTAACCTAACTTGACCTAAATATAGATTTATTTTAGGAATTATTTTCAAAACTCTCCTAAGCTAACCTAACCTGAATATAAATTCATTTTAAAAATGTCTTAAAATGAGTTGATATTTAGGTAAGCTAACCTAACCTGATTTTAAACACTGTCCTTACATAAGCTAACCTGATATAACCTAAACATAAATTCATTTTAAAAATTATTTTCAACAATGTCCTAACCGAACCGAATTGGAATCCGAATCCTACAGAAATATACTCCATATTGATGAAAACAATCATGGTCTACCATCTATCGCATAACATAAGTTTATTAAGATAAATTAACTTGGACGAGTCGTCACTGATATAGCAAGCTTTCCGCTTTCCATTACGAAGAAGAAACTTTATGGACGACAGTTTCACCAACAATTCTATCACTCTAGGATCTATCTGTCCCATCTAGAATTCATTACTGGTGGAGAGCGTTCTTCGGAACTTCTGGCGAGATATTTCGAATCATTCTGTGGGGATTATTCTACTGGATTCGTCTTTGTGGGTCGATGTTCGTTAGGGATTACTTGATGCTGAAGTTGATAAGACAGGAAAGATAAAGGGTTCGTTAAAAAATACGGTGGTTCCAGTGGAGATAATTATGATATCGATTTTTCTCAACGAGTTTGTGAACTATCCGTATTAGAACTCACGAAAAATGCTATATATTTCACGAAAAAATTATTATTTCTTGAACGAATTTATGCCCTTAAACACTGCCTGTGGAGTAGGGATGGGCAGAATCACTCAGTTCACTGCCTTGATACAAACGACCCCCTGAAGTCGAGACCAAATGAGCTATAAAAGAGTTGTGGAATCCAACGAAGTCAGTTCGAACAAAGCCCTACAAGAAAAAAGACACCGAAAAAGAGGTTATTGACGATGATCTGTTGAATGAAAAGTTGCAGGAATGCAAATATTATCGAAATCTGTTTTTGTTCCTGATTCTAATTGGCGTCAAAACCCTGCCAAAAATGTCTCATAGAAACTGATAGAAAATGGTCTAAGAGAACTTATGAGATCCAAACTGGATAGTGAAACCGCAAATCCGTATAGAACCGTATACGATATTCATAAGTGTTTAATGGAGATTACAGATACATATTGCTTCAGTTTCTAATCGCATTCCCTAACGTGATTCCTATCCCTTTCTATCAGCGATTCCTGGGATGAATGCTTTATGTTTTTATAAAGAAATGCAGTTTGAAAATGAATGAGAATGTATGAGATTTTATAGTAGGTACTTATAAGGGTCTATGGTTTTCAATTGTGGTTCTCACATAATATAACACCTATCTGTTCCTGGTCACAGGGGCACGTGCCCCCCAGACGGTATTTTTGTGCACTTCGGAGATTCCATGACAGTACATACTTAGAAAATTTTTTTGCCTTCTGCATCTTGTGCCACCCCCAGAAAAAATCCTGTGCCCCCCAGAAAAAAATCCTGGATATCCGCCCTTGGATTCGATTGAGGGAAATGTTTGGGTCGAGGTATAACTTCCCAAGGGCGTAGATATAGTGGGCACTGGGGGCAATTACACCCCCCTTCCCCAAGACATCCAAAATATAAAGTTTCAGAATTATCACCAATACTTGATGTGTACCTGACGAAATTTTTTTATCGATTACCCCCCCAAGAAGAAAGAGAGATCTACGCCCTTGTAAATTCCTTATCTTCTTGGGACGTTGTGAATTTTGAATACCACAATATCTCTGAATATCACAGCCCAATATTATGATCACGCTGTTACAAAATGTCCAGTCACTTAAATAAACATAAACAAAGGCAAACTGGCGAATTCCGAAGTATATTCGTTTTAGTTATTCCAACCAGCTGGCATGACGAATGACGATGCAACAACATGGTCGGAAACTAGTAGCTTTTCGGAATTTATTGTGGCGAAACGGATTATGTTAGGTGATTTTCAGGTTTTTCTTCGATTTTGTGAGTTTATGTGAAGACTTTTTAGTGAATGATTGGATTACTGATAGTGTAGTGTCAAGTTTATTGTTTTCAGGTGAACAAATTGTTTTTTTTAATATTAATTATTTTGAAATTGATAATAATTCATCACTAAAAATGGAGCACTGTTTGAGTTTGATGGCAGTGTTCAATTATTTGGAAGCTACACTTCATATTCGATCATTTTTTGAGGGAAACAAGTTCTAAATGCTAACACAACTTATTTGAGTCTGACATTAAATAGAAAATTTTATTTTTGAATATATTTTTCCATTCAGTTCCTTCCACAAATATTGCAATAAGTGTTCGATCTGACTTAATAATATTTTTTTCTTAGGGACAAAGTCAAGTAGTGTGAACGCGTCGGAGGACCAAATATCAGAGGAAGGATGCAGCAATCCAAAAAAGAGGGAAATAGCTGAAGTATTATTATATTATTGTATGAATCAGATACCAGCAATTAAAAGACACTGTAGGGATTTTAAACTCGAATTTTTAAGTTTATACTTTTCAAGATCCTTTCATTTCTAAATAATAGATATATCAAACTCTCAAAACTGTTTCATTATGATAAAAATCACTGATTAGTTTTGGTGAATTTTTATGTAGAACGTACTTATTTTTTATATTCTTCACATTTTCATTTGTATGTGTTTAAACACATACAAACCATATAGTAATCATTCTGGGAATTTCCATCAGGAACAGATAGGTGTTATATGTGAGAACCACAATTGAAAACCATTGACCCTTATAAGTAACTACTATGGAATCTCATACATTCTCAATTATTTTCAAACTGCATTTCCTCATAGAAACATAAAGCATACATCCCAGGAATCGCTGATAGAAACGGATAGGAATCACGTTAGGGAATTCCATTAGAAACTGAAGCAATATGTATCTGTAATCTCCATTAAATACTTATGAATATCGCATACGGTTCTATACGGATTTGCGATTTCACTATCCAATTTGGATCTCATACATTCTCATTTATTTTCAAACTGCATGTCCTTATAGAAACATAAAGCATTCATCCCAGGAATCGCTGTTAGAAACGGATAGGAATCACGTTAGGGAATGCCATTAGAAACTGAAGCAATATGTATCTGTAATCCCCATTAAATACTTATGAATATCGTATACGGTTCTATACGGATTTGCGGTTTCACTATCCAATTTGGATCTCTTCTCTTAGACCATCAGTTTCTATGAGACATTTTTGGCAGGGATTATTTGAGTTTTACCAGCCCGGAGTCTTGAAATCTTTCACTCAAGATTGAATTACTGTTGAAATTCAATATTATTTGGATAATTGTTATTCTGAGATAACTAATCAAACCTTGATTTGACAATTGATAAAATTGTCGAGATTTATTCGTTCTGGTGAAGGTAGAATGCGTGTCTTTGATGCATTAGTGTATAGTTTGTGAAGAAGCATTCAATTTCTTTTAAATATATACTTTTTGAATGTTTATCTATTCACCAGTTGGAGTTTCCAGGGAAAATCCAGTAAACTTGAAGTCCTCACTTTGCTCAAGGCTCGATTCCAAGGCCCAATTCAATTACCCGCTCGATTGGATTGGGAAAAATGGATAGTTTTCGCTGCTTCAGTTTCTTCAGTTGAAATATTGGGGAACAAATTCATAATTGGCCATTCCCCGACGAACGAAAAAATAAGAAGCTCCAACTCACCAAATGGTTCAAGAACAGCCTTAGCAAACTGCATTGAGCTGCACCACATCTGAAACAAGAAAAATATCAGCACCACTATAGACCAATAAAAGAGATAAACGAATTGGCTCTTCTGCGAACTACATATTATAGAATTTTCTGTTTGAACCATGAATTGATTCCAAGATTTTAGATATCAGTAAAAGTTTTTCTCAGGCAAAGAAACAGCAGCTGGAATAGAGGAATTCAATTCCTTATATGCCTTGCTCGAAATGAAAAACACTACATTCAAAACAGTGATATAAAAAGAAGTAACTCAAAGTTGCAAAATCCCGATTGTAGAAAGGTAAATATGGTGATAGGTAAAATATTCACAAGCTGCGTATATGTTTACGGCCATGTCGCAGGCCTGACTGCCGGCTTGCATGGTAGAAACATGGGGTCGTATATTTTCTCAGAACAGTTTGCCTCCGGATTGCCTCAATAAATTAAACACCGTATCGCTTCTTGTTCGGCAGTTTGTTCCTGCGACGTTTTCTGTACAAAACGGCATTTATCATTTCGCGATAAATGTTGTCGAGTGGGCGATTTTTCCGGATATGATATTTTTTCGCTATTTTTGGAAGATGGATGTGAAAATAATAATCTTAAACTTATGGCTTCCATTCGAATTTCTTGAAATCAGTGCAATTCTTCACTTGGTGTAGTTACCAACGTTAGGTACCTCAAGGGCTTACTTGACTCGAGTATGGACTATTTCTCATGTGAATTGAACTCTGCCAATTGTATCATCCGGAACTGATGCAGTACAAAAAAAATCAATTTCCGAACAGGGTACATCCCGAACAAAACCCAACATTCCCAATGTTATCATTGGAAAATATTCGAAACCAACAAACGCTTTATTGGTCCATGAGTCCATTTCTGGTGAAATAACAAGGCAAACCACTCTCCACAGAAATTAAAGCTACTGTTGAATTCGTTAGCAATTCCCCAGTCAGTTCGATATTTCATTTCTGAAACACTGATGCCATCAGTGGTTGGAAATAATTACCTTGTCGGTAATTTCAATCGAACTTTGGTTCGAAGTGACTATGCTACAAAGTTCCCAATCCTCCCTAATGACGAAATGGCAGATTATATTGGGGATTAGAATAACTGGTTCGAGTGTTCTCTTGACGTTGGTCTGTTAAATTGAGCTATTTCCATCGTTTATGGCATAGCTTTGTTCTGATATTATCTTCAGATCAATTTTTACATAATCAATTTTTGGTGTTTTGTGCCTGGTAGGGTCAATGGTTCCTCTCTTGTGATAAATTTTCTTATTGTCCTCGATTATTATAAAGGCTCTTTATCATTGTCGTCTGAGAATGTTTTTTTCCATTTCTCTTTGTCCTATCAATTTTTGGTGTGCTTTGACGCTGACTTTGAGGGACTCTGAATCTATCATAAGGTGTGAGGAGTTACTATTCAATAAGTGTCATGAATACCTGAATTCTATATTGCCTGCAATATTCGATGTCCCCGAAAAAATTCTATCATAAAAAGCCCTTTCCCCACACCTTGAAATTAATTCATTCTCTCGTAAATGTAGGTACTTGGATATTCCAAGAACGAGCCGACCGGTTTTTCTTGCAGGAGGTCGAGAGTCTCCTTTCCATCGAGATAATTGGTCTATAGCCTATAAGATTCTTGGCAAAGCAACTCCAGTGTAATAAAGCATTAAAAGGAGGTGCAGTGAGATGAAGCCTAAATAGGAGCAACCTTTCGTACAAGGACTCTCCAGTACCGAAGCATCCACATGGTGAAACCACAAGAGCAATAAAAGAGCTCATAAAGAGGAATAGAAAACAAGACAAGAAAGAGCTGAATAAACACAGTCAAGTGCTGAAAAAATGGATTAAGAGAACTGAGAAGAGACAGATGGAATCAGAAAGTTAGAGAGCTGAACACCATAGACCACTCAGCATGGAAGGTGCAAAAGTGCTTACTGCGCGAGAAAATCGAAATCCCTTCTCTACATCGAACAAATGGCTACTCAAAGTTGGAAAAAGCTAAAGCACTGGTCGACGCAATAGAAAGTGGAGCCAAAATCAACTACAGAGAAGACGATGACAAAGAGGACTTAGAAGAAGTCGAAGGAAATGAAAAATTGATGTTGGGACCTCCGGAAGGCGATACCATCCCAAACCCAACAACACCAACGGAGATTAAAGAAATCATCAAGAAATTGAAGAATAAAAAAGCTCCAAGGAAAAATAAAGTAACAAACTTTTTGTTACGGAAAATGTCCAGAAAAGGAATAACAGCGCTAACCAATATAGCAAACGCAGTCATGAGAACCCAATACTATCCAAAAAGATGGAAAACAGCAGAAGTTATTGAATTCAATTGAGAAAAGATAGAAAATTCCCACAAAACTACAGGCTGTCCACTGTCAGCAATTGGAAAAATTGTTGACAAAGTCATTGCAAAAAGACTTAATGAATAAACAGAAGCGCTGAATCTGATACCATCAGAATAATTTGAATTAAAAAGAAATCATTCCACACAACTTCAACTGTTAAGGATCACTGAATATATCACTGAAGGATTTCAGGATAAAAAAACTACAGTATTAGTTTCATTAGATGTCGAGAGGGCCTTCGACTGAGTTTGGCACGAAGGACTTGCCTACTAGATGATGATAGCAGGCAACACCAAAACCTGCAAAATATTAAGACACTACCTGAGGAACAGGAATTTGTCAAAATAGACGACACATTATCTTCCACCAGATAAGTAGAAGGAGAAGTGCCTCAAAGATCAGTTCTAGGACCTCTACTCTACAACATATAAACGAGATCTACGATATTCCTAAAAACCCAAGAAATCTGCTAGCCCTTTATGCAGACGATACGGGAACAGCCTTCAGACATCGACGACCAGATGTTATGAGCAGAAGACTGCAGGAATCACTAAAAGATTTAGAAGAATGGTTCATCAAATGAAAAATTCGAATAAATCGCAAAAAGAGCCAAGCTATTCTACTACAGAAGCGGAGACATGAAATTAATTCCTAAGGATAGATGGAGAAGAGATAAATGGAAAAATGAACTGAAATATCTAAGAGTAAAACTACATGAAGGGCTTACATGGAAAAACCATACAAAATATGCAGTGAATAAAACAAACTCAGCAATGAGTAGATTTTACCCACTACTAGGAGAAGGGAGCCAGATGAACCAAACCACGAGGCTACGAATGATCAAGTCAATTGCAAGACCTCAACTAACATTTAAAGAAGATTCAAGCTAGAGAAAATAAATTGCTTAGAGCAGCAATGAAAAAATACGTAATTCGTAAGAAACCAACAAATCCACAAAGACTTAGAATAGGAAACTGTCACAGATTTCCTAAAAAAGAAGGCCGAGAAGATATTTGAAAAAGCATGTCAACACCCAAACACTCGAAGTCTCACACCGTTCTATCTATCGGAGATAGTTTAGTCCCTAGAGATTCCCCCTAACTAAAGAAAAAATCCTCTACCATCTCGGGTCGTTGATGAAGTAAAATCACTTCTGTGATATCCCCTATTAATAAAAGAGTAATATACGGCTGTTTATCTGAAATTATCGAATTCGAGAATGAAAATTGAAAAACTATACTAGATTAACTAATAGCAAGCCAACAAAACAATTCATGTATCCCAGATACCAACGAATCCATCATTTGCAGTCTTAAACCGGTTTCGATCCATATCAGATCCCATCAGTACGATTAGCAAAATGATAAATTCGTGAGAAACAGCAAGCCTTAAAACATAAGGCAACGTGGACCTGAGAAAATTTCCGAATCACGCCACCTGTCCGTTCCAGAAGACACTGTCCCAAATATGTGTAGATCATGAAACTGAACTGTCTTATCGACTCCGCTAAACAAAATACACATCTATGACATTATGGTCACTCATGGAATTTACGGTTTCAAGCTTCAACCTCATTCGCCTGAATAATTAACTAGAAGAATAATATACGGCTGTTTATCTGAAATTATCGAATTCAAGAATGAAAAATTATACTAGATGAACCAATAGCAAGCCAACAAAACAATTCATATCATATATGCTCGTAATGTTCATACATGTGTATTTTGGTTCGGGGAGTCGATAAGACAGTTTATGATCTACGGATATTTGAGCCTTATGTTTTAAGGTTTTCTGTTTCTCACATCGAATTTATCATTTTGCTAATCGTACTGATGAGATCTGATATGAATCGAAACTAGTCTACGACTGCAAATGATGGATTCGTTGGTATATGGCTCGGTATATGGGATACATGAATTGTTTTGTTGGCTTGCTATTAGTTTATCTAGTATAATTTTTCAATTTTCATTCTTGAATTTCCCTATCAATTTTTGTATTTACTCCATTTCATCGTCAAGGCCAGATTTTTATTGATTTGTTGTTCTATGTAATAACTATTATATGAGTGTTATTTTTCCTAGTTTTTCAGGCGATTGTATAAAGAATAGGAATTATGTTAGATACCATTGTACAAACATTACAACATCCTGTGTTTTATATAGAAAATTTTTTGAAACAATTCCGAACTTTTCCGAAGGAGTTGAACTTCCTGAAAGGCAGGATCTCAGCTTTTAGGTCAGTAAGAGCTCCAATGTTGAAGTCTGCATCAAGGAAGCCTTCATTGGGCTTTTTCCACACACAGCCGGGTGACATACCATTTCCTGTTCACGCACCAACGCAAACTAGAGTCACGTACAACTTCGGAATGTAATTTCCAGTTCGGAATCATCTAGCCATCCGCAGCAATTTATTCCCGCTGTCTTCAAAACTCACAGTATTAGCGGAGCAATTTGCGATGCATTCGCTCGTCTACTCGTCGCCTTATCGTTAGACGTTCAGCAGGCAAATGTCTGATGGAAGTGGAACGCGACGATCGCTTGATTGCGGAAAATTGAATAATGGGCGTGCCTGGTCTTCCTGACGGTAATTCACCACTCCATTGGGAATTCAAATTATCGGGGATCGAATGCAGCGGTAACCTGAGTGAAATCTCGGGCGAACATTTTACTATAGCTGAGAGAAGAGGAGGAACATGCAAAAAAAATGATGACTACACTTAAAGCAGAGGAATCGTTGATTATGTCGTTGTTCTTCCAGGATGAGTATCAATTTTTGCCCCGAGTATTGGTGGTGCAAGAAAATTCTTTGAGCTCAAGACCGACTCTAACACCAATGAGAAGGCCTCGAGCTACCTGTGAGACACTCCAAAACAACATTAATTTCTACAGATAGCAACATCATCTCACTAACGCACTGTAACATTGTATGACCCAATTCGGCAATTTTCTCTAATTTGGAAAAAATTAATTACCACGAGCCAATACTCCAGGCATTATAATAAACGTAACGCTCTTGTCGAATTAATAGCTAATTCCCCATTTCGATTTTGATTTTTGAACCGATAACAATAACTTCCCCATACAGTTAATGATTGCCCAACAATGCAAACACTTCGAAACTAAACAAAGTATATCATAATCGCGAATATGAACCCATATGCGAGATTTGTTCATAAAGTTCGTAATGATGAATCATAATTCTCGAGGCAACAGGAGGAAAGGCAATATTGATGTTTATGTGACTAGTTCAATCCTGGAAATATTCAGGTACGGAATAAACTTGCAATATAACGACTACATAAAAAAAGTTCAGTACCCCATCAATTCTCGTTCGTCTGTGGGGAGGAATAATAGAGAATAAAGCGGATATATCCTCATGAATATGGTGAAAAGACTGCTGACAATATTTCCTAATATGAACAATATCGATGTAATAACCTACAACTTCGCAAGTAAAAGAAAGTAAATGGGTATGGACAATGTATTGAAATATTTTATCGTTTCCAACAACCAAATCTGTGGAGAGGGGTTCCGAAACTAATTTTATTGCGGTAATAAATCGTGAAAGCGAAGCAGGTAGACCAGTTTCTTGTTAGCCGTCATCAATACCGCATAACTTGGTGGAAGATGATGACCAACATGAAATGCAGAACCTAAATTACCAGCGGAAAGACGCGCATCGATACAATGAAAAGAGCTGCGACATCTGGCGGGGTAATGTCTACAATTCAAAATATAGATTTCTACGTACTTTCCATTTTTCTCTTCACCTCGCAAGTACTCATTTCAAGTCTTAGTGCGGTATTCGGTACCTCAGTTCACTTCTGAATTAGGATTTCGACCAGTCCATTCAATGATTCAATAATGTTGGCCTACCCTTCATAGGCATGAAACTTTTTCATTATTATTGTTTATTTTCAATTAAATATCGAATTTTGTAGGGGCCCCAATGGCACAAGAATAAAACGAAATATTCATTGAAATCTGTTTGTACAGCCCAAATCACGACACCTTTTTCGCTATACAATAGCTTCATCAGGTGGATGAAGCTTCACTAAAACACTGTTGCAAACATTCTCACTACCCATACAGGGGTTTTTTTTTACAAAAGCTAGAATTCATCGAAATAAGTTAAAATTCCAAAAATCCTTCATATGAAGTTTTCACCAGGGCCGAGTATTTCGAAATCAGCGTTACCCGGGAATCTGAGAGATTACCAGTCCGGATCTGACGGTACGTATTGAAATCTAAATGTGTTCATCAAATGCGTTCAGTTTACGGGAAATCATCTGAAAGAACGTATGATTTTCGTGACTTTTCCGAATTTTGTAATGTGTTTCCAAATGGGTGGATAGGTCGTGGTGGGTCGATTTCTAGGCCTGACCGCTCTCCGGATCCCAACCTCTGAGATTTCTTCTTTTGGGGTCATTTGAAAACATTAGTGTACAGAAACGGTGAGTTGAATAGTGTTGAAGACCTAAAACAACGCATTGAAAATACTCGCGACATTATTCGTGAGCAAACTGATGTGATAGTTGCTGCATGTAATACTCGGGCGAGACTTTATGCACATCAAACGAATGGTGACCTTTTCGAACAATTTCTGTGAAAAATTTGGATCAATTTTATCAGTGAGTTTGTGATCTTCTTATTTTTTATAGTACCTTCTCAATCGGTAATTTTTTCTCTCCTTAGTCTGAACTTTGAGAATTAAACCGTCCAGACAAAATCTCATAATAAAGGTTGGAAGAAAATAAACATATTTTTGATCAAATCCAACACATTATTTACTTGCTGGAATGCATATGGCACCGTGATTCATGGCAGATCTCCTGACAAAGATATAACACGATCCAGAGTCATTTTAAGATCTTGATGCCTAAGATTTCTTGCACCCTTATCGAATTGAATATTTTATACGATCAACTTCCGGCGAAATGTTGTAGCACCTCGAAAAACATCCTGTATATCGATATCTGGTGGAAATATAGGACGGGATAACTGTTTTCTGGGGGACAAACTGTACAATTTTTTTTCTAGGAATCGCCACAAACCGAAATATTAGCTTCTCGTTCAAATGTCATTACGTTTATATAAATTTATAAGCGAAGAATTTTTCAACTGAAATTAATCATTCAGTATATACGGTAATCTTATCTCTTTGTTGATCGAGTTTTTTTACTTTCCTTTTAATATGCAATTGAAATCTGAATTTATCAATTTGAAAATCATGGAGAAGAGCGGTAACGACACATATGGTATAGCACTATATTCGCCTTGCGATGGAAAGATCTGCCTATTGATAAAAATGCCTTCAAGTT
This sequence comes from Aphidecta obliterata, assembly GCA_963966015.1. Classification (NCBI taxonomy): domain Eukaryota; kingdom Metazoa; phylum Arthropoda; class Insecta; order Coleoptera; family Coccinellidae; genus Aphidecta; species Aphidecta obliterata. Next base: position 12,681,730 of record OZ014431.1, on the reverse strand, counting down.
TTGGTCATTCTTTCCCTCAGCGTAGACATGTTTTTGGTAGATTCGGAATATAATTTCATTCTATAATTTTTCTATTTCATGGTCACGGCTAGAACTTGCGAGTATCCTTCGCTAAATAAATAATTTATTTATTTTCGATATTTCTATTTTTTCATATGGACGCTGGAATTGAGTTTTTTCAAGTATATTTCATTTTTGTTTTTTTATGATGTATTTGTTTTTCAATTGTTTTATATGATTTTTATTTGGAGTACATTTTAAAAAGGGAACATCTTCCATGAGAAAATCCAGTTACTATATTTGACTGTATCTACTCTTATTGAATTATATATTCATTATTCAACTACTTTTGAGCAATTCATAGTATTTGTAAACAAACATCGTGAGTTATAATAACTCTAACAACTATAACTCCCTGGCTCTGTGCTTCTGAACAAGCCGATTGGCCGAAAGGAAACAGTCCATTATTGGTATTGAGGGGAAGTCATTTGAATTATTTTGGCTTTTTCTCAAATTAAGTTGATACCTAATTATTATTGTGGATGTTTTGCTGGAAAAGATGAATTCAGATTGTAATAATTGGGGAATACTTATTCAAATTATATGGATTATTTAAATTCAAATGCATTAATCGAATTGAAAAAGACTCCAGACCTCCGTATATACAATGTATTAGTCTGTAGGTATCAAAAAGGATGTCGTTAGTTTTAATCAGCGTGATAAGTTCGAAAAAGATCACCCATAGTCGCAATAATTCACGTCTAAAAGACGAAGTCGTCCATTTGCAACTTTGTAGTCGTTGAAATTGTTTATGTCTACAGTAGATAGGACAGAAGCGGTCAATTTCATGGGGAAATTTTGAAGCAAGAATGCTGCTGTGTAAGCGTCTGGACGCCCACTCTGGAGTTGTGGATTTTTCTGAAAAGGGGGTGGAGTTTACCTTTGGAGAAGAAGGAAAAATTAGAGTTAGTTGCTCGGCGGAAATGGGACCCACGAAGGGTAAAATCGGACGACGGTTGTCAGATCAGGAGATTGTGTCAGATCGTGGAAGTAAGTGTTTAAGAAGTTTTATTTTGAGTAGAGTTAAAAGCCGTATTTTTCGATTTCGGGAGTTCGAGTGGAAAAATAATAATATGGCGTGTGGGTGGATTTGTTTCCAAATAGGTACAAAAAAGGAATTAGGTGCAGACTAAGGTAGGAAAAGTTAGTTCAAAGTATTAACCCCTATGAATGTGAATGGTGTAATTGTAGTCCCCAATATTATTGATATCTCGATTCGAAGTTGATTTGATGTACTTTCGATTTTACGTACGGAATTTGAATATTAGTTGCACTTGATTATTTGACCCCTCGTATATTTTAGATTAGTATGTTTGTAAGAAATATCAGTTTAATTGTTTGATTTAATGACGATTATGAGAAATTAGGTGAATGCTAGATGCTTTATTTGGAAGTTCTTTTTGATGTCTGTGAAAATTTCGATTTTATGTACGCATTTTACCATCATTCTTCGTGAATATAATATGTTCTTTTAAAGTTTCGAGGTTTTCTTTCCTGAATACCTGTTCCTCAGAAAATATAAGACAAAAGACTCTCTCTTCGTGCAGAGAGCACGAACCTAGACCTTTTCGGAAAATAGATGAGAAATTGGTGACAATAATTGGTAATAAGGGTAGAAACCCCAGGTTTAGTACAAGATAGTGGAGATGAATTGTTATGTAAACGTTCAGAAATGAGACAAGTAGCCAATGTTACCATACAGAAAAATCCCAAAACGAATAAAAAGGTATATACAACAATTTTCAAGATTGGTGTAGCAGTAAGAATATTAAGTCATCGTTTACAGAGAATGTTCTTTTGACATATTTTTTTGAACTTAGCACTAAATATAAGGCATTGCCCCTATGGACCTCCTTCTCTATGCTAAGAAGCACAATCAACATAATCAATGCATTGTTATAAGTAATTATCAACATTTGTAAATAAACAAACTTTCTCTGTACTTTTAGTATTTATTGTTTGAATCGTAGATAAAGTAAAGTATTCAACTTGCGGTAATGGTCATAACTCACCTTATGAATTAAAGCACTCGCCTTCGACTCGCGCTGCAAACTTTTTTGCGTGGGTTATGACCTACATTACCGCTCGTTAAATAATATACTATTACTAGAAGACTCGTCCATGCGTTGCTATGGCCAAGGTATACGTCTAATTATATTGTCGTAAAGTATTCAAACCAGTGGAATTAATATTATTATTAACCCTAAACTAACCTAACCCTACCCTAACCCTAACCCTAACCCTAACTCTATCCTTGGTTTTTTTAAGGTTTCAACCCAGTTCTCAGTTTCAAATTCCTTCAGTTTGGGAAAGACTCAGAAATTTGGCATCACTCCTCGCACGTTATCGCTCTTTTCGAGTGATCGAGTGTAGTGGGGACGTGATGACCTGCCGTGTCGATTTAATACCTGTGTTGCCGCGTAGATAATTATTACTCTTTGTCATGTCATTGTGAAGTAATAATTTGCAATAAAAGAATATTGCAACTATAAATTGATATATAAACTATCCTATCTTTTAAGTTGGATCAAACTTCACACAGTGTGCCAAATTTGATTAAAATGGGTTAAGTATTTCAAGAGTTCATCCCGGACCAACCCGTAATTTTTATATATAAAGATTCACTTCTCATTTTCTACATATTGCTACTTTATTTATGTCAGACATTTATTCATGTAGATGGATTCACGTCTGGGATATATAAGATAAACAAATTTCCGGAGAGTGATACGTATATTTCATCTTTATGAATGTGTCTGATATAAAAATCGTGTAATAAATTTCAGATGTAAACGCACCTATCATGGTGATCTTTGTGACTAATGTCAAAGGCATGAAATTCCAATTTTCGATATTATTATAATTCAAATTTTGAACGGAAAATTGATGACCCCCTACGCCTTTATGTATATTCTGTTCTGTAGGCATATCCGAAATAAGCTGATGAGTTTATTCAACTTGATGGAGTTGCGGCAAACTAATGCATCGAACTTGTGAATACACTTCCGCATTTCATGTACATTATCAGAAGTTTGTACGGATAAATAGATTTGAGATGTTATTCCAGAGGATGTCTGCATTCAAACGCAGTTGGTATTCACTGAAGATGACAAACTGTCTACTCGTTAGCAGGAAATGCAAAGTGAGGAGGGTAAGTTTTGATGGAACTGAATTAGAAATTTCAACAACAAAAGTAATGAAGAACTTTACTTCGGGCAATGAACGATGAAACATATCCACCACAAATAAGAAAATTGCAACAATAAGAAAATTGCAACAATCAAAATTAGTCCCAAGAAGGGAGCCAGCAGGATGCTGCTGCAAGATAGGCTTTTTGAGTTTACTGAAATAAAATATTTTTTTTCGAATGATAGGCACTGTTATGCTTCAAGAATTGATAGCGAAGCGAATTTTGTTTATTTACACGAATGAATGGGCATCTCTGTTTGGATTCACATCAGAATAACGACCACACGAATTTATGTTATTCTAACCGGAATTAATTTTGAATTCCCCGGGCCTTTCCATTTGAATATTCGGTTGGGTTGTGGAAAATCCAATCATAGGACTAAATGAATATTCCACTCGACGAAAATTCTCCTGATTGAAATTAAATCTAGGCATGAATATTCGTCTTAGTTGAGCGGTTGTTTTCATTCATATGTTCATCAAGGTAGAAATAAATTGGTCAAGCGCGAAAAGAGCTTGCGTTTCGAAGGTTCGTGTGATAACCTTCGGAAATGGGAATGTTTTAGCATTTATACTGAGAAAACTATTATGGAATGAATTTCAATGATCTAAAAAGTTTTGCGAGCACGTTCTGGCAAGATTTTCGATGTAATAATTGCTGTCCCTTTTGAATATTTTCTTATAAATGGCAGTTAGGTACGTCTCTACATGGTGGAAAATGAATGAATATTTATGATTCGCCATTTCATAACAGTATGGATTTGCTGAACGGGAATATATGACGAAGAAAAAATAAAGGAAGAATCTTGTGATGGTCGGATTGCGGACCATCGCATACTTCAAATGCATTTTACATCCTATATCTATATATCTGGGAATACGAATATTCAATCTCAAATTCGGTTATCTATCTCTGAAAAGAGTCTGTAAGTCGAGCATACATTATATTACTTTGTATAATCAACGGATGTCATTGATTTTGGAGCCGTGTGATTGAGGATTGATACCTTAGCCATAGATAAGGAATTAGTTTATGCCAGGAATACATCGATTATTTTGTATCTATCGTTGAGGACGGATTTTATGGCTAGACCGTGTCGAATGTGCCAAGCGGGCCAAGATAAGGCCAATAGGTGGAAAAGAAGCAACGTCGGTTGACCATAAGAAAATTTGGCAGAACGAATTTAAGAGCGTGGATGTCCCCAAGCCAGAGAAGTGAGAGGCACCACGAAAAATGTTAACTCTGGAAGAAGGTTTTTGGGGGAGTAAACAGTTTACCTTTGGGGGACTCAGAAAGAGTTAGAGTCAGTTTTTTTGCCAGTCGGCGACGGAGTTGTTAGTTGTCTGCCAGCCGGGGGTGGCAACGGGAGTTTAATTGGCTGTACCAAAAAGGGTATAGAACTGGTAGGTTCGGTTTTTAGTCCAGTGTAGAATCAGGGATATCTCGGAGTAGAAAAAGGTGTCGAAGAAATTTCGTTTTGAGTGAGGTTACAAATCGTAGGTAGATTGAACGCGGATTCGTTACGGGAGTGCGTAAAAGGTTAAGTTCACTTTCGGTGTGAGTGAATTTGGTTTAAAGTAGGTACATGAAGGGATTAGGTGGCTTGCAGATCAAGATAGGAAAGTTTAGATGAAAGTATTAACTCCTATACTTGTAAATGGTGTTATTTTAATCTTCTCTTTCTTGAATTTAGTCATGTTTTCTATCTCTCTTATTCTCCTTGGAACGATTGGGTACAGTCTTGGGGCAATTTATATGTACAGCTTCTATGAACTATTCTTTTCTCAGCTCTAGTTCTATTGTCATTTTCGGGCTTTGCTCTAGTCGAGTAGTTGTGCTCTCTTAAAATAATTGGTATTTTGTCCTGTTTGATGTTGATTATTATCTTTTGTGCATATATTTGTCGTATATCCAGTAATTTCGACATTTCGTATATAATCTTAGAAGAAAATGTAATTGTTTTTCCATACAGGTTTTTCAAGATGCATTTTTGCAGTAGGTACATCTACGCTCCCTATCCAATTATACCATAGGAGAGTTGAGATTGTACTTATGCGAAATGAAGTATTTCCAGGTATTTCTCAGATGTTATCATTTTTTTCAAGTATCTAAATCTATGAAAAATACCTCTCAGTTTCCTAGTTAACCCAATACCAGCCAATGTCCCATTTTTGGGACGCAACATTTTTGCCATATTCCTTCAATGGTATTGAAGAAAACTGCAGTAAAGTGGCATTGTCATTCAATTCAAAGTATATACTTCTCGTGTTTATGGTCAGTTGGCTCTCAGACACAAAAACATAAACGAGAGAGTTTCAACAAGTCGGCACTTGTCAGGCGCATTGAGGTTGTTATACATTATAGTGATTTGAATATATTTCTATCTCGAAAATTATAATTGTACAATTGCCGTTTTATTGTTGAAATGTGTGTTGTTTCGATACGGAAACGAAATTGATTCGAACCACATCGTTATTTTAAATCATTTCACCCCCTTTCAGCATTTTACCCCCTTTGAGTGATTTTTTTTTTCGAAATTTGAGTGAAATTGTCTTTTAAAGAGCCCTTCGCAACCAGTTTATGCAAAAAAATCAAATTCTTTCATCCAATTCGAGTTTTGGCTAGTATTGGGTTGAGTAAAACATATGTTCTTCTCATTTCAGATGTTCGTATATAATGATACCGAGATATTTTGTATAATGTATTTGAGGAATAGTCAGGTGATCACTAATTTGTAGATTTCCCAGTAGTGGAAGTCGTACTCTGTTTGTATTTGGTTTTTTCTTGGTTCAAGGCAGTGGCGCAGCCAGGCTTTGGGGCTGGAGCCCCCCCCCCCAAAGGTACCAAATTTTTTTCCGAGTTCATTGTCAAACGTCAAACATTTGGTTGATTTTAAACTGTCTCAATTGTGTTGTTCAGTTCAGCCCCCCCATAACAAAATCCTAGCTGCGCCACTGGTTCAAGGTGAGTTTATTCAGACGAAACCACTTCGTCAAAGTACCGAAGTCCTCTGTTGCTTTTTGTTTCAGATTTTTCCAGGAATCGTCTTCATACAGTACAATATAAATAGAAGCGGTCCTAGTACAGTGCCCTGTGGAACTCCATAGGTCAGTTTATTTTTGAGCGCTCGTACTACTTACACGAGGGCTATATCATTTCGTTACGATGTCTGTATTTTTCGAATTTTGAGCAGAAAAAGGTCTCAATCGACTATGTTCGACTCACTGATGACGAATCCGTCGGAAAATTCGAGTCTGTCCGTCCGTCCGTGAGCACGATAACTCTCGAACGGATCAACCTAGAGACTTGAAATTTTCAGTGTAGGTTCAGATCCCAAATGCCTCGGTTAAGTTTGTTAATGGGCAGAATTCCACCAGGGGTTCCGTAAATATGGCCGTTCAAAATTACTTTGGAACTACAGATTCGATCAATATGACACTTTGAATTCAAATGGAGAATGAGGTGTTCAAGTTACATGTGAAATTTTGTCCAGATCGCTTGACCAGAACCATAGAAACCATAAAAAATTATAACTTTTGAACGGAAACTCCTAGGGACTTGAAATTTTCAGGATAGGTGTGGATCTCGAATGTCGTAATCACGTTCATCTATGAGCAAAATCATACAAGGGGTTCCGTGAATATGGTCGTTTGAAATTTAGTTTTCTTGATAATTCCAAAACAACAGATTCGATAGTGACGAAATTTTTTATAATAATGGAGAATGATATATTCAAGCTACATTTCTCCAGATCACATGACCAGAACCATAGAAACCATAGAAAATTATAACTTTCGAACGGAAAGGCCTAGGGACTTGAAATTTTCGGGATAGGTGTGGATCTGAAAAGTCGCGTTCACGTTTATCAATGAGCAGAATTATACTAGGGGTTCCGTAAATACGGTCGTTCGAAATTTTGGTTTCTCGATAATTTCGAAACTACGGATTCGATCGAGATGAAATTTCGTATTTTAATGGAGAATGATATATTAAAACAATATTTTGTCCAGATCGCATGACTAGAACCATAGAAACCATAGAAAATTGTAACTTTTGAACGGAAAGGCCTAGGAACTTGAAATTCTCAGGGTGAGTTTGGATCGCGAATATCGCGGCGACGTTCATCAATGAGCAAAATTAGACCAGGGGTTCCTCCGAAAATACTTAGCGGATTGAGATGAAATTTTGCACCTAGCTGAGTAATAATGTATTCAAACTACGTGCAAAATTTTGTCCAGATCGCATCACCAAGACCATAGATACCGTAGAAAATTCTAGCGAATTATCGAAAGAAAATTGGTCAGCTGAAGCACTGACATGAAGTCTGGAGTTTCGCCTAAGTTTCAGAATTTTTTTGACAGCTGTCGAAAATTCCTTCAATTGATTTCTGAAACTGGAAAATGCGAATCTACCTACAAGGTGCATGTACGAGCGCTCAAAAGCTTCTGACTTCACGGCAGTGCTTTTTGTAATTTTTGATAATAAATTTATATTCATGTCACCGGTAATAATATGTTTGATACAATAATTTTTTTTTTCAGATAACAATTGCTTATTGAACTCCATTATGGAATATTGTGGCGATTCATACACTGCTGTTAGTTTCAGTTTTTCAACTTTACTATGAATATATATTTCTATGGCTGTTATTTCTCCAAGTTTGATAAGTATGGAATCAATAGTTTCTTGTTCGATGGTCCGGGCACCGTTTATGTTCTTTTGAATTCGTTTGGGTTTTCTTTCCTGAGAAAGGATAGAACAAAATTCTTCCTCCTCGTGCAGAGATCACGAACTTAATTCTTTTCGGACAATTAAGTGAATGGTGGCAGTGGTTAAAAAATATAAAAATAATACCCCAATTCCAACATAAAAAATCGTATTATTACACCGCGAATGATTTTCCTACAGTTATTTTTATACCCAAATCAGATTCTGGATCCACTGTATCATTCTTCCTCCCAAGAACCCGGCCAGAATAAAGTGAATCCGAGATTATTTTACTAATCCCCTCTAAGAACGTCGTAAACGACAATTGGGATTACCAAGTGCGAAGAATTATCGGGATTGTCCCGTGAAGCGGTGTCCTTAGCTCGGCTAATTGGTCTAAGTCGGTCGGGCCACGCCTCGCCTTCAGGCCGAATTGGAAGCCTTCCGCAGAAAATTCGACCCGTTTTCCTCTTTGTTCGTCTTTACCCTTCACTGCATTGATCTTAACAGGACCCCCGTGTGAGGAAGAATGCGGAATTCGATGCAGATGTATTCGATCTCGCGAAGGTTTTCCGTAATTTAGTATTCGGGTTAACGTGACGGTTGTTAGCCGGATTTTCCCCTCGTAATTTCCGCAGACATGGAAGGAAAAGGATAAAAACTATAATGGGGATTAATTAATCAGGGAAAGACTTCAGGTTGCGAATTTATTCAAGACTCGTGGAGAAAGCTCGAAGGTAGAAGGTAGTGAATCATTAATTATTTCGATATTCACCAGGAATTCAGATATCCTACTTTAAATGTTTCACTGTACCTACTGCAAAACCAACATCTGATGATTTTGTGATTCAAAATTCATTAAATCCTTCCGCTATCGGAGAGTCATAAATTCCAACGGAATGGGTGAATTCCAGAACCCATCCCGAATTTAAGGTTCATTAGAATTTGATCCATCGCCCAGTAAATTCCAAGGGCATGGTAAAGTTATGAAATACAAACCTGAACCGATGGAAGATGTGTTTGAATATTTTATTCCCTTTCGATGAGCCTACCGGCGTTTCTTAGGTTGAATTCCCTTTGGAACATCAATTTTTCAATTTAGACGCACCAACAAGAAATCTATACGGAGATGAAACGGAGATGGAGATGGCGAACATATTCGAAGTCTGAATTTATATTCTATTTCACAACGGTTCATGTCTGTATGAATGCAGAATGAGTCCACGATGAAAATATTCATTTTAGGCAGCTCTCATATATGCTGAATTCGATAAATTGGATGACGACAAAAATTTAATGTGCGTTGGATGAAAAAAGCTTGCTTACGTATGCTTCAGCTTTTATCATGCGAATATGCCGTTCTATATTATTTACCAATGTAAATTTTTTTTTATAAACTGCCAGAGACCAACCTAACCTCTGGCTAAATTTACGATTACTATTTTATAAGCTACCAGCGAACATCAATTTATTTTTCAGACGTCCAGGAATTTTTATTATTGTTTTCATACTGTATGAATTGATGGCAGGTGGAAGTATATTGCCGACGATATTTTCTGGATTTTAGGACTGAATAGTGAATACCCTAGTTTTCCATTGATTATTATTGTTTTTGGTGATGAATATAGGAAAAAATCACGTACCGCTAGATGGCGCTGAAAATCACAAGATGTCGGGCTATACGATGGTCAAAATTATTCTGTCATTTCTGTCTTTCATAACAAGTAAATCAAATATTTTTTATAAATTTGCGGAATTAATAATAATGCCTGTGAAAGTCGAGCTAACCACTTTGGACATTTTTGATTATGTGGGTGAACGTGAATGTTATAGCAAATGACCTCTATACAATAGAAAATTATTGAACTTTGTAACGTTATAATTTCACATCATTGTTTATGTCCACCATGCACTATGGAAAATTGCGAAATTCCACCTAACGCTATCATTTCTATCTTCAATGTTTGAATTTATTCCTCTTGGTACGTTATATATTTATCATCTCGCTAATGTAATGTGATATTTCCTGAATCTCCGTGCTTGAATTGCTGAAATTCGTTCCTTCTGTTTGTTTCGTTTTGGAATTTGTGAGGTTAACTGTAGCGTCCGTCATTGTCGTTCCGTTAGCTTGTATGTCACGGGTAAGAACTTTTTGGCCTCTACGTATGATTTCCGGACTTACAGCCGTTACCATGGATTTGAATTTACAGAATGCCTTATTTAGTATATACAAGTAGAACATCTCAATGGGGATTACCGAATAGCATTATCAAATAATTTTGATTTCTTTTTATTCTTTTTCTTGGTTGTCTAATTCGACAGTTGGTATCTCTGTGTGAACTTTGGGAATTAGATGTCAATGGGATATTCTGTCAATGATGTGTGACGGATATATTGGTTGAGATATTGGAAAAACGTGGAGTAGATTTTTGAATTGAAGAAATTGTGATCTTGGATCATCCTTGTTAAAGGCGATTATAACTTCAATATACAAGTAGAACATCTCAATGGGGATTACCGAATAGCATTATCAAATAATTTTGATTTCTTTTTATTCTTTTTCTTGGTTGTCTAATTCGACAGTTGGTATCTCTGTGTGAACTTTGGGAATTAGATGTCAATGGGATATTCTGTCAATGATGTGTGACGGATATATTGGTTGAGATATTGGAAAAACGTGGAGTAGATTTTTGAATTGAAGAAATTGTGATCTTGGATCATCCTTGTTAAAGGCGATTATAACTTCAATTTGAAGAATTCCCTGTGAGGTTTACTGGAATATTTCTGGGATTAACGTTTTATATTTTTCCACGAGGACTGCTATTCTTACGAATCAACTCTTGGACATCTAAGAGGTATGAATATCCTTTCATTCCTTGAACCACTGTCTGAACATCCTTTATTAGGTTTCGATTGCGACAATTGTGTTGAGAAAAAATTTTCTGTTGGACTTTCCACGAAGAACTGAATACATCTTGCTTCAATTCCCTCGAACAACAACTTAGATGTATGAAATCATTTTTATAGTAAGAACCATGTCTTATATTTCTTTATAAGGGTTCACGTATACGGCGGAGGCTGTAATTCACGTATACGGCGGAAGTTCAAGAAGTTTCACGGAGGCTGTAATTCAGGCTGTATTTCAAGTGTGAGCTGTTCAAGTATACGACTGCCTTTCTAGTCAGCTATTCGAATCCATTTCGAGCCCATTTTCGTACAAGTATTGTTTGGGTGCTGGCACTGCACTGTGAATTCTACATGGGATCGCGCTTATGGGTTAAGGTAACCAGTGCTCCGCACTGGCATTAATATTATATTATATATTATATTATAATAAAAGGACATAGGTATCTGAAAGGTATTTCTGCTAGATTTAGAATCAGTTTAGAGGTGCTATCCAAAAAGTGAAAAGATGGATTTTCCTCGTAGTTTTTTGTTGATGGGGTCCCACGTATTTCACTTTTTTCGTCTTGGAACATGAGAAAGATCTTTGAATTTTTTATGAGGTCTGAAAAATGTTCGGTGCTAGAGTAATGTTTTGGAATAAATGAGCATATAATGAAATATTAATAGAATTTATTGAGCACTCGATGTAAATATCGGTGGGTTGTCAAAATATTCCAAAATTCAAAAAGTAAAATCATTTTCCCTATATTGACGGGAAAACTGATTGACAATTATCTGTAAACCAGTATCCGATAGCCGTTTCATGTTTTGCTTTCGACCTGACAGAAACCAATTAAGGTTTGTTTGTGGAGAACGACATAGCACGTTGAATATTTGTGGAAAAAAGGTCAATATTTTTTATCGACAAGCGTTTCAGTTGAAATTGGCGATAACGTCAACATAAAAAGTTGAGATAACTCACTTAATATCTTGAGTAGAGTAGTAGTTTTACTGTCCCCTGTAACAAATTTGGGGCCCACCAAATCTCCAATTAATATTCCTCAAGCCAGATTGATTAATGAGAAAATCAAGAAGTTTTTTTTTATTGCTGGGGATTACTCAATCAATGTCAGGACCATCCAAAGGCCCTGATGTAAAAACAGAAACCACTAGATAACTAGTTTGGTCGGAATCTGAAAGGTTTTGCATAAGTCTGAATTGATAACGAGGAAATTCTACTCAGGAACAATTTATTCAACTTGATTCTCCAATAAACCGGCTCAAAAATCTGGAATCGACAAGTTACAGTGCTGCTTCAAACTTCGAGAAAATATATGTCGATGAATTGACCTTCAAGAACTCGCATCTTAGGGGATTTCAGAACTTCAGAACAACAATTCGAAACTCAACCTGATAAAAGATTGAAGTACAGAGAATCAACTTTGGACTCTAAACTTTTATCGTAATACCCATAATACAATAAATTATCGATCTATTTCAGATCTGAATGAAACAAGAAACTTATTCCACCTACGATCTTACTGTTACATTTTATGTTCAATAGAAATCGAGGTCAACAACGACTTTCGAAAGTGGGACTAAGATTTCAACATATCATCATTCGCAACTGAAGAACGGTTTCGGATTATGTAGCCTCGATGATGAGCCTAACCTGCTGTTTTAGACTCCGGGCATTTATTACCTATTAACCTTTTGACTCTTCTTGTTCGTATCTCTATCACGATCTTTGTCGTGTGATAATTGTGTTACCTATGAATTTGAATTTCATTGGAGTCTCTTCTTCTGGATAATTTAAATTGAGATTACTCAATTTCTGTTTCTACGTAGTTGATCTCTGGGTCTTTTGTGATAGGTGGGTATCCTAACCACATCTTCTGCGGGGTTGTAGTCAACAAGTCTTCTTAGCACATCATTTGGGTGTTGACTTGCTTTTTCAAATATCTTCTCGGCCTTCTTCTTCAGGAAATCTGTGACAGTTTCCCATTCTAAGTCTCTGTGGATTTGTTGGTTTATACGAACCATGGCATATTCATTGCTGCTCTGTGCAGTTTATTCTCTGTTGCTTGAATCTTCTTCATATGGCTATTGGCTGCATGGCCCCATGCCGCCGAGCCATATGTTAGTTGGAGTCTTGCAATTGACTTGATCATTCGTAGCTTCGTGCTTTGGTTCATTTGGCTTCTTCTTCTAAGCAGTGGGTAAAGTCTACTCATTGCTGAGTTTGTTTTATCCCTGCATATTTATATGGTTTTTCCATGTTAGCCCTTTATCTAGTTTCACTCCTAGATATTTGACTTCATTTTTCCATTTTATCTCTTTTCCATCTATCTGTAGGTTGGAATTAATTTCAAGTCTCCGCTTCTGTAGTAGAATAGCTTGGCCCTTTTTGCTATTTATCTGAATTTTTCATTCAATGAACCATTCTTCTGAATCTTCTACTGCTTCTTGCAGTCTTCTGTGTATGACATCTGGTCGTCGATGTCTGAAGGCTATTCCCGTGTCGTCTGCATAAAGGGCTAGCAGATTCCTTGGGTTCTTAGGAATATCGTAGATATACATGTTGTAGAGCAGAGGTCCTAGAACTGATTCTTGGGGCACTTCTGCTTCTACTTGTCTGGTGGTAGATAATGTGTCGTCTATTTTGACATAAAAATTCCGGTTCCTCAGGTAGTTTTTTATTATCTTGCAGGTTTTGGTGGTGTAGCCTGCCATCATCATCTTGTAGGCAAGTCCTTCAGTGACATATTCAGTGATCCTTAACAGTTGAAGTTCTGTGGAATGATTTCTTCTGAATCCAAATTGTTCCAGTGGTAGCAGATTCAGCGCTTCTGTTTCTTCATTGAGTCTTTTTGCAATGACTCTTTCGACAATTACTTCTGCTGTTTCCCATCTTTCCGGATAGTATTCTGTTCTCATCACTGCGTTTGCTATATTGGTTAGCGCTGCTATTCCTTTTCTGGGCAATTTCCGTAACATAAAGTTTGTTACTTTGTCTTTCCCTGGAGTTTTCCTGTTTTTCAATTTCTTGATGATTTCTTTGATTTCCGTTGGTGTTGCTGGGTTTGGGATGGTATCGCCTTCCGGAGGTTCCAACATCAATTCTTCATTTCCTTCGAGTTCTTTTTCTAAGACTTCATTGTCATCATCTTCTCTGAAGTCGATTCTGGCTTCTCGTTCTATTGCGTTGAATCTTTCATGCTGAGTGGTCTATGGTGTACAGCTCTCTAACTGTTTGGTTCCATCTGTCTGTTCTCAGTTCTCTCAGTGCATTTTTCAGCACTTGACTGTGTTTATTCAGCTCTTTCTTGTGTTCTTCTCGATGTGAAGCTCTGTAGTTCTTCCTAAGTTTTTTATTCCTTTTCATAAGCTCTTTTATTGCTTTTGGGGTTTCACCATGTGAATGTTTCGGGGCTGGCCTTTCGATTCTTCTGGTACTTTCCTCGTAGGCTTCTTTTATTCGGGTTTCTAATTTTTCAACTTCAGCTTCTAGATCTTCAGTGGTTCTTATCTGTGGAATTTCACTAATTTTCTCCTGGAGTATTTCGCTGTACTTTTTCCAGTCTGTGAAGTCTTTCGTTTGAAGTTCTTCTGTTATCGGTCTGCGTCCCAATGTGATTTCTATTGGGTTGTGGTCTGATGTGCCCTCTCCTATAGTATCAAGTGTGAAATCTTGGGTAATATCTTTCATTATGACGATATCTTATACGTCCGGTAGGCCATTACTTCTGGGCAGGTAGGTCGGAATTTCAGGTCCTAATACTATGACATTTAGTTTTTCGGCGTATTTCTTAAGCTTCTTCCCATGTTGGTTTTCAGTTCTGCTATTCCATTCTCTTGATTTGCATTTCATAACCCCATTAATGATGTTCGGGTAGTTTCCTTCAAGCATCTTCTTCAGATCTTCCTCTATTAAGTCATTTTGGAGTGGTTTGTAGGCTGACGTAATTTTCATTTGTCCTCGATTCGTATTAACTATAATCGAGACGGCTTCTATTTGCCCATTATTCAGTACATCTTCAAGAAAGCTGTCGATGTTTCTCTTGACTATTAGGGGTATGCCCCCCCCTGTACAATTTCTGTCATTTCTGTATATTTCATGGTCAGGAAATGAAATTCTATTTCTTGTAGATAGTCTCGTCTCTTGAATGGCTATAATATCCGGTTGTTTCTTGGATATTATTTTTTCTATTTCAGATCTACGGGCTCGTAGGCCGTTTGTGTTCCATGAGACGATCTTTAGGTGGTTTTTATTTCCGTTAGTCACTAGCTCCATTAATTGGGTTTAGTGAGTTTACGGAACTTTTTGTCCATCTCTATTTCCAGGAATTTCATGAGCCTACTCATGATATTCTTGTTGAAGGTATCTAGATCCTTGGTGGTTTCGGGTCCTTTCTTGTTGGTCTCTTCTTTGTTGTTTTGGCTGCTCTTCTTGGATTTTCCATTTTTTGGGGCTTCTTTCTTCTGCTCTTGTTCGAGTGGTGGCGTTTTCTTCTTCTGTTCTTGTTGGACAGTAGGCATCTTTTTCTTTTCTTCTTTTCTTCTTGCTTTGGTCGCAGTCTTCTCTTTGGTCACCAGTTTCCACTCGCTACATCCTTTGTAGCTGGATGGGTGACCTACTTTTCCGCAGAGCGCACAGGTAGCATTTTTCTCCTCGTTTCCTCTTGTTAGCGTACAATCTTTATTATTGTGCGCTCCAGATCATTCAACTCATCTCCATGGGAATGTGCATTTACTTTGCGCATGTCCGTAACGTTGACATCTATGACATTGGCCAGGTCCAATGCTCTTTTTCTTTGGCTCTACTACACAGTTTATACCGTAGAGCTGTTTTACTTCGAATATCTTCTTATTTTGGGTTTTCACCAAAAATAAGGGTATTGCCTTTTTGGTTTCGTTGGATGTCATCCTTATGACATCCGCGTCAGTAATGCCTTGCTCGGCGAGGTCTTCTGTGATAATGTTAATATCTGCGTCTAGTGGCAGATAACGTTCCACCGCGTAGATTCTCTTCTCTTCTTCTCTTTGGAGGGTGTAGAACTCTTTATTTCTCTACTCGAGGAATTTTGTCATCTTCCTGTGGTCGTCGGGGGATTCGGGAACAACACGAATGCCGTCTCTTACTGTGGTCGCTCTCAGGTATTTAATACCCTTCATTTGCATCTCTCTCGAGATTTGTGTCCAGTCGGCCGTGCCTCTTAATGTCACTGGAGGAACTTTCCCTTTTTTCAGCTCGATTGGAGCAGGGACTTCAATTTCTTCTGCGGGTGCAGAAGTAGCTTCTTCTGGGCGTTTTCCTTTTTGCAATGCTGCAATATACGATTTCTTCGTAGGTGGCCCACCTGCAGCTGCATCATTAGTATCGGTAGGTTTTTTCGGGTCTTCTTTTTGGATTGGGGTTGACACTGTCTCTTCTGTCCCAGAGTAGAAGCCATTTTCTTTTCTCTTAACCCGTTTCCGCGGCTTCGAGGACTGAGACATTTCTGCTCTCAAGGATTTCACCTCATCTGATAAAGTTTTGAAACTCTCCGTCATAACTTTCAGTTGACTCATGTTTATATGGTCCTCCTGTTCTTTTATAATCCGATCTTTGTCGGATTCGTCATTAACTCCTTCTTCTTCAACATCCATATCGGATATTTCTTCATCCGATAAGTTTTCTGCGTCGGATTCTCTGTCCTCATTTGCAGAGTCGTATTCCGACATTTTGTCAGAGTGACTCAGCAAACGACACTTGAACACTTTTTTCACTTTTCACTAAATTCACTTTTGTCTCTTCAATGTAAAATAATCTGTGGAACCATCGATCTGAACATGGACTCAACACAATTATTTCTTCGATTCTTATCACTTCTATACGAGGTTCACTTGGCACACATGCGCATTTCTCAATACGTCTGCACTCCTCGAAGGTTCAATCGCTACTGATGAACTCGACTTGAGGGACGGAATACTATAGATCGAACCGCAGCGCTGATCACCGAAAATTTCTCCACCAACGCCACCTGTCCACTCGATTAGCAACCGTCCTCACTTATATGCTTTTATACAATCAATATCACGAGGTTCGCGTTTTTCACATGCGATCGATGATTCGAATAATCTTTGGTCCCTTTTCGACCACAAGTGCATAACATCATTTTTTAATTACTTCGTAATATTGGATAATTGCTTTTCGGTATATAACCCAAGGCTCTTTGGAATTTAACCATAAATCTCAAATCCCAGTTTAATCAGGATCATACTACCCCTCCTAACAGATGGACCGATCAATAATTCAAAATGTAGCGAAATTGATAATATGCAAATGATGGATGTCGAAATTACTTGCCTCGCCAATAAAAGCCTATAAATTAATAAGGATTTATTGTTCGGACTGATGAATGGTCGTAATTTCCCATTTTCCCCATCCAATATTGGAGCAGATCGACACTGGAAATTCCCAGTGAAATATCCGTTAGCGAAATTGGTCCAAAAGGTACGGTAACGTTTTGAGCGCTGGAATTCCAATCAATCGCCGATATGGTTCACATCCAAAACGAAATTTAAATTTCAATCACTGTCTAGGCTGACATATTTCAAAGGGCGCCTAGGCTGACATATTTCAAAGGGCGCCTAGGCTCCAATTATACTTTCGTTCTCGCGTCGATAATTCGAAATGAACATGAATCCTGGTGTAATATATCAAGTCTAGGGATGAAAGAACCAATTTCAGTCACTCCCACCCGAGCGAATTTGAGACAAATCGTGAAATGAATTTCCAATGAAAATTTGATAATATCGTGGAAGTACTCGGAGCTCAGACTTCACAAATTGGCCATTTTCAGCCAAGAGACTATCACTCGATAGACGAAGCGTCGATGATTTAGTGAGTAATTCAGTAGATTCCCACTAGTCCCATAATTCATAAAAATAATCGTGTTCTATGATAAGCAGCTTGAAAAGTCAATCTGAGTGAAACCAAAACTGCAGGTAGATTTCGGCTTTGTTGAGCCTCATCAGTACCATGTAGCGGTGATGAATTTGAAGCATGTAACAATAATTCTTACGAAGTTCGCATATGGCAACATGCTCGGAGTTGTTTTTTTTAGACAGTGGGAATCCTCAGAGACGAACTATCTCCAATAGATAGAACAGTGTGGGACTTCGTGTCTAGCACGATCTACTCTTACTAAACCTTACCTGCTGTTTTAGATCGGGCATCGATTGCCAATTTAACATATTGACTTTTCTTGTTTGTATCTCTTTCATGATCTTTGTCGTTTGATAATTGTGTTACCCAAGCGCATCTTCTGCGGGGTTGTAGTTAACTAGTCTTTTTAGCTCATCATTTGGGCGTTGACTTGCTTTCTAAAATATGTTCATGGCCTTCTTGTTTAGGAAATCTGTGACAGTTTCTCATTCTAAGTCTCTGAGGATTTGTTGGTTTCTTACGAACCATGGCATATTCATTGCTGCTCTTAGCAGTTTATTTTTTGTTGCTCGAATCTTCTTTGTATTGGCTGCATGGCCCCATGCCGCCTAACCATATGGTTAGGCGGCATGGGGCCCTGAAGTAGTTTCGTGCTCTGGTTCATTTGGCTCTTTCTTCCTAGCAGTGGGTAAAGTCTACTCATTGCTGAGTTTGTTTTATCCACTGCATATTTTATATGGTTTTTCCATGTAAGCCCTTTATCTAGTTTCACACCTAGATATTTGACTTCATTTTCCCATTTCGTCTCTTCTTCATCTATCCTTAGGTAGGAATTCATATCAAGACTCTCCTTCTTTAGTAGAATAGCTTGGCTCTTTATGCTATTTATTTGAATTTTCCATTCAATGAACTATTCTTCTAAATCTTCTAGTACTTCTTGCAGTCTTCCGTGTATGACATCTGGTCGTCGATGACTGAAGGCTATTCACGTGTCGTCTGCACAAAAGGCTAGCAGATTTCGTGGGTTTTTAGGAATATCTTAGATGAAGATGTTTTAGAGTAGAGGTCCTAGAACTCATTCCTGGGTCCCTCCTGCTTCTACTTGTCTAGTGAAAGATAATGTGTCATCTATTTTAACTTAGAAATTCCTGTTCCTCAGGTAGTTTTTTATTATCTTGCATGTTTTGGTAGTATGGCCTGCCATCATCATCTTGTACCAAACTCGATCGAAGGCTCTTTTGATATCTAATAGCACTAATCTTGTGGCTTGCTTATTCTGAAATCATTCAGTGACGTATTCAGGGATCCTTAACAGTTGAAGTTCTGTTGAAGGATTTCTCCTGAATCCAAATTGTTCCGGTGGTATCAGATTAAGCGCTTCTGTTTCTCCATTGAGTCTTTTTGCAATGACTCTCTCAACTATTTTTTCAAGTGCTGAAAATAGACTTATCGGCCTGTAGTTTTGTGGGAGTTTTCTATCTTTTCCTGGATTGTTGAACACAATTACTTCTGTTTTCCATCTTTTTGAATAGTATTCAGTTCTAATCACTGCGTTTGTTATATTGGTTAGCAATGCTTTTCCCTCTCTGGGTATTTTCCGTAACATAAAGTTGGGTTCTTTGTCTATCCCTGGAGTTTTTCTATTTTTCAATTTCTTGATGTCTTCTTTAATCTCCGTTGGTGTTGTTAAGTTTGGGATAGTATCGCCTTCCGGAGATTCCAACGTCAATTATTCATTTGCTTCTACTTCTTCTCATGAGTCTTCATTGTCATCGTCTTCTCTGTAGTTGATTCTTGCCTCTCGTTTTATTGCGTCGAACAGCTTTTTTCAAGCTTTGAGTGGGCCATCCCATTTGGTCCGTGTAAAGGAGGAATTTCGGTTTTCTCGTGTCGTAATCACTTTTGCATCTTTCATGCTGAGTGGTCTATGGTGTTCAGCTTTCCAACCCTTTGGTTCCATCTATCTGTTCTCAGTTCTCCTAGGTGCATTTTCTAGCACTTGACTGTGTTTATTCGGCTCTTTCTTTTCTTCACTATGTGAAGTTCAGTGGTTTTTGCTGAGCTTTCTATTTTTCTTTATAAGCTTTACTTTTTTTGCTGTTTATCGATAACTTGCCCTCTCATTTATCTTGTTTGTTACTTATTCGGCTCGTCATCGGCTCTAAGTTTTGTTCAGCTCCAGAGAGCCTGTGGAAGAATTATGGCTGAATTCATTTCGTGGTGTCGTCGTAACAATTTGATAGTAAATATCGGAAAGACTACCTTCTTGTATTTCGTTTCGAGAATCAGTGAATAAGGGTTTTTGAGTTTGGATTGTCTGGTTACTTCTATAATCCCATCAGATTGTACTAAATTCCTTTGGATCCATATGGATCGAAGTTTCAGTTGGTCAATCCATGTTGATATCTTATGCAAAAAAAAATAGTGCTTATTTCGCTATGAATAGACCATTTGCCTTCCCATTTGAAATCTTTGAACAAAGTGAAATTCAAAAAAGTAATTAAGGAACTGTTGCTGCAAAAATGTTTTTATTGTGTTAAGGAGTTTCTTACAGAATCTTTGAGTACTTAATTGAATAATGTATTGTATTATGATATGTCTTTCTGTGACTTATTCTATACACATTCGTTGTGTCCTAAAGGATCAATAAATCTTTATTTTTATTATTATTATAAGGGTTTCACCATGTGGATGGTTCGGGGCTGGCATTTCGATTCTTCTGGTACTTTCCTCTTAGCTGTTTTCATTCGGGTTTCTAGTTTTTCAATTTCATCTTCCAGATCTTCAGGAGTTCATATCTGTGGAAATTCAGTAATTTTCTCCTGGAGTATTTCACTGTACCTACTTTTGCCAGTCTTTCGTTTGAAGTTCTTCTTTTATCGGTCAGCGTCCCAGTCTGTTGGACTGGTTAGGAGGGTCACTGAGTCTGCATAGAAGTGATGGTGGTTGATGCTGGAGCGTGCAGGTGGCATTAGTGGTGAAATTTTCTACACAGTCAAAGTAATCATCGCTATATTCAACTGGTGTGGCTTATGTTCTTGAACTACCACTATTTTGACGGTGTACTGAATAATGGGCAAATAGAAGCCGTCTCGATTATAGTTAATACGAATCGAGGATAAATGAAAATTACGTCAGCCTACAACCCACCCCAAAATGACTTAATAGAGGAAGATCTGAAAAAGTTGCTTGAAGGAAACTACCCGAACATCATTATTGGCGATATGAACTGCAAATCAAGAGAATGGAATAGCAGAACTGAAAACCAGAATGGGAAGAAGCTCAAGAAGTACGCAGAAAAACTAAATGCCATAGTATTAGGACCTGAAATACCGAACTACCTGCCCAGAAGTAATGGCCTACCGGACGTATTAGATATCGTCAAAATGAAAGATATTACCCAAGATTTCACACTTGATACTTTAGAAAAGGGCACATCAGACCACAACCCAATAAAACTTAGATTGGGACGAAGACCGATAACAGAAGAACTTCAAACGAAAGACTTCACAGACTGGCGAAAGTACAGTGAAATACTCCAGGAGAAAATGACTGAAATTCCACAGATAAGAACCCCTGAAGAATTAGAAGATAAAGTTGAAAAATTAGAAACCCGAATAAAAGAAGCCTACGTGGAAAGTACCAGAAGAATCGAAAGGCCAGCCCCGAAACATTCACATGGTGAAACCCCAAAAGCAATAAAAGAGCTTATAAAGAGGAATAGAAAACTCAGGAAGAACTACAGAACTTCACATCGAGAAGAAGACAAGAAAGAGCTGAATGAACACAGTCAAGTGCTGAAAAATGCACTGAGAGAACTGATAACAGACAGATGGAACCAAAAAGTTAGAGAGCTAAACACCATAGACCTCTCAGCATGGAAGATGCAAAAGTGCTAACGACGCGAGAAAACCGAAATTCCCCCTCTACACGGAGCTAATGGGATGGCCTACTCAAAGCTTGAAAAAGCCGAATCACTGGTCGACGCGATAGAACGAGAAGCCAGAATCAACTAGAGTGAAGACGATGACAATGAAGACTTAGAAGAAGAAGTCGAAGGAAATGAAGAATTGATGTTGGAACCACCGGAAGGCGATACCATCCCAAACCCAACAACACCAACAGAAATTAAAGAAATCATCAAGAAATTTAAAAACAGAAAAGCTCTAGGAAAAGACAAAGTAACAAACTTTATGTTACAGAAATTGCCCAGAAAAGAAATGGCAGCGCTAACGAATATAGCAAACGCAGTAATGAGAACAGAATACTATCCGGAAAGATGGAAAACAGCGAAAGTAATTGTGTTTAATAAGCCAGGAAAAGATAGAAAATTCCCACAAAACTACAGGCCGATAAGTCTACTGTCAGCACTTGGAAAAATTGTCGAAAGAGTCATTGCAAAAAGACTCAATGAAGAAACAGAAGCGCTGAATCTGATACCACCGGAACAATTTGGATTCTGAAGAAATCATTCCACAGAAATTCAACTGTTAAGGATCACTGAATATGTCACTGAAGGATTTGAGAATAAACAAACCACAGAATTAGTGCTATTAGATGTCGAGAGAGCCTTCGACCGAGTTTGGCACGGAGGACTTGCCTACAAGATGATGATGGCAGGCTACACCACCAAAACCTGCAAGATAAAAAGGAACTACCTGAGGAACCGGAATTTTTATGTCAAAATAGACGACACATTATCTACCACCAGACAAGTGGAAGCAGGAGTGCCCCAAGGATCAGTTCTAGGACATCTGCTCTACAACATATATATCTACGATATTCCTAAGAACCCAACGAATCTGCTAGCCCTTTATGCAGACGACATGGGAATAGCCTTCAGACATCGACGACCAGATGTCATACACAGAAGACTGCAAGAAGCACTAGAAGATTTAGAAGAATGGTTTATTAAATGGAAAATTCAAATAAATAGCATAAAGAGCCAAGCGATTCTACTACAGAAGCGGAGACTTGAAATTGATTCCAACCTACAGATAGATGGAGAAGAGATAAAATGGGAAAATAAAGTCAAATATCTAGGAGTAAAACTAGATAAAGGGCTTGCATGGAAAAACCATATAAAATATGCAGTGGATAAAACAAACTCAGCAATGAGTAGACTTTACCCACTGCTAGGAAGGAGAAGCCAAATGAACCAAAGCACGAAGCTACGAATGATCAAGTCAATTGCAAGACCCCAACTAACATATGGCTCGGCGGCATGGGGCCATGCAGCCAATAGCCATATAAAGAAGATTCAAGCAACAGAGAATAAACTGCTCAGAGCAGCAATGAATATGCCGTGGTTCGTAAGAAACCAACAAATCCACAGATACTTAGAATGGGGAACTGTCAGAGATTTCCTGAAAAAGAAGGCCGAGAAAATATTTGAAAAAGCAAGTCAATACCCAAATGATGAGCTTAGAAGACTTGTTGACTACAACCCCTCAGAAGATGTGGTTAGGATACCCACCTTTCACAAAAGACCCAGAGATCAACTACGTAGAAACAGAAATTGAGTAATCTCAATATGAATTATCCAGAAGAAGAGACTCCTATGAAATTCAAATTCATAGTTAACACAATTATCACACGACAAAGATCGTGATAGAGATACGAACAAGAAGAGTCAAAAGGTTAATAGGTAATAAATGCCCGGAATCTAAACCAGCAGGTTAGGTTTAGTTAGAGTAGGTCGTGCTTCCCACGGAGTCTCACACTGTTCTATCTATCGGAGATAGTTCGTCCATGAGGATTCCCCCTGACTAAACAAAAAAAAAAAGTACTTGACCTGCTTGTCGAAGGAGATGATTATTCTTCTTCATAATTGTTTCCGTACATACTCCTACTATCTCAACAACTGTTCATCCTCAGAACCTTAACCGCATTAATCAAATAATAATAAATGTTATATTATCTGTGAATGTCGTCCAAGTGGAGCATATTCCTTCGGATCTATTGCCCATCTGTTGCTCATCCCCTAATCCAAATTTCACACATCTGTTAGGACATCTACTAGAGACCATAGAAATACCATTAATTCAGTAATTTCTCTCTCCCTTCCGTTGTCTCTTATCTCAGATTTCGGGCGGATTATATTCACAAGCACCAGTTCGTAAGAGGATTCCAAATCTGAACTCCAGCAAACTTGTTGAATTGAACTTTCGACGATTTTATTCCCGAGTAAGCATCTCAGTAGGCGCACACATTATCTCTTATTCATTCATCTCCATCTAAGTTTGAAAGTATCTGAATTTTTTATGTAAGAAAACTGTCAACATGTCTCTCTACTTTAAAATCGCAATTTCGCAAAATCTATTTATTCGACAACGTCCAAGTAGTGCATTCCAAAGTACCTATTAACCACAACTTTTATCCGGAAAATCAGCGTTGCAACTTTGAAAATGAGTTATGAATTTTCGAACAAAGGCTGATATTTTGGTTTTTCCGGATTTTTTACTTGCTGGTCGAAAACATATCACTAAACACCCTCGGATCACCCCACTACCGGTTTCCTTCTACGATTTTTGTCCCGAAAAAATATCTATTGCCTGGTCTACTAGTCCAAATCAGTGTGTGTCGTTTGAGATTGCCTCTCTTAAAATTTCATACCGAGAATGGGCGAGAATGGTTCAGTGTTTCGAAATCTCGAAATGAGCATAGCTCCCTCAAATGGATTTCCGTCATTCGTTGTCAACCCCATTCACTGTTGTGTTCATATGGAACAGTCATTGTATTGTAATAAAGCAGTAATTACTCCCTGAAAAGGTACGCACTCAGCATCAATTCCTGTCGAAACTACGTTTCTGTCGTGATCAATTTCAACCGACAAAACCGTCCACACTTGGCTGCCTTCGACATGTCCACTAGAGTTGCTCCAATTATATACATTCATGCAGATTGAAGCTTTCCTTCCATTCCATCCATCGCTCATTTATACATTCCGGAATTTAATATGGGGAAACTTTTGATTTAAGATTATTGCTTCTACCGATATTCATTTTTAGAACTCCTCTATAGAATAAACCCGTTAACCATTAATGAATGTACCGTTACGTTAATAGGACATCACAATTAATGTTTTTTGTTCGAAATCATAAGTCATTACGGATTTCAATGATTTTTACGCTTTCTGAAACAGAAGATTGACGAATTTAAACAAGAATTGACAATTAAAAAATTACGAAAAGCACTGCCGTGAAGGCAGGAGCTTTTGAGCGCTCGTACATGCACCTTGTAGGTAGATTCGCATTCTCCAGTTTTAGAAACCAATTGGAAAGATTTTGACAGCTGTCAAAGAAAATTTCAAACCAACGCGAAAATCCAGACTTCACGTCAAGTGACCATTTTCTTTTTCGATAATTCGCTAGAATTTTCTACGGTATCTATGGTCTTGGTAATGCGATCTGGACAAAATTATACATTATGCTTCATATATGTGCGAAATTTCATTTCAATCCAATAAGTATTTTCGAAATTATCAGAAGAAATATAGTTTGAACGGCAATGTTTACGGAACCCCTAGTCTAATTTGGCTCATTGATGAAAGTGATCGCGAAATTCGCGATCCAAACCTATCCTGAATATTTCCAGTCCCTAGGCCTTTTCGTTCGAAAGTTATGATTTTTTATGGTTTCTATGGTTCTGATCATACGATCTGGAAAAAATGTAGCTCGAATATATATCATTCTCAAATTTATATACAAAATTTCGTCAGGATCGAATCCATAGTTCTGAAATTATCGAGAAAACCGAATTTCAAACGGTCATATTCACGGAACCCCTAGTCTAATTTTGCACATTAATTAACGTTAGCGCGAAATTCGCGATCCGAACCTATCCTGAAAATTTCGAGTCCCTAGGCCTTTCCGTTCGAAAGTTATAATTTTCTATGGTTTCTATGGTCCTGATCATGCGATCTGGAGAAAATGTAGCTCGAATATATCAAGCTCAAGTTAAATACAAAATTTCGTCACGATCAAATCCATCATTTTGAAATTATCAAGAAAACTGAATTTCAAACGGCCATATTTACGGAACCCCTAGTCTAATTTTGCTCATTGATACACGTGAACGCTACATTCACGATCCACACCTATCCTGAAAATTTCAAGTCCCTAGGCCTTTCCTATACAAAGTTATAATTTTATATGGTTTCTATGGTTCTGGTCATGCGAGCTGGACAAATTCTGCATGTAGCTTGAGTACGTAATTATCCATCTGAGTGAAAAATTTCACCTCGATCGAATCAGTAGTTTCGATGTAATCAGAAAAAAAAAATTTCGAGCGGCCATATTTACGGAACCCCTAGTGGAATTTAGCCCATTGACGAACTCAACTGAGGCATATGGGATCTGAACCTACACTGAAAATTTCAAGTCTGTAGGTTGTTCCGTTCGAGAGTTATCGTGTATACGGACGGCCGGACGGACGGACGGACAGACTCGAATTTTTCGACGGATTCGTCATCAGTCGTTTGAGGCCATTTTCAGCTCAAAATTCGAAAAATACAGACATCGTGACGAAATGATATAGCCCTAGTGTAAGTAGTACGAGCGCTCAAAAAAGCGGCAAACAATAATCCAAACCCAACTGTGATGTTACAATCATTTATAAAGCCCCTGTATTTTAAAATAGTTAATAATTTTAGGCACTCTTTTCCTGAAGGGCTGGATGCGTCGAAAGTTGTCCGATTTCAATTTATAAAACAGATTTCGAAATTAAAGTATTGTACTACAAAACGTCAATCTTGGTTTGTCGTTAAAATGTAGCAAAATAGGTGAAAAACGTGCAAACATGAAAAAAACTCGTTTGCGGTCGAGTAGTGGGGATATAAATGTTATAAATAAATTGTTTTCAACGTAAGGAAATTGACGAGTTGCGGTCAGCTGCAACACTATCATCCATAGCACCAATATTTTCTTTTAAACGACCGCCCTTGAAATGCACTGAAATGGTCTAGAAAAACGATTTCGAATGAAATTTGAATCTATTTAGTATTATTCACACTATAAACCATTGATTCAAGCTATAGCTCATAATTAATTTGAGATAGGAACATTGAACGTTGGGAAATTTCCACTATCTATGTGAAATATTATTTATATTATCAGGAAAATAATTTATTATACTGTGTCTCAATATATTAGATACATAAATAGAAAGAATTGATTCAAATGGAATTGGTGTAGAACAGCTATCGAATAATACTTTAATTCATCTCGAAAGAACTGACATATCTTATGAGTATTTGGGTACGAAACCTGGAGAAAGGGCTTGCGGGAGAAAAAGAAGAAAGATTTCAGAGATCTTTGCAAATAAATGGATTGGATTGGATGAAAAAAGTTTGATGGTCACATTGTTTTCAAGAAAATTTTTATATTTTTCTTTATCGTTTAGGATCAATTGCATATCGAAATGAAGAGAAAATCATAGTCGACCTTTCTCGAGTTATAACTATCTGAAAAACACTCTGCAAATGAAAAATCCAATAAAAACCGAATTTTTAGGATAAAAAAAGTTCAACAAGTTGAAAGAAGAGATTACACGAATAATATTTTTGAGCAGGCAGCTCTCCAAATGATGCCATAATGATAAAGAATGTGTAGAATATGATCACTACTCGGATGTTAATAAAAATTTCACAGCAACTGAAATATGCTATGAAATAAATGAAAAACATAGAACTCAGTCTCGGGAAAAATTTTCGTGTGAAATTTATAACGTTTATCTTCTTCAGGATACTCAGAACGGATTGTTTCACTTCTTCTATCATTCAAATGCTCTGTATCGTATTGATTTCACCCTAAATACACAAAAGAAAAAAATTTGAGTCAAAACCACTCGAAATGCATGAAATTTACTATTATTTGATTCGGAATAATCTACTTCAACAAATGGGGGAAATATGACTGAGATGGCAAGCAACTGCATAACATTCGTATCCTATGAAATAGAAATTATATTTCATATTCTATAAAGTGGAATATTGTCGTCAATCAATGATACATATGATTCAAAGAAAGAATCAATGAACAATTATAAAAACTTGTATAGTTATGATGAAAAGTAATTCATTATAATCAAGAAAATTTTTAATGTGAACATGGGGCCACTCGTCTAAACTCTGAACCTGGCCTAACACGAACGAAGCGAAAGGACCTGGTACTTCTTCGAATCAGTCGTCTGTTGTGCAGTTGGTAGAAAATGCTTGTCATCTCAGTCAGCTGTCCACTATTTATCGTAGTAGAATAATCCGATTTTCATGTATTTTGAGCACTTTCATCAGAAAGATTGTTTCTCTAGTATAGTAAAAGTGAACTGAAAACGACACAATGCATAAATGGTAGGAGTATGTGGAACAATCCGTTTTTATGACGTGTCGCGAAAAATTTGATGGAAAGCACTGCCGTGAAGTCAGGAGCATTTGAGCGCTCGTTCATGATGACCAATTATTTTTTCGATAATTCGCTAGAATTTTCCATATTATCTATGGTCTTCGTGATGAGACAAAATTTTGCACGTACTTTGAATGCATCATTTTTCATCCAGGTACAAAATTTCATTCCAATCAAATAGGTGGTTCCGAAATTATCAGGAAAAAAATATTTTGAACGGCCATCTTAACGAAACACCTAATCTAATTTTGTGTGAGTAGAACGAGTGCTCAAAAACCGGAATTATATTCTGATCTGTGCCCTTGTTTTATGTTTTTCATTCAGTTCATAGCACCTGTGAAATTTCATCAATATCCAAGAAGTGACCATATTCTACACCCTTTCAGAATTGGTAGGAATATTCTGCTGAAACTTTCAATATCTCAAAAGAAAAGATCCGGACAAAAAATTCATGCAGGAAATAGTTCGGGATACACCAATCTTGTATGACATGTTGGATCTTAGAGTTAATTATTGAGTTTGTTTGTTTTGTTGAAAATATAATATTTTGAAATTTAATTGAAATTCAATCTCAACTTTCGAAATTAGAATCCTCCCTATTTCTTAAAGAAGTCTTTAATCTATAAAAAATAATGAATCAACGAACCGAAGATTTGCCGAATACGTAGAAACTTTCGAAAGTGAGGATACCGATCCAACCGAGAGTAATTAGTCAACCTACTTTTCTACCACAATTTCAACCAGCACCATATAATCCTCTGTCATGTAGATCACTATTATTACGGTTAATTTTCTGTGTGGAAGCTTCTAACACATATTTTCGTTGTGGGTTAATTACCGCATCCGGCTGAGAGATAATGGAGATATGTTGAATCCTTTGTTCGGGTTTTTCAGGATTTACCACTGGATGCGGTTCCATTGAATTTAGTGGGGATCCTTCTGATTAAAGAGTTGCAAAAAATATATGCATGGCTCAGACATCCAGTGATTCCACATTGTGCCATCTCTATTTGCGTTTTTATACGGTATATGCTCGTACATATTCAACAATTATATTTAAATTGTAGATATTGAAGTGTTGAAATTATATCATGAAAAATTTAAGTTAATTAGAACTCAATTTTCTTTTCACATAGAACAGTTGTGAAGCTGTTCCTCATTCTTCTGAAAGATTTGTCAATACTGATGATTTCTCGAAAAATTGCTTTTGAAATTCAGATTTACCTTCCAGGTAATTTTCGTAGACGGCTGTTTACCATAACGTGTCTGAATTTGAGATTTATTCCGGAGGTAAATGATGGAAAAATAGCCTCGCTGGTATTCTCGTTCTATAATTCATGGAACTGACATCCGAAGGGATGGAAAATTCATTAGTTTTGGAAAGTTCAGTGAAGTGATTAATTCAAGACTGGAGTTTATCAACACAGTGGATATATCTCATCGACTAGACATCAATTAGGTTATTAAGTCTCAACTCGATTAAGATCTTCCTTGATGCTCCAAGGTTTCACTGAAAATTTCAGTCTGCAGTTATAAACCAGGCAATAGAAATTTTTCCGTGACAAAAATCGTAGAAGAACACGTGAGTGGGCCCATTGACCAGAACCATAGAAACCACAGAAAATTTTAACTTTTGAACGGAAACGCCTAGGGGCGTTCATCTATGAGCAAAATTATACTAGGGGTTCCGTAAATATGGTGGTTTGAAATTTTGTTATCTCGATAATTTCGAAACTACGGATTCGATCGGAATGAAATTTTGTATTTTGATCGAGAATGATATATTAAAGCAATATTTTGTCCAGATCGCATGACCATAACCATAGAAAACATAGAAAATTGTAACTTTTGAACGGAAAGGCCTAAGAACTTGAATTTTTGAGGGTAGATTTGGATCGCGAATGTCGCGGTCACGTTCATCAATGAGCAGAATCAGACTAGGGGTTCTGTGAATATGGCCGTTCAAAAATTTTTTTCCTGATAGTTTCGAAACCACTGCTGGGATTGGAATGAAATTTTGCACCTAGCTGAGGAATAATGTATTCAAACTACGTGCGAAATTTTGTCCAGATCGCATCACCAAGACCATAGATACCGTAGAAAATTCTAGCGAATTATCGAAAAAAAATTGATCAGCTGAAGCACTGACATGAAGTCTGGAGTTTCGCCTAAGTTTCAGAATTTTTTGACAGCTGTCGAAAATTCCTTTAATTGATTTCTGAAAGTGGAAAATGCGAATCTACATACAAGGTGGATGTACGAGCGCACAAAAGCTCCTGACTTCACGGCAGTGCTCTTCGTAATTTTTTGAGCTGATTCAGGTTAATCACCAGTTCAAATGTTTTTCAAACAAATTCAAAAATCTGGTTATCTGCGTGAACAGTCGAATATTTTTCTCGACCTATACCACATTAGATAATATCCTATACTCGCCTGATTAAATTTTCATTGTTCATGCAACAAGAGATGATATCACATAATTTATCGGTTCAATTACCAATAATAATAACTCAAGTTACATCGTACATGTGCCACGATCGTCATCAATAATACACAATTATCAATTGCCAAGGAATCTTGCTATCTACAATTATCCAGAATAGCTTGTCATTTCAGACCTGATTCGACAAGGAGTAGGAGCTACAAAATTTAAGAAGTATTTGTAGGATTTGAAGAAACACAATGGATCATATCGAAGAAAAAGTTTTTCATGCATGTTCCATTTGGCATCCACGAATATCTGTTCATAGTGTCTTTTGTCATCCATTTGAATTGTGTATCATTCACCCAATAATATGATAGGGGTTGCAATATCACCATTCGTTTAACCTGTGTGTTTGTGCTCTCTGTATGAAAGGGAAAGACTTGTTTCGTAATTGTAATTTTTTCGGGAAAAGAAAAAACCAAAAATTGAATGAACTTGCTTTATTCAAAATTAATGGTGATATGCATGCACAAAATCACATAAACGTAATCCTCTTATACGAGACATTCTTTGCGTTGGTTTGCAATGGCGAGGCATTCTGTAACTAGATGAACAGGAGTTTCCTCCTCTTCCCACAAAATCTGCACTCGTCAGTTTCTGTTATGCCAATTCTCATCATTGCTTTCTAAGGCTACAATGTCCTTCCTCTGAGGAAGCCAGTGAGGAAGCGTAACTTATTCTTACTGAAATCCAAATATATACTTTTTGAATCTTGAACTTTCAAAGTTCCGAATGAACTGTTTGGAGTGATCCATTCCTGGAAGAATCCTCCAGAGTGCTTCTCTTTCTGTCTCTTCCTTCTCCAGAAACTCTTTCTTATAGGTGCATTTGCCTATGCCACAGAAAGGTTCTGGGCCAGTTAGTGGCGTTTGTGCTCCCTTTCTGGCAGGTATATTAGCCTCTTCGTTTCCTTCGATTCCTGAGTGAACAGGAACCCAGACTAAAGAGACCTTGTTGTTCTTGCCTACTCCATTAAGTTTCCTCCGGCACTCCCATTTCAGCTTTGAGCCGATGATACAGGAGTTCAGTGCTTAGATAGTTGCTTGACTATCAAAATGGATCACAGTGTCTCACCCTTGATAGTTTCCTTTAAGGTCAATATCTATGCATCTTTTGATTGCAAGTATTTCTGCATGAAAAACTTTCGAGTAGGAGCCTAACGATAGTGTACACTTGGTTCTTGCCCCTATACTCCAGTGCCAGCCCCTACCGTGGTTTTGGAACCATCTGTATACCATTTGATGGTATTCACTTTGGAGTTTTGGGTAGTGTATTCCTTTTCCCATTATTCCTTTTTACATAGCATAGTGTTGAAGTTATTCTCAATGCTTACTTTTTTGATCATAACATCACTAGGCAAGTTCGCTGATGAGATGTACTTGTTCAGAGAGGACCAGGCTCCCTGACCTATAATTCTCTCATTCCCTGTACCTTCCCTACTCATTCTTAGGATAGCCTGATGAGCTACCCTATTGATCACTAGATTTAGAGGAGTTAGATCTGTGATGATCTCAAGTGCTCTAGTCGGGTACGTTCTCATAGCTCCAGTGATGCAAACACAGTCAAGCCCTTGTACCTTGTCGAGTATTTTCGTGCTTGTCTGCCCTGCTTTAGCAGACCAGACTACTGCCCATAAGTTATTATTGGTCTCACAATCATAACGTATATTCATCGCAGTGTTTCAGGGTTACAACCCCAAGTTTTACTGGGCTTCTGCACGCCATCAAAGCCCTTGTTGCTTTTCTAGTAGTGTTTTCAAAATGCTCATTCCATAAAAGCTTACTGTCTAAGATAATTCCCAGATATTTGACTTCAGAATTCCAATCTACGTTATCTCCATTTACCGATATATATTTCATAGCTGAAAGGTTGCTTTTCCGAGTAAAGAGGACCAATGTGGTCTTGGCTAGGTTAATGTTGAGCCCCACTGACAAGCATCACTGCTCAATAATTTTGAGGCCCTTCTGTAACAAATCACAGAGGGAACCCTCAAATTTACCTATAACTATTAGGACTATTTCATCGGCATAGCCTTTGTATAGGGGTTAACATTGTGAGAAGTGAAAAGAAAAAAAAGAAAAAATACTAACAGCACTTTCCGGCATCAGTTCCGTGTCCTTCTTGGTACCTCGAACTGCTATCCCCGGGATCCAGCCAGCAACACCCTCGACTTTTTCTGATCTCCTCAACCGTGGAGTCTTTCTCCTCCGAAACTTTTCTTCTGAGATGAACGTTTTTAGTGTCTGATATTGCATACCGAATCATTGTTTGATTTTCTTATCGCTGATTTTCTAAGGATTTCCGAACTGACCTGCCGGAAACATTACGTTCGTTAATACAAAGCTTCACTGTAGTTCTGACGCCTGTTCCCACAAAACTTTCTTATCACAGCGTGGTTTTCAAGTTCTCAAACACGCCTGGTATAAGTCGAACTCTCAACGATCCGTTTATTGATACAATGTAATACAATGTTTGCCTGGCGGAATTTAGGTCCCCTGCCTCAAATTCGAAGATACTAAGATTTATTCAATAGGTATTCGAAATTAAAATTGAAAATTCGTATTCCCAGATATTACACTGTCACCTCTCGGTTCTATGGTCGTCATCTGGATACCAACTCAGGAAAATGATCTGTACCTCTGGAGCAATTCTTATCCTGCCCAAACACTGTTTTTCTTCACTATCACCATTTCATCAATTTTTTTCTTTTATTTTCATGTGAAGATGATGTAAATTAAATCAGAAAAAATGTTCACTTCTAAAAGTGGGTATTTCCGAATACTCCGGGGTATTCCTAGCCAGGCGTCGGCATTTCACGTGATTTAATTTCCTGGCAAAATAACACCATTACATTATTTACAGATTTTCTTGGCGTGTGTTCCATTTATTTCTCAGGAACGGCTGCAAATCTCACTGGACGCTCAACGCAATTTGTTATCTCCACTGACTATCTTTTCTAATGAATCCACATGCTCTCAGAGGCAGCAGCCTTTAATACTACATAAGGGTAATTCATGAACAGGAAAGGATGAAATGAAATTAAGTCCGGAGAGATATATACCTTAGAGTATAAAACAATCCTGCTAGGCTCGAATAGACTTCCGTGACATGAACTCATAGATAAAATTATTGTTCATCTCTGGAGAAGAAGCTAGTGATATACCCATCTTAGTGGAAAAGACTAGGCACCTATTTGACATCTTTCTTCTGGGGAAAAATTCCTAAAACATTATCAATCGATATATCCCATCTGCGACCTTCAGTTATTCGAACTGCAATATCGCTGTGAACTTCGAAACTAACTGTAATATTTTATTGTCAAAAAAGTTACTATCATGTTTTTTCCATCGGAACTCTTCTCCAGATGTAATTAATGAGTTTACTCTCAGAGTTTCGCAGTTTCCTAACAGAATCACCTCCATTGACTGGAAACTTTCTAGTCTCGTATACAGCATCTCACATCTTCAAACCAACCAGTTCATAATGAGTTTTCTCGTGGCCAAAGTATTCTCTCCGAGCAGTGTCTCAGGAACCACAGACCGTGTAATTCCCTTAATCAATTTAAACTCGTCGTCTGAAAAAGAATGAATCGGGGGAGTCATCTCAACATTGATGGAATACATTTCAATCTCTCGTTCTGTATTATGTCAACCCAGTTTGAGATACAATTATATAACCCCTTCCCATACATTGTTGCTTCAATGTCCATAACGGTTACTCACATTCTATTTGGCATCTTATGGCGAGTTCCTAAGAATATCCAGTGCAGATTTGAATCGATGATACGTTATGGTGTTTGTATTTCAAATTCAAAGGAATTGGGGGCTATGGCCATATTTTTACCAATGTCTGGAGCCTTTGACAACACGAAACACGTGTCTATCAGAGAGGCTCTTGTAAGGCTGGTCTGCTAAGGCAGGACAGACAAGCACGAGGAAAATACTCAACTAGCTACAAAGGCTTGCCTGGGTTTGCATCACTGGAGCTATGAGAACGTGTCCGACAAGAGCACTAACTCCTCTACATCAAAAGTAGTGATCAAAAGGGTAGCCCATGAGGCTATCCTTAAAATATCTAGGGAAGGAGAATTGAAAGTCAGGTCTGGTCCTCTCTGAACAAGAACATCTCATCAGCGAACTTGCCTCGTGATGCAATGATTTCAAAAGTGAACATTTAGAAGAACTTCAACACTATTCTATGTAAAGAAGAAGAATGGGAAAAGGAATACCCAAAACTTCAAAGTGAATACCATTAAATGGTATACAGCTGGTTCGAAAAACCACGATAGGGGCCGGCTCTGGAGTATACAGGGCAAGAACCAAGTGTAGGTACACTATCGTTAGGCTCCTACTCGAGTGTTTTTCAGGCATAAATACTTGCAATCAAAAGATGCATAGATATGAACCTGGAAAGAAACTATCAAGGTTGTGACATTGTTATCCATTCTGATAGTCAAGCTGCTATCAAAGCACTGAACTCCTGTATCATCGACTCAAAGCTGATATGGGAGTGCTGGAGGAAACTTAATGGAGTAGGCAAGAACAACAAGGTCTCTTTAGTCCGGGTTCCTGGTCACTCAGGGACCAAAAGAAACCGAGAGGCCAATACACTCGCCAGAAAGGAAGCACAAACGCCACTTACTGGCCCCGAAGCTTTCTGTGGCATAGGCAAATGCACCTATAAGAAAGATTTTTTGGAAAAGGACTGAAAGAGAAGCATTCTGGAAGAATCTTCCAGGAATGGATCACTCCAAAAAGATCATTCGAAACTTTCAAAGTTCAAGATCCAGAAAGTATTCGGATCTCAGTAAGAATAAGTTAAGCCTCCTCACTGGCTTCCTCACAGGACATGGTCACCTCAGAAAGCATATAATGAGAATGGGCTTAACAGAAACTAACGAGTGTAGATTCTGTGGGGAAGAGGAAAAAAATCCTGTTCACCTGATTACAGAATGCAAAGAATGTCTCGGACGAGAGAATAACAGGAGGAACGAGGATCTAACCTCCTTGAAGCCCTCTCAGATACTGTGGTTCATTGAAGCTTTGGAGCTGGAGGGCGAGCTGTAGGTAGCGCATTTGCGAAAACAGCTCTGATGGGGGCACAATAGACCCTGAGGTCGTAGTGAAATATAACCCCCTTACCTAACCATAACTTTACCAATGTCTTTGGTATGAAATGTGTGTGGATGGGGCAAATAGGCAAGATTCTCCTGGAAAATCTTAACTTGCTCCTTATGTATGTGTCTTGTTTTTAATTAATAATTTTTGTATCATGATTATAAAACGTTATGCGATTTTTTTCGTTATTGAATATTCGATAGGATCAGGGAAGGCTCCTGGATTTGTTCAACAACTCAATTGAAGGGCCCAATTAGTAACGATATTATCTTACTTTCCAAATTACCTAATCTTCAGTGCTGTAAAATAAAACCAATTCAATTTCTGGCACACGGATTCGTTAACGAATACTCAGGACCCTAATTTTAGGTAAACGGAAAATTTTCTAACATCATTGAGATCGATTGGATTACGTCAAGAAGATGGAGACTTATGCACGAAATTCAATTTCGGAATACCGAATTAGTTTCAAGGAAACGAACTCGATAAATTCAAAAGTTTGAAACTCGTTTCTGGAACTCGAATCGGTAATTGAATTATTACACGCTATGAAATGATAAACTTCGAATAGCCGATTTCTTAATTACGAAATTGGCTTTGAATGGTGTGGTTCCATGATAAAGAGTCCCTAAAATTGACATTCGCAGCTATGCGGAGTTTTCCTCATCCAAACATACAGGGTGTTCTCAAAGGTGAGGTTTTTTTTTGACAAGCAGTAGAACTCATCAAAAGAGATGATTTCGCCAGAAATTGAGCATATGAAAGTTTCAATTCGAAAAGAGTGCAAAAAATCTTGGGCATCAATATCTCAATACGACTCTGGATCGACACTTTCTGTTAGGGGACCTGTGATGAATCACTATGCCATATGCATTCCCTCATAATGTTAATGAATTGTATGACTTCCTTTGCGTTCTTTTCTTGGCACTAGAATTTATAGCGAATTAATATATTTTCTTTCAACTTTTATAAGGAGATTTTTCCTGAACGCTGTTATTCTTGAAGTTCAAACTAAGAAGAGGAAAATTACTGATTGAAAATTTCCTATAACAAAATTAGGAAGTTCACGACCGATAACATTGATCCAAATTGTTGACAAAAACTGTTCGAAATGGTTACTGTTCGTTTGATGTGCACAAAGTCTTGCCCGGCGTGATAACGAATTATTACAAGCAGCAACTATCACATCAGTTTGCCATTTTCAGTCATTTGAGATGCTACTGGCCTTCCAACATGCGCTCTCCGGGATTCTTTCAAACAACCAGTTCTGCACCAAGTTCATGAACATCTGCCTGGGTGAGTTCTTGACAGGAATTTCCTTCTGTACAACCGGCACGTCGCACTGACATTCTGTTTGGATTCACCACAAATTAAAATCATATAAAGAAGTTCATTATTTGAATAAACATTTTTCACCAACTTTGCGAAATTCTGAAAAATCGTACGCTTTCTCTGATGATTTCCGGTATACAAACCGCCCAGACCTCTGATAATAAACACACATTTAGGTCTCAATACGTACCTGAGTCAGATCCAGGTTGGGAATTTCTCAGATTCGCGGGTAACTTTGATTTCGAAATACTCGGCCCTGGTGAATATTTTATACAAGCGACTTTTGGTATATCGACTTATTGATGACGATGAGTTCTATTGCTGGTAAAAAAGGTCTCACGCTCGAAAACACCCTGTATATTTGTAGTTCCAAATGATTATTTGGATTTGAAATGTAGTGTAGATATTAAAAAATCTTTCGTCCAATTTTTATGTTTTAGAGTAGTGAGAATATCCAAATTCTCCTCATATAAATATTGAAAAATAAGTTCCTTTTTCAGCGCTCGTACTATTTACACGAGGGCTATTTCATTTCGTCACGATGTCTGTATTTTTCGAATTTTAAGCCGAAAATAGTCTCAATCGACAGAGTTCGACTAACTGATGACGAATTCGTCGGAAAATTCGAGTCTGTCCGTCCGACCGTGAGCACGATAACTCTAGAACGGAACAACCTAGTGTCTTGAAATTTTCAGTGTGGGTTCAGTTCCCGAATGCCTCGGTTGAGTTCGTTAATGGGCCAAATTCCACCAGGGGTTCCGTAAATAAGGCCGTTCAAAGTTTTGTTCCCCAGATTACTTGAAAACTGCAGATTTGATCTAGATGAAAGTTTGCACTCAAATG
Source organism: Aphidecta obliterata (assembly GCA_963966015.1). Classification (NCBI taxonomy): domain Eukaryota; kingdom Metazoa; phylum Arthropoda; class Insecta; order Coleoptera; family Coccinellidae; genus Aphidecta; species Aphidecta obliterata. The sequence continues at coordinate 12,643,779 of OZ014431.1, read as the reverse complement.
GAGAATGAGGTGTTCAAGCTACATGTGCAGTCTTGTACAGATCGCATGACCAGAACCATAGAAACCATAGAAAATTGTAACTTTCGAACGGAAACGCCTAGGGACTTGAAATTTTCAGGATAGGTGTGGATCCCGAATATCGTGATCACGTTCATCTATGAGCAAAATTATACTAGGGGTTCCGTAAATATGGTCGTTTGAAATTTAGTTTTCTTGATAATTTCCAAACTACAGATTCCATCGTGATGAAATTTTGTATACTAATGGAGAATGATATATTCGAACTACATTTATCCAGATCACATGACCAGAACCATTGAAACCATAGAAAATCATAACTTTCGAACGAAAAGGCCTAGGGACTTGAAATTTTCAGGATAGGTGTGGATCTGAAATTTCGCGTTCCCCTGCATCAATGAGCAGAATTGTACTAGGGGTTCCGTAAATACGGTCGTTTGAAATTTTGTTTTCTCGATAATTTTGAAACTACGGATTCGATCGTGATGAAATTTTGTATTTTAATCGAGAATGATATATTAAAACAATATTTTGTCCAGATCGCATGACCAGAACCATAGAAACCATAGAAAATTGTAACTTTTGAACGGAAAGTCCTAGGAACTTGAAATTTTCAGGGTGGGTTTGGATTGCGAATATCGCGGTCACGTTACTCAATGAGCAAAATTAGACTAGGGGTTCCGTAAATATAGCCGTTCAAAATATTTTTTTCTTGATAGTTTCGAAACTACTGATTGGATTGGAATGAAATTTTGCACCTAGCTGAGGAATAATGTATTCAAACCACGTGCGAAATTTTGTCCAGATCGCATCACCAAGACCATAGATAGAAAGTTCTAGCGAATTATCGAAAAAAAAATTGATCAGCTGAAGCACTGACATGAAGTCTGGAGTTTCGCCTAAGTTTCAGAATTTTTTGACAGCTGTCGAAAATTCCTTCAATTGATTTCTGAAACTGGAAAATGCGAATCTACCTACAAGGTGGATGTACGAGCGCTCAAAAGCTCCTGACTTCACGGCAGTGCTTTTCGTAATGTTTTTATTTGACTGTTATTCTTGTTTATTTACTGTGATTGTGATTTATCTTGTCTTATCTTCAAAAATGTATTTCATTTTGTTAATAATTCTGCGTTCTATGATTTTATTCATTTTTTTTCCTCTTGGTCTTTCTCTTATTATTCATAGTACCTAGTTATTTCTTCTTTCGGAATAGTTTTGTTGTAGTCATATTCATATTGGTACAATATTTTCTTTATTGTGACCCTTATATATTTCCTCTGGTATATTTGCTTCACAAATATATTTTTTTGTTAATCATTCTTCATTCTGTGATTTTCGTTTTTATTTTTGTTGACAATATTTTGATGAAGGAAAATTTTTTTCAATCACTCGAATGAAAAAATATACCTTCTTTTTGTACAAGACGACAAATATTCATAGAAATTATTGAATAAAAGGACATGTCTGAAAAGTATATCTGCTAGATTTAGAAACAGTTCTTAACTGCTATCTAAAAAGTGAAAATATGGGTTTTTCTCGTAGGTTAGCTTTTTGTTGACTGGGTCCCACTCATTTCTATTTTTTCGTCCTAAAATATGAGAAAGATCTGAATACTTTGAGTTGTGAAAAAAGTTCGGTGCTAGCTATAGTGATGTTTTGGAATAAAGGAGCATAAAATGAAAAATCAACAGAATTTATTGTCGATGTAAATATCAGAGGGTCAATACATCCTCAAATCCCAAACTGAAAACTATTTTTCCTCTATTGACGTGAAAACTGATCGAAATTATCTGTAAACCAGTATCCGATAGCCGTTTCATGTTTTGCTTTCGACCTGACAGGAACCAATTAAGGTTTGTTTGTGGAGAACGATAAAGTACGTTGAATATTTGTGGAAAAAAGTGCAATATTTTTATCGACAAGAGTTTCAGTTGAAATTTGCGTCGAAATAAAACGTTGAGATAACTCACTTCATGTCTTGAGAAGAGCTGCAGTTTTACTGTCCCCTGTAACAAATTTGGGACCAACCAAATCTGCAATTAATATTCCTCAAGCCAGTTTGATTAATGAGAAAATCAAGAAGTATTTTTTTATTGCTGAGGTCTACTCAATCAATGTCAGGACCATCCAACGGCCCTGATGTAAAAACAGAAACCACTCGATTACTAGTTTAGTTCGATTCTGGAAAGTTTCGCATAAGTCTGAATTGATATCGAGGAAATTGTACTCAGGAATAGTTTATTCTACTTGATTTTTCAATAAACCGGCTTACAAATCTAGAATTAACCGTGTTGCTTCGAACTTCGAGAAAATACATGTCGATAAATTGACGTTCAAGAACCGTTGAGAACACCCTGTATATAAACAGCTTTTTTGCATCAAATGGTGAATCAGAAACGTTAGTCTTCCTGTCACGTCCCCAGTGGCGTTCTATTGTTGTCACAAACTCAAAAACTCGATGAATTCGCATAAATTATTTGCGAAACGTCCCACAGGCTACAAAATCAACACTTAATCCGTTATTCCGAAAAACTTCGTCCATTTCCAAACTTGGGACGAATCAAGGATAGAATAATGAATATGCAACGTTTGGCAGCCCTGGGCGTGCTCCAAGAAACTCTGTTTTTAAACGGGGCAATGGTGTAACCAAACTGCCTTCAGCTAATTTCGGGCTTCGAATTGATTTAGCATAAAAGCTCTTTGTGTACCCTTTGTGTTGAATACAGATCAGATTTGAAATTAAACGAAGGTTTCCTGTATCCTAGAGATTGTTCGGGTAATATGTATGTTTGAACATACAAACAGTATTCAGGAACAGGATTTCACAAAGCATAACTCCAAAGCGATATTATTTCTCAGATAATAGATACATACTCTTCTATCAGCATATTGAGGTTTTTCTCGGTGGAAGGAAAAAACTTGAGGGCTTCATGCTGGACCCTGCCTGAAGACATTCCTATCATAAAATTTTAGCCTGTGTTTATTTCCACTTCCATTTCTAATTTTCTCGACCTAGTTTTCATTGTTATTAAAGTACAAATAATTTCAGGTATGTGTGAAATGAATCAATTATAATATTCCTAAAAAAATCTCCTCTCAAACAAATTAATAGTATATTATTTAACGAGCGGTAATGTACGACACAACTCACTTGGATGAAGTGTGTAATTCATCAAATGAGTTATGACTATTGCCGTAAGTTGAATACTATACTTCATAGAATAGTGCTTGATGACCTTCTTCAATTATATCAGGATTATTTTTGAACGGGTATATAGTCCATTTAAGAATTATTGACATCGAAGCAGGGCCTTGAACGTCCAGTCGAGGCTTTATTTCTGGTTACAAAAAGTAACTAAATTTCATCATAGAAATGAAACATAAATATAACCTAGAAAAGTTTTGAGTATACGAATTATCGGAATTATCGAATAATTAAGCCGGAATATTTCGATTGCAGTTTCTACATGGGAGTTCAGGTTTGAAAGCGCAAAAATATCGTGGAATGCTTTCATATGAAATTATCTCATATAAAAGTCAACCATGGAAAATTGAAGATCATTCAAATAAATATTCATTTTCACTCAGGACCATGCAATATTTATTGGTATTGGAAATCTTGCAAAATTCTAACCATATAACTATAAGAGTACCATTTTATGTCAAGATTCAAGAAGGATAATTAATAGAATTCTAGCAGGTAGCTAGTGGTGCAACCGAAAAAAATGTTTGGATACTTCGCAAGCACAGGGCCAAAATAATGGATTGGAATAAACGTTACAATGTATTGAGAAATAAGAGAGAAACAAAAATTAAGGATCTATGTAGTACATGAAGAATTTTCTCATGAAATTTGTACCGAACTATCAATATATGAACAAATTTGTGAATTATTAATTGCTCGGTGTTGAATACTTCAAGAAAGTCAATTTTAATTTTCATTCATTAAAACTGTCCATGAATTATTGAAAATATTGTAATTGATGAGCAATTTTATAATTATTCAGTATACTTTTGAATTGGGAACAATATAGCATGTGTATTAGCAGAGGGAATGTGAACAGGGTACCATACAGTATAAGTATAATAAATGAACTTAAAATATCTATGAATGATAGAAGAGCAAAGATAAGAATATTGGAAACTTTGTTTACACGTAGTGTAGTGATTTGGACGTGTTTATTGAATAAGCTGACATAATCCTATTGATGGGCATCCTTTTGCAGGGAAGGTTTCAATATTTCAATAACCCATTCATGAAATAATTCACCATTCATAGTGATCCTTATCATTAATATCACTGTCAAGAATCGGATAACATCCAGGTAAAAATCCATCAATTGTTCCAACATTCAAAATAGTGCACCTTCTGCCTTTACCCTTGAATATACTCGGCATACCTTTAGGATTATTTTCTGGTGTCCACTGACAAATTTGAATACCGTTTTTGAATATCCAAGTTTCATCTAGATAAATGAATTTTACGTTTTGTTCCATGTATTCTCGGTATTTATCACAATATCGTACTATTTTTATTATATTTTTCTGTTTATCTGCAAGAATTTTCCTTCGATCATTTTTTTTGTATTTGTATCCAATTTTTTTTATGATATAATATAATGTTGACTTCGATCAATTGAAATCTAGGTGCTCTTTGGCCAGTTAGAAAAGGATATCTAAACTGATATATTCATTGTCTTTAATTCTAGCAAAAACAAAGTTATTCAATGTCTCTTTGAAGGAATAATCGTATGGCATAGGTTTTCTTCCACTGCTAATTCCAGGCTTTAATAACATGTTAATATTCTACGGACAGGGCTTGGTGAAATCTGAAAATTTAAGAGACATTGATCAATCAGAATACACTTTGAGTCGGTGAATAACAGTTTACCTGAAACACTAGCGGAAATATATGCCAAATCTTTGAAGAACTCGAAGTAACACCGACAAACTGCCTGGCGTTCTCTTGTTAGGCGCGATGTATCCTGGTCAATTCCAGCCATTTTAATAGCATAAGACAAAAAATACTCCAATTCAGAGCAAATTTTTATAATTGCATATTCACCAATATCTTCGATAAAATCATAAAAGCAAGTTCTCTATGGGTTATGTTAGGGTTATTCCTATACCAACCTGAATTCAGCAACCCAAAATATTACTGAATAGTCTATTACCAACTCAAATTCGATTTTTCACAGCCAACCAAGATGTCAATAATTCTTAAACGGAGTATAGGTCGAAAAACACCAAAGGCCGGTTTAGAAAAAATGCCAACGTTTCGATTTATTTGAAATCTTCCTCAGGCCTTTGATGTTTTTCGACTTGTACCCGTTCAAAAATAATCCTGATATAATTGAAGAAGGTCGTCAAGCACCATTCTAAACAGATAATCGAGGGAAGAGTAACACCAATCAAGACTCAGATATGAACGATACAAGCCCTGAGTAAGATTTTAAATAAATCGAAACATTGGCATTTTTTCTAAACAGGCCTTTGATGTTTTTCGGCCTTTACCCGTTTAGAAATAATCCTGATACTGTACTTTATCTTCGTCTATAACAATAAATACTAAGATACAAGTACAGAGAATAAACATTATTCACAAATCTTAATAGTTACCTATGAAAATGCATTATTTATGTTGATTGTGCTTCTTAGCATGGATTAGAAAGTCCATGCCTTATATTTAGTGCTAAGTTCACAGAAATATGCCAGAAGAACATTCGCATAAACGATAACTCAGTATTCTTACTGCTATACACCAATCTTGAAAATTGTTGATACACCTTCATATCTGATTTGGGATTTTTCAGGCAATAAATTCTGTATGGTAACATTGGCTTATTGTGTTATTTCTGGAGGTGTATATAATAATCCATCTTCACTATCTGAATTCATCTTTTTCTATCAAAACATTCACAATAATAATTAGGTATCAACTTAATTTGAGAAAACTTCAAAATTATTCAAGTGACCTCCCCTCAATACCAATAATGGACTGTTCCCTTTCGGCCAATCGGCTTGTTCAGAAGCACAGAGCCAGGGAGTTATAGTAGTGAGTTATCATAACTCACGTTGTTTGTTTACAGATACTATGAATTGCTCAAAAGTAGTTGAATAATTAATATATAATTCAATAGGAGTAGATAAAATAATTTTCTACCATTTACCATCAATTTCATCATTCTGGATATCTGCTGTTCTGTGTGAAAATCGATACGGCCCATTTAGTATCTTTTTCTCGACTTCGTGGTTTTCTTTTCCGCTAAAACAAACTGGAGAAATATATGGAAAATCGATAGGGATGGGAGTGAAGTACGAGGAAGTAAAATAGCTCTTGGCTCAAGAGGACCTTTTTTCAGGTAGGTATGAATTTCGGCAGAAAAGAGATGAGGGTAAACAAGGGACTTGAATAAAAACATCTGCTCCTCCTTAATTTCATTGGAGGGTTGAGGTGTTTTTTGAAGGCATGATATTATTCCCAAGAGTATTTCATACTTTATCATTTTGCGAATAAGGTGAATATTATAACATTAGAATAAATAGAAGTTTGAATTCCCCCATACCAGTATTAGCGATGTTACAGAAATATTCTTGTTACGAATAAGGCATAACACTAATTGGGTTATAATTTCATGCGTCAGATCGAACTCGAGAAAAACTGAAACATCTTCCTGGAACAAGTGAGATTACGTCGTTCCTTCAATCTCTCGAACCCGAGGCAACATTGCCTTTGAGGGATCAGAAAACAATAGGGATTGTTTTTGCGGGCGTCCAAGATGAAATGAGAAAGGGGGAAATTCGGTGAAATCGAGGTTTCGTTCATTTTTACTCCATCAATAAGTCGAAGGTTTTGTGAACGTCGAAATGTCGATTAGGAAGTTGGTATTGGGTCACCGATTTCAATTTGCAATAGTTTCTTCGCAGATATTTTTTAACGAATACTTTCTACTTTTTGGAGAATGTCCACTCGCATCGTGTTGTTATTTGAATATCAGCGAATTAAGGTGAGGGGCTAATAGTCATCAACTAATGATTGGATTGGGATAAAATTTTACACCTAGCTGGAGAATAAAGTATTCAAACTACATGCGAAATTTTGTCCAGATCGCATCACCAAGACCATAGATACCGTAGAAAATTCTAGCGAATTATCGAAAAAAAATTGGTCACCCAAAGCACTTACATGAAGTCTGGAGTTTCACCTAAGTTTCAGAATTTTTGTGACATCTGTCGGAAATTCCTTCAATTGATTTCTAAAACTGTAAAATGCGAATCTTCCTACAAGGTGGATGTACGAGCGCTCAAAAGCTCCAGACTTCATGGCAGTGCTTTTCTAAATTTTTCAATCATATACTAACCCTATTCTCTTTTTCTGTTTGTATTTTTTAGGAAAAATTATTCAGGAGTTATTATCAATTGTGAAACGAATATATTCAATTCTAGGTAGGAGGTCAAAGAATATATATATAGTCCATTTAAGAATAATTGACATCAAAGCAGGCCATGAACGTCCAGTCGAGGCTTTTTTTCTGGTTACAAAAAAGTTACTGTTTCATCATAGAAATAAAACATAAATATAATCTAGAAAAGTGTTCAGTATACGAATTATCGAATAATTATTAATTAAGCCGGAATATTCCGACTGCAGTTTAAAAATGGGAATTCCGGTTCAACGTTATATATATTAAGAAATGGAACCACAACTAGAAAACTTGAACAGGAAAGTCACCATCATAATCTACGCCTCAATGGTATGAAATACCATATCCAACAAGATACATTGAAGCTCCTATACACAGCCGATTTTCAGTCAACCCTTTCATATGGCATTGTTTACTGGGGAAACAGTACATCACGAAACAAAATATTTAAAACACAAAAGCAAGCAATCCGAGCTATGTATAGAATGAAATATAGAGATACTTGTAGAGGTGTTCTCAAAATGAATAAAATCCTGACATCAACAGCAATATATGTGCTAAAGTATGTTATATTCCTACAAAGCCACAGTTAACTATTTGAACAGTTTCTAAACAACAACCCAACTAGGAAAATTGATCCTTATATATACCCAAGGCAACAATTGACACTAGCACAGAATAATGCAAAATGCATGTGCATGAAGATCTACAATGGGTTACCCAAACAGTTTCATTCGATGAGAAATGTTATTATATTGAAAAAAGACTTAGTTAAATTTTTGCTGAATATTGAACCATACGACTTGCTAGAATATTTGGAATCTAGTAAAGCTAAACCTTACATCTACTCTGTAACCAGTAACCATTGAAATTATTTGATTTATTCCCCATTATTGTAATGCAATAATTGTAGGAACTAAACATATATTATTATTATCATTGAAATAAGAGAGAAACAAAAATTAAGAATCTATGTAGTACATGAAGAATTTTGACATGAAATTTGTACCGTAACTATCAATATATGAACCAATTCGTGAATTATTTATTGCTCCGTGTTGAATACTTCAAGAAAGTCAATTTTTATTTTCATTCATCAAAACTGTCCATGAATTATTGAAAATATTATAATTGATGAGCAATTTTACAATTATTCAGTATACCTTCGAATTGTGAACAACATAGCATGTGTTCAATCAGTACGAGCAGAGGAAATGTGTACAGGATACCATACAGTATAAGTATAATAAATAAACTTGAAATATCTATGAATGATACAAGAGCGAAGATAAAAATATTGAAAACTTTGTTTCCACGTAGTGTAGTGATTTGGATGTGTTTATTGAATAAGCTGACATAATCCTATCGATGGGCATCCTTTTGCAGGGAAGGTTTCAATTTTTCAATAACCCATTTATGAAATAATTCACCATTCATAGTAATCTTTATCATTAATACCACTTTCAAGAATCAGATCACATACAGGTAAAAATCCATCCTTTGTTCCAGCATTCAAAATCGTGCACCTTCTGCCTTTACCCTTGAATATGCTCGGCATACCTTTTGGATTATTTTCTAGTGTCCAATGACGAATTTGAATACCGTTTTCGAATATCCAAGTTTCATTTAGCTAAATGAATTTTACGTTTTGTTCCATGTATTCTCGGTATTCATCACAATATCGTACTATTCTTATTATATTTTTCTGTTTATAAATAAGAATTTTCCTTCGATCAACTTTTTTGTATTGTATCCAATTTTTTTTTATGATATAATATAATGTTGACGCTGATCGATTGAAATCTAGGTGCTCTTTGGCCAGTTCGAAAAGAATCGTTTTTAATTCTAGCAAAAACAAAGTCATTCAATGTCTCTTTGAAGGAATAATCGTATCGCACAGGTTTTCTTCCACTGCTAATTCCAGGCTGTAAAAACACGCTTATATTCAACGGACAGTACTTGAAAATTTAAGAGAAATTGAATAATCAGAATACACTTTGAGTAGGTGAATAACAGTTTACCTGAAACACTAGTGAATCTCGATAAATGCTAGCGGAAATATATGCCAAATCTTTGAAAAACTCGAAGGAACACCGTCAAACTGCCTGGCGTTCTCTTGTTAGGCGCGATGTATCCTGGTGAATTCCAGCCATTTTAATAGCATAAGACAAAAAATACTCAAATTCAGAGCTAATTTTTATAATTATTCATCTTCGATAAAATCGTCAAAGCAAGATCTCTATGGGTTATGTTAGTGTTATTCCTATACCAACCTGAATTCAGCAACCCAAAATATTACTGAATAGTCTATTACCAACTTAAATTCGATTTTTCACTGCCTACCGAGATGTCAATAATTCTTAAACGGAGTATATTCAATTTATCGTCAACAGAACCATTATAGTTATCGTGCTCTGTGCTTCAAACATGGCCGGCGATTTCAAGGGGTTTTTCAAATTGCAATCGGTACTTCGAATCATTACAACTTTCTCAGAATCGAAATTTCACTCATTTTACTAATTCAAAACTCTTAATTGAATCCTGTTGGAGCAAGTTCAAACGTCATAATTCCCTACCTAGTCTCGCCCCACCATCCAAATAATTACATTTCCTAACCTCGATCTTGAAGCAAAACCTGGAAATTACCACCATCCTCCTAATAACTGGGGATATTCCTGCAATTTCAATCGGTTTTGTCCCTTCAACGTGGGAAAACAAGAAGCGACGGTTCAGGCTGTTGCAAAGTTAAACACAATATTGGCCCCACCGTTGTAGAGGACGGGGTGGTGTTTGCGAGAAACGTCGTTTCTCTGGGGGACATCATTGCGGTCTTGTGAGCTATTGCGGCAAGACCCGCTTCCTTCATTGCCACCGTATTCGTGCAGGAAGTTGCCAACTGCCGCTCCAGGAACGTTGAATTTTCCATACATCTAATTATCGTTCGAAATGGAACCTTTCTTCGGAATGACCTCCATTACAGCATGCGCAGGGATCAGATTGCGGCAATTATGGGACGAGGCGGGATTGAAAGCAAAATGAAACGCATATGCATAAAAAGTGCCGAAATATGCATCATTCATTATTAGAAAAAAAATTATGGAAAGCACTAACGTGTAGTCAGGAGCCTTTGAACTCTCGTTTATCCACCTTCTATTAAAAAATTTTTGACAGCTGTCAAAGAAAAGGACAGCAGTCCTTTGTCAATTATGCTGAATCAGCCGTTACAGGAATGTAAGGATTTTTTTTGGTATTGGAAATGCGATCTGGACAAAATTTCGCACGTACTTTAAATACATTATTTTCAACTATAGAAACAAATATTTAGAACGACCATATTCACGGAACCCCTAGTCAAATTTTGCTTCTTGATGAACGTGACCGCGACATTCGAGATCCACACCTATCCTAAAAATTTCAAGTCCCTTGGCCTAACCGTTCGAAAGTTATAATTTTCTATGGTTCCTATGGTTCTGGTCCAGCGAATTTTGAACGAAGCTTGAACACGTCATTTCATCTCCATCGAAGTGAACAAGAATTCGAACGGCCATATTTACGGAACCCCTGATCGAATTCTGCCAAATAGCGAACTCGACCGCGGCATTTGAGATTCGAACATACCCTGAAAATTTCAAGTTTCTACGTCGTTCCGTTCGAGAGTTATTGTACTTACGGCCGACCGGACAGACAGACTTGAATTTTTCGACAGATTCGTCTTCAGTGAGTCGATTTTCGGGTCAAAATTCGAAAAATACAGACATGGTGACGAAATGATATAACCCCCATGTAAGTAGAACGAGCGCTCAAAAACCTGATGGTCATATCAACATCTTCAATCCCTTGTGGATGTCTCGTTAAATTGCTGGAGAAAAAACAGAAACATAACCAAATAATTGAATTGATCATTACAATAGTTATTTATATGACGAATAAAACGAACTTAGATCAAATAAAGCATGTGATAAATTTTTTTGCACTTTGCAAGGTGAAATCCATTACCTATCTGAGCGGTTGAATGATTCGTTCATGAATGTGAAAAATTATCAACAATTTACACTTACAAAAAAATTTTCTTTTGTATTGAAAAAATTTAGAAAAGCACTGCCGTGAAGGCAGGAGCTTTTAAGCGCTCGTACATTCACCTTGTAGGTAGATTCGCATTTTCCAGTTTCAGAAATCAATTGAAGGAATTTTCGACAGCTGTCAAAAAAATTCTGAAACTTAGGCGAAACTCCAGACTTCATGTCAGTGCTTCAGCTCAATTTTTTTTCGATAATTCGCTATAATTTTCTACGGTATCTATGGTCTTGGTGGTGCGATCTGGACAAAATTTCGCAAGTAGTTTGAATACATTATTACTCAGCAAGGTGCAAAATTTCATCCCAATCCGCTCAGTATTCTCGGAACTATCAGCAAAAAAATATTTTGAACGGCCATATTTACGGAACCCCTCGTCTAATTTTGCTCATTGATGAACATGACCGCGATATTCGCGATCCAAACCCACCCTGAGAATTTCAAGTTCCTAGGCCTTTCCGTTCAAAAGTTACAATTTTCTATGTTTTCTATGGTTCTGGTCATGAGATCTGGACAAAATATTGTTTTAATATATCATTCTCGATTAAAATACAAAATTTCATCTCGATCGAATCCGTAGTTTCGAAATTATCGAGAAACCAAAATTTCAAACGACCGTATTTACGGAACCCCTAGTATAATTTTGCTCATAGATGAAAGTGATCACGACAATCGAAATCCACACCTATCCTGAAAATTTCAAGTTCCTAGGCCTTTCCGTTCGAAAGTTATTATTTTCTATGGTTTCTATGGTTCTGGTCATGTGATCCAGAGAAATGTAGCTTGAATATATCATTCTCCATAAGTATACAAAATTTCGTCACGATCGAATCTGTAGTTTTGAAATTATCAAGAAAACTAAATTTCAAACCACCATATTTACGGAACCCCTTGTATAATTTTGCTCATAGATGAACGTGATCACGACATTCGAGATCCACACCTATCCTGAAAATTTCAAGTCCCTAGGCCTCTCCGTTCAAAAGTTACAATTTTCTATGGTTTCTATGGTTCTGGTCATGTGATCTAGACAAAATTTCATATGTAGCTTGAACACCTCATTCTCCATTTGAGTGCCAAATTTCATCTTGATCGAATCTTTAGTTTCCAAGTAATCAGGGGAACAAAACTTTGACGGCCATATTTACGGAACCCCTGGTGGAATTCTGCCCATTAACGAACTTAACCGAGGCATTCGGGAACTGAACCCACACTGAAAATTTCAAGTCTCTAGGTTGATCCGTTCGAGAGTTATCGTGCTTACGGACGGCCGGACGGACAAACTCGAATTTTCCGACGGATTCGTCATCAGTGAGTCGAACATAGTCGATTGAGATCATTTTCGGCTCAAAATTCGAAAAATACAGACATCGTGACGAAATGATATAGCCCTCGTGTGAGTTGTACGAGCGCTCAAAAAGGAGAACTATGAAAGTTTCATTTTCCAAGTACCTACGTCACCGTCCAGAAATCTCATTTCTCGGTATTATATGATTTATGAAAAAAAATTTTTTTTTGTTATACTTCAGTAATTTTTAACCAAATTTTTCTTTCTCAGAGAAATCAGGGTTCATAAAATGAATAGGCTCAATTTGATATTTTCCATATTTTTATCAATTCATTATTATACATGTAGTTCTCAGCAGAATGAAAGGTTCATAAAATGGTTAGTCTCAATTTGATATATTTCATATTTATGTCGGTTCATGAGTATATAATATTTTTGATATTTTATTTAGTGGTGCAGTTTCTCATCAGCAATAATTAAAAGCCCAATGAAATGAGGAAATGAGTAATTGACACAAGGTAGAGTGCAATCCAGGAGCCCCCTCAAAATTCGGCGGAAATTACAGTTTTTATACGATATCTCTGTTACCAATCGCTTCAACTCCTGAGAAGTTGTAAGGTGAATATAGATTACAATGTGGTCCCAAGTTCTAATTTGGTCACTGTAATTAATTGTTTGCCATTGACAGTTTAATCGTGTTTTGGCAATAAATTAGTGCGGTACATAATTGTTCTCCCAATTAATTGAGCAGAAACGTAACAATAAAGCCCTCATGATATGTTTCTGATTGGTGCCTTAAAATGTTGTTTTCTGTTTGTAACTGGTTATAGACTTTTTTTACCAAAAGGTTATTCTCAGGGGCGGATTAACAAGTATCTTTTTCAGAATACAAAGCAATTCTACTCTACACAATAATCGATGAAGGGGGCCCAAATTCCGCCGCTGGTCATTCGACGCCCTGAAGCAATTGGAATAAAACTCCAGGTTGGTTTCGGGGAACAAACATTACAATAAGTAATCATAAAGACATTTATAGATGGTAGCAATATAAAAGGCACTTTATGTTTATAGACGACATGAGGAACCTCAGAAGCAACTTATATTCCGAATAAGTCTATAACAAAACGCTGTTCTGAATGCGAAAACTACAGTAAGAAGGAATTCCGAGACTTTCGTTCTCGCATAAAAAGCTCAGTTCCACATGATTTGATTTTATTGGCCATCAACTTGAAAATTAGTCTTGAAGAATATGCTCTACTGAGAATGGATCATTTCTCGAACGATCGAATAAAGATAATAACTACCGAACAACTTCTGTAGGTTATGTTAGATAAGGTCTATATGTATACTATAACTATAACTATATGTATACTGGCGGAATATTTGGTTTGAGTAATTTCAGAAGGGAAAATGTGAGAAGACTCTAGCTGATCTCATTGAGCATCACGAGGGAAGTCTAAAACCTCTTCCTCGGACGGTTCCGGGGGTTCATTATTGAAAATACCGAACCAAAAGAGCTTTAATTACTTGGTCTAATGATAATAACGAGGGTCTCCAGCCATGTCAAACGATTTTATTTCCTTTGGCCAACTTTGTCCCAACGGAACGTGATCGTCGGTAATTGGGCAGTCTGTAGGTACGGACACGAAAACCTTTTCAGAAGGGTTACGTAACGGAGGTAGCCGGACGGTGTCGTCAGCAAATCTCTGCCTCCGTTTTCCATAAATTATCGTTGCGTTAATCTATATTGAAAGACCTTCTCATGCAAATCATGCTGCCAGGGAATTGGGTGTTTATCTTTGTGAAATTTGACTTCCCCGCTTCACCCCCATGGGGTTCCTGGGATAAACCTGCTGAATAATATTCAACACTTGATATATGAGATGGCATGTCTCGAATAGTCCATTCATGATTTACCGCTGCTAAATAACCACAATATATAGGTTATGATGGAAGACAAATTGAAGATTTATTGTTATTGATGTTCGACTTATCATATGGAGAAGAATTCTTCAATCACAAAATATTGGAGGGTTTTTTCAAACGGATTCGGCCATTCAAGCGATGATTTTTGGAACTTCAGATGTTCGAAGACCGCTAGGAGTGTTACGAGACTTTTGAAATTTGTTAATGAATCAAATTTTATACTGGTAAAGGTTTTTAGTATTTTCAGACAATTACAAAAGCTGTTTGACTTCATCAATGCAATTCATCCATGAAAAAAAATTGCAATGGAGGAGGACACTAGTAATTCGATTAATTTCTGGACTCAGCTATAACAAAAATAATTAACAAACATGACTTCTCCACCACAAACCGTCATATATAACAATACATCGAAAAAAATGCATTAAGAAGCGACATATGAAGTTTAGCCTTTTCAAAAAGAATTCTAGTGAGAGTATGAAATATTTACTTAGTCAGGCCAAATTTTGGGGAAAATAATTTTTTTTTTGAACGAAATGAAACCAATATAGCCTATAGAAGCGATAATAGTTTGGGCAAATATATAAAGCATAATAAAAACAAAACGAAACAATAAGATTAATCGAGAATTAATAAATTACATGCGATGATAAGGAAGCTCATTATGGTACTAAATCCCATAATGAATTCATTGTGGTACTGAGTACCATAATGGAATTCTATATAAAAAAAATTACGAAAAGCACTACCGTGAAGGCAGGAGCTTTTGAGCGCTCGTACATGCACCTGGTAGGTAGATTCGCATTTTCCAGTTTTAGAAATAAATTGAAGGAATTTTCGACAGCTGTCAAAAAAATTCTGAAACTTAGGCGAAACTCCAGACTTCATGTCAGTGCTTCAGCTGATCAATTTTGTTTCGATAGTTCGCTAGAATTTTCTACGGTATCTATGGTCTTGGTGATGCGATCTGGACAAAATTTTGCACGTAGTTTGAATACATTATTCCTCAGCTAGGTGCATGATTTAATTCCAATCCAATAGGTAGTTTCGAAACTATCAGGAAAAAAATATTTTGAACGGCCATATTTATGGAACCCCTAGTCTAATTTTGCTCATTGATGAACGTGACCAGGAAATTTGCGATCCAAACCCACCCTGAAAATTTCAAGTTCCCTGGCCTTTCCCTTCAGAAGTTATAATTTTCTATGGTTTCTATGGTTCTGGTCATGCGATCTGGACAAAATGTTGCTTTAATATATCATTCTCGTTCAAAATACAAAATTTTATCTCGATCCAATCCGTAGTTTCGGAATTATCGAGAAAACAAAATTTCAAACGACCGTATTTACGGAACCCCTAGTATAATTCTGATCATAAATAAACGTGAACGCCACATTTCAGATCTACACCTATCCTGAAAATTTCAAGTTCCTAGGCCTTTCCGTTCGAAAGTTATGATTTTCTATGGTTTCTATGGTTCTGGTCATGCGATCTAGAGAAATGTAGCTTGAATAAATCATTCTCCATTAGTATTCAGAATTTCGTCACGATCGAATCTCTAGTCTGGAAATTATGAAGAAAACTAAATTTCAAACGACCATATCTACGGAACCCCTAGTATAATTTTGCTCATAAATTAAAGTGATCACGACAATCGAGATCCACACCTATCCTGAAAATTTCAAGTCCCTAGGCGTTTCCGTTCAAAAGTTACTATTTTATATGGTTTCTATGGTTCTGGTGATGCGATCTGAACAAAATTTTGCATGTAGCTTGAAAACCTCATTTTCCATTAGAGTGCAAAATTTCATCTTGATCGAAGTTTCAAAGTAATCAGGAAAACAAAATTTCGAGCGGCCATATTCAAGAACCCCTCGGCGAATTTTGCCCAATAACGAACTTAACCGCGGCATTTGAGATTCGAACCTACCCTCAAAATTTCAAGTTTCTAGGACATTCCGTTCGAGAGTTATCGTGTATACGGCCGGCCGGATGGACAGACTCGAATTTTTCGACGGATTCGTCATCAGAGAGTCGAACATAGTCGATTGAGACCATTTTCGGCTCAAAATTCGAAAAATACAGACATCGTGACGAAATGATATAGCCCTCGTGTAAGGAGTACGAGCGATCAAAAAACATGCGATGGTGTGAACAAAAAAGTTCATTCAAAATGCATAACTATGTACAAAACTAATCATTATAAATGGTAAAAGAGCAATTACTACAATTTGCAATATTAATTCCAATGGATTCTGGAGTTTTTACATCAGTAGTGGATGCTTTTTGGTAAACTTGTAATTCTGTTTGGTTGTTGGCACCAAAAATTGCTTCTGATATTTTTTTCTTTTCCTCTTTCGAATGTTTGAAATGTAATCTTCAGCAACAGTATTGCTTTTCAATCCGCTATGGCGTTTCACGGTACACAGATCAGCTCCAGAATAGGCCAAAAATGAAGCAGACGATCGCCGAAAACAATGCCCGGTATATTCTTCAGGGTGAGGTAAATTAAAAAAGGTGGCAATAACTTTTGGCATTTTACCAGAGGTGTGAATTCTAACGGGTTGTTTCGTGCATTTCTTATTTTTATAAGTGACAAAAATACGTCGAGGGTGTTGCAAGGCAAAAAATTCTCGCAATACCTTTGTTTTTGTATTCGGTAAAATTATTCTAAAAACGGATCCTCCAACTATCATATTTTCAACAAGCATATTTGTCAGTTTCCCTTTTCTGCATGCTCCACTTAGTCCGATTATCATAGCATCTTTTTGAAATAACTATGTATCATCTGATGCTTCCGTTAAAAACTTTGTGACATCTTGTTTAGTAAAAATTTTGGATGTTTTAGCTCTGTAACCTTCTGATTTACGCTTTAGTGATCCAACCAGCTGTAGGTACTTGCTAATATCGACGTTTTTTCTTGTTAATAAAATAATTCTTATCATCGCAAATACGACCAGAGAGAAGATGGTTTTCTTTCCTTAGATTAGCATTCAAAGTAAGCCAAATATACATTTTCATGAATGATATTCTTGATTTTCTTAGTAGAACACCATTCTTCGTACCGATTAAACGCTATTTCATATACACTGCGTGATTTTTCAGGCATAAGGGAGTCTACGATATTTCGCGTCATTTCTTCCAAATCAGAAGGCACACTACCAGTTTCAGAATGACTCATTATTATTCAAATTATATTCAATTCTACATGACAATTATTTGACAGCAGATAAATAAATATTGCCGTTACAACCTAACGTTGTCAAGGAAATGGCAAAGCACAGCTCACTAACCTACTAATATTTGGAACTACACATATACTCACTCCTTCAAAAATAGTTGTCATTGTGACATGTCAAAAATGCAGTTTTCAATTTTTCGAGAATGTATTAATATAAATGCCATCAGATAAAATTTTGTCTGTGATACGAATCATAAACAATCATTCTGGCACACGTCGTGTAATCGACTCGGCTACGCCTCGCCCGATAACATCCACGACTTGTACCATAATGATCGTCTTTATGACCCTTATGACATAAAAAACTATTAGCTAAACAAGATTTATTCCGGTAGAATAATCTGAATTTCTGTGAAAAATACCAATCATTCCGGTTGAATTCATAATATTTTACTAGATATTCCTGTAACAACAGGGAAATATCCCTTTTAAATTAAAAGTTCCTGATCACTGCTATACTTACCGTTTTTTGTTCGTAGGACTCAATTCATTTCAACCGGAATCGACACGTTATGTTGCCGGTACATATTGTTCTCAGAACATCCTTTCTTATTGTAATAACAATAGTTGCGTTCAGACCACAGGAATTAATTTAACCGGAAGTGCTTGGCATTCCTTTTTTTCAGTGTAGGAACTCTCTGTATAAACTCAACTCTGTATTCAACTCATAAAGATATAGCTTTATATATTACAAGGTGATAATCTGAGTTGTTTGGCTATAAATATGCCTTGTACGCTTATCAATAGTACAAGTTATTATGATGGAACTTTTATTATCACTCTGAATTATCCCGCTGTCACCATATATCATCTTTTTACCGAAAAGGTCTGAGTGCATGCTCCCTTCACGAAGAGGGAGTATTTTGTTTTATATTTTCTGAGGTTCAGGTATTCAGGAAAGAAAACCACGAAATTCCAAAAGAACATATTATATTTACGAAAAGTGATGGTAAAATGCGTACATGACATCGAAATTTTCACAGGCATCGAAAAAAACATCGAAATAAAACATCTATCATTCACCTAGTTGTTCATAATCATAATTGAATCAGACATTTAAACTGTTACTTCTTATAAACATACTAACCTAAATGTACGAGTGGTCAAATAATCAAATGCAACTATTATTCAAACATAAAATCGAACAATACATCGAATCAACTTCGGGTCGAGATATTAATAATATTTGGGATTACAATAACACCATTCACATTTATAGGGGTTAAAACTTTGAACTGAATTTTTCTCACCTTGGTCTGCAAACCACCTAATTTTTTTTTGTACCAATTTGGAAACAAATCCACCCACACGCGATATTGACTTTATTTTCATTCGCACTCCCGTAATCGAAACAGGGCTTTAACTCTACTCAAAATTAAACTTTTCAAACACTTATTTCCAAGATCTAACACGATTACTTCCTCAATCCGAACTCTAATAAAATCCTCGACTGAAAATTAATAAGTTATTGTCTCACACCGGCCGCTAACCGAAGTCGTACCCCGTCCCGTACGATTTTACCCTTCTCAAATCCCTCTCCGCGAGCAACTCCTTCTAAATCGAAAAGTGAACCTCAATTCTGGACCTATCGTAGCACCTTCCCGACGAACTACCCCTAATCCAGGTCCCAGACTCGAAACAATCAACTCTCCCGAGTTCTCCATTTCCTCACAACTCACCCCCCGGTCCCAGACCGGTAACAACTGACTCTTCCCGAGCCACCCCCAACCGACAACAACTGCCCACGGTCCCCAACCGAAACTACCCCGGACTCTAACCGGCTTTTTTTTTCACTTCCGAACAACGGACTTAACCCAACTCCCCGACTAACTCCCGAGTTGGACCTGGCGGGTAACCGTCCGATGTCCCCGGTCACAACTGCCCTAACATGTTCAGAGTCCATCAAAAGTAAACTTCTTCCTACTTCCAAAAACACAATTCCTGCGTGGACATCGAGACGCCCACACTGAAAAAAATTCTTTTTCCGAAATGCTCTCATGGTCAACCTAGGTTGCGTCTTTTCATCTTATCGCGGACTCCTTCAGTCGCCCATAAAAAAGTTTATTTGTCGTCTACATACCTCCGTTCGTCAAAACAAAGCTTCGTTTGAAGCCAAAGCTTTCTTATCACAGTCAGTTCCATTCTTGATGACATCCGTTTGATTACATACAGAGTAACACAATGTATATAACATACGAAGGTCCGGACTCTTTTTCATTCGAGATATGTAACCGCATTTGAATTTAAATATCCGTATTCCCAAATATTACAATAATTCTTGCCGAATTCATCAGATTTGGAAAAACCGTATAATTCCTCATCGCTTCGCATTCGAATCCAACGACGAATTCATGGTTAGATTCAGAACGTTAAATAAACGACAACAGATTGGAAAAGTTCCATTTGCCAGTTAAACAAGTTATCTCCCTCCGCCATTTCGGTTAATTTCCGTAATGCCTGTGCTAAGCTCCTAATCAATTCCGGGAGTGCCCTTCCGTCACCCAATTTCAACTATGTCTGGGAAGCCCGTCGTGATCTCTGATTAAAAATAATTCTACCGAAAACAGATTTGCACTCCTGAAACTTCGATTGATTAGGATTTTTCCATCGAAACTTTTTCCCGACATTTCGATTGTATTGGTTTCAACATCTGGATTTTCTGGGTCCTCGGTTTCTCAAAAAGAGCAAGAATCGAAATGGAGGGTATACAAATGATCCCTTCAGAAACATGCAAAGTCCCCTTCACACTATTAAATAAATCTATATCAAGCCATATTCAGTAACGAGTTCCGCATTATGTAAATCTCGATAAATTTACATGACTATTTTGGAAGGGTGCTCAATTTCACATCAAACGCCACTCATGAAAAATGGTAATTTTTCTTAACCTTCTTGGACCGAAAGTGATTACGTCATCTACGATCAACATTATCGCTTTATATACATAGCCGGTATAAAAAATTCGATGGAGAAAACGGTGAATTTTATGCAGTTTCATTTCGGTGAGGAGTGGCGTTAAATGTGTATAAATTCTGTTCTAAAATGCCATTTTATCTTTCTAACCACGCATTCACTTCCGGAGTCACGTCGTAGGTCGTTTTGTAGTTCGATATTCGCCGATAAATTCCTATTTTATTTCCTAGAGCCTTATAAATTTGCAGCTTCTTGTAGGAGATGATTACAACAACGCTTACTCGAATGGAAAGGAAATGGGAGTCAAGACCATCCTCTTTTCCATTTCACAATAAACTTCTCAACGTCTTGAGTCAAATCGGTGCTCAAATCAGGGAGAATTAGACGAAGGACGTGGGTAGTTAATCCTCAAACTTATGGGAGTAATCAGAAAGGCCAAAACAAGGCTGCGTCGCCAATTCTTGAACTACAGCTGAACAGATTAGAAAAAATTCCAAGTGTACGCTGAACCATTGTTGTAACTCACAGTTCTTGAGAGTTACTTAACAGTTCGGACAGAATGCTGAGTTGATCTTAATGAAATGCCAACATGTTCAACTACTGAGGCTGGTTGTTCGAAACTTACATCAAATTTCATGTTAAATCGTGGAAGACTAATTAAAACCCACGATAGGAAGAATGTGCCAAGTGTTCCAACCATTTTCCATCAGAATAGGGGGAAATGCAGTAGAAGAACTACATGGATATCGAATATCATGATAAAGTAAACTAATTAGTGGGATATCGTTTTTCACTATTCATTGTCTGTATGAAAAATACTGTCAATTTATTTTTATGAACTTCGATAAATGGAATCTCCGAATTATATTGAATGTATCTAGAAAACTCAATTGTTTTTTAATCCTGCCCCAATTTACTTAAACTGGGAAAAACGAATCAACAGAAAAAGGACCGTTCGAAGAACAATGTACTTGCAATCTAACATACCGATTCCGATTTAAATGGCTTAAGTCCTATGAACAGGAAAAAAGTATAGCTGCAATCAGGTACTTTTATTTTGACAGGAATATTTCCGTAAATGTTACAGGAATATCTAGAAAAATATAATAATTTTTGAGCGCTATACTTACACGAGGGCTATATCATTTCATCACGATGTCTGTATTTTTCTAATTTTGAGCCGAAAATGGTCTCGAAGATAGAGTGCGCCTCACTGATGACGAATCCGTCAAAAAATTCGAGTCTGTCCGTCCGTCTGTCCGTATACACGATAACTCTCGAACGGAATGTCCTAGAAACTTGAAATTTTCAGGGTAGGTTCAAATCTCGAATGCCGCGGTTGATTTTGCACTCAAATGGAGGATGACGTTTTCAAGCTACATGCAAAGTTTTGTCCATATCGCATGACCAGAACCACAGAAACCATAGAAAATTATAACTTTCGAAGAGAAAGGCGTAGGGACTTAAAATTTTCAGGAAAGGTATGGATCTCGAACGTTGCGGTCACGTTCATCAATGAGCAAAATAAGACTAGGGGTTCCGTAAATATGGTCGTTTGAAATTCAGTTTTCTTGATAATTTCAAAACTATGGATTTGAACGTGACGAAATTCTCTATTTGAATTGAAAATGATATATTCGAGCTACATTTTTTCAAGATCGCATGATCAGAACCATAGAAAATCATAACTTTCGAACGGAAAGGCCTAGGGACTTGAAATTTTCAGGATAGGTTCGGTTGAATTCATCAATGAGCAAAATTAGACTTGGGGTTCCGAAAATATAGCGGTTCAAACTATTTTTTTCCTGATAATTTCGAAACTACTCATTGGATTGGAATGAAAAATCCGCACATAAATGAAGAATAATATATTCAAACTACGTGGGAAATTTTGTCCAGATCGCATTACCAAGACCATAGATACCGTAGAAAATTCTAGCGAATTATCCAAAAAAAAATTGGTCACCTGAAGCACTGACTTGAAGTCTGGATTTTCGCATTAGTTTGAAATTTTCTTTGACCGCTGTCAAAATCTTTCCAATTGGTTTCTTAAACTGGAGAATACGAATCTACCCAAGAGGTGTATGAACGAGCGCTCAGAAGCTCCTGTTTTCACGGCAGTGCTTTTATGAATTTTCTCAAGTAACAATATTTGTACGACTAACAGTATGGACAGATCAAATAATTCAACAGGAATGTTTGGTATTTCTCAAAGAAATTCGGAATATTCTACCGGAATAAATCTTGTTCAGTTAACAATACTTTAATCTATGTTGTACCATATGGTTGAAGTTGTTTGAAATAAACTATCGGTTTCTGACGAAGGAACGAACATGATGAAATAGCAATTCGATAATTTTTAGGATTTTTTTTTTGTAATCCTGCCCAGAATTGAATATTTCCGATCTACGAGCGATACTAGCTCTTTTTCTAGGGAATGCAAAAAAGAAGAGGCTTAGTATATGATGAGGAAACATAGTGTAGACTGTAGGAAGGAACAGAGAAATAGGGGTTTAACAGGAAAACAGAAGTTGAAGTCATTTTGGAGCCGATCAGAGGAAGAAAAAAAGATTAGATCTGTAGCGATCTGCACCGACGGCCCAAAGTTTACCGTACCGCTCAACAGAGGGCGCCACCGAATAGACAAAACTAAAAAGATACTATCCCAAGGATTGAGATTCGACACAAAAGGTGTGTGCATTTGAAGACAGTAGTTCTGTGATCAGATTCGCTAATATGAGTCCGAAATCAGGGAAAAAATTTTCTCTATATTATTTATTATGGTGTCTCTGTATACTAGTTTTCAACGAATGTCTCTCAATCGTTAAAATAATGTAAAGATACTCAGTATAATATATTTTCTCCCCCAATTCAGACACGTACAGAAACGTCCTGTAAAATCTCAGGTTATAAGCTTCGAATACAAC
Source organism: Aphidecta obliterata (assembly GCA_963966015.1). Taxonomy (NCBI): domain Eukaryota; kingdom Metazoa; phylum Arthropoda; class Insecta; order Coleoptera; family Coccinellidae; genus Aphidecta; species Aphidecta obliterata. The sequence goes on along the minus strand of OZ014431.1, from coordinate 12,619,968 downwards.
TGATTAGTACTGTAATATATGAACGATACTTCTTCAATTGAACGGAAAATTCCTGTTAAATCGATACTACAGTTATAAGAAAAGTAATTCCTGTTCTAGTTTGCTATTCATTACTGGAAATTCTTGTAGAAACTGAAGTTCGAAGCTGGAAATACTACTATCTAGATGTCTAAGTAGTCACGCATATTCCGGTTTTCGTCATAGTATTATTTTCCTGTTGAAATGACAAACTGCGGTTTGGTTGCATCAACTAATGAATAACTTGTTATTTCTAGAGGAATTAAATGACCGGAATTGTCACGTAGTTTATATAGGGGGAATTTCCTGTAGAAGTAACCGAATTCCTGTAGTATATCCTGGAGCATTTCTTCAAGTGCATTTGAGTAATGCTATGGCAACATACACAACTCGAGACACGTTGAATCTAAATTATGATTTTTCGATTATGGATCTGACAAGGGTTACTTTATATTTCTAATGAAAGATTGCGAAGTTTTTCGAAATCTGGAAAAAACGTATGGATGGGAGAACTCTGAAAAACCATCACGTTCCTCCATTCTCATCTGTATATATCCCTATTTTTCCTTTTTTTCGCGTTTCACTGGCCACATGTACGAAAGTATTCAAACCCAAAAGTATCGGGTATCGGATTAGAAATTTTTTTCATAAAAACATAATATTCGGAGTAGATAAACTAATTATCTCTCCACTTTCATTATTTCCTGGCATCCGACGCTATAAATTCATCAAAGGAATAAGTAACTCGATAATTAAAGACATGTTTAGGGGTTGTCCAAAACATCAAATAACAAGCTTGACCTTCAGAGGTAAAACACTCTGTTTGAATATCTGTTGGAGACTCACCCTCCAATGTGAAGTGATTTTTTCATATTTCCCTTGATGCCTGATCCTGAAAGCTTATACCAAGGGAAAAGCTACTGTTCTTCTGATGGCAAATATTTCCGATGTTCATTTCCAGGAATAACCCGGTGGAAATTCCGTTACGAAATTTCGATTCACGAAAATATTTCCTCCAACAGAATAACAATTCTTTTTAAAATACGTATAATTGTTTTGATTTATGGGAAATACTTGATAGAAATCTTTTGGTTTTAGGTTCTCTGAAAAAAAAAACTAATTCCAACACGTGTTTTGTAGTTGATCCAAAAACAAAGTAACCATTTGGGAGCTGTTCTTTGCTCGCTTATTTCTATTAACAAATTATTGTGTCCAAATATCTGTAATTTTCGAATTTCATATCGAGAGTCGTCTCAAAAGTGTTGGATGAAAAATTTGTGGTGAAATTCAATTCTGTCTGTCCTGCCGTACATGTCTCCATAAACACTAAAACTTCCGTAAGAAGGGGCCTAGAATTTTGAAAGGGTACGTTCAAGGTCTGAATGCGCCGGTCGAGTTCGTAATTTTGTAATTAGTGTTGGAATAACGACACGAAGGCAATATCAAATTTCGTTGGTATAGTATCACTCGAGAACGAAAAAATTTGAAAGAACTGACGACTCCAGAACGGTCGCGGGACTTCGAAATGATCGAAAATACAGGAAAATGCTTTGAAATTTTTGAAAGGGAAGAAATCGTATTTACCCAGTTTCCCATTACAAATCGGTATATTTTCCTACGAACCTGTAATAGTATATTATTTAAAGAGCGGTAATGTAGGTCATAACTCACGCAGATGAAGTTCGCAGCGCGAGCCGAAGGCGAGTGCTGTAATTCATCGAGTGAGTTATGACCATTACCGCAAGTGGAATACTATACTTTATTTACGACTATTACAATAAATACTGGGATACAAGTACAGAGAAAGAACTTTATTTACAAATCTTAATATTTACCTATAACAATGCATTATTTATGTTGATTGTGCTTCTTAGCATGGAGTAGAAAGTCCATAAGGGCGATGCTTTATATTTAGTGATAAGTTCACTAAAATAAGCCAAAATGTCATTATCTGTAAACGATGACTTAATATTCTTACTGCTACATCAAACTTGAAAATTGTTGTATACACCTTTATATTTGTTTTGGGATTTTTCTGTATGGTAACATTGGCTGATTGTCTTACTTCTGAAGGTGTAAATAATAATTCATCTCCACTATCTGAATCAATTTTTTTCAGCAAAACATCCACAATAATAATAAGGTATCAACTTAATTTGAGAAAACGTCAAAATTATTCGAGTGAACTCCCTTCAATACCAATAATGGACTGTTCTCTTTCGGCCAATCGGCTTGTTCAGAAGCACAGAGTCAGAAAATTGAAGTAGTGAGTTATTATAACTCACGTTGTTTGTTTACAGATACCATGAATTGCTCAAAAATAGTTAAATAATGTATATATATATATATATATATGAATCCGTAGTGCGTTGTCACCTCCGTTAAGTTCATTGGGCGACCTGACCTCCGGGTGAAGGAGGTGTGCAATTGAAATAATTTTTGTCGGTATATGTAGAGGGGAAGCCAAATAATAAGGGTACCTAAAGAGGGGAAAATATTTCTTTGAAAAATTTTTTATTTGAATTGGTCAGATCTTGTCACCTCCGCATATATTTCGTAATGATAGTGCGCTGTAACCTCCTGCAGGGTTGCCAGGTTTTCGGAGGACAGAAGGTGCAAGAGTTCGAAATAATCATATATGAAATACAGATGTTCTTTCGATTCACTCATGCGTCAATAATAAGAACAATTATAACATCTGCTGCCCCGATAAGGCCACTTCAAACATTTCGGAACAAGATGCTACGCTTGAAAACAAACAAAAACAGGTACAAACGGATCACGGAACTTCTAGATTGGGAAATACCAACCATAAGGGAGTATGCTGACAAAATATCATCAACATTTTATGAAAAACTAAATTATGTGAGTGATCTTACGAGGAATATTAGCCGAACCCGTTACCACAATCGAAACCCCAATGATAATACATACTCTGCCATATGAAAATCATCCGGTTTAGTTCCACAGAATTAAAATTTTTGATATTTATTCTTCAAAAACGATACTCCTCATCTAAGGCCCTCAACTTATCCATTTTCTAGAAAATAATTTTCAAGAATTTTGATATTTTATTGTTCCTGGAATTCAAGCAATTCAAACTAGATGTTCTAATAAAAACTGATATTTTCGATAAAAGTATCCTCCTCAAATGTTTAGTAACTTGTCAGAAATGTTTTCATCTTCAACGCTCTGTATCTCGGAAGTGAAAAGAGTTAGCACCCATGTTTTTCAAGAGAGGACAAGAAGTGTCGGGGAACACCCGGTGAGAAGAAATCTTCTTCCCTTCTTCTCACATATTACCGATTGACACGAACAACAAAGCAATGGAAATTGAATTCAGAAATAATTTTCCCCAATAGAATCCATTAACGAATATTCGATATATAGGAGAAATTGTGCAAATATTGAAGCTTTTTATTGATACCCAAAATCCGCCTAGTGAAATTCGTTATCATATGGTACCTGTCCCAGATATTATTTTTTGCCTTCGACCCTACATTTATTTTCGGTACATCAGTTTGTTGTTGAATACAGAATGTGGTTCAGTAGGCTTATTTAAGTTTTTGATTTTTATAGAAAATAGTTCTTGTCAAAATATAAAGAAACTTTTTCTCCCAAAAAATTTTTTCTCAAAAAAATTAATAATCGACATCACTTCCGGTCTCGAACAAATTGACATGCGATCCTTAATAATGTACGAGTACTAGCAATATTTTTCTGTGTCGAGTTCATAAAATATGGAACAATACGTCTCGAATGTTTTCATTTAAATTATTAATTCTGGAAAATAGTGATAATTTTTCCTCATAAAGACAACGCAATTACATATTATTGAAAAAGTATTAGTTTTTAGTAATAAGATTATACTTTTATGATGTATTGAAACACCTAAATTAAATTTTCAACAGAGACCCTCTCATAAAAACAGATTTCATATACAGGGTGTTTCACCGGTGATGCGGATCTCGATTACGCTTAAGCAGTACCTAAAGTTTTCTTATTTTTTTTCAACGTGGATTCATCAAGGTCAATTGGGGCTATATTGTGAAATTATTTTGAAATTTACAGGGTGTCTTAGGAAAGTGGTAGGCACCAAACATATCCGTACCTCAGAGCAAAAGGATATTAAGTCCAAAACTTCAATTTTCGGGTTTTTTGGCTCACCTACATTTAAATTTCGCGCTCTATTTAGTGGTCTACCTTCAGGACGATTGGACTTAAAATAACGAAAATAACATAGTATCCAGTCCTTAATCACAACGAATCAAACAAAAAACGCAAGTATTTTATGCTCTCCTGTCGAACTGACATTTTGTGACCCTTTTGCTCTGAGGTACGGATATGTGTTTTTGAGCGCTCGTACTACTTACACGAGGGCTATATCATTTCGTCACGATGTCTGTATTTTTCGAATTTTGAGCCGAAATCGAAATCGAGATGAAATTTTGTATTTTAAACGAGAATGATATATTGAAGCAACATTTTGTCCAGATCGCATGACCAGATACATAGAAACCATAGAAAATTATAACTTCCGAAGGAAAGGCCTAGGAACTTGAAATTTTCAGGGTGGGTTTGGATCGCGAATTTCAAGGTCACGTTCATCAATGAGCAAAATTAGACTAGGGGTTCCGTAAATATGGCCGTTCAAAATATTCTGTTCCTGATAATTTCGAAACTACCGATTTGATTGGAATGAAATTTTGCACCTAGCTGAGGAATAATGTATTCAAACTACGTGAAATTTTGTCCAGATCGCATCACCAAGACCATAGATACCGTAGAAAATTCTAGCGAATTATCAAAAAAAAATTGATCAGCTGAAGCACTGACATGAAGTCTGGAGTTTCGCCTAAGTTTCAGAATTTTTTTGACAGCTGTCGAAAATTCCTTCAATTGATTTCTTAAACTGGAAAATGCAAATCTACCTACAAGGTGCATGTACGAGCACTCAAAAGCTCCTGCCTTCACGGCAGTGCTTTTCGTAATTTTTGTATAGAACATTCTGTATTTTACTGCATATTTGGAAAGCATGATAAAAATGAAACTGAGTTCATTTGACGTTTCATATGCTTTAGATTTGTCGTTTTTGAGATATTTCGCTTTTTCGTAAATTTGAGCATCGCGGAAAAAACTCGATAACTTTGACTTGATTGAATTTGGTGGAATGAGATTTTGGCTGTGAATAATAGAATAACGGAAATGAATACTGTATTTATCATAATGAATCAAAACTCTACAAGTGTTCAAAATGAGACAAAGCATTGACGACATATTAAACTGACCAAAATTTCATTTCGTTAAATTCAGTATGATCATGTTTTGTATAAATTCACTAGATTCAGAGATGAAATATGAGCATATTAAAATTGTCTGATGAGATGAAGAAGTCACAATTGCCTTTCTTTCACATCGCATCATTCTCCTACCAAATATGCGATAAAACCCCTTTGAGATATGCCGCTTGTCCACATCTGCTTTGAAAGTACAAGGTTGCCATTTTTGGAGGCGACAGCGGGCGAAGAGTCTCTCAGGGTTATTCTTCCATATATAGCTCGGCACACTAGCGCCACACTCGAACTAAAAGATTGTTCAGTACATAAATGGGGTGCGTTGTGACCTCAAAACGATTTTTTGATATGTTGATCCCTGAAGCATCCTGAATGCAACAAGCTAAAAAACAAGGCGAAACGTTGTCACCTCCGATTTCGGAGGTGACAACGTTATATATGAGGCGACAGCGTTAAATGAGTTACTGTTTTGGAGGTGGTATTGACACTTTATAACTATATATATATGTATCTCAATAGGAGTAGATAAAATAAATTATAATGCTAGAAAGTCGGTAGAAATCATTACTAACTTCTATTCCTTACACCAAATCATCACTTTCGACAATACACGACACAATCAATTTCGACTGCATTCTCGTAGAAACGTCAGAATGTTTAAATCGAACTTTCAAACACGCGCGTTTTTCAAAGTCACTGTGGCAACAGTAACGACTCTAGAAACGTGAAGTCTAAATTCTTCGATTATAGATCTGACGGGAGTACCTGGTTACGCCAAATAAAATATAACTAAACACAAATGCAAATGTGGTATCAACCGCGATTCTGCTTTACCTTTCAAAAAATCTATATGTATAAGAATTCATTTTCAAACACGGTGACAACAATTCATTTTTTATGACAAATTGCAAATAAGGTTCGGTTTTTCTCAAGAATTCAACCATTTCACATTCTTATTTCCATTTTATGTAGTAATAATACCAGTATTCATGATTTCAAAGCGCTCCAATAGAAAAAATAGCGTAAATTATTCGTAGATAACTGGTCTTTAAAACACTTGCTCTATTTCGAGCACTCCGGCTTCGCCGTCGTGCTCGAAAAATCGCGCGTGATTTGAAGACCTTTTTATCCACTTATACTTCAATATACTAATATTCACGATCGTTATAATTGTTTGTTTATTGATCGTTATAATTGAGTGATCAATAGAAAGTTTGCCTAGTTATGGTTGTCTCTCAAAATCAATTTTGATAGTTGATTACATTTTTCCCTACGGTGTAAGGAAATGTAATTCATCGTTGACATAGAACTTTTCGATGATCCTGACAGTCGAAATATGACATTGTTTTTTTACGTTTGGAAAAAAAAACATTTGCCTAAACTTTCCAGCGTTTTTATACCGTTCCATGAGAGTTATTCGATTATTCATCAATGGACGATTCTGAACATAATAAACAATTGAAAAAAACAGAAAAACACTGTGCTACATTGAATAAATATTGGTAAAATAAACCCAATGGCTGTTAAATTTCAACGTCATATAGCCTATAGTTGGCATAACAACCACGAAAACAGTAGAGATATGATCAAATAACAGGTAGGTCATTCATTGATAGGTACAGTTTCCTGTTGCTTTTTCTGAACCCAGTAAATCCTGATTTAATTCACCCAAGGAAATCCGAATGTAAAGTGGGTGTAACCTCCATCACACCCAAAATTCAGGAATCTGTGTGCCCCAATGAACCTATATTCGAAGAAAGAACCTCGAAGAACGGTTATGACAAACTGAAAATCAATATCAATTCACCCAACGTAAAATCCTTAACAACGTAGGAATAACAGGTGAGTTCAAATGAACTCACGCGGGTTAAACGAAGGATAAACGAAAAATTGTGCATGCCAGTCGGGTTAGCAGGTGAATGTTCATTCTTGGGCGATTCACCTACCTTCCGCTTCTTAGTGTTGTGCCTTTCCGAACGTCTCTGATATTTCATTTTTCGAACTTCCACATTTTCCGGATCACGCCACAACACCGAATTGTGGATTTCACACGGAACTCATGAAAAAAGCGGCATATCGATTATTTCGCGAATGAAATATTCGCGTTCGTCCTGATTCAATGTTCGACTGGTCACGAAGAAGAAGTCTCTACCTTAGTTTGAGCGATATTCTGTTGCAGAAAATTCGAATCGTCCGGTATTTTCGTGACGAAATTCCTAGGGGAGCTGGTTTGTGGGTTCACGCGCTGAAGGGTTGGAATGCACTGAAGAGGGGCGGCAGTTTCTGCGCTGTTTCTGTCCTTTTCGGTTTCCAGGATCTCTCCTGAGTTGCGTGAAGTTGAGGAAGGACGCCTTGATTGTCCCTTCCGAAGTATTTGAATATTGTATTTCGGTAATTAATCGGTTTTAATCGATGTCCCTTTCCTGCAATAAATTACCCAGATGGAATGAAAACATTTTCTCATTGCATCCGAAAATGATTTATTCAACTATCCCAGAAGAGTAAGATACTCACCAATCTCTTGAAAGAGCTTCATTCACAATGAACCCCTGAAAAGCAGATCTACTAAAAAAAAATTATGAGAAGCACTGCCGTGAAGGCAGGAGCTTTTGAGCGCTCGTACATGCACCTTGTGATTCACATTCTCCAGTTTTAGAAATCAATTGAAGGAATTTTTGACAGCTGTCAAAAAAATTCTGAAACTCAGGCGAAACTCCAGACTTCATGTCTTCAGCTGACCAATTTTTTTTCGATAATTAATAATGGAAGGTTATGATTTTCTATGGTTTCTATGGTTCTGATTATGTGATCTGGAGAAATGTAGCTTGAATATATCATTCTCCATTAGTATACAAAATTTCGTCACGATCGAATCTGTAGTTTTGAAATTATCAAGAAAACTAAATTTCAAACGACCATATTTACGCAACCCCTAGTATAATTTCGCTCATAGATGAACGTGATCACGACATTCGAGATCCACACCTATCCTCAAAATTTCAAGTCCCTAGGCGTTTCCGTTCGAAAGTTACAATTTTCTATGGTTCTGGTTATGTGATCTAGACAAAATTCCACATGTAACTTGAACACCTCATTCTCCATTTGAGTGCAAAATTTCATCTCAATCAAATCTGTAGTTTCAAAGTAATCAGGGGGCAAAACTTTGAACGGCCATATTTACGGAACCCCTGGTGGAATTTGGCCTATTAATGAACTTAACGGAGGCATTCGGGAACTGAACCCACACTGAAAATTTCAAGTCACTAGGTTGTTCCTTTCGAGAGTTATCGTGCTTACGGCCGGACGGACGGACACACTCAAATTTTCCGACGGATTCGTCATCAGTGAGTCGAACATAGTCCGTTTGAGACCATTTTCGGCTCAAAATTCGAAAAATACAGACATCGTGACGAAATGATATAGCCCTCGTGTAAGTAGTACGAGCGCTCAAAAACAACAAAGAAACTCAAATTGAAAAAAAAAGAAACTGCTTGAAAATAATGTGGCTAACTGTTTCTTATTTTTCAATAATTATATGAAGAAAATTCTAATGTTCTTACTACTGCAAAACATAACCATTCTATAAAATTCTTATATTATTCATTCGGAAACTACAAATATACGGGATGTTTTCAAAGCTGAGGATTTTTTTTTGACAGGTGCTAGAACTCACCAAAATAAGTCAAAATTCATCAGGGCCGGGTATTTCGAAATTAAAATTACCTGGTAATCTGAGAAACGGACCAACACAGACCTGACTCAGGTACGTATTGATATTCAAATGTGTTTATTGAATGCTTCCAGTTTACGGGAAATTAGAGCGTATGATTTTTGGGGCCTCCGAATTTCGAGATGCGTTTCTAAATAGGTGGATAGGACGATGGGGGTCGATTCCTGGGCCTGCACGCCCTCCGGATCTCAACCCTTGTGATTCCTTCTTTTGGAGTTATCTGAAAACATTGGTGTACAGTAACGGTGAGGTGAATAGTGTTGAAGAACTAAAACAACGCATCGAAAATGATTGTGACATTATTCGTGAGCAAACTGATGTGATAGTTGCTGCATGTAATAATTCGTTATTACGCCGGGCAAGACTTTGTGCACATCAAACGAATGGTGACCATTTCGAACAATTTTTGTGAACAATTTGGATCAATTTTAGCGGTGAGTTTGTACTCTTCCTAATGACCTTTTCAATCAGTAATTTTTCCTCTCCATAGTTTGAACTTTAAGGATTATACCGTTCAGGAAAAATCTCCTAATAAAAATTGAAACAGAATATACGAATTTGCGATAAAATCCAGCACTTCATTTACTATCTGGAATGCATATGGCACCGTGATTTATGACAAATCTTCTAACAAAGTCGTCTTGAGATCTTGGAGCCCAAAATTTTTTGCACTTTCTTCAATGCAAATATTTTATATGATCAACTTGCGGCGAAATGATTTCTTCTGATGATATATTCAGTGGCGGATTGAGAAAAGATGAATCTACTTTGATTAATTTGTCGTCTCTTTTTGTTTCATTTTGATTATATGTTTTCGAATTTGTGCGCCTTACAATAATTATTGAAATATTTTTGATTTTGTTATTTTTTCTCTTTGTAAAATGTAAAATCAATTGAATGAAAAAAAAATTACGAAAAGCACTGCCGTGAAGGCAGGAGGTTTTGAGCGCTCGTACATGCACCTTGTAGGTAGATTCGCATTTTCCAGTTTCAGTAATCAATTGAAGGAATTTTCGACAGCTGTCACAAAAATTCTGAAACTTAGGCGAAACTCCAGACTTCATGTCAGTGCTTTAGGTGACCAATTTTTTTTCGATAATTCGCTAGAATTTTCTACGGTATCTATGGTCTTGGTAGTGCGATCTGGACAAAATTTGGCACGTAGTTTGAATACATTATTCCTAAGCTAGGTGCAAAATTTCATCCCAATCCAATCAGTAGTTTCGAAATTATCAGGAAAAAAATATTTTGAACAGCCATATTTACGGAACCCCTAATCTAATTTAGCTCATTGATGAACGTTGCCGCGATATTTGCGTTCCAAACCCACCCTGAAAATTTCAAGTTCCTAGGCCTTTCCGTTCAAAAGTAACAATTTTCTATGGTTTCTATGGTTCTGGTCATGCGATCTGGACAAAATATTGTTTTAATATATCATTCTCGATTAAAATACAAAATTTCATCTAGATCGAATCCGTAGATTCGAAATTATCGAGAAACCAAAATTTCAAACGACCGTTTTTACGGAACCCCTTGTATAATTCTGCTCATTGATAAACGTGAACGCGACATTTTATGAACAATTGTTTCAAGTGAATTGTATACAATCTTCAGCCAAGGGCCATAAAATTTGTTTACTTTAGTATTTATGTCTTGTTTTGTGTGGGGTATTTGTCGGGGTGGAATTGTATTATTTTATTCGAAAAAATCTGTTGTGAGCTGATTGAAAAATTTCATTGCTTATCCCTATCCCTATATGTCAATAGGGAAAGAACTTTTTTTTCGATTTTCCATTCTCACTATCATCTGACCACTCCTTATCCTTCACAATAGGTCAATAGGGGATTAATGAGAATTCTCGTATTCTTGATCAGATGTTGGACGAAGGTATCTGTTATCTTCGAGGAAAGCTCAGATTGAAGCACTGGATTATGTAAACGTCACTGTCTATCTTCGCGTTAGAACATTGTTGACGCTGAGTACACCGACAAGGCCTATCACGTCTATCACAATGTTTACTGAGAGGATGAACTAGTTCTCTGCATCCACAATCCCCGTGTAACTGGATATCGATTCACATCAGCTTCGGAAATGAAGGAAATATTCGACGACGTCTGGCACAACCCTAAATTATATGGATATCACTCCTTATGTAGATTTCCGCTATAAATTTTTGGAATTTTACATAGAAGCGCCATCGGTAACCGTTTGAAATAATTCCTATTAACTGCAACAGTTTTAATGTCCTCCTTCCTACAAAGAATAAATAATAAACTGAACTTGCTACTTTATGAACAAAGGAAATTAATTGTGTCCCTTGGTATTTCATAAAGAAAATGCTCATTGTCCATAAAAATTTTTGGAAATTCACAAAGAAGCCATTTAAAATAAATCCTATCAACTGTAACAATTCCAATGTTTTCCATCCTACAGTGAATAAGTAATAAATGAACCGGCTATTTTATGAACAAATGAAATTGCCTCCTTTGGTATTTCATATTAAAAAAATGCTCGCGCAGATGAAGTTTGCAGCACGAGCCGAAGGCGAGTGCTGTAATTCATAAAGTTAGTTTTGACCCACATTTCCGAAAGTTGAATACTATACTTTATCTACCAGTATAACAATAAATACTAAGATACAAGTACATATGAAGAACACTATTTACAAGGCTTAATAGTTACCTTTAACAATGCATTATTTATGTGGATTGTGCTTCTGCATGGTGTAGAAAGTCCATAGGGGCGATGCTTTCTATTTGGTGCTTAGATCACTGAAATATGCCAAAAGAACATTCTCTGTAAACGATGACTTAATATTCTCACTGCTACACCAATCCTGAAAATTGTTGTATAAAATTTTTCGGGCAATAAATTCTGGATGGTAAAATTTGCTTATCGTCTTGTTCCTGAAGGTGTACATAATAATTCATCTCCACTATCTGAATTCATCTTTTTCAGCAAAACATTCACAATAATAATTAGGTATGAACTTTATTTGAGAAAACGTCAAAATTGTTCAAGTGACCTCCCCTCAATACCAATAATGGACTGTTCCCTTTCGGCCAATCGGCTTGTTCAGAAGCAGAGAGAGACAGGGAGTTATGGTAGTGAGTTATTATAACTCACGGTGTTTGTTTACTATTAATTGCTCAAAAGAAGTTGAATAATTTATATATAATTCAATAGGAGTAGATAAAATAGTTTCTTCGAACTTGAACAATTTAAATTTTAGACCTTCCTGAAAGAATACACAATGAAGTGTATTTATTACCTTATGAGCAAAGAAAATTTTTCCCATTTGTATTTCGAAGAAAAAAAAACGCTGATTTTATGTAAATATATATAGCCATTTTCGGCAATTCACATAGAGATCATTAGCATCATTTGAACTCATTTCTTCCTACTGCAACAATTGTTATGTTCTAACTTCCTAAGAAAATAAATAATGAATCTGCTACAAAAAAAAAATTTTCCTTTTGAATATCATATAAAAAGAAATGCTGATTGTCAATAGAAATTTTTGGAAATTTGCATAGAAACAATTGGCCCCAATTAGAATAATTTCTTTCAACTGCAACAATTTTGATGTTCTACCTTCCTGAAAAGAATGAATAATAAACGAAAATTGCTACTTTATAGACAATCCGAATAATTTAATGCCGATAAGAGGAAAAATTCAGGATAACTTGAAGATAAAAGAACCCTCTATGAAGACGCCTTATCACCAATCTGAAGCGGAAGGATCCCTGAAATCTGCTGGAGGATTGGGCACTTTTGTAAGAGGAGTTTCGAATAGGTACTTTAAGGAAAAGATCCCTTCGTTCTGTGCAATTAATCTTCTATGATGAATATTGTCGGATGAGTGGAAGATTTCAACAAAATGTACTGTATTGCAGTTTTTCTGCGCTAAAACTATCATCGGTATTACAGTTCTCTGTAGAATGCAGCAGAAGAACTAGAACTCTACCTTAACCGAATTGAAGGTAACGTGAAAATATAACAGGGCGCAATAGGAAAGAATCACGGAGTGGGCGACATCTACTTTTAATCCCTTGAAATACCCGAATGGTGAACAACAAACTAACGTGTGTGTGTTTATATGGGAGAAGTGTGACATATTTGTATGATTTTGAGTCATTTATGTATCGAAAATGATATATGCAGATGATAATTAAGGGACAATAGTTTCGAATAAACGGTATACGAGCTGAAAATGCAGCAGATTGTAAGCGGTAATGTGGGAATAAGATCACGAAAAATGTGCTATGTTCCTCAATGCTCATCACATAGTTCTTCTGATTGTGATTTTCAGCGCCATCTAGCGATGTGTGATTTTTCCCTATTGCAATTTTTATGCGCTAAAACCATTATCGTTATCACAGTTTTCTGTTGAATGCAGAGGAAGAGAACTCTACCTTAACCGAATTAAAGGTTACGGGAGAATACAACAGGGCGCGATCATTTGTTCGGAAACACTGTTTGTAAATCTGAATGATCTTTGGCCAAGATCGTGATCTTCAAGTGGTCAAAGGACTCTGCGTTATGCAACCCAAATTACGCTTGATTCGATAGATGAGATTGGCGGGAAGGTGGGAAATTCAAAACATGTATTTTCAGCACTGAAAACAAGAAAATCCCACGTATACCTACCTCTGGCTGCTAAAAGGTTGGGGAAAAACCTAGGGAGGGTAGATGAAAAATCTTATCTCGTATGAATACAATTGATACACGAGTAAGGGATATCAATAGGCGGCAACAGGCCGACTGGTGAGAAATCTATCATATGATGTTTACATATGGTTGAGTAGGTTGAATGCTGCACTTAATGGATGATGATGTGAGAATCCAGTGATGTGAGGTACTTCTCAAGAATAAAACTATCGTTAGAGGGGATGCTCCAGAGAACAATCCCATTTCAGCGGTGAGAACTATCCCCTCTCCTTTGAAGAGTCAAACGTCAAGGTTATATTCCAGAGAACAGTCCCTTCTCCCACGATGAGAGAGTTCCAATGAGAACAGTCCCCTTGAAGAATGAAACGTTGAGGTTATATTCCCTTCATTCACGATGGGGGATAGCCAATGAGAACAGTCGTATTTTCGGACTTTTCGAATATTCGATGGTTTTTGTTCTTGAGAATAGATTCCCATCAACACTTCATTTCTTGATGTAAAATTATTCATTCAAATTCGGAAATGAAATTTTTCATTGAATTTGCATCGAAGAAATGCTTCATTAGATTTACTTAGGACTTATTATTCTAAGTACTAAATATTCATTGTACGATAGAATTCCTCAATGAAACTATAATCTAACAAGTCAATAAATTTCCGCAACACACCATACAGCGCTTGAGCAATCGATATCGAACGCACACAAGTTCTGACTTAAAATCACGGCGATTCTGGAGTGCCAGAAGTATTATGTTGCTCCTGTGACGAGGCAGTAACAGTGACAAAGGCACGGCTCCACTAATTATAACACATTTCTATCAGGATGTGTCATTGTCATAGCAAAGATTTGAAAACTCTAGTTGGTTCTCTGTGGTCATTGTCTATGGGTTATGTTATAATTGATCCAAAATAACCATTTTTTTTTCGTGTTCATGAAAAGAGTATTTGTACAGATGAGAATGTATTTCTTTGAACTATGTTGAACCAGGAGGTACTGAAAAAAAAAACAATCGACGAAAGCGTTGAAAAGAAATAATTCCTCAGATGATGGAAATAGCCAAAATAACTCTCCATTAAACTGACCATCATTAAAAACATGAAGAGAATATTCGACTTATGTTGACTTCTGATCAACGCTAGTTTACAGTATTCTACTCGAGATCCCTGATTCGAGACCAGCAAAGGTTAATGTGTAAAGATGTTGTAGTTCTGTGTTCTTCGATCAAATAGAGGTTCTTCTGCACAGGTGTGATAGAGGGGTTATTGACAATGGCGGTTTCCCTTACTTTTGAAACGAAAGCCTAAAGGGTTGCTAGTCACTTACTCCTCAACCCTCGAAATGAGAGGTTCTCGGCAGTTTTGAATAAATAACCGACATTCTGGTAAATTCATGAGGTGAATTTTTTGAATATGTGAGGGTGTTTTGAACCTATTCTTTTCTTGCTTCATCATTTAATTTGCTCGGAATTCACAAGACATTCATTTGCTCTTCGATTTATTCGGATCAGGTTTAATTCCTTATTTCCTAAACTATCAGCTTCCGATAATCTACTTTGTCGTTATAAACTTTCATTTCGATCGGATCGGCATTTTCGAATCATTGTAAATTCGATGATGTTGGCAGTTAGCAATATAAACAAGTTAGAGATACTAGTAAGCCAGGAGATCCACCTTTTCGGGTAGATCCGTCTTATCCGATAGATTTACCTTTTTGGGTAGATCCACATAATAGGTAGATCCGACTTATCGGATAGATTCACCTTTTCGAATAGTTCGGTATAGAGAAAAAAATTTTGAATAATGCCAGAAGGGCCAAAAACGGTCCTGTCCTAAATTGTCAATCGAAAGGGGCAGGGCTTAGTTTATCCACGAAATATGTTTCGAAATTTCCTAGAAACCACGAAATATTCACGAAAATTGTTTTTGAAATATTTGATTATATTGATTGAATATTCTCCTTGAAATCAGTATATTTCATAATATTTCCATTCAAAATAAATGAATAAATACATAAATAAAAATTCATAATAAATTTTCAACGTCAATTATTTCATTCAAAATTCCAGATTCCTTCATTAATTTTTCATCCACCATGAATTATTTTGTTTCCATTACTCTAAAAATAAGAAAAAAGTTTAAAATTAGCATGCTTAAATCGTGATTGAATGCGAGAAGATTATATCGTGGAAAGTCTACATCCATATCCTGTACATTCCGTATTCTTAGGTGATATCGTTCAATATGAATGGTGTAAAAATTAGAATCGAATGTAAAAATATTGAAATAATCGTCTTCAAAACATCCAAACTACTGTTGAAATCCTTCGAAACCATCAAAATTGTTTTAAAATTCTTTGAATTCATTAAAAATGCAAGCAGTGTCCATCCATAATAAATCTTCCACCATTTCTATATTCTGGAAAAGAGGAAAACTTTGGTTATTATGGAAAAATGGCAAATGAATAAGAATGAACGTTTAAAATGAAAACCAACCTGGACGATATTGAAAATTCCCCAGATCTAGCATATCGATCCGCATCGGTCAATGTAGATTCAGAATAATATGTGGATATATGATATTGAGTACAAAATTCCCATCAGGCATCTCAGATTATTCTTGATTCTACCTGAAACAGGCTTTTGATAAGTTTCGGTTGAAGAATTCAGCAAGGTTGGAGGTTTTTCTGTAATTAATTGGAAATTAATAATATTACTTGAATAAAATCAATGCAAACCAACCTTGTATTCGTTTGAATGCTTTGAAATCATTCTGGAATCCGGTTTAGCAATGAAGACATCCTGGAAGGTCTACCCATGAAGAAACGATCAACTATTTCCTCAAGATCCAGCATTCCGATCATCTTAAGCCAATGTAGTATTCAGGAAAATATGTAAATATACTGAATTAAAATCCCTTCATTCATCCCAGATCATCCTAAATCCTACCTGTAACTGGCTTATGATAAGTTTCAGTTGAAGAATTCTTTCTGCAAGGTTGGAGATTTTTCTGTGATTAATTGAGAATTATTGATATTAGTTGAATGAAATCAATGTGAATCAACCTTGTATTATTTTAAATGCTTCAAAAATCATTCTGGAATCCGGTTCAGCAACGATCAACGATTTCCTCAAGATCCAGCATTCCGATCAACTTCAGTCAATGTAGATTCAGGAAAACATGTGAATTTACCATATAATGTTGAAAATTCCTTCAGGCGTTTCAGATTATTTTAAATTCTACCTGAAACAGGCTTTCGATAAGTTTTGGTTGATGAATTGAGCTAGGTTGTAGGTTTTCCTGTGGAAATTTGAGAAAATACAATAATTTCAAATGAAATGTATTTGATCTTACCTATTATTATTTCAAATGGTTCGAAATCATTCTGCAACTCCATTTTATCAATGTAAATATTCTCAGAGGGTCCTTCCAGGAGGCAACGATTATTGTTTTCTGCTTGAAATTTTGGAATTTTACCCATTATTAATATGATTCGGACTCATATACATTAATTTCGTCGATTTTTTACCATACATCGTTATATTTTAAAAATTTTCCTGGAAGTGAAATGGATTTTTTAATTTTCGTTGAATAATTTTCTGAAAATTAAAAAATCATTACTATATTTGAACAGAACACCCCAATTTAAATCTTACCTTTGGTATTCCATTTGGAATCCCCGTATTTCAATCGTTTTTGTTCAAAATTTATTCACGATTTTGATTTGGAAGCCATCTTGCAGCGAATTTTCATCGTCTCCAGATTCGGAGATCACAGACCAAGGTTATTTTGATCAACATTTTTGAAAATTCATTTCTTTATGATTCAAATTTCTTAGAATTCAAAATTTCCATTGAATTCCGAAATGTACATTGAAGTTTAATTCTTTTTTTTCATGAAAAATGATCAATAACGTAGTTAATAGTTGAAAACGATGAAAAACGAGCGAAACCTACAAAAATTTAGAAAAGCACTGCCGTGAAGTCAGGAGCTTTTGAGCGCTCGTTCATCCACCTTGTAGGTAGATTCGCATGCTCCAGTTTTATAAACCAATTGGAAAGATTTTGACAGCTGTCAAAGACAATTTCAAACTAAGGCGAAAATCCAGACTTCACGTCAGTGCTTTAGTTGACCAATTTTTTTTTCGATAATTCGCTAGAGTTTTCTACGGTATCTATGATCTTGGTAATGCGATCTGGACAAAATTTCCCACGTAGTTTGAATACATTATTCCTCATCTATGTGCGATATTCCATTCCAATCCAAGGAGTTGTTTCGAAATTATCAGGAAAAAAATAGTTTGAACGGCTATATTTACGGAACCCCTAGTCTTATTTTGCTCATTGATGAACGTGACCAAGAAATTTGCGATCCGAATATTTCCTGAAAATTTCAAGTCCCAAGGCCTTTTCATTGTAAAGTTGTTATTTTCTATGGTTTCTATGGTTCTGATCATGTAATCTGGAAAAAATGTAGCTCGAATATATCATTCTCAATTCAAATACAAAATTTCGTCACCATCAAATCCATAGTTTTGAAACTATCAAGAAAACTGAATTTCAAACGGCCATATTTACGGAACCCCTAGTCTAATTTTGCTCATTGATGAAAGTGACCACAACATTCGAGATCCACATCTAGCCTGAACATTCCAAGTCCCTAGGCCTTTCCATTACAAAGTTATAATTTTCTAAGTTTTCTATGGTTCTGGTCATGCGAGCTGGACAAAATTTGGATGTAGCTTGAACACGTAATTCTCCATCTGAGTGCAAAATTTCACTTCCATCGAACCAGTAGTTTTGAACTAATCAGAAAAACAAAATTTCGAGCGGCCATATTTACGGAACCCCTGGGCGAATTTTGCCAAAATACGGACTTCTTGATTCGAACCTGAAATTTTCAAGTTCCTAGGACATTCCGTTCGAGAGTTATCGTGTATACGGACGGCCGGACGGACAGACAGACTCGAATTTTTTGACGGATTCGTCATCAATCATCGTTGAAACCATTTTTGGCTCTATATTCGAAAAATACAGACATCGTGACGAAATGATATAGCCCTCGTGTAAGTAGTACGAGCGCTCAAAAAAGGTGTGTGGATACTTGCCAGAGACGTAATTCGTTTTTTTTGCTTATTTTATCCATAAAAACTTCTTTTCTCGAAATTTTAACCTCTTTCCTGGATTACTTCATTTCGAACCCCCAAAAGCTTCATATTTTATGTGATGAAATTATTTCTTTATTGAAACTAACCGAGTACGATTGGAAACCTACGAAAAAGGTGAGATGAATAGTTGCCAGAGATGATTTTCGTACGTTTTCATGCTATTTTTTCCTTAAATCATTTTGAAAATTTCTACCTTTTTCCTGACCCCAAGAGTTTTATTCGCCACTTTTTGAATTTTGTCTCAAACTGACTGGACTTACTTGGGAAAGCTATAACAGGACCTATTTCATCGTAATTATCTCATTTGAAACTCCGATTGGGTCTTTTTCTATGAGAATTCAACGTTTGAGTGGAGTTTTGGTGCTGTTTACCATTTTTCTGTTTTCAAGAGTTTTGCTGCCAACTATTCGAATACTGTTGTAAACTATACGTACGTTTGGAATTCGAAATAGGCAACTCTTCGAGTACCGTAGGAAATCCCGTTTTTTCCTCTCAGAAACGCGGAGGCGCTTTGCGCCCCCTATTCTTTTGACTTTGCGATTTCAAAAATACTCGAGGCCTTTGGCCTCTCGTTTTGAATAGTTTTGTCTTAACTCTTCTGTGGTTTCGTTTTACATCTTTAGTATAGGGATAAAGTATAGGGATAATAATATAGGGATAATAATTTATAAGGTCTCTGCACATCCAATCAAATCATCAACACCTCATAAAACATATATATTTAATTACAGAAAAAGGTAGGACAAATAACATTGAAGAAAAAGATGTTAAACTTCTGAATTATTAAGATCATAAGCTACGCAATCTACACTGGTATCACAATTCTTTGATTCTCCTCTTCCATTTAATATACAATTAACATCGCTCTCTTCCGGAGTCGATCGAATGGAGGAGTTCGTGAACTCTGTACTTGGCGACTTGAATTCACAATCTGGCGACTTCAATCTATTGCTGCTTTTGGAATTGACAGATATATACGAGTTCTTCCTGCTCCGGCTCTCTATTATGCTGACCAGCACTTCGGTGGAGCTACTGATTGCCATGGCTGGTATTGAGGGGATTCTGCACTCTGGACCCATTCGGGATACCAAGCAACTATCTTCGGAGAACTTGGAGATGTCCAGACTCTTTCTTTGGGTGCTGGCTGTTTGGAAGGGGGGGATTGGGGAGAGCTCTCTGGGTTCCGAACGATATTCCCTTTGGTATAAGGGAAGGTACTTGGGTTGTAGAGGAAGGGCGTCGATAGCATCAGATGCAGCCGCGGGTCTGGGCAAGGGGTGAGGGTTGTTTGCCTCGTCCAGTATTCCATGTTCTGTGAATATTTCGAAAGAATCTAGTCAGAGACATTACAGAAAACATGTCTTTCAGTGGACAGTGAGACATGACCAAATAGAAATTCTGGTCGGTGAGGTCATCTCTAAATGGCTTAAAGGCCACGTTACTTTGGAAACATCTTGTACAGAAAATTGATAATTTTCTACCATTGTTACTTACCTGTATTTTGATGAGCATTATATGGGCCATTGTGATGAAGGACAGCAATACTTGGCACAGATGGGCCTTGAAAACCAACACCTGGAACAATTCAGATGATTTAAATGACACCAAAGATTTGTTGTCCACTTATATAGAAAATTGTTTTTTTGTTTACTCTTATACCCCTTCCAAACGAAGAGATATTATGGAAGAGAAGTTAATCATTATGGATATTATCATCAAGGGTCTTCGATAAGAGGTGTTTTTCTTGGTATCAAAGCAACCATTCTGCACCACGACCATGATTATTCCAAATAGAAAACAGGATATTATAACCTTGATAAGAGGAGACTGAACTAGAGAAAAACGAGAAGACGATGCATCATTTGAAAACTACAGTTTGTTTGCGAAGAAATCAAAGTGGTCGTTATCGAAAATCTTCTTTGGAGATGAAATGAATGTAGAGATTCACCTACCCATCCGATTAGCCGCAGTATTCTCCTTGAACGCCAGCGGAGGGTGCTTTATTGCATTCATCCTTCTGTTGACATTGTTCTCCGCTTTCTTTCTCCTCGGTTGTTCCACCGGCAAAACCCTCCTGCGCTGCTTTGGAAGTTTTGACCTCGCCTGAAAATAAAATTTAATTAACGTTAGGAATGATATCCAGTACCTGAACTTTGTTCGAATGAACTGGGGTGGGATAATCTGGGGTTACATGCAGTTCTGATGCCCAACAGAAATAGGTCATGGTTTTAATCTTTTTTTTCAGTTGATTTTCAACAGAAAACGAATATTTCATTATATAACTTCACTTTTTGTTTTGTAGGACTGATGGTAACTTTAACAATCAAGTTTCATTATTCATTCCCTTTCCTGTTGGTATTCGTTGCTACCATCGAAAAGAATTCCGCTTTTTAAGGGTGTTAGATCGAAAATTATTGAATGCGAGAACACTACGTTGTAGAAGCTGATCTCTTCTGGAGCTGGCGTCTCCTGGATATACAGCTAGCAATTAGCGTCACGAAGCGACTCACTGCTCGATGCTCGCTCAAGGCGCATGCGCTCCCTGAGCCGCCACCACGTCATTTCTCCTCCTAATTCAATGGAGTTGTGTCGAATTAAAATAAGCATGTCTGGAAAATACAAGTTGAGGTAGTTCCTATTCCAACAACTTAACGCTTTTTCGTGATGTGTGATAAAATTCCGAGAACCTCTGTGCTACTAAAACAAAACGGCTTATCTCAGTCGAGGAAGTCAGGGGTAAACATAAATATACAGTTCTGACAAACATTTGGGGAAGCCTTTATAATACATCTGAGGAACATTGCAGTTCCTCACTTAATCCTGACAAGAAACTTGCAACGTTGTGGTCCGTAATGTTACCTAATTCGCAACTGTTCCTAATGGCTTTGTTGATTTCAAGCGGAAATTACCCCAATGTAATGGATTTAACAATTGCTGTAACAAATATATCAGAGGTAGGGGGATTACGATGTCTGGAAGAATCTGCAAAATATGCACGAAGATAAGAATTACCCTACACACACATGGTGATTCGATTGAGTTTCGTCTGATTCTTGTTGGAAACTAAGATTTCTAGAGGCTGTTTTTGAGCTCTCGTACTACTTACACGGGGGCTATATCATTTCGTCACGATGTCTGTATTTTTCGAATTTTGAGCCGAAAATGATCTCAATCGACTATGTTCGACTCACCGATGACGAATCCGTCGGAAAATTCGAGTCTGTCCGTCCGTCCGTATACACGATAACTCTCGAACGAAATGTCCTAGAAACTTGAAATTTTCAGGGTAGGTTCGAATTTCGAATACCTCGGTTGAGTTCGTTATTGGGCAAAATCCGCCTAAGGGTTCCGTGAATATGGCCGCTCGAAATTTTGTTTTCCTGATTACTTTGAAACTACATATTCGATCGAGACGAAATTTTGCACTCTAATGGAAAATGAGGTGTTCAAGTTACATGCAAAATTTTGTTCAGCTCGCATCACCAGAACCATAGAAACCATAGAAAATTGTAACTTTTGAACGGAAACGCCTAGGGACTTGAAATTTTCAGGATATGTGTGGATCTCGATTGTCGTGATCACTTTCATCTATGAGCAAAATTATACTAGGGGTTCCGTAAATATGGTCGTTTGAAATTTAGTTTTCTTGATTATTTCCAAACTACAGATTCGATCGTGACGAAATTTTGTATACTTATGGAGAATAATATATTCAAGCTACATTTCTCTAGATCGCATGACCAGAACCATAGAAACCATAGAAAATCATAACTTTCGAACGGAAAGGCCTAGGGACTTGAAACTTTCAGGATAGGTGTAGATCTGAAATGTGGCGTTCACGTTTAGCAATGAGCAGAATTATACTAGGGGTTCCGTAAATACAGTCGTTTGAAATTTTGTTTTCTCGATAATTTCGAAACTAGGGATTCGATCGAGATAAACCTTTGTATTTTGAACGAGAATGATATATTAAAAAAATATTTTGTCCAGATCGCATGACTAGAACCATAGAAACCATAGAAAATTGTTACTTTTGAACGGAAAGGCCTAGGAACTTGAAATTCTCAGGGTGGGTTTGGATCGCGAATATGTCGGTCACGTTCATCAATGAGCAAAATCAGACTAGGGGTTCCGTAAATATGGCCGTTCAAAATATTTTTTTGCTGATAGTTCCGAAAATACTGAGCGGATTGGGATGAAATTTCGCACCTAGCTGAGTAATAATGTATTCAAACTACGAGCAAAATTTTGTCCAGATCGCACCACCAAGACCATAGATACCGTAGAAAATTCTAGCGAATTATCGAAAGTAATTGATCAGTTGAAGCACTGACATGAAGTCTGGAGTTTCGCCTAAGTTTCAGAATTTTTTTGACAGCTGTCGAAAATTCCTTCAATTGATTTCTGAAACTGGAAAATGCGAATATACCTACAAGGTGCATGTACGAGCGCTCCTGCCTTTCACGGCAGTGCTTTTCGTAATTTTTTGGTCATAATATGAAAATTTAGTACCCTATAAATCATCATTCAATACACAACTTGGACAATCACCGCAAGTTAATTTATATACTTCCGATTTATCTGATTACCTACCTTTTTGAGCGCTCGTACTACTTACACGAGGGCTATATCATTTCGTCACGATGTCTGTATTTTTCGGATTTTGAGCCGAAAATGGTCTCAAACGACTATGTTCGACTCACTGATGACGAATCCGTCGGAAAATTCGAGTCTGTCCGTCCGTCCGGCCGTCCGTCCGTCCGGCCGTCCGTCCGGCCGTAAGCACGATAACTCTCGAACGGATCAACCTAGAGACTTGAAATGTTCAGTGTAGGTTCAGATCCCAAATGCCTCGGTTAAGTTCGTTAATGGGCCAAATTCCACCAGGGGTTCCGTAAATATGGACGTTCAAAGTTTTGTTTCCCTGATTACTTGAAAACTAGAGATTTGATTGGGATCAAATTTTGCACTCAAATGAAGAATGAGGTGATCAAGCTACATGTGGAATTTTGTCCAGATCGCATGACCAGAACCATAGAAACCATAGAAAATTGTAACTTTTGAACGGAAACGCCTAGGGACTTGAAATTTTCAGAATAGGTGTGGATCTCGATTGTCGTGATCACTTTCATCTATGAGCAAAATTATACCAGGGGTTCCGTAAATAAGGTCGTTTGAAATTTTGGTTTCTCGATAATTTCGAAACTACGGATTCGATCGAGATGAAATTTTGTATTTTAATCGAGAATGATATATTAAAACAGTATTTTGTCCAGATCGCATGACCAGAACCATGGAAACCATAGATAATTGTAACTTTTGAACGGAAAGGCCTAGGGACTTGAAATTTCCAGGATAGGTGTGGATCTGAAATGTCGCGTTCACGTTTATCAATGAGCAGAATTATACTAGGGGTTCCGTAAATACGGTCGTTTGAAATTTTGGTTTCTCGATAATTTCGAAACTACGGATTCGATCGAGATGAAATTTTGTATACCAATGGAGAATGATATATTCAAGCTACATTTCTCCAGATCACATGACCTGAACGATAGAAACCATAGAAAATCATAACTTTCGAACGGAAAGGCCTAGGAACTTGAAATTTTCAGGGTGGGTTTGGATCGCGAATATCGCGGCCACGTTCATCAATGAGCGAAATTAGAGTAGGGGTTCCGTTAATATGGCTGTTAAAAATATTTTTTGTCTGATAATTTCGAAACTACTGATTGGATAGGGATGAAATTTTGCACCTAGCTTAGAAATAATGTATTCAAACTACGTGCCAAATTGTCCAGATCGCATCACCAAGACCATAGATACCGTAGAAAATTCTAGCGAATTATCGAAAAAAAATTGGTTACCTAAAGCATTGACATGAAGTCTGGAGTTTCGCCTAAGTTTCAGAATTGTTGTGACAGCTGTCGAAAATTCCTTCAATTGATTTCTGAAACTGGAAAATGCGAATCTACCTACAAGGTGCATGTACGAGCGCTCAAAAGCACCTGCCTTCACGGCAGTGCTTTTCGTAATTTTTTATTTTTCATATAAGTATTTGCTATTATCGGTTCTTAAGGCGATATTGATTAAATTTCTTTTTAAAACTGAGTTATTCTCTATAAAATTTCGGACTAATTATTTTATATTTTTGCATGAAGTCTTTTTGGAGAAGATAAACTTCATCTATGGTTTTTATATAATTTTTCGAAAGAATTTTATGTATTATGGATGCTTTATAACCGTTATTCACCGCATATTGTTCGATTACGTCCAGTTCTTCATAATATTACGTAAGAAAGAGGGATATGACCTAACTGATCTTTCATGGAATCATAAACTGCATTTTTATACTGATATTAATGTTCGAATTTGATATTTTCTTTAAGAAATTCGAAAAACTCGTAAAAAAATCCTGTTTCGGTACAACCTTTAGGCGCAAGCGGAATTTCCAATAGACAAAAGTTCGGAACCTCCATAAATTGCGGTTTTCTTCAATAAAACAAAATGTTTGTGGAAAGCAGTCAATCAGCGCCACAAAGACTCGTCCGAAACATGAATTCAAACTCTCCCTCCAAACAAACTGGAGAAAATTCAATTTGTTTCGAGGGGGATTAGAAGGCAAGAAATGTCAAACATAATTTTCCTTCGACCTGATAAGCAAATACTCCCATCGAGTTTCACATGTGTTTTCCGGGGATTAATTACACTTAGGAAATTCGCCGAGCAAACATGGACGTCGTATACAGAGGATTATGTTTCCAAGCTTCTCTCTTCAGTGTGAAACGAATCGTAAAATAGAGGACATGGATATTTAATACGATTATTCCATTAGTCTGGTTCAAATATACTGGATAACTGGGTATGGATAGAGAGTGAAGAACCCCTGATTCAATCAAATATGTGCAAGATATATCAATATTCGATGAGAGATATGAAATGAATTCTTTGAAAAAATTTCAGATTAATTGTATTTCCAGTTACACCGGAAATGTTAACAAAAATCGTTTTTCCGATGTAATTCCCAAATTTTTTTTTATTTATTATCAGATTCTTCATCATTTTGATGTAGAGAAAATTCGTCCTGAATAGAGGGAATCTCGTATTGAAAAACAGTATATTCAATTCATACGTTATATATTTCGAAAAGCGATTTTATTTTAGGCTGATTTCCGTTCTCTCTGCCCGGCATCAATAAATTTATGAATCCGGAAAAAGGAAGAATTCTCCCAGAAATTATTGTCAGGAAATCATATAATTCATGATGAAAACAACATTACGTTTGATTTATATATTTTCAAGTTTGAACAAAATCTCCAGCGGAATGCTGACCCACTTGCAACCAGAAGAATTATCTTACTGTAGAGGGTGTTTTTGAGCGCTCGTACTACTTACACGAGGGCTATATCATTTCGTCATGATGTCTGTATTTTTCGAATTTTGAGCCGAAAATGGTCTCAATCGACTATGTTCGACACACTGATGACGAATCCGTCGAAAAATTCGAGTCTGTCCGTCCGTAAGCACGATAACTCTCGAACGGGACAACCTAGAGACTTGACATTTCCAGTATAGGTTCAGATCCCAAATGCCTCAGTTGAGTTCGTTAATGGGCAGAATTCCACGAGGGGTTCCGTAAATATGGCCGTTCAAAGTTTTGTTCCCCTGATTTCTCGAAAACTACATATTTGATCGAGATGAAATTTTGCACTCAAATGGAGAATGAGATGTTCAAGCTACATGTGAAATTTTGTCTAGATCGCATGACCAGAACCATAGAAACCATAGAAAATTGTAACTTTCGAACGAAAACGCCTAGGGACTTGAAATTTTCAGGATAGGTGTGGATCTCGAATGTCGTGATCACGTTCATCTATGAGCAAAATTATACTAAGGGTTCCGTCAATATGGTCGTTTGAAATTTAGTTTTCTTGATAATTTCAAAACTACAGATTCGATCATGACGAAATTTTGTATACTAAGGGAGAATGATATATTCAAGCTACATTTCTCCAGATCACATAACCAGAACCATCGAGAGAACCATAGAAACCGTAGAAAATCATAACTTTCGAACGGCCTAGGGACTTGAAATTTTCAGGGTAGGTGTGGATCTGAAAGTTCGCGTTCACGTTTATCAATGAGTAGAATTATACTAGGGGTTCCGTAAATACGGTCGTTTGAAATTTTGTTTTCTCGATAATTTCGAAACGACGCATTCGATCGAGATGAAATTTTGTATTTTAATCGAGAATGATATATCGAAGCAATATTTTGTCCAGATCGCATGACCAGAACCATAGAAACCATAGGAAATTGTAACTCTCGAACGAAAACGCCTAGGGACTTGAAATTTTCAGGATAGGTGTGGATCTCGAATGTTGTGATCACGTTCATCTATGAGCGAAATTATACTAAGGGTTCCGTCAATATGGTCGTTTGAAATTTAGTTTTCTTGATTATTTCAAA
This sequence comes from Aphidecta obliterata, assembly GCA_963966015.1. Classification (NCBI taxonomy): domain Eukaryota; kingdom Metazoa; phylum Arthropoda; class Insecta; order Coleoptera; family Coccinellidae; genus Aphidecta; species Aphidecta obliterata. Next base: position 12,592,625 of record OZ014431.1, on the reverse strand, counting down.
ACTACTGATTGGATTGGGATGAAATTCTGCACCTAGCTGAGGAATAATGTATTCAAACTACGTGCGAAATTTTGTCCAGATCTCATCACTAAGACCAAAGATACCGTAGAAAATTTCTTACAAATTATCGAAAAAAAATTGGTCGGTTGAAGCACTGACATGAATTCTGGATTTTCGCCTAATTTCGAAATTTGTTTGACAGCTGTCGAAAATTTTTTCGATTGATTCCTGAAACTGGAAAATGCGAATCTACCGACAAGGTGGATGTACGAGCGCTCAAAAGCTCCTGACTTCACGGCAGTTCTTTTCGTAATTTTTTTAAGAATGATAAAATGAATATGTGTAGGTACAGGTTCAATATCTGGGGATACGAATATTCAATCTTAAATGCGGTAACCTATCTTGGAAAAGAATACTTTGTACAATCAACGGATGTCGTTAATTTTGGAGTCGTGTGATTGAGGATTGATACCTAAGCCATATAATATAAGGAATCAGTATATGCGAGGGATACATCGATTACTTTGTATCCATCGTTGAGGACAGATGTTATGGCTAGACCGTGTCGAATGTGCTAATCGGACCAAGATAAGGTCAATAAGGGGAAAAGAAGCAACGTCGGTGGACCATGAGAAAATTTGGCAGAAAGAATAGAACTTGTAGATTCGGTTTTTAGTCCGGTGTAGGATAGTACCTTTAGTATTTTCGGTCGAGTTTTAAAGTCCGGATTAGAGACAATTTTGTTATAGCTCAGGTTAGAAAAAGGTGTCGAAGAAATTGCGTTTTGAGTAAGGTTAGAAATCGTAGGTAGATTGAACGCGGATCCGTTACAGAAGTGCGAAAAAGGTCGAGGTCAATTTCGGAGTGAGTGAATTTGGTTTTAACTAGGTAGATAAAGGTTTTCTTCGTGGGATATCTCCGATTTATTTTCATTTTTTCATCATTCATGACCATGCCTGTAACCAATGAAAATAAATATATTATTATTATTATTGGTATTATGGGTTTGCAGATCAAGGTAGTAATATTTAGATCAAAGAATAAACCCCTATACAAGCAAATGGTATTATTGTAATCCCCCAATTGATTTGATGTGTTTCAATGTGGGGAATGTGAATAAAAGTTGTATTTATTTTGCATCGAGTTGATTGAAACCCTCGTACGCTTGGATTAGTAGGTTTGCATAAAGTAAGGAGAGTAGGAGTAAATTCGTCTGATTCAATTATGATCATGCGAAATTTGGTGAATTGTTGATGTTGTTTTTTTTTGTTTGGGAAATGCTCGATTTTGTTTATGCTTTTTACCATTACTTTTCTTGAATATAATATGTTCCTTTGAATTTTTGGGTTTTCTTTCCTGAATACCTGTCTCCTCAGATGGAATAAAACAAAAGATTTCATCTTTTCGGACAATAAATTAAAAGGTGCAGTGGTTAAAAATATGGAATAATACTCCAACAATCCAACATAACGTAGTATTACAAATGGTTTATAGTATTATTACACAGAGCGGAACTACTAAGTAGTAATTCTATCCTACACTACATCTGATTATTTTTTTTTTAATTCATAAAACAGACCGAAATCATCAACGGTAAAAAAACTATAATTCTTATCTTCAAAACGTTTCGGCACGCTTGTCACTTCGACAGTTCATTTTTATACTTGCATCTCACTCTTCGAATATCATGGCCATTATGGGTTCCTATTTGCAGTTCTTCGAATTTATCCAAAAATGCAAAAAATGAAAACGAAAATAGAGACGATTTCCATGTTTGAATTGATTTCGATGAATTAATTGGCAAATTTGCTCCCCTACAAAAGGGGAAATCCATTTTTGAGCGCTCGTACCACTTCCCCAAGGCTATATCATTTCGTCACGATGTCTGTACTTTTCGAATTTTGAGCCGAAAATGGTCTCAATCGACTATGTTCGACTCACTGATGATGAATCCGTCGGAAAATTCGAGTCTGTCCGTCCGTCCGGCCGGCCGTCCGTAAGCACGATAACTCTCGAACGGAACAACCTAGAGACTTGAAATTTTCAGTGTGGGTTCAGTTCCCAAATGCCTCGGTTGAGTTCGTTAATGGGCCAAATTCCACGAGGGGTTCCGTAAATATGGCCGTTCGAAGTTTTGTTCCTCTGATTATTTTTAATTTTGTCCAGATCTCATGACCAGAACCATAGGAACCATAGAAAATTGTAACTTTTGAACGGAAACGCCTAGGGACTTGAAATTTTCAGGATAGGTGTGGATCTCGAATGTCGTGATCACGTTCATCTGTGAGCAAAATTATACTAGGGGTTCCGTAAATATGGACATTTGAAATTTAGTTTTCTTGATAATTTCAAAACTACAGATTCGATCATGACGAAATTTTGTATACTAATGGACAATGATATATTCAAGCTACATTTCTCCAGATCATATGACCAGAACCATAGAAACCATAGAATAGAACAGAAAATCATAACTTTTGAACGGAAAGGCCTAGGGACTTGAAATTTTCAGGATAGGTGTGGATCTGAAATCTCGCGTTCACGTTTATCAATGAGCAGAATTATACAAGGGGTTCCGTAAATACGGTCGTTTGAAATTTTGTTTTCTTGATAATTTCGAAACTACGGATTCGATCGAGATGAAATTTTGTATTTCAATCGAGAATGATATATTGAAGCAATATTTTTTCAAGATCGCATGACCAGAACCATAGAAACCAAAGAAAGTTGTAACTTCTGAACGGAAAGGCCTAGGAACTTGAAATTTTCAGGGTGGGTTCAGATCGCAAATATCGCGGTCACGTTTATCAATGAGCAGAATTAGACTAGGGGTTCCGTAAATATGGCCGTTAAAAATATCTTTTCCTGATTATTTCGAAACTACTGATTGAATTGAAATGAAACTTTGCACCTAGCTGAAAAATAATGTATTCAAACTACGTGCGAAATTTTGTCCATATCGCATCACCAAGCCCATAGATACCGTAGAAAATTCTAGCGAATTATCGAAAAAAAATTTGTTAGCTGAAGCACTGACATTAAGTATGGAGTTTCGCCTAAGTTTCAGAATATTTTTGACAGCTGTCGAAAATTCCTTCGATTGATTTCTGAAACTGGAAAATGCGAATCTACCTACAAGGTGGATGTACGAGCGCTCAAAAGCTCCTGACTCCACGGCAGTGCTTTTCGTAATTTATAATGTGATAATTGTTTCTCAAAGTTGAGATTCGCTGAATTCGCATTATAAATGCTGTTCAACGAGTACTGAAAGATTTCCATGATTATAATGAATCAATAACCATTGCACTCAATTAAGAATCAACTCTTTTAATTCTCTCAATATTATACGTTTGGAATGAATAAAACATATGTATGTACGTAAATGATGATAAAATATTTTTTTTGTCCAAAACCCATGTTTAAAAAAAATTATCGATGAAGGGGGCCTCATACTCTGTTCCGCCCTGGGGCCCATTGAACGCAAGTTACGTCCCTGTGTGTATACTTAAGATAATATTGCTGCTTCGGACGAGACAAGTGTGTAAAAAAATTCGAATTTATCAATTCGTTCTTGTCGCAGCAGCTTACTTGTAACTTCGATTTATTGGTCTCACATTCGTCACCTACGTGACCGGAAATAAATCAGACTTTTCCCGCGAATAAGCTGTCAAAAGCAGATTATACTTGTCAAATGGTGTTAAATATTACAAACTGTTTTATTTTTCGGGAAAATGGCAAGTGAATGCCCAAGGGTATTAGAGATTTTATCGATTGATTGCCTTCAATCGATGTGCTGGGAGATAATCCGGTCGAGGGGTCTCTCATTCTTTGAAATTAAATTGGGGGTCTTCCTTCCACCTTTGAGACACATAAAAGGCTCGACGTGGAGGGGCGACATACCTAGAATTTTTTCTTACTGTCGATTTTTGTATAGGAAGGTCAAACGTTCAAACAATTCCTAAAATATTTGTGAGTTGATTGAATATGAAAGAATTCGTACCTGAGTGTGAGAATAAAACATCGAGAAGTTCGAGACTATAACTGGTACTGGTAAAGCAATGGTGAGTACTCCAGCCAGGGCACAAAGAGCACCAACGAACATCCCTGCATATGTTTTTGGGGCCATGTCTCCATACCCCACAGTCGTCATGGTAACTATAGCCCACCAAAGACCCTCCGGTATACTCTTGAAGTTGTTGGTTGGATTATGCTGAAAAAACGAAACAGAAAAAATGATATCAGTCCCTAGAAGTTCAATAAAACTTTCGAGTATAAAGTGCCAGAGAAGTTCAATATTTCAACATCTCCTTTATATCGGTCAAGCGAATTATCTTTCATTATTTTTCGAAAATATGTATAATACACTGTTTATGCTAGGGATGGGTAAACTAAAAACCGTCCCAACTTATCGGAATGATCGCGACTGTATCGAACTCAGCAGAACGTTTTTTTCGTAGGTCCAATTATTAAACATCGTGATCGTAAATTTCCCCAGAATGTGTTTATGTAGCCATCAGGTGTAAAACTGCAATGAAAAAATCCGTATGTTCTGCAATGTACAGGCTGTTTCAGAATGAGATGCTAATCCTTGAGGGTGTAAGATTTTGACAATAAAAATTCCATTGAACCAATAACTTCCTAGATATTAATATGAAAATTGGCAGAAGCCCTTCAGACATAGCCATGATGTTCCTACCAGTGGCGTTCATACTGGAAGTGGACTGAATATTTTTGATAACATATTACGCGCGCCTCTGCGTTTTCCTAAATCAAAAAAATGTTTATAATCTCCATTCTGTTCAAAGTGAAATTACAAGAATTTTCATGAATTTCAAGTTATCAGTGAATACTCCCAGTTATTTTGTTGGAATTTGACAGGAACTAACCATGCATAAAATTTTTTTTCGAATGAAAATTTATTTTCTAATTTCATCAGTGCCATTCACATCAGCATAATATTCAATATTTGAATCGATAAAAATGGTACGACACTGATTTTTTTCAATTGAATTTTATTCTTATAATTGCAATTAATTTTTCAGGGAAGATTATCTCCAGTTTTTTTCTTCCGACGAGCGGTTTATAATGAAAATTCCTATGGCTTTATAATGAAAATTCCTATGGCTGTATAGATAGAAACGAATATCATTGCGTGGACGACACTGGTAGAAGTAGAAAATCAATTTTTATCTAGAATCAAGTTCGAACAAAAAACCTGAAGCAGAAGCAGTCTCAACAAAAAAGAGGAAAAATGAAGGTAGGTATTGTTATGGAAAACAAAACATAGTATTTTTTTGAAATAAATTCAAATACTCCACCAAAACTACATGAAATTTGGAATATTTCATAAATATATGAGCGGAAACCATAAAATTGAATTCTTCATAAGATCCAGTAACAAACAAGAGGAATGTATTCTAAATTCTTAGTCGATTCAGGAAATTTAACCTTTCAATATCAATCAATACATCATCATATTATTTTCGAAGGGGGTTCACATAATCTGAAAATATGAGTTATTGAATTATTGATGTCACATAGTAAATAATTGTAATTTTGTGGACATTTTGTAGAAATTCATGCAATTTGGAATTGGAAACTAAACAGAGTGCATCAAAAATCCTTCATTTCAAGGAATATATTATATGGAAAATTTGTGAAAAAGAATGGAGAGACATGAAGTTGACCAAGAAAAGTCATTTGAGATTAATCCTTCAAAAAAAAATGGTTTGAATTGGGATTGGAAAAAAGAAACAACCGAATTTTTTTATTTGAAAACAAAGTGGAACTTCATTTTGAGAGGATATAAAGAGCAGCATGCCTTTGTTTTCATAAAGAAATAAGCCCGGGAATTTTAGAGAAGTATATTTGGACATTGGTATTTTTTCTTTGTGAGTGCACTCATTTATCATTAGTTTGAAAGGATTCATTAATTTTTGAATTATTAAATAGTTAGAGTTATTCCAATAGAATTTTATTGTTTGAAGTATAATTTTTTAAACATTTTTTTTGATAATTCATCTCAGAACCCCTCCTGAAATAAAGTCCCAGCAAATCAATTAAAATATTTGACAATATTTTTTTAAACTGTTCGTGGAAATTTTATTTTCATTTTCAAAATTAAAATAAATTTCATTTAATTTCACATACGAGCCATAACAGTTTTACTGATAATTCGACCATGCATAAAAATTATTATCGGTTTTCAAGGGACGAGAAAATATCAGGAATAATAATTTGCCCAAAACCGAATGGAGATTGCGACCATATTCTTTACTCGTGAACGCAGAAGCGTAAATGACATTTTCCGAACATATTTAGTCCATATCCCGTACAGACGCCACTGGTTGGAGTATAAAACAATCTTTTACATCAAAAAATTACGAAAAGCACTGCCGTGAAGGCAGGAGCTTTTGAGCGCTCGTACATGCACCTTGTAGGTAGATTCGCATTTTCCAGTTTCAGAAATCAATTGAAGGAATTTTCGACAGCTGTCAAAAATATTCTGAAACTTAGGCGAAACTCCAGACTTCATGTCAGTGCATCAGCTGATCAATTTTTTTTCGATAATTCGCTAGAATTTTCTACGGTATCTATGGTCTTGGTGGTGCGATCTGGACAAAATTTTGCACGTAGTTTAAATACATTATTACTCAGCTAGGTGCAAAATTTCATCCCAATCCGCTCAGTATTTTCGGAACTATCAGCAAAAAAATATTTTGAACGGCCATATTTACGGAACCCCTAGTCTGATTTTGCTCATAGATGAACGTGATCGCGATATTTGCGATCCAAACCCACCTTGAGAATTTCAAGTTCCTAGGCCTTTCCGTTCAAAAGTTACAATTTTCTATGGTTTCCATGGTTCTGGTCATGCGATCTGGACAAAATATTGTTTTAATATATCATTCTCGATTAAAATACAAAATTTCATCTCGATCGAATTCGCAGTTTCGAAATTATCCAGAAACCAAAATTTCAAACGACCGTATTTACGGAACCCCAGGTATAATTCTGTTCATTGATAAACGTGAACGCGACATTTCAGATCCACACCTATCCTGAAAATTTCAAGTCCCTAGGCCTTTCCGTTCGAAAGTTATGATTTTCTATGGTTTCTATGGTTCTGGTCATGTGATCTGGAGAAATGTAGCTTGAATATATCATTCTCCATTAGTATACAAAATTTCGTCACGATCGAATCTGTAGTTTTGAAATTATCAAGAAAACTAAATTTCAAACGACCATATTTACGGAACCCCTAGTATAATTTTGCTCATAGATAAACGTGATCACGACATTCGAGATCCACACCTATCCTGAAAATTTCAAGTCCCTAGGCGTTTCCGTTCAAAAGTTACAATTTTCTATGGTTTCTATGGTTCTGGTCATACGATCTGGACAAAATTTCATATGTAGCTTGAACACCTCATTCTCCATTTGAGTGCAAAATTTCATCTCAATCAAATCTGTAGTTTTCAAGTAATCAGGGGAACAAAACTTTGAACGGCCATATTTACGGAACCCCTAGGCGAATTTGGCCCATTAACGAACTCAACCGAGGCATTTGGGATCTGAACCTACACTGAAAATTTCAAGTCTCTAGGTTGATCCGTTCGAGAGTTATCGGGCTTACGGCCGGACGGACGGACGGACAGACTCGAATTTTCCGATGGATTCGTCATCAGTGAGTCGAACATAGTCGATTGAGACCATTTTCGGCTCAAAATTCGAAAAATACAGACATCGTGACGAAATGATATAGCCCTCGTGTAAGTTGTACGAGCGCTCAAAAATGGCTAATGATGTTCAGTGGGCTTGAACCAAATTTCGAGGAAATATCTAGGAAGGTATTAAAATAATGTTGAAAAAACGATTTTTTTTCAGAACTTCTACACTCTGTGGCTCGATGGTTTAATTGAATCGAGTGCCCTCCCAAATTCGCTAGTGTCTTTAAAAACAAACATCTGGATAGAAATATCAAACAACCATCCCGAAAATGAGCTAAACACAGTTTAATAGTGTAATTTCATAATTTCCTTCGCCACGCCCGCTCACACACCGACGAATTTTTGAGCTCCTCGAACCAAGTTCGACCGCCGCAAAAAGCGGAATGTTTGTGCTGAAAAGCGCCTCAATAGACCGGAGCGGCCTAGCAAGCCAATATCCGAGAGGAATCGGTAGATATTTCCATCCCTAGTACGAAAGGACTTCAAAGTTTGCTCTACCTGCTACCAGGAGTTGTAATTTTCCAAAATTGAATTGTTTCCTTTGGACCTGCTGGATAAGCATCTCCACTGACCAGTTTTCGAGAATGGGTTCAAGTAGAAATCGTTAAATATTCCCATCCCTCGCACGAACAGTGTTCCTTCTCTGTTCGCATTAATATTTTTGAGCGCTCTTACTACTTACACGAGGGCTATATCATTTCGTCACGATGTCTGTATTTTTCGAATTTCGAGCCGAAAATGGTCTCAATCGACTATGTTCGACTCACTGATGACGAATCCGTCGGAAAATTCGAGTCTGTCCGTCCGGCCGTCCGTAAGCACGATAACTCTCGAGCGGAACAACCTAGAGACTTGAAATTTCCAGTTTGGGTTCAGTTCCTGAATGCCTCGGTTGAATTCGTTAATGGGCCAAATTCCGCCAGGGGTTCCGTAAATATGGCCGTTCAAAGTTTTGTTCCCCTGATTACTTGAAAACTACAGATTTGATTGAGATGAAATTTTGGACTCAAATGGAGAATGAGGTGTTCAAGCTACATGTGAAATTTTGTCTAGATCGCATGACCAGAACCATAGAAACCATAGAAAATTGTAACTTTTGAACGGAAACGCCTAGGGACTTGAAATTTTCAGGATAGGTGTGGATCTCGAATGTCGTGATCACATTCATCTGTGAGCAAAATTATACTAGGGGTTCCGTGAATATGGACGTTTGAAATTTAGTTTTCTTGATAATTTCAAAACTACAGATTCGATCGTGACGAAATTTTGTATACTAATGGAGAATGATATATTCAAGCTACATTTCTCCAGATCACATGACCAGAAGCATAGAAACCATAGAAAATCATAACTTTCGAACGGAAAGGCCTAGGGACTTGAAATTTTCAGGATAGGTGTGGATCTGAAATGTCGCGTTCACGTTCATCAATGAGCAGAATTATATAAGGGGTTCCGTGAATACGGTCGTTTGAAATTTTGGTTTCTCGATAATTTCGAAACTACGGATTCGATCGAGATAAAATTTTGTATTTTAAACGAGAATGATATATTAAAGCAACATTTTGTCCAGATGGCATGACCAGAACCATAGAAACCATAGAAAATTATAACTTTCGAAGGGAAAGGCCTAGGAACTTGAAATTTTCAGGGTGGGTTTGGATCGCGAATTTCACGGTCACGTTCATCAATGAGCAAAATTAGACTAGGAGTTCCGTAAATATAGCCGTTTTTTTTCCTGATAGTTTCCAAACTACTGATTGGATTGGAATGAAATTTTGCACCTAGCTGAGGAATAATCTATTCAAACTAAGTGCACTTGTCCAGATCGCATCACCAAGACCATAGATACCGTAGAAAATTCTAGCGAATCATCGAAAAAAAATTGGTCAGCTGAAGCACTGACAAAGTCTGGAGTTTCGTCTGAGTTTGAGAATTTTTTTGACAGCTGTCGAAAATTCCTTCAATTGATTCCTAAAACTGGAAAATGCGAATCTACCTACAAGGTGCATGTACGAGCGCTCAAAAGCTCCTGACTTCACGGCAGTGCTTTTCGTAATTTTTATTATATGTCTGAGAAAACAAACTGTTGTGTTGGTTATGCAGGTCGAAAGCTTTATAGCGCCCCGAATTAGAGGTATTAAAAACATAATTGCTCTGCTTCATTTCATACCAGGAGTTGTAGTTTTAAGAAGTTGAATTATTGCATTTAACTTGGAACGACTTTCAGAATATGGCCACTTTCAGTTTTCAGTTTTCAGTGAGTTAATGGTTTAATGACTTATAGGTGTTGTATAGTTTAGGAGAAAGGAAATTTTCGATTTTTATTAGGATATACCTGAACTGTTCCAATTTTTCGCTTGTTTAATTGTTGCTAGAAAAGTTGAAGTTTTATTGGAACAGACTACCTTCGATGGATGGCTCTTTTATAATTCAAGATGAATATTTTCAGGTCGAAATGATGAATTTTCCCAAAAGATTCCTACCCTAACAACCACCAATCTTCCTCATAATTTATACCAGGAGCATGAACCAATGTTTCAAACGCTCAAAACGTCATCCTCTGATCCGGAAGAGAGCCCTGCAGCGAATGTTGGAGAACAATCTCATTAGAGCTACGAAATCACGGTAACCTGTAATACATTCCCGACGCATGATGTATTCGACCTATAACCTGGAAGGGCGGGCTTACATCCCTGGAACTAACGGCCAATATATATATTCCCTCACAATTCAAATGAAATTCCCCGCTCCGAATAATCGACTCGCCCAGAATCTGGCCGCGGCCCAAGTTTGAACGCGAAAAACGTAATATTTCATGGTTTTTCTTCCCCTCGCATTCAACTAACCGTTCTATCGGACGATGATGCATAAAAGATTGAACTTGGAACTTGGATGTTGGGTATTGGCAAACATAAACGTTTTTGGTTACACACCAGAGTTATTCGCGAAATTCTGAAGCATGACCAGAACTTGCATTTACTTTTTTTTACCATAGACATCCAAAAGAAATAAGCATGTGATTACCTGTAATTTTTCCGCATAAAACACCAGACTAGCAAACACCACTATTCCGAGCACCAGGAAGAACACCAGAAGTCCAAGCTCCTTCGCCGAAGCCTTGAACGTGTGGATCAGTATCTTCAGTCCGGGGGAATGTCTGGTCAGCTTGAACAGCCTCAGAATCCTTATGATGCTGATGAAGTCCAACAGTTCCGATTTGGTTTCGAAATTGTACGCCATGTCGATGTAGAAGATGATCGTGGCTGCAAAATCTATTAAATTGACGGGAGATTCGATAAATTCGATTATATTCGGTGCCACCTGTAAAAATTAATTGAGATAAGCTTTCGAGGCTCCGTATATTCCACCAGGTTAGCATCTTTGAAGCCTGGGCTGACTCCAAATGAAGGAAAGTGGAGTAAATTGGTTATTCAAAATGGTTTTCGACAAGATATCAGCCAAATAAACATTGAAACGTTCGACCACGATTCCATCCCAGAGTAAATTAACAGATACCAGCCTTCAAATTTATTCCAGCGCTTTTTATAGCCACATATCTTAGATGGCTGAAAGGCGGGCAGCTTCGAGGTGCTTTTGGGAAATAATTATTCAAACGAATTACGTAGCTGGAAAGGAAACTGAAACTCCTTCGGTTACTCAGCAGCCAGGAAATTCCCTTAACGAAGTTTCCACTTGGAAGAAAATTTGTTGACATTTTAACAGAATACATAAACTGTTGAACATAGGAGCACAGTAATTTTCTTTTCACTTTGAGTTGGTTTATGAATAATGAGGTTTTTGTTGCCAACCGAGAATTCAATTAAATATGAATGAACGATATTATTCTGAAGCCCCTTGGCGGTGCTGAGGAAGGTAGCTGTCAGCTCAGAATATGAAAGAGCCTTATTTCGAAAGGTGTCTCTTTGATTCGATAGCTACCGATTCCTTCACATCTTTCTTCAATTTTTTTTTGGACAAGTTTCCTTCACCTGGAAACAGAGTTTTTTAACATTTAGAATTAATTTCCCCAAATAGTATCACTGACGATTCGACCACAATCGAGAATATTCGTCAAGGAGATACGTAGATATTTGGAGTTGAGTTTTTCATGATTGTGTATCTCAACTAAACTTGCAAAACATTTCATTCTCTGAAAAAACAAACATGGAATGCAGAACTTATATTACCAGCCAGAAGACGCGTATCGATGCAATATTAAGAGCCACGACATCTGGCAGGGAAATGTTCACAATTTTTTTCATCGAATATATAGATTTCTACGTACCTCCTTTTTCCCACCATTTCGCAAGTACTCATTTTTGAATCGCAGTGCGATACTCGGGACGCGGAAAACGCCATTGATTTCATTCTCTTAATTCCACTATTTCATTCTTTCTGATTATAAATTCAATTATTGTATTCATTCTAAATTTCACATTCAAAAATACATCATTATACGTGTCTCACTGACAGGATAGTCCATTGCTCTTTTCCTTTATCGTAGCCCTAATAATAATTGTGTGTTTGTATTTTCTCTCTATTTACTACACTTGAATTGGTCGAATCAGGCAAATCGGAGATATTGGAAGTTGAAGAAAAAGTTACTCCATTTCTCGTGAAACGGCCGATTTCACGCATCAGATAATATTGAAAAATTCATTTCGTTGAAGAAATCCATAATTAGAGACACAAGATTGGTTGATATTCAACGAGAGGGCTCTTCCCCCTAAACTTCAATTTTTCAACTATAAGGACACATTCTGGTATGCACCTGAAATTGATGGCGAATGAAGTAAAGTAAGTGAGTTCAGAATCAGATATTTTTATGTTGCATCAACTGTAAACCATCAAATGAAATTCCGAACTTTAGAAATCAGGAAATAAATGGAAAAAGTTGTAGAATATGGTCACCTCTTGGATTTTGATGAAATTTTACAGAAACATATGCTATGAAGCGAGTAAAAAAATTTTTGCTGGTTTTTTCGTGAAAAAATGTTTATCATTGAAATGCACTGTATCGTACCGTTCTACCAACCGCACAACAGACCACCGGATTGAAGAATTTGGACGTTGCAAGATCCTCGCCGTTCGTGTTAAGCCGTGTTTCATGTTCAGACAAAATTTTTTCCCCATTGTCGGAGTTTTTGTTTTTTAATTGTTTGTTTGAAACTTTTCTAGCTCAACCTAACCTAAATATAAAATGATTGCAACGAAAATGAAATTGTTGTTGGCTATGGTCATCCGGATTGAGAGGTATTTTTTTCTTTTTTTTTTCACGACCATACATGATTTTTCAATTTTGAGCGCTCGTTCTACTTACACGAGGGCTATATCATTTCGTCACAATGTCTGTATTTTTCGAATTTTGAGCCGAAAATGGTTTCAATCGACAGGGTTCGACTCACTGATGACGAATCCGTCGAAAAATTCGAGTCTGTATATCCGTCCGTATACACGATAACACTCGAACGGAACGACCTGAAAAGTTGAAATTTTCAGGGTAGGTTCGAATGCCGCGGTTGAGTTAGTTATTGGGCAAAATTCGACCAGGGGTTTCGTAAATATGACCGTTCGAAATTTTGTTCTCCTGATTACTTCGAAAATTTTGCATTCAGGTGGAGAATGACGTGTTCAAGCTACATTTATGTCCAGATTACATGACTATAACCATAGAAACCATAGAAAATTATAACTTCTGAACGGAGATGACTGAAAAAAAAATTAGCACATAGATTGGGGATAATGTATTCAAACTACGTGCGAAATTTTGTCCAGATCCCATCACCGAGACCAAAGATACCGTAAAAAATTCTAGCGAATTATTGAAAAAAAAATTGGTCATCTAAAGCACTGACGTGAATTCTGGATTTTCGCCTCAGTTTGAAATTGTTTTGGACAGCTGTCAAACATCCCTTCAGTTGGTTTCTAAAACTGGAAAATTCGAATCTATCTACAAGGTGGATGAACGTGTGCTCAGAAGCTCCTGACTTCATGGCAATGCTTTTCAATTTTTTCCGATAATTTTGTCTTTGAATTATGTGTATGATTGATAGTAGAAAATATTCTATGTAATAGATTATGAAGTATAATATTCCATGTAATAGAACTGGCAATCTCGCAATTCTTTAATTCAGTTAATTCTGTTGTGCAGCTGGTAGAGATCGCTTGACGTCTCAGTTTTTTTATGCCATTTGTCGTGACAGAATATTTTTAATCAAATTTCATACATTTCTATTGTTTTCATCCAAATGGTTTCAAGTGAAATCGGTACGATACAGTGCGGTCAAATGATAGAAATATATGAAAAAATCAACAATATGTCTCAAAGAGGATAACATCCTACATTTTTTATCAACATCCGAGTGGTGACCATATTCTACACCCTCACCTTCTAATAAATGTAATCAACATAGTACTCACAATCAGTCGGATTGCTAGTTCAAATGTGAACCAAGCGTTGCAGATGTGCTCTATGATGTTAAAAAATGGATGAGGTTCTGTGCAGTGGACATCGTCCTCTGTTTTCCTCTTCCTATTGCATTCAATCCTGAGTCCCTCGTGGGTTTTGGCACAAAATGAGAGTACTGAGACGCAGATGAAAAAAACTGAAGCTCCAGCTACTATCTGAAATGAATTAATGTGTTGAGTTCGAATGGGGTTGGAGGTTTTCCCAAACCATACCCATGTCACAGATATATCACAAGAAGAGCGCAGCTACAGAGCAACGATGTAGCATATCACAAACATGTAGTGATAGGGCTTTTATGCGGAAAGTCTCCCCAATTGAATTGATTTTGAAACCTCCGGAGGGTGATTCCATCCCAAACCCAACAACACCAACAGATATCAAGAAATTGAAAAACAGGAAAGGTCGAGGGAAAGGCGAAGTAACAAACTTTAAGGTACGGGAAATACCCAGAAAAGGAATAGCAGCGCATACCAATATAGCAAACGCAGTGATGAGAACAGAAAACTATCCGAAAAGATGGAAAATGAGCCAGGAAAAGATAGAAAATTCCCACAAAATTACAGGCCAATAAGTCTAGTGTCAGCACTTGGGAAAATTGTTGAGAGATTCATCGCAAAAAGACTCAATGAAGAAACAGAAGCGCTGAATCTGATACCAATGGAACAATTTGGATTCAGAAGAAATCATTCCACAGAACTTCAACTGTTAAGGATCACTAAATATGTCACTGAAGGATTTCAAAATAAACAAGCCACAGGATTAGTGCTATTAAAAGTGATGTTTATAGAGACAGCTTTCGAACGAGTTTGGCACGAAGGACTTGCCTACAAGATGATGATGACAGGCTACACTACGAAAACCTGCAAGATAATAAGAAACAACCTGAGGAACAGGAATTTTTATGTCAAAATAAACGACACATTATCTTCCACCAGACAATTAGAAGCAGGAGTGCCCCAAGGATCAATTCTAGGACCTCTACACTACAACATATATCTAAGATATTGCAAAAGAAATCTGGTAGCCCTGTATGCAGACGACAAGGGAATAGCCTCCAGACATCGACGGCCAGATAATATACACAGAAGACTACAAGAAGCACTAAAATATTGAGAAGAATGGTTCATTGAATGGAAAATCCAAATAAAAAAAACAAACAACAAAAGCGGAGACTGGAAATGAATTCCAACCTAAGGATAGATATAGAAGAGATGAAATGGGAAAATGAAGTCGAATATCTAGGAGTAAAACTAGATAAAAGGCTAACATGAATAAACCATATAAAATATGCAGCGAATAAAGCAAACTCAGCAGTGAGCAGACTTTACCCACTGCTAGGAAGAAGGAGCCGAATGAACCAAAGCACGAAGCTAAGGATCAACA
Source organism: Aphidecta obliterata (assembly GCA_963966015.1). Taxonomy (NCBI): domain Eukaryota; kingdom Metazoa; phylum Arthropoda; class Insecta; order Coleoptera; family Coccinellidae; genus Aphidecta; species Aphidecta obliterata. The sequence continues at coordinate 12,577,043 of OZ014431.1, read as the reverse complement.
AGTCAATTGCAAGACCTCAACTAACATATAGTTCGATGGCATGGGGCCATGCAGCCAATAGCCCTATAAAGAAGATTCAAGCAGGAGAAAATAAACTGCTCAGAGCAGCAATGAATATGCCGTAGTTCGTAAGAAATCAACAAACTCACAGAGGCTTAGAAGGTCACATATTTCCTAAAAAAGAAGGCCGAGAAGATATTTGAAAAAGCAAGTCAACACCCGAATGATGAGCTAAGAGGACTAGTTGACTATAACCCCGCAGAAGATGTGCTCAAGATACCCAACTATCACAAAACACCCAGAGAGATCAACTACGTAGAAACAGGAATTGAGGAAACTCAATTCCAAATATCAAGAAGAGATATATTGCCATGGAAATCTAAAATGGAAAATGAATTCAAATATTAGCAAAATACAAGAACCTTCAAATATTGTATTGTATCGTATGAATTATTGTAATATGATATTTTCAAGAGGGTTCAGATTATTTAAAAATACAAAAAAATGTGAATTTGTTCAAGTACTTCAAATAATTCATTGTGAATAGCTTAGTTAGTTATATTTAGATCATAGAAAGAAATGTTACTATGGAAACGAGACTTTAAAAATAATATGGATTGAGAGCAGGCGAAGAAACAATGGAGGGATAAACGTCAAGCGGAAAGATCGAAAAATTTTTGAAAAGTTGGAGAAGGATTGGTTTTGTTGAGTTGTTGGAGTGAATTTTGCAAGGAATAGAGGAAAGAGGGATAGGTTGGAAGCAGCGTGCTATTTGGAAGAGGAAAAGTTGAAAGATGTAGTTGTTGGAGTGAAGTTGGCGAGTGAAGGAGAAGTTTGAAGCAGAGCGCTGTTTGAAAGAGGAACGGTTGAAGTGAGTGCACTCATCGATCGAACATTGTTTCAAAGTTAAGATGTATTAATTTTTAAGTTTCTTTCGATAGTTGTGTTTGATTTATAGAATAGGATTGCTGATTGTATGTTGTTGTTATAAAAAAATTCTTTATTTGTGCACCTTTGGAAAATTCCCTGAAATTGAGTCCTGGGAAAAAAAAGTAAAAATTGAAACAAAATTCTTCAAATATTGTTAGTGGTTTGTATGAAATTCAAAATTTAATATAGATATCTGGATAGAACCATAACAATATATACAGAGTTTTCCTTTTAACTTGGCCTATCAGAAGTATTTAGAGAGCAAGTGAATATTTCGTTTTGAAATTTTAGGTGGAGCCTTGGAGATGAGGGAACTCTTCGCCTAAAATATTTTCAAGTCGACAGTGTTGCCACATCTATCTTAAACGCATATCTACTCTTATTTCGAATGGAACTACCTATATTTTTATTTAGGTATCGATACAATACTAAATTCCAATTACAACCTACTAAAAAAAATTTCTCTGCCATGCACTGTTGCCAAGTTATGCACTAATTCTTGAAATTCTTGACATGTGCATTGCCAGTTTGGGAATGCAATATCTCGATTATTTTATATGCGAACAAAACCAAACTCAGCAGTCTTATAGCAGATAATCCCAGCATTCATGTGGTACATTCGATATTTTGATGAATCGAAAGGTTTTTCGAAGATTTTGCTCCAAAAATGTGGAACTTAAAATTGAAATACTTCGAGATTTTCAAATGGCAACCCCATATTTGTTTTACACCATTCGATTCGAAATAAAAAATGATTGGTAGTCTTCTTTTAAACCAATTAATTATTTCGGATAGGTTTCGAATGAGATGAAAAATACTGAATTATTTCAGTATTTATAGTCATGATCTATGGTCCTGTTTACGATTAAATGGATCTGTGATTATGAGGTAAATTATTGAAATAGATTCTATGGTTGAGATCGTATAAAGTGTTCGATGATTATGGATGCCATAGAAAAAAATTTTAATTGTTAATCAAACCTCGATTCTGGTGGTTTATTTTGTAGCATTTTTTGATTCATTGGTTGCAAGATCTTGAAGTGATGTCTTATATTGATGGAAACATTTTGGACCTTTTCACCATTTACGGAGAATGCCAAAAAATTAGCGAAAGGACCTGTAGGGTCAGGATTACCGGAAGCCAAAAAATTTCTCCGCAGTTTTCGGAATTTATTTCCATTCATTCTTGCTAATGTGGGTAACGATTGTTGAAGGTCCTATAGATCCTTTCGATAATTTTTTGGCATTCTCCGTAAATGGTGAAAAGCTCCAAAATTTTTTCATTAGTATAAGACATCACTTCAAAATCTTGCAACCGATGAATCAAAAAATGCTACAAACTAAACCACCTGAATCGAGGTTTGATTAACAATTAACAGTTTTTTCTATGGTATCCATAATCATCGAACACTTTATATGATCTCAACCATAGAATCTATTTCAATAATTCACCTCATAATCACAGATCCATTTAATCGTGAACAGGACCATAGATCATGACTATAAATACTGAAATAGTTCAGTATTTTTCATCTCATTCGAAACCTATCCAAAATAATTAATTGGTTTAAAAGAAGACTACCAATCATTTTTTATTTCGAATCGAACGATGTAAAACAAATAAGGGGTTGCCATTTGAAAATTCCGAAATATTTCAATTTTGAGTTCCACATTTTCGGAGCAAAATCTTCGAAAAACCTTTCGATTCATCAAAATACCGAATGTACCACATGAATGCTGGGATTATCTACTATAAGACTGCTGAGTTTGGTTTTGTTCGCATATAAAATAATCGAGATATTGCATTCCCAAACTGGCAATGCAGATGTCAAGAATTTCAAGAATTAGTGCATAACTTGGCAACAGTGCATGACAGAAATTTTTTTTTTAGTACGTTATCACATGACAAAGATCGTGAAAGAGTCAAAGAGTTAATAGGTAATAAAGGCCCTGAATCTAAAACAGCAGGTTAGGTTTAGTTAGTAGATCGTGCTTCACACGAAATCTCACACTGTTCTATATATCGGAGATAGTTTCATCCCTGAGTATTTACCCTGAGTAAAATCCTCAATTGCAACGTTGCTGTGATCTACAGAGTTTTCTCTGAGAACATTGGAGCGTCTCCGTTATATCGCAGCTCTGCATCCTCGCTCTTCTTGTGATATGTCTGTGAAATGGTTACTTGGGATAGTGTTCGAAGTTACGAAAACTGTTTGGAAGGAAATTTATTGTAACCAAATATATGGGTGAAAAGGTCAATTTCTATTTTCACTCGGATTTTTTTGGCGACGTTGTTGTTCTCCAAATCAATTTTCATACCTAAAGATTATACCTTGGACATCTTTCGAAAACATATCATGTTATTTCTTCCAAGAATATCAAATATAACGAAAACAGCTTTCGTCGACTGAAATTCCGATGTTCTCTCATTTCACATTTATGGATTCAGAAGACCGAAGAAAGACAATGATAAATTTTAAATTATCCACAAGCAAAAAGTACGGACGTCGTGCTTTCAGAGTTTTTCTCGTGGGGACTGGCAGCAAATGGAGAATAATCAGTAAACATCAGAATTAGGGATGGTTGAATTTCAGAGCAAATATTAAACTAATCGTTTGCTTCTCGGTGTTATTATCGTGAAGAGAATACGCATTTTGTTTTATACGTGACTTGAAATAATATTTACTCATTTACTTTTTCCATTATGAATTTTTAATAGCGAAATGTCAACACGAAAGGGATGAATTCGTTATTGCGTTTTCTTTCGGGGTTTATTCGCTCCTGGGTTCACAATTTCGCTTATTTTTTCTGCATTACGTATTTTGGTGTATAAAAAAATGAATCCCAACGGATTGTTTTCGTAATACAAGTCGAACTTTCATGAAATTTTTATTCATCAAAGGCACATGCAAATATATCATCAACAACAGACGAACGAGAAACAAAACCACCACCTCCATACGAAACACTTCTCAAAAACTGAGGGATAACCACCATAAAGTACCTAAGTTCTTTGTAGAAGAAGGCAGAATTAGTGGTTGTATTCAGAAATTTCCGCCTATTGCACAAAATGTCCGTAATTCGAAGATTATATTATATTGTTGACGCCGATATTGGATCTTTCTGAACACATCCCCAAGAGGGAGAATCCCTTACCAGAGTATCTATGGTCCAAAATCTAGTGAAATTTGAAGCATCGGACTCAGCCATCGATATTTTTTGAATATTTGTGGTATGATCAAAATGATGGATAATGAAGCAGTTTGTTATATTTAAAATGGTTCTCATGAAATATCAGGTGAAAATTATAATACCATGCTGCATGCTCATTCTGGTTAATTGTTAGTATTATTAGTAAGATAATCACATTTCTATGATGCACGTTGGTCGGTGGTACCTTCGCGCTGCTGGAGGAATAGGGCTCGTCGAACAAGGCCCAGATTTTCGGCTTGAGGCGCTGCCAATACGACATGGTGCCTGCGTGGTAAGCCTCTTCGTACCCGAACATGCGGGCGATCTCCTCCTCGCTCGGTTTCGCAGCATCGATATCGAGTTTATCGAGAATCGCCAACGTAGCCTGTGAACAAAATTCGATAACGTTCATTATATTATGAATATTCATGGAAGGAATACAAATATTTTAGTGGCGTTTCAGACAGAAAGATGTTGAATGAATTTCGGAAAAAATACTTCCCCGGGCGGGATTTTAACCCACGACTCCAAATTGCCGGTCTGGAGTTTTATCCATTCAAGCTACCAGGGTCGTCGATTATTTCAACCGCATATAGGGAAAGTCGTGGGTTCAAATGTCGCCCGGGGAAGTATTTTTTGCGGAATTCATTCAACATCTTTCTGTCTGAACTGCCACTCAAATATTTGTATCCATGTACACACAGACGCTTGAATTCCTAATATTCATGAAAGGTTCGGTCAAGGATTTCTAAATTTCCAGCATCGCCGAATATGAAGTTCTGTGGTTTGAATTTGGCAATATTGAACGACCTATAAGTATATTGTATAATTAGTGGGAAAAGCATAATATTCCCAAACGACTGTGATAATTTCCAGACGAGGAGCGAAGCCACGAGTCTGGTAACACAGGAGTTTGGGAATATGCTTTTCCCACGAATTATACAAACTATTTTTTCTTCTATCGTTGATTTACATTCAAAAAATTAATTAAAAAATATTTCATTCAAGATGTAATCAAGTGAGTTTCAATAGGTTTCTCTATGTTCATATCGAAATATAAAAGTGACCATGGAAATTACTTCGTTATGACAAAAGTAATAAATATTTAATCAACTAGTTTATTAATGACAGCGATTAATGGTCGAAATATTTTAACGCGTGAGCGGAGCGAGCGCGTCAATGTTTGAGACCATTAATCGCTGAATTAATAAACGAGTTGATTACAAGATTTTTTCGTCGACCTCATCAAGAATTGAATATAAATTCTAGATCGAAACCAATTTTTACTTTGCATGATATACAAATTTGACGTAATACAAATTTCTATGTTCATTTCGATATATTAATATTTATACTTCCTATAGAACAATTCGAAAAATTCAAAGAGGGAATATTGGACATGTTGTGACATTCTGAATAGTTTACATTTATTTCATTTCCTATAATGTCCGATAAAAAACGTGTGGATGAAGTGGAGGTTGAAGCATTATTTACTTCGGAACTATTATGACATAAAATTTTTTCTGCAGATTCTATTTTATTCTGAATGGAGTTTTCAATATACCCTTCTGCAACAGAAGTTGATTTCCAACCACCAAGTCTTTTGATGGCTGAAAAATCTGCACCACTGTCAGAAAGAATAGACGCAGAAGAACGCCGAAAACAGTGACCTGTATACAAATGTGGTTGCTCTAATTTAAGAAAGTTTGCAATCATTGACGGTAATTTAGAAAATGTATTAATTCCAACTGGTTGTGTTGAGCATTTGTAGTTCTAATAAAAAACGAAAAATCTTTCTTGTGGAGTGTGAGCTGGCCTCAAGGATATATATCTCTTTATTATGTTTAAAAGTGTATGCTCATCATTATCCACCACAGTGAATATCCTGTTCGAATGTGTTTTCGATGAATTCACTGTCACCAAAAATTTCGATCCCATATCTTGTACATCCTTTCTCTGCAACCTTAACAATTCATCTTTTCTCAATGCACCCGCTACTCCGAATATCAAAGCGACCTACAAATGAAACAATGATAGTTATTTCACTATAACGAGATAATGAGAATGAGTTGAAATAACGATTCAATTGAGTTTTATTTTTACCTTCGACATCAAGAAAACACTATCAGGAGCATTCGCTATGAACTCTCTCACATGTTCTTTTTCGAGAACTTTTGATTTTTTTGGGATATATCCCTCTCTTTTCCGTTTAATGAACATCACCAGTTTGTGGTATCTGCTTATATCAGTATTGTCTTTCACATTTAGTGTTGATTTCAGCATCGAATATTTTGGCCATAAACTTGCTAGATGCCCCTTATCTGCAATACCCGTAAAGTATGCCAACAAAACCGTTTCCGTTCCGAACCTTCTTGTCCTTGCCCCAAGATCTGAATTCAGCATAGGTTTTCTCATATAAATGGCGGCTCTTTTCAGAAAGTAGACTCAAAGTTGCTGCTTCAGCAGTTTTTGTCACATCTGGCGGTGTCAAAGGGATATTTTCTTCTTTATTCATTATGCAGTAGCGTAACGGATAAAATCAGATTCTGATCAAAAGCGAATAAATAAATTTGACAGCTCGATCGTGCTCCGACATAGATGCATCTATGCTCCGACTGAATATTTTATAATCGGTTGCCATGATAATCATGCATTAATACAAGAAATCATGCATTGATAGGGGTCATTAAGGGATGATTTCGAGTGCGTTAAAATTAGCTTTTATTCTATAGTCGACGGAAAAATAATTTTCAAGCCGGTTTTGTTTGATTCGTAGTATTTTATAAGGAAATAAAAAAGAATTAGTAAACATGAACACTGATAGTGATTATTTGTTGCCTTGCAAGCCTCCTGAACTAGTAGAAGCCGGCTTCACTTAATTTACTTCCGGCGAAATCCAGAGAGAAGTATGAACTTGCGCACCAACGCTTCATGGATTTTTGCAGAAAAAACAACCTGTGTATCCTTTCATGAGAATGTACTTTGTTTCATTTTATTGTAATAATCCATTTGTAACATTACCGCACGCAACAACAGTGCGGTAAGAATATTACCGCACTGTTATTATCTAATTGCTTAGCAACTGCCCACTATTTTGGAATGTTGAGCTTTGCGCATAGAAAACAGGTCAAAATAGTGTCACTTTTCCCACGATCGGAGAAAAATTATATTTCGAGGTGGGAGAATATGCACCGATAGCGATTCTCGTGAGACACGCGTCCTTTTTGCTTCCGTAAATGGTCACCCATTTCTTAGTGAATATTATTGTCGAGAAAAATCTGAAATCTCAGATTATCGGCTAATTTTTTCCGCATTTTTATAAAAATGAAAAATTACAAAAATTCGCTCGCTAATAAGTCAGTTAGTTCCAAATTTTCCACTTTCTTTGAATTATATGTTCAATAGTTTCATAACATAAACTATTAACTCTTGTAGACCCAAGGGTAGGTACATCATCATTATATTTCTTGATTATTACCCATATTACGCCAAGTTATTGTTCTGAGCTAGTACAAAAAATTACGAAAAGCACTGCCGTGAAGGCAGGAGCTTTTGAGCGCTCGTACATGCACCTTGTAGGTAGATTCGCATTATTCAGTTTTAGAAACCAATTGGAAAGATTTTGACAGCTGTCAAAGAAAATTCAAACTGAGGCGAAAATCCAGAATTCACGTCAGTGCTTCAGGTGACCATTTTTTTTCTCAATAATTCGCTAGAATTTTCTACGTTATCTATTGTCTTGGTGATGCGATCTGGACAAAATTTCCCACGTAGTTTGAATACATTATTCTTCATCTATGTGCGAAATTCATGGCAGATCTCCTAACAGCGAGATATCACGATCCAGTGACGTATTGAGATGATGATGTCCAAGATTTTTTGCACTTCCTTCGAATTGAATATTTTATATGATCAACTTCTGGCGAAATGGTCCCTCTTGTTGAGTTCTAGCTAGTCAGAATGAAGCCTCACCTCAAAAAAACACACTTTATAATCGACACTCAATCGAGCTCGAATTCATTACCCTCCGATATATTTCCCAAAAATTTCATTCATACCAAATTTTCATTCCAGGGAAACACTTTTATACAAGAACATTTGTGTCTTACTGCCAGGATAGTGTCATAGTCTTTATCGTAGCCTTCTTAAGTTTAATCAATGTTATGCTGGTACACGTGAGGCATCTCAAAAAGTGTTCCACTTGCGAAAGAACCTCCTCTGTTTAGCTTGGCACTACTCCCACCAACACTACATTATAATTCTACCCTTCAGCATATAAAATCATGAAATCTGTCAAACTTTTCATTTCCATGAAGTATAATGTGGTTGCTCTTTCATTAAAATGATTCACATTTCAGTTTCAATGAGTAGAGGTACTTCCATAATTTCCCAACCAACATGTTGAAAAGGAAAACCTCATTCAGTAGTGATGTAAACAATTTTCGCAGTCGACTCATAAAATAATAACTCGGAATATGTAATTACATGGAAATTGCGCAGCTACTGACGTAGGATGATTGATCTCGTGTTGGTGAAAGCTTTGCATTGATGAGGTTGTACAGAGTTGCTCGGAGTTATTTAGCCAAAATTACCTTCGAACTAGCTATGTTTATTATCCAAGGATTCGCATGATATAGGCCTGTCAGGTGCAAAACTCTAGATCCTCTGCCTTCTAGGTATCGTGGATGCTTCATTATTCGTTTGTGAACTTCTTGAAGATACAAATAGGGCCCTCTGAAATTATTTAACTCCAGCATAGCGGTTATCCCTCCCGGGGTGTGTTGTAAAAGATCTTAAAACTCCAGCGGATTCTCGAAAAAGTAGACCGATTCGAGGCTTAAAACGAATCAAAACCTATGCGCAGTATTCAGGAATTTTCGATCAATTTTGGTTGTAAACGTTATTTCAATGGCAATGCATTACTTTACCTCATTTCCTTCGAAATGCAGTCGAAATTGATGGTATTGAAAAAGCGGAGAAGTGAGTTGGAGGACGAAATAGAGGTGAGTTATTATTTGTAACGATTTTCTAGCCTCTAATATTATATTTTGTTCTGAATTTTCAGATTTTACAACCAAAATTTCTATCCCGAGGTAATAAATGAATACGAATGAATATTGGTCGTCTATCTGAAGTTTTCAAATTTCAAAATGAGACAAGAAAATATGTATTAGATAGACTATATATTAGATAGTCTAATTGTTCTGGAATAAGTTATCTCCCAACATATGATCTGATTTCTATTTTTTCCATTGAGTGGAACTAATCGACTCCAACCTGGGAGTTACAAGAAATGAAGTTCGCAATTATCTCTCAATACGCCCGTATTTTTCCGGGATTATTGTACATTGAATATCAGGCAAGTATTCAGGAAAAAAGTGATAAAAAAATTACGAAAAGCACTGCCGTGAAGTCAGGAGCTTTTGAGCGCTCGTACATGCACCTTGTAGGTAGATTCGCATTTTCCAGTTTTGGAAACCAATTGAGGAAATTTTTGACAGCTGTCGAACAAATTTTAAAACTAATCGATAATCCAGACTTCAAGTCAGTGCTTTAGGTGACCAATTTTTTTTTTCGATAATTCGCAAAAATTTTCTACGGTATCTATGGTCTTGGTGATGCGATCTGGACAAAATTCGCACGTAGTTTGAATACATCATTCCTCAGCTAGGTGCAAAATTTCATTCCAATCAAATAGGTAGTTTCGAAATGATCAGGAACGAATATTTTGAACGGCCATATTTACGGAACCCCTAGTCTAATTTTGCTCATTGATGAACGTGACCGTGAAATTCGCGATGCAAACCCACCCTGGAAATTTCAAGTTCCTAGGCCTCTTCCTTCGGAAGTTATTATTTTCTATGGTTTCTATGGTTCTGGTCATGCGATTTGGACAAAATGTTGCTTTGATATGTCATTCTCGTTAAAAATACCGAATTTTATCTCGATCGAATACGTAGTTTGAAAATTATCGAAAAACCAAAATTTCAAACAACCGTATTCACGAAACCCCTAGTATAATTATGCTCATTGATAAACGTGAACGCCACATTTCAGATCTACACCTATCCTGAAAATTTCAAGTCCCTAGGTCTTTTCGTTCGAAAGTTATGATTTTCTATGGTTTCTATGGTTCTGGTCATGCGATCTAGAGAAATGTAGCTTGAATATATCATTCTCCATAAGTATACAAAATTTCGTCACGATCGAATCTGTAGTTTGGAAATTATCAAGAAAACTAAATTTCAAACGACCATATTTACGGAACCCCTAGTAAAATTTTGCTCATAGATGAAAGTGATCACGACAATCAAGATCCACACCTATCCTGAAAATTTCAAGTCCCTAGGCGTTTCCGTTCGAAAGTTACAATTTTCTATGGTTTCTATGGTTCTGGTGATGCGAGCTGAACAAAATTTTGCTTGTAGCTTGAACACCTCGTTTTCATCTAGAGTGCAAAATTTCATTTCGATCGAATCTGTAGTTTCAAAGTAATCAGGAAAACAAAATTTCGAGCGGCCATATTTACGGAACCCTTAGGCGGATTTTGCCCAATAACGAACTTAACCTCGGCATTCGAGATTCGAACCTACCCTGAAAATTTCAAGTTTCTAGGACATTCTATTCGAGAGTTATCGTGTATGCGGACGGACGGCCGGACGGACAGACTCGGCATCGTGACGAAATGATATAGCCCTCATGTAAGTAGTACGAGCGCTCAAAAAACAATATTCTTTTTCGATTTTCCCGCAAAATATTAATTTTCCAGTGCTGTAATCAAAACTGTGGCATGAAAACATCATGAATTCTGAAGTAACTGAGATATGAAAAAGCATGGAAACATTGTACGTTTCTAACATAATGAAATGCCCGTAGTAATACATTGAACGTTGGATATCAGGCGAGTATTCAGGAAAAATTACATTGGAAAATCAATTTTCGATTTTCCGGGTAATATTCATTCGCCAGAGCTCTAATTAAAACTGTGGCATGAAAACATCATAACGAATCACTATACAAAATATTTTTAAAATTGGTCAGTGAGCGCAGTAAAGAAGTTCCAGGTTTTGCGAAAAAATTTCAATATATTATTTGACATCATAAGGTACTCCTGTCACATCAATAATAAAGAAATTATTACTTTCTGATATATTCAATGCAATTCCATTTATTGAAGTTTATAAAATAAATGGATAATGTTGGTCATAAACAATTATTTCAGTTGTAGTAGACAGAACAAAAATAGATTTTCCTGATATATTAAAAATAATTCGGTGAATCCACCTTTCGAAGTCATTAAAATAAAATGGCACTATTTGTCATACCGACATGAACGTCAATACTCTCAAATGTTTTTAATCTCGCAATGGGATCAACTCACCTGTGTATCCCTATGAACACTATAAGTACTCCAGCAACAAGGTTCCACTTGATTGGAATCTAGACCCCAAAACTCCAACTCTTCTTCGAACAATGGTCCACAAACATTGGTGGGATAATGTAACTTTCCGGTTCTGAAAGATCAATTTTGGGGATCAAGCAACGAAAGTCAAAAAATGCATAGAACCAATTCTTCAGCGAAAAAATACAGTGAATTGCTTATTGTGATCTGGAGAATAATAAAAAAATATAAAGATTCATCTAGACCGCTCCTCGAATTGGCTCTCGTAACGTATCAGTTGCAACTAATGGCCCTTCCGATATCTCATTCTCACCTGTAATAATTCAGAATTTGGGCGAAGACCCCTGGATGCCTATCGAAGAAGTATTCGTTGAGGATGGGGTCGTAATTCGCTAGAGCCTCCGTTAATCTGGATAACCTGGTGGCTGGTATCTTCTTTAGCGTAGCTTTGTAGGTCTCATAACGAATGCCACCAACGTTCAATATGATACGATTTTCGCCATCCATAACTCCATTTTATATTCACGATGCTAAAGTGGCATCTGAAATAAAAATAATCCGTTTTATTTCAAGCAATTCTGTTCGTGTTCCACGCGATAAATTCCGCACAGAATACAAATGTTCTGGTGCATCGAATGGAAAATTGCGCCCGGAATTTTTGGGTTTGAGTGTGGGGAATAAGATCAATGTTTCTGTTTTCATCCCGACTTTCCGAGATCTCTGTGAGACCCCTCGCAGATCTGTGAAAACTGATTCGAAATTCGATAGAAACTCAAAAAATTGCGAAAAGCACTGCCGTGAAGACAGGAGCTTTTGAGCGCTCGTACATGCACCTTGTAGGTAGATTCGCATTTTCCAGTTTTAGAAATCAATTGAAGGAATGTTTGACTGCTGTCAAAAAAATCCTGAAACTTAGGCAAAACTCCAGACTTCATGTCGGTGCTTCAGCTGATCAATTTTTTTCCGATAATTCGCTAGAATTTTCCACGGTATCTATGGTCTTAGTGATACGATCTGGACAAAATTTTGCACGTAGTTTGAATACATTATTCCTAAACTAGATGCATAATTTCATTCCAATCCGATCAGTAGTTTCGAAACTATCAGGAAAAAAATATCTTGAACGGCCATATTTACGGAACCCCTAGTCTAATTTTGCTCATTGATGAACGTGACCGTGAAATTTGCTATCCAAACCCACCCTGAAAATTTCAAGTTCCTAGGCCTTTCCGTTCAAAAAATAGAATTTTCTATGGTTTCTATGGTTCTGGTCATGCGATCTGGACAAAATATTGCTTCAATATATCATTCTCAATTTAAATGCAAAATTTCATCTCGATCGAATCCGTAGTTTCGAATTTATCGAAAAAACAAAATTTCAAACGACCGTATTTACGGAACCCCTTGTATAATGTTGCTCATAGATGAACGTGATCACGACATTCAAGATCCACACCTATGCTGAAAATTTCAAGTCCCTAGGCGTTTTCGTTCTAAAGTTACAATTTTCTATGGTTTCTATGGTTCTGGTCATGCGATCTGGACAAAATTCTACATGTAGCTTGAACACCTCATTTTCCATTCGAGTGCAAAATTTCATCTCGATCAAATCTGTAGTTTTCAAGTAATCAGGGAAACAAAACTTTGAACAGCCATATTCACGGAACCCCTAGTGGAATTTGGCCCATTAACGAACTTAACCGAGCCATTAGGGAACTAAACCCACACTGAAAATTTCAAGTCTTTAGGTTGTTCCGTTCGAGAGTTATCGTGCTTACGGCCGGCCGGCCGGACGGACGGCCGGACGGACGGCCGGACGGACAGACTCGAATTTTCCGACGGATTCGTCATCAGTGAGTCAAACATAGTCGATTGAGACCATTTTCGGCTCAAAATTCGAAAAATACAGACATCGTGACGGAATGATATAGCCCTCGTGTAAGTAGTACGAGCGCTCAAAAAGGAGAGACTCTCTTCTTTACAAAGTAAGAACAGTCCTAGTCTAAATATAAGATATATCTAGCCTGACCTAACCTCACCTAACCTAACCTAAATTTGTATGAAGATATATCCCTATAATTTATCACAAACATTTGAAATGTGAATATAAGTGTGAATGATATAAAGTTGAATGAATTCATTCCAACTGGAAAACTACAACAGAAGCTCTGTTTTTATGTCCCTATTTTTGTCGACCAGCACTAAACCCAAATAATCACTCATTTCAATTCACATTACAATGAGCTTTACTCGAATAAAAGAAGTGAGTCCTTCTAATAACAGATCGCTTCTGATGCAACCGAGTGGGTATTAAGGTTTTATTTCAGTCGAAAATACGATCCCATCGTATCAATATTCTGCTCAAGTATTCTGCTCTTGGAAAACATTCTCGTAATGTTGGACGATTTTACTGTTTGTAAAGGTGAACGCTTTAACTGTTTCAACATTTTCCAGAAGCATCTATTTACTCAGGTTGTGAGCCAGATACAATTCTCTGTTTGAACTGAAGTAAATCGAATATTTGTGATGTTCTTTCAGAAAGATAATGTAGAAAGTTTTCCTATTTTCATTCGGAGTCATGATATAATATATGAAGGTCTAACACAAACAATCGTTGATACAATTCAATGATACATATTATTATGTTGTGTGTTGAAAAATCAACCACTCAAAAAAATCGAGCAATATTCAATTGAACAATTAAACAATGATTGATCTCCAATGTTTTGATGGATGATGAACAAAAATTGAGAAAGGAATTGAATAATTTTATCACGAGCTCATAGATCTACTGTATTTCTGAGCCATTTTACCGTTCTAGGGACAAAGGTTCAAATTCTACCGAAAATTCTAATTGAATTAACTCAGTTATGGAATGCATATAATTATGTTTTCCGTTTCAAAATCCTGTTTTTTAGAAGAAACTTTATTTCTTCCCGAAATAATAATCACTACTATGAGATAAAGGATTAGTAGATCTACAGATTAAAATACAGAAAAACGTGAATTGGTTACAATTGAATGTTAGAAGCTCATAATACGAACTGTCTTCAAAACAACGTCTTTCTTAAAAACTAAACAATGGTTCCTAGTGGGGAAACTCTCAAACTTGCACTTTAGGCACGAGTTTCACAAGTCTCATGGGAGACGCGAAATTGCACTTCTTTCCACTGATTCCGGTGGTTCGACGATCATTCCTGGTATGTCTAGAAATGTGCTGAGCTTTATGAAAAGTTCCTCGAAGTAGGAATGTACTGGGTATGCGCTTTGCCTCGTGTGAAGCCTTGAAGCTTGAAGTGGTGATCACGTAACAATATAAAAATATATTTATATCTTCTCCACTATTTTTATTTTTATCAAAGCTATCAGGAAATTTCAAAATTTTTTACTTATGAGAAGTTCTCTCATCTTTATTCTACTACGAAGGAATCAGAATAAACAGATGTGTTTTACAGTTTTACATCATGGCCATGGTCATAAAAACTCCGTTACCCTTATTATCTAGTTCGCACCCCCATACTAAAGCGACCCCAACGCATTTTCAATTTCATCAAATATCCCGAAGAGTAACCATCTCCGATCTCTGTTTTCTCTGTTTTTCAAGTGTGTCAAGTGCTATAAGTGTTCGTGTCAGTTTTTCTGGTTACTGTTTTACCAACATACCCAAGAAGGGCACTCTTGAACCTATCACGCCCACATGAACCATTAATTGTTGATTAATCTTTCGGTAATGTTTCCATATTCTTTTTTCTCCAACAATCTATTGGAGAGGCAAGAAATGAAAGTCGTAGATATGGCCGTTGTTTCATGAGGTAAATGTTTATTTGTAGATTAGAAATCCCTCTTGCATGCTTTCTTTGCCAAATGTTGCAGTTGAAATTGTTGATGTAATGTAGAAATTCAAAAAATAGGCTTTACTGTAGTAAAAATAAAAATTACGAAAAGCACTGCCGTGAAGGCAGGAGCTTTTGAGCGCTCGTACATGCACCTTGTAGGTAGATTCGCATTCTTCAGTCTTAGAAACCAATTGGAAAGATTTTGACAGCTGTCAAATGAAATTTCAAACTAACGCGAAAATCCAGACTCCACGTCACTGCTTTGGTGACCATTTTTTTTTTTCGATAATTCGCAAGAATTTTCTACGGTATCTATGGTCTTGGTAATGCGATCTGGACAAAATTTCTCACGTAGTTTGAATACATTATTCTTCACCCCTTCATATATGTGCAAAATTTCGGAAATTATCAGGAAAAATATAGTTTGAACGGCTATATTTACGGAACCCGTAGTCTAATTTTGCTCATTGATGAAAGTGATCGCGAAATTCGCGATCCAAACCTATCCTGAAAATTTCAAGTCCCTAGACCTTTCCGTTCGAAAGTTATGACTTTCTATGATTTCTATGGTTCTGATCATGCGATCTGGAAAAAATGTAGCTCGAATATATCATTCTCACTTCAAATACAAAATTTCGTCACGATCAAATCCATAGTTTTGAAATTATCAAGAAAACTGAATTTCAAACGACCATATTCACGGAACCCCTAGTCTAATTTTGCTCATTCATGAACGTGACAGCGACATTTGAGATCCACACCTATCCTGAGAATTTCAAGTCCCTAGGCCTTTCTAATACAAAGTTATAATTTTCTATGGTTTCTATGGTTCTGGAAATGCGATCTTGACAAAATTTTGCATGTAGCTTGAACACGTAATTCTCCATTTGAGTGCAAAATTTCACCTCGATCGAATCTTCGAGCGGCCATATTTACGGAACCCCTGGGCGAATTCTGCCCAATAACGAACTCAACCGTGGCATTCGAGATTCGAACCTAACCTGAAAATTTCAAGTCTCTAGAACATTCCGTTCGAGAGTTATCGTGTATACGGACGGACAGACTCGAATTTTCCGACGGATTCGTCATCAGTGAGTCGAACATAGTCGATTGAGACCATTTTCGGCTCAAAATTCGAAAAATACAGACATCGTGACGAAATGATATACTTAGCCCTTGTGTAAGTAGTACGAGCGCTCAAAAACAGAATGCTCTCTTCATATATATAGAAGAATAATGAACCATATTTGTTAACACGAACTTTTTCTACCAGTTTTGTTTTATTTGATAATTTTTTGTTTACTTATACTTATATATTTTCTTCCTTGTGCAATATTTTTGTTCTCATATTCATATTTGTGCACTGAAAAAGTTATGGTAGCCGCGAATCTGAGAAATTTCCACTCCTGATCTGACGGTACGTATTGAGATCTAAATGTGTTTTTTGAATGCGTTCAGTTTACGGAAAAACATCTGACAGAGCGTATGATTTTTGTTACTTTTCCGAATTTCGTAATGTGTTTCCAAATAGGTGGATAGGTTGTGGTGTGTCGATTTCTTGGCCTGCACGCTCCCCGGATCTCAACCCCTGTGATTTCTTCTTTTCGGATCATTTGAAAATATCAGTGTACAGTAACGGTGCGGTGAATAGTATTGAAGAACTGAAACAGCGCATTGAAAAGGTTGGTGACATTATTCGAGAGCAAACTGATTTGATAGTTGCTGCATGCTATAATTCGTTATCACATCGCAAGACTTTGTGCACATCCAACGAATGGTGACCATTTCGAACAATATCTGTAAACAATTTGGATCAATTTATCGGTGAGTTTTTGAACTTCCTAATTTTTTTCCTAGGACCTTTTCAATCAGTAATTTTTGCTATCCTTTGTTTGAACTTTGAGAGTTATAACGTCCACGATAAATCTCCTAATAAAAGTTGAAAGAGAGTATACAAATTTGCGATAAAATCTAGCATTTAATTTATGCTGGAATGCATATGGCACCGTGATTCATGGCAGATCTCCTAACAGAGAGATAACACGATCCAGAGTCGTCTCGAGATCTTGATGCCCAAGTTTTTTTCATTTTTTTCAAATTGAAATTCCGGCGAAATGTATTCTTTTGATGAGATCTAGCACCTGTCAAACAACCTGTTTATCTCATACAGATACTTTATGAAACGAATCCTCGATATTCACATCACAAACATGTATCTGTGAGCTGAGATGTGGAACGACTCCCCTATTGAAGCATATATGAGACGTTGCTGCGCTCTACAGAATTTAGCCTCACTGAGTAAGAAATTCCAGACCGATTACGGACCGGTTTGTAACTACGTAATCAGACGAAACGAGCAGATTGTTGGACGTAAATATTTTTCTAGGTGGAACTGGTAGACCGCTTCGTTACCTGTTTACACAGTTTAAACAATGAATTCGATCTGCATGTTTGTTTATCCTAGCGAGAAAAAGACGCAAGCGATAGGTCGTGAAATATTCTGCAACCCGGGTGCTTATTTATGTCCGTTTATAATATCGATCTCGCGTTGAAAACTCTCCTGTATTCAATTACCCAACCAATCGAGTTTGATTGCGTTGTTTGCGTTCGCCTCACAAATGAATTGCGAAAACCGTTCGTTCGGAAAGTTATGAATATCAGATTGGAAGACTGAACGAGTTGCAAAAATATCAGCTGTGAACTTGATAGATATTTGGCCAGATCAGAAGAACTTGAAAAAGTCGGATTTCTGATTAACGCGGCAAGTAACTCTGTGGTTTAAAAAGCAACTCCTCTTTGAATGAATGGACCTCCCAACTCCTGAAAATAACGTTTTTTTCGGGGTCTTCGAAAAAGATTGCCTGTATTATGAAAAAATTTACTGTAGCCAAGCTAGTCAAGAAGTCAATCCAGGTGACCTCAGAGAACATCAACATCGATCGCAACTGCAGACCATGACTCCTTCGAAAACAACCAGGCTAGCCGTGACTCCACATCTGTACTCAATTTCGGTTGTCACTGTGACTTTTCATACTAAGATTTCCGAAAGTTGTATTCAGTTCAAAATGAAGAGTATGCCACATATATGTACTATAGAGAAACCCAGTTCGGGAAGTTGTTTACCTCCATTACCCCAAGAAGCAAGCTTCTGGCAGAGGAGTTGTAGGAATCTCCGGAAGTATATTCTCGTATCTAACAGAGATCCAAGGATTATAGAATACTTTCGAACGACCACTGGACTGATGAACGAGAAACGAAGACAGGTTGAATCTAAATATCATTACATGATTCATCCTTTCAGTGATTTCAAGTGAGTAGATATCGAGGCTTATATGACCTCGTAGGACCCAAAAGATCTTTATTCACCTTAGGCTTGGTGTTTACTATACCAAGATGTATCCTTGTTTCTTTTGTAGTTATGTCCATGAAGCTGTGATGACGCTGGTATTCTTGCTATGCTTCATACTACTCCCATTCAGTTTCGCCTTCAGAAGGCAGAAGGTATTAGAGGTCGACGCTAAAAATATTCTACTCTCTATCGCAAATATACTTTGCATTGGAGATATTATACTTAGATTTTTCACGGGGTATGTGGAGCAAAAGATGAAAGTAGCTGTTCTCGATCAGAGGAAAGTTGCTAGGTGAGTGCTTTGTAGCTTATAGGATAAAGAATATTCCATTTGGTGAAAAAATGCATTTCAGCGCTAATAGTATATTATTTAACGAGCGGTAATGTAGGTCATAACTCACGCAGATGAAGTTTGCAGCGCGAGCCTCGGCTCGCGCTGCAAACTTCATCTGCGTGAGTTATGACCATTACCGCAAGTTTAATACATTACTTCATCTACGAATATAACGATAAATACTAAGATACAAGTAGAGAGAAAAAATTTTATTAACGAATCTTAATAGTTAACTATAACAATGCATTATTTATGTTGACTGTGCTTCTTAGAATGGAGTAGAAAGTCCATAGAGGCGATGCTTTATATTTAGTGCTAAGTTAACTAAAATATGCCAAAACAACATTATCTGTGAACGATGACTTGATATTCTTAGTGCTACATCAATCTTGAAAATTGTATACACCTTTATATTTATTTTGGGATTTTTCAGGCAATAAATTCTGTATGATAACATTGGCTGATTGTCTTATATCTGAAGGTGTACATAATAATTCATTACTATTATCTGATTTAATATTTTTCAGCAAAACATTGACAATAATAATTAGGTATCATCTTAACTCGAGGAACCGTAGAAATTATTCAAGTGACTTCCCCTCAATAGTCAATACCAATTATGGACTTTTCCCTTTCGGCCTATCGGCTTGTTCAGAAGCACAGAGCCAGGGAGTTATAGTAGTGAGTTATTATAACTCACGTTGTTTGTTTATAGATACTATTAATTGCTCAAAAGTAGTTGAATAATGAATATATATTTCAATAGGATTAGATAAAATAACATACGATACGACATTCTTCATTAATTTGCATATGAAGAATTTATTTGCATCATTGAATGACAAAAATAAATTTCCTCTATGCAGATAATCACCTCTGGGTTTTTTTTGCAATAACTGGTTTCAAAATAAAATAGATTTTACGGAAATAAAAAAAATCTGTGGGAAAATAAGAACGAATCCTAAAAATCTCAACACAAGTCGAAGAATCACAAAGTTGAATTGAGCCTTGAAATAATCCCCTTTGTAGTGCCAAACCATAGCCAAATCTATTATAAAGAGATCATTTCATGTTACTGAGCTGATTTGGCATAGTAGATATTTTAGCTCAAAGTTGAATTATTTTTAACCTTAATTCAAAAATATGGGTGGCTCTATTGATCTCCTGCCCATATACCGAATTTTTCAGGTATACCTAAAGAAAAACATCATTGGGTGATAAATCTGGTGATCTTGGGGGCCATTTATAAAATTGACGTATCAGTGAATAAGATATGGTTTGAAAATGGACTATTTGAGCGCTCGTACTACTTACACGACGGCTATATCATTTCGTCACGATGTCTGTATTTTTCGAATTTTGAGCCGAAAATGGTCTCAAACGACTATGTTCGACTCACTGATGACGAATCCGTCGAAAAATTCGAGTCTGTCCGTCCGTCCGTCCGTATACACGATAACTCTCGAACGGAATGTCCTAGAAACTTGAAATTTTCAGGATAGGTTCGAATCTCGAATTAGTTAGGTTAAGTTTGTTATTGGGCAAAATTTGCCGAGGAGTTCCGTAAATATGGCCGCTCGAAATTTTGTTTTCCTGATTACTTTGAAACCTTAGATTCGATTGAGATGAAATTTTGCACTCTGATGGAAAATGAGGTGTTCAAGCTACATGTGAAATTTTGTCCAGATCGCATGACCAGAACCATAGTAACCATAGAAAATCACGACTTTCGAACGGAAAGGCCTAGGGACTTGAAATTTTCAGAATAGGTGTGGATTTGAAATGTCGCGTTCACGTTCATTAATGAGCAGAATTATACTAGGGGTTCCGTGAATACGGTCGTTTGAAATTTTGTTTTCTCGATAATTTCGAAACTACACATTCGATCGAAATAAAATTTTGTATTTTAATCGAGAATGATATATTAAAGCAACATTTTGTCCAGATCGCATAACCAGAACCATAGAAACCATATAAAATTATAACTTCCGAAAGGAAAGGCCTAGGCACTTGAAATTTGCAAAATAGGTGTGGATCTCGATTGTCGTGATCACTTTCATCTATGAGCAAAAATATACTAGGGGTTCCGTAAATATGGTCGTTTGAATTTAGTTTTCTTGATAATTTCCAAACTACATATTCGATCGTGACGAAATTTTGTATACTAATGGAGAATGATATATTCAAGCTACATTTCTCTAGATCGCATGACCAGAACCATAGAAACCATAGAAAATCATAACTTCCGAAGGGAAAGGCCTAGGAACTTGAAATTTTCAGGGTGGGTTTGGATCGCGAATTTCACGGTCACGTTCATCAATGAGCAAAATAAGACAAGGGGTTCCGTGAATATGGCCGTTCAAAATATTCTGTTCCTGATAATTTTGGAACTACCGATTTGTTTGGAATGAAATTCTGCATCTAGCTGGGGAATAATGTATTCAAACTACGTGCGAAATTTTGTCCAGATCGCTTCACCAAGACCATAGATAATGTAGAAAATTCTAGCGAATTCAGTCAGCTGAAGTACTCGCCTTCGGCTCGTGCTGCAAACTTCATCTACGTGAGTTATGACCTACATTACCGCACGTTAAATAATATTTTATTACCCTCAATGTTTTCAATCCGTGTTATGAAATGGAAGAACATACCATCAGACGTAGTCGCGTTTGAAATCACGTTGTATTGTTGAAGAGACATTTTTTCTTTCCTCCCAGGTCACCCTGGGTCGAGGTCGCCTGGGCTTTGCCCTTGGTAACCCCTCAGTAGACCCTGTTCTAAATAATACTTCTTCCAGGAACTATATATTGGGACCATATTTCTTCTGTGATATCATCAGCTGTTTGCCCACTGATATATACGGCTACATACGACCTCAATCGGACGTAGCGTATGTGATGCATTTCCTGCGACTTTTTAAGCTTGTACGCTTCAGCACCTGTCTGAAATGTTTCGACCGAACAGCAATTGTAAGTATACCCAATCTAATAAAATGTCAGAGGATCGGATGATCTAATAACATTTTTTTTTGTGTGCAGTTCATTCGGTGGAACAAGGTTGTTCTATCTCTTATTCGGGACTGTTTGATAGTCTGTATCATATTACATTGGACTGCTTGCTTGAACTACTTCATCCCCCGATTTCGACAGTTCATCAGTAAATATAGTAATGATGAGCATCACCCGTATAGTTGGACTCGAGTTATTCATACCGAACCTATCCAGGTCAAATACATAATATGTGTGTTCAGAACAGCAGGTCTTCTTCTAGGTCAGTTTCAATGCTTCAAGTTTGATTCTCACCACTCGTTTAGTCTTCGTTCCATATAAGTTCTCCTTGTAACAAAAATGAATTGTATACAATAAAGAACATAATAGTGTTCTGTGAAACACAAAATGTGGAATGGAGACAGCTTGTGGTGTGAGCCATGCTAAATGCTTAAATTTCTATCGACACTCCCAATGATAACATTATTTCGTCCATGAAGGTGCCCTGAGCAGCCAACCGGACAATTTTCCTGTCCTTGCTGAAAAAACTCGATGGAAGATGAGGTCTGGTGTCCCTCCTGAAGAAATTCCGCCTTTGGTTCGAGCAAACGAAGAAATCGAGGATATAGTTTTCAACGGACCTATCGAAGAATTACTCATGGACATCTTCAATGTACTCCTTGGGAAGATATTAACCTCGATATTCGCAGGTTGGGCAGGTTGAAGTTGAATACGGCTTGTGTGAAACACTTAATTTTTCAGTTATTATAATATGTCGAGTCGCCGAGAAGTACACGTTGGAAACGAAGTATCAGGCAATAATGAACCAGCTTAATGAATTCATGAGAAACAAGAAACTTCCCCTAGCTATGAGAGACAGACTCGTTCAGTATTACGAACACAGATATCAGAAGAAGTATTTCAAGGAGGAAGTTATCACGGGAATTTTATCAGGTAAAATATTCGAGGAATGTCATTCGATTCTTGATGGAAAGGCGGAATTCGGAACAGAAATGTTTCACTTCGTGCCAACTCCAATAATGAAATATTCTCCAATTTATCGAATATTCGTATCTTCCTTCAGCGCATGGAATATCCACAGTGACAGATGAAATTTGATGATTGAAGCAGACTAGAAGGTCTTTGAAATGTGTACTGAAAGAGGAAGATTACAATCGACTATTTTCGAATCTCGATTTTTCAAGAAAAAAACTTTCTATTCTTTCTTTCCACTAATTCTCTGGAAGACGCTCCCAAACAAAAATGTCTCACTCTTTATTAAATAATCTTTTGTCCGAGAAATTTCTGGTTATTCCACAAATCTTAGTTTAGCCTGCATTTTTGCTGCTGAGACCTGGTTGTGTATAGTTTTCTCTTCATATTACAGAAAATCTGAGGAAAGAAGTGAACATCATCGTTTGCAGACAGTTGGTGAATATAGTAAATATTTTCTCTGAGCTTCCACCAAACATCCTGTCTGATGTACTAGGACATTTGAAGCCGGAGGTCTATCTTCCAAATGACATCATTATCAAATCAGGAACTATTGGCGACTGCATGTACTTTCTATCCAGTGGAACTGTCTCGGTTTATACACCTTCAGGAAGAGAGGTAATATTTGAATCCACACATTCGAATTATTGATATCCTGAACGGTAGGTGTGCCATCTGCAAGACGGAGCCTATTTTGGAGAGATAGCATTAATCCTGAAGAACACCAAGAGGACCACTGATATAATAGCCATAGAAGTGTGCGAAGTTTATAGGTTAGATAAAAAAGCATTCAGGTCATGTTTCAAGTATGATAGATATGGAGTCTTTGAAAAAATGCAGCAGATGGCTGAACAGAGGCTTCAGAAGACTGCATTGTTAGAAGAAACCTACAAGCTAGAATTGTTCCAGAAAGCTTATACTGAGAAGCTGTAAGTTTTGTATCATGAGGTTCGAAAATGTTATAATGAATGTAAATATGGATTGTCGATTCGGCGAATGAGTTAATCAGAAGTTGAATTGATGAGTGAACTTGTTATCACCATGTTAACCTTTTGGATGTAGGTTTTCATAATTGTGGAATGAATAAATTTAATAAAATTCCTCAACCAGCATTCGAATTTGTTCCCATATACCAACCGTACCCTATCTAACACTGCTTGTCTTCAGCGATCGAATTGTACTGGAATTGAAAACTCAATATAAGCGCTTCACTATATGAGAACGATGATTTTTCTATTTCTTCATACAATTTTAATTTTCCTGTTTTACCAAATTTGATTTATTTATAAAGTAATTTTTTTCTTCGTTTAGGGGTTCTGATATGGATCTAGAATCATAATAAATTATTGGTCGACAATTTGAGTATAATCGAATTCAGGAATGAAAATAGAAAAATTATACTAGATAAACTAATAACGAGCCAACAAAACAATGCATGTATCCCAGAGACAAATTCGATGTGAGAAACAGAGAACCTTGAAACATAAGGCAACGTGGATCTTAGAAAATTTCCCAAATCACGCCACCTGTTCGTTCCAAAAGCAACTGTCTCAAATATCTGTAGATCATGAACTGTTTTATCAACTCCTCAAACATATTTTTTTTTGGGCTGAAGAAAATACGAATTTGCGATAAATTGCGCTGAATGCCGAGAAATAGCACGATCCAGAATCGTATTCAGATATTGATGCCCAAGATTTTTTTACCTTTTTTCAAATTGAATATTTATCAACTTTCGGTTAGTTCTAGCACGTGTCAGAAAGAACCCTGTATAATTATGGTTTTCCGTTTCAAAAGTCTACTCTTGAAAAGAAACTTCATTTCTTACCGGAATAATAATCACAACCATGAGAAAAATGATTACAAGGTCTACAGATTATAATACAGAAAATGTGAGTTGATTACAAGTTGATGGTAAGAGCTTATATTACGAACTGTCCTCATAATAATGTATTTCTTAAAAAGTAAACTATTGTTTTTAAACCGAAGAAAACTCGAGCTCCGCACGGTTTCCAGGAATGTTCAGTAGGTATCACATAAAAAAATATATTTTTTTTTATTTTTTCTGCATTTTTGTTTTGATATGGATTCAGAATCATAATATATTAATTGTCAAGTTGACAATTTAAGTATTAGTCAAGATAATTTATACTCTGTTTAAGAATTATTGACATCTCGGGAGGCTATGGTAAAACGAATTTAAGTTGGTAATAGACTATTCAGTAATATTTTGGGTTGCTGAATTCAGGTTGGTATAGGAATAACACTAACATAACCCATAGAGACCTTGCTTTCATGATGTTATCGAGATATTGGTGGATAATTATAAAAATTAGCTCTGAATTTGAGTATTTTTTTGTCTTGTGCTATTGAAATGACTGGAATTGACCAGGATACATCTCGGCTAACAATAAGAGAACGCCAGGCAGTTTGTCGGTGTTACTTCGAGTTTTTCAAAGACTCGGCAGATATTTCCGCTAGTATTAATCGAGTTTCGCTAGTGTTTCAGGTAAACTGTTATTCACCTACTCAAAATGTATTCTGATTGATCAATGTCTCTTAAATTTTCAGATTTCTCCAAGCACAGTCCGTAGAATATTAGCATGTTATTACAGCCTGCAATTAGCAGTGGAAGAAAACCTGTGCGATATGATTATTCCTTCAGAGAGACATTGAATGACTTTGTTTTTGTTAAAATTAAAAACAATGAATATATCATAAAAAAAATTGGATATAAATACGAAAGAGTTGATCGAAGGAAAATTCTTATTGATAAACAGAAAAATATAATAAATAGAATACAATTTTGTGGTAGATACCGAGAATACATGGAATAAAACGTAGAATTCATTTATCTAGATTAAACTTGGATATTTAAAAACGGTATTCAAATTTGTCAGTGGACACTAGAAAGTAATCCAGAAGGTATGCTGAGAATATTCAATGGCATAGGTAGAAGGTATACTATTGTAGGGATGTAATCTGATTCTTGACAGTGAATCAAATTGAAACCTTCAGAAGGATTATGACAGCTTGTTCAATAAACACACCCAAATCAGTACACTTATATGTGGAAACATAGTTTTCAATGAGATTTTCATCTTTGCTCTTGTATCATTCGTAGATATTTTAAGTTTATTTATTATACTGTATAGTACTCTGTTCACATTCCCTCTGCTCATACTACTATTGACCACATGCTATATTGTTCCAATTCAAAAGTATACTGAATAATTGTAAAATTGCTCATCAATTATAATATTTTCAAGAATTCATGGATAGTTTTAATGAATGAAAATAAAAATTGACTTTCTTGAAGTATTCAACACTGAGCACTAAAAAATTCACAAATTAGTTCATATATTGATAGTTTCAGTACAAATTTTATGTCAAAATTCTTCATGTACTACATAGATTCTTAATTTCTGTTTCTCTCTTATTTCTATATCAATAGTAATATTCATTTAGTTCCTACAATTATTGTAATACAATAATGGGGAATGAGTCAAATAATTTCAATAGTTACAAAGTTGATGAAGTTTAAGCTTCACAAGATTCAAAATATTCTAGCAAGTTGTATAGTTCAATATTCAGCAAAAATTCAACTAATTATTTTTTCAATAAATCAACTTTTTTATCGAATGAAACTGTGTGGGCAACGCATTGTAGATCTTTATGCACTTGTATTTTGCATCATTCTGTGCCAGTGTCAATTGTTGTCTCGGGTATATATAAGCATCAATTTTCCTAGTTGGGTTGTTGTTCAGAAACGGTTCAAATATTTTACTGTGGCTTTTTAGGAAGATAACATACTTCAGCACATATATTGCTGTTAACGTCAGGATTTTATTCCTTTTGAAAACACCTCTAAAAGTCTCTCTTTATTTCATTTTATACATAGCTCGGATTGCTCGCTTTTGTGTTTTAAATATTTTGTTCCGTGATGTACTGTTTCCCCAGTAAACAATTCCATATGATAGGAAAATTGGCTGTGTATAGGAGCTTCAATGTATCTTGTTGGATATGGTATTTCATAACATTGAGAGTGTAGATTATGGTGTTGAGGTTCCTGTTCAAGTTTTCTATTTGGGGGTTCCATTTGTTAATATATAGGTATAACGTTTATTCCAATCCATTCATTTGGCCCTGTGCTTGCGAATTATAGAAAATTCCACGATATTTTTGCGCTTTCAAACCTGAATTTCCATATTTAAACTGCAGTCGGAATAATTCGGCTTAATTATTCGATAATTCGTATACTGAACACTTTTCTAGGTTATATTTATGTTGATGTTTTATTTCTATGATGAAATAGAACAGTAACTTTTTGTAACCAAAAATAAAGCCTCGACTGGCATTCAAGGCCGGCTTCGATGTCAATCATTCTTAAATGAACTATATGTATCTACCCCTATTGAATTATATATATTCATTATTCAACTACTTCTGAGCAATTAATAGTATCTGTAAACAAACGCCCTGAGTTAAAATAACTCACTACTATAACTCCCTGGCTCTGTGCTTCTGAACAAGCCGATTGGTCGAAAGGGAACAATGCATTATTGGTATTGAGGGGAGTAATGTCACTTGAATAATTTTGACGTTTTCTCAAATTAAGTTTATACCTAACTATTATTGTGAATGTTTTGCTGAAAAAGATGAATTCAGATAGTGAAAATGAATTAATATTTACACCACTAGAAATAAGATAAGCAGCCAATGTTATCATACAGAATTTATTGCCAGTAAAATCCCAAAACAAATATAAAGGTTTATACAACAATTTTCAAGATTGGTGGAGCAGTTAGAATATTAATTCATCGTTTACAGAGAATGTTCTTTTGGTATATTTTAGTGAACCCAGCACTAAATATAAAGCATCACCCCTATGGACTTTCTACTCCATGCTAAGAAGCACACTCAACATTAATCATACATTGTTATGGGTAACTATTAAGATTTGTAAATAAAGTTCTTTCTCTGTACTTGTATCTTAGTAATTATTGTTATAGTCCTAGATAAAGTATAGTATTCAACTTGCGGTAGTGGTCATTACTCACTTGATGAAATACAGCACTCTCCTGTGGCTCGCGCTGCAAACTTAATCTGCGTGAGTTATGACCTTCATTACTGCTCGTTAAATAATATACTACAATTCATTTTTTCAAATTTTTCTGCAGCTAGGAGTTCCGATATGGATCTAGATGATAACAATGAATTATTTGTCAAGTTGACAATTCGAGGATTAGTCACGATAATTTATATATTCATTTTGGAAATTTTTTCCTGAATTTCGGTGTTCTGATATGGATCTAGAATCAAAATGAAATGAATCATTCGTTAAGTTGACAGACGATATTTCATTCGAAAAAAATGTTTCAATTCATTATAGACTGAAGCTTTCTCCTTGATTCATGGAAGATGATTGCCTTCAACTAAGGTCCTGCAGTGGTCTTTGAATATCCAAAGTTCCATGAATTATCACGGCATGGTTAATATGCATAATATATCACTGAAGTTTATGTATTAAATTTTCAGTTCTATATAAATTTTTCCTATTTCGATACCTATGCTTTCTACAAAAAAACCATCGATGTAATCGATGAAGTATTCTTCTCGAATATCGAAAATAAGTAATACATAATTCATTTATCAAGAATATTTCGATAAATTGACTTTTTTTGTCGATTTTTTTCTCGAATCGAAACACTTAATCCATCACGTTTCTCAATTACGTGAATGAGATCGGAAGAAATAGAGCTGCTTGGCGTCTTCAAAGGCACGGTTTGTTCCAAAAAAGTCTAATTCTCGAGAGAATTCCAACAAAAACCTCAGCAATAGTTCCAAATCATCATAAGTGCTGGTTCTCCTATCTAATGCATAATAAACCTACCCCCTACATAGGGATACGATGTCTGTAACCACAGCTTCAAGTCGTGAGGTGGGTAATAATTGGACCGAAGTGCTCTTGCCTTCGACTAAGATCTGCTGATCTATTTACTATCATTGGAAGCACTTCGCTTAATTATTTTTAGGACGGAGGATGATTTTGTGTGGGCATTTAATGAGACGAGGGCTTGAATTTTTCCAACAATCTTGACTTTTCTAGGGTTCTAATGAAACCACATTTTCAAGTGTAGAATTCAGTGGACAAAATGCAGACAAATTTTCCTTATGGGACTTCGATGGGAAATTCTTGTTGAACCCTTTTCAGGATCAGATATGAATAGGTGGCTTGTGGCTTCATTTGAAAACAATTATCGTTCGAGAATCTATTCCAAGTAATGTCAGTCATTCGAAAATGTCAATGCCACATATTTGCACCGTCCAACATGAGACTTCTCGTACATTCTTGCCATACACAGAAGGAACCAGAAATTTATTCTACAGATTAATCAGATTTCTGCGTCATTGGAGTTTACTCTGGAGAAGGCATCCACAATTTTCTCATTACTATAAGAGCACCACTGCTTACCTGGAAGAACGAAAGTATCATGCCTCCAGTAGATACTACTACATCATCCATCCAATGAGTAGGATGAGGTGAGCAGATTATTCTTCGAATTTCAGCTTATGTACGCTTGATTTCTTCAGATTTGTCGAATGAGCTGCTTTGTTGACAGTCCTCAGGAATTTTGATGGAGAACCCTCTTGTGTTTCAGTTTCGTCTTCGAAATGGTCCTCATGGTATCTTATCCGTTTGCCTTCTTATATTATCCATTAGCCGCCTCTTTCTTCAACTTGAGAGATCACTACCATTACAGCAAACATGTCACAGAGCATACCTTCCAAACCGTTTTCATACTGGAGGTAATCCTCAGGTTCTTCATCGGAAGAAAAAATTTCAAGTTGAAAAAAGTTACAATCAATCAGAAGAAGATAATAAAGTGAGTGAATTGGTGGTAATTCCACTGGAAAACCGAATTCATAAAATTGATTTGTTCTCGCAGATCATACATTCTTAGTTTCGTCTTTATTGGCGATGTTTGTGGTGCCTTGCCAATCACCTATGCCGTAACTCTCACGACAAATCAGATGATTCTGACAATCTTGACAGCACTGAGATTCCTGAAAGTTTTGAGACTTGGATCATTCATATCATATTCGAATGAAGTGTTGAAGGTGAGCGAAAGGTTTATTATTATCGAACATATGAATTTGTTGAAGAATAAACCGTCTTACGTTCAAGTTTGCCCGAACCCAGAGATGCTACATCCCATTCAGATTAATGTGAATCTATCTTATATTCATAGGTATTTCGAATGAGTGCTTATAAAGGAGTTTTCAATTCTATAACGATAACTGGTCTTACATTTCATTGGTTCACCTGCGCCTACTATGGAATTAAAAGAATTCGTCTTATAATAGGAGAATCTGAAATAAACTATTCGGACATCTTCGATTTTCAAGCCAAGAATATTATGGGTTCTACATATATTGAAACTGCTTTCAGAACGATGGGAATAATTTTAGGTGAGTATACGAATGGTTGAATGTATCTCAATTTTCTGTACAAAAGAAAGGAAACGAAGAAGTTCTTCATTACGTTAAGACGTAGCACACAAAAATCTACATACAACAAATTTTTAACAAGCTAATTCTGATTTTTGTTCACAGCTACAAAACATGAGAGTGCAATGAGCAGAGCTTTAGAGCACAAAATACTCAGCTTCTCCTTTCTTTTGTGCGGAAGAGTTATTATGCTTATATTGGGTGGTAAGTCCTTGATTTAAAAACTTCATCAAGAACGTTTCAAATTTCAAACCAGCATTTTCGAAGGTGCTCGGACCAAAATGTAGAATTTAGAATTCAGAATGTGGAATATAGATTTCAAAATATAGAATAAAGAGTATAGAATATAGAATAAGGAATATGGAACATGAAATATAGAATATAAAATATAGAATATAGAATATGGAATCAAGAATATGGAATATGGAATTAAGAATATGAAATATGGAATATGGAAAATGGAGTATGGAGTATGTAAAATGGAATATGGAATATAGAATATACCATATAAAATATGGAATAAAGAATATGAAATATAGGATATAGAATATAGAATATGGAATATGGAATATGGAATATAGAATATAGAATATAGAATATCGAATATGGAATATAGAATATGGAATATACCATATAGAATATGGAATAAAGAATATGGAATATAGAATATGGAATTTAAAATATAGAATATAGAATATTGAATATGGAATATGGAATAAAGAATTTGGAATATGAAATATGTAATATAAAATATGGAATATGCAATATGGAATATGGAATATGCAATATGAAATAATGGAATATGGAATATTAAATATGGAATATGCAATATGCAATATGGAATATGGAATATGGAATATGCAATATGAAATATGCAATATGGAATAATGGAATATGGAATATGAAATATGGAATATAAAATATGCAATATGGAATATGGAATATATGATATAAAATATAGAATATGGAATATGAAATATAGAGTATAGAATATAGAATATAGAATATAGAATATAAAATATAAAATATTTTATATAGAATATATAACATATTACATAAAATATGGAATATAAAATATATAATATGGAATATAGAATATGAAATGAGGAATATTATATAATTAGAATATGGAATATTGAATATAAAATGAAGAATAGCGAATATAGAATATAGAAAGAGAATATAAAATATAGGATATTGAATATAGAATATGGAACATGGAATATGGAATATGGAATAAAGAATATGGAATATAGAATATAAAATATAAAATAAAGAGAGAGAACATAGAATATTGAATATGGAATATGCAGTATGGAGTATAGAATATGGAAAATGGAATATGAAATAGCATATGGAATTAGTATATAGAATAAAAAATATGGAATATAAGATATAAAATATAGAATAAAGAGTATAGGATATACAATATAAAATATAGAATAAAGAATTTAAAATATAGAATATATAATATAAAATGAAGAATATAATATATAGAATATAAAATATACAATATCAAATATAGAATATAGAATATAAAATGAAGAATATGAAATATGGAATATAGAATATGAAATATAGAATATAGAATATATAATATGAAATGAAGAATATGAAATATAGAATATAGAAAGAGAATATAGAATATAGAATTGAATATAGAATATAGAAAGAGAATATTGAATATAAAATTTAATATAGAATAAAGAATATGGAATATGAAATATGGAATATGAAAAATAGAGTATGGAATGTGGAAAATGAAATATGGAATAGAATATAGAATATAGAAAAAAGAGAATATAAAATATAGAATATATAATATAGAATATATGATATAGAATATAGAGACGTATACATTTCTGAGTTGTAGATGTCTAGGGCGCACGTTTGTGTGTTTTTTCCCGGAGCTACTGATTGGAATGCAAGGCATATAAAGTAACTCCTTCTTCGTATTCTCCGCACTTTGCCCACGCGAGAGACACTGCTGCAGAGATCAGGGCCGTATCTAGGTACTATTGCGCCTGTGGAAATATATTAGGCAGCGCCCCCCCATTTGCGTGAATATTTTTTCATCCATCATATTTTCTTATAGTATTTTTTTTTCATGATGCTAGTCATATATTTCTGTAAGTTTCAAAATAATACAAATTTTTATGGAAAATTTTTTTCAATGAAAACATTGAAATTCACATTCTGAATGAAATGCAAAAAAATAAAACAAATTTTGAAGAGACAAAATGAAATATTCATATTTATGTAATAAATACGAACATTTATCTCAAAAAATATAAATTCTTCAACTTGAAATTTCAAAATACATACTGCGAACGTAAAATAAAAATTTTGAAAGTTGACTACAAAACAATAATCGATAATCACAATCTCTGCAGAAAAAAACGCAAACTTAGCAAACAAATACTATTTTATAACCATTTGAAACACGTACTAATAGTTTCGTACAGGGCCCGATGTTAGAATATTCAAGAAGTCCATACGTTAATTATAAAAAAATCACTAGAATTATCTTTGCCAGATGAGATTGAAGATTCATTGAAAACTATGAAAAGTAACACTAAAATTTGAGTTTTATTAGATTTCAAAAATAGAAGCTCTGAGAAGTGAGCTCTAGTACTCAAGTTTGAAAATCCATATTTTCCGGAATGAACCGAACATATTTCTTCTTGAATTGAAAGGAACAATATTATTATGTTAAAATACGAATAATTGAATATATCCGATACCAGAATAATGTCATAAAAAATAACAAATACTTAGTAAAACTCACCTTCAATAGCACAATTTTTAATGCTCGAATCCAAAAGCACAATGGCACAAAAGAGTCAGAATATAAAAAAAAACTCAAAACTGGACACACACTAAATGAACATTGAAATTTAAATGTTTTGCTTTTCCCTTCACAATTGAAAGAAATCAATATTTATGTAGAATAGAAAAAGATTCCCCAATTTTTCTCTCACTTCTTGTCAAATCGTTTTTAAAATACCTCAGATATGGCCTAAAAATCTAAGCAAATCGATCATTATGAACCATCATCATCAAAGAAGCCGCCCTTCAAAACAAGCTGGATGCGATAAGGGATGTAGTGTAAGCAACTCATAAAAGGGTTGTGCTTGGAATCGCATGACGATATTGCCGATTTTAAATTTTATGATCAGAGTGCGGCATCTTTGAAAATTTTTTACAACAATTGGACTATATTTCTCGTATTTCTGACCTAATTGCATTCTCATTCTGTTTTTTGAATGTCAATGTTTCGAATGTTGTGATCGAATTACTTACTTACGTAACCGTGTTGTCATCTTTCGAATTGATTTTTTTTGCTTGGCGCTTCTATTTTTTTATTTTTGATATTTTTTGGTGCCCCTTCGGACCTTGCGCGCGTGGCAAGTGCCACCCTTGCCACGCCCTAGATACGGCCCTGGCAGAGATCCACCCCACAATGAATTTAGTAGCGATTCATTTCATTCAGTAATTCTTCAATGAAAATTTGTTTCACCTGTTCATTTCGAATAATGATAAAATCGACTGTTTTTCAAGTCCTGCTGATCAACCAGATACTCCGATCTGCAGAGCTGGACACGAAGTACCGTGAAGTTTTGGGCCAATTGAACGAATTCATGTCACGAAAGAAGCTACCATTAGCGACAAGAAATAGACTACTCACTTTCTATGAATACAAATTCCAAGGAAAATTCGTGAAGGAAAAGAAAATAGAAAATATATTATCAGGTAAGGAAGATCCAACACGAGTCGAAAAAAGCAGATTCAGGTCCTCAATTCGAATATATTCTCCTGCAGATAGGCTCAAGAAGGAAATCAACTACCACGCAAGTAACAAACTGATCAAACAAGTGCAAATTTTCGAAGACATCCCCACGAAAATCCTAGCAGAAATTCTGAGTCATCTCAAATCCGAAGTTTTTTTACCGAACGATATCATCATAAGTGCTGGTTCACCCGCCGAGTGTATGTACTTCATCTCGAGTGGTACAGTGTCTGTGACCACAGCTTCTGGCCGCGAGGTGAGATCGCCAACATATTCGGTTCTTTACTTTTTATTTCGCCTGCATTACCTTCACAAGTCTTCTGCAGTTTTTTCTGTTGTATTCATGTTTTCCCTCTTTGCCTCTTTCATCTTCTTTCACTTATCTACTCACACAACTTAATCTTATGAATGAACCTAATTTTTAAATCGATTTCACCTTCTGCTTCCACATTTAGTCACTCCAAAGATTCATGCCAATGTCTCTCTTCTCCCATTTTTATTCACTTGTGGTTTAGTCATGAGTTTCCACGAATCATTTTTCCTCAGAATTTTCTTCTCATTAATCTTCTCTGTTCTGATTTTTCTTACATGGCGTAAGAACAACTACTCCGACCACCAAGAAATTCAGAAAGGAGAACCCTTCTCAAAACTTGAATCGTATTTTCAGGTTTGCCACCTGCAAGACGGTGGCTATTTTGGGGAGGCAGCTCTAGTACTGAATCACAAAAAGTCCATTTCTAATGTGACAGCGTTAGAAATATGCGAGACATATCGCTTGGATTCTAAAACTTTCCGGAACTGTTTCAAAACCAACCCCGAAATATTGCTGAAACTAAAAACGGAGGCGGAAAAAAGGGAACTAGAGACAATGAGACTAGAGGAGGAGTTCCAAGAGAAGCTGTTCCTCAGGACGTACCTTGGAGATATGCGTAGAGCCACCCACGGTTCCCATGTATCATCTGTAGATGAAATACTATCCGTCAGCTCCCAGAAAAAATTTTGAATTTTCGTTTCCTTGTTTCATGGATATATTGTAATTCAGATTGTTTCATTTAAATATATGTCTAACAGATTCTGATAGACTGAATTCATTACAGACCTCGTAAATCAAAGAAAAATGAATTGATTACGTTCGAGTTGAAGAATTAGAGGAATTTGAGACTTGGTGACAAACTCAGAGCTACATTGTATTACTTTGTATAATTTTGGAGCCGTGTGATTGGGAATTGATACCTAAGCCTTAGATAAGGAATTAGTATATGCGAGGCATACATCGATTACTCTGTATCCATCGATGTTGAGGACGGATGTTATGGCTAGACCGTGTCGAATGTGCTAAGCGGGCCAAGATAAGGCCAATAAGGGGTAAAGAAGCAACATCGGTTGACCATGAGAAATTTGGCAGAAAGAATTTGAGAGCGTGGGTGTCCCCAAGCCATGGAAGTGAGAGGCACTACTCAGGAATTAGGTTTTTGAAGGGGGAAAAGGTTTACCTCTGGGGGACTCAGAAAGAGTTATAGTCATTTGTTTTCCCGTCAGGAACGGAGAGTTATTTGTGAGTTGCTTGCCAGCCTGGGGTGGTAGCTGGAGTTTAGCTGGCGATACCAAAAAGGAATAGAACTTGTAGGTTCGGTTTTTAGTCCGGTGTAGGATAGAACCTTTAGTATTTTCGGTCGAGAAGTTTCAGTGTCCGGATTGGGGACAATTTGGTGATAGCTAGGGGTAGAAAAAGGTGTCGAAGGAATTGCGTTTTGAGTAAGGTTAGAAATCGAACGGAGATTGAGCGCGGATGCGTTACGGGGGTGCGAAAAAGGTTAAGGTCACTTTCGGAGTGAGTGAATTCGGTTTCAAGTAGGTAGATAAAGGCTTGCAGGTCAAGGTATGAAAGTTTAGATCAAAGTATTAACCCCAATACATGTAAACGGTGTTATTGTAATCCCCAATATTACTAATAACTCGACCCGAAATTGATTTGATGTGTTCCAATGTGAGGAATGTGAATAATAGTTGTATATATTTTATATCAATTGGCCCCGCTTACACTTGGATTAGTAGGTTTGCATGAAGTAAGGAAGGTAGGAGTTAAATTGTCTGATTTAATTATAATCATGCAAAATTTGGTGAATTGTTGATGTTGTTTTTTTTTTGTTTGTGAAAGCTCGATTTTGTGTTTGCATTTTACCATCATTTTTCTCAAATAAAATACATATATTCTTTTGAATTTTTGGGTTTTCTTTCCTGAATACGTACTCATCAGAAAGGATACAACACATGACTTCCTCTTCGTGCAGGGAGCACGAACTTAATTCTTTTCGGTTCGGACAATAAATCAGATTGTCACAGTGGTTGAAAATACAAAATAATACTAATACTCCACAATAACAAACCATATTATTACATAGTTTTAATTATCGACCGCTTCCAAATTGGCTCGTATTAAACTAAAAATATCTTCATTTGATCGTAGAACTCAAGTTTTTAGCAGAAACATTTCGTGATTATCACTTACCCTAAATTTTTTCATCAATCACCTTCGTTAGTGAAAACTACTAGCTCATCCAGGAAAGTGTCAATCTGAAATCAAAATTCAATGCAGTAGATCCCCAGAAAAAGTCTGTGAAAACTAGGAAAGAACAAGGAATTAAGTTTCTTGATCCTTTAAGCTGAAATTCAGGAGATTACCCAGGATAAGTGGAATTAGAATTGAAAGGGTACTTCTCCCTGGCGAAAGGTTAGTGGAGAGTATATTATCTCTTCGAGCCAGAAGCATATAGTAATTTTATCGTATAGAGTAGTTATTTTTCTTCCAACACAATAGATCCAGAGATCAACTACGTAGAAATAGAAATTGAGCAAATTAAGTTTTGAATATCAAGAAGAAGAGACTCACCTATGGAAGACATAGGTAACACAAAAATCAGACGACAGAGATCGTGAAAGTGGTACTAACAAAGATAGTCAGATAGATGCTCGGAACCTAAGAACACCAGGTAAGGTTCAGTGAGCAGGTCATGTTCTTCAATCGCGAAGTCTCACACTTTTCGACCTTCAACAAGGAAATTAGTCCATGAGGATTCCCCCTGCGTAGACAAAAAAAATTATTTGTAGATGATGACAATTCGGTTTATTTTAACTTTAACTCCCAATCACCAATTTTAAAAATATTTTGCATAGATATTCCTTATGATGTCTTCATGCTACAGATTTGCTTTGGCAAATCAATATTCTCCGAGAAAATCGTAAAAGAAAATTGGTATTTCAAGAACACTTTTCCTGAATACTGATGTTCAAGGATAATAATCTCAAAATACTACGTGTAAGGTTAGGTTAGGACATTGTGGAAACAATTCTTGAAATGAATCTCAGGTCAAGTAAGAACCGTGTTGAAACAATTCTTAAAATGAATCAATATTTGGGTTAGGTTAGGTTTGGTTAAGTTAGGACAGTGTTGAAACAATTGTCGAAATGAATCAATATTTAGGTTAGGTTAAGTTAGGACAGTGTTGAAACAATTCTCATATGAATCAATATTTAGGTCTGGTAAGGTTAGGTTCAGTTAGAACAGACTTGAGAAAATTCTTGAAATGAATTAATATTTCATGCTTTCAAAGGACACAAAATATGCGACACGTGTTTTTGGGAAATCTATAGTTCCTTTCGATCAAACCTATCGTTCAAAAATAACCTGTCTTAGAATTGTTTAAGAAGAATTCCATAATATCGGTTATTCTTAATTTTTAGTGGAGGTAAACAACGTGGCAACGTTATGTGCGGCGCTAACCCAGATCCAAGGCGAACATCTGGAAACTAAATGCGTCGTTGCTTATTGCTCAGTATGGGAAGATCCTTTACGTTGTTTCACTACTGTTATTAGTGTGCAGTTTGATTCGAAGAAAGTGTTTCATAATTTAAATTTATAAATATTTTTCATTGAAATCCTAGAATGATGGTTTTCAATGTTGGCAAACAAGTTTATATGCAGATTTTTCAAACGTGGTCGGGTGTGAATGGAAGTGCTGGGTAGGTGAAAATTTAAAAAAACGTTAGAAAAATAGTGATTTCAAAGCATCTGATTGTTGATGATTATTACTTCGATTACAATAGGAACATGTAACGACATAGGCAACCTTGTACGTGTAAATTGAATTCAGTCCCGGCTTCAGGTTCGCCCTATGACAATTTTTTCGAATTTTTTTATTTTTTGAGCGCTCGTACTTCTTACACGAGGGCTATATCATTTCATCACGATGTCTGTATTTTTCGAATTTTGAGCCGAAAATGGTCTCAATCGACTCACTGATGACGAATCCGTCATAAAATTCGAGTCTGTCCGTCCGTCCGGCCGTAAGCACGATAACCCTCGAAGGGAACAACCTAGAGATTTGAAATTTTCAGTGTGGGTTCAGTTCACGAATGCCTCAGTTAAGTTCGTTAATGGGCCAAATTCCACCAGGGGTTCCGTAAATATGGCCGTTCAAAGTTTCGTTTCCCTGATTTCTTGAAAACTACAGATTTGATTGAGAAGAAATTTTGCACTCAAATGGAAAATGAGGTGGTCAAGCTACATGTGAAATTTTATTTTGTTCAGATCGCATGACCAGAACCATAGAAACCATAGAAAATTGTCACTTTTGAACGGAAACGCCTTGGGACTTGAAATTTTCAGGATAGGTGTGGATCTCGAATGTCGTGATCACGTTCACTATGAGCAGAATTATACTAGGGATTCCGTAAATATGGTCGCTTGAAATTTAGTTTTCTTGATGATTTCAGAACTACAGATTCGATCGTGACGAAATTTTGTAACCATAGAAACCATAGAAAATCATAACTTTCGAACGGAAAGGCCTAGGGACTTGAAATTTTCAGGATAGGTGTAGATCTGAAATTTCGCGTTCACGTTTATCAATGAGCAGAATTTTACTAGGGGTTCTGTGAATACGGTCGTTTGAAATTTTGTTTTCTCGATAATATCGAAACTACGGATTCGATCGAGATAAAATTTTGTATTTTAAACGAGAATGATATATTAAAGCAACATTCTGTCCAGATCGCATGACCAGAACCATAGAATCCATAGAAAATTATAACTTCCGAAGGGAAAATCCTAGGAACTCGAAATTTTCAGGGTGGGTTTGGATCGCGAATTTCACGGTCACATTCATCAATGAGCAAAATTAGACCAGGGGTTACCTGATAATTTCGAAACTTTCGATTTGATTGGAATGAAATTTTGCACCTAGATGAGGAATAATGTATTCAAACTACGTGCGAAATTTTTTCCAGATCGCATCACCAAGACCATAGATACCGTAGAAAATTCTAGCGAATTATCGAAAAAAAATTGGTCAGCTGAAGCACTGACAATGTCTGGAGTTTCGTCTACGTTTGAGAATTTTTTTGACAGCTGTCGAAAATTCCTTCAATTGATTTCTAAAACTAGAAAATGTGAATCTACCTACAAGGTGGATGTACGAGCGCTCAAAAGCTCCTGACTTCACGGTAGTGCTTTTCGTAATTTTTTTATTTTTTATTTCTGCTCCCATACTCCCGTGAAGTTAGGTTAGGCTAGTTACAATTTGAAATTTTGCTAGATTTTTTTTTTCAACTTGAAGAAAAAACATTCTCGAATGATTCTTTTCGATGGCAAATAATTTTTTATGCAGATTTCCACGTTTATTTCCAACTTTCCAAAAAAAAAAAAATTTTTTTCAATTGTTTTCCAGAGTGACACTATCGATCTTTATATTCTTGACATTCCCACGAGTGAACGTGCTTAAAGATCACTATTTTCCTAACTTTTTTTCAGATTCTTACCCACCCAGCACCCCCGTTTACTCCCATTCCCGTTTGAAAAATCTGCATAAATACAAGTTTGCCATCATTGAAAACCATCAAGAATCATTTTAGAATGCTCATTTTCAATGGAAAATATTTTGAAATTGAAAAATACGAGTGGGCGTTAAAGTAAAATTTCGCAACTAACATGACTGGAATATCTGAGTAGCAAATTAGATTGCCGAAAATAGTTTTCATTCGAATAAAAGGCCATTGATCAACTCGTCTAAAGTTCAACCTGTCAGAAGTTTTCAGAGGTGAAACTGACATATTGCAATAAACTGCGAAATTCTCCCTTCATAATAATGAGGGGCTTGAATGAAGGCCATTCTTGTACTGTGGAAAAGCAAACTTCTGGTAGTTTCCTACCTCCCCTGCCCGAAAAAGCTAATTGCTTCCACCGCCTCATACGAAGCTATAAAAAATTCATTCAGGTTTCGAAAAAAAACCCTTTGACACAGGAATACTTCAGGAGCACTACGGGATTCTTGAATGAAAGGAAGAGGCATGCCCAGTCTAAATATAGTTACATTATTCATCCTTTCAGTGATTTCGCGTGAGTAGGTATAAGTTTATTTTCCTGGTCCATTCCTCTCGTCAATTCAAGTTTGGATTTTTTTTATGTACAATATATTTTCAGATTTTGCCGAGAAATAATACTGTCATTTGCTTTGGCCTCTACTTACTTGTGTGCCCCACTTGTAACGACTTTTACCTCCAAAGGAATTTGTGATGAGCCGTGGATTGACGTCCAAGAATTCACAACGAGCGTCATATTCGTTTTGGATATTATTGTCAGGTGCTTTATGGCTATTGATAATAGGGAAACCAAACAGGTTTTTTCGGAGCAGAAGAAAATCATCAGGTAAGAAATCTGAGAATGCCCTATGAGAGTAAAATCATCTGTGCTCTTTTTGCCAATATCTTGGATTGTCTGTATAAAATGTAACTTCTAATATTCTTGACGCTCGCTATTTTATGATTCTTTGCTGAGAGCTTGACCTTGGATCTCCGATTTTATTCCAGTGCTTCTAGAAGGTAGTGAAGATATAAGACAAAGGCATTTTTCAATATACTAATTGTTATTCGAATTATTTTTGTGAAAATTCTTCTGGAGTTTGTGATGAAATCTTTAGTCATAGTCTTTATGAGAGGTGATTATTTTAATTTCAACAATTATGTTTATTGCTCTTACTCAAGTAGCGTATTTGATTTTTGAAAATAACATTCTGCTGGCCATTGTTCTTCTAGAAGAATGTACGTTATAAAGGTCGGATGAACTTTTATGGTAACTTAATTGAACTGAATACAACTATGGCCACAAAGAAGAGCATAATACTATCCTGGCAGTAAGACACAATTATCTTATACATAATCGGTAGTAGTAAAAATATCATAACTCGTTTTGTTGCACTTTTTTTTTTTTCAGGAAATATATCTTGAGTTTTTATTTCGCATTGGACATTCTGTCAGCTTTCTCGTTCAGTACAGTGAATAACTTGATCGATCTTGAGAAACACAGGTGGCTCACATTGCTGAGAATGTTGAAGATACTAAGAATTAACAGTCTTCTCAGGTTCTGGTCGCATATCGCTCATGTAAGAAATCTTTTCTTGGGTTTGAGTTGATTTTTTTTCGGATTTGAGTCAATATTTTAGCATCGAATCTTTTATTTTTGAACTGTCGTGATAATTTGATAAATCTATTGGAAATTAACCTGAGAATGATCTTTATAGAGATGGAATTTTTCGACTGTTGCGATTGAGTTGGTGAAATACATCATTATGACCACCTTTATAATCCACTGGTGCACTTGCCTAATTTACTACGTGTCTTCCTCGAGCAAGGGTTTTGAGGGTTTTATGTTGAAAGACAACATTCCATCCCTTTACTTCGTGAATTTTTTTGAAACCATGGGAATTTTATTCAGTGAGTATCATAAGAAGAATGCGAGAGTAACGTTTTATTCAATAATGAATTAATTCACGATTTGTTTTGGAGAGTTTGAATTTTTTCATTGAAATGAGAATTAATTCCGACTTGCTTATAAATTTATCCTTCGTTGAAAAACTTCTGATGTTTTCAGGTGCACGAAGTGCTTGGGATGAAGATTGTTCCCTAGGAGAAATAATGATAACGACTGTAGCATTCATAGTCGGAAGTTTGTTTATGCTGGTTGTAACCGGTAAGAATTTTCAATATCATCTGGAAATTTCATTTTTATACCTTTGCGAACCATTCTCGTGGTTCCGTAGCCAAAATAGTAAAAGAGGAAAAGAAGAAAAAATGCTAGGAACAATGAACCAATCAAAAATTGATTGGTCGTTGATATAAATTAAGAAATATTTATTTTGATTTTCAGTATCAACATTGAACCAAGTCCTGAACCAATGGTCATTAGAAACGAAATATTTGGGAATAATAGATCAATTGAAGGAGTTCATGCGTTACAAAAAGCTTCCATTGAACCTTAGACAGAGGATGCTGCATTACTTCGAATATAAGTTCCAACATAAATATTTCCGTGAGAACCTCATCACATCGATTTTATCAGGTAATCAGGTTATTTTATTTGGTATTCTTGTGAAAGGGGTTCTAATGTAGGTATAATACTGAAACTAGTAAACCAGTAGATCCACATAGTAGGCAGATCCACATGATAAATAGATCCACAAACAGGTAGATCCCAATAAAAAGTTGATCTACACAATAAATAAATCCACAGAAATGTTAATATTAATAGGATCACATTGAAGGTTTTTTTTGAGCGCTCGTACTACTTACACGAGGGCTATATCATTTCGTCACGATGTCTGTATTTTTTGAATTTTGAGCCGAAATTGGTCTCAATCGACTATGTTCGACTCACTGATGACGAATCCGTCGAAAAATTCGAGTCTGTCCGTCTACACGATAACTCTCGAACGGAATAACCTAGAAGCTTGAACTTTTCAGGGTAGGT
This sequence comes from Aphidecta obliterata, assembly GCA_963966015.1. Classification (NCBI taxonomy): domain Eukaryota; kingdom Metazoa; phylum Arthropoda; class Insecta; order Coleoptera; family Coccinellidae; genus Aphidecta; species Aphidecta obliterata. Next base: position 12,533,918 of record OZ014431.1, on the reverse strand, counting down.
TCGAATCTTGAATGCCGCGGTTGAGTTCGTTATTGGGCAAAATTCGCCCAAAGGTTCCGTAAATATGGCCGCTCGAAATTTTGTTTTTCTGATTACTTCGAAACTACAGATTCGATCGAGGTGAAATTTTGCACTTGAATGGAGAATTACGTCTTCAAGCTACATGCAAAATTTTGTCCAGCTCGCATGACCAGAACCATAGGAACCATAGAAAATTATAACTTTGTAATGGAAAGGCCTGGGGACTTTAAATTTTCAGGATAGGTATGAATCTCGAATGTTGCTGTCACGTTCATCAATGAGCAGAATTGGACTAAAGGTTCCCCAAATATGGCCGTGTGAAATTCAGTTTTTTCGATCATTTCAAAACTATGGATTTGATCATGACGAAATTTTGTATTTGAATTGAGAATGATATACTCGAGCTAAATTTTGTCCAGATCGCATGATAAGAACCATAGAAACCATAGAAAATAATAACTTTCGAACGGAAAGGCCTAGGGACTCTAAATTTTCAGGATAGGTTCGAATCGCGAATTTCGTGATTACGTTCATCAATGAGTAAAATTAGACTAGGGGTTCCGTAAATATAGCCGTTCAAACTATTCTTCTCCTGATAATTTCGAAACTTCTTATTGGATTGGGATGAAATTTCGCACATAGATGAAGAATAATGTATTCAAACTACGTGAAAAATTTTTTTTGTAGAAAATTCTAGCGAATTATCGAAAAAAGAATTGGTCACCTAAAGCACTGGCGTGAAGTCTAGATTTCCGCCTTAGTTTAAAATTTTCTTTGACAGATGTCAAAATCTTTCCAATTGTATTCTAAAACTGATTGATATTATAATGAGGAAAATTGAAATAGGTGAACTTTTATTCTGTGACGTTGATACAGATACACTAATTTCTTGAAAAATAAGAATATTTTGTTATTAAAAACAATGGAATGAAGCATGAGGAAATCATATTAATTTTTTTAGATTTAAAATGAAAGGTTGGCAGATTGATCGGCTTTATTGGAAACAATTTAAGATAGATATGATTTTATGCGATTTTGGAAGGAAGTAAACCATTGAATTCTAACGGTCCCAATCGCTATTCCGCTCTTTTTCTATATCCGCGTTCGCGTGGTTCACGTAATAGTGTGTTAATGAAAATTGTATTTGACACTGTCCTAACTTAATCTAACCTAACCCAACCTGAGTATCGATTCATTTTAAGAACTATTTTCAACACTGTCCTATTTTATGCTAACCTCACTTTTATTAATTCATTTCAAGAATTATTTCAAACACTTTCAGCATTTAAGCTAACCTAACCTAAATATTGATTCATTTTAAGAATCGTTTCATCCTACTTAAGCTTACCTAATCTAACCCAAATATTATTCCATTTCGAAAATTGTTTCAACACTGTGCTAACTTAAGCCAACCTTACCTAAACTCAATATTTTTGAGCGCTCGTACAACTTACACGAGGGCTATATCATTTCGTCACGATGTCTGTATTTTTCGAATTTTGTGCCGAAAATGGTCTCAATAGACTATGTTCGACTCACTGATGACGAATCCGTCGGAAAATTTGAGTCTGTCCGTCCGGCCGTCCAGCCGTAAGCACGATAACACTCGAACGGAACAACCTAGAGACTTGAAATTTTCAGTGTAGGTTCAGTTCCCGAATTCCTCGGTTGAGTTCGTTAATGGGCCAAATTCCATCAAGGGTTCCGTAAATATGGCCGTTCAAAGTTTTGTTCCCCTGATTACTTGGAAACTACAGATTTGATTGAGATGAAATTTTTCACTCAAATGGAGAATGAGGTGTTCAAGCTACATGTGAAATTTTGTACAAATCGCATGACCAGAACCATAGGAACCATAAAAAATTGTAAATTTTGAACGGAAAGACCTAAAAACTTGAAATTTTTAGGGTGGGTTTGGATCGCGAATTTCGCGGCCACGATGATCAATGAGCGGAATTAGACTAGGGGTTCCGTGAATATGGCTGTTCAAAATATTTTTTTCCTGATTATTTCGAAACTACTGATTGGATTGCACTTAGCTTAGGAATAATGAATTCAAACTACGTGCCAAATTTTGTCCAGATCGCACCATCAAGACCATAGATACCGTAGAAAATTCTAGCGAATTATCGAAAAAAAATTGGTCACCTAAAGCACTGACATGGAGTTTCGCCTAAGTTTCAGAATTTTTGTGACAGCTGTCGAAAATTCCTTCAATTGATTTCTAAAACTGGAAAATGCGAATCTACCTACAAGGTTCATGTACGAGCACTCAAAAGCTCCTGGCTCCCTGCTTTTCGTAATTTTCAATTCAAAAAATTGTTCAACACTGTCCTAACTTAACCTGAGTATAAATTCGTTTCAAAAATTGATTCAACCCTATCCTAATTCAATCAAACCTAACCTAACCTAAATATCAATTCATTTCCAGAATTATTACAACACTGTCTTAATTCAAGCAATCCTAACTCAACCTTAATATTAATTCATTTTGGGAATTGTTTTAACACTGTCACAATTCAAGCAAATCTTACCTAACTTCAATATTAATTAATTTTAAGAATTGTTTCAACACTGTCGTAATTCAAGCAAACCTAACCTAATCTGACTATTAATTCATTTCAAGGATTGTTTCAACACTATCCTAACCTAACCAAGGGCACAATAGACCTTGAGGTCGCAGTGGAACGTAACCCCTTCCTAACTATAAACCTAACCAAACTTTAGCTCACCTAACCTTACCTGAATATGAAATAATCTCCCACAATCGTGATTAAATTGATATCATTTTCCTCTTTTGTATCTTTGAACAAAAAAAAAAGAATCAGTGAGTTAATTACCTTAAATTTGTTTCAATATATCAGATTAGGAACAATTCAGATTTGAATGAGAAATTGGTGGAGACTGCTATCGAAGGATGCTTTGCTTGATTGTGTAAAAACAGATATTTCTTATGGTGAGAAAAGTAAACACAACTTTCAAAAAAGGACTTGAGGAAGGAAATACTAGAGATATCATCGCAAATAAATGTACTACAACTATTGGAAAAAAAAGTTGGATGGTCATAATATTTTCAAGAAAAATTCAATATTTTTTCATCGTTTAGGATGAATTGCATATCAAAAAGAAGAGAAACTCATAGCCAGACTCTCCCAAGTCATTATCAGCCTGAAAAACTCTCTTCAAATGAAAAATTCAATGAAACTCCTTCGGGCCGCGAGGCCCCTCGAACAGCGAGGACGTCGGCGGTCGCTCACTTCTTCCGCCGCCTCTGTTGCTATCCATTTCATTTATAATTCGGAAGTCTATCAATTTACACTGGAGATCTGGGTTCATTATGATGGGTTTAATTAAGTAATTAGCCACGAGCGAATCTGAGGGTGGAGAATTTCAAACCTCTCAAAACGTTATCCCTCAATGAAAAAATCGTTAATTTGTTGCATTATCCAGAACTCCCTAGTGGAAAATAATGAAGTGGAATACGTTGGAACAATACAGTCTAAACGGGTTATTTAAACATTGGTAATTCAACATCCGACAAATTATTCATTAGACTCACAACGTTAACTTCGTGCTCTATCCTACCCCATTATATTCCGAAAATATTGTTACATTCCCTGTTCGTCTGCACTGCCGACGGACAATATCTGAGAGTTGCAATTTTAATGACGTCTCCTCCGACGGTCCCGAGCTAGAGCAGATCACAGCCGTCTTTATTAGAAGCCTGGAACGAGAGAAAACTGGCAACGTTGGACGGAGAGATATGGAACTCGGGGGCTTCGCATAATCGAGTTTTCAGTTCAACAAGTCGTAATAGGTTACGCACGTGTTTTTGTTGGTATTTGTGTTTTTGTGAATTAAATAAGTGTAATAAAGTTCAAACTGAAGTGTAATAGTGATTTAAGTGAAGTGAAAGTGTTGTTTTCAGTAATTTTGGTGGGTATATTTGAGATCATCTACTGAAAATCAAGATGGTACGATCGTGTTGTGTTCCAAATTGTAGAAGCAATTATTCGTATCACAAAGATAGGAATTATGTAAGTTGTTTTAAATTTCCCAAAAATGAAGAGCTGAAGCTTCTATGGATGAAAGCTATCCCAAGAAAAGATTTTATTCCGACCTCTTCTAGTTCAGTTTGCGAGAAACATTTCGAAGAAAGTGATATTATTAAGACAGATAAATTTTTAAAGCCAGATGGAACCATTCAATTGTTATCATTAAAATATCCTAAATTAAAAAAAAACGCTATTCCCAAAGTTTTTCCAAATTTACCGAAGTATCTCACAAAATCAACTCCAAAACCGAGGACCGATCCTCAGCTTAGAAAAAATGAAATCATTTCTCGGCAGAATAATGAAATAGAAGCCTTTTTGAGTTCGGACATGATTAAAGATTTCGATGACCTAATCAATAATTATTCAATCAAAATTGATGTATCAGGATGGGAGATTAAGAAATTCGATGAAAAGATTCATTTTTATATAATTAATTTCGAAAAATCATTATCTGTGGATGTTTCAGTTCAAATAGATAGAGACCTTAGATTAAAATTATTTATTAAAAATATTCAGATCTCTCAAAATGATTTAAAATGGATTCTTCCGTACGATCTAACACTTAGTAGGTGGTCTCAACTTACAAATTTACTTTCTCGTTATAAAAATGTAAATAATGAAGATGCTGTACCTGAAGAATTTATGTTAGATTTATTGAAAAGTTCTTTAGCTTCCTTAGAGTTATTTTTAGCTGATAGAAATAATGAAAATTTTGACAAATTCAGACAGGTAGAAATCATTACAGACCAATTACGACAGGTCATAGCAAAAAGAATTAAATACTCATCAAGTACTATAATTATGTCATTTATATTATTTTCACAGTCATCTTCATGTTATGAATTAATGAGAAAATTTTTTATTTTGCCTTCTAAAAGGTATTTGAGATCAATTTCTTCGTCATTAGAAATATCCCCTAATTCTGACAGTGGAAATAAAAACTATCTCTCAAATGTATCTCATAACTTGCCATTATTGGATCGTGTAGTAGTTCTTTTAGTTGATGAAATTTATATCAGTTCCCGTCTAGATTATAGATCAAAAAATATTATTGGTAGCGCAATTAATTCTTCCAACGATTTAGCTAAAACGGTACTATCATACATGATAAGTTCAGCTTTTGGAAATATAAAAGAAATAGTGAAATTGTTACCGGTTCAGAAAATAAAAGGTACGGAAATGGTAGACATAACCCAAAATATTATTTCTTTCGTTCAAAATTGTGGTTTTGAAGTTTTGGCCGTAATAACGGATAATCATTCGATTAACAGAGTAATGTTCAACAAATTTTCTGATTCATTCAAAATTAAAAATCCGAACGACGATGAAAAACGAATTTTCTTGACTTTTGATCCAGTGCACATATTCAAAAACATTTGGAAAAATTGGTTGAATCTAAAAAACGTTGATAAAACTTTTACGTTTTGCGATTGGGATGACTTAGAAACGGTTCGATATGCGAAATTTCAAAATTTAATCGATATCTATGAAAAAGAAAGAAACGCTCTTGTAAAACAAGCTTTCAAACTCAACCACAAGTCTCTCTTCCCCTCAGTCTTCGAAAGACAAAAAGTCATATTAGCAGATAATATTTTTCATTATTCCACAATATCTGCCTTGAAGACCAATTCAATGAACGATACGGCTCAGTTTGTCGAAATATTCAGAAAGTGGTGGGATATATTCAATACAAATTCATATATGAAGGGTATAATAAAAAGGAATGAATTTTCAACGCCTTTCGAGAAGGATAGTTTCGAAAATGACGTGAAATTAAATTTTTTGAAAAAATTCATTATTTGGCTGGATAGGTGGCATAAACTTTCGGGATTTAATGGAAAACTTTCAAAAGAAACATATGCTGCTATTCGACAATCCACAATAGTTCTGATAGAAATGGTCGAATATTCTTTCAAAATTTATAGGGAATTGAAGTACATATTAGCGGGAAAATTTAGCACCGACAATTTAGAAAAAAGGTTCGGTTTATATAGATCGCTTTCAGGGTGTAATTATAATGTTTCTTTCGATGACATTTTAGGAGCAGAAAAAAAAATTAGAATCAAGAAAGTTTTCAAACGATCGGAAAAAATGTATACACTTAAGGAAATTAAAGAAAATTTCAACTCCGAGGACTTCATATGCGAGGAAAAATATTCGGACGATAATAGCAAAATAATTTCAGATTTTTTGTTCATTTTAGATTCAGATTATCTCCAAAATAGTGACATAGATAATTCCGCAAAAATTTATGTTTCAGGCTATGCTGCGCATTCAATTTCTAAAAAACTTTCATGTCACGAGTGTATTTCATTAATTAGGGCAGCAAAGGGAATCAAAATTAATAATGAATATTTCGACAATCTGCAAAGAAACGGCTTGTCAATCGCCACCGAATCAGTTAATTTCATATTTGTTCATATGTGTTCGATTTTGGAATTCATTTTAAATGATGAATCAACTTTATCAAGATTTCTACATATTTCAAATCAAAAAATGATTTTATGCGAACTTACTATTCGTAGCATTGAATTGGACTTCTTTTATTCAGAATTTACAGAAACTTGTAGTTGTGGTTCGAATGCAAAAAACATTTTAAATTCACTCTGCTCCATTTTCGCGAATTTACTGCTCAAAAATTATGTGAAAAATAGAAATAATGATTCAAAAGTCGAGCAAATGGAGAAGAAAAGAAAACATTTAGGAGATAGCAAAAAAAAACCATTGAAGAATAAAAAATTATTCACTTTGTTATGAGTTTTTCGAAATTTTCATTACTTAATATATTTCTATGTTTATTTATTTATTTGTTATGTTTGAGAGTTTATATTTATGTTGAGAATTTTATTTGAGTTTTTTTTTTTGGCAAGAGATGACCTTACACCTTCCCGTGGTTCTTGCTGAACAATAAATTGAATAAAAATTCAGAGAAATATCATTTCAATTTCAACTTTATCATGAGATTATTGTGCAAAACTAACTGAGATATTCAATTTATTGACTAAGTAGGGTCTTATGTTCATTTTTCTTCCAGCAAAAAATTAATTTGATGACTTGACTAGTGATTTGAATGTGAAATAATATTATATCTCGCGCTATCGCTCCGCACTAGTATACCTACCATTTACGTTCGGATGCGACGATGCCAGACTTCGTTCCAGGCTATCTATAAAGACGGCTGTGAGCAGATTAGGTACCTCCACGCTCACTGAAACGTTGCAAGGGCTTTGTGTTATTCCCTACGGAGCTGGCGCGATGATTTTGCACATTATTCCACTTATTTCTGCTCGAATTCTGTTTGACACTAGAAATTGCGTTGATGTACAAGTCGAGTGGATGATGCTCGCGAGACGACGAATCCCTTCGTTATATTTAATTGTCGTGCGAAAATCGGTCCTAGAAATGATTAAATGAATCGCGGATGCACGAAAAGGCCCTATATCAAAGAACAGAGAACTGCAGTTGCAGGAGGAGGATGATACAGGAGCGAACTCTAACCCCAACCAAACTCGCCACATCCTATCAGCTTCAATTGGAAAATCAGGGTTTTGGCGATCGATCCCTCATTTCGTCGAAATTAACTGAGCAATGCTTCGAACGTCCTTGTTTTACAGATAAGCTGAAACGTGAGATCAACATAGAAGTGTGCAAGAGACTCGTTCAGCAAGCTGCCTTCTTGGCGGACCTCCCAACGAAAGTTTTGGGAGATGTACTGACGCATCTGAAATCCGAAGTGTTTTTACCGAACGACATCATCATCAGAGCTGGGGCACCTGGAGATTGCATGTATTTTCTTTCGAGTGGAACTGTTTTGATAACTACCCCTTCCGGGAAAGAGGTTAGTGTTGTTTGGTTATATGTCACCCCAGTATATCCCGATAGCATAATTGATCAAACGTACAATAGAATAGCTAATATGATTTCCACTACATTGGGTTGAATTCCACGACACGTGTTTCGATGGGAAGCATCATTTTCAGGTGGTTAAGGTTTAATTAAATTAATTCTCTGAACTGTAAAGCTACCTACTAATACAAACTAATGTTATCACTAGGTGGGGGTTATGCTCAATCCTATGCGCAACTCCTTGCGTGGAATGAAAATTTAATGATATCTTAATGACGCTTCCAGAAATGAAATTATGCTTATATTACCGCCATTAAGTAAGCAGATCTGTTTTTTCATGATTAAGAGGAGAGATAAAAATTTCAATTCAATAATGGTAAATGGTTCAAGTCTACTTGATCGTTCAATGAGAATACAGACAATTTTTGTTTATTTATCTCAAGGCTCTCCAAAAGGTTCAATTTTTTGAGCGCTCGTACTACTTACACGAGGGCTATATCATTTCGTCAGGATGTCTGTATTTTTCGAATTTTGAGCCGAAAATGGTCTCAATCGAATATGTTCGACACACTGATGACGAATCCGTCGGAAAATTCGAGTCTGTCCGTCCGGCCGTCCGTAAGCACGATAACTCTCGAACGGAACAACCTAGACTCGAAATTTCCAGTGTGGGTTCAGTTCCCGAATGCCTCGGTTGAGTTTGTTAATGGGCCAAATTCCACCAGGGGTTCCGTAAATATGGCCGTTCGAAGTTTTGTTCTCCTGATAACTTGAGAACTACATATTTGATCGAGATGAAATTTTGCACTCAAATGGAGAATGAGGTGTTCAAGCTTCTTGTTAGATTTTGTCCAGATCGCATGACCAGAACCATAGAAACCATAGAAAATTGTAACTTTTGAACGGAAACGCCTAGGGACTCGAAATTTTCAGGATAGTTGTGGATCTCGAATGTCGTGATCACGTCCATCTATGAGGAAAATTTTTGCTGGGGGTTCTGTGAATATGGTCGTTTGAAATTTAGTTTTCTCGATAATTTCAAAACTACAGATTCGATCGTGACGAAATTTTGTATACTAATGGAGAATGATATATTCAAGCTACATTTCTCCAGATCGCATGACCAGAACCATAGAAACCATAGAAAATCATAACTTTCAAACGGAATGATGGGGACTTGAAATTTTCAGGATAGGTGTGGATTTGAAATGTCGCGTTCACGTTTATCAATGAGCAGAATTCTACTAGGGGTTACGTAAATAAGGTCGTTTGAAATTTTGTTTTCTCGATAATTACGGATTCGTTCGAGATTAAATTTTGTATTTCGATCGAGAATGATATAATCAAGCAACATTTTGTCCAGATCACATGACCAGGACCATAGAAACTATAGAAGATTATAACTTCCGAAGGAAAAGGCCTAGGAACTTGATATTTTCAGGGTAGGTTCGGATCGCGAATGTCGCGGTCACGTTCATCAATAAGCAAAATTGGACTAGGGGTTCCGAAAATATGGCCGTTCAAAATATTTTTTTCCTGATCATTTCGAAACTACCGATTGGATTGGGATGAAATTTTACCTAGCTGAAGAATAATGTATTCAAACTACGTTTTTGTCCAGATCGCATCACCAAGACCATAGATACCATAGAAAATTCTAGCTAATTTTCGACAAAAAAATTGGTCGCCTAAAGCACTGACGTGAAGTCTGGAGTTTCGCCCAAGTTTGAGAATTTTCTTGACAGCAGTCGAAAATTCCTTCAATTGATTTCTAAAACTGGAGATTGCGAATCTATCTACAAGGTGGTACGAGCGCTCAAAAGCTCCTGACTTCAAGGCAGTGATTTATAATTTTTGTACTCAAATCTGTTAATTCAGAGCTTGGCCATGCAAAATTTTGATTATTTCTTCACGCAGCTTGTTACAACACTGGGTGCTGGGGGTTAAGAAAACGAAGGAGTTGCACAGGAAGTTATAAAATTCAAAATTTCAGCAAAAGACAAGACGAAATATCACGGAAGGGCCAAAAATCAGGACCGCATTTCAAAAAAATTACATATAATATGAATTCGTTCGTTCGCTACTCGCTTGTAACGAGTGTGCCATCCAAAGTGAAAATTGAATTCTTCAGATTAACCTATGTATTTTTTCATGGCAATAACAACATTTCTTTTAGTGGTGTAAAAAATATACATTTTTAGGCTTGAAAGATTAACCCCGATATTCTGAGTACTGTCCTGAAAATATTGATATTTTGTGAGCCATTCAAAAGGACATTCTGAAGTGAACAGACTCATGAAAATTGATCGAAATCGGACCACAGATTCCAAAGTTATGGCTATCGAAAATTTTTTCCAAAATCCATAAATCACCCTGTATCTCCTGACTAATAGCCTTAGGACACAAAACAAGCTACTTTTCTGAAAGGTCTGGATGACCTGCATTCACCGCCAGAGTATTGGCAACCACTCAGGAAACAACCTGTAGATCCGCAACAGGGAGAATATAAGTCCTATTGTTGTAAACGTGGTAGGTGTGACGATTCACATCTGAATCGTCGATCGAAAATTGGAAGTGTCCTGAAGAATTGAGATGATTGCAATTCAAAAAATTTAAATAAAAAAAATGCATCACAAAATAGCACTTGAATACACACAGGAAGTATCCTAAATTACAACGATGCTCTACGGTAGAACTAACCGTACACTTCCAGTGAAATTCCAAGGAAAAAAATGTCGACTACACATGGAAATTACTCCCAGAACCCCGTGGTTAATTCAATATAAACTGCAAGAAAGTCCAGTTGAATACTAGGTAACTGCAGGAAATTCCTATAAAGCTCAGGTTATAAGCTTCGAATGGAACTAACTACTACTGTGATGTATGAACGATACTTCTCTGATTCAACGGAAAATTCCTGTTAAACCGATACTACAGTGCTATTATAAGTGAAGCAGTTCCTGTTTTAGTTCAGTGTTACTGACCGGAAATTCTTGTAGAAACTGAAGTTTGAAGCTTGGAATACAACTATCTAGTTTGTTCATTGAACAGGAAATTCCTGTAAATAGTCACGCATATTCCGGTTTTCGTCACGGTATTATTTTCCTGTTCAAATGCAAACTGCAGTTTGGTTGCATCAACTAATGTGAAACTCGTTATTTTCAGAGGAAATGTACAGAGAAAATCAACAAATATTGCTGCTATCGCTTATAACTATAGGGGAAAGTTCCTGTAAAAGTAAAAGAATTTCTGTTTTATATCATGTAAAATTTCTTTGAGTGCATGATTCGCTTTCTGACGCCTTTCGATTCAAATTAATGATGCACGTTATAAGTCAAAATGGTTAGGTACTAATATATTTCGAATGTAAACGTGCAAATGTCGAATGTATAAAAGTGACGATAATTCGATTCAATTGTAAAACCTCTTGAAAACGTAAGTAATTCTTCAAATCCCTTTATAATCAAAAATCATCCAACTTTATTCTGACAAATTCTCACTTCATCAAGAGTTGAGCAGAAAATTCGAGTGTCTCATTTTGTCCGCAACATATTGACGTTGAACAAAAATAAAACTAAAAAAATTCACCGAACAATAATTGTGCAACCGATGTCCGATGTCCCGAGCCATTTATTGGAACTTCCATCCATTGTACGCTGATATTGTTGGACACAGTGCTTTTTCCACCACTCCATTCGGGGTTGGATAATAATAAGGTTTGGACCGTTCAAACTAACAATGAATGATTGGATCTAAGAATAGGGTTGTCGGTTTTCGGTCATCCATTCAAATAAGAACATCGACAATTATTGGCTCAAGTAATATTTTATCCACAATAATTAAAAGTTCGTGGTTTACTGTATTTTCCCTGAAAACTACAACTGAAATAAAACAGAAAATAGAAAAACTACTGCTGATAGTGTACCAAATCCTTTTTCGACCGAGTCCCAAAAAACCTCTGCTGATAGAGTCCCAAAAACTTTTTTCGACCAAGTCCCACAAACCACTCCTGAGTGTCCCAGAAACCACTTTATTTCGACTCAATAAAATGTTCAACCCTACGATTCCAGGAGGTTCAAGATGATGTTTTCGTTATCGTTGAACCCATCACCATCACGAATTAAGCAGCCAAGTGTTTGGATGGAAAATTTCACATCCTACCACCACTGCCGGAAATTTGAGAGGTGATTGGTTTCAGACCAATAACTGTCAATGTTTGGTTCACGAACCGCCTCAAAAAGATACTTTCTATTATCTTCTAGGCGTTCTCACGACTTCGTTTTTTTATGTATCGACTTGAATTAATACTGTATGTACCGAAATTTTATTAAATCTTCCAATTCATTACAATATAGAAAACGAGGTATTAATTATTTCGATACCCCAGGGCTTCATCAACATGTTCAGGATAAAAACATATCTGTGTATGTCGAATTTAGAATTATTCTTCCATCTTTCCAAAAGAGAGCTCAAATGCTGCAGTCGTTTTCAATAAATTGTTGAAGCAACGAACCCTCGATCGAAAGAATGCGGCGTTGACAATTCCTCGTGCACGGCTCGTGACTGTACTAGCCAACGACCGTGCGAAAAAACCGATCACAGGATTTTTAGATTCGCTTCAACGTAATCCAGTTTTCCGCGAATTTCGCCCACCCATCATTCACTCCGAATTCGGACGTACAAAAAAGCCGTAGAGCACATCGCCAACAATTTCCAGAAGAAGCCGTTCGGAGCAGATTGCGACGCTGTTAGATTTGCAAAATCACCGAATCCAATTCTTTTCCCGGTTGAATCGGATTTATATTGGATGTAATTTACCATACATCACCCCTAAACGGCAGGAGGAAACATCCACTAGTATATCTCTTCCAGTGTAGGTAAACAATGCGTCCTAGAAAGGGGCAGATGGATTCCGGGATTTTGGAACGAATCCTGGAAATTCCAATTTCCTGTGCTGGTTCGATTACGTCGAATCCGAAAAGTGTTATCGCGTCCGATGAATTGGAAGGTAAATAGTTTTGGAAATGAAGGGTGGTTCGTTTGGTGGTTTTTTCATTGTGGGGCAGAATTTTCTCGAAAATTTCACGCCAATAAAACGGAAACAACTAATTATTTCTTCGAAAATCTTCACAACAAACTCGAAATTTTATCCACCAATACCTACCTGTACTTGAAGGTGAATTCTTGGGTTGATATAATTCGAGTCTTGCAAAAACAAATAAAATTAAAAAAAACGGTGAAAGGAAAACAATAACTGTACTCCGCGTCCGAACAATAAATCCCACCCGAAATTAAAAACCAACACTACAATACGCCCTCCTGTCCCGTTTCTCGTTTTGCGTTCAAATATTGCATCAATTTTTTTTTGTGACGAGATTTAACTGCACTGGGAGGGAGCACGAACCACGGTTTTTTTTTCAGCGATGCTGTTTATCTTTTATTCCCCTCCGAGTGGTTTTATTGGGTCATCCGACAGGCGATAACGTACACCTCGAAAAGTTGCGTGTTTCTTTCTGTTATGTTCGCGAACGATGACTTGTTTCAATCCACGCTGTAGATTTCATTTCAATATAAATTTCGAACGAAACGAATTTATTTCGAATTGGATCAAGTTATGTAAATCCCCTTCCATTATGGTATTTCCGATTTACCTTGAAAAAGGTCTGTTTTATCGTATTCAACTCATATCTGCTGCTGAATTACCTGATAACCTCTTTCTGTATCGTGATAATTCTTTGTTTAATAACTTTTTTGAATCTTCGAAAACCTATGAAAACAACCTGGCATAATTGCAAGAGCATCCAGGGCCAAATCTAGATACTATTGCGCCTGTGGCAATATATTAGACAGCGCCCCCCCATTTGCGTAGTTTTTTTTATCCATCATATTTTCTTATAGTATTTTTTTTTCTTGATGCTAGTCATATATTTCCGTAAGAGTTCCAAAATAATACACATTTTATGGAAAAATGTTTCCATTAAAAACATTGATTTACACATTTTACATGAAATGCATAAAAATAAAACAAATTCTGAAAAAACAAAATGAAAAATTCATATTAATGTAATAAATACGATACGATAAACATTTATCTCAAAAAATCGATCAACACAATCTCTGCAAAAAAAAATTCGTAAACTTAGCTTACAAATACTATTTCAAAACCCTTCGAAACACGTACTTATATTTTCGTACAGGGTCCGATGTTACGATATTCAAGAAGTCCATACGTTAAGTATAAAAAAATCACTAGAATAATCTTTGCCAGATGAGATTGAAGATTCAATGATAACTATGAAAAGTAACACTAAAATTTGAGTTTTATTAGATATCATTCAAAAAAAGACGATCTGAGAAGTGAGAACTCATGTTTGAAAATCCATATTTTCCGCAATGCACCAAACATATTCCTTCTTGAATTGAAAGGAAAAATATTATTATGTTGAAATACGAATAATTGAATATATCCGATGCCAGAATAATGTCATAACAATAACAAGTACTTGGTACAACTCACCCTCAATGGCACAATTTATAATGCTCGAATCCAAAAGCACAATGGCACAAAAAAGTCAGAATATAAAAAAAACTCAAAACTTATAACACTTCAAATCTGGATACACACTGAACGAACATTAAAGTTTAAATTTTTGGCTCTTCTTTCCACAATTGAAAGAAATCAATATTTATGTAGAATAGAATAAGTTTCCCAAATTTTTCTCCCACTTCTTGAGCTCAAAACTCTGATTGGTGAATTTTTGGCGATACAAATCGTTTTTGAAATACCACAGATGTGGCCTAAAATCTAAACAAATCGATCATTATGAACCATCATCATTAAAGAAGCCGCCCTTCAAAACAAGCTGGATGCGATAAGGGATGTAGTGTAAACAACTCATAAAAGGGCTGTGCTTGGAATCGCATGACGATATTGCCGATTGTAATATTTATGATCAGAGTGTGGCATCTTTGAAATTTTTTTATAACAATTGGACCATATTTCTCGTTTCTCTGACCTTATTGAATTCTCTTTCTGCACTTTGAATATCAATGTTTCGAAATGTTGTGATCGAATGACTTACTTACGTAACCGTGTTGTCATCTTTCGAATTAATTTTTTTTCCTTGGCGCTTCTATTTTTATATTTTTGATATTTTTGGCGCCCCTTCGGACCTTGCGCCCGTGGCATGTGCCACGCCCTAGATACGGCCCTGAGAGCATCTATTTCGTCGCGTTATCGACGATTTTTCGATATCTTAAATTTTTTTGATGTTTCCGGTTTTTGACGTTTTGAGTCATTTGTTCACAAAAATTTACGCTTTTCAGGATCCCGGATTGCGGAAATAGTTAAATGGTTGAAAAACATTTTGGGTTCTCCGAGAATTGATCTCATTTCGTCGTTATTTTACAATTACAAAGGTTTCGATATGAGCGTTCGTCTCCTTCGATAGTGAGTTGTTCTGTTCAATCGTATTCACCTCATTTCTGGTGCTGAAATTACCTGAAGATAACCTCTTTCTGTATCGTGATAATTTTTTGGCTGATAACGTTTCAGAATCTTCGAAAACCTATAAGAACGACGTGGGTTTATTGCAAAGAGGATCTATTCCATCGTGTTTTCGACGATTTTTCATCTTCTTTCATTTTCCTAATGTTTCCGGTCGAAAGGAAAGATGACAGATGGCTTATGGGCTACCCTGAAGGCGGGGTCTACCATTAATTTTGACGTCTCAAGTCCTCTGTTCACAAAAATGTACTGTCTTCAGGATCCTGGATTGCGAAAATTGTATTGGGAAAAAAACATTCGAATGGTAAGATCTACGAAACTCTTCGGCGAAAATTTCAAAACACTCCTCTTCCTTCTATTCGAGCATTACTCCATAAGTTTCGCAACAGGGGATTCGGATGACCCACCCAATAGGAGAGTTTGACCTCCAATATCGCATATCTCACATATGACTCGACGCCAGGACAATGTTGTCAACTCATTGACCCTCCTCTTCGATATTATTATCTCCGAAAACCATATTTCAATCGAAAAATCCGCAAACGAGTAGGGAAAAGCCCTTCTGGTCAACGGCCACCGGGGACTATTTCACGCAGCAAGGTTTTCGTGCAGCCATAATTGACTGTTATGCCCCTTCGTTACGTCGCGGAAAGATCCGCAGCACAACAATGGGGCACTTCGAAAAACGTCTCAATACGAAACGATGCTCAGACACGGCCGGATTTATTCTACCTCAATTAATGGACGTCAAAAACAGCCACGTCCTCATAAATTTCGGGTTCAATGGGCCCAACCCAGTTTACATAGAATAATGTTGGAGGTCTTCCCGAATTTTCTCTGAAAGCCAGCGGGAATTTGAATTCTGAGGGGTTCGAGCCAATCGATTTTTTTCCGTTGGTTTCGATATGAGCGTTCGTCTTCTTCGATAGTATACTGAGTTGTTCTCGTTATAAGTGCGCGAAAGATATTTTTTATCAGGCTCACCTTTCTCTGGATAGAATTTCGATTTAAGTTATCAGTGTATCTCAGTATATGTGTATCTCTGTATTTCTGTTGCTGTGTATCTCTGTAGCTTTGTATCTTTGTAGCTGTGTTTCTCTGTATCTTAGTATCTGTATATCTCTGTTTTTGTGTATCTCTGTATCTGAGTATGTCTGAACATGAGCATTGGGAATTTCCTTATCCGCATTGAAGGGTGATTCAATAAAAAAACGTCTTTATACTATTTTCACTTCAAAATTTTTCAAATTATCTAAATTGATACGTCGACCTGTAATTCACACACAAATTAAAATGATTAATTGTCGACGATTATATTTTTCCATCATCAAATCGCGGTTATTATTATTCCCAATGTAAAAATTTTCGATAAAACACGAACAAGGAATTGTCCAAATCTGTTTTGAAAGTATTGACATTTGAAAAAACATTCACAAGGAAAAAAATTATTAATTATCTACGATCCTATTTTCTCATCATCAAATCGCAGTAATTATTATCTAAAATGTAGAAACTTTTTATAAAATTAACGAAAAAATTCGAAACAGACAAGACCTTATCCAAATATGTTTTGAAAGTGTTGAGATTTGAAAAAAATTTCACACACGAAATTAAATGATCAATTGTTGACGATTCCATTTTGCTATCATCAAATCGCGGTAATTATTATCTACAATGTAGAAACTTTCTAAAAAATGAACACAAACAAGAACTTGTCCAAATCTGTTTTGAAAGTATTGTGATTTGAAAAAAATGTACACCCGAAATAAAGTGATTAATTGTTGACGATTCTATTTTGTCATCAAAAATCTCGGTAATTATTATCTACAATGTAAAAACTTTTGATGAACTAAACGAAAAAAATTAACACAAACAAGAACTTGTCCAAATCTGTTTTGAAAGTACTGTGATTCGAAAAAAATTTCACACAAAAAATAAAATAATTAATTGTTGACGATTCTATTTTGCCATCATCAAACCGTGGTAATTATTATCTACAATGTAAAAACTTTTTATGAAAGGATCACAAACAAGAACTTGTCCAAATTTGTTTTGAAAGTATTGAGATTTGAAAAATTTTAGGAACAAATAAAAATGATTTATTGTCGACGATTCTATTTTCTCATCATCGAATCGGGTAATTATTATTTCCAATGTAGAAACTTTTGATAAACTGAACGAACAAATGGACACAAACAAGAACTTATCCAAATCTGTTTTGAAAGTACTGAGATTTGAAGAAAATTTCACACAAAAAATTAAATAATTAATTATTGACGATTCTTTTTTGCCATCATCAAACCGTGGTAATTGTTATCTACAATGTAAAGACTTTTTATGAAAGGAACACAAACAAGAACTTGTCCAAATTTGTTTTGAAAGTATTGAGATTTGAAATAAAATTCAGGAACAAATAAAAATGATTAATTGTCGACGATTCTATTTTCTCATCATCGAATCGCGGTTATTATTATTTCCAATGTAGAAACTTTTGATAAACTGAACGAACAAATGGACACAAACAAGAACTTGTCCAAATATTTTTTGAAAGTAATGAGATTTGAAGAAAATTTCACACAAAAAATTAAATAATTAATTATTGACGATTTTTTTTTGCCATCATCAAATCGTGGTAATTATTATCTACAATGTAAAAATTTTTTATGAAAGGAACACAAACAAGAACTTGTCCAAATTTGTTTTGAAAGTATTGAGATTTGAAATAAAATTCAGGAACAAATAAAAATGATTAATTGTCGATGATTCTATTTTCTCATCATCGAATCGCGGTAATTATTATTTCCAATGTAGAAACTTTTGATGAACTGAACGAAAAAATGAACACAAACAAGAACTTGTCCAAATGTGTTTTGAAGGTACCGTGAATTGAAAAAAATTTCACACAAAAAATAAAATGATTAATTGTTGACGATTCTATTTTGCCATCATCGAATCGCGGTAATTATTATCTATAATGTGAAATTTTTTTATGGAAGGCCCACAAACAAGAACTTGTCCAAATCTGTTTTGAAAGTACTGTGATTTGAAAAAAATTTCACACAAAAAATAAAATGATTAATTGTTGACGATCCTATTTTGCCATCATCAAATCGCGGTAATTATTATCTACAATGTGAAATCTTTTTATGAAAGGAACACAAACAAGAACTTGTCCAAATCTGTTTTGAAAGTACTGTGATTTGAAAAAAATTTCACACAAAAAATAAAATGATTAATTGTTTACGATTCTATTTTGCCATCATCGAATCGCGGTAATTATTATCTACAATGTGAAAACTTTTCATGAAAGGAACACAAACAAGAACTTGATGTCCAAATATGTTCTGAAAGTATTGAGATTTGAAAAAATTTCAGGAACAAATAAAAATGATTAATCGTCGACGATTCTATTTTCTCATCATTGAAACGCGGTAATTATTATTTCCAATGTAGAAACTTTTGATAAACTGATTGAAAAAATGCACACAAACAAGAACTTGTCCAAATCTGTTTTGAAAGTACTGTGATTTGAAAAAAATTTCACACAAAAAATAAAATGATTAATTGTTGACGATTCTATTTTCTCATCATCAACTCGCAGTAAATAATCTAAAATATAGAAACTTCTTATAAAATGATCGAAAAAATTGAACACAAAAATTAATTGTCCAAATCTGTTTTGAAAGTAAATATTGAGATTCGAAAAAAATGTTAACACACAAATAAGAATGAATAATTATCGACGATTAAATTTTGTCATCTTCAAATCGCAGTTATTTTTATCTACAATGTAGAACGTTTGAAGAAATGATCTTAAAAATTTAACACAAACAAGAACTTGTTCAAATCTGTTTTGAAATTATTGAGATTCGAAAAAAAGTTTAGACCCAAATAAAAATGAAAAATGGATGACGATTCTGTTTTCTCATCTTCAAATCGCAGTAATTTTTATCTACAATGTAAACACTTTTGATGAAATGATCGAAAAAATTCAACGAAAACAACAACATTTCCAAATCTGTTTTGAAAGTATTTTAATTTAAAAAATTGTCGAAGACCTCATTTTCTCATCATCCACTCGCAGTAAAAAATCTGAAATATAGAAACTTCTTATAAAATGATCGAACACAAAAGATTAATTGTCCAAATCTGTTTTGAAAGTACATATCGAGATTCGAAAAAAAAGTTAACACACAAATAAAAATGAATAATTGTCGACGATTCTATTTGCTCATCTTCAAATCGCAGTTATTTTTCTCTACAATGTAAAACTTTCGATGAAACGATCGAAAAAGTCGAACACAAACAAGAACTTGTTCAAATCTGTTTTGAAAGTATGTATTGAGGTTTGAAAAAAAGTTAAGACACAAATAAAAATGAAAAATGGTCGACAAGTCTGTTTTCTTATCGTCAAATCGCAGTAATTTTCATCTACAATGTGAACACTTTTGATGAAATGATCGAAAAAATTGAACACAAACAAGAACTAGTCCAAATCTGTTTTGGAAGTACAGACTAGCAAAAAATTTCATACACAAAAAACATAATTAACTTTCGACGTTTCGATTTTCTCATCATCAAATGAAGTTATGACATATAGAGAACAAATAATGCGTGGAAACAAAATCTTTCAGTTCCACTTAGTACACCTTTATAGTATAGTGAATTTATACCTTCAGTGGTTGTTCTGTCTATTCTTTTTTGGTGAATATTCCATATTCCTGAAAGAAAAACGAAAACAAATTTATTTCTGAATGAAAGTAATATCGTCCAAAAAATTCTCAAATGAACGGTTTCGAAAAGTATCAACAATTCAAAATGTGCAGATAATGAACTTGTATACTTTAATATTGAAGCATTCATCAATAGATCAAAATACGTTCAGCTTTGGATCTCCCTTCCATATTCACACTAGCTAGATTCCACCCCTCAATCTCTCAGAAACATTATTAATGGTTTCCATCATCAGAAAAAATCACCAAAATCCATCTTCATTCCCAACTTTCATTCCAGGTGTGCCATCTCCAAGACGGAGCTTATTTCGGTGAAATTGCCATGGTATCCAAAGGAACTAAAAGGATAGCTAATGTGATAGCTCTGGAAATATGCGAGACGTACAGGTTAGACAAGAAAATGTTCAAGAAGAGTATTAAGAAATATCCCGAGTGCGTGAAGGTGATACAAGCTTTGGCGGAGATGAGACATCAGGAGACAAGCGCCTTGGAGGAAATGCACAAGGAGGAATTATTCCATAAAACTTATATTGGAGAGAATGAAACTTTGGAAAATTCAAGTTGAATATATTTGAATGAAGTGTTAAGCTGAACGTTGATTGTTGAGTAAACCAATTCATTGATATGAAATATAAAATGTTTATTGTTTCAGTTATGTTCATTGTCTTCAGAACTTGAACTATTTCAAATGTTCGAATTATTATCTTCAATAAACTGCCAACTTCAACGCGTGTTAATCGAAATCAATTGATGAGATCCATCATACCCCGAAGACTTCTCGATGTTTCTTCCCTCTCCGGAGGAACAACTCCCTCAAATTAGAGAATCATTTCGGTAATAGCCTCGAAACTTCTGGAGAGCCCCTAATTGCTCTACCTGGGATCCTTCCCAACTCAGCAGTTCTCATAATGTTACCATGGAGCCTTAAAAATCAATTTGTCCGAAGTTAATTGGCTGATTCAACTTTCCACCGTTACAGAACCCATTATCAAAAAACTCTTTTCGTGAGCCACAAATTATTCAATAGATATTCCTCAGCAGTCAAACTGAGCGTTGGGGAAAGTTCAGAACAAATTATAAAGAACTAACTCCGTGTATTTTCCAAGTTGTAATTAATTGTGAGAATTAATCGGGATAATAGTTTACCAGTTTTCTGAAGTTATTATTTAATAACTGTCAGCACATGATTTTTCCTGTTGTGTCATGTTGGAAATAAATTGATTTTGTTAAGTTTCTTCATGAACCACTTCCTATAACGTTACAAAATGTGAAAAATCCTCAAATACTGAATCTAACCAATTTAACGAATATGTGGAATTCAGAACATTAATTCATACACTGTAAATAATGGACTCAAAATAAATAATTGCATTGGATAGAAATATTCTGGGAAAATACTGTAACGTCAACTAAAACTATTATTAGGAACAAATTAAATAAACAGTACAAAGTGGCCACTCTCTTGAAGTTGAATTTTATAGCTGAGAATATGTTTAGCAACAGTTTTATGTCGGAATATCCAGGGGTAGATTGATGGAATATTTCAGATATGTTTTATGTGATTAATAAATCTTATGAAAGCATGCATTCATAATTTTATGCGTGTTTATTGGAGGAAGTGGTTATTAAATTTAGGAAAAGAGATTATATTTTGTGATTTATGCTTATCGTTATTAGGGAATATATTCAGCCAATGTTCATAGGATAAGGTTTTATGTTTATGAATGAGATTAGAAATTTATTATGGGTGAGGATCCACCAGAAAATATCGTGAAATATCCTGCACTAGATACCTACTCAAATTGAGGAATCTGAATAGTATGGAACATGAGACATCGAAGAAAAAACTCTTAAGGAGTGTTGAAGATGAAAGAGCTATGGCTCAGATCAGATTAAAAAAAATTATTTCATGATATACACTCATCCAGAAAATAAATAAAAATTATAAAAAGCACTGCCGCGAAGTCAGAAGCTTTTGAGCGCTGGTTCATCCATCTTATAGGAAGATTTGCATTTTCCAGTTTTAGAAACCAATTATTGAAGAAATTTTCGACAGCTGTCAAAAGAATGACAGCTCTTTGTCAATTATGCCGAATCAGCTGTTACAGAAATATGAGGATTTCAAATTTTTTTTATTTCATTACTGAAATTGATGATCCCAGATGAACAGCCATTATAATATTCATTTTTCACATATCCAGAATTGAAAACATTACCAAAGGAAGAAAGAAATTGTTCCATACTACAAAATAAATTGAAAAAATTTTTCAGAAAAAAATGTGGAGGAAAATATTTCTTCATGTGCATTATAAAACACACGAAATTCACATTAGAATGATGGCACTATGTAATAAAATACCCTTGTTGGGTAATGAGGGCAGGCGGCCAACAAGACACACCGAGCGAATGGACCTGACCACCAGAATATGAATTGAATAAATGCAAATATTTCTCTATTTTGTTTGGGCAGCTTCCAAGTATGAATTTGCGTAGATAAGGGGTGTAGACAAAAGATTTGACTTACGAGGTTTGTCCCAGAAGTAAGGCTCCTAACTCCAGTCAGAAAGTCAGGATACAAAAGGAAAGATCCAGAAGAACACGAGATCTAACTCAAATTGAAATTTCATTTTCAGTATATATTCTATAATTCTATATGATATTCAATTTATGTGTATTCCTTCACTTCAAGGGGACTTTATGGGGAAAAAGGTAATTTTTAGAGTAGAACTATTTTTCTTGGGATCTGCAATTTTTTTTTTACGTTAGTATATCCAGTTTTTTTTTTAATTTTCTTAATGTCGAAATGGCATAAAGAATCACGATAATTTTTTCGAAACAGCTTCCTGTTTCATATATGGAAGATGATTTTCCTCTAATAACGGCCTTTACTGGTCTTCATACATCTGAAGTTTGAATTCCAAAACCGAAGGAATTTCGAGGGGCAAAAGCGATTTTGTTTCTGAATTAGCAAACGAGCATGATGAAGAGGGGATTCTTCCTCCAGGTACCCTTCGTGATAAAGGTATTCTTGAAGGCTATATACTATTTATGAGCAATTTTTGGAATGGGAAGCCAATTTTCAATCGACATTATTGTAAATAATTTTTATTTTCGTTCGTATTTCTGCTCCCTTCTTTTTCTTTTCTTTTCGGATTTTATTCTTCAGGTATCTTGATGAATTCTCGAAGAGGAAGAAGGATATTCGTTTTTGATGAAAAAGAAGTCGTTCAATATAAAAATATGTCACAACATTTATACGGAAAATTACGAAAAGCACTGCCGTGAAGGCAGGAGCTTTTGAGCGCTCGTACATGCACCTTGTAGGTAGATTCGCATTTTCCAGTTTTAGAAACCAATTGAAGGAATTTTCGACAGCTGTCACAAAAATTCTGAACCTTAGGCGAAACTCCAGACTTCATGTCAGTGCTTTAGGTGACCAGTTTTTTTCGATAATTCGTTAGAATTTTCTACGGTATCTATGGTCTTGGTGGTGCGATCTGGACAAAATTTCGCACGTAGTTTGAATACATTATTTCTCAGCTAGGTGCAAAATTTCATTTCAATTTTGCTCATTGATGAACGTGGCTGCGATATAAGCGATCCAAACCCACCCTGAAAATTTCAAGTTCCTAGGCCTTTCCGTTCAAAAGTTGAAATTTTCTATGGTTTCTATGGTTCTGGTCATACGATCTGGACAAAATATTGTTTTAATATATCATTCTCGATTGAAATACAAAATTTCATCTCGATCGAATCCGTAGTTTCGAAATTATCGAGAAACCAAAATTTCAAACGACTGTATTCTCGGAACCCCTAGTATAATTCTGCTCATTGATAAACGTGAATGCGACTTTTCAGATCCACACCTATCCTGAAAATTTCAAGTCCCTAGGCCTTTCCGTTCGAAAGTTATGATTTTATATGGTTTCTATGGTTCTGGTCTTGTGATCTGGAGAAATGTAGCTTGAATATATCATTCTCCATTAGTATACAAAATTTCGTCACGATGGAATATGTGGTTTTGAAATTATTTAGTAAACTAAATTTCAAACGACCATATTTACGGAACCCCTAGTATAATTTTGCTCATAGATGCACGTGATCACGACATTCGAGATCCACACCTATCCCAAAAATTTCAAGTCCCTAGGCGTTTCCGTTCAAAAGTTACAATTTTCTATGGTTTCTATGGTTCTGGTCATGCGATCTGGACAAAATTTCGCATGTAGCTTGAACACCTCATTCTCCATCTGGGTGCAAAATTTCATCTTCATCGAATCTGTAGTTTTCAAGTAATCAGGGGAACAAAACTTTGAACGCCCATATTCACGGAACCCCTGGTGGAATTTGGCTCATTAACGAACTTAACCGAGGCTATCGGGCACTGAATCAACACTGAAAATTTCAAGTCTCTAAGTTGTTCAGTTCGAGAGTTATCGTGTATACGGACGGCCGGACGGACGGACAGACTCAAATTTTTCGACGGATTCGTCATCAGTGAGTCGAACATAGTCGATTGAGACCATTCTCGGCTAAAAATTCGAAAAATACAGAAAGCGTGACAAAATGATATAGCCCTCGTGTAAGTAGTACGAGCGCTCAAAAAAAGAGTTTATATTCCTCTGCTAATAACTAGTTTTTCGACACATGCTATATTGTTTGATATTAGAAACTTCCTATTGCTTCTGTATTATCTAGAGTAAATTCTACAGATTTTCTTGTATAAACGATAATTGATAGCCACGCGTTTTAACACTGACATTTTCTTTATAATAATCCTTGGTTTTATGCAATACCCTTCAGAAAATACTAGTTGCATAACTCTATATTATATGCAATTGTTGGGGCTTTAAGCCTATATAACTGTTATTGAAGGGCCAACATCAGTGTCGACATTTTGTTCATTTTTGAGCGCTCGTTCTACTTATACGAGAGCTATATCAGTTCGTCACGATGTCCGTATTTTTCGAATTTCGAGCCGAAAATCGTCTCAATCGATAAATTCGAGTCTGTCCGTCCGGCCGGCCGTAAGCACGATAACTTTCGGAAGGAACGACCTAGAAACTTGAAATTTTCAAGGTTGGTTCGAATCTGGAATGCCGTAGTTGATATCCTTATAGGGAAAAACTCGACTTGAGGTTCCGTAAAATGGCCGTTCGAAATTTTGTTCTCCTGAATACTTCGAAACTACCGATTCGATCGAAATGAAATGTTGTACTCATATGGAGAATGATGTATTCAAGCTACATGGAAATTTAGTCCAGATCGCATGACCAAAACCATAGAAACCATAGAAAATTATAACTTTCGAACGGAATGGCCTAGGGGCTTGAAATTTTCAGGATAGGTGTTGTAATAGATCGGTCCTAGGTTATCATTCAGCGAATAAGGCAGTTTTCGATACTACCAATTTCAGAGTAGATTAGAAAAACACAGTCGAATATTCTGAACACAGCCAAATATTATGTACTCTGTCATTTATTTTTTGATTCGATGGTTTTTGGAGTTTAGGTTAGGAAGTTACTTTTTGTGGGAGATTGACTAGAGTAGGTTACTCTCAGATACTCAGAGATATAAAGCCAAGAACACTGGAAAGGTCTTTGAGCGTTAGTCGTAGATTTCAGCAAATTCAGCCGAAAATGGTCTCAAATGACTATGTTCGCCTCACTGATGACGAATCCGTCGAGAAATTCGAGTCTGTCCGTCCGGCCGTAAGCACGATTACTCTCGAACGGAGAGACTTGAAATCTTCAGTGTAGGTTCAGATCCCAAATGCCTCGGTTAAGTTCGTTAAGAGGCAGAATTCCACGAGGGGTTCCGTAAATAAAGCCATTCAAAGATTTGTTCCCCTGATTACTTGAAAACTACAAATTTGATCGAGATGAAATTTTGCACTCAAATGTAAAATGAGGTGTTCAAACTACTTATGAAATTTTTTCCAGATCGCATCACCAAAACCATAGAAACCATAGAAAATTGTAACTTTCAAACGGAAATCCCTAGGGACTTGAAATTTTCAGGATAGGTGTGGATCTCGAATGTCGTGATCACGTTCATCAATAAGCAGAATTATACTAGGGGTTCCGTAAATACGGTCGTTTGAAATTTTGTTTTCTCGATAATTTCGAAACTACGGATTCGATCGAGATGAAATTTTGTATTTCAAACGAGAATGATATATTAAAGCAATATTTTGTTCAGATCGCATGACCAGAACCATAGAAACCATAGAAAATTGTAACTTTCGAACGGACAGGCCTAGGAACTTGAAATTTTCAAGGTGGGTTTGGATCGCGATTATCCCGGTCAGGTTCATCAATTAGCAAAATTAGACTAGGGGTTCCGTAAATATGCCCGTTCAAAATATTTCTTTCCTGATAGTTTCGAAACTACTGATTGGATTGGAATGACATTTCGCACCTAGCTGAGGAATAATGTAATCAAACTACATACTTTTGTCCTGATCGCATCACCAAGACCATAGAAACTGTAGAAAATTCTAGCGAATTATCGAAAAAAAATTGGTCAGCTGGAGCACTGACATGAAGTCTGGAGTTTCGCCTAAGTTTCAGAATTTTTTTGACAGCTGTCGAAAATTCCTTCAATTGATTTCTAAATTTGGAAAATGCGAATCTACCTACAAGGTGGATGTACGAGCGCTCAAAAGCTCCTGACTTCACGGCAGTGCTTTTCGTAATTTTTATTCTCCGTTTGGACCTAAAGAAAGAGAGAGAGAGAGAGAGAGAGAGAGAGAGAGAGAGAGAGAGAAAAAATTGTATAAATGTATAAGGGGAACCACCCCAGAAGAACCAATAAACTCTTGTTTCTTGGTTCTTACCATTTCGTTTGAATTCCTTAGACTCCCCCACGATATTCCCTAGTACGACGAGAAGATTCTGTGGTTTTTACAAAAGGTGGAGTTCTTCCTAGATTGATCACTGCATTCACTGCGTTGGCCAAAAATAGTTAAGATCAGTTAGCGATCCCGCGTGTTCGTATATTGTAAGTGTTCTGAACTCTCGTTCAGATGAAATAGTCGGTATTTAAAACTGCAAAACGTTACAGTGTGGATCTCGAATCACGGGGCCACGTTCATCAATGAGCAAAATTCGACTAGGGGTTCCGTAAATATGGCCGTTCGAAATATTTTTCACTTCAAATTTCGGAACATTTGCTTGGATTGGAATGAAACTGCATTCAAACTACTTGCGAAATGTTGTCCAGATCGCATCACCAAGACCATAGATATCATAGAAAATTCTAGCGAATTATCGAAAAAAAATTGAAAATACGAACAATTGAAAAACTCAACCAAGTGGCGCTCACTGAATGATCAGTTGACCAATGGTGATAAAAAATCGGGAAAAGTACTGACGTGAAGTCTGGAGATTCGCCACAGTTTGAAATTTTTTATTGCATGCGAATTTACCGATGAGATTACTTTACAGGGAGATAGCTAGCGTCGACACACTCTTCGAAGGGGACAGTACGCATTGGTTCTCCCCCATCGTGGGAAATGGGACTGTTATCTGGAACCTTTCCTGCTTCGTCTTACGGTAGTTGTACGCTTTAGAAGTACTTCACATCACTGGATTCTCGAATCATCATCGATCGAGGAGTTATTAGTGCTGCATCAACTTACGCAACCATATTCCAATATCATATGAGATTTCCCACCAGTCTACCTGTCGCCACCTATCGATATCCTTCACCTTGTTTATTAACTGTATTTGTACGAGTTAAGGAGAGGTTTTTCATCTAGTCTAACTACATTATTCTAGATATTAGCAATATCGAACATTCTCTGCAATCCTGAAAAACAACGTCAAATTTTTCATCAACAAAATTGTACGTCTGCTCCAACAACTCCACCCGTAAATCGCCGGACAATCTGCATAAATATCGAATATGCCGAGAAAACCACTTCAACTGATAGGCGCCTACCCTCCAGTTTTCGCCTGCCATCGTGCCCAAATCTGAAATCCATCATCCTTACGTAACTCAATTACCCAGTGGCCCGGATCTAGCCGAATCATCAGAGGAATTCCGAATCAAATTAAAACAGTTCATTCGATCGAGAGGAAATGGGCAACCTGCAATATTGGCATACCTATAGTTGCATGCACATTTGATATGGCCAATGATTCATCCACTCGTTGCCATCGAGATGCATTGAAGTTGTTCGCTGAATTATGCATATAACAACGCTTCAGCTGGAATTGATTTCGCATGTGTGGTGGATTCTTCATCCAGGTGTGATATTTGATGAACATTTTATTTTGTGTATCTCGTTGGTGAACATGTCATATGCCAATATCTCTTCACAAAATACAAGAGAACCCCAAGCATTGCATAAATATAATATAATAAATACTATAACCCTGACCCAATGGCGGAACTTCATTTGATGTGGGCAAGATACATTTTGCGAGACCCTTTGGTGACAAAACGTTTCCATGAATAAAATAATTCATCTACTCCTATTGAATTATAAATTCATTATTCAACTGTTGACAAACACAGTGAGTTATAATAACTCACTACTATAACTCCCTGTCTCTGTGCTTCTGAACAAGCCGATTGGCCGAAAGGAAACAGTCCATTATTGGTATTGAGGGGAGGTCACTTGAATAAGTTTGACGTTTTCTCAAATTCAGTTGATACCTAATTATTATTGTATATGTTTTGCTGGAAAAGATGAATTCAGAAGGTAAAGATGAATTATTATGAAAACCTTCAGAAATAAGACAATCGGCCAATGTTACCATACAGAACTTATTTCCCGAAAAATTCCAGAACAAATATGAAGGTGTATACAACAATTTTCAAGATTGGTGTAGCAGTAAAAATATGACCCAAGTCATCGTTTACAGAGAATGTTCTTTTGGATGCTTCTTTCATGCTAAGGAGCACAATTAACATAAATAATGCATTGTTTTGGGTAACTATTAAGATTTGTAAATAAAGTTTTTTCTCTGGACTGGTATCTTAGTATTTATTGTTATAGTCATACATAAAGTATAGTATTCAACTTGCGGTAATGGTCATATCTCACTTGATGAATTACAGCACTCGCCTTCGGCTCGCGCTGCAAACTTCATCTGCTTGAATTATGACCTAGATTACCGCTCGTTGAATAATATGATATTGTTTTTGAGCGCTCGTACTATTTACACGAGGGCTGTATCATTTCGTCACGATGTCTGTAATTTTCGAATTTTGAGCCGAAAATGGTCTCAATCGGCTATGTTCGACTCACTGATGACGAATCCGTCGGAAAATTCGAGTCTGTCCGTCCGTCCGTGAGCACAATAACTCTAGAACGGAACAACCTAGAGACTTGAAATTTTCAGTATGGGTTCAGTTCCCGAATGTCTCGGTTGAGTTCGTTAATGGGCCAAAGTCCACCAGGGGTTCCGTAAATATGGCCGTTCAAAGTTTTGTTCCCCTGATTACTTGAAAACTACG
The DNA here is from genome assembly GCA_963966015.1 of Aphidecta obliterata. NCBI lineage: Eukaryota > Metazoa > Arthropoda > Insecta > Coleoptera > Coccinellidae > Aphidecta > Aphidecta obliterata. The sequence goes on along the minus strand of OZ014431.1, from coordinate 12,504,288 downwards.
GATTTGAGTGAGATGAAATTTTGCACTAAAATGGAGAATGAGGTGTTCAAGTTACATGTGAAATTTTGTCCAGATCGCATGACCAGAACCATGGAAACCATAGAAAATTGTAACTTTTGAACGGAAACGCCTAGGGACTTGAAATTTTTAGGATAGATGTGGATCTCGAATGTCGTGATCACGTTCATCTATGAGCAAAATTATACTACGGGTTCCGTAAATATGGTGGTTTGAAATTTAGTTTTCTTGATAATTTCAAAACTACAGATTCGATCGTGACGAAATTTTGTATACTAATGGAGAATGATATATTCAAGCTACATTTCTCCAGATCTCATGAACAGAACCATAGAAACCATAGAAAATCATAACTTTCGAACGGAAAGGCCTAGGGACTTGAAATTTTCAGGATAGGTGTGAATCTGAAATGTCGCGTTCACGTTTATCAATGAGCAGAATTTTACCAGGGGTTCCGTAAATATGGCCGTTCAAAATATTTTTTTCATGATAATTTCGAAACGACTGATTGGATTGAAATGAAATTTTGCACATAGAGAAACAACAATGTATTCAAACAATGTGCGAAATTTTGTCTAGATCGCACGACCAAGACCATAGATACCGTAGAAAATTCTAGCGAATTATCGAAAAAAAATTGATCAGCTGAAGCACTGACATAAAGCCTGGAGTTTCGCCTAAGTTTCAGAATTTTTTTGACAGCTGTCGAAAATTCCTTCAAATCATTTCTGAAACTGGAAAATGCGAATCTACCTACGAGGTGCATGTACGAGCGCTCAAAAGCTCCTGCCTTCACGGCAGTGCTTTTTGTAATTTTTTATTTTGAGTTGTTGATGATAAGTCTATGAAGTTTCAATCAAATATTTGCTAGTTGATTACATTCGACTAGTGTTTGTTCCTCACGTATGGAACGTACACACATGCAAAATTCTACGTCTCTTCGGAGGAATACGAGAATTATTCGTATAACAAGAGAAGTTCTAACTCCCGAGGGTCCATTCGAGGATCTGCTCGCTCCATATTCCTCCAGTCTTGTCTGATAGGAATTAAATTCGTGACCCGTGTCAGTTGCGAAATTGAAAATAAGAAAAAGGGAACGCTGGTTAGACAGGAAGCCTTACTGGGGATGAATTCGAATGTGTTATATCGTAAGAGATGAAGGTGCTTTCCGATTATAGATTTTCTGAAAAAGGCTCAGGTTATTATCACTGTATTGAAGAGAAAAAATTAATAGGATTCGATTTGATAAATCATCTTTGAGCGCTCGTACAACTTACACGAGGGCTATATCATTTCGTCACGATGTCTGTATTTTTCGAATTTTGAGCCGAAAATGGTCTCAATCGACTATGTTCGACTCACTGATGACGAATCCGTCGAAAAATTCGAGTCTGTCCGTCCGGCCGGCCGGCCGTATACACGATAACTCTCGAACGGAATGTCCTAGAAACTTGAAATTTTCAGGGTAGGTTCGAATCTCAAATGCCGCGGTTAAGTTCGTTATTGGGCAAAATTCGCCAAGGGGTTCCGTAAATATGGCCGCTCGAAATTTTGTTTTTCTGATTACTCCGAAACTACTGATTCGATCGAGGTGAAATTTTGCACTCAGATGGATAATTACGTACTCAAGCTACATGCAAAATTTTGTTCAGTTCGCATTACCAGAACCATAGAAAATTGTAACTTTTGAACGGAACCGCCTAGGGACTTAAAATTTTCAGGATAGGTGTGGATATCGATTGTCGTGATCACTTTTATCTATGAGCCAAATTATACTAGGGGTTCCGTAAATATGGCCGTTTGAAATTCAGTTTTCTTGATCAATTCAAAATTATGGATTCGATCTCGACGAAATTTTGAATTTAAATTGAGAATTATATATTCGAGCTACATTTCTTCCAGATCGTATGATCAGAATCATAGAAACCATAGAAAATCATAACTTTCGAACAAAAAGGCCTAGTGACTTGAAATTTTCAGGATAGGTTCGGATCGCGAATTTCGCGATCCTTTTTATCGATGAGCCAAATTAGACTAGGGGTTCCCTAAATATTGCCGTTCAAACTATATTTTTTCTGATAATTTCGAAATTTAAAATTTCGATTGAAATGAAATTTCGCACATATATGAAGAATAATGTATAATTTTGTCCAGATTGCATTACCAAGACCATAGATACCGTAGAAAATTCTAGCGAATTATCGAAAAAATGGACCCAAAGCACTGACGTGAAGTCTGGATTTTCGCGTTGGTTTGAAATTTTCTTTGACATTTGTCAAAATCTTTCCAATTGGTTTGTAAAACTGGAGAATGCGAAACTACCTACAAGGTGCATGTACGAGCGCTCAAAAGCTCCGGCCTTCACGGCAGTGCTTTTCGAAATTTTTTACATTGAATACCTAACGTTTGATCGTTTAGGATTGAAGGCGGAGAAAAACATTAATTGAATGAGACGCTATTGAAAATCGTCTTGAGGTCAGGTTCAGACGTACTTGAACGTAAGACGGTTTATTCATTCTGAACTAAGTTGCTTTCTAGACGATATAATTATCCCATTCTGCTAGACGTACCATTAAAAATTAACAGGATTAAAAATAGACGAATTCATACAAAGTTCGAAAAATTTACATTACGAAAATGCAGAAGGTATAACGACGAAGAGTGATAAGCGTCCCGCTTTCAAGAACTCAATGCATTCCACATCTCTATAGTGGAAAACCCATGGGGTGTGAACAGACGCTAAGACTACTCCATTCTCCCATTGGAACTCTGCATACAATGTTTCTAGGTGACCTAAATCTCTCGCGGATCATAAAAAGCGAGGAATTACGTTCCTTTCATATTGCACATAGACAGAAATATTCTCGTAATCCAACCGGAAGAATCATTTTCCTATTCATGAACCATTGTTGAGAACCTCTACATTAAGCAATTATAACTCCAATATTGTCTCATATTTCTAATTATCAGTTATTATTGAACCAGAAAACTACCCTTATTTTCGTTGTACGAAGAAAAAGGAGCAAAGAGATTCGTATCTCTGAGATTTACCCTTCAGGTAAATTTGCCTTTGAAGCAAATACGCATATAGCGAGATTAGATTAGATTTGAGGTGGTCCTTTGGTCTCAAAGGAACGTTTCTGCACCGCGACCATTTGATCTATTATGCATAATTTAGTGGGATACATCTCTTCAAGGATAGGTTTGAAATTACATATACACTTTGTCCGCAAAGTATAGGACTCAGACGCAATTTTCTTAACCAAAAACCGAAAAAACCATGAACTGAGATAGATTTGTACGGAAAATTAATTGGCACAAAGTAACGATCTGAAAATCCCCACAGTCTGATCTAAAGAGATACTTTATGAGAAAAAATTCGAAGAAATAATTCTGTTTGAACGATGCGGGCATCGCGCCCAGATATGACGTTTCAATTACTGACCAATCGCCGATGTCGACACCGATTACTTGACAGGTCATTGTTTGCTATTTAGTTGATTTGCCAATCAGAGTCTATTGTACGTATTACGTCATAAGAACCGCCATAACGCTGTTGTTTGAATGGCTCGCCTAATTGAAGGCTTTTAGAGCAGAGTATATTCGAATATAACATATTTTCTGGAAAAAACTATAAATTATCCACGCCAAAAATGCTTTAAAACGATTGGGTTGTATTCATAGATAGAGAATTCGTGATCAAATTCGATTCTGTCCGTCCCGCCGGATTTGATATATATTCTGTGATTCCATCTCTTGAAGTTTATAAAACGACAATATTCGTCATACTGACTTTACAGTTGAAAATAGAGATGAATGATGATTTTCAAAGATTTCCAAGCGTAGTAATAAGTTCCATACCAGCTTTACACAATGTTATGGAAAATTTTTCAAGAGCTGACATTTCGAATGAAAATATCCTGAAATATTCCGATTCAGAGTTGGAAACTAGGTGAATGTGATCAAATACATTTCCTTCCGATCATTTCGAAGCATTTCCCAGTATTTTCCGTTAACTCGATCCTGGATGGGTGACCACTTTGGCGAATAATTCAAAAAAGCGCATAAAAACTGCCGATTTCACGTCAGTTCTCCTCGAATTTTTGTATTTCGTATTGTAAATATTGTGAATATTGTAGACATTGTAACTATTGTAGATATTGGGAATATTTTTAAAACAGATTACAGAAAATTGTAAATAATTATTGTATTCTCGGGCAACAATAAGTGGACCTATAATAAGAACTGACATTTCGGATGAAAAACATCCTGAATAAACGGATTCAGAGGTGAAAACTGGTTCAACGTTATTGAATACGTTTCATTTCGATTATTTCAAATCATTTCCCTGTGTTTCCGGTGAAGTCGTATCTAACAAGCGCTTAAAAATCCTGACTCCACGCCAGTTTTCCTCGATATTCAAGTTTCATATTGTGAATATTGTAAATATTGTGAATATTGTAAATCAAAATATTGTAAATATTGTACATATTGTGAATATTGTGAATGTTGTGAATATTGTGAATATTGTAAATATTGTGAATATCGTGAATATTGTGAATATTGTGAATACTGTAAATATTGGGAGTATCGTGAATATTGTAAAAATTGTAAATATTGTGAATATTGTTTGTTTATACGTTTCATTACGATTATTTCAAATCATTTTCCTGTATTCTCGGTGAGTTCGTATCTAACAAGCGATAAAAAATCCTGAATTCACGCCAGTGTTCTTCGAATTTCAAGTTTCATATTGTGGATATTGTAAATATTGTAAATATTGTGGATATTGTGAATATTGTACATATTGTAAATATTGTAAATATCGGGAATAATGAAAATATTGTAAATATCGTAAATATTGTAAATATTGTGAATATTGTGAATATTGTGAATATTGTAAATATTGTAAATATTGTGAACATTGTAAATATTGTAGATATTGTAAATATTGTAAATATTGTAAATATTGCATATATTTCAAATATTTCAAATATTGTAAATATTTTGAATATTGTAGAAATTGTAAATATTGTTAATATTGTATATATTGAAAATATTGTGAATAATGAAATATTGTAAATTTTGCAAATATTTCAAATATCTCAGATATTGAAAATATTGGGATTATTGTAAATATTAAAAATTTTGTTGATATTAAATATATTGCAAATATTGTAAATATCTGTGAATATTGTGTATATCGTAAATGAGAATAAGCTATTCTTTTTGAGCGCTCGTACTACTTTCACGAGGGCTATATCATTTCGTCACGATGTCAGTATTTTTCGAATTTTGAGCCGAAAATGGTCTCAATCGACTATGTTCGACTCACTGATGACGAATCCGTCGAAAAATTCGAGTCTGTCCGTCCGGCCGGCCGTCCGTCCGTATACACGATAACTCTTGAACGGAATGATCTAGAAACTTGAAATTTTCAGAGTAGGTTCGAATCTCGAATACCGCGGTTGAGTTCGTTATTGGGCAAAATTCGCCTAGGGGTTCCGTAAATATGGCCGCTCGAAATTTTGTTCTACTGATTACTTCGAAACCACAGATTCGATCTAGTTGAAATTTTGCACTCAAATTGATAATGACGTGTTCAAGCTACATGCAAAATTTTGTCCAGATCGCATGACCAGAATCATAGAAACCATAGAAAATTATAACTTCGTAATGGAAAGGCCAAGGGACTTGAAATTTTCAGGATAGGTGTGGATCTCGAATGTCGCAGTCGAGTTCATCAATGGGCAAAATTAGACGAGGGGTTCCGTAAATATGGCCGTTTGAAATTCAGTTTTCTTGATAATTTCAAAACTATGGATTTGATCGTGACGAAAATTTGTATTTAAATTGAGAATGATATATTCGAGCTACATTTTTCCAGATCGCATGATCAGGACCATAGAAACCATAGAAAATCAAAACTTTCGAACGGAAAGGCCTAGGGACTTGAAATTTTCAGGATAGGTTTGGATCGCGAATTTCGCAGTAACGTTCATCAATTAGCAAAATTACACTAAGGGTTCCGTAAATATGGCCGTTTGATATTCGGTTTAGTTCGCCTCAGTTTGAAATTTTTTTTGACAGCTGTCAAAAATTTCTTCAATTGGTTTCTAAAACTGGAAAATGCGAATCTACCCACAAGATGGATGAACGGGCTCTCAAAAGCTCTCAATTTTAAAGCAGTGCTTTCCATCAATGTTTGTTGTTATTTTTTGAAGCTTGTGAGAAAAATTTTACGCACGCAAAAACTTCTAGTATATAAATGTGTAGCTATTCTAGTTCAGTCAACAGTTAGTAAGATATGCGCTTCTTGAGACGTAAAAAGTGTGTCGTCATCTAACATTTCATCCTACATGGGGATTTTGTACGAACATACGAAACTTTCTTTTTTGGATAGCAAAGAAGGTAACGGGTCAATTTGCCATTCTATCAAATTGCCACTCACGATCTATTCTTTCATGTTTATCTCAATAAGTCGTTATGTTTTAGTCGTTTGAGCATAAGCCCCGATTCAAGCTTAATCTCAATCATACGTGTCAGCTTCGGCCAAAAAAGAACAGCTGTTTCAGTTCTAATGAGTTTTAAACGAGTTAAATGTTCAGGAAAATTCTCGCTTTCTGAATTCAAACCCACGAAATTTCGAGGCATGATACAGCACTATCCTTAATAATGAAACCCTGTGAATTTTACGTGACCATTTATTTCACAGATCCCTTCTGCTCTTACAGAAAGATACACCACAGGTTTATGTTTCAGACATTTGACGCACATTTCTTCAACAATTCCGACCACAACTGAGACTATGAGTTTGAAGTTCTATCGATTCATCTCTCTTCTCGATCACCTGCGAAAATGCAAATGGAAATCTTTTTTATTGATATTGTTGAAGTCAAGGGTAAGGTACTGAGCAAGAAGTACTTCCAGTTCGAATGGGAATACAGGGGTGAAAAGAAACTAGATGGAAGAAACTACATCAGAATGTTGTACTGTAAAGAAGAAGAAGGCACAAATTCTCCGGAGTTGCATAATATTATCTTTTATGTCGAAATACTATTTCCAGCGAAGATTACCATTGAGAATCTTGAATCTAACAGCAGCCCCCGCAGCCTCCACAAGGTGGACAGCACGGTGAACAACATGCTGAACCGCAGGGCGGGCAACATGGTGGAAGGCAGGGTGGGCAACAAGGTGGACAGCAGGGCACACACGGACGAACAGGACACGGCACTTTCACGGTCATCATCGGCTGTGGACAGACAGGGAAACACAGTGGCGCGCAGGGTACTGGACAAGGAGGTGCTGCTGGACATGGACCCATAGTGTAGCAGCATGGGTTGCAGGGGTCACAACAAGGACTACAGCAGGGATCACAACAGGGGTCACACATTTTCAATGGTTTTCTTGAATATATCCACTGGAATAACTGAGAATTTTGAATTTTCTGGCCTGACAAAATATGGTTGTTTCGATTTTGAAGTTTCGAGTTACTATGACGATGAATGAGATAACAGAATGGAAGACTTACTATGATCAGAATGAAGGTTCACGAATAGTTATTTAATCAACTAGTTTATTAATAACAGCGATTAATGGTCGAAATATATTATAACGTTTGAGACCATTAATCGCCGAATAAATAAACGAGTTGATTACAAGATTTTTCCGTCGACCTCATCAGGAATTGAATATAAATTCTGGATCGAAACCAATTTTTATTTTGCATGATATACAAATTTGACGTAATACAAATTTCTATGTTCATTCCGATATATTAATATTTATGCTTCCTATAGAACAATTCGAAAAATTCAAAGAGGGAATATTGGACATGTTGTGACATTCTGAATAGTTTATATTTATTTCATTTCCTATAATGTCCGATAATGAACGTGTGGATGAAGTGGAGGTTGAAGCATTATTTACTTTGGAACTATTATGACATAAAATTTTGTCTGCAGTTTCTATTTTATTCTGAATGGAGTTTTCAATATACCCTTCCGCAACAGAAGTTGATTTCCAACCACCAAGTCTTTTGATGGCTGAAAAATCTGCACCACTGTCAGAAAGAATAGACGCAGAAGAACTCCGAAAACAGTGACCTGTATACAAATGTGGTTGCTCTAATTTAAGAAAGTTTGCAATCATTGACGGTAATTTAGAAAATGTATTTATTCCAACTGGTTGTGTTGAGCATTTATAGTACTTATAAAAAACGAAAAATCTTTCGTGTGGAGTGTGAGCTGGCCTCAAGGATATATATCTCTTTATTATGTTTAAAAGTGTATGCTCATCATTATCCACCACAGTGAATATCCTGTTCGAATGTGTTTTCGATGAAATCACGGTCACCAAAAATTTCGATCCCATATCTTGTACATCCTTTTTCTGCAACCTTAACAATTCATCTTTTCTCAATGCACCCACTACTCCGAATATCGAAGCGACCTACAAATCAAACAATGATAGTTATTTCACTATAACGAGATAATGAGAATAAGTTGGAATAACGATTCAATTGAGTTTTATTTTTACCTTCGACATGAAGAAAACACTATCAGGAGCAATCGCTATGAACTTTCTCACATGTTCTTTTTCGAGAACTTTTTTTGGGATATATACCTCTCTTTTCCGTTCAATGAACATCACCAGTTTGTGGTATCTGCTCATATCGGTATTGTCTTTCACATTTAGTGTTGATTTCAGCATCGAATATTTTGGCCATAAACTTGCTAGATGCCCCTTTTCTGCAATACCCGTAAAGTATGCCAACAAAACCGTTTCCGTAAAGTTCCGAACTTTCTTGTCCTTGCACCAAGATCTGAATTCAGCATAGGTTTTCTCATATAAATGGCGGCTCTTTTCAGGAAGCAGACTCAAAGTTGCTGCTCCAGCAGTTTTTGTCATATCTGGCGGTGTCAAAGGGATATTTTCTTCGTTATTCATTATGTAGTAGCGTAACGGATAAAATCAGATTCTGATCGAAAGCGGATAAATGAATTTGACAGCTCGATCGTGCTCCGACATAGATGCATCTATGCTCCGACTGAATATTTTATGTTCGGTTGCCATGATAATCATGCATTAATACAAGAAATCATGCATTAATAGGGGTCATTAATGGATGATTTCGAGTGCGTTAAAATGAGCTTTTATTCTATGGTCGACGGAAAAATACTTATCGCAGTTCAGTTTGATCATAATCGGGTGTTTTGTCCCAGTCGCCCCTGCAGATTTATTTAATAGAAACATTTTTTGTATCATCCAAACAGTGAATAAAGTTAAAGCCCATCCTCTACATGGAAAGGGAAGTGAAAGAGGCGTGATCTTGTACCTTAAGCCCATAAAGCATGTCGTCACATTCAGAATAGGTCTTATATTCCCCCGAAAACGTGACAAATAGCAGAACGAACAGTAACAAGCACCCAATGCTGAAATTTTCGACTTTCTAATCCACTTTCCGGAACAACCGGAACCAGCAAGTCATTCCTGCAGTTTACAACGGTCCTTCCTCCCGGACGTGACTTGCCTGCGAAAGAATTGATTCCTTCTCCAACAGAAAACTTCTATGCGGCACTCTATTCAACTGTACCATTTTCCCTCCCTTCTTGAAGCGACGTACGGATTGAGGAGATGTAATTCAAAGGAGGAATACCATTTTGTCCGATGTGTTGGAAATTCTGGAGCGAGAAAGATGGAGAGAAATGAATTTTAAGCGCACGAAACGTCGGAAGATTGCTTACTCATTGTTTTGTCCGGTCTGTTTATGGTTTCAGAATGAACTGTAGATTGATGCTTCAAATTACAGGGGACAGTCTTCTTGCATCCATTTTGTGGAGCTGAACGACTTCTTGACGTATGAGAGATGGATTATGTTTCGAGGAAAAGACGTTCTTGAATTGAATGTATGCAGATAACTGCTACAGTGGATGAATTTAATACAAAACGTCAATTAGAGACAACCCACAGTTGGAAGAGTTTCAACGATGCTTGGATTCGGAAGAAGGTCATGAAGGACAATAAAATTACAATACCTCAATGAAACACAAAAACACTGAAGAAGATTAACAGACAACATCATAATGATGGTGAGAATGACTCGAATAAAATAGTAGAGACTTATACCAAAATAATCAAGAAATAAATTTCATGAGATCAAATGTAAATGAGTCGAACAAGAAATAAAGCCGCCAACTGCAAGCTGAGGAATGAATTCAATCAGGCAGCAATAATAGTATATTATGTAACGAGTAGTAATGTAGGTCATTATTCACGCAGCGAGAGCCGAAGGCGAGTGCTGTAATTCATCAAGTGAGTTATGACCATTACCGCAAGTTGAATACTATAATTAGTTATCTACGACTATAACAATAAATACTAAGATACAAGTACAGAGAAAAAACTTTATTCCCCAATCTTAATAGTTACCTATAACAATGCATTATTTATTTTTATTGTGCTTCTAAGCATGGAGTAGGAATTCAATAGGAGCGATGCTTTATAGTTACTTAGTAGATGAATATTGAAAAATTCGTTTTGCTGAGATGTTGAAACTTTTTCTCTACACCTGAATCGATCGCATTCGCCAAATCAGAGACATTGGAAGTTGAAGAAAAACTTTCTCCATTTCTCGCGAAACGAACGATTTCAGGCATTAGATGAATATTGAAAAATTCGTTTGTCTGAGATGTTGAAACTTTTTCACTACACCTGAATCGATCGCATTCGCCAAATCAGAGATATTGGAAGTCGAAGAAAAAGTTTCTCCATTTCTCGCGAAACGAACGATATCAGGCATTAGCTGAATATGGAAAAATTCGTTTGGCTGAGATATTGAAACTTTTCACTACACCTGAAGAGATCGAATTCGCCAAATCAGAGATATTGGAAGTTGAAGCAACATCTCAGACAAACGAATTTTTCAATATTCATCTAATGCCTGAAATCGTTCGTTTCGCGAGAAATCGAGAAAGTTTTTCTTCAGCTTCCAATATCTCTGATTTGGCGAATGCGATCAATTCAGGTGTAGTGGAAAAGTTGCAACATCTCCGCCAAACAAATTTTTCCATATTCAGCTGATGCCTTAAATCGTTCGTTTCGCGAGAATGGAGAAACTTTTTCTTCAACTTCTAATATCTCTGATTTGGCGAATGCGATCGATTCAGGTGTAGTGAAAAAGTTTCAAGATCTCAGCCAAACGAATTTTTCCATATTCAGCTAATGCCCGAAATTGTTCGTTTCGCGAGAATGGAGAAACTTTTTCTTCAACTTCCAAGATTTCTGATTTGGCGAATGCGATAGATTCAGGTGTAGTGAAAAAGTTTCAACATCTCAGCCAAACGAATTTTTCCATATTCATCCAATGGCTGAAATCGTTCGTTTCGCGAGAAATGGAGAAAGTTTTTCTTCAACTTCCAATATCTTTGATTTGGCGAATGCGATCGATTCTGGTGTAGTGAAAAAGTTTCAACATCTCAGCCAAACGAATTTTTCCATATTCATCTAATGGCTGAAATCGTTCGTTTCGCGAGAAATGGAGAAACTTTTTCTTCAACTTCCAATATTTCTGATTTGGCGAATGCGATCGATTCAGGTGTAGTGGAAAAGTTACAACATCTCAGACAAACGAATTTTTCAATATTCATCCAATGCCTGAAATCGTTCGTTTCGCGAGAAAGGGAGACACTTTTTCTTCAACTTCCAATAACTCTGATTTGGCGAATGCGATCGATTCAGGTGTAGTGAAAAAGTTTCAACATCTCAGACAAACGAATTTTTCATTAAAATATGCCAAAAGAACATTCTCTGTTAACGATGACTTAATATTCTTACAGCTTTTCGGGCAATAAATTCTGTATGGTTACATTGGCTGATTGTCTTATTTCTGAAGGTGTACATAATAATTCATCTTCACTATCTGAATTCATCTTTTTAAGTAAAACATTCACAATAAAAATTAGGTATCAACTTAATTTGAGAAAATGTCAAAATTATTCAAGTGACCTCCCCTCAATACCGATAATGGACCGTTCCCTTTCGGCCAATTGTCTTGTTCAGGAGCACAGAGACAGGGAGTTATAGGAGTGAGTTATTATAACTCACGGTGTTTGTTTACAGATACTTTTAATTGCTCAAAAGTAGTAGAATAATCAATATATAATTCAATACGAGTTGAAGAAAAAATATTATACAAGTAAAAAATAAAATCATTCGATTGATAAACACCACAGTATAAAAAAATAGAAAATGAAAACCTTGACCTTTCTGCGAGAATTTTTTCTGCATCGAAACTCCCACACGCGGAATGTAACCTATTCAACTGTATAATTTCCATGGCCCTGGCTATGACGTGAACGCTGGGAGAAGGTCGTTCGAATGAAAAATGAAATTGTGCCCAATATGTTGAGACTTCTGGTGGGAATTTCGGGAAAATAGTTTAATTTCGTGCTCGCGGCCTTAGAGGAATTGCTTATTCATTGATTCGTCTCCTATAGCTTTGATTTGGGAGCGAACTTTCATCGGGAGATGTGTGCTTGACGTTTTGATCAGAACTCCTGATTGGACATATGTCATCTTAAGCGTGGATCTGATGAAATGTCTTATTCGGTGAAAATTTAACATCGCTAGTATCTGATTTTGTGCATTTATTTTTCTCGAGAATAAGTATTGGGTAGATATGATTCCATGGAATTTATGTTTGAACAGCATTACTTTCATTCCACGAATACAGGGTGTTTTCAAAGATGAGGCTTTTTTTGACAGGTGCTAGAACTCATAGAAATAAGTCAAAATGTCAAAAATCCTTCATATAAAATATTCACCAGGGCCGATTATTTCGAAATCAGAGTAACCTGCGAAAAATTTCCAGTCCGTATCTAACGGTACGTATTGAGATCTAATTGTGTTTATTTAATGCATTCAGTTTACGGGAAATTATCTGATCTATTTTTCATATCCCTTCTTGTTCTTCTACTTGTTCCATATGTTTTTCTTTCAGAATTTATGGTGAGCTACATTTGTGATTATTCACAAAAAAATGAAAATCCTCATTAATCCAAATCATTTTGTTTTCTTTTTCACTATACTTCAAAAAATTCACTTTTCAGTTCCTTAATATGGCCAAATATCGATTTTATTTCGTTTCAGTATGTTTTGCTGAAAATAAAATTCATTTATTTTCGATATTATTATGTTTTTATGCCAGACATTTTGTTGATTGAATCTTATTCTTTTTTTCTTTTCGCCAATTTTTCATATCCCTTCTTGTTTTTCTAATTGTTCCATATGTTTTTCATTCAGAATTTATGGTGAGCTACATTTGTGATTAATCTCAAAAAAAGGAAAATCTTCATTAATCCAAGTCATTTTTTTTTTAGTCACCAGGTCCGTATCTAGGGCGTGGCAAGGGTGGCACTTGCCACGGGCGCAAGGTCTGAAGGGGCGCCAAAAATTATCAAAAATAAAGAAAATAGAAGCGCCAAGCAAAAAAAATTGATTCGAAAGATGACAACACGGTTACGTAAGTAAGTAATTCGATCACAACATTTCGAAACATTGATATTCAAAGTACAGAATGAGAATGCAATTAAGTCAGAAATACGAGAAATATGGTCCAATCAATATGAAAAATTTTCAAAGATGCCATACTCTGATCATAAATATTACAATCCGCAATATCGTCATGCGATTCCAAGCACAGCCCTTTTATGAGTTGTTTACACTACATTCCTTATCGCATCCAGCTTGTTTTGTAGGGCGACTTCTTTGATGATGATATTTCATAATGATCGATTTGTTTAGATTTCTAGGCCACATCTGTGGTATTTTAAAAACGATTTGTATTGCCAAAAATTCACCAATCACAGTTTTAAGCTCAAGAAGTGGAAGAAAAATTGGAGAATCTTATTCTATTCTACATAAATATTGATTTCTTTCAATTGAGAAGAGCAAAAAACTTAAATTTTAATGTTCGTTTATCGGTTATCCAGATTTGAAGTGTTATAAGTTTTGAGTTTTTTTTTATATTCTGACTTTTTTGTGCCATTCTGCTTTTGGATTCGAGCATTACAAATTGTGCTATTGAAGGTGAGTTGTTTTTTATGACATTATTCTGGCATCGGATATATGTATTCAATAATTCAATTATTCTTTTTTTAACATAAAAATACATATTGTTCCTTTCAATTCAAGAAGAAATATGTTTGGTTCATTGCGGAAAATATGGATTTTCAAACTTGAGTTCTCACTTCTCAGAGCGTCTTTTTTCGAATAAAATCTAATAAAACACTAATTTAAGTGTTACTTTTCAGAATTCATTGAATTTTCAATCTCATCTGGCAAAGATTATTCTAGTGATTTTTTTATACTCAACGTATGGCCCTGTACGAAACTATTAGTACTTGTTTCAAAGGATTATAAAATGGTATTTGTATGCTAAGTTTGCGGTTTTTTTGCAGAGATTGTGATTATCGATTATTGTTTTCTAGTCAACTTACCAAAAAATTTTATTTTACGTTTGCAGTATGCATTTTTAAATTTTAAAGAAGAATTTATATTTTTTAAGATAAATGTTCGTATTTATAACATAAATATGAATATTTCATTTTGTTTTTTCAGAATTTGTTCTATTTTTATGCATTTCATTTAAAATGTGTATTCCAATGTTTTTAATGTAAAAATTTTTCCATAAAAATGTGTATTATTTTGAAACTCGAAAATATATGACAAGCATTATGACAAAAAAAATACTATAAGAAAATCTACGCAAATGGGGGCGCTGTCTAATATATTGCCACAGGCGCAATGGAACCTAGATACGGCTCTGTTAGTCACTATATTTCACTCAATTCACTTTTCAGTTCCTTAACATTGCCAAATATCGATTTATTTAGTTTCAGTATGTTTTGCTAAAGATAAAATTGATTTATTTTCGATATTATGATGTTTTCATGCCAGAGATTTTGTTGATTAAATTTTATTCCATTTTTCCTTTCGCGAATTTTTCAAATCCTCTCTTGTTTTTTCAATTGTTTTGTATGTTTCTCATTCCAAATTTATGGTGAGCTATATTTATGATTATTCTCAAAAAAAGGAAAATCCCCATTAATCCAAGTCATTTTTTTTTCTAGTCACTATACTCCATTAAATTCACTTTCCAGTTCCTCAATATTGCCAAATATCGATTCATTTTGTTTCAGTTTATTTTTTTTTCTAAAGATAAAATCCATTTATTTTCGATATTATGATGTTTTCATGCCAGAGATTTTGTTGATTAAATTTTATTTTTTTTTCCTTTCGCGAATTTTTCATATCCGTTCTTGTTCTTTCAATTGTTCTATATGTTTCTTATTCCAAATTTATGGTGAGCTACATTTATGATAATTCTCAAAAAAAATGAAAATCCTCATTAATCCAAATCGTTTCAGTCACTATAGTTCACTGAATTCACTTTTCAGTTCCTTAATATTGCCAAATATCGATTTTATGACGTTTCAATATGTGCTGCTAGAGATAACTTTCATTTATTTTCGATACTATGATGTTTTCATGCCAGAGATTTTGTTGATTAAATTCTATTCTTTTTTTCCTTTCGCGAATTTTTCATATCCCTTCTTATTTTTCCAATTGTTTCATATATTTTCATCCAGAATTTATGGTGAGCTACATTTTTGATAATTTTCAAAAAAAGGAAAATCCTCATCAATCCAAATTATTTTATTTTCTAGTCACTATATTTTACTGAATCCACTTCTCAGTTCCTCAATATTTCTAAATATGCGGAAATTCATACCCTGAGCAACGGCAAAGGTCCGGCATTCGTTATAATCCAGCAAACAGACTTATTTTCTTCACCTCCCTCGATTTCTCCGGTTCATGGGTTTGATCTACTTGGTCCTTATTTTTCCGTATCTGCTCCTCGTAATGAACGAATTCTGACATGAATTATTCATATTGTGATATCCAGTCGAAAAATTCGAAGTCGGAGCAATCCAAGGAGGCAATGAGAGAATCGTGTATGCATGGAAAATTTTTTCACGCTTTTCTTCATATGAAGATTGGCTACAATAATTCCAGCAATTCAGTTCTCGTACGAAAATTTTCGGGGAATCTAATTATGTATGCAGGATTCAATCAAACCACCGCCCCTAAATTCCATCTTCTGCGCCGGGTTATGTTGGGGTTGAAACATAAGACCACATTTTCAACAAGGAGTGTATTAGGTTGCACAGAGATATAACAAGCGTTGTAAGAAGAGGTGAAGTAGGGCATGGAAGGTATTTTCTAGCCTTTATAATGTGGATTTTTAGATCAGAGGCATACAAGTTGCGAAGTAGTTTGTGTTTAATTCGTAAAATAAAGCATGATCAAAGCAAAGCATTCATCGAATTTTGAGCAAGTTTCCTATTGAACCCTGAAGTCACTCATTCACCACCAACTATTGAATGTAAACTGATGAGGCTCCCAACTCACGTAATACGTTTACTTTGCCGCTGGGAATTCAATTTATGTTCGGATAGTATTCGGTAAAATCCACATAAAGTCACACGAATTAAAGGATCGGATCCTTGAAAGTTCCGAACAACTGTCAACAACATGATAAACGACTGCTTCGGAATAGGCACTTGAGAAATTCATTCTGCAATGAGAATAACTCGTGGTAGTAGACAAATTAAATTGTTATGGTTCGTATTTACTTTCCATTTCCTCAGTTTAGAGCATCCCTTCTGTTGTGGATGGAATGCGAAATGGTTCGTGATTAACGTTCCAATTAGGAGAAATGGCCAACGGTATGATCGAATTGTTGAATAATGCCTGGAATATACTCGAAATGGATTAGTTGGAGTGGAAACTGATACCACAAGAATTATATCGCCTAGAAACGATGAAAGGATTCGCAGATCTCCAAAATCTGTAGTTTTGAGAATACACCTACCTGATAAAAAAAGCACGTCTCATCACTAAGGAAATTCGAGCGCTCGTTCATCCACCTTGTAGGTAGATTCGCATTTTCAGTTTTAGAAACCAATTGAAGAAATTTCTGACAGCTGCCAAAAAAAATTCAAACTAAGGCGAAACTCCAGACTTCACATCGGTGCTTTAGGTGACCAATTTTTTTTCCATAATTCGCTAGAATTTTCTACGGTATCTATGGTCTTCGTCATGCGATCTGGACAAAATTTCGCACTTATTTGAATACATTATTCTTCATCTATGTGCAGAATTTCATTCCAATCGAATCAGTACTTTCGAAATTATCAGGAAAAAAATATTTTGAACGGCCATATTTACGGAACCCCTAGTCTAATTTTGCTCACTGATGAACGTGACCGCGAATTTCGAGATCCAAACCTACCCTGAAAATTTCAAGGTCCTAGGCCAATCCATTCGAGAGTTATAATTTTCTATGATTCCTATGGTTCTGGTCATGAGATCTGAACAAAATTTTGCATGTAGCTTGAACATGTCATTCTCCATCTGAGTGCAAAATTTCATGAATCGAATCAGTAGTTTTGAAGTAATCAGGAGAACAAAATTTCGAACGGCTATATTTACGGAACCCCTGGTCGAATTTTGACCAATAACGATCTCAACCGAGATTCGACCTATCTTGAAAATTTCATTACAGTTAGTAATTAGAGTTTATCTCGTCACCTGATGGAGCCATGGTATGGCGAAACACGTGTAGTGGTTTTGTTTAACTCTTAAGTAGTGGAAATCGTAGACTAAGTTAATTCGTGAATACTAAGTTAATATAAATTTTCATCGAGTATCGGCCGAATCAACCAAATTTTTGAAAATTTCAATATCTAGGTCGTTCTGTTCGAGAGTTATCGTGTATACGGCCGGACGGACGAATAGACTTGAATTGTCGACGGATTCGCCATCAGTGAGTCGAACCTTGTCGATTGGGACCATTTTCAGCTGGACATCCAGATATTCCACCAGATATCCATTTCTACACTATTTTTTAATTAATTTTATTTTTTTGTTCGTTTAATCGTTTGTTCATTTTTTAGTTCATTTGTCTGTTTATTTGTTTTTTATCTGTTTGTCTATTCGTTTGTTCGTTTATTCGTTTGTTCATTTGTTTTTTCGTTTGTTTATTTGTTTGTTCAATGTTTGTCTATTTGTTTGTTTATCTGTTCCTTCATATATTTGTTTTTTTGTTTGTTTATTTGTTTGTTTATTTGTTTGTTTTTATTTTTGTTTATTTGTTTATTTGTTCATTTGTTTGTTTATATTTCGACTCTCCTAGGTCTCTGTGAGACCCCTCATAAGCTCAGAGCCTATAAATTCATTGACCATTGGTGAGCGTACCGTTACGATTATAGGAAATCACAATAAATGTGTTTTGTTCTGAATCATAAGTTATTGCAGATTTCAATAATTTTCACTTTTTTCGAAACAGAAAGTTGACGAATTTGAATGAAAATTTTTCGAAATTCCTTGATACCTATAGTTCCGAACATCAAGTGAGGAGCGGCAAACAATAATCCAAAGCTGCCAATTCCTCAATGTAGGCTGTAACGAATCTATCACATTCATTGGTAAGAATTCATTCCATTGAAGCTATGGATTCCCTCTTCTTCTTACATACTAATGTGTTCCCATATTCATTTCTTTCATCCTTATGACCTTAGACCTTGCCAGCTCCACATGACACGAGCCGCTACTGATATCGACATTTACCTATTCATAACAAGAAAAAAAGTTATAATTTCTTGTGAAACGTACACTACGTCTAGTACACAAAAATAATGAACCCTTATGTTGTATAACAGAGTTTTTGCTGAGACATCCAAGTAAATTATGATAAAAATAAGAATTTTTTCTTCTTCATTAGTGCGCTAATTGTTAAACGAATACAGCGATCAAATATCAAGTCTAACTATTTCGAAACACGATGCCTTGATTCTAGAGAACCTCGATTTCATTTTCGTTCCAATTATTGGGGGAAAATAAATGGCCGCACTAATATTGGTTGAGAAACAATTTGTTGGCATGTTCGATTTATTTCTATTGGCATCCGTGAATATCTGTCATTTGTCCGTTGCCATTCATTCGATGTCTCACATTTACTCTGTGAATTTTTCAAAGATATTCGCGGATATCAATAGTTTTACCCCAGAATACTGCCCTTCCACTTAATGGAATGGAATCTGATATTAAGTTTTCAATTTAAACTGGAAAAATCCAGGAATGCCAACTCAAGACTATCAAATGTGTCATCAAAGCAGGAAAAATGTCTCTTCAATTAATCTCCAATCCAACCAACTATCTCAAACATCATTATACTCTCGTCCCGAAGATGAGTAGATGAATATTATACCATTTTTTCAACTGTATAATTTTGACTGGGAAATCTCAATCTTTATGTAAATGTGGAATTCTTTTATCTGCAAAGCTTCTTTCAATTTTGCCTGACTGTCTGTAATTTTCTAACTTTGAAAATGGTCTCAGACGATTAGGTTGGACTCACAGATGAATAATTCTTGGTCAATTTCGAATCTGTTCGTCCGTCCGGCCACCTGTAAACATGATAACTTTCGAAATAAAAAGCCTACAGTTTTGAAATTTCCAGGGTACGTTAGGAGTCTGAATGCACCATGTCTGAAAATCTTAGCTCATCAAGATGTCAAAAAATATTTTCGAATTTGGGTCGAGTTCCATACTGTGTAAAAAGTGAGGGTATAAACATGATGAAGCATCGCTTCAAGACTCGCCTCAAGCATCGCTTCAAGTCGGGCACCAAAGGGCACACTGTGGGTATCTATGAAAGTAGTTGTAAGAATTATGAATCCAGAGTCGTAGTGTGGTGTTGGAAATAGGAAGTAGTGGTTTGAATATGAAATATGTTTTCTGATATTTTGTTGCACCCAGTTGATAGAATATAAAATATTCTATCTGACAAAAATATAAAAGAGATTGCTATAATATCGACTTTATGTTTTATTCACATTGTTCTTGTAGTTCACCTGATATATTTGTTTTATTGCATATTTCCGTCCATGCTCTATCCAATAAATATCTGTTGTGATGTCTCCTATCTCTTATATCCCATATTGCAGACCGAATAAATATTGCACTTATTTATTTTTCTTTATCCATGTCAATACAAACAAATTATTCACCTCCTCTCTCTCCACCCTAACTTCACTACGATACTGGCTAAAACACAATACCGCAAGCACCAATCATATGTCTCGTTTCGGAAATCATGCCAGCTAAGAATATTGAGAATCAAATCGATTTGATTCCCCGGCAACGGCGATGCTCGATGCCTGGGTTAAGACGATGGTCGATGCTTCCCTATGAACGGTTTAGTTCAGTTACACGTATTTGTTTTTGATGCTTGGGGCGAGCCTCGATGCAATGCTTGAGTTGATGCTCCCTTATGTTTTCACCCTAAGCAATCTAAAATGAAAAGTTATTCTTCTACATTTAAAAATGATTTGAGGTAAGTCGAAGTAGGCAAAAAAAATGTCCCTTCTCAAAATTCGATTATAATTATTTCATGTGTCGGAGTGATTTCTATATTAATGTTGGATGTTTCTCTTCAATTTCCCATTGAAGTCACCAACCACGATACAATAGTTCCTATCGATCCTTGTAATTAATAATGTCCTGTCCCCAGACCTCTCTTTACGTCTCAAGTTTCGATATTAACGCCAACTGTGATTAATCGGGTACTCCAACTTCTAGCTTGTCGGAAAATCGGGGTTGAAATATCTCTCAACTTAACCCTTAATTATTCTCGGATTAAAAACCAATCTATTCGAAATCTCAATTCTATTCTGATGATTATTTTTTGACGTTTATATGACCCAACAGAAACTTTCGAGTCAATCGAAACATTCGTATAGGGATATCGTGATGAACGAAACGCCCCCTGCCGGAAGTTCAGATAACTGAACTATGGGCCATAAACATTTGTTTGTTTTGAGGGGTTTTTGACGAAAATAATTGAAATCCATATCGAATCAAAATATAGAAAAAAAATTACGAAAAGCACAGCCGTGAAGGCCGGAGCTTTTGAGCGCTCGTACATGCACCTTGTAGGTAGATTCGCATTTTCCAGTTTTAGAAACCAATTGAAAAAATGTTTAACAGCTGTCAAAAAAAAAATCACACTAAGGCGGAACTCCCGAAAAATTTTTCTTCGATAATTCGCTGAAATTTTCTACGTTATCTATTTCGCACGTAGTTTGAATACATTATTTTTCATCTATGTGCAAAATTCCGTCGCAATCCAATCAGTAGTTTCAAAATTATCAGGTAAGAAATATTTTGAACGGCCATATTTACGGAACCCCTTGTCTGATTTTGCTCGTTGATAAACGTGACTACGACATTCAAGATCCACACATAGCCTGAAAATTTCAAGAATTTTCGTTCGGAAGTTATAATTTTCTATGGTTCCTATGGTTCCTATGGTTCTGCTCATGCGATCTCGACAAAATTTAGCATGTACCTTGTAAACGTCATTCCATCTGAGTTCAAAATTTCATCTAGATGAAAAATGTAGTTTCGAAGTAATTAGGGGAAAAAAATTTCGACCGTCATATTTACGGAACCCATGGTCGAATTTTGCCCAATATCGTACCTAACCGCGACATTCGAGATTCGAACCTACCCTGAAAATTTCAAGTTCCTAGGTCGGTCCGTTCGAGAGTTATCGTGTATACGGACGGATGGACAAAATTTTTCGAAGGATTTGTCATAAGTGAGTCGAACCTTGTCGACTAAGACCATTTTCGGTTCAAAATTCGAAAAATGCAGACATCGTGACGAAAAGATATAGCCCTCGTTGAAGCAGAACGAGCGCTCAAAAATAACTGGTTAATACTCATCAAAATCGTTGAAACCTAACCTACAGATGAGCATCGTTTAAATTTAATGTCACCTAAGAATGAAGAGGAAGTAATAACTTCAAGAGCCATCAAAGGGAGTCATAAAATCCTCCATCCAGAGACAAAACCTGTGTTGATTGTATATCTTATGTTCAATGCAGTTTTACCTCAATGTTTATTTCACTCATAAAAATTCAAATGATATCTGAATTGAAAACCAACATAAATAATATCTCAAATTGAGCAGGATATAAGACGTATCATCTCCAACGGAAGCTCAGTTACTGCAGTTGAATATCCTTAGAATATCTAGGGAAGATACAGGGAATGAGTGAAATGTAACCTTACTATAACTATAGGGTAGTCCATTTAAAGAACCCTCTCAACATCTTTGTAATATTATATAAGATTCGAACAACCAAATATCCAGCGCTATACCTAACCAACTAGGGTCTGCCCTCCATGTTGCACGATTTGCTGCGTTGTCAGATCGTGTTCTAGACTTTCACTGTAGTCGGTTGTGTCTGAACCAACGCAAGAAAAAAAATTCCAATTTTCAATAATAAAATCTTGGAATTCAACCATGGTAGTTACAAAATGGCGAAGGCGCAGGTTATAGTTCATATCGTTCATATCATATTTTTCATCAACTTAGTGAATGATTTTGTTCATTCGTTAGTATCGAAACCTTCTCTTTTCATCTTTTTAGATATTTGTCAAAATGGATTTGAATTCGATTCAGCTTTCTTCTTCGAGAAATAAATCAAATTATTGATGAGTAATTTTGGCCTTATACGAAAAGATGAAACAGTGATTAGCTTACTATTCACTAATCCACCAGACTATGATTTTCCCTACTTAAAGTTCAACTAAAACACAACACGTGTTTTGCCATAACCATGGTTTCTCCAGGTGAGATATACTAAATTCAATGTTGTATACACATTTCCTAAAGGGAAGGGGTTAATAGCTAAGGTACGATACCTGAGACCATATAACCCTTACATCCCTTAGCACTGTATTATCAGTTCCTCGTTAAAATTTCATTATTCAACTCTATCTGGTCGTTGAGAAAATTAGGTGAACCTTTTTGTTCATTGGTTTTCATGCTTTCCAAAAGATGGAATTTTATATTATTACTTTCAATATTCAAAATTCCGTAATAATGGGTGAAGCAATGTTTTCAGTCGATAAGTGTTCTGCGAAATTTGTTTTTCCGTTGACGAAAGAACTTGTTGTTCCTTGATTCTTTTCCCAACGGTTTCAACAGTTTGGCCGATATAGAAACTTGGACAATCTCCGCATTTCAGTTTATTTATTCCCGATTTATCTGATTGATCTGTTTCATTTTTAATTGAATACGTTAAACCGTAATGACATTTTAACGAGAAACTAATAATACAGGAATAAGGGAAAAAGAGTATAAGATAACGTACCTTAGCTATTTTACCCTTCCCTTTAGGAATTGTGAATAAACATATTCCGAGCAGGTGCAACAATAAATTATGTAACTATATCTCACATGAAAAATCCATCGTTATGGCGAAACACGTGTAGTGGTTCAGTAGTGAACATCGTGGATTTTCATCAAGTATCAGCCACATAATTCAATGGAGGGATAAGTGGAAATCTGGACTATTCTGATATGTATAAGTTTTTCAATTGGTCATCTGTAGAGTTAAATTCTTGTTGAATCTACAGATAAAAATAAAAAATTACGAAAAGCACTGGCGTGAAGGCAGGAGCTTTTGAGCGCTCGTACATGCACCTTGTAGGTAGATTCGCATTTTCCAGTTTCAGTAATCAATTGAAGAAATTTTCAACAGCTGTCAAAAAAATTCTCAAACTTAGGCGAAACTCCAGATTTCATGTCAGTGCTTCAGCTGATCAATTTTTTTTCGATAATTCGCTAGAATTTTCTACGGTATCTATGGTCTTGGTGGTGCGATCTGGACAAAATTCTGCACGTAGTTTGAATACATTATTACTCAGCTAGGTGCAAAATTTCATCCCAATCCGCTCAGTATTTTCGGAATTATCAGCAAAAAAATGTTTTGAACGGCCATATTTACGGAACCCCTAGTCTAATTTTGCTCATTGATGACCGTGACCGCGATATTCGCGATCCAAACCCACCCTGAGAATTTCAAGTTCCTAGGCCTTTCCGTTCAAAAGTTACAATTTTCTATGGTTTCTATGGTTCTGGTCATGCGATCTGGACAAAATATTGTTTTAATATATCATTCTCGATTAAAATACAAAATTTCATCTCGATCGAATCCGTAGTTTCGAAATTATCGAGAAACCAAAATTTCAAACGACCGTATTTACGGAACCCCTAGTATAATTCTGCTCATTGATAAACGTGAATGCGACATTTCAGATCCACACCTATCTTGAAAATTTCAAGTCCCTAGGCCTTTCCGTTCGAAAGTTATGTTTTTTTATGGTTTCTATGGTTCTGGTCATACGATCTGGAGAAATGGAGCTTGAATATATCATTCTCCATTAGTATATAAAAATTCGTCACGATCGTATCTGTAGTTTTGAAATTATCAAGAAAACTAAATTTCAAACGACCATATTTACGGAACCCCAAGTATAATTTTGTTCATAGATGTACGTGATCACGACATTCGAGATCCACACCTACCCCAAAAAAAAACCCACCCTGAGAATTTCAAGTCCCTAGGCGTTTCCGTTCAAAAGTTAAAATTTTCTATGGTTTCTATGGTTCTGGTCATGCGATCAGGACAAAATTTCACATGTAGCTTGAACACCTCATTCTCCATTTGTGTGCAAAATTTAATCTCAATCAAATCTTTAGTTTTCAAGTAATCAGGGGAACAAAACTTTGAACGGCCATATTTACGGAACCCCTGATGGAATTAGGCCCATTAACGAACTCAACTGAGGCATTCGGGTACTGAACCCATCCTGAAAATTTCAAGTTTCTAGGTGGTTCCGTTCGAGAGTTATCGTGCTTACGGCCGGAGGGATAGACTCGAATTTTACGACGGATTCGTCATCAGTGAGTCGAACATAGTCGATTGAGACCATTTTCGGCTCAAAATTCGAAAAATACAGACATCGTGACGAAATGATATAGCCCTCGTGTAAGTAGTACGAGCGCTCAAAAAGAACACGAAACTACACGGGACTTCTTCCAATTCAGATCCCTGCTTCATTTATATATTTGTGTTGTATTTTGGGCTGAAATTCAGTGAATAAAATTATAAAAAGCACTGCCGTGAAGTTAGGAGCTTTTGTTCGCTCGTTCATCCACTTTGTACGTAGATCCGCATTTTCTAGTTTGAGAAACCAATTAGGTTTTTTCAGAAATTTTTGAAAGCTGCCAAAAAAAGGACACCAGCTCTTTGTCAATTTTTTAATTCAATAATTTGTTGTAATTCAAGATGGTTCTGTTTATGCGATCTAGAGAATATGTAGCTTGAATATATCATTCTTCATTAAAATACAAAATTTCTTAACGATCGAATCCGTAGTTTTGAAATTATCAAGAAAACTAAATTTCAAACGAACTGCGGCATTCGCAGGTATCTAGGTCGTTTCGTTCGAAAGTTTTCGTGTATATGGACGGCCGGCAGGAGGGACAGACTTGAATTTTTTGACGGATTCGTCATTAGTGAGTTCAACCTTGACGATTGAGACCATTTTTTTTTTAATAATTCATCAAAATTTCCTGAAATCTTGGTGATGCGATCTAGACAAAGTTCCGCACGTAGTTGAATCCATTATTCTTCATGCATGTGCAAAATTTCATTGTTATCCAATCAGTAGTTTCGAAATTATCAGGAAAAAAATATTTTGAACGGCCATATTCACGGAACCCCTAGTCTAATTCCGCTCATTGATAAACGTCACTGTGACATTCGAGATCCACACCTATCCTGAAAATTTCAAATCTCTAGGCCTTTCCGTTCGAAAGTTATAATTTTCTATATTTCTATGGTTATGGTTATGCGACCTGAACAAATTCGTCATCAGTGAGTCAAACCCTGTCGATTGACCATTTTTGACTCAAAATCCGAAAAATACAGACATTGTGCCAAAATGATATAGCCCTCGTGTAAGTAGAACGAGCGCTCGAAAATGACATTTTATTGACAAATTTGATCCCTTGAACTTTCGATGACATTATTTGTCACTTTGTTCTTGATGGGAAATATCAAAAACCGTACGTTGTAATCCAGCCATCGAAGAGAATGCAGTAGAGCAGGTGGTGACATTCAACCACCTTGGTTTGCTAATATTCAGCAGCAGTGAGAATTTAGAAGACCTTCGAAGACAAGTTCTCACGTATGCTCCTGAATTTACGTCAGTGATTTTCTTGGAATTATTATCAACTGATATTCTAGTAAAAGTTATACTGTAATCCTTTCCACATGTCTATCTCTCTGATATACATATTTATGTGAGTAGAATCCCATTTTCTAACCAATTGTTTGTAAAACATTGGATAATGCTACAAAGTGGCGAAAGGCATTATGTTTCAACTGGGTAGTAAAGGGAATATAAACATTGAACATTAACATTAATATAAACAGACTGTTTATCAATACATTCATGGAAAAGTTCACTTGCCAAAACAAGATGATGCAGAGCCCTAGTCAATTCTGAAGAATTCTTCTATTTTTTAGAGCCTTTAGTATCCGAAATATCGGATGCAATGTATTTCCCGAAGACCAAGCATTGCACAATAAATTATGTCTATAGAAAATAATTTTATAGATTTCCTTCCTCAGATTTTGCCTTCAGAAAGACAAGAGAACCAAGTTTGGATTAAATTGTTCTGTTTCTTTTTCAATGATGTTTTAATTTTTGTTTGTTTTGTTACTGCTTCAGTTTTTCACCTCTTCGTTTCAGGGGGAATTAGATTTGTATTTCCTTGAATGATTCCAAGGGTTTATTATTGGAATGAAAAGGCAAAAACACGTAAATCAATGACTGAAGAACTTGGAAAGAATGAGTAAATAGAATATAAAATTGCTATCATGCAGTAAGACACTCTCAGCTATGAACATCATTCCGAAGGACCATATCAAAACCGCCTGATATTCCTAGAGTTGCAAGAAGAAAAACAAACAAAAACCGTACAAATCCCCCCTACATCCACATCAATTCGACTTACCGATCGAGTCGGCTGAAAAACTTCCACTTCGAGGAAATAATCACTTAGCGTCGCGATGTAACATCCGACGCGTCTAGACGCTCGTACGTGAGGTTCGGGTGGCGCAGTTGTTGCTCGTGGACCCGCCAGGAGGAAACTGCCGAGCCCGATCCAGCATCCGGTTCAGTTTCGGAGAGTTTCCACGTTATCGCAGATTATTCCGCAGCATCCAGCTCCGAAGCTTCCATTATCGTAGCGTTGCAAACACCTATATAAATATAGCAGGACGTTGGGGCTATTCGCGTCGTCATTCGGGCGGATACTATTGAAAAATTTCATGTGTGGAACACGGTCCCTGAGAGCTTAAGGGTTGATATGAAATCGGAATGAAAGGATGAGGTATTGCGAGCATCTTACGGGTGATAATGGTTTTGGAGTGATGAAGGGTTGTATGGATATGACGCCTAGGTGTCAGCATTGTATATTGTTTACGACTTTTCAACTGAGTTGAATCATTTTGTTTCAGTGGAAGATAATGCAATTTTATTATTTATTCCAACAACACGAAGACGAAGTATGGTCTCTTGAACAACTTTCAAGCCTAAATATGATTCCAAATAGAAATATGCATCTGCACGAATAATCTTCCTCCGCACGAAAAAAGTCAAGAAGTTTTCTCGAATGAAGAATATTCTTACAAACGAAAATGTTTTTTGAGCGCTCTTTCTACTTACACGAGGGCTATATCATTTTGTCACGATGTCTGTATTTGTCGAAAATGGCCTCAATCGACAAGATTTGACTCAATGATGACGAATCCGTCGAAAAATTCTAGTCTGTCCGTCCGGCCGTATAGACGATAACACTCGAACGGAATGACCTAGTAACCTGAAATTTTCATGGTGGGTTTGAATCTCGAATGGGTTAAGGAAGTTATTGGCCGAAATTTGACCCTGGGTTCCGTGGATAATTCCGTTCGAAATTTTGTTCTACGGATTACTTCGAAACTACTGATTCGATCGAGATGAAATTTTGCACCTAGATGGAGAACGACATGTTTCAGCTACATGCGAAATTGTCCAGATCGCTTGACCAGAACCATAGAAAATTAAAACTTTGAATTTTCAGGGTAGATTTGGATCTCAAATTTTTCAGTCACGTTCATCAATGAACAAAATTAGACTAGGGATTCCGTTAATATGGCCGTTCAACATATTTTTTTTTCTGATAATTTCGAAACAACTGATTTGAACGGGATGAAATTCCGCACATAGATGAAGAATAATGTATTCAAAGTACTAGCCAAATTTCGTCGAGATCGCTCGAACAAGACCATAGAAACCGTGGAATATTCTAGCGAATTATTGAAAAAAAAATCCCTATATTCATGTAACAGCTGATTCGGCATATTTGACCAAGAGCTGCTGTCAATTTTTGAGCGCTCGTACTACTTACACGAGGGCTATATCATTTCGTCACGATGTCTGTATTTTTCGAATTTTGAGCCGAAAATGGTCTCAAACGACTATGTTCGACTCACTGATGACGAATCCGTCGGAAAATTCGAGTCTGTCCGGCCGTATAAACGATAACTCTCGAACGGAATGTCCTAGAAACTTGAAATTTTCAGGGTAGGTTCAAATCTCGAATGCCGCGGTTGATTTTGTTATCGGGCAATATTCGCCCAGGGGTTCCGTAAATATGGCCGCCCGAATTTTTGTTTTCCTGATTATTTCGAAACTATAGATTCGATCGAGGTGAAATTTTGTACTCAGATGAAGTATAACGTATTCAACCTACATGCAAAACTACAGATTCGATCATCACGAAATTTGGTATTCAAATGGAGAATGATATATTCAAGCTACATTTTGTCCAGCTCGCATGACCAGAACCATGGAAACCATAGAAGATTATAACTTTCGAACGGAAAGGCCTAGAGACTTGAAATTTTCAGGATAGGTGTAGATCTCGATATTGCGGTCACGTTCATCAATGAGCAAAATTAGACTATGGGTTCCGTAAATATGGTCGTTCAAAATTAAGAGTTCTCGATCATTTCAAAACTATGTATTTGATCGGGACGAAAATTTGTATTTGAATTGAGAATGATAAATTCGAGCTACATTTCGTCCTGATCGCATGATCAGAACCATATAAACTATAGAAAATCATAACTTCCGAACGAAAAGGCCTAGGGACTTGAAATTTCCAGGATAGGTTCGGATCGCGAATTGTGCGGTCACGTTCATCAATGAGCGAAATTAGACTAGGGATTCCGTAAATATAGGCGTTCAAACTTTTTTTTTCCTGATAATTTCGAAACTACTTATTGGATTGGAATGAAATTTCGCACATAGATGGAGAATGATATATTCAAACTACGTAGGAAATTTTGTCCAGATCGCATTACCAAGACAATAGATGCCGTAGAAAATTCTAGCGAATTATTGAAAAAAAAAATTGGTCACCTAAAGCACTGACGTGAATTCTGGATTTTCGCCTCAGTTCGAATTTTTTCGACAGCTGTCAAAATCTTTACAATTGGTTTCTGAAACTGAATAATGCGAATCTAACTACAAGGTGCATGTACGAGTGCTCAAAAGCTTCTGCCTTCATGGCAGTGCTTTCCGTAATTTTTTCAATAGAAAGTGGATGATCAAGCTCACAGAAGCTCCTGACTACACGTCTGTTCTTTTTATAATTTTTTCTTCGAAAAATGTTCTTTCGAATGGAAACTGTTCTTCTGAACTGAAATTTTTTCCAGATAAAAATGTTCTTTCAACCAAAAATGTTCTCCCCAACAAAAACAGTTCTTCTAGGCAAAAAATTCCCACCCCACCAAAAAATGTTCTCCGAAACAAAAATGTTTTCCAAACTCAAATGTTTTATCCGACAGAAAAAACATCAGAACAACGCGAAGGCGAAGAATGCTCTTTGGGACAAAAACAATTCTTCCGTATAAAAAATGTTCTTTGCAACCCAATATTCTTCGGAACAAAAATATTCATCTGCACGAAGAATTTTCCTCCGTACAAAAAATCAAAGATCTCCATAAAGAGAATTCTTCCGAACAAAAATGTTTTCTTCTTCAATGAAAAATGTTCTTGCAAATAGAATATTTGGTTCTGAACTGAATAATTTTTTCAAACACACTTCTAGGCGAAGAATGTTTTCCCTATAAGGAATGTTCAGGGCCGTATCTAGGTAATATTGCGCCTGTGGCAATATATTAGACAGCGCCCCCCATTTGCGTAGATTTTTTTTCTACATCATATTTTCTTATAGTATTTTTTTTATAATGCTAGTCATATATTTCCGTAAGAGTTTCAAAATAATACACATTTTTATGGAAAATTTTTTTCATTAAAAACATTGAAATACACATTTTAAATGAAATGCATAAAAATAAAACAAATTCTGAAAAACCAAAATGAAATATTCATATCTATGTAATAAATACGAACATTTATCTTGAAAAATATAAATTCTTCAACTTAAAATTTAAAAATACATACTGCAAACGTAAAATAAAAATTTTTTGGTAAGTTGACTAGAAAACAATAATCGATAATCACAATCTCTTGAAAAAAACCGCAAACTTTGTATACAAATACTATTTTATAACCATTTGAAGCACATACTATTAGTTTCGTACAGTGCCCGATGTTACTATATTCAACAAGTCCATACGTTAAGTATAAAAAAATCACTAAAATAATTTTTGCCAGATGAGATTGAAGATTCAATGAAAACTATGGAAAGTAACACTAAAATTTGAGTTTTATTAGATTTATTAAAAAAAAGAAGTTCTGAGAAGTGAGAACTCAAGTTTGAAAATCCATATTTTCCGCAATGAACCGAACATAAATCTTCTTGAATTGAAAGGAACAATATTATTATGTTAAAATACGAATAATTGAATATATCCGATGCCAGAATGTCATAAAAAATAACTCATACTTAGTACAACTCACCTTCAATATCACAATTTATAATGCTCGAATCCAAAAGCACAATGGCACAAAAAAGTCAGAATATAAAGAGAATTCTCAAAACTTATAACACTTCAAATATGGATACACACTAAACGAACATTAAAATTTGAATTTTTTGCTCTTCCCTCCATAATTGAAAGAAATCAATATTTATGTAGAACAGAATAAGATTGCCCACTTCTTCTCCCACTTCTTGAGCTCAAAACTCTGATTGGTGAATTTTTGCCAATACAAATTTTTTATAACAATTGGACCATTATTCTCGTTTTTCTGACCTTATTGCATTCTCTTTCTGTACTTTGAATATCAATGTTTCGAAATGTTATGATCGAATTACTTACTTACGTAACCGTGTTATCATCTTTCGAATCAATTTTTTTTGCTTGGCGCTTCTATTTCTTCATTTTTGATATTTTTTGGCGCCCCTTCGGACCTTGCGCCCGTGGCGAGTGCCACCCTTGCCACGCCCTAGATACGGCCCTGGGAATGTTCTCCAGGAGAAAAAAAACTGAAATGTTTCATCCAAAAAATAATGTTCTTCTGGACAAAAATATTCTTCCGATAATAAAATGTTCTTTTGGAATATTTGACCGCACAAAAAATGTTTTTCTTAATAAGAAATATATTTCCTGACAACAATGTTGTTTCAAACAAAAATGTTTTTTCCAACAAAAATGTTACTCTGAACAAAAATGTTTGCCCAGAAAAAATTCCTCGTGAATGAAAAATATTCTTAGCGATAAAAAATGATATTACAGCCGAAGAATGTTCTTTCGTTCAAAAAAATTCTTTTTTTTAAAAGTACAGAAACAACGTCATATTTCGAAAACAAGATCATCGTGAAAGTGCTACTTCTCCCCGCCGTAGGGAAATAAGTTGCTATGTCAACGATGAATTACATTTCCGTACGCCGTAGAGAAAAATTTAATTAACTATCAAAATTAATTTTGCGAGACAACCGTAACTAGGCAAACTTTTTATTGATCAATTATAACGATCGTAAATATAAATCTAATCCCCAGATTTGAATGAATTTTGAAGCGTTTAAAAAAAAATAACATTCCATTCGGAGGAGAACTGATCTCCTCCTTATGAAATAAAATACTATTTCATCTAATCGAAAAGTGTTTCGAAAAAAAAATTTTGTTCCAAAAAAAATCATTTTTCCTGTTATTCTGGAAAGAGAAGGATATTCTGTATTCTGGCATATTCTATTCTTCAAAACAAAAATGAACCCCTGCACAAAATTTTGTTTTCCAACAAAACCTGTTCTTTTGTAGAAAAAAGGATATGCCTGCAAAAATATTCTCCTGGATGAAAAATGTGCTTAGAAAAAAAATTTTTTTCTCGACGAAAAATATGGTTTTCTGGGCGGAAAAAGTTTTTCAAGACAAAATATGATTTTCTGGACCAAAAATGATATTCTGACGAAACATATTCTCCTGAATAAAAAATGTTCTATAGGCGGAATATGTTATTTCAAATGGAAAATTTCCTTTCTAAAATCTTAGTAGGTATAAGAATTAAAATATTTATTCATCTCTACTGTGAGATTGTTTCTCTAGCGCTCCCTTTAAATGTTTATAGTTCACGGTTTGGGAAGTGTATAATTCAAATACTTATTGACTAAAAAGTGTTGAAAGCCTGGAAAAACCGTATCGTTAGGCTGGGAAATATTAAAAAATTCAACACACTCTCCCATTTTCAAGTGTATATTTTTCCTTCGAATCAGTTTCACTGCCCAGAATGAACAAAATTATTCATTTATAACCTTTATAGTGAAGGGGTAAAGTTTTGATTGTAAAATCTGAGTGGAACAAAATATATTATGAGGCTAGAAAATCGTTCAAAATCATTACTTACCCATATTTCTTCTCCAATTCATTACTTTGCATTTTCGACATCATCAATTCCGACTGCATTCTAGGCGGAATGAGGAAAATGAATGCATTGTCTTTGGATAACGTTCCAAGCTTACCAAAAGTGATCGAAAATTCCTGACAATATCTGTCGGTCTATTGTTTCAAATATCCTCTCGAGTTCCGAGAAGTATCATGCCCATGCCTATGCCAAAGTTTGAAATAATTATCAAGAGAAACGTCAGAGGATATCTGACGGGCTTGTAGATTTCCAACTCGAGCTGTTTCATTTCACATGGAAAAGCTAGGCAGCTGAATTTTCCATTACTCATTCAATCGATGCCTCGTATGAGGATACAAATATTCAGCTGGAATAGCGACTAGTTCCTGAAATACCAAAGTTTTGAAGAATAAGTTTATTCTGAATATTCTGGTTGAACTATCACGAAATTATTACAACTAATTACAAAGTTTTAATACGATCGTATCGGTTATTTCGAATCATTGAGGATAAAAAATTCAGCTGGGTATATCTGCGGAACACTCAGGGATTTGGACTTCAAAAGAAGCAACCGGCGCATTAAGACCTCTAAAGTATCATGAAAATATTATCGCGTTCACGTCCGAGCGGCTGGACGGATGGACAGAATTGAATTCGACCAAGATCTGGAACTGCGTTCAATTTGCGAGTAACGAAGAAACCTAACGATACTCGTCCGTACAGCCTCATTAGGATGTTCCATTCCTGGTAGATCTACGGACGGTGATGACACTCAATATCTTTCTCACGAATATGACTGAATACCTTTCCATTTCCATCTGTTTTGAAGAGGCAGTAATTTGCAGTAATAATTTTCTCGCTGTCGCTTTCCATCGGAAGCTTCCTCATTAACTGCTGTACCCATTCGGGAATTTCAGCTTGCTGTTGTTCAATAAAACGGATCGTTCCACCTTTCCAGGATAAAAGAGCTTTTTGGTTTGACAAATTCAAGAATGGAACTTCGAGGGAACAAGAATCGCGTTTAGAGGATTACCTGATGCACAGGGTGTTTATTGAAATTTGAAAAAAGTCCAAAAAATCTTGGGCATCAATATGGGAATACGACTTTGGGTCGTGTTTGACTTCCTTTGCGATCTTTTCTCTGCACTCGAATTTATCGCAAATTCGTATATTCCCTCACCTTTTATTAGGAGATTTTCCCTGAACGGTATAATTCTTGAAGTTCAAACTAAGGGGAGAAAAAATTACTGATTGGAAAGGTCCTATGGAAAAATTAGGAAGTTCACAAATCCACCACTAAAATTGATCCAAATTGTTTACAGAATGTTCGAAATGGTCACCATTCGTTTGATGTGCACAAAGTCTTGCCTAGCGTTATAACGAATGGTTACATGCAGCAAACTATCCCATCAGTTAACAATAATGTCATATAAACATTCATGACACCTATTTAGATCTCAAAATACTCGGCCCGGGTGAATATTTCATATAAACGATTTTTGGTTTATTGACCATTGAAAACACCTTGTATAACTAAAAATGAGCAACCATAAAACGCCAACAGAGCTACGGAAGGAAAGCCAGGAGAACTTCCTGTCAGTCGAAATCCTTGAGATGAATTCGTTATAAATTCAATTGGATTTGCTGAAACTGAAAACTGAGGAACGGGACATCATTTACGAAATATGCAAGCAGGTGAATTTAATCTCCAAGAAATACAAACGAAACCCGAGAGT
This sequence comes from Aphidecta obliterata, assembly GCA_963966015.1. Classification (NCBI taxonomy): domain Eukaryota; kingdom Metazoa; phylum Arthropoda; class Insecta; order Coleoptera; family Coccinellidae; genus Aphidecta; species Aphidecta obliterata. Next base: position 12,469,691 of record OZ014431.1, on the reverse strand, counting down.
TTCGTATAATCTTCTATCTATCCAAACAGTGAAGCTGCTGCTGGTTATTGGTGAAATAAAAGACGGCTCTCAAGGGAAAATATAGAATTTCAGTCGTCCTATGCAAGTTGGTGGAAGCCGGTATATGATAATAATGGGAGGTTTCCCAGAGTTAACATCCTCATATGTCGAAACAATGTTGAGGGGAACAGAATTTCAATTTATGTATCACACAATTCGTCTTCTGCGAGTTGAGAACATCATAAATTTCCGGGATGAGTTGCTGCGAGAGCAGTTACCTTGTAGCGAAACTTAATTAGGAATTTGAGATTACTTAGTCTTGGTTTCCCGTGGGGGATTTACATTTTTGTTGAATAACTTGGGTTTGAATTTCGAATTCAGTTATGGAAGTAAGGGAACTGAACAGATCTCACTCCTTTACAACTAGTGATCAATAGGGTAGCCCATGAGGCTATCCTCAGAATATCTAGGAAAGGTATAGGGAATGAGAGAATTGAAAGTCTGGGAGCCTGGTCCTCTCTGACCAAGTACATCTCATCAGTGAACCTGCCTAGTGATGTTATGATTAAAAAAGTAAGCATTGAGAAGAACTTCAACACCATTCTAATTCAAAAGGAGTAATGGGAAAAGGAATACACCACCCAAATTTCGATACGAATACCATTCAATGGTATGAAGATGGTTCTAAAACCACGATAGGGGCCGACACTGGAGTATAAGGGGCAATAACCAAGTGTACACTATCGTTAGACTCCTTCTCGGCTGTTTTTCAGGCAGAAATACTTGCAATCAAAAGATGCATAGATATAAACCTGAAAAGAAACTATCAAGGGTGTGACTTCGTGATCCATTCTGATAGTCAAGCTGCTATCAAAGCACTGAACTGCCGGAGAAAACTCAATGAACAACAAGATCTCTTTAGTTTGGGTTCCTGGTCACCCAGGAATCGAAGGAAGCGAAGAGGCCAATACACTTGCCAGAAAGGGAACACAAACACCACTTACTGGCATAGGCAAATTCACCTATAAGAAAGAGGTTTTGAAGAGGGAAGAAGAGAAAAAAGCACTCTGGAGGAATCTTCATGGAATGGATCACTCCAAAAAGTTCCCTTTGAACTTAAAAAGAGCAAGATCCAAAAAGGATTAAGATCGTAGTAAGAATAAGTTACGTCTCCACATTGGCTTTCTCACAGGACATTGTCGCTTAGAAAGCATATGATGAAAATGGGCTCAACAGGAACTGACGAGTGTATATTCAGTGGGGAAGAGGAGGAAACTCTTGTTCACCTTGTTACAGAATGCCTCGCCATTGCGAACCAGCGCAAATAATGTCTTGGACAAGAGAGGAACGAGGATTCAACCTCCTTGAAGCCCTCTCCGATACTGGAGTTCATTTGAGCTCTGGAGCTGGAGGGGGAGCTGTAGGTAGCGCATTTGCGAAAACAGCTCTGATGGGAGGCACAATAGACCTTGAGATCGCAGTGAAATGTAATCCCCTTACCTAACTATAACTATAAGTATGGGAATTGAATTGCCTAGAATAACATCAGGAGAAGATTTTTGGATATGATCTATTGATAATTCTGGGATAGGATCTACCGGTAAAATGGGGTGGATGGAAACTGTGTGGTGAATAGCAACGAAAAGTTCTGTTATAATTCTACAAGCAACAAAGAACGCCAAGTGATTTCCAAGGGGCGTAATAAACGAACTATACAAGAACCAAAGTTTCAAACAGTAGGTAACACTGCCCAACTCAGAACTGGATTCAGTTGTTCATTTGGTGAATTTTCGGTACGGAATTAACTTTGCTTGGTAGGTGTTGAAAAACATAGGTTCCCGTGTCAATTTTTCTGTTAGTTAGAGTGAAAATTACGAAAAGCACTGCCGTGAAGTTAGGAGCTTTTGAGCGCTCATACATCCACCTTGCAGGTAGATTCGCATTTTCCAGTTTCGGAAATCAATTCAGGGAATTTTCGACAGCTGTCAAAAAAATTCTGAAACTTAGGCGAAACTCCAGACTTCATGTCAGTGCTTCAGCTGATCAATTTTTTTTCGATAATTCGCTAGAATTTTCTACGGTATCCATGGTCTTGATGATGCGATCTGGACGAAATATTGGTTTAATATATCCATTCTCAATTAAAATACAAAATTTCATCTCGATCGAATCCGTAGTGTCGAAATGATCGAGAAAACAAAATTTCAAAACGACCGTATTTACGGAACCCCTAGTATAATTCTGCTCATTGATAAACGTGAACGCATCATTTAAGATCCACACCTATCATGAAAATGTCAAGTCTCTAGGCCTTTCCGTTCGAAAGTTATGATTTTCTATGGTTTCTATGGTTCTGGTCATGTGATCTGGAGAAATTTAGCTCGAATATATCGTTCTCCATTAATATACAAAATTTCGTCCTGATCGAACCGGTAGTTTTGAAATAATCAAGAAAACTGAATTTCAAACGACCATATTTACGAAACCCCTTGTATTATCTCGCTCATAGATGAACGTGATCACGACATTCGAGATCCACACCACTCCTGAAAATTTCAAGTCCCTAGGCGTTTCCGTTCAAAAGTTACAATTTTCTATGGTTTCTATGGTTCTGGTCATGCGATCTGGGCAAAATTTCACATGTAGCTTTCACACCTCATTCTCCATTTGAGTGCGAAATTTCATCTCAATCAAATCTGTAGGTTTCAAGTAATCAGGGAAACAAAACTTTGAACGGCCAAATTTACGGAACCCCTGGTGGAATTTGGTCCATTAACGAACTCAACCGAGGCCTTCGAGAACTGAACCCACACTGAAAATTTCAAGTCTCTAGGTTGTTCCTTTCGAGAGTTATCGTGCTTACGGCTGGACGGACAGACTCAAATTTTCCGACGGATTCGTCATCAGTGAGTCGAACATAGTCGTTTGAGACTATTTTCGGCTCAAAATTCGGAAAATACAGACATCGTGACGAAATGATATAGCCCTCGTGTAAGTAGTACGAGCGCTCAAAAAAGATTTATCCTGATGTTTCGGATGTTTGTATGGTTAACATATATCAAAACATTGCCAGACATCAGTTTCTAATCTCCACAAGAGAAACTATGACATTTGACATGGATATAATTTAAGAAACACATTATTTCATTTATTATTGAAGAATGTTCGATTTCTATTCCCTGTCTATTCAAATATCAATAAAGTTGGCGTTCGTGGAATGGAATGATTTCATTTTGCTTCCAGAAACTAAGAAAAAATATTTCTATGCAGTTATACTTTATACTCGATTTTATATCGGTTTCCATACATCCCTACTGCAGACCAAAAGCAATATAGACGAGTTTTCAACTTGTGTTTCCATTCACCCCACCTCGAAGGCGAATAGAAACAAGCGACATAATTTTTTTTTGCAAAAATTATCAATTGCACACACATTTTCTAAACGGAGGTCTATTGTATCAAGTGTGAACGGACTTTTGTCAAAATATGGATAGGTATTGAATTATTTTCCTTTCAAGAGAGATGAGCATTCGAACATCAGAATAAGCTTCTATTCACCCCATTTTACGGTACTCAGTTTGAGGGTCCCATTCTTGTCGCAGAAATTATGTTGGTTGGACATTACACCTCCCTATTCTTGTGGCATTTGAGCTATTGTAATTTATTTCATTTTCAATGAGCGAAAAAATCCCTCTGAAGTATAAAACGTTTGTTTCGCGATTCTCAACACACACTATCTGGAATTGAAGTTTCTATATTTCACAAAGTGATATAGTCTCAAAAATGCATTCAAGTTCAATAAAAAACCATTTATTCCAATCTTTAAGTAACAACATTATAAAAGTGTAAAAAATAAATTAATCAAAAAAAGCTCTACGATTACACATCAAAAATCTACAGGCTTAAGTTCATAAGTGATTCCAGTTTTGTGATCAACCACACGACCAGTGTCAGGTTGGTACAAAAGATAATCGCCATTCAGAGATTTAATCTTCCTCTTCTTCTGTTCCCTCTTCCTTCTATCGAAATCCTTTTCACTCATGTAGTTTCCGCCGTGTTTGCCAGTCACACCACTCAAAACCAGGGACCTCGCTTTTGGACTTATGAATTCGACATCTTCGTTCACTTGTTCCCTCTTGCCCCTGGAATTGTCTGCGTAAGCTGGCACAGGTACGGATTCTCCCTCTTCCTCGTAAGCTGCGTATTGCTCGTTGTGGTTGCTCTCTTCGCCGTCGTGGCCATCGTGTCCGGCATGGTTGTAGTCCCAATAATGTTCACCATACCCTCCGTGCTTGTCACCCCATCTTACCTACGAGGAGGAATATACCAATGAGATACTATTTCTTCGAACATCTCGACATTCAAATAATACCATTAAGAATCGTATTTCCAGATCTACCTAACCAAACCTTAACCAACCTACCCTTCACCTTGTTAAAAATTCTAGGATTGGGTAGAGCATAATATTTGATAGTGTTGGGTTCAGAAAGACTCAAAAGTTGAGATCGAGGTGTCGAAGGCACCGAGCCGTTTTGAGGAAATACGACCGCGTAGCGGTCGGCATCGGCAGGGGGGCGTAGCGCCCCTGCGATTTGTTTTGGGGGAAAACAGGCTTCAAAGGGCGAGTGGCGCGTCGCATATTTCGAGAGCGAAATAATATGGAAATAACGTTCGGAAAAGTTTGAAAATAGGCGAAAACCCATAGATGTTGTCTTTTTTGGGGAAGAAACGGTCATTCCGACGGTATGCGGCGCGTCACCTATTTCGACCCCGAAATCTATGAACATAATGTTGGAAAAAGGTAATAAATGTTGTCGTCTTTCTTTCGTTATGTCTACTTGAAAAGGACGCGAGGACGATTTTGGACAGTCTCGAAAAAAATTTGAAGAACTTCCGTTGATCACCGATATTGCGTGACGTTTCTACCACAGTGAATTATTTCGATTTTTGAGAAGGTCAAGAATTTCATCAAAAGTCGTGCATTTCGAGATGAATTTTTCGTATCTGGAGACGAAAAGGATAGAAAACGATACGCTTCGACATAAGCAACCATGTTCGTCTATACTGATTCCAGTCCCGAAATCTGGGTCGCCATTCTCGATTGACTCTGTTCATTTGTTCGATTTTTTTTTTCATACTGATAAAAACAAATGTGTAGAAAGGTTAGGTGAGTTATAATTAGTTCTGAGCTTCTGAGGGGTCTCACAGAGACCTAGGAGAGTCGGCTTATAAACAAAAAACAAAACAAAAATAAAATAAAACAATTCGAAATTTCGTTAAAATCCCTTTTTTCAAGCAAAAACATTGTTTAATGATTTTCTCATGGTATTTAATGTTGGCTGAGGATTTTTTGGGCAGACATTTTTTTTTCCAAATTATTCAAATTGTTTTCGAGAGTAATGTCATCGATCTTTACATTTTTGAGCGCTCGTCCTACTTACACGAGGGCTATATCATTTCGTCACGATGTATGTATTTTACGAATTTTGAACCGAAAATGGTCTCAATCGACTATGTTCGACTCACTGATGATGAATCCGTCGGAAAATTTGAGTCTGTCCGTCCGGCCTTCCGTCCGTAAACACGATAACGCTCGAACGGAACAACCTAGAATTTTGAAATTTTCAGTGTGGGTTCTATTCCCAAATACCTCGGTTGAGTTCGTTAATGGGCCAAATTCCACCAGGGGTTCCATAAATATGGCCGTTCAAAGTTTTGTTCTCCTGATTACTTGGAAACTACAGCTTTGATCGAGATTAAATTCTGTACTTAAATGGAGGATGAGGTGTTCAAGCTACATGTGAAATTTGGTCCAGTTCGCATGACCAGAACCATAGAAACCATAGAAAATTGTAACTTTTGAACGGAAACGCCTAGGGAATTGAAATTTTCAGGATGGGTGTGGATCTCGAATGTCGTGATCACGTTTATCTATGAGCAGGGTTCCGTAAATACGGTGGAATTTTGTTTTCTCGATAATTTCGAAACTACGGATTCGATCGAGATAAAATTCTGTAATTTAATCGAGAATGATATATTAGAGCAACATTTTGTCCAGATCACATGGCCAGAACCATAGAAACCATTAAAAATTATAACTTCCGAAGGGAAAGGCCTAGGAACTTGAAATTTTCAAGGTAGGTTTGGATCGCGAATGTCGCAGTTACGTTCATCAATGAGCAGAATTAGAATAGGGGTTTCGTAAATATGGCCGTTCATAATATTTTTTTCCTGATAATTTTGAAACTACTGATTGGATTGGAATGAAATTTTACACCTAGCTGAAGAATAATGTATTCAAACTACGTGCGAAATTGCCCAAAACGCATCACCGAGACCATAGATACCGTAAAAAATTCTAGCGAATTATCGAAAAAGAATTGGTCAGCTGAAACACTGACATGAAGTCTGGAGTTTGAGAATTTTTTTGACAGCTGTCGAAAATTCCTTCAATTGATTTCTAAAACTGGAAAATGCGAATCTACCAAAACATCTTCACACTCCCGATTCCGTTTGTAAAATCTGCATAAAAACTGATTGGCCATCATTGAAAACCATCAATGATGAAAAACACGAGTGGGCGTAAAAGAAAAAACTTGAATAAAAGCCAGGAAAAGGACAGAATGCAACGTCGCTGGAAGTCCGTGGAAGAGACGTATTCTAGGCGATAGGAGGTCGACCAAGATATAATAAAGATGCCTTGCACGAAAGTCCACTCGATTTCAATTATCCGTATTATACCCTAGATAACACAAAGAAATCCAGAAATATAGTTTCCCACATTAAAATCCAAAATGCCCTCATAATCCGCCATGCACAAATGTTCGCATGATGACGTAGATATTGCGACAATAAAATCGATTCAAATGTGTATGAAAGAAATTAACTATTCATTCTTTGGGATACTTTTATATGCGCATGAAAAGAACAAAATTTCGTCTTCCTCTTCGGGGATTTGCATTTTCGGACCCGTCTATTGCCTGCGCCGAACAGTTCGTGCGTTCAAAAGGAAAGAATTGCAATATTCCTTCCGCCACGTCCAAAGCCGAGGCTTTCTAAAGCGACTCGCAGGGACATATCAAAGTAAACCGTAGCTTTTCCGGGGGAAAATATTCATGCCTCATGGACTATAATGGACTGATGCATTTAAGCTAAAAACCGACGCTCTCCGCTTTTTACATTCCGCTGCAACGAGCTATGGAGAATGAAAAATTAAAGTTTGACATTATTGATTCGCATAAATGATGAATTACCAATGAGCGAATGAATAATTGCTGGTAATGTATACTCTCGTTGTATCGAATAAATCGTTATGTTGGAATATTCCTGACAGTATGTTTTTACATTAATTAAAAATTAAATCTGGAATATCAAACTGATTTTATCACGATGAAAATGTTTGTTATATACAACGATCATATCACAAAAACCAAATTAATAGCGCACATTCGCCTGCATTATCGAACATACCGGTTGTTCAAGGTTCCACTTAATGAACCTAAACTCTACAGCAAAAATATCCCTACAATTTGTGAATCTGAACATCTGGATGCGAAATTCAATATTGCGAGAACACCTCGCCTAAATGGTGACCTTTACGTGATGAAGCTAGAGGCCAGTATCTCGAAACGGCTCATTGCTCGACGCTCACTCACAACTCAAACATGCAGAAGTCACACCGCGATCATCGATTATCGAAGTTTTACCGATAAGACACACGGAGGACAAAAATATGATGGTATCATTAACAACATTTCAACCACAGTCCAATACTTTGCATAAATTGTGGATTTGAAGCGAAAGGGTAATATTAATTACTTTAGTTTTGAACTCTCCGTCGTGTGGTTTGGCCTTTTCGTGCCTCTCAATGAAGTGATGATCTGTTCCTCTTCTATGGCCGTGTTCAACGTGATCCTTGGAGGGTGCGTGTATGTATCTGTTAGTAGAAAGAGGAAAATTAGTAAAAGAAAAAGAAATTTTTTGAGAATTTCAGAATTTATCTCATAAATGCCTTTGGCACATGAGAAAACATGTGAACACGTAGAAAAAAGGGCGAAGGAGGGGCATTTCCTGATTTTTGAATGAATAACACTGCCATAAGTGATACCCGGACTTACACTTGTAAATCAACTTATATTACCAGCCAAAAGACGCGCATGGATACAAAGTGATGAGGCATGACATCTGGCGGGGAAATATCTATAATTCTTTCCTTCAGTTCCTTCAGAAATATAGATTTTTACGTACTTTTTCTTTTCGAGAAACTTAATCACACTAGTAAGTTCAAAAAGAATATTTGAGGAAAATACGAATGGGTGAGCGGTTGTTTACGAACAAAAATTATTTGTTATTTTCTTCATAAATAATAGAAGAAAAGTTTTTCTCTGGTTTCTTTCAGAACCCACGTTTTTTAAAACTGAAGTTTGTAAAAGGACTCTAGGTATACAGGGTGTCACAAGTTCGAGTACCTGCTGCGTTTCTTGAGAACCGGTCCTATTTGAAATCTGAAAATTGGGATTATGATATCTACTGAGCTGAAATATTCTTGAAGCCTGAAGACTCTCAGTTATACAGGGAGTAAAAATAAATTCCTCAAAAATTTTTTTTTGCATTTTTTCGTCTTTTATATAATCGATTACATATTCCATTTTTAATATATTTCTATTCGAAACGTTGCATTCATCGAAAAAGTTTTTTACATATCGAAACAAACTGAAAAAAATTACGAAAAGCATTGCCGTGAAGTCAGGAGCTTTTGAGCGCTCGTACATCCACCTTGCATGTAGATTCGCATTTTTCAGTTTTAGAAATCAATTGAAGGAATTTTTTTCGATAATTCGCTAAAATTTTCTACGGTATCTATGGTCTTGGTAATGCCATCTGAAGAAATTTCTCACGTAGTTTAAATACATTATTTTTCATCTATTTGCAAAATTTCATTCCAATCCAATCGGTAGTTTCGAAATTATCAGGAAAAAAATATTTTGAACGGCCATATTTACGGAACCCCTAGTCTAATTCTGCTCATTGATGAACGTGACTGCGACATTCGCGATCCAAACCTACCCTGAAAATTTCAAGTTTCTAGGACTCTCCCTTCGGAAGTTATAATTTTCTATGGTTTCTATGGTTCTGGTCATGCGATCTGGATAAAATTTTGCTTTAATATATCATCCTCGATTAAAATACAGAATTTTATCTCGATCGAATCCGTAGTTTCAAAACTATCGAGAAAACAAAATTTCAAACGAACGTTTTCACGGAACCCCTAGTATAATTCTGCTCATTGATAAATGTGAATGCGACATTTCAGATCCACACCTATCCTGAAAATTTCAAGTCCCTAGGCCTTTCCGTTCGAAAGTTATGATTTTCTATGGTTTCTATGGTTCTGGTCATGCGATCTGGAGAAATGTAGCTTGAATATAGATTTCTCCATCAGCATACAAAATTTCGTCACGATCGAATCTGCAGTTTTGAAATTATCAAGAAAACTAAAGTTCAAATGACAATATTTACGGAACCCCTAGTATAATTTTGCTCATAGATTAACGTGATCACGACATTCGAAATCCACCCCTATCCTGAAAATTTCAAGTCCCAAGGCGTTTCCGTTCAAAAGTTACAATTTTCTATGTTTTCTATGGTTCTGGTCATGCGATCTGGACAACATTTCACATGTAGCTTGAAACCCCATTTTCCATTTGAGTGCAGAAGTTCATCTTGATCGAATCTGTATTTTTCAAGTAATCAGGATAACAAAACTTTGAACGACCATATTTACGGAACCCCTGGTGGAATTTGGCCCATTATAGCCAGCTGTCGAAAATTTGAACCTAACCGAGGCATTCGGGAACTGAACCTACACTGAAAATTTCAAGTTTCTAGGACTCTCCGTTCGAGAGTTATCGTGATTATGGCCGGACGGACAGACTCGAATTTTCTCGACGGATTCGTCATCAGTGAGTCGTTTGAGACCATTGTCGGCTCAAAATTCGAAAAATACAGACATCGTGACGAAATGATATAGCCCTCGTGTAAGTAGTACGAGCGCTCAAAAAGAGGGAGATATACATAGTTAGTATTAGGTTCGTTATTCTTATTGTTAGTTTTTTAAGCACAAACTGTTTTAACATTTTGGAAGAAGAAGAATGGCGGAATATTGTGCATCTCCTAAACTTTGAAGAACTCGTCACAGGGTGTTTCAAATATTTCGACGAATGCAACGATTCGAATAGAAATATATTCAAAATTGAATAATCATTCACATAAGGAAAAAAAAATGAAAAAAAAATAAAAAAAAATTTTTTTCGAGAAATTTATTTCCACTCCCTGTATAATTAAAAGTGTTCAGGCTTCAAAAATATTTAAGCTCAGTAGATAAAGTCGACTGATATCATAATCCAAATTCACAGATTTCAAATAGGACCGATTCGGAAGAAACGTCTAGTAGGCACCCTGTATAAAATGTCCTATCTAATCGAAGGGTTATTTGATAATAAGAGGGAGAAGAGTCTCAAGCCATTAAACAAAAACATAGCAAGACATGAATAACATCATCAAATATACAACCCAGTTAGCATTGCACATCATCGATCGTCGCAGTGCTAATTTCGAACTCTGAATGGAACATTCCTGCACAATATCCTGCAGGCGAATTCCTCAGCTTATTCGACCTAACCGTCAGATTTAATCCAAATAGATCGGAGTGAGTACACGAAACAACAAACGTCTTCATTTTGATCTGTAGCTACCGAAATTCCTCAAGGGATGAAAGTTTTTATTCATGGGATTCGCATTCAAAGAACTCAAAGTTAATTGGGATTTTCTCCGGAAATTCATTAACTTCTATATATTGCATATTTATATTTTTTTCTTTCATCATGTTGAATTCTATTTGAATTTTGTACATTTTAATACAAAAAGTTAATCCTTATAAGTTGTGTTGAATATTCAAATCGAGCATTTGATAATAATTCGCGGGATATCCTTCTTATAATTTATCAAAAGAATGTCCCTCTTCTTATACCCCGAGTCGCGAACGACTTGGTGAGCGTAGGAAACGAATCTACTGGCCTCTAATTGCGGCAATGGTCGGTCTTTTGGAATTAATGATTTGTAGAACTACTTCTGATTTTTGATAGTACTTGTATGTTTCAAATAGAAGTAATTTATTGAAGTCTTCATTTTTTTGTCGAAAGAACAATTTGATTCTTGATTTTTTCTTCGAAGTCAATATCTTTTTTGACCCTTTTTCATTACTGTAGAGTTAAAACATATGCATAGATATTGTTCATGGTCTTTGGCTATACTCTAGGAGTTATTCGGTTCGTGAAATATCAATGAATTCCTTTTCGCAATGATGAACATTTCTCAGTAGAAAGGCTATATAATAACATATAAATCCTGAGAAATAATTCCAGCCACCCAGCGCTGCAGAAGACGCCAACAATCAATCATCTATCAATAATTGGATGAACCAACCCTCCTAGCACCAGGTTAATCCAAATTAGACCTAAACCAATATGAAATATGAGATATTAAAGTGGGTGGAGACCTTTCCTTGGCGGTTGTTCTCCTCGAAATTAATTTTCTCGAACCTCTGCTCCCAATCGTTCGGCGTTTCGCAAACGTGGCCGAACTCTATTTCTTCCGGCTTGTGTTGAGCCATGTAGATATCTCTGCGAAAAAATTGATTCTCAAATTCGAATTTAATTAGATTTGTATAAAGAACCTTCTTGTATCTAGAACTTTGAAATCGCGTTGAATGAGGAAGTTTCGGCGATTGAGATTTCGATTATATGATTTGGATGATCCATATTTGATATACATACCTCTACCTCTACATATTTAGGGTTATAACCCTTAAATACTGTGATGGGTGTACGCCATTATTGTGAGTCCAATAATAACTTATGGGGCTGGTCTGCGAAGACAGGGCAGACAAGCACGAGGAATATACTCGACAAGGTACAAAGGCTTGCCTGTGTCTGCATCACTGGAGCTATGAGAACGTGCCCGACAAGAGCACTTGAGGTAATCAAAAATCTCACTCCTCTACATCAAGTGATCTATAGGGTAGCCCATGAAGCTATCATTAGAATATCTAGGGACGGTACAGGGAATGAGAGAATTAAAAGTCAGGATACTCGGTCCTCTCTGAACAAGTACATCTCATCAGCGAACCTGCCTAGTGATTTTATGATTAAAAAAGTAAGCATTGGGAAGAACTCCTACACTATGCTATGTAAACAGAAAGAATGAGAAAAGGAATACACTACCCAAAATTTCAAAGTGAATACCATTAAATGGGATACAGATGGTTCTAAAACCATGAAAGGGGTTGTCGCTGGAGTATACGGGGCAAGAACCAAGTGTACATTATCGTTAAGCTCCTACTCGAGTGTTTTTCAGGCAGAAATACTTGCAATCAAAAGATGCATAAAAAAAACCTAGAAAGAAACTATCAAGGGTCGTTGTGATCCATTCTGACAGTCAAGCTGCTATCAAAGCACTGAACTCTTGTATCATCGATTCAAAGCTGATATAGGAATGCCAGAGGTAACTTAATGAATTAGGCAAGAACAACAAGGTCTATTCAGTCTGGGTTCCTGGACACTCAGAAATCGAAGGAAACGAAGGGACCAAAACACTAGCCAGAAAGGGAGCACAAACGCCACTTACTGGCCCAGAACCTTTCTGTGGCATAGGCAAGTGCACACTAGCAACTTTATTCAAGCAACTTTTGAATCCCAAAAATTGGACACATCATTCTTCATGGGATCCCGCACACAGGCGATTATTTAGTTGCAACACGTTCTATTTCCAGGCAACTCAATTGTTGCCAGTAGGAATCGAACGTACGTGTTCAATCCCGTCCTTGCACATTGGCGATATCAAATTGCTCTTGATTTCCCAGTTGCAATCTCGTCGGCTTCGAGTGAACATTGAATTATTCATAGAAGCTATCAAATCACGGCCAGCATTGTATGACAAAAGGGTGAAAGAATAAGCAGATGAAAATCTTTGAAAAAAGTTTCGGGATGATATTTTTTCAGATTTTCAAACAGTTTATGAAATGTTCCACTCATGAGCCTGTCCTGATCAATGGATGGACCCAAAATTGTCTGCCTCTTTTCCTCTTCCTTTTCAAAAAGAGGACAAACGCATGCAGTTTCGACGAAATCCATTTCGAAACTGATGTTAAGCAACTATTCAGTTGCCAGTGGGCGCTTGTAACAGTAACGGGCAACTTTCAAGTGACTAGATTTTTTAATCACCGAATATAAAAAGTTGCCAGTGTGCGGGAGCCCTAAAGGTTCAAGATACAAAAATTATTTGGATCTCAGTTAGTTACGCCTCCTCACTGGCTTCCTCACAGGACATTGTCGCCTCAGAAAGCATGTGATGAGAATGGGCTCAACAGAAACTGACGAGTGCAGATTCTGTGTCAAGAGGAGGAAACTCCTGTTCATATGGTAACAGAATGCCTTGCCATTGCAAGTCAGCGCAAAGAATGTCTTGGACAAGAGAATAACAGGAGGAACGAGCATCTAACCTCCTTGAAGCTTTCTCAGATACTCGAGTTCGTTGGAGCTTTGGAGCTAGAGAGCGAGCTGTAAGTAGCACATTTGCTAAAACAGCTCTGATAGGGGGCACAATAGACCTTGAGGTCGCAGTGAAATGTAACCACCTTACCTAACTATAACTATAACTATCTAGAACTTTCGGTATTTTGAACCATATTATTTTACCACTGATTTCCAAAGAAACCTATTTAATCAGAGAGGCAGATGATTCATTTTTGGGTGTTAATTGTTAGTCTCCCAGCACTGCAAGTACTTTCTGCTTCGCGTCTGCAGAGTGTTCACAGGTTCCATCTAGCACTTAGCGTCCGAAAAGCGGCAAAGAAAGTTGTGACTTTTTCTTCAAAAATGCAAGAAGACATAAAGTCTCCAGGGCGTCTGAAGAATTCGTCCCTCATTGAATCCAGAGTATTCAAATGTCTCGTTCGAAGGCAACCTGAGGGTACTTATTACCTACATGCTTATGTAGTGAAAGCAGGTCCACTAAATTTTTTATATCTGCAATGGGAGTTGTCAACATGGCTCCTTTAATGAGTAGATAGTAAGTTAGCTAGTCTCTCCTCACCCTATCAAACAAGCAAGGTGTACTCAATAAGGGGTTTCGAGCTCTCCATATTATTGCCTTGAGATTAAAAAGATTTCAAATTTTCGCACTCTTTCAAGGAGACATCTTCGATATGATTCGTTGCATTCATACATTCAGAGACATATTGAAATTGTTGTTGTATGAAATTGAATCTACCATCAATATTTTCCATTAGAAAATGAAAATGCAAAAACGAAATGGAATATTTGGATACACTTTTGGTACATTTTTCTGCAAAACTATAATAATTGGAGGAGTAAATGAAGAAGATACTCAAACTTACTGGAAATACTTGCTTCCAGCTTGTACAGCTGCAGCTTCTTGAAATCCAGTTTCCGAAACTTCAGGCTCTATTTCTCTATTTGTTCCTTGTGAAATCTGTCGCTTCTGTTGCTTCAAATCTAAGGACAACGCACAGCTCACTGAGCAGATAAGAAGAAATTGCACCTGAAAAAAATATGAACAAACGTTTACTTGAGTGAACAACGAGTACTTCGAAGGGTTACGAATGTCTTCCAAATTCTATTTTCGAAGGAACCATGAATAAAAAAGTAAGTCTTCGTTATTTTTCAAAACCTCCAGTGTACATAAGGGATTTCCACAAAGAAATAGTGGGAGTCATAACTCCCATTAATCCCTGGAAAGTCTGATATACCTAGGCTGCATATTCTGCATTCCAATTTATTCCCTCTTTCGTGATTAATTGTTGAAATAACTATGCAAATTGCCCTTATGAGGGGAGATAGGGAACAGGGTTGAATTCATACGATAAATGGCCCGACTGTAGCTCAATTTCCACTTGGGAATAACTAATATTTCCTCTTCGATGTGGTATGGTTATAGTGATAAATTGTTGATTCACGTGAACGAGAAACGATTAGAATTCAGAATAACGACCGTTGAGATTTTGCTCTTCATCCAGTGAAATGACTTAAAAAACGCTTCCATTCAAGCACAAGGATGCAGATTATGAAGAAACGTCATTTATTATTGCTAGTGTAACTGAACAATGAATTGAGGTTATGTTTGTCATGCCCGCAGAATATGAATTATGTGACTGAAATTTCAAGTGTGATGCTGTTACGTCGTGAACGTAAACGACCTCCTGTATAATGGTTGTTTTGCGCTCGCACTGCCTGGTATTGACATCTGTCTGACCATAAGTCACAACAATTAATCAGAAAATCGCCGAGAGATAGAATCGTCGTGAAAAAATAAAAATCTTCAAAATTAACGCCGAGTTATTCATCTTCCGTGAAATATCGCGGCATATTCGTGCAAAGCTGAGTCGTCTGATCGTTTTTGTCCCCCAATTGTGTCTTCTGTTCGAAGTGACATTGAACAACTTAAAGTTGAGTACTTCTCTTCTGCTTCTCAAAACAACCAAAACTGAACTGTGCGGAAAGAGGGTTCATCCTCTCCTTCCTATACTTTAAGCCTATTTCAATATCAGCCCGTGGTGATTTGCCAAGACTCCGTCCGCACCCCCTTAGGGTAAGTACTTTGCTTTGCTTGAAGTGTTTGATTTCACAGTAAGTTCATCTGAGGCTGGTCGCAAACCATTTGCGATCCTTCAGATTTCCAAGCCCAATGCGATGTTACAATCATTTATAAACACCCTGTGAACTATCGCCAAAATGGTTTGCGACCACCCTCAGATGAACTGACAGTGAAATTGAACACCTTAAGCAAAGCAAAGCAAAGTACTTACCCCAAGAGGGTGCGGACAGAGTCTGATGCTGAAATAGGGTTAAAGCAGAGAAGGAAGAGGAGCCCCGATCGGCACAGTTCTGGTTTTGTTTCGGGAAGCAGAAGAAAAGCACTGAACTTAAAGTTGTTCAATGCCACTTCTAACAGAAGACACATTGCTGCGTTAAAACGGCGGAAACAGATCAGACGAATCCGGTTTGACCGAATATGCGATGATATTGAACAGAAGACGAAAAATTCTCACTTATCGCCAGACATATGTGTAGACCTCGGAGTCCGAGCGCAAGAATACTACACAGGTGGTCGCTTACGTTCACGACGTAACACCCTGTATATTGTAGACGTTAGTGCCGCTAGATAATCTGTTCTGTTTTGTAAATACCATTGGATTCTAATTCAATATAATAGTAATCATGTTTAGCAGGTGCTTGAAATTTCCAGGTGCAAATTACACAACTATCCTGGAATTAATCGAGTCATAATCTCAAAGCACGTATAAAATCGCAATCATCTCTCAGGCCTTATTGCAGAAACAAACATGAGAGAAATATTCATGCGCACCAAATGGGAGTTCTGACTTTGTTTGCCTCGAACGTAAAAAATCTTGGAACCCATGGGACCATGATAACCCACTTCTATATTTCACTATGAACGTTAATGTCAACTTGGCATAAAAATACCCTGTTTCTTCCATTTCATTGCCATTTCGAACCGAATAAATTCTATTGAGAAATTGGGATGGATGCTGGAAATATTTTCTCTAACTTCTTGTTTTCTTCGTCAGTGCAGTAGTAATATGTGCCCCAGTGGAACGCACCCTACCAAACTGTATCACACATTTTTTCACTTGTTAAATGAGTATGTTCTATGTGCACAATACCCCCCCCCCCCGCCCTTGTTCCTGGCGAATTAGCCATATTATATGAAGCCGATCCTGATTATCTCATCCTTTATGATTTAACACATGGATCCGGTATGGAATCACATAATCCGATCTACAATTTGCACTGTATAATTACGGTTCATTATTTGGTATTCACACTGCAAGAATCAATGCCGGCTAATAGCAATAATAGGTAGTTAGTCATTTTGTAATGGTTGAAACCGCTGAACAAGGTTTTATGATGAATTCGTCGTTAGGAAATATACGAGAGCTATCGAAGATCGAACACATTCTGAAAAAAAAAATTTCATTCAGAAATATTTATTTGATAATTTATTCAATCCTCTCCACTTCCTAGCCCCAATTTTCCCAGTTTTCAGATAGTGGTCAAATGGGGTGACATTGATTTGATGGGGGAACTTTGACAAAGACTGATATTTTGTTGAATTAATTGCAATTATAGAAGATATAAATGATTTTTGGGATCGCTACTGCACTTTGAATCCGAATGGATAGACCTAGTTTTTACTCTTTTTCATCAAGTTATAATTTTTCATTAGCGAAAAGAGCGTTATAATTTGGCCGTATTGTCTGTAATTTTCTCATTTTGAGCGTGGACGATTAGGTTGAACTTACAGATGAAAGAATTCGAGGTCAAATTCAATTATGTCCATTCGCCCTTGCGTGAACACGATGTGTTTCGAAATTAAAGGCCGGAATACGTCAGTTGAGTACGTGAAAGGATCAAATCTGCAAAGAATTTCGTAAATATAGCCATTTTTAATTCAAAAATTCTAGATTCGATCGAATTGAAACCCTGTATTTAGTTGTAAAATCACAACGCAAAGGGTTATGTTAAATGTTGTGATAATCGAATCGCTAAGAAAATAGAAAAAAAAAATTCATAAACTTCGTTATCACATAAACTATTCGCCATAACCTGCTGAAAATTCGTGGCTTATATCTATAAAATAAGATATTCAAAAATTCAGCTGTTTCACGTGGAAAGACAGTTAAGTTTTTCTGATCTGATGTTGGGAAATTTGATATATTCTGGGATTCCATCTGTTGAAATTCAAGATAAAATGGCATTTTTTATACTGATGGCTGGCTTAGTTCACAAAATATTTAATGAAATTCGTCAAAATTCGGAATTTCGGATAAAAATATCGTGAAATATACTGATTTAGAGCTGGAATCTCTATCTTTATCTCTTTTAGATAATTTCAAAATATTGTGCTATATTTTCGACCTGCATGGGGGACCGCTCTGGCGATGAATTCAAACAAGCTCGCAAAAGCTACTGATTTTTGGAGCGATCGTTTTACTTACACGAGGGCTATGTCATTTCAACACGATGTCTAAATGTTTCGAAGTTTGAACAAAAAATGGTCTCAATCGACAAAATTCGATTAACTGATGACGAATCCGTGGAAAAATTCGACTCCGTCTGTCCGTCCAACCGGCCGTATACACGATAACTTTCGAACGGAACGACCTAGAAACTTGAAATTTTCAGGGTAGGTTCGAATCTCGAATGCTGTGGTTAAGTTTTTTATTGGACAAAATTCGGCTATGGATTCCTTGAATATGATCGTTTGAAATTTTGTTTTCTTGATCACCTCGAAATTACGGATTCGAAATTTTGTATTTTTTTGGAGAATGATATATTCAAGCTGAATTCTTTTCAGATCGTATCACCAGAACCATTTCAAATTCCAACGAATTATTGAATGAAAAATCCTTTTATTTCTGTAACATCTGATTCGGCATAATTGACAAAGAGCTGCTTTAATTTTTTTGACAGCTGTCAAAAATTTCTTCAATTGGTTTAGAAAACTGAAAAATGCGAATATACCAACAAGGTGGATGAACGGACGCTTAAAATCTCCGGACTTCACAGCAGTGCTTTTTATAATTCCTTCATAATTTTAGTCGTAAGATTCAATGTTCACCTGAAAAATTTTGGAAAACTCAAGTTCTGACGAGTTTTAAAATTCATAAGTTTTAACGATAATAAAAATAATAAATAAACAGATTCTTGTTTTGTGCCTCGAGTTGGCCATTATGTTTCAAACCCAAACGACAATATAAATAATGAAGGGAGCGTCAAACCACAATGATCCCCACTTATTCACTGATAAAGTTCTAACTCAAACTTCAATAGTTCTGCAAGAAGTTCACTTAACTTTCCCATGGCGAACTTCCAAGAAAGTATCGCGCTCTAGAAACTCTTTTCTTTGTTGAATAACGGTTGAAGTTTGATCCCAATGAGTCTCTGTTCATGAAAGATAGATAATGGTTGATTACACCAGAGATTAATTTTGTATTATAGAAATATAAAATTCACGTTATCAATGACAAAGGAACTATTATTTTTCCCGAAAATCACACCAATTTTGTTTAGGAATTCACTACATTTTCCTCCAATAAAACCAATAGCTATTCTTATCCCATTATTTGATCCAACATCTAAATTTTATTACAACTCCCAAGAAATAATTGATAGTTTCAATGGAGATGAAATCGGATCGAAAATATGATAATTGAGCAATAATTCCAACTAAGTTGTCGACATGATTGCTTCTTTATTTTAACACGAAAAAAACAATAGATGACTCAGGAAACAACGGATCATTACCACGTTGAATCGGTGTCTTGGTTTTAATTTCCCAAGAGAACAAAACAGATTAATAACTATTTCAATCTCCTACCTTGAGGTTCATTTTGTAACACACGAACACTTGAACTTCTTACAGGAAACTGGCGATTTCAGTGTTAATTTCACTTTATATACCTCAAAACGACATATTCGAAATGTTCTACAAAATCCTGTGTGAGACTGCGGTTTTAAAAGCGCGTTCTAAACTCAAGACAACGTGAAAAGGTGTCACTTTTATGGTTCACTTGTTGCAATTTAGTTTCACAATTAGATTTCTTGTCAGTTTATCCGGTAGGTTTCTTTATACTGGGTGTAGACGAAAGGAGTTGTAATTTACAAGTGCAAAAAACATTTCTTGAGCGCCTACACGAGGTTATGGTTTCTATGGTCATGCGATCTGGACAAAATATTGTTTTAATATATCATTCTCGATTAAAATACAAAATTTCATCTCGATCGAATCCGTAGTTTCGAAATTATCGAGAAACCAAAATTTCAAACGACCGTATTCACGGAACCCCTAGTATAATTCTGCTCATTGACAAACGTGAACGCGACATTTCAGATCCACACCAATCCTGAAAATTCGTTCGAAAGTTATGATTTTCTATGGTTTCTATGATTCTGGTCATGTGATCTGGAGAAATGTAGTTTGAATATATCATAGTTATAGTTATAGTTATAGTTAGGAAGGGGTTACGTTCCACTGCGACCTCAAGGTCTATTGTGCCCCCCATCAGAGCCGTATTCGCAAATGCGCTACCTACAGCTCGCCCTCCAGCTCCAGAGCTCCAATGAACTCCCGTATCTGAGAGGGCTTCAAGGAGGTTAGATCCTCATTCCTCCTGTAATTCTCTTGTCCAAAACATTCTTTGCGCTGGTTTGCAATGGCGAGGCATTCTGTAACCAGGTGAACAGGAGTCTCCTCCTCTTCACCGCAGAATCTACACTCGTCTGTTTCTGTCAAGCTCATTCTCATCATATGCTTCCTAAGGCGACAATGTCCTGTGAGGAAGCCAGTGAGTAGACGTAACTTGTTCTTACTGAGATCCAAATACTTTTTGGATCTTGAACTTTCATAGTTCCGAATGAACCTTTTAGAGTGGTCCATTCCTGGAAGGTTCCTCCAGAGTGCTTCTCTTTCGGTCTCTTCCTTCTCCAGAAACTCTTTCTTATAGGTGTGTTTACCTATGCCACAGAAGGGTTCTGGGCCAGTAAGTGGCGTTTGTGCTCCCTTTCTGGCAAGTGTATTGGCCTCTTCGTTTCCTTTGATTCCTGAGTGACCAGGAACCCAGACTAAAGAGACCTTATTTTTCATGCCTACTTCATTAAGTTTCCTCCGGCACTCCCATATCAGCTTTGAGTCGATGATATAGGAGTTCAGTGCTTTGATAGCAGCTTGACTATCCGAGTGGATCACAATGTCACACCCTTGATAGTTTCTTTCCAGGTTTATATCTATGCATCTTTCGATTGCAAGTATTTCTGCCTGGAAGGCACTCGAGTAGGAGCCTAGCGATAGTGTACACTTGGTTCTTGCCCCGTATACTCCAGCGCCGGCCCCCATCGTGGTTTTAGAACCATCTGTATACCATTTATTGTATATTCACTTTGAAGTTTTGGGTAGTGTATTCCTTTTCCCATTCTTCCTTTTTACATAGCATAAAGTTGAAGTTCTTCTCAATGCTTACTCTTTTAATCATAACATCACTAGGCAGGTTCGCTGATGAGATGTACTTGTTCAGAGAGGACCAGGCTCCTTGACTTTTAATTCTCTCATTCCCTGTACCTTCCCTAGATATTCTAAGGATAGCCTCATGGGCTACTCTGTTGATCACTAGATGTAATGGAGTGAGATCAGTGATGACCTCAAGTGCTCTTGTCGGGCACGTTCTCATAGCTCCAGTGATGCAAACGCAGGCAAGCCTTTGTATCTTGTCGAGTATTTTCCTCGTGCTTGTCTGCCCTGTCTTAGCAGACCAGACTACTGCCCCATAAGTTATTACTGGTCTCACAATCATGACATACATCCATCGCAGTATTTTAGGGTTACAGCCCCAGGTTTTACCGGATAGGTTTCTGCACGCCATTAGAGCTCTTGTCGCTTTACTAGCAGTGTTTTTAACATGCTTATTCCATAGAAGCTTATTGTCTAGGGTAATTCCCAGATATTTGACTTCATAAGTCCATTCTACGTTATCTCCGTTCACCGAGATAGGCTTCAAGGATGGAAGGTTTCTTTTCCGGGTAAAGGGAACCAGTGTGGTCTTGGCTGGGTTGATGTTGAGCCCCACTGACAAGCACCACTGCTCGATAATTTTGAGGCCCCTCTGCAGCAAATCACAGAGGGAACCCTCAAATTTACCTCTTACTATTAGGACTATGTCGTCGGCATAGCCTATACATTCGAAGCCAAGCTCCGTTAGCCTGTGCAGTAGTTCGTCCACTACCAGACTCCAGAGGAGGGGAGATAGTACTCCTCCTTGAGGTGTTCCGCGAGTGGTTTTAACAGAGATGGTCTGATCGACCCCCAGTGTCTCAGCTGTCCTCGTCGTCAACACCTCATACATCCATTTTATGACGGTACAGTTCACTCCTCGCTTTACAAGTGCCTCTCTGACAGACACGTGTGTCGTGTTGTCAAAGGCCCCAGATATGTCTAGGAAAGCGCACAGTGCAATTTCTTTGTTGTTCAGCGTCTTCTGGATGCCTTCAGTCAGCTGATACAGAGCAGTCTCCGTGGAGCGTCCTGCCCTGTACGCATGCTGACATTTGTGAAGTGGTGTTTTCTCCAGGTTCTCCGTTCTTATGTAGTTATCTACTACCTTCTCCATCGTTTTAAGCAAAAACGAGGTAAGACAAATGGGTCTAAAAGTTCGGGGATCAGTCCCGTCTTTCTTCCCTGTTTTTGGAATGAAGATTACTTTTGCCCTTCTCCATATGTCAGGTATTTGACCCAGTGCTAAGCTGCTTCTTGTGATCTTCATCAGATGGGGAAGAATCTCTTCCGCTCCCCTCTGCAGGAGTACAGGGAACACCCCATCCACTCCTGGTGATTTATACGGCTGAAAGGTACTAATTGCCCATTCGAGTCGTTGTCTTGAAAATATTTTCCTGGCAATATCCCAATCGTCCTTACGGGATTTCTTGGTGTATTCTATTGCTGTTTCGAAACTACTTATGGGTTTGCTACCTGGAAAGTGTGTTTTAAGAAGAAGAGTTGATCGTTCCTCATCTCCCTCAGTGTATGACCCGTCCGGCTTTTTGAGCGACATTGTGGGGTTGGTACCCCCTTTTGCCATGACTTTCTGAAGTCTGGCTGCAGTGGGAGTGGAAGTAATATTTTCACAAAAAGCTTGAAAATTAAGCCTTTTGGCCTTCCTGATCTCTTTATTATACTGAGTAAGTTTCTCGGTGTACCCCTGCCAATTGTTATCCCGTCTTGCCCTATTAAAGAGCCGACGGACCTCCTTTCGGAGGTTTGACAGGTTCTCATTCCACCAAGGAGCATCCTTACTTGGTCGCGTTTTGGTGAGTGGACAGCTGGAGTAAAACGCCTCCATTATTGCCCTACTGACCTGCTGTACCCTTGAATTCAGCTCGAAATATCGGTGTTCTGACCCGATATTTTCGATTTCCTCTAGGTTTGTCTTAAGGTGGTTCCTGTAAAGGAGCCAGTCTGTTTTTCTAGGGTTTCGAGTCTCGGGGAAAGAAGTGGTATCTCCCTCCATCCTAAACTCGATAATCCTATGATCAGAGAGTGATGGCTCGTCCATCACCCTCCAAGACGTAATGTACTTCCTGGCCGCAGGATTAGCAATTGTTACGTCAAGGACTTCTTCCCTCGCTCTCGTGACGAATGTTGGTGTTGTCCCAATGTTAGTGGTCTCGAGGTTGTTAGCTAAGAGATATTCAAGTAGGTACTCACCTCTTGGGTTGTTGTTGGTGCTTCCCCAGACAGTGTTATGCGCATTCGCATCACAGCCAATTATTAATGGAAGGCGTTTACTGTTGCAGTAACGTACTAGTTTCTGTACCTCCTCTGGCGGTGTTATTGGCCCGTCTCCAGCGAAGTATGCGGATGCAATGACAATGTCTCGGTCAACGCCCCCCAAGTTGAGGTGCACCATAATTGGAGTTAAGTCCCGAGACATGTATTCTGAAACACAAATATATTTGATGTTTTTCTTTACAAGAACACAGGCACGTGGAGTTACTTGCCTCTGATCATAAATCAAATTTGATTCCTTACATGCCAAACCTTTGATTTGGCCTTCTTTGTTGATCCAGGGTTCCTGGATCAAGACAATGCCTAATTGCAGCCTCGCAAACCACCTTGCAATCACGGCTGAGGAACACCTCGCGTGATGCAGGTTTACCTGCGCGATTCTAATGAGGGCGAAGGTTTGTTTTATGGGGTGCTTGCCCCCTCCTTCGCCTCCACCTTCACCTCCTCGACTTCCATCTGAGAGGTTTCCCCTCTGGGACCCGAGGAGGTCTCCTTGCCCGTAGTCGGTTCCCCAGCCACCACACAACTTTGCCCAGCACCCTGAGACGCAGAGGGAGCCTCTGCGTCTTCAGGAGTACCGGCGGTGCTGCAGCTGGGTTCCTGGGATGTGGAGGGCTTCTCCACATCCTTCGACCCTTCTTCAGGGCCACCTTTTTTTCCTAGCCCGGAGACTGGGACGCTCCCGAACCGGAAGTTCAGTTGGCCTCCCTCTCTCCTTATGACTTCCTCGGATTGGGGATCAACCCCAATCGTGAGGATACTTCCTCTGCCTTCTTTTTTGAAGTGCAGCACCTTCCAAGCCCTAACATTGAGGTCGGGATTCTGAATCTCGACAAGTCGGAGGATCTTCTCCTGTTCCATGTCGAGACTTCTTGGGAAGAAGACCGTTATAACAGTAGGACTTGGGATGTCGTCTCCGCTCAGTGCTACCAATTCGGGTCCTTCCCAAGATTTCAGTTGCGGTACTGAACTTGTGAGCCAGTCCGCCGCCTTCTTGGATCCACAATCCACCAGCATCATTCCATTACGGAAATGAACGCCGGTGAAGTGGATCCCTCTTTCTGTGTACTTACACATCTCTTCCACCAGGACGTCTTCAAGAGTCGATAGTTGCTCGACTTCTAGAATGGTCCTGGGGTATTCTTTGGGGACTATCCCAATGCTGATTGCAGCCTTTTTTGCTTTGACGGCAGCTGCATAACCAGTGGCTTGCCCGGTTTTAGTTGCGGCCGTCTTCTGCTTTTTCGGCAAAGGCAACGTCGGAGGTGTGATCTGCTCCGGACCTCTTTTGCCGTGGTCTTTACCCTTTGGGGTGACCTTCGGGTCTGTGCGTTGAAGAACCTGCTTCCTCGCCTCCTCAGGTTGTAGCCCCTGATGGAGGAGTCGCAGGTACTTCCGCACTCCTGCTCCACTGAGACCTTTCCTCAGTGGATCATCTCTGCCGCCCGGTTGTCCAAGTTTGGGCAGCTCGAACGGCAGCCGATTCTTTGGTCGATTGACCTTCCCTCTTGCGAGGTGCCCGGATGAGGAGGCGGAGGTTAACTCCGCCCCTGTTCCAGTGGTGTTCTGCTTCATTGTGTTTTTATCCATAATTGGTCCCACGAGAAGCTAGGGTCATATCAGTCCACCTCTGCAGAGCCCCGCGTGCAGAGGTAAGGGGTTTATACAATGGAGTTCCCCCCGGTGCTCCAAGGTTGAGACCAGTAGAGGCCAGTCTTCTATCTGACCACGCATCCTTCGGCCTGGTTCCCGCCTTGGATTTAGAATTTTTGATGAGGTTGTTTCCTCTTGGTCCGGGCGGTCAAGCCAAGACCCCCCCCCCACCTCACTCGCCCGCGAGACATGACCACGGACAGCCAGGAGGCGTTGGTATAACAGAATGGTCTCGAGGTATGCTCGATGCCCTATCTGGCATCGTTTAACCTGGTGCAATTCCTTAGCCACGACACTACAGCTGGGACAGGTGAAGTTGGTCCGCGGCAAGGTATTGAGGGCTACCAGTTGAGTTTCTAGGCACAACGAGCCCTCCTATTTCCCTGCAGACCTCCTCCTCACCAGAGATCATCGTCAGAGGCCACCTCCTATCCGCCACCTGGAGACGCGCCGGGTTGGCACTTGAATATATCATTCTCCATTAGTATACAAAATTTCGTCACGATCGAATCAGTAGTTTTGAAATTATCAAGAAAACTAAATTTCAAACGACCATATTTACAGAACCCCTAGTA
This sequence comes from Aphidecta obliterata, assembly GCA_963966015.1. Lineage (NCBI taxonomy): Eukaryota > Metazoa > Arthropoda > Insecta > Coleoptera > Coccinellidae > Aphidecta > Aphidecta obliterata. The sequence continues at coordinate 12,444,027 of OZ014431.1, read as the reverse complement.
TAATTTTGCTCATAGATGAACGTGATCACGACATTCGAGATACACACCTATCCTGAAAATTTCAAGTCCCTAGGCGTTTCCGTTCCAAAGTAACAATTTTCTATGGTTTCTATGGTTCTGGTCATGCGATCTGGACAAAATTTAACATGTAGCTTGAACACCTCATTCTCCATTTGAGTGCAAAATTTCATCTCAATCAAATCGGTAGTTTTCAAGTAATCAGGGGAACAAAACTTTGAACGGCCATTTTGACGAAACCCCTGGTGGAATTTGGGCCATTAACGAACTCAACCGAGGCATTCGAGAATTGAACCTTTACTGAAAATTTCAAGTCTCTAGGTTGTTCTGTTCGAGAGTTATCGTGCTTACGGCCGGCCGGACGGACGGACAGACGGGCGGACAGACTCGAATTTTCCGACGGATTCGTCATCAGTGAGTCGAACATAGTCGATTGAGACCATTTTCGGCTCAAAATTCGAAAAATACAGACATCGTGACGAAATGATATAGCCCTCGTGCAAGTAGTACGAGCGCTCAAAAAAGAATGGATGACATCGAAAAAAAGATAACAAGAAAATAAGGTGTAATACAGTCAAGAAAATTGCGCCTTTAGAAAATAAATAACCAAGAATTCCGAAAAAAAATCGATACAAGTGAAAATCCAATAAATAAAGCTTTGTACAAAAAATATCCAAACTTGAATAAGATCAATATCCAAAATATCCAACTTCATATTCCATCATAAAATGTGATGAATATTTCATTATGTGAAAGTTTAATCGTTCATGGTGAAAATGAAATATGGGAAAGCCTGTACAGCCGACTCAAAAAAAAATATGCGCCTTTCATGTAAATTTCAAAATGGTTACAATACATCTTCATAACTCATTGCATCATGAAGAAACTGATTGATTTGATTCATTTGTGAGCGTGTTACACAGAAACGCAACGTTATGTGCAAGAAATCATAATTTTGAAAAAAAATATTTCTAGTATTATTGATTGCAATATTCAGTCATCATCTCAATTTTCTAGAAAACTCTCAATTTTTCATACATCCACAAAATCCATGACCTAACCGGGATTCGAACCCAGACCTCCGGCACCCCAGTTCACTCCGTAGTCTAGAAGGCTACCGATGTCTGGAATCAGGGGAAAATTTTTATTATATTATATTCATTAAAGAGTATCTCAACATTATTCTTCAGAATTGGAGAGATACTCGTTGCATATCAGTAATGAGAGACTCTATAATGAATATGAAGAAAATTTTTTCTCCTAATTCCGTACACATTTTAGCGAATTTGATTACGGAATTACTGTCTACAAATGCTAACACCTCTTTTGTCGCTTTTCGATCGATATTTTAATCCAAACAACTTCAACCATATGGTACAACATGGATTAAAATACTGTTAGCTAAATAAGATTCATTCCGGTAGAATAATCTGAATTTCTGTGAGATTTGAGAAGAACCAAACATTCCTGTTGAATTTAATGTGTCCATACTGTTAGTCGTACACATATTATTGTTGGGTTATTCTTACAAAATTATTATATTACTAGATATTTATGTGAAATTTACGGAAATATTCCTTTCAAGATAAATATTACCCGGTCACTGCTACACTCACCGTTTTTCCTGTTCATAAGACTCAAAACACTTCAACCGAAATCAGCATGTTAGATTGCAAGTACAGATTGTTCTCAGAACGGTCTTTTCTTGTTGTAATAACAATAGTTGCGTTGAAACTACAGGAATTCATTTTACCGTAAATTCCTAGGATTCCTTTTTTTCAGTGTTTCACTGGCAAGAATGCACGGAAGTATTCTTTTATAACCTTTATTGTAACGGGTAGAAATTTTGGATTCGAAAATTTGGAAATATATTATGAGAATAGCAAATCTTTAAAAAATCATTACATATCTCTATTTCTTACTCCAATTGATACGATCCTTACGAAGTATAAATCTTCTTGTCGTTATCCTACAAATTACTACAAAGTTTCAATTCGATCGCATTGGTATAATTTGAATTATTGTGCTGGAAAAAATTCAGATGAAACCCTATGGTAGAGTCCGCCTATTAATGAAATTAAAAGGCGCAATCTGGCCTCGAAAGTAACCTGAAAATTTCAAAATACTAGGCCTCATCTCTCGAATCATTTCGTGTTTACGGCCGGAAGGACGGACATAATTGAATTTGACCTCAAATTTCTCGTCTAAGAGTCAAACTTAATCGTTTGTGACCATTCACGGCTTGAAATTCGAAGCAAAATGATATCTCTTGTTCATAGAAACAAGCGCGCCAGAATGAAAGAAAATGAAAATATCGAAAAGCATGGAAATGCACTTATGAATTATACTCGATGACTTTGTCAGGTATGGTCTTCTTCAAGTTACTGCAACTGCAACTCTAACATAAATATTCTGCATGGAATACCGCAATGGCAAGGTCTGATGCACCCTGATCTGGTCCAATGCAGATGTTTCGTGCTTTCTAAATATCCCCATTCAAACAGTTAATCTTTGTTTTTGTTCGTAATTCAGTTTACACTCCGCGGAATCGATCCGATACCTCTGATTGATTCCTCTGCAGATTTTTATACCGGAAATGGAAACCAGGACCGTATTCGGTAAGATTTACGATCATGACAGAAATGTTTCAGTAAAATTATAATGATTTATTTGGTGAATGTGGAATGCAAAAATCAGATTAGATGACACTCTAGGCTAACCGAGAATAAAATCTGAAAAAGGAAAAGGCGAGAGGAGGAAAGATTTTTCTCTGTCTTCGAATGGGTCCCTTGAGGGAGTCATCTCTACACCATTTCGAAACATTGTTCCCATCGAAATTTCTTCAATATTCGAATTCGAAATACAAAACTTGTTGCCCTTTGACCAGGTGGGTTCTTTCAATAAGAGTCGGCCATTCAAGCGTTCATTTTTGGAACTTCTGATGTTCGAAGACCACTTCAGGACCATAATTAAAGGCAATCATCTCCCATAGATGAAACAGAAAGCTTTAGTCTTGAATAAATCAGAAAAAATTCTAAATCAGAACTGGGCATCATGGCAATATTATTTAACCCTTCCATGAAGAGCGCGAGAGAACAACCGGGTCGATAAATGATTTTTTAAACTGCCCGAAGCTTGTTCAGTAAACCCCTATGTCCCTATTATTTTATTGTTCGGCATCCCTTTGAAACGCTGATGACAATTTATAACTCCAACTAAACACAAAGAAAATAGGGAATGAGCGGGAGCTCTACCCGCCATGCATGAGCAGATTCCTCTTTAACTTAGCATTTTCAATTTATTTCCACAACGCGGAAAAAAAGGGGATGAATAATTATGATGTCCTATACTTTGCAAACTTATGTGTTAGCTTGTCTGAAATTTTCTGAAGGATTATCCTATGTTGAGTTTGTTCTTGCAGGGTCATATCTAGGGCGTGGCAAGGGTGGCACTTGCCACGGGCGCAAGGTCCGAAGGGGCGCCAAAAAATATCAAAATAAAAAAATAGAAGCGCCAAGCAAAAAAAAATTAATTCGAAAGATGACAACACGGTTACGTAAGTAAGTAATTCGATCACAACATTTCGAAACATTGACATTCAAAAAACCTAATGAGAATGCAATTAGGTCAGAAATACGAGAAATATGGTCCCATTGTTGTAAAAAATTTTCAAAGATGCCGCACTCTGATCATAAATATTACAATGGGCAATATCGTCATGCGATTCCAAGCACAGCCCTTTTATGAGTTGCTTACACTACATCCAGCTTGTTTTGAAGGGCGGCTTCTTTGATGATGATGGTTCATAATGATCGATTCGTTTAGATTTTCAGGCCATATCTGAGGTATTTTGAAAACGTTTCGTATTGCCAAAAATTCTCCAATCAGAGTTTTGAGCTCAAGAAGTGGGAGAAAAATTGGGGAATCTTATTCTATTCTACATAAATATTGATATCTTTCAATTGTGAAGAGTAAAAAATTTAAATTTCAATGTTCGTTCAGTGTGTATCCAGTTTTGGATTCGAGCTTTTGGATTCGAGCATTATAAATTGTGCTATTGAAGGTGAGTTGTACTAAGTATTTGTTATTTTTTATGACATTATTCTGGCATCGAATATATTCAATTATTCGTATTTTAACATAATAATATTGTTCCTTTCAATTCAAGAAGAAATATGTTCGGTTTATTGCGGAAAATATGGATTTTCAAACTTGAATTCTCACTTCTCAGAGCGTCTTTTTTTGAAATCTAATAAAACTCAAATTTTAGTGTTACTTCTCATAGTTTTCATTGAATCTTCAATCTCATCTGGCAAAGATAATTCTAGTGATTTTTTTATACTTGACGTATGGACTTAATGAATATTCTAACATCGGGCCCTGTACGAAACTATTAGTACGTGTTTCAAATGGTTATAAAATAGTATTTGTATGCTAAGTTTGCTGTTTTTTTGCAGAGATTGTGATTATCGATTATTGTTCACTCGTCAACTTTCAAAATTTTTATTTTACGTTTACAGTATGTATTTCTGAATTTTAAGTTGAAGGATTTATATTTTTTGAGATAAATGTTCGTATTTATTACATAAATATGAATATTTTATTTTGTCTTTTCAAAATTTGTTTCATTTTTATGCATTTCATTCAAAATGTGTTTTTCAATGTTTTTAATGAAAAAAATTTTCCATAAAAATGTGTATTATTTTGAAACTTTCACGGAAATATATGACTAGCATTATGAAAAAAAAAATACTATAAGAAAATATGATGGATGAAAAAAAAATTACGCAAATGGGGGCTGTCTAATATATTGCCATAGGCGCAATAGTACCTAGATACGGCCCTGTGTTCTTGAATGTCCCCATAGTTTTCGAACAATTTTTTTTCTTAGTTTAGTTTATTAATGATTCTCATTATATTATTTGCAAGAGCTATATTTTGAACCATCACTGGAGAAAATAATATGTTTGAAATGCATGCTTTCTCAACATTTATTAACAAATAAATATATTTCCATCTGTAACATTGACAACATTATAACAATGAATTTTTTGAAAGCATTTGATTAGTACTAGGTAATTGACATCCATTGACATCTATAATCATCAGAAAAATATATAAAGGTAGTATAGGTAAGTTATTTTGAAATAATCATTCGATTTCAAAACACTCCCCCTACCCAATGTACCCAACATCGAAAAAAATTGTACACAATTAGTTGTGAAGAAAAATAACGGTGAGCCTCTATCCTTTCCTCCTCCTTAATTTTATAATGGCGTTGACTCAGATGAAAATTTGATCACAGGTGCAGATCTTGGATTTCTTGAATCTGAAAATCGATGGCAATATTTCGGGGCGAATCCGTGACTCGAAGACAAATCTTGACAACAGTGAAGTTGATTTTTCTGGAAGTCATCCTGAAAAAATTAAGGTTGTAGTATAATGGAAAAATAAAGAAGGCCAGCAGATCCATCAAAAAAATTCCTTACCTGACTGTGATGCATTGTCCACGCCAATCTGGCTCGCTGATGCAGGGAAAACAGAGGGCACACTGATCTGCTGGGTATGTCTTTGTCCAAGCTATGACCCAAACTCACACCATCAGGCCCTCGTAGTAGATCCGGGGTTTCGCTGAATCCTAGTACGAAATATGAATGTATTTCAAATACCTTATGAGTGTGGTAGAAAATACATGGGAGAGACCCAACGTCCCCTCAAAATCTGAGTCAAAGAGCACCAAAAAAAAAAAGAGTACACTAGGAAAGTGTACATGACATCTAAGAAGGAACCCTGGACAAGGCACAATGAATCTGACAAGACCAAGTGATCGAGATGGAAAAGCCTTCCAACAAGAGAACATTAATGTTGAAATACCATGATTAACCAGAAGGGCCACTAAACTTTGGATCACTGTCAATTCTAAACTAACAAATTTCGAGATTTTCAATAGGTAACTTACGTTCTGAGCTGATGCTGCTGAACAATGAGGATCCCACTATTTCATCCCTAAGTCGTGCAAGACGCTTGGTAGGATCTTCACTCATGAGCCAGAATGTTCTCATTTCTCCTTTTCCCTGAAAAAAAAAGAATGGAAAAAAAGTTAATAGTTTTCAATTCATTCGTTATTTCTGATGTTCAATGAATTTTTCGGAAAATCCAAAGCTTGAGCAAGTTCAGGCAACATCACTAGAACACGAGCTCTATTTTGTATTTCATCTATTTTCTGAAAATTCCATTCATTTTCATTGTACATTGAGAAAATTATTCCATTCTAAATTGTATTTTCGAGGATACATCGCAATGTTCAAAAATATTTGTGTCTCACTGCTAGAAGCAGGGCCGTATCTAGGGCGTGGCAAGGGTGGCACTTGCCACGGGCGCAAGGTCCGAAGGGGCGCCAAAAAATATCGAAAATAAAAAAATAGAAGCGCCAAGAAAAAAATATTAATTCGGAAGATGACAACACGGTTACGTAAGTAATTAATTCGGTCACAACATTTCGAAACATTGACATCTATAAAACAGAATGATAATGCAATTAGGTCAGAAATACGAGAAATATTGTCCAGTTGTTATAAAAAATTTTAAAAGATGCCGCACTCTGATCATAAATATTACAATCGGCAATATCGTCATGCGATTCCAAGCACAGCCCTTTTATGAGTTGCTTACACAACATCCCTTATCGCATCCAGCTTGTTTTGAAGGGCGGCTTCTTTGATGATGGTGGTTCATAATGATCGATTTGTTGAGATTTTTAGGCCACATCTGTGGTATTTTAAAAACGATTTGTATTGCCAAAAATTCACCAATCAGAGTTTTGAGCTCAAGAAGTGGGAGAAAAATTGGGGAATCTTATTCTATTCTACATAAATATTGATTTCTTCCAATTGTGAAGGGAACAGCAAAAAATTTAAATTTCAATGTTCGTTCAGTGTGTATCCAGATTTGAAGTGTTATAAGTTTTAAGTTTTTTTTTATATTCTGACTTCTTTGTTCCATTGTGCTTTTGGATTCGAGCATTATGAATTGTGCTATTGAAGGTGAGTTGTACTAAGTATTTGATTTTTTTGATGACATTATTCTGGAATCAGATATGTTCAATTATTCGTATTTTAACATAATAATACTGTTCCTTTCAATTCGAGAAGAAATATGTTCGGTTCATTGCGGAAAATAAGGATTTTCAAACTTGAGTTTTCACTTCTCAGAGCGTCTTTTTTTTAAATCTAATAAAACTCAAATTTTAGTGTTACTTTACATTGAATCTTCAATCTCATCTGGCAAAGATTATTCTAGTGATTTTTTTATACTTAACGAATGGACTTCTTGAATATTGTAACATCGGGCCTTGTACGAAACTATTAGTGTACGTGTTTCGAATGGTTATAAAATAGTATTTGTATGATAAGTTTGCGGTTTTTTTTTGCAGAGATTGTGATTATCTATCATTGTTTTCTAGTCAACTTACCAAAAAATTTTTGTTTTACGTTTGCAGTATGTATTTTCAAATTTTAAGTTGAAGAATTAAAATTTTTTGGGATAAAAAATGTTCGTATTTATTACATAAATATGAATATTTCATTTTGTTTTTTCAGAATTTGTTTTATTTTCATGCATTTCATTTAAAATATGTATTTCAATGTTTTTAATGAAAAAAAGTTTCCCTAAAAATGTGTATTATTTCGAAACTCTTACGGAAATATATGACTAGCATTATGAAAAAAAATACTTTAAGAAAATATGATGGATGAAAAAAATCTACGCAAATGGGGGGGCGCTGTCTAATATATTGCCACAGGCGCAATAATACCTAGATACGGCCCTGGCTAGAAGAGTCTCGTGCTCTTCCTCTATTTCGTATTTCTGTGTTCTTCAATTACGTGTGAAAAGACTCGATAAATCAAGTATTATCCATTACGAAATACCTTAATAGGAATTACACCTCGCTCCTCACATCTGTAACCACCCAATTTCTGGAGAAGAGCATATGTTGCATATGATATGTGAATTTGGAAAGCTTCCCCTGAACTCTCCATTCTTGAAGCGGTATTCACGGTGTCTCCGAACAAGCAATACCGTGGCATTTTCAAACCAACAACGCCTGCTACACAGTGACCTGTGAAGATGTCGAACAATAATCATAATGCACTTTATCAACATAAAATGAAAAAAAAAACTAATCGCCAATGATGCCCTGTCTTGGATTGGGAGAAAAAAGTCTCATCATCAGTTCACCAAGTGGAGAGCAGAGCCATCTATCAGCTAAACTTATCAGAATTATAAAAAAGGAACAGGAATCTACTATCTACAAATCAATGGTAACCAGATTTGAAACTCTACAGCAATACTATTTTTTGGAATTTTTTTAAATGGATTCGATTCAAAAATTTGATCTGCTTGGTGACTTCGAACGAAGGATCACACTTTTATAGAATCCATCCTCAATATGTAAGAGTACGAACTTACCTGAATGAATACCTATTCTCAATTGAAGCACTTCACCTTCCATATGTTTTATCTTGAACTTCTTTATTTTGCTCAAGAGGTGAAGAGCCATAGATGCAATTTCACCGGCATGTTTGTCGCCATGTCTGATGGGTAAACCACTAGCAACCATATAAGCATCACCAATTGTTTCAACCTAAAACATATGAGTCTTTTCATCTAATTCATACGCTGTATTTAGAAAAATTTTTTTTAGGAAAAGTAGGGTACGTAATCTTGATACGTATGATAAAAAATGTCGATGACATCAAGTACTAGCAGAACACCACTTCATTTTCTTGGAATTCCTTAAAAAAATTACCTACTTGTAAATTTGAAAATTAGTTTCTTTAAGTGCAAAAAGCAGTGCGACATTAGTAATACTCAAACATTGAATTCCATATTGGATGGCTCAATTCATTGAAAATTATACAGGGTGTTTTCAAAGATGAGCTCTTTTTTGACCTGTGCTATAACTCATCAAAATAAGTCAAACTTTCAGAAATTCTTTATATAAAATATTCACCAGGGCCGAGTATTTCGAAATCAAAGTGACCCGCGAATCTGAGAAATTTTCAGTCCAGATCTGACATTACATATTGAGAATGTGTTTATTAAATGTGTTCAGTTCACGGGAAATCATCTGACCGAGCGTATAATTTTTGTGACTTTTTGCGAATTTCGTAAAGTGTTTCCAAATAGGTGGATAGGAGGTGGTGAGTCGATTTCTTGGCCTGGACGCTCCCCGGATCTCAACCCCTGTGAATTTTTCTTTGGGGGTCATTTTAAAACAATAGTGTACAGTAACGGTGAGGTGAATAGTGTTGAAGAACTAAAACAACACATTGAAAATGCTCGTGTCAAAATTCGTGAGCAAACTAATCTGATAGTTGCTGCATGTAACCATTCGTTATCACGCCGGGCAAGACTTTGTGCACATCAAATGGTGACCATTTAGAACAATTTTTGTTAACCATTTGGATCAATTTTATCGCTGTGTTTGTGAACTTCCATAGGTCCCTTTCAATCAGTAATTTTTCCTCTGCTTTGTTTGAACTTCAAGAATTATACTGTTCAGGTAAAATCTACTGATAAAAGTTGAAAGAAAATTAACAAATTCGCGATAAAATTCAGCACTTCATTTACTTGAATGCATATGGCACCGTGATTGATGGCAGATTTCCTAACGAAGAGATAACATCAGTGTCGTCTTAAGATCTTGATGCCCAAGATTTTTTGCACTTTTTTCTAATCGAATATCTTAAATGATCAACTTCCGGCGAAATGATCTCTTTTGACGAGTTCTAGCACACGTCAAAAAAAGCATTAACTTAAAAAATACCATGTTTATTTGAAGTTGAGCTTATATGTGGTAAGGGATAATCATGTTGGCCCTCCGCACGTCCGGAAGATGGCGTTGTCAGCTCCGCCACACCTCGTTGTCTCCGCGGTTGTCTTCAGAAGTGCACTCGACATGCGGAGAGTACCACTTTCCTTGTGAAGGTGTTTAAAGCAACAGTTGATTATTCAGCCCTACTGATCAGTCCACCAGCATCTTTGGACCGAAACACACATCCGTTTCTCCATCAGGAAGTAAGTTTCAATATTTCAAAAACATGTTGATGATAACATTTGCCTAAAATCACATACATTACCTTGTAGACGTCATAGTGTGATATAATGGAATCAAAGCACGTGTACAAGTCATTGAGCAAATCAATCACTTGCAGAGGAGTGCTGTTTGCAGATAGTTCAGTGAATCCCACTATATCGCTGAAATAGATAGTGACGCAATCGAAAATTTCTGCTTCTACCTGATCCCCCCTCTTTAGAGCTTCCGCCACAGGTCTGTGAAAGAATTATAACATAAAATCTAATTTTGATAGGATGAAAGCTACATGTTATGAAGGACATACTTTGGCAGCATTCTATGAAGAAGTGCATCGGTCTTTTTCTTCTCTTCGGTCAATTGATTAGTTCTCTCTTGGACCAACCCCTCCAAGTTATACGCGTATTTTTCCATTATCGCCAGCATGTTGTCGAAAATGTTGGGTTTCAATCCAGCCTGCACCAATGGAAAGTATTCTCAATAACTTAAGGAATTCAAATTATATGGAGTTCTTTCCTCGTGGGGAGGAATTATCATAAAAGCTCGTGAAGAAGGTCATCGTTATGATTATATGGAACAACTGCATTGAAATTATCTTACCTGCATTTCTTTCAGTCTTACTCGAACGTATCGGATATCTGGTCTTTGGTCGGGCTCTTCATGCCAACAGGCTTTGATACATTTGATGATATATTCTGCAGCTTCCAACTGCCCAAGAGATGGCCTGAATGGTGTTTCGCCATCCGTCCTCTTCAACCGGTTTATTATTTCTGAAATTGAGTTCATCATATTTATTTTCATCCGGTATACGGAGTCTCTTATATCTACAGCTAGCATTCAGCGTTACGAAGCGACTCGCTGCTCGACGCTGACATACACCTTCTCCAGGCAAACGTCACATCGCGCCAGGCCTCTGCACCAGAACCCATCAGGGAGCGCGTTTCAATATTGCGAGAACACTCCGGTAAAATGAAATTCTGTATGCAGGAAGATCTTACCTAACGGTGATAAATCTGGCGAACCCCAAGGACCGGAACGACCCAGTATCTCATACAGAATGATCCCAAACGAATACACATCTCCTTTTTGGGTACCTCTGGCCGGTGGTGATGGATGGCGTAGGAGTTCTGGAGCTTTATAAAGTGCTCTCTTGAGTTCTCTGTCGTCTGATTCGAAATTGGTGCCTTTGAATTCGTGCAAACCGAAATCTGAAATCTGCAAGACCCACCTACTGTCGATTAGGCAGTTGCTTGGCCTGAGGTTTCCGTGGGAGATTATTTCACTGTCGTGTAGATAAATCATACCCTGTAAAGAATAGGGATGATGATAATGCTCTCAGAGTTGTAATGCTATTTCTTTCACCTTCAATATATCAGTTACAAGCGAGGAAATGAACATATTGTCGAGTCTCATGTCTTCGTTTGCCAAAACATCCTCCAGACTGCCTCTCGCGCAGTAGGCAGTGAAGATTGCTATGTTTCCAGAATCCACGCTAGCTCCGATAAAAGGTATCAAGTTTTCATGCCTTATTTCTCTGACCTGTGGAGATTAATGAGGTCAGAATAATTCACTCGAAGTTTTAATACAATCAGAGTTGAAAAGAACGAGGCCAAAGTAGGATATGGAATGTCGAACGTCCGGCTTAGCTTTCATCATGGGAATAAATAATTTTGTTTTCTTACACCTTAACTATTTCCATTGAAATCTTTCGAGAAAAAAAAATTGACCTCCCTGAAATGTTCACAGTTTTGGATAGTGTAGACCCTAGAAGAGCAAAATTTGATAGATAATTCAGTTGCTAGCCAGCATTGATTTTCTAGCTCAAAAAATCGGGAAATCGAATTGAAAATAAATCATTGACATCATTGTTTCGATCGAAATTTCAAATTTACCGCCCCATAGAGGGAAACATGCGCGTTTCGGGCTGCAGTGAGTTGAAATTGGAAGGCAACGGGAAAGTAATTTTTTTTATCTGCTCCTTTTGAATTATATATTCATTATTCAACTACTTTCGAGCAATTGATAGTATCTGTAACAACGTGAGTTATAATAACTCTCTACTATAACTCCCTGGCTCTGTGCTTCTGAAACAAGCCGATTGGCCGAAAGGGAACAGTCCATTATTTGTATTGAGGGGAGGTCACTTGAATAATTTTGACGTTTTCTCAAATTTAGTGGATACCTGATTGTTATTGTGAATGTTTTGCTAAAAAAGATTAATTCAGATAGTGAAGATGAATTATAATGTACACTTTCAGAGAAAATACAATCAGCCAATGTTACCATACCGAAAAATCCGAAAACAAATATAAAGGTGTATACAACAATTTTCATGATTGGTGTAGCGGTAAGAGAATTAAGTCATCGTTTTAAAAGAATGTTATTTTGGCATATTTTAGTGAACTTAGCAGTAAATATAAAGCATCGCCCTATGGATTTTCTACTCCATGCTAAGAAGCACAATCAACATAAATAATGCATTGTTATAGGTAACTATTAAGATTTGTGAATAAAGTTCTTTCTCTGTACTTGTATCTTAGTATTTATTGATATAGTCGTAGAAAGATCGCTCAAACTATATCGAAGTTGAAACATGATTGAAATTACCTGCTTCAATTCTTTCCTGATCGACCGAGACAGATCGAAACTTTTCCTGTTCGAAAACTTGATAGCAACGATATTTCCTTTGTACAGGCCGATTTTTGTGTAGGCCCGTTTGGGCGATGTATCCGAAATATCAGCTATACTGCTAGCAGGGGCTTGAAACAAGCTGTATCTACAAGTTTGTATCTGAAAAATCAATGGAAATATTCGGTTTATTCAGATTGTTGCCAGAAATTACCATACTCTTGCTCGACATTTCTGTTGTTTCAGTGGGAATGATGGTTACATCTTTCATTTCGATTTTCCATAATAAACATGCGAGTTTCTGTTCGTATCTGTAATGCCTGAAAATTAATCAAAGATTAGCGATTTCTCTGAGAGAAGTTCCGGATTCGCCCGATTTTAGCGACGACTGTTTCGAAGGCTCCGCTTCTTCGCCTAGTGTGCGGCAAAACAATATTTCCTCTTTTTAATGCGATGGCGTGCAACTTTACGAGGGAAAATTAATATTTATTATTTTTATTATTACGTACAAAGGGATGAAAATCACAAAATCCGAGAGAAGTCGTTAGAAAATGATGATGATATATTTGCATGCCGTTCATCACCCTTCAGTATGTCATAAAATGTTTGCTCATAAAATTGACACGTGTCGGTATGAGTGGAGATAAACCGGCAGATTTACGAGATGAATTGAATCTAACAACAAATATGTATCAACGATGGAGTGAGCTGAAGGGTGATAAATCCCTCTTCAGCTCATTTTCCCGTTCATAGGTCTAATTTACAATATGTATGGATATCGAAAAAGAACAAATGTCATGAATAATAACAAAAACAAAATTCCATCAATTTTCCCTTCGATACCACAATAAGATTCAAAAACAGAAACTCCCAAAATGATACAACAATAAGAACAACACAGTCATACTTACTTCACAGCAAATAACATAAAAACCAGTGAAATGGACATTACAAATGCTACACCAACAATAAATTTCCAATTTGGTTTGCTCAGACATTTTTCCCCATTGAATCCACAAAGAGGTTCAGCCACTGGTAAATTTCCACCAACCCATTGAATTGGACGATCCGAGTCGAAATATCTGAATTCCTAGAAAAAAAATCCATAAGTAAGTACTGCAATTCAGTAATGATTTTCATTACTTAAAACAATAATTGAGACCTATAAATTCAAAATGAAAAAAGTCACAAATCTATGATCATTTAGATTTAACATAATATGACACTTTAGCGAGACCATCGAACCAAAGATTATGAAATGAACCATAGGTCTTTTGAACCAAATCAGCCGTCAGTGTGACAAAGGATCTCATCAGACACTTCAAGAGATAGAAGTACATGTGATATCAAATAGCAGATCAGACAAACTCGATTCTATTTTCACGCGAAACAGCTGAAAAGCTGATTCTTATATAACTAATTGTATCGATGCCCCATGAGTACAAAAAATTCAGTATGATTTGCAAATAGTTTCTGAAGTTTTTTGAAAAATTTTTTCCATTCTTCTTTTGTTACGATTTTCACAAAATTTTACATGAACCTTCAAGTTTGTCCAAGAGTCCAACCTGATCTTTTAAGACCATTCTCAGCTCAAAATTCGAAAATTACAGACATGCGGGCAAAATGATAACGCTCTCGTCTATAGAAAGAAGCGCGCCAAAAGGAAACAGAGACTATACTTTCGATTTGTTTCCTCATTTAAATTTTGATTGCTTTCATCTTTTTTGTTATCATTAATTTCTTAGAATTATGTTTTAATTCCTTATGCAATATTTATCCCCACTTCTCTTCAGGATTGGGAATTTTTCAAAATTTGTCATTGTTACTTTTTATGAATCGAAACCAAAGGTCATGAAGAATATTTTAATTTTTTCCCCAGTTAAACCCGAGCTAATCCAATTGAAGATTCGAATTAACTGGATGTTCAGATCTATCGGTTCATCAATCTGCTGACAAGATGGAGAAAAACTACTGAAGCAATTTTTCAACAATAACACGTAATTCTAATCAACACTTCATCTGATGAAATATTCTTCCCAGTCATAACGCCGATGTGAAACATTAAGGGCGAAAACAAATTCAGGGTGTTTTACCAGTAATAGAAGTCATCAAAATCATTCGATATACCAAAAATCGTCATTACGAAAAGCACTGCCGTGAAGGCAGGAGCTTTTGAGCGCTCGTACATGCACCTTGTAGGTAGATTCGCATTCTCCAGTTTTAGAAACCAATTGAAAAGATTTTGACAGCTGTCAAAGGAAATTTCAAACTAACGCGAAAATCCAGACTTCACGTCAGTGCTTTGGTGACCATTTTTCTTCGATAATTCGCTAGAATTTTCTACGGTATCTATGGTCTTGGTAATGCGATCTGGACAAAATTTCTCACGTAGTTTGAATACATTATTCTACATATATGTGCAGAATTTCATTTCAATCCAATAAGTTTTTTCGAAATTATCAGGAAAAATATAGTTTGAACGGCTACATTTACGGAACCCCTAGTCTAATTTTGCTCATTGATGAAAGTGATCGCGAAATTCGCGATCCGAACCTATCCTGAAAGTTTCAAGTCCCTAGGCCTTTCCGTTCGAAAGTTATGATTTTCTATGGTTTCTATGGTCCCGATCATGCGATCTGGAAAAAATTTAGCTCGAATATATCATTCTCAATTTAAATACAAAATTTCGTCACGATCAAATCCATAGTTTTGAAATTATCCGGAAAACTGAATGTCAAACGGTGATATTTACGGAACCCCTTGTCTAATTTTGCTGATTGATGAACGTGACCGCGACATTTGAGATCCACACCTATCCTGAAAATTTCAAGTCCCTAGGCCTTTCCATTACAAAGTTATAATTTTCTATGGTTTCTATGGTTCTGGTCATGCGAGCTGAACAAAATTTTGCGTGTAGCTTGAACACGTAATTCTTTATTTGATTGCAAAATTGGGTGAAAGGTAAAAGTGGGATCCTTACGATCGCGGACATTGTTATGAGTTTCCTCCATCCCTTAACCTACCCTAATCACTAACATTGAATTCCGAGAGAAAGACTTTCCCAATATGGGGTTGGAATACTCGACATTCCTGGTAGCTTAAATAGATGAAGCACAAGACCGGCCATTTGGAGTCGTGGGTTCAAATCCCGCCCGGGGAAAAATTTTTTTCGGAATTAATTCAACATCTTTCTGTCTGAAATGCCACGAAAATACTTATGTTTATATACAATTTTCACCAGGACCGAGTATTTCGAAATCAAAGTCACCCATGAATATAAGAAATTCCCAGCCCGGATCTGACTTAAGTTCGTATTGACATCTGAATGTGTAGATATTACCAGCCGTCTGAAGTTAGTATACGGGAAACCATGTGAATGATACGTTTTCCGATCTCAACCCCTGTGATTTGTTGATAAATTGCGATGAATACCGAGAAAAGATCGCACGCATATGGCTCCTAACGAGAGATAACACGATCCAGAGTCATATTCTGATATTGATGCCCAAGATGTTTTGAACTTTTTTCAAATTGAATATCTCATATGATCAACTTCCGGCGAAATGATCTCTTTTGGTGAGTTCTAGCACCTGTCAAAAAAGAGCTAACCTCAAAAACCCCTTTTATAATTTTAATCTACCACGGCTCGCTTGCCGATTCAACAATTTACTCTCGTTATTTTATTGCGTCTCGCCACTTGTAGATTATGACCATTATGGGTTCCTATTTGCATCTGTTCGAATTAACCCAAGATTTCAAAGGATGAAAACAAAAATGAAAACGATTCCTTCGTTTTGACTGATTTTGATGAAGTTATCGACGAATTTTTTTTTGTGAAATCCAATACAGACGATGAACTAAAAATATAGAAAAGCACTGCCGTGAAGTCAGGAGCTTTTGAGCGCTCGTTCATCCACCTTGTAGGTAGATTCGCATTCTCCAGTTTTAGAAACGAATTGGAAATATTTTGACAGCTGTCAAAGAAAATTTCAAACTAAGGCGAAAATCCAGACTTCACGCCAGTGCTTTAGGTGACCAATTTTTTTTTTCGATAACGCGCTAGAATTCTCAACGGTCTCTATGATCTTGGTAATGCGATCTGGACAAAATTTCCCACGTAGTTTGAATACATTATTCTTCATCCATGTGCGAAACTTCATGCCAATCCAATAAGTAGTTTCGAAATTATCAGGAAAAAAATAGTTTGAACGGCTATATTTACGGAACCACTAGTTTAATTTTGTTCATTGATGCACGTAACCACGAAATTCGCGATCCGAACCTATCCTGAAAATTTCAAGTCCCTAGGCCTTTCTGTTCGAGAGTTATTATTTTCTATGGTTTCTATGGTTCCAATCATGCGATCTGGACAAAATGTAGCTCGAATATATCATTCTCATTTCAAATACAAAATTTCGTCATGATCAAATCCATAGTTTTGAAATAATCGAAAAAACTGAATTTCAAACGGCCATATTTACGGAACCCCTAGTCTAATTCTGCTCATTGATAAACGTGACAGCAACATTCAGGATCCGCACCTATCCTGAAAATTTCAAGTCCCTAGGCCTTTCCATTACAAAGTTATAATTTTCTATGGTTTCTATGGTTCTGGTCATGCGAGCTGAACAAAATTCTGCATGTAGCTTGAACACGTAATTCTCCATCTGAGTGCAAAATTTCACCTCGATCGAATATGTAGTTTCGAAGTGATCAGAGAAACAAAATTTCGAGTGGCCATATTTACGGAACCCCTGGGCGAATTTTGCCCAATAACGAACACAACCGCGGCATTCGAGATTCGAACCTACCCTGAAAATTTAAAGTTTCTAGGACATTTCGTTCGACAGTTATTGTGTATACGGACGGCCGAACGGACGGACAGACTCGAATTTTTTGACGGATTCGTCATCAGTGAGTCGAACTCTGTCGTTTGAGATCATTTTCGGCTCAAAATTCGAAAAATACAGACATCGTGACGAAATGATATAGCCCTCGTGTAAGTAGTACGAGCGCTCAAAAATTGAAAACAATAAAACGGAAGTAAAATCCCAATAAAATTGAAATACATCTAATGGAGCTAACCGATTCCATTGAGCCACAAATAACACCAACACCAATGCGTTAATCGGACTTACGGGTACGGCGTAAGGAGTGCTACTACTATTGGGATTGTACTGAAAATAACCTACAGGTTGCATACTCATCGGAAGGACAGATCCATTGACATCCGTGTCATCCAACAGTGCAACAACCGTGAAATTGCCTTCAGCATCACCATTACCATCTATAAACACCTGAAAAAAAATTGAGTGAATCTCAACGAAAAATTTTCTGAAATTAATGTAGGAGAGTTAACTCACGTCATATCCTTGAATAGAGTGATAAGATCTATTGACGATTCTCTTCAAGAGAGCTGTACCATTCCTTGGATCTTCTTTGCTTTCCAACACTTCAGTCAGTGCCCTGGCATATATCATCACGGCGTCATATAAATAGGCCGCTTGTATTGGTACCTGAGAAATTAGTCATTTTCTAGTTATTATTTGTTCCTGACTCAATTCTTCTGAACGAATTCCAGTTTTTCTGTGTGCTTAAATATTTTTCGTGCGCTTTGGTCGATTCCACCGAAAAGGTTGGGCTAGCTAGAAATCGCATTCGTAATCAATTCGCTGTCCGAGTGGCAAATCAGCACGAAATTTGCCATCGTGTTTACCGTACGCGTTGCAGTTCGATTCAACGCATACGCTATATGTCTTAGAAAACCTAACTTAAGTGAACAAATAAAATCAAAAGAATTCATCTGTAAACCTGGGCAACATACCAA
Source organism: Aphidecta obliterata (assembly GCA_963966015.1). Taxonomy (NCBI): domain Eukaryota; kingdom Metazoa; phylum Arthropoda; class Insecta; order Coleoptera; family Coccinellidae; genus Aphidecta; species Aphidecta obliterata. Next base: position 12,425,458 of record OZ014431.1, on the reverse strand, counting down.
TCATGTTTGCATTTCCGTTTTTTCCGTTCCTTGTGTTTCAACAAAGCGTGCAACACGTAGTGTAATAGTCGATGAAGTATTGCTACAATGTATTCAAAATTTAAAGCTAAAACAAAAACATGATTTATAATATCTAGCCCGAAATTTTGTGCGGAATTGGAAGTTTTCAGCTTGAAAAAAAATTCCGACTTACATCTCAGGTCCAGACTCGAATTTCATTACGAATGGTGGTTACAGAGAATGCCATCCGCTTAAATTGCGTGTCGAAGTGCCACTCGGCCAGCGAATTGATTACGAATTCGCCTTGATTTGAGTTGAGATAATTGAGCAAGATAATTGATAACTTTGTTTCAAATTTGCAGCGTTTATTTTGAAGCAAATATAAAAACCATAAGGTTAGGTTATGCAAATCTGTACTCACCGAAATACTATCGAAAATTTTTGGATGATAAGGTACGCAGAAAGGAGATTTGATTGATATAGCCTTAATCCTCTCACATAGTTCTCTGAAACATTAATCGAAAATTGTGGTAATTGCGTTCGATTCAAATTCGGATAATCCGGTCAAGTGAGAAATTCTCTGAAATCCGAATGAATTTGACCAATCGGAACTCACCTGTATTCCGGATTTCTCGGATGCGAAGGTGTAAGTTTCAAAACGGATCTGAATCCCATCAAATCGCTACCGTTCCCCCAGGTTTCATTGAGGAATGGATCCAGATAATCTGAGGACAAATACTTTATTCGTCTTGCAAAATAGTTTCCATGGAATGGACCCACATATTTTAAATCCCCAAGGGGGATTTTCAAGTTGTAAATCATGTTCGAGAAAAATCACCGCGAATTTATTCATTTTATGTGTTTTTCTCGAGTTTTCATCACGATCCACAAGCGTAAAGAGCACCCTCCAGATAAATATTTTCCTGAATAATTCATGACGTACTACACAAGAAATATGATAGAGTCCTAATTTCAAATAGTATCACTCCTGAATCTGTTTGATGCATACGAATTGACGACTCTCTTCAAAGAATTTGTGGCTCATAACTGTCTACTTCTTACGACTTTTCTTGATTTGATTCTAGTATTTTCATTAACTGCTCCAAAGCAAACGATACACGGATTCCAGTGAAATACAATTGAGGTGCCCTATATATGATGTATTAATTGATACTAGGTAATCGAGAATAAAATTTTACTATTGAGAAAAAAAATTTAAACGAAAAATTCGATGAACTGAATGAATGAAATGAATAAAATCAATGAAATAAATATAATGAATGGAATAAATAGAATAAATAAAATGGATGGAATGAATAAAATGAATGAAATGAATAGAATAAATGAAATTAGAGAAATGAATCAAATATGATGAAATTATTGAGATTAATGAATTGAAAGAAATAAATGAATAAAAAAAAATTTATAAAATGAATAGAATAAATAAAATAAATGAAATAAAAAATTTAATAAAATGAATAAATAGCTTTTATATGAAACATTTTTCTTTTCTAACAAATGTAAATAATATGTAACTGGCAAGAAGACTTCGGTCGCTAGCCAATTGATCATCTGTATCGATAATATTCTAGATAGAGTTATATTTCTGTCTTCTATCTCTGAAATAAATGGAATAAATAAAATAAGAGTAATAAAAGAAATGGATGAAATAAATCGAACAAATAGAAAAAAATTACGAAAAGCACTGCCGTGAAGGCAGGAGCTTTTGAGCGCTCGTACATGCACCTTGTAGGTAGATTCGCATTTTCCAGTTTTAGAAATCAATTGAAGGAATTTTCGACAGCTGTCACAAAAATTCTGAAACTTAGGCGAAACTCCAGACTTCAAGTCGGTGCTTCCTGATCAATTTTTTTCCGATAATTCGCTAGAATTTTCCACGGTATCTATGGTCTTTGTGATGCGATCAGGACAAAATTTTGCACGTAGTTTGAATACATTATTCCTTTCATTCCAATCCGATCAGTAGTATCGAAACTATCAGGAAAAAAATATTTTGAACGGCCATATTTAAGGAACCCCTAGTCTAATTGTGCTCATTGATGAACGTGACCGCGATATTCGCGATCCGAACCCACCCTGAAAATTTCAAGTTCCTAGGCCTTTCCGTTCAAAAGTTACAATTTTCTATGGTTTCTATGGTTCTGGTCATGCGATCTGGACAAAATATTGCTTCAATATATCATTCTCGATTAAAATACAAAATTTCATCTCGATCGAATCCGAAGTTTCGAATTTATCGAGAAAACAAAATTTCAAACGACCGTATTTACGAAACCCCTTGTATAATGTTGCTCATGGATGAACGTGATCACGACATTCGAGATCCACACCTATCCTGAAAATTTCAAGTCCCTAGGCATTTCCGTTCAAAAGTTACAATTTTCTATGGTTTCTATGGTTCTGGTCATGCGATCTGGACAAAATTTCGCATGTAGCTAAAACACCTCATTTTCCATCTGAGTGCAAAATTTCATCTTGATCGAATCTGTAGTTTTCAAGTAATCAGGGAAACAAAACTTTGAACGGCCATATTTACGGAACCCCTGGTGGAATTTGGCCCATTAACGAACTTTTGGGATCTGAACCTACACTGAAAATTTCAAGTCTCTAAGTTGATCCGTTCGAGAGTTATCGTGCTGACGGACGGACGGACGGCCGGACGGACAGACTCGAATTTTTTTACGGATTCGTCAACAGTGTGTCGAACATAGTCGATTGAGACCATTTTCGGCTCAAAATTCGAAAAATACAGACATCGTGACGAAATGATATAGCCCTCGTGTAAGTAGTACGAGCGCTCAAAAATTAACGTAATGAAATAAATAGAATGAATGAAATAAATGGTATGAATTAAATGAATAAAATGAATGAAATAAATAAAATAAATAGAATAAATAGAATAAATGAAATAAATGAAATGAATGAAATAAATAAAATGAATGAAATGAATGAGATAAATAAAATGAATAAGATAAATAAAGTGAATAAAATAAATAAATGAAATGAATAAAATATATAAAATAGATAAAATAAATGAAATGAACAAATAAATGAAATAAATAAAATAAATGAAATGAATAAAATAAATAGAATAAATAAAATAAATGAAATGAATGAAATAAATGAAATTAAAAAAATGAATGACATGAATAAAATAAATAAAATAAAAAGATAAATAGAATAAATGAAATAAATAAAATGAATGGAATAAATAAAATAAATGAAAAAAATGAAATGAATAAAATGAATGAAATAAATAAAATCAATAAAAAAAATAAAATAAGTGAAATAAATAAATTAAATTCAATAAATAAAATGAATGAAATAAAAAGAATATATAAAACGAATGAAATGAATAAAATGAATACAATAAAAGGGATGAATGATGAAATGAAATGAATGGAATGAATGAAATGAATGAAATGAATGAAATTAATGAAATTAATGAAATTAATGAAATTAATGAAATTGATGGAATTAATGAAATTAATGAAACAAACGAAATGAAAGAACTGAGTGAAATGAATGAAATGAATGAAATGAACGAAATTATTCAAAAAAAGGAAATGAATGAAATAAATGAAATGAATAAAATAAATAAAACGATTAAAATAAATGAAATGAATAAAATGAACAGAATAAATAGAATGAATGAAATAAGCAGAATGAATGAAGTGAATAAATTAAATGAAATAAATTGAATGAATAACATAAATAAAATAAATGAAATAAATGAAATAAATAAAATGAATGAAATAAATAAAATAAATAGAATAAATAAATTGAATAAATAAAATAAATAAAATGAATTAAATAAATAAAATAAATAAAATAAATAAAATAAATAAAATAAATAAAATGAATAAAATTCATAAAATAAATAAAATAAATAAAATATATAAAATAAATAAAATAAATAAAATAAATAAAATAAATAAAATAAATAAAATAAATAAAATAAATAAAATAAATAAAATAAATAAAATAAATAAAATAAATAAAATGAATAAAATAAATAAAATAAATAAAATAAATAAAATAAATAAAATAAATAAAATAAATAAAATAAATAAAATAAATAAAATAAATAAAATAAATAAAATAAATGAAATAAATAAAATAAATAAAATAAATAAAATAAATAAAATAAATAAAATAAATAAAATAAATAAAATAAATAAAATAAATAAAATAAATAAAATAAATAAAATAAATAAAATAAATAAAATAAATAAAATAAATGAAATAAATGAAATGAAGAGAATGAATAGTATAAATAAAATCGAACAAATACATTAAATTAAATATTACATGTATTGAATAGATATTCGTTATAGTTCTTCTCCTTCAGTTCAAAGGCCCGATAACAATATCCTCTTCATTTTCACCTTTTTTGCACTCACCTCGTCTAACGATATTGATACGTCTATTCGGATCGTAGATCTCATCGTCGACCGAAATAACGATGTATTCCCCAGCGTCCAGAAGTCCCCTCCTCTGGAGACATTTAACGAAGTCGATCAATGCAATATGCTCACCGACAAATACGTAAACTGGAACATACAAAATTCGCAGAAATTAGAAGAAACACCGCTGGGTATTGATGCGATGATTATATCCCAATTACGATTGTGATTAATTCCCGAGAAAATATAAACGAAGTGGTATATTGAGTTGCGGTATATCTCAATGATTTTTTTGTATTTATGTTTTTTCGGTTGATACCAAAAAAATTGAATATTTGGATGGCAAATCAAACAATGGAAAACACGACAAAATATTGATGGCCCATAGTTCAGTTATCTTAATGTCCGCTAGGTGTCGTACCGTTTATCCCGAAATACTAATAATAAACAAACATCGATTACATGTTGCCATATCAGACTAATGAATCTTTCACACGTTGAAAATTTCAAGCGTCTTTTTGGATTTGTGTTTCTCATATTGGCACCTCCGCATTAGGAACTGTCAAATTGCGTTTGACATACGTCCTGTGAAGTTTTTTTTCATGTGAGGGCTCAATATTGACCTTGCAATTTCTTCAATTTCCACAATATTTTCTTATAATGATTTACCTGGTCCGTTCTTTATTTGCAATCTACTTCAAATAATAATGTAATCATTGAGTGTGGATTTTATCCGAGGGGAATTTGTAACCACTCATCCCTTTATTCAATATGTTTGTCCTCATTGCTTCGATCGTGTTTGTTTCCTTATATTCAATCATGTTTATCTTCCTCTCATTAGACGTTAGCAAAATATAATTTTCGATTTCGTGGTTACTATTGAAGTGTTCTACATCATTTTCTCTTCCAGTTTATAATTTCGCAACTCATCTGCCCTCCGAACCCACAAAAACTCTTCAAACACCCCCAGAACATACCATTTTATTAGTTATAGGAGAATCTTCTCTTCTCGTCTGTTCATCTACTCACCTCGTGTTCTTTCATAAGTATCAGCTACAATATTGTCCATCTGTTCAATATATCTAGGAATGTAATTGGTATACTGCTTTGTATCTGTTACAATTAGTCCATAATGATGGGAAAGTTCCTATAAAAAAAAGTCTAATGGAGCATCAGATATAAACGAAAAAATGAAGAAAATGATTCTCACCCTACAAAGGTTATACCAATAAAACATCACAAGAAGGGATAACAACATAATCAACTCAAATAATATAAGAGAAGTTTCAAGGGTATGATTTTAGGCGTATTCTCACCTCAATGGCTTCCTTCACCTCGCTTCCAGACGCAGGATGTTCCCCTGAGACAACAACGAATTGGTCCCAATCGAAAGCTCTCAGTAGGGCCACAACACTCTTCGATACTTTGCTGGACGGTGGTAAAGTTCGGGCAAATGTATAGAATATCCGTTTATCGCTGACCCTTGTATCACTACATTTCTGGGAAAAATAAGAATTCATGTAGAAAAGAATACAAATTCCAATATAACATATTAACGAAGGAAATCTTCATCCCCAATGAAACATAAGGTATTGGAATAGATAGTCGGAAGACTCCTTCTAGAGCATATGGTATTATTATATGGTGAGGCTCAGATTAGTCGTGAGTCAGTTCGTTTGCGGGCGCCTTAAAAGAGAAGGAGGAAACGCCTCAACTCTGGGTTGGCTTGGGTGTGTTTGCATATTAATGCAAAAATTACTACAGGTGTATTCAGTGAGATGGTTTTGGTCGGAAAATCATTTTTGAGCGTTCGCACTACTTACACGAGGGCTATATTGTTTCGTCACGATATCTGTATTTTTCGAATTTTGAGCCGAAAATGGTCTCAATCGACTATGTTCGACTCACTGATGACGAATCCGTCGGAAAATTTGAGTCTGTCCGGCCGTCCGTCCGTATACACGATAACTCTCGAACGGAACAACCTAGAGACTTGAAATTCTCAGTGTGGGTTCAGTTCCCAAATGTTCAAGTTACATGTGAAATTTTGTCCAGATCGCATGACCAGAATTATTGAAACCATAGAAAATTGTAACTTTTGAACGGAAACGCCTAGGGACTTGAAATTTTCAGGATAGGCGTGGATCTCGAATGTCGTGATCACGTTCATCTATGAGCAAAATTATACCAGGGGTTCTGTAAATATGGTCGTTTGAAATTTAATTTTCTTGATAATTTCAAAACTATAGATTCGATCGTGTATACCTACTAATGGAGAATAATATATTCAAGCTACATTTCTCCAGATCACATGACCAGAACCATAGAAACTATAGAAAATCGTAACTTTCGAACGGAAAGGCCTAGGGATATGAAATTTTCAGGATAGGTGTGGATCTGAAATGTCGCGTTCACGTTTATTAATGAGCAGAATTACACTAGGGGTTCCGTAAAAACGGTCGTTTGAAATTTTGTTTTTCGATAATTTCGAAACTACGGATTCTATCGAGATAAAATTTTGTATTTAAATCGAGAATGATATATTGAAGCGACATTTTGTCCAGATCGCATAACCAGAACCATAAAAACCATGGAAAATAATAACTTCCGAAGGGAAAGGCCTAGGAACTTAAAATTTTTAGGGTAGGTTTGGATCGCGAATATTGCGGTCACGTTCATCAATGAGCAAAATTAGACTAGGGGTTCCGTAAATATGGCCGTTCAAAATATTATTTTCCTGATAATTTTGAAACTACTTGTTGGATAAGGATGAAATTTTACACCTAGCTGAAGAATAATGTATTCAAACTACGTGCAAAATTTTGTCCAGATCACATCACCAAGACCATAGATACCGTAGAAAATTCTAGCGAATTATCGAAAAAAAATTGGTCAGCTGAAGCACTGACATGAAGTCTAGAGTTTCGCCCAAGTTTGAGAATTTTTTGACAGCTTTCGAAAATTCCTTCAATTGATTTCTAAAACTGGAAAATGCGAATCTACCTACAAGGTGGATGTACGAGCGCTAAAAAGCTCCTGACTTCACGGCAGTGCTTTTTATAATTTTTCATTGAAAATTTTGTGACAAAAATTAAGCCAGACTTATCCACGATAATTTGTGAATGTGAATAAACACAACAAATATGCACTCTGGTTAACAATAACCTTTCGGATTTTTTCGAGACATATTTGCGTACATATTTGTCGGATTATGATAAGAATAATATTATTTTAATACACCTGTGATTAGGCTTAGGTGGAACATTAGAATAGCATCAGGTTGATTGAAATATATCTGTAAATATGCATTAGATTCAACATGGATTTTGAGTAGAATATCAAACAATGGGAGTAAAAGAATGTTTAAGTTATCCTCGAAATAACATGAACGAATCGAAAGCTTATTGTAAGAAATTTGATTGATGAAAATTGTTACGTAATGGTGATGGCTTTTTAGCGCTCGTTCTACTTGCAGGGCTATATCATTTCGTCACGATGTCTGTATTTTTCGAATTTTGAGCCGAAAATGTAACCAATCGACAAAGTTCGACACACTGATGACGAATCCGTCGGAAAATTCAATTCTGTCCGTCCGTATACATTATAACTGTCGAATGGAAGGACCTAGAAACTTAAAATTTTCAGGGTAGGTTCAAATTTCGAATGCCGTGGTTTAGTTTGTTATTGAGCAAAATTCGACCGGGGGTTCCGTTCGTTTGGAATTTTGTTTTCTTGATAATTCTAAAACTACGGAATTTTGCATTTTAATGGAAAATGATATATTCAAGCTACATGTGAATACAGATCGCATAACCCGAACCATTTTAAATTCCAACGAATGATTCAATGAAAAATTCAGGTCCGTATAAGAAAAATATGGGACTTTTCGCGAGCTGAAATTTTCAATATGAAAAAAGATACAAATTTTCCATCAGTCCAACAGACAATTTTTTGGATTCAATCTCACATGTTTCGACAAAAATTTTGATGTCGTGCGGTACACTAAAATGTACTGATTTACGTTCGAAAATTTTCTGCTCTTACCGAATATTTCAATCAAATTCCAATATTTTACCATACAGCTCAAGAAAAATCCCATATTTTTCTAATACGGAACTTTTTGATCAGTTCAAAGACGAATCGTTTCAACCATGGAAGTGTGTTTCACGTTCCAAATATTGATTGATTATACTGAATGGTTCAGAAGTTATACGTAGTTGAAAACATTGAGGAATACTCAAATCACCCTGTATCTCGGCTATGAACTTGCTTAAACCTATCATATATAATATAGGTTTTTGGACTCATCTAAGGTAGCTCTACCTCAGTTAAACGTATGTTCATTTACCAAGGAAGCACCCCGTATAACTAAGAATTTTATTAAATTTGTTGTTTTTCCATAAAGCCTTTATCGTTTTCTAGAATTTCATAATTTATTATTATTATCTTACTAGCGTGGTAAAACAGATTTTTAGTTGTTGAGTAATATTTTTTTCGTTGAATTTAAAATCAAAAATTCTATGAAATATCATGATGAAATAAGTTTCTCGAAAAAACTGTTTACCGTTTTAAATTGTCGGAAATAAAATTTGTGTTCCGTTATTTTTTGCAAAATTATTATTTACCATTCAATTTTACCATTTGAACTTCACAGAGAAGTATTGTAATATAATTAGTGTTCCTTAATATCCATTTTCTGTATTTATTCAGATCCTTGATCCTACGTACAAAAAAAAAGCTTGTGCAGCCCATATTTGAAAAAATTTAGAAAAGCACTGCCGTGAAGGCAGGAGCTTTTGAGCGCTCGTACATGCACCTTGTAGGTAGATTCACACTTTCCAGTTTTAGAAACCAATTGAAGGAATTTTCGACAAAAAAATTCTGAAACTTGTGCGAAACTCCAGACTTCATGTCAGTGCTTCAGCTGATCAATTTTTTTTCGATAATTCGCTAGAATTTTCTACGGTATCTATGGTCTTGGTGATATGATCTGGACAAAATTTTGCACGTAGTTTGAATACATTATTCCTCAGCTAGTTGCATAATTTCATTCCAATCCGATCAGTATTTCCAAAACTATCGGGAAAAAAATATTTTGAACGGCCATAATTACGGAACCCCTAGTTTAATTTTGCTCATTGATGAACGTGACCGCGATATTCGCGATCCAAACCTACCCTGAAAATTTCAAGTTCCTAGGCCTTTCCGTTCAAAAGTTACAATTTTCTATGGTTTCTATGGTTCTGGTCATGCGATCTGGACAAAATATTGCTTTAATATATCGTTCTCGATTAAAATACAAAATTTCATCTCGATTGAATCCGTAGTTTCGAAATTATCGAGAAAACAAAATTTCAAACGACCGTTTTTACGGAACCCCTAGTATAATTCTGCTCATCAATAAACGTGATCGCGACATTTGAGATTCACACCTATCCTGAAAATTTCAAGTCCCTAGGCCTTTCCGTTCGAAAGTTATGATTTTCTATGGTTTCTATGGTTTTGGTCATGTGATCTGAAGAAATGTAGCTTGAATATATATTCCTCCATTAGTATACAAAATTTCGTCACGATCGAATCTGTAGTTTTGGAATTATCGAGAAAACTAAATTTCAAACGACCATATTAACGGAACCCCTAGTATAATTTCGCTCATAGATGAACGTGATCACGACAATCGAGATCCACACCTATCCTGAAAATTTCAAGTCCCTCGGCGTTTCCGTTCAAAAGTTACAATTTTCTATGGTTTCTATGGTTCTGGTCATGCGATCTGGACAAAATTTCACATGTAGCTTGAACACCTTATTTTCCATTTGGGTGCAAAATGTCATTTCGATCGAATCTGTAGTTTCAAGTAATCAGGAAAACAAAACTTTGAACGGCCATATTTACGGAACCCCTGGTGTAATTTGGCCCATTAACGAACTTTACCGAGGCATTCTGGAACTGAACCTACACTGGAAATTTCAAGTTTCTAGGACTTTACGTTCGAGAGTTATCGTGATTATGGCCGGACGGACAGACTCGAATTTTCTCGACGGATTCGTCATCAGTGAGTCGAACATAGTCGTTTGAGACCATTGTCGGCTCAAAATTCGAAAAATACAGACATCGTGACGAAATGATATAGCCCTCGTGTAACTAGTACGAGCGCTCAAAAATTATAAAAAGCACTGCTGTGAAGTCAGGAGCTTTTGAGCGCTCGTTCATCCACCTCGTAGGTAGATTCCAGTTTAAGAAACCAACTGAAGAAATTTTTGACAGCTCTCAAGAAAAATTTCAAACTTAAGCAAAACTCCAGACTTCACGTCAGTGCTTCAGGTCGCCAATTTTTTTTTTTTTTTTGATAATTCGCTAGAATTTTTTACGGTATCTATGGTCTTGGTAATGCCATCTCGACAAAATTTGGCAAGTAACAAACAAAATCCCATTCCAATCCAATCAGTAGTTGATGAACGTGACCGCGACATTCGCTATCTCAACCTACCCTGAAAATTTTAAGTCCCTAGGCCTTTCCCTTCGAAAGTTATATTTTTCTATGGTTTATATGATTCTGGTCATACGATCAAGACAAAATGCATGTAGCTTGAACACGTCATTGTCAATCTGGGTGCAAGATATCACCTCGATCGAATCAGTAGTTTAGAAGTCATCAGGAGAACTAAATTTCGAACGGCCATATTTACGGAACCTTTGGTCGAATTTTGCTCAATAACAAACTCAACCGCGGCATTCTAGATTCAAACCTACCCTGAACATTTCCAGTTTCTAGGTCGTTCCGTTCGAGATTTCATGTTTACGGCCGGCCGGCAGGACGGACAGACTCGAATTTTTCGACGGATTTATCATTAGTGAGTCGAACCTTGTCGATTGAGACCATTCTCGGCTCAAAATTCGAAAATACAGACATCGCGACGAAATTATATAGCCCTCGTGTAAGTAGAATGAGCGCTCAGAAACTTCATCAAAATATGTATAATTGATACGCCGAGTGGCAATAAATGTATTTATGAAATTTTCCATCATTCATACTATAATTGATTCAAAAATTCAAAAACAAGTTTTCATTTCTGTCGGCCGTTCTCATGACTTCTGGGGAAAGGGGGAAACCAGTTTCTTTTTAGTGGATATAATTGCCTTTCATTGAGGTCTTGTAGTGGTCTTTAAACATTTAAAGTCTAAGAATTATCGCTTGGATGGCCGAACCACGGTCTCACTGGTCCAATTCAGATAAATCCTTGGTGAAGGTCGAAGCTCTATTCTATCATTTTTATGTATGTCATTCACGTTGAATAATAGACCTTTTAAACATCACAACAATGTAGAAAAGTTACCTCAACTGATTTTTTCTGAATAGCCAAACAAGTATCCGATAACACCTGAATTGGACCGTTTTCCAAAGCAAATTCTATTCTTAATGTTAGATTAAATAATGGAGCATTATGTTCAAGATAAAAATTATTCATGTGTCGCAAGTAATCGCCATAATTTTCTAATAATCATACTGCAAGTGAGTATAAAAGAATTTTTATTATAATGAAACGGTCTAGTCTGAATGCAGCAAGCATCATACAATGATTCCTTCAAATTCGGAAGCTGTTCTTCGCGTTGTAGTGCAACAAATGATGAAACGGAGGAACGTCTTAGACTACGAATTCGATATTGATGGAGGTACATCCAAAACAGATGGTTTTATTGGAGACGTAGTATTTTTCCATATAATTCATAATGATAGAAAGGAACATCTTGTTCTAAAAACATCAAAAATGAACGATTATATCAGAAACACCCTCGGTGCTGATACCATATATAACAGAGAAATTTGTATGTATACTGTGGTCTTTCCAACTCTAGAAGAGTTCACTAAGAGTAAGAATATAGCAGTTATGCCAACATTATCATTCATTCCTAAAGTACTTCACCACCATAAAGAGACCATAATCATGGAAAACCTCAGAATGCAGAATTTCCTCATGTGGGACCGAAAGAAACCGATGACTTTAGCCCACATGGAACTTCTCTTCGAGAAATATGGAATTTGGCATGGTTTAACAATGGCATTCAAAATTCAACATCCCAAGGAGTTCTCGGAGTGTGTTAGTGGTTGGCGTGATAGCAGATTAAACCCTAACGGAGCCTTTGGTTTAACGAAACAATTCACCAAAGAATTTTCGGAAGCCATGAAAAGGCTAGCAGACAAGGGAAGAGGGGATTTAGTTGATGCTTATAAGAGATATGTAGGACGAATAGATGATGTTGTATATAGGAAGGACCTCAAAGAAAAGGACATGCTTATAATCAGCCATGGAGACACTTGGTGTAATAATTACTTGTTCAAGTACAAGGTGAGTAAATTCGACTTCGACATTATACAAGTTTTTGAAGTATTTTAACCTAATTGCAAGTTTTTCTGATCTTTGGCAGCAGATGTGCAATTTTCGGAAGGGACATCGTTTTAGCCCTCTTGTGGTGGTGATGAATAATTCATTTGTTGTCTCAATTTGTTCAAACTCTTTCGGCACTTGCTCAAATATATCGTAACATCTGTTTCCTGTGTCAGACAAATAGTTCCCGAATATTTCAGCGAATGAATTTCGAGAGAAAATTGAAAAAGAGTATAAAAAGAGTTGGTGGACAAAAACTAAAGTTTGGGAATGACTGGTTGAGTGCCTCGAACAATTACTAAGACCAAATTTGATATAATTTCATTATATGGTCTCCACTTCACAGAAACCAATTCATATTTGTGTTTAAGCGCGCGGCAAAGGAATTCCAGGGTCATAAAATCAAAATTAATTGGTCGAGCTCATTAGGGAAAGTTGTTCGATTTTTCGAAAAATTGTGTACAGTGCCGGCTATTGATCAAAATGATCTTTGCCAAAGACGCTGACGGATTTCATTCCTTGACATCTTTTCATTTTTTCGGTGAAAAAAAATTGAAACCATTTCATAGTCAAATAATTGGTAAATATGGTGAGAAATGTCGATGTATAAACTTTGAAAAAATAATCTTTCAACTTATTACATATGAATAGATATAAAATTGAGCAAAATGAATCTTGATAAAACATTCGAAACTATTTATAACCGTTTTCACTCAGCAAATTAGCTTCAAATGATGAATTTATCAAGAATTTTACATTAAAATGGACTATTAAAATGATTTCGAATAAAAATTTGAAACAATCTAATATTATTCACAGTATTACACAAAATTCAATTATAAAATTCATTTTATTCTTGTAAAATTTATTGAAGAAGGGAAATTATCAAATTTGACACTATTTGTGAAACAATTCACGAAATATTTTTGTAAAAATGTACACTAGGATTGTTCTTATCATTACTTTGTGAAAACAATTCAGTCTCAACGATTGCAAGAATTATTATGGATCAAAAAGTTACAGCCAAGAATTAATTCAGATCAAAATACATTGAACGAAGGGAAATTTTCATAATTAACTAATATAAAATATATAGAAAAAATATTTTATTGTAAATTAAATTTGAAAATATTCTTTGTGGTCAACTTGACTATTTCAACATAAGGTGAGGAAATATTCAGATTCGAATAGAAAATTGGTTTAAAAATTTCTATCGAAGGATACACTGGTTGATTGTGGGACGAAAAGGATGCAAAACTTTGAGGGTCTGTAGGAAACAAAAAATCAAGATTTCAGATGAGATGATCGCAAATAAATGGACTCGAACAATCGGAAAAAAGGAGTTGAATGGTCCTAATGCTCAAGAAACAATTTTCCATTCGAAAAACAAAGTTGACTAAAAAAAATTTTCTACAGTATCTATGGCTTTGGTCATGCGATCTGGAAAAAAATCCGTAGTTTGAGTACATCATTTTTCATTTATGTGCAAAATTTCATTCCAATCCAATCAGTATTTTCGAAATAATCAGGAAAAAAAATTTTTGAAGGGACATATTTACGGAACCCCTAGTCTAATTTTGCTCATTGATGAACGTGACCGTGACATTCGAGATCCACACATATCCTGAAAATTTCAAGTCCCTAAGCCTTTCCGTTCGAAAGTTATAATCTTCTATGGTTCTGGTCATGCGATCTGGACAAAATTTGCGAGTAGCTTGAAAACGTCCTTCTCCATCTGAAAGCAAAATTTCATTTCGATCGAATCAGTAGGTTCGAAGTGGTCAGGAGAACAAAATTTTGAAGGGCCATATTTACGAAACCCCTGACCGAATTTTGCCCAATAACGAACTCAACCGGGGAATTTGAGATTCAAACCCACCCCGAACATTTCAAATTTCTGGACCGTTCCGTTCAAGATTCATCTTGTATACGGTCGGCCGGACGGCCCGACGGACGGACAGACTCGAATTTTTCGACGGATTTGTCATCGGTGAGTCAAACCTAGTCGTTTGAGACCATTTTCGGCTCAAAATTCGAAAAATACAGACATCGTGGCGAAATGATATAGTCCTCGTGTAAGTAGAACGAGCGCTCAAAAATTCTACCTATTTTTAATGTTTGAAGAGTCCTCTTCAAAATTTAGATTCACAACAATATCATTCATAGCCAAGTACCTAACCTTTGCGAAAAAATAACAAGAATTAAATTTCAACGAATTCTGAAAAAATTAATTCATATTAGAGTGAAATATAAAGCAGAGAGAAATGAATCATCAAATAAAAGATACTATCCACTCATTTCATTCCAGGACGACGACAAAGGATCCAAACCAAGTCAAGTTTACCTCCTAGATTTCCAATTATCCAGACCAGAGTCTCCAGCCGCAGAAATCAGCGGAGTCCTCTACAATATGGGAGACAAGGAATCTTTCGACAACATCGAGAGTCTACTCGCAATCTACCACAACAAATTAACAGAAACTCTGAAGAAATTAGGAAGTGCCCCAGAAAAACTATTCACAATGGACGACCTGAAGAGACACTGGAGACAATATGCATTCTTCAGTGTTTTACATGCCCTCATTTATACGAGAATTACACAGTGCGACCCTGAAGAGGCGCCAGATCTAAGCCAGATGGCAGAAAACGAGGAGGACTTTGATGGAGTCTTTGGTTTTCCGTTGAAAAATATGGATTTATTCTGGGACAGGGTTCTACAAGTGTTTATTCACTATGGAGAAATTTTGAAGGGAGTTTCTAATTAATGAATTATTTTGTATGGTTCTTGTCGGAAGTGTTGTTGATGAAAATGTTTGTTTTGCAAGAATTTGTAGTTTTATTTCGCTGAAATATGAGAGTTTAGATATTTTCACCCTCTAGCGACGAGAGATCTTTTTTTAACAAAAGTTAGAACGCGTCTAAAAAACACCTTTATGAAAGTTTCAAGATGAATGCGCAGGTGGAGTAAAGCTGTTCGAAGTGAAATTACATTTGAATTTTTCTGATATGATTCAAAAAATACCATTTTGTTGCTAAATTTGATATATTACATAATGGGTACAATTTAAAGTAGTTATAATAGCAACACTGCCTATTATTTTCACATTTGTGTTCAGTGGGTTATGCCATTCGATCATGGAAAGATACACACTTCAACAACGTTTAGAAATTAATGAATTATTTCATCAAAATCAGTGCTCATTTGTGAATACTGAGAGGAATTTGAGAAGAATTCATGGACGACATTATTCAGTTAACAGACTCAATATTCGAAATATTGTGGACAAATATGGAAGTGAATCTTCTTTATTCGGTGCAAGAATACCAGTACGACAAAGAACTGAACGCACACAAGAAAATATTGATTAAGCAGCTGTGTAGGAAAAAAATTAAAAAACACAAATACATAATCGCATGATGTAATCTTTCAAATGAAAAAACTGTGTCTCAGATAATAATGTTCGTGTTTTTCTCAATGTTTGAATTGTATCATTGCTATTGGATAATCCTTCAATGATTTCATCTCTTGAATTGTCGATGACATATTTGTCACGTGATTTTTTATGAGATCTCATCTCAATAGAGAAGACAGACTAAAGTAATATCTGAAGAACCCGTTCATTGTAGATAAGTGCAGTAGAGTAGATTTCTTCAACACCGAACCACGAACCAGTTGGTTCATTCATATTCAGCAGCAGTGAGAAGTTAGAGCTGAAAGAACCAAACAGCTAACGAAAAGTGCAGAAATTGAAACGATGAGAACAATTAAAGGCGTAAAATTGCATCATCGAGTCCATAACGTTTAGTGGTTTAAATCTGAATCAGCTTGTATGATTTTCAAACACATTCCGAATAATCAGAATCATCGAAACAAAAAAATAATGTAATCCTAAATAAGCAATCATATTATCTCCCATCTATTCAGATGTCTTATTTAATAATCGTTACTTTATATTTATACAGGAAATAGTAGGTATATAAAATATAATTTCCCATTTAATGGATCATTCAGTGCGATTCGTCTATTACAAAACACATTCGTTATGTCAGTCGTTCAAACCCAATCACTTCTTGGCAATATTTTGAAACAGATGATGAAAGAGAGAAGTATCGAACATTTCAAATTCAACATCGATGGTGGTACGGGTAACTGCGATGGCTACATGGGGGAAATAGTGTTTTTCCACGTGATAATAAATGATAGTGAACAACTTAATTTAGTTCTTAAATCCGCCAAAGCTCATGAAGCCCTCAGAAAATTGCTCTCCGCTGATATTCTATATGACAGAGAATTCAACATGTACACGAGGGTCATTCCTGCGTTGGAAAATTTCATGAAAAGTAAGAATTTTCCGGGATCAGCAACATTCATACCGAGACTATGGTTCGCAGAGAAACACCAAGACGAAGTGAATATCGTAATGGAAAATCTGAAACTGCAGAATTACCATATTTGTGACAGAGGAAAACCGATGGACATCTCCCACATGCGAATCCTATTCGATACTTACGGAAAATGGCACGGAATTTCCATGGCTTTCAAAGATCAACACCCTGAGATATTCTCGAAGATGGTCGAAAATTGGATAGATCCGAGATCGAAGTTAGTCAAATGTTTCGACATGGTGAAACATAACAGCAAAGAGTTATCCCAGATAAAGAACATGTTGATCGAACGGGGAAGGTTCGATGTGGTGAAAGTCTTGGAGGGTGTTGAGAACCAAGTGGGGCATATTTTGTTAAGGGAGAATCTTAATAAGGAGGATTTGCTGATTATTAGCCATGGGGATAACTGGTGTAATAACTACATGTTCAAATATAAGGTAAGTTCAATGCTGGGTTGTCTTCTTGCCGTATACCGTAAGGTAATACAATGTATGCCCGACTTCGAATATACAGACTCTTCTCCGTGATACTTAACCGAATTTAAGATTGAATATTCGTATTCCCAGATATTACAGACTATCAAGTTTATTGTTTCAGAATGGCGAAGAAAACTCAACGCCAAATGAAGTAATCTTCCTAGATTTCCAATTATCAAGACCAGAATCACCAGCCATGGAACTTAGCAGTGCCCTCTACAATATGGGAGATAAAAACACCTTCGACGACTTCGACAACCTACTGTCTATCTACCACAAGTCCTTGTCGAGAACTTTGAAGTTATTGGGGAGTAACCCTGATGAACTTTTCACGATGGATGATCTGAAGATTCATTGGAGAAAACAAGGTTTATACAGTATCTTGTATGTTTTCGCCTACCTCAGAATTGCGCTGTGTGGGGCAGATGAAGCGCCAGATCTGAACCAGTTGGCTGAAGATGGGGCGGATTTCAATGATGCTTTTTGTTTCCAGATGAAAAATATGGATATTTACTGGGAAAGAGCTCTAGATATTTTCATACATTATGGGGAGTTTTACAATCAACTTTCAGCTCAATAAATCTGACTTGTAATTATTTTGCCAAAACACATTTGTGGCAGAATTAATACATAAATTTGCCGTAAGATATGTGAGAACATAATATCTACATTCCCTCATTATGCTGTATACTGATACAAATTCGCAAATGCTCCTGTGGTGCTATTAAATTACTTCATAGGGACATTTATCTTGATACATAAACTGCTGTTTTCTGCACTGATCAATACGATACGCCTGTTTTTTCAGCTCGAAGTTCGCAATATCACTTCTCTCCACTTCGGAATGAAAAAACAAACGTATATTGTTGCACGTTTGAGAAAAGTTCTAATCAAGTGGGATTTATACAGATTATGTTATTTTTGTCCGATCACGTATGGGGGAGGTTATTTACCAGAAAACGTTATTTTAGACTCATTCCACCGGTCTAGAATACTTTTATCTGACAATGATACGTTTGAGATTGATTTGAAGAATTTAATAAAGGTTTTTTCAATAGGAATTATACAATGAGACCATTTTTTTTTTCTTATTTGAAAGGTTCCGTAATACTATATTGTATAGAACATAACATCATTCAAATAACCACCTCGACTACTGCAATCTGTCTACCCAATTTTTCATTACTTTTTTACATAACTTTGGCTGTACTTCATCAATACCACGTTCAATTTTGATTTTTAATTACTCAGTTGTTGTTGGATAATCAGCACAAATTTGTGACTACACATGCCCCTTAAGAATGAAATCCCAAGGTGTTAAATCACACGACCTTGTGGGGAAAATTAACTGGAGATTTCTTGAGATAATTCCATCACCAAATTTTGTTTCCAATAAATCGATTGTTGAGGTGGCTGTGTGGCAGGTAGCACCACCTCGTTGAAACCACATATCCTCAAGATTATTCTCCACAAGAACAGGAAAATAAATTCAGTTAACATAGTGCTGTATCGTTTTCCATTGACTGTAACTCTTTGACCATTTTGTTCAAAGACACAGTGACTTTATCTGGATGTAGGTTATGGTGTCTGATCAGTTTCTTGTAGATTTTCATCACTCAAAATTCTGCAATTCTGTTTGTTTACATAACCATTCAACCAAAAATGAGCTTCATCACTGAATTAATTCATCATTTTCAAGTTGTTCAAGACAAAAATCAGAAAATAAACGATGTTTTTGGTAGTCTGATGGCTTCAGTTCTTGAACCAGTTTAATTTTGTGAGAATAACCCCAAAACTTCTCTTAAAATTCTGCTTGTTGTTGTCTCAGAAAGATTTAATCGTTGAGCAAGACGTGGAACCGATAATTTTGAATTTTCTCTTACACTCGCTGCTACCAAATCAATATTTTTTGTCTGCATTGTTCCTTATCGTACTGGTACTCTTATATAGTAGAAAATTCACTTTCAAATTTCTCCACAATACAACGAATAGTGAGTCGGTTAACTGAATAATGTAGTCTATGAATTTTTCGGAAATTTCTGTAAGAATAATTCTCAAATGAACACTGATTTTGATGAAATAATTCAACAATTTCTAAACCTTGTTGAAGCGTGTATCTTTCCATGATCAAATGTCATAACCTACTGAACACAAATGGCATAAGGAATGTCTAAAAATAATACGTAGTGTTGCCATCATAACCATTTCAAATTGTTTCATTCCTATTGGCAACCCTTCAGAATTCACAATAAGGTTCAATGAAGATTTTTTTCGACAGATCACATATTGATGACGTACCTCTGGTCAACAAGAAGTTGGGTTCGCTGGAATGTCGACGACCGAATTGAAACATTATATAGAATTTCACTATTTTCTACTTTTACCTGAAAAAAACAATGTATTACTTTTTTTGCTCGCTTGTTCAAATGATCAAGAGCGTTATCATTTTACTCTAATGTAGTTTTCGAATTTTGAGCCTAGATTTCGAACGATTAAGTTGGTGGATAATTCGAGGTCCAACTGAAATCAATCCGTCCGGCCGGCCGATAAAAACACGATAACTCTAGAAAAAAGAGGCCTATAATTTTGGAATGTTCAGGGTTAGTTCGTTGATGGACGACATCCGCCGAAAGGTTCCGTATATATAGCCTTCAGAATTTTCTTCTTCTCAGTAATCCGAAAAATACTGATCTGATCGAATCGAAACTTTGTACTGAATTGTAGGGAAACGACACGACAGGTCATGCGAATTTTCATAAGGTTTGATGGAATAATAAAAAAAATTTTTTTCAAAAATTTGGTTTTTCTGAAATTATTCACCATATATTGCTGACATTTTGTGTCTACCTTTGACGGATTGAATAAATGAGTAATGTGGAAATTCCTCTATCTATGGGGTCCAGGTGAAAAAAAAATTCGAGATTTTCTGAAATATTCAATTTAATTCGGTGATTCCATCTATTGAAGTTTATAAGAATTGAAAGACAGTATCTGGATACTGAATTACTGATAATGAACACTGATGGTCATTTTGGTACAAAAAATGTTTTTTTCTGATATATTCAATTAATTCGGTGATACCATTTTTGAAGTTTATAAAATAAAATGACAGAGTTTGTTATACTGAAAATGAATACCGAAGGGCGTTTTGGTACAATGAAACAAGCGCGCAAAATTTCCTAGCTTCACGTCGTTGGTTTTTTCTAATTTTTCAATACTATTGGGGTACGAAGTTGATTATTTCCACTAGTCTTCCGGTATTTTCTTGTAGTAGATGAATGTTTGGGGTGTCCTGAAGTCAATAACAAATGTAAGAGAAAAATATCATGGGAAAATATTGTATTTTAAAGTGGAAGTTTAAATCAAGAAATTATCACAAAACGGCAACGTGGCTTATTGAACGAAGTATGTAGACTATCTTCATTCATTGAATTCATTCAGTCATCACTCGTTTGAAGTTGGGAATTTGATGGCCAGATAAACTGCTTCAATAAATTCCAAGCATTCAGTCTGTGAGTACAATTCATAACTTCTCAAGTCTTTATAGGTACAGCCGAATTATATTCCAGAACAAATCTTTAGGATGCTTAAAACTTAAAACCCTTTTTTATGTCCACCAAACACATTGAATGGACCGAGTGTAGGTCGGTTGTTTTGTAGGTAGAACGAGCAAGACAGAGGCGGTGCCAATATATTTCGAAGCTGAGTCTTTTTTGACAAACGAAAACATAATTTTCCCAAAAATTCGTCAAATGGAGCTTATCACGCGATAAATTAATGAGCCCTATGGTTTTCCCCTCCTGACAAAAAAAATCTCGCCTTCAACACATTGATAACATTTTGTCCTCGAATAACTTCAGAAGCACTTACAATGAATTGTCCCAATCTTTATAATATATGAAAATTTTGTGTCACGTTGTTTGTCCGGGACGAACTTCCAAAATACTGAACTGATTTCAATCAAATTTTGCACACTGTGTGCAGTTTGATAGATAGAATAGTTTATATCTCAATCCAAAGTTGCAAAATTTTTTAATTGCAGATAGAAACGTTCATTCGGTTCAAAACATTTTCACCGTGGACAGTTTTGATCCTCGAAAAACATTCAGTCGGAATTTTTTTAGATCATATTCAATATTAAATGTTACTAGTGTGTAAAGTCCTGTTTCCATTCATGAAACTGTTAACTGTTAGGAAGACGTGTTGCATCAATTAATGGTGTCATCCACTATAGACAAGGTTCAATTGCGTCAGAAATATGCCCCAAGCCCTGTTGTGTCCCCGCCTATGATTGAACAAACTCAAAGTGTCGTTCGATACTTAGTGAACGTTGCCACGATATTCTTTATTTCTGGTGATAACGGAAAGTTATAATATGAAAGTTACAATAAGTGTATTTATTCATAAAATATTATGTTGATAATTTGATAAAATTTTGATTGTTGATAAGGCTCCTTATTTTTCTAAATCTTATTTATCAAACACTCCTCGTGAAAATGTTCGTCGTAATCTATTTGATGTAAAATTAACGAAAACCGTCGATCGTGACGATATTAGTTTTCCTAGAGTCAACATAAAGCTTAAGAAAATTAATATTTGTTACAGACTTAGGATCTGAAGATTATTCCAACTATTCAGGAGCTCTTGGGGGAAGTGGAGGCACATCGAAATGGGGGACGATACCATTATAGCCAATTTCAGATATCTGGTATCCCAAATGATGAAGGAAAAGGGAATTGAAGATTACGAGATTGATCTGACAGGAAATTCTGGTATAGGAGACGGATATATGGGTGATATTATCTTTTTTAAGGTTAAAATTTATCGGTTATTATCTAAGTTCAAACTCTTTCTTCTCCTAATATTCTAGAATCTTTCTCTTGATCCACAGGTTAAATCAAAAAGAGATGGCCAAACACTCAATCTCATAATGAAACTCGCGAAGAACAGCGAAGCCCTTAGAAACACCACCAATTTAGAAGAAAACTTCAGAAGAGAAATTTTCATGTATAACACAGTCTTCAAATCGATTGAAACTCATTTTTCCAAGCAGAAACCAGGCGTCAATGTACTCGAATATGTTCCGAAGTTATTTTGGTCGTGTGCGGAACGAAAAAAGGAATCACTTGCCTTCGAAATTCTCAAAGCAGATGGCTTCACCAGTTGGAAGAAAGGTGAATCCTTGGACTTCGAACACACCAAACAGATTTGTAGAAATTTAGCGAAATGGCATGGAGAAGTGATGGCGTTCAGAGATCAGAATCTTGATCAGTTCCAGAGTTGGATTCCCAAACTCGAAAATATCAGGTGATAATTTTTTTCTGAAATTTTAATTTTTTATTTTAAAAGTTTCGAAAAAAAGGAGGTAAATATTTTCGCAGATACGAGCTGGTAGTTCAGTTGGGTCTGATGAAGCACGCCTACAGAAATTTCAGAAAGGTCGTGGAAATGTTGGAGGAAAGGGGAGAGCTTGAATTAGCTGCTAAGTTCAGAGCTGAAGAAAATAAGTTAGATAGTTACGCGCAAGTGGCTGAGGAAGTAAGAGATAGACTTGTCATAACACATGCTGATTTATGGATAAATAATATTCTTTTCAAATTTCCAGTGAGTATTCTATTTTCTTAACATAGACACGATGAACGTTGAATCCATACTCAGTGTCTACTTGTGTGAAGTTCAATGACAATAGGGAATATCACAATCGTGTTAATTTGGAGCAAACATTTCTTAATTTTTTCTAGAAGATAGCTTTGTTATACATTGTATTACTTTGTATGATCAACGCATGTCGATAATTTTGGAGCCGGGTGATTGAGGATTGATACCTTAGCCATAGATAAGGAATCAGTGTATGCGAGGCATACATCGATTACTTAGTATCCATCTTCGAGGACGGATGTTATGGCTAGACCGTGTCGAATGTGCTAAGCGGGCCAAGATGAGGCCAATAAGGGAAAAAGAAACAACGTCGGTTGACCATGATAAAATTTGTCAGAAAGAATTTAGGAGCGTGGGTGTCCCCAAATCATAGAAGTGAGAGACAGTTGTTTTGCCAGTCGGGGAGTATTTATACATTGGCCTCTGATTGGCATGTTATCGGTTTGATGGACGGCGATTGGTCGTCACTCGTTACGTCACATCTGGGCGGGATTTCCGTATCGTTCAAACAGGAACATTTTCGTAGTTCTGGAGATGTTATCAATTTTTTTAACCTAAAACCTTCTTGCATATTTCCAGGAAAATAGCGAAATCGCCAGTGAGAACAAATATTTCGATTTCCAAGTATCAAACGTCAACACCCCCGTCGAAGATCTCACATTTTTCATTTATGGTCACTGTGATAAAGACGTCTTGGATAAGATTGATCTTCTAATGCAAGATTATCACGCAACTCTGTCAGAAACAGTGAAGAAGCTTGGAAGCGACCCAGAAAAACTATTCACCTTTGCACAACTAGAAGAACATTGGAGAAAGTATGGTATGTTTGGTGTCATTTCCTCCATAGAAATCATCAAACTTCAATTACTTCACGACGATGAAGTGCCCAATTTCACAACAATATCAGAGGGGGACCTCTCAGATTCCTTCAATTTCTTGATGAAAAATGAAGATTTGTATTTCGAGAGACTCATCACCTTATTCACCCATTTTGGAAATAAATTCCTCTGATGTGTTGATTTTTTTGGATTAAATATATTTTTATGTCAATAAATCATTTAATTATCCAAATATGTAGTTTTGTTTCCTTTATTTCTTCAATTACCAGTAGATCTTGTGGTTTGTTTGGTCGATACCAATAGCAATAAGCAGTCGTAGAGTCTATCACCTGAAGGGCGAGTTTAGCAAGGAGTACCGCAGGCTTCTATTCTGGGATCTCTGCATTTTTCAGATTTATGTATTTATTTGTGAAATATATCTGGAATATCGTAAAAACACATTGGCATTTTGGTACTCACGTAAGATATCATCGGCAGATTCCATGCAGCTGCAACCAAAGCTTCCGAGAAGCACGTGTCGTCTGGTCCAATGAAGGCTATTGTGCCATTATCTCGCATCTCGCTCATGAATTTGATCGCCTGTGCGGCAAGGGATGATTTGCTCCTCGCTAGGCTTGAACTTGGGGCATTCGTTCCTATGTCGCCTGCGACGAAATTGAGTCGTCTACCAGGTAACAAAGCTGCAAGAATTTTAGAATTTTTATGTTAACGTTGTTGTTGAGGTTTGACGTCCCTTGAAAACGGGGTTACGAGATAACACTGAATAATTGTAAAATTGCTCATCAATTATAATATTTTCAATAACTCATGGACAGTTTCAATAAATGAAAATAAAAATTGACTTTCTTAAAGTATTCAATACCGAGCACTAAATAATTCACAAATTGGTTCATATATTGATAGTTACAGTACAAATTTCATGTCAAAATTCTTCATGTACTAAATAGATCCTTAATTTTTGTTTCTCTCCTATTTATACAATAATGGGAAATAAGTCGAATAATTTCAATAGTTACTGGTTACAAAGTTGATGTAGTTTTAGCTTCACAAGATTCAAAATATTCTGGCAAAATGTATGGTTCAATATTCAGCAAGAATTCAACTAATTCTTTTTTCAATATATTAACATTTCTTATCGAATGAAAATGTTTGGGTAACGCATTGTGGATCTTCATGCACATGTATTTTGCATCATTCTGTGCTAGTGTCAATTGTTGTCTCGGGTATATATAAGCATCAATTTTCCTAGTTGGGTTGTTATTCAGAAACGGTTCAAATAGTTCACTGTGGCTTTGTAGGGAAGATAACATACTTCAGCACATATATTGATGTTAACTTCAGGATTTTATTCCTTTTGAAAACACCTCTGCAAGTCTCTCTATATTGCATTCTATACATAGCTCGGATTGCTCGCTTCTGTGTTTTGAATATTTTGTTCCGTGATGTACTGTTTCCCAGTAAACAATGCCATATGATAGGTTTGACTGAAAATTGGCTGTGTATAGGAGCTTCAATATATCTTGTTGGATATGGTATTTCATAACATTGAGGGTGCAGATTATGGTGTTGAGTTTCCTGTTCAAGTTTTCTATTTGGGGGTTCCATTTCTTAATATATATAACGTTTATTCCAATCCATTCACTTGGCCCTGTGCTTGCGAAGTATCAAAAATTCCACGCTATGTTTGCGCTTTCAAACCTGAATTCCCATGTTTAAACTGCAATCGGAATATTCTGGTTTAATTATTCGATATTTCGTATACTGAACACTTTTATATTTTATATTTATATATATTGTCATGGAAATCCAAGAATGAAAAATAAATTCAAAATATCACCAAACAAAATTCGATAAATGTTTGAAATATAAATTTTTTCAAGAGGGTTCAGATTATTTAAAATGTTACCATAGAAATTGTTGTGAAATTATTGGAATTAAGGAAGCTGATTTTTGACGGGAAAAGAAAGGTCATGATAGAAATAGTTTTTGAGCGCTCGTACTACTTACACGAGGGCTATATCATTTCGTCACGATGTCTGTATTTTTCGAATTTTGAGCTGAAAATGGTCTCAAACGACTATGTTCGACTCACTGATGACGAATCCGTCGGAAAATTCGAGTCTGTCCGTCCGTCCGGCCGGCCGTCCGTATACACGATAACTCTCGAACGAAATGTCCTAGAAACTTAAAATTTCAGGGTAGGTTCGAATCTCGAATGCCGAGGTTGAGTTCGTTATTGGGCAAAATCCGCCTAAGGGTTCCGTAAATATGGCCGCTCGAAATTTTGTTTTCCTGATTACTTTGAAACAACAGATTCGATCGAGATGAAATTTTGCACTCTAATGGAAAATGAGGTGTTCAAGCTACATGCAAAATTTTGTTCAGCTCGCATCACCAGAACCATAGAAACCATAGAAAATTGTAACTTTTGAACGGAAACGCCTAGGGACTTGAAATTTTCAGGATATGTGTGGATCTCGATTGTCGTGATCACTTTCATCTATGAGGAAAATTAGTCTAGGGTATTCTTAGTTTTCTTGATAATTTTCAAACTACAGATTCGATCGTGACGAAATTTTGTATACTTATGGAGAATAATATATTCAAGCTACATTTCTCTAGATCGCATGACCAGAATCATAGAAACCATAGAAAATCATAACTTTCGAACGGAAAGGCCTAGGGACTTGAAATTTTCAGGAAAATTTTTTCTTGATCGAAGATCAATATGACAAAATAGTATAGTCAACTTTTTCCCCCGAGAAGTTAATCCCATTCCTTCTGGAATCAAAGTACACGTGTGCCAAATTGGCGAATACGCCGGTTCGAAATTGTCGGAAACTATCCTCTTCAATTACTACGTCAATTCATTTTCATTTCCAGTGCGGTTTATACTGAGGTGTGTAATCTACACGAGCGAAGCTCCAGATGAAATTTTTACCCAGCTCGAAAAAAAAACTTTCTTGCTATCATGAAATGGAATGGAAATTTGATTCGTAAAAAAAAACACAAAAAGCTTGTACTAACTTCTCTTTCAAACTCATCATCAGATGAACTTTCTCCACGCGTTGAAACTCAATTATGCTAGGACCTTGGAATTATTTAAGGTGAGATTAGATTAATGCCTGACTGCCGAACATCTTAACATTATTTGAGCAGAATTTTCCTACCGCAAAAATGGAGCAGTGAAATTTGGGAAAAACGATGGCGCAATGAATTTAAATAGACTTCCACATTGGTATTGATGAGTAATAAAATGAATTGAACTTTCAACTTTAATCGGGTTGAAGCGTCAATGTGAAGATTAATCCTTATTATTGCGAGTTGGCATTTTTTTTTCGGTAACGTGTTTTCTGATTTTCGAACTTTTTTAATTTTATGAGTATAGGTCTAACTTTACGTTATTATTTTCAATGGTAAATCTCCCCTTTGTGACTTCAAATTTGAAGTTTCAGCGCCATTAATGGAAAATCCTCCATGAAATCCCCTCTTCAATAAACCTAACAAATACGTAACTGTTATTACCTGAATCCTCGTTAACAGCCTCGACTGCTAGGGGAAGAGCTCCAAGTACCACCTGCGTTGCTCCATAGGCTCCAAGAAATCCAATGGTCATGGACTCGACGTCATTGTCTTGATACCCAGTCCCAGTCAGATGATTGTATAAAGCACTTTCACTCTCATTGCCGCAGGTTTTCTCTAGCCCGGAAAATTGCGAGAATTCCTTCCGGAAGTGTATGTCATCAACGAAATGATCCGGAAATGGAGATGCCATAGTGGGGTCTGAATGTTCTGAGTGTCCATCCACATTGAAAGTTATCGCACTTACTATAACAAGTTCGAGAATTGTTTCCATTTCACTTTAACTTTTTTTCAGGAATTTTGTTATTCGATTATGAAATATATTCGCTCAATTTTCTAAATGCTTTTCGGAGTTCTACTAAGAAAAATTATACAGGTTGTTGAGAAACATTTCATCACCATTTCTGCTGAATTTATTTTCTTCATTCTTTTTGTAGATTATTTTTCAGGTAAGTCAATTTACAAAACAGTCAATAATAACATAAAGAAGCAAAAAAATTTGATGGATGCTTTATTCTGGAAAAATTTCCACAGGTATCAGATAAGTTTGGCCTTCTCCTCATAATACCATTGAATTTCCGTGATATAAATTTACTCAAGAATATTCGATTTAATTGTTTATTTTTTTTGTATGTACAGGGTGTTTATTAAACGTATGGTAATTTTTTCAAGAGTTTATTGCAGGAAAAAAAATTTTTGAAATGTCCGACAAGATCAATTTTGATATTTTCGAAATTATAATAACGAAAGTATGTAAATATTCCTGGAAAATTCAAGGTCGAATTTTCACGTATTTTTAATAAACCCCTTTGTTTATATGAACGTTACCGATTGTGACGAAAAAAAATTAGCGACAGAGTTTGAAAGACACCGTAAATTCCAATTATAATAAATAATTATAATAAATAATAATCTTAATTCGACTTATGTCGCGCAAGAAATATAGTTCAATGAAAGTGATACTGTATTTCATGGAATATATATTTGATTCCTAAGAGTTGATTAATTCTTTTTATATTATCCATTCACTATCTGGTACAGTTTGTGCTTTATTTTGAACAAAAATCTCATTACTCCCACGATGACGCCCATGTAAATTCTCATTGTTTGATTACACCTCCGAAGTCTCCCTTTAAATGATTAAATCGATGACAAATATTTGTTTTTCATTGAAACCGGCTGCGTATATGGAATGGACCAGTATCTCAACTTCGAAAAAGTCACGATTGTTTGGACAAGGGTTCAAAAGATCATTGTCGAAGCGCCAGTTGATTTCTTTTCGTCGCCAGAGAAAATGGTTCAATCTATATAAATACGTAGAAATGGAAGAAAAACCTAATCACGAAGGAAATTTCCAGGAATTTGACTGCGAATATTTTGAACTAGGACGTATACCAGGGTCGGATGTCGAGGATTTTAGTTTCAAGGAAATTTAATTGGAAAACTATTTTGTGAAGTCAATAACATGTGTTTTGGACATCAACTTCTAATGGCAGTTCACAAGCGCAATATTTTCATTCTTAGAAACCAGGGTTTTCCAGTTCGCTACGAACTCATGATATACAGGGAATTCCCTCAATATTGCGAAAAATTGCATGCACATATTCTACATCGAGAATAACTCACTTTAAGAATAAACTGCCCTCCTATTAAGCTTTGTTTATACAGGCGATGATAAAATAAATATTTTCAGAAGTTTGAAGAAAACTCCCAAATTTTTTTGATAACTGCTTAATTGAAAATCATAGTTAAAAATTATAGACCAATATAAACATTTTGGAAATAAATTCGAATAATTATTGTTTCTATTCTCCTGAAGCAAGGTACTCTAAGGAAAAATTCTTTGTCGACCAAAATTAGGTGTGTCCTACATATAAAGAAAATTATTTTTTGTAATTTTTGTAAAATCAACTATTTCTGAGAGAAAATAGTATATTATTCAATATGTAGGTTAGGTAGGTCATAACTCACGCAGATGAAGTTGGCAGCACGAGCCGAAGGCGAGTGCTGTTATTCATCAAGTGAGTTATGACCCACATTACCGAAAGTTGAATACTATACTTTATCTACGACTATAACAATAAATGTTAAGATACAAGTACGAAGAAAGGACTTTATTTACAAATCCTAATAGTTACCTATAACAATGCATTATTTATTTTGATTGTGCTTCTTAGCATGGAGTAGAAATTCCATGGGGGCGACGCTTTATATTGAGTGCTAAGTTAACTAAAATATGCCAAAAAAACTTTCTCTTTAAACGATGACTTAATATTCTTACTGCTACACTAATCTTGAAAATTGTTGTATACAATATACAGGTGTCCCAGAATGAATGGATAATCCTGTACCACTGTATAGAAGAGCTATTGGACTCTCTGAAAAAAATACAAAAAAAAATCTATCCCCACTAGAAATATTTTTTTTTCAAAATAATGATTTCTTGCACATCACGTTGCGTTTCTGTGTAACATGCTCACAAATGAATCAAATCAATCAGTTTCAAGATGCGTCTTGAGACACGAGTGTGACTTCATTCGGTATCAAGATGACGTTTCAATCTGCGATAAAAGTAATTTTTCTCTTCGTTTTGTAATCTCAAGTCTAGCTCAAGACCATTTCTCAAGACATACTCAAGTAAAGTTTCAAGATTCGCTTCTTGAGGAAGTATCAATCTGTTAACGACTCAAGTGTGGGTTCAAAGCTGTCATCTTGAGATGCTGTCACTATCTTGAGTAAGTATCAACTGAGATAGGTCTTGAGATCTGACTATAAATACGGGCTAAACTTTCACATTATGAAATATTCATCACATTTTATGATGAAATTTGAAGTTGGATACGATTTACAGCATATCTATTGGTATTCCAATGAAGAATATTTCACCATGAAGAAACTGATGAATTTGATCCACTTGTGAGCGAGATACACAGAAACGCAACGTGATGTGCAAGAAATCATTATTTTAAAAAAAAAAATTTCTAGTGGGGATAGATTTTTTTTTGTATATTTTTCAGAGAGACCAATAGCACTTCTGTACAGTGTTACAGGATTCATTCTGGGACACCCTGTATATTTGTTTTCGATTTTTCGGGCAATAAATTCTGTATGGTAACTGATTTTTCTATTCCTGAAGTTGTACATAATAATTCATCTTCACTATCTGAATTAATTTTTAGCAAATCATTCACAACAATATTTAGGTATCAACTTAGTTTGAGAAAAAGTCAAAATTATTCAAGTGACTTCCCCACCAATGATGGATTGTTCTTTTTCGGCCAATCAGGTTGTCCAGAAGCATAGAGCCAGGGAGTTATAGCAGTGAGTTATTATAACTCACGGTGTTTGTTTAGAGATACTATTAATTGCTCAAAAGTAGTTTGATAATGAATATATAAATTCAATAGGAGTAGATAAAACCTTTCATCATCAAGTGATTATATGAAGCTCATCAGGTGGAATTTTAATCGTACTCAATTTATCTTGTAGACGACTTTCATGTTGATTTTATTTCTTGGGAACCTGTACCAATAATAAACTAATGTGACTAAAAACAAGTATAGATTTTGATCATAACAAATGTTGAAAATGCCTGATTTTTGAGCGCTCGTACTACTTACACGAGGGCTATATCATTTCGTCACGATGTCTGTATTTTTCGAATTTTGAGCCGAAAATGGTCTCAAACGACTATGTTCGACTCACTGATGACGAATTCGTCGAAAAATTCGAGTCTGTCCGTCCAGCCGTAAGCACGATAACTCTCGAACGGAAAAACCTAGGGACTTGAAATTTTCAGTGTGGGTTCAGTTCCCGAATGCCTCGGTTGAGTTCGTTAATGGGCCAAATTCCACCAGGGGTTCCGTAAATATGACCTGATTACTTGGAAATAACAGATTTGATCGAGATGAAATTTTGCACTCAGATGGAGAATGAAATGTTCAAGCTACATGTGGAATTTTGTCCAGATCGCATCACCAGAACTATAGAAACCATAGAAAATTGTAACTTTTGAAAGGAAACGCCTAGGGACTTGAAATTTTCAGGATAGGTGTGGATCTCGAATGTTGTGATCACGTTCATTTATGATCAAAATTATACCAGGGGTTCTGTAAATATGGCCGTTTGAAATTTAGTTTTCTCGATAATTTCAAAACTACAGATTCGATCGTGACGCAATTATTTTTACTAATGGAGAATGATATATTCAAGCTACATTTCTCCAGATCGCATGACCAACTTTCGAACGGAAAGGCCTAGGGACTTGAAATTTTCAGGATAGGTGTGGAACTGAAATGTCGTGAATATGGCCCTTCAAAATATGTTTGTCCTGATAATTCCGAAACTATTGATTGGATTGGATTGAAATTTCACATCTAGCTGAAAAATAATGTATTCAATCTACGTGCGATTTTGTCCAGATCGCATCACCAATACCATAGATACCGTAGAAAAATATAGCGAATTATCGAAAAAAAATTGGTCAGCTGAAGCACTGACATGAAGTCCGGAGTTTTGCCTAAGTTTGAGAATTTTTTTGACAGCTGTCGAAAATTCCTTCAATTGATTTCTAAAACTGGAAAATGCGAATCTACCAACAAGGTGGATGTACGAGCGCTCAAAAGCTCCTGACTAAACGGCAGTGCTTTTATAATAATTTTTTATATACACGACCCACCTTTTTTTCCGATACTATCATCACTCAATTTTTCTCGGAGTCATTCATATACACCCTGCATATGTGTTTGTAACAGACAATGTGATTATATTCGAGACTGTCCTTACTTGAGCTAACCCAATTAAACCTTGCCTAAATATTAATTAATTTTGAGAATTATATGAAATTATACATAATGGCCAGACATTTTATACATTGACCAAATGAAGTAGATAATATGATTAACTAATCAATTGTGATTTATTCCTCTATCCGAGTCTCACTAGATAATTCAACAATAGCAAGTTTCAAAAATCAAAGAATACAGAAAAAACATAATAGGTGCGAAAAAAAAATCAATCACGTCTTTCACTTTGGTTGTAACTATTACAGACAATGTGATTAATCAGCAATTATACATAATGGCTGGACATCAGGTATATTGACTAAATCAAGTCAAAGAATGGCAAGATTTTCTGTTAAATTTTACCTCAACAATCCATTTATCTGAATTGCTGAATTGCCTGTGACATATAAATTATGGATGGATACGCCGAAATTTATACGAGGGTATGAAACGGCTGTTCGATTTTGTTCTTAATTTCGCCCATTTACTGTTATTCCTAATTTCAGCGACGAATAATTTCCATT
This sequence comes from Aphidecta obliterata, assembly GCA_963966015.1. Taxonomy (NCBI): domain Eukaryota; kingdom Metazoa; phylum Arthropoda; class Insecta; order Coleoptera; family Coccinellidae; genus Aphidecta; species Aphidecta obliterata. The sequence goes on along the minus strand of OZ014431.1, from coordinate 12,392,396 downwards.
AATCCGCATTAATTATGTACACATCGACTCGAGATGAGCTTTTTATAATAACACCAAAAAAATTCATAAAAGCTACTTTAACTGATTACATTTCTGGAAAATGCCACCTTACGTTTTTCATCTCCAAATGGGTGGAAGATCTCGTTTATTTTCATTATTATGAATTTCGAAATGCTTTCAGCCTACTAATAACGTTATGATTAGGCATTTACACGATGAATGAGTAGGTAGAAAACTAATAATTAAATTTCAGTCATTAATTTTTGTCGTTCAGGATATTCGCTTATTGGAAGTGGATTTTGCTTTATAGCCAGACTTGGTTTTATCAACATGCAAAAAATTTTGTTGCTACATTTTTTGACCTGTCGTTTTACTTACACGAGGGTTATATTATTTCATCACGATGTCTGTATTTTTCGAATTTTGAGCTGAAAATGATTTCAATCGACAAGGTTCGACTGATGACGAGTCCTTCGGAAAATTTGAGTCTGCCGTCCATCCGGCTGTCCGTAAACAAGAGAACTCTCGAACGGAACGACCTAAAAACTTGAAATTTCAGGGTAGGTTCTAATCTCGAATGCCGTGGTTAAGTTTGTTATTGGGCAAAATTCGACGAGGGGCTCCGTGAATATGGCCATTCGAAATTTGGTTCTTCTGATTACTTCGAAACTGCTGATTCCATCGAGATGAAATTTGGCAATCTGATGGAGAATGACGTGTTCAAGCTGCATGCAAAATTTTGTCCAGATCGCATGACCAAACCATAGAAAACATATAGAAAATTATAACTTTCGAACGGAAAGGCCTAGGGACTTTTCAAGAGGGTAGGTGTGGATGTCGAATGTCACGGTCACGTTCATCAATGAGCAAAATAGGACAACGGGTTCTGTAAATATGGTCGTTGAAAAAAAAATTTTCCTCATTATTTCGAATCTACTGATTGGATTGGAATGAAATTTTGCACATAGATGAGGAATAATGTATTCGAACTACGTGCGATTTTGTTCAGATCGCATTACCAAGACCATAATTCTAGCGAATTATGGAAAAAAAATTTTTTTGGCAACTGTTAGGAATTTCTTCAATTGGTTTCTGAAACTAGAGAATTCAAATCTAGCTACAAAGTGGATGAACGAGTGCTCAAAAGCTCCTGACTTTTTATAATTTTTTCCTTTTCAACTCATTAATTCGAAAGCAATATCGGACTGACACAATGATTTTTTTTTCCTATTGTTTCCTCCGTTTCTATACTCTGTTTTGAAATAATCGATCTTCCCTCTCAATTTCCATTTCGAAGGTTGAAAAAAATGCTTCCAAATAAACTGAATGAATTCGAATTCGTTGAAACGAATTCTAATTTTCAATCCGATTCGATTGTTCAACTTCTTGTCGTGCAAGCGTAATTATTTATCAGAACTTCAATCGCGATTCTATCAGAATTCTTCACATTTTTCGTTATATCCTTCATATCGGATTAAATAAAATTAGAACGCAGCAGGAATCCTTTAGTTTTAAAATGGAAATCCGGAACCCTTTTATTTCGTTTGTTGCTCCAATCGAAGCAATTAAATTCAATCATATCTTTCAAGGATACCCGATTTCAATACCATCGTAAATGTTCAGATTTTGCTTGAAGGTTGAAGGTTAAATTTTACCTGATCTACGTGAAGATATATCACATGAGGAAAGTGACAACTGAAATATTTTCAATGGAAGAGGTTTTTTCGTAAAAGCCGTTTCCACACAGGGGAAACCCTCTACAGAATCTCGAATTGCAGGATTGGTCAAAAGTGGCACATCAATCGAAAGCTATTTGAATTAGCTTGTCCCCCTGTAAAAATGTTTCAGGTGGACTTTTTCAATAAGGCTCTATATTAAATGTTGATATTTATCAAATTTTTTCTCATCGTGATTTAAAATTTAGAATTGGGCAATTACTGTTTCATTTTGTGGCGATTAATTTGGAAGTATACAGGATTCCAATTTAGACGTGAACCTTGGAGGACGTGTTAGTATGACTCACTTACTGTTGTTCGAGCCATTTTTATTGATAACCAAAAATCAACAGTTTACGAATTATTTGAGTTCTTGTGATTTTTGAAATATTTCTCTATTTTTTCTACGTTGACCAAATTTGATTATAATTTTGGATTTTTTCATCAGAAAAGGATGTGATATGTATGTGAAAACTATGCTGTAAAAGATGTTGAAGAAGAATTAATATGATTTGGAAGTTGGTATAAGAAGAAAATAAAAATCAATTTCTAATATCAATTTGCCTGCCACTTTCGAATTCCACAATTTATGTATGAAAAAATTATTTTAAAAACTTGCCAAATTTTTTCTCTATTCGCTGAAAAAGTTTTCTCTAGAATGCAGTCACCAGTTTCATTTCAGCAAATTTGTTTCTAAACAACCTTCTGAATGCATAAAAAATAGTGAGTTTGCGTTGATGTTTGGATGGGTGCAATTACTATCTAGCTGAAAATTATTAAGAATTTCTGAGAACAAATAGGGACAGTTTTTTGGACGAGGTCCTCTTGATTGACAGGCGTGAAATCATTTATCAACAGGATGGGTGACCCGCACTTTATGAGCTAAACGTTCGTATGTTTTTGAACGAATTTTTTCCTAAAGGGTGGATAGGTAGGGGAGGAGCTAATTCGTGGCCAGCGAGAATTCCGAATCTAACACCTTTAGATTTTCATGTTGGGGGCAGTTATAAGATATAGTGTATGAATAGGAAATACAAACACGTGCACAACTTGTGGAGAGATCAGAAGGAGCAGCGAGAAGATTGAGAGTAAATTTCAGGACTGAAGAAATTAAAAGGAGGGCACGTTCTTGTATAAGGAATGGTGGAAGACATTTCGAACATAATTCATGAATGAATTTTCTAATGGAACGTTGAGTTTAATTGCAATGAAAAAATTTTCAATTCGTTCCTTTCCTTTCTTGGCTTATATCCCTTTTCGAATCAAAATCTGCTGAACCGAAACTAGTGCCTGCATTCTCAAAAAAACTCCTTTAGGAAATAGAGAAGGAATTTGGCAAATTTCCAAAAAAATTTTTCATGCATTAATTGTGGAATTCGAAAGCTGTAGGCAAATTAATGTTAGAAATGATTTTTATTTTCTTCATATACCAACTTTCGAATCATACTTATTCTTTTTCAACATCTAATACAGGATAGTTTCGCTTTTTTCATACATATCATTTTCTTTTCTGATGAAAATAATCCAAAATTATAATAAAATTTGGTCAACGTAGAAAAAATTGACGAAAAATGAAATAAGGTGAGATTTTTTTAAAAAAACACAAACTCAAATACGGAAACAGACGACTTTCGGTTATCAATAAATATGGCTCAAACGACAGCGAATGAGTTATACCATCACGTCCTCCAAGGTTCACCCCTAATTTGGAAACATCCTGTATAAAACATATTTTTGCGCAGAATGAATGTCGTCACAAATCGTCTTTTTTCCATATGTATTTCATGAAGAATACTGAGTATACATTCAATCTCTTCAGTATAATTTACCAATATTCCACTTCCTTAATATACATACAATTTAACACTTTCCGCGCGCAAAAATTTCCACGTGCCCAAGCACCCGAAACGCAATATAAGGTGGATGTTTTCAAGGAAAAGAACGTTGTGAAACTGGGGGTAACCTGCTGGATAGTACAGGAGTACAGGGGATAAATTGTGAATGAAACTGTAGCGCATGACGCTAGGAATATTTATTCAGTTGTCGCAGCAAATTCACCCCCGTTATTGAAGGATGAATTTTTAATCTCGTTCAAAACCACATTTTCAATTCGAAATCACAACGTATTTTCTTCCTTTTTAATCATCTGAAGTGTTTCAATTCCCACGAATCGGGAGCTTCGAGTAGAAATTGCTGGAACAAAAGTAACAGACAAATGTACAGGACAGAACTGAGTATTGGGCCCCTTCATCGATACTTTTTTTTCAAACTTGGGTTTTGAAAAATTTCAATCATTATTTATATCTTTATATATAAGAATTACGTGTCACTTTGTGTGTCCGGAATGGTCTCCTATAATACTGAACCGATTTTAATCAAATTTTGCACACTGTGTGCAGTTTGATCCAACTTACAAGATAGGATAGTTTATATCTCAATTTATAGTTGCAATATTTTCATATTGCAAATTATTTGTTTATTATTCATGACAAAGAATGATAATTATCCACGCGGCAACATGGGGCTCAAATCGACGACAGGAGATCGCGTCCCCACTACACCATTCTGTCGACCATAGCGATATCGTGCGAGGAGTAATGCCAAGTTTCTGGGTCTTTCCTAAAACTGTATCAGAACGGGGGAATAATACAGAATGTACATAGAATTCGTAACTGTCAAGAATGTAGAATGATGTCAGCGATAAAAAAAGATTGACATATATATTGGTTGTCAAATATTTATGCGATTGATTTTATTTTGCGAACTGTGTGCAGTTTGATCCAACTTGAGTAATAAGGGTAGCATCGGCCTACAGAACTGGTTCGGCGGAAGCTGTCCAAGTGATTGCTGGCTTCCCACCAATTGACCTAATGGTGCTTCCTTTATACCATAGGAGGAGCACTACCAGGCAATCGACGTATGCCAGGAGGGAGAACACTGAGAAAATGGCAGGAGAGATGAGATGGGGGTCTGCTAGTACATATATTTCTGAGCGCTCGTTCTACTTACACGAGGTCTATGTCATTTCCTCACGATGTCTGTATTTTTCGAATTCTGTATCCGAAAAAATCGACAAGGTTCGACTCACTGATGACGAATCCGTCAAAAAATTCAAGTCTGTCTGCCCGTCAGTATATACGATAACTCTCGAACGGAACGACCTAAAAACTTGAAACTTTCATGGTAGGTTCAAATCTCGAATGCCACGGTTGAGTTCATTATTGGGCAAAATTCGATCAGGGGTTCCGTAAATGTGGTCGTTCGAAATTTTGTTCTTTTGATTACTTTGAAACTACTGATTCGATCAAAATGAAATTTTTCACTCAGATAGAGAATGACGTGTTCAAGCTACATGCAAAATTTGTTCAGATCGCATGGCCAGAACCATAGAAACCATAGAACATTATAACTTTCGAACGGACTACTGACTACACGTCAGTACTTTTCATAATTTTTGAGCGCTTTTTGAGCCGAAAATGGTTTCAATCGACTATGTTCGACGCACTGATGAAGAATCCGTCGGAAAATTCGAGTCTGTCCGTCCGGCCGTCCGTCCGTAAGCACGATAACTCTCGAACGGAACAACCTAGAGACTTGAAATTTTTATTGTGGGTTCAGTTTTCGAGTGCCTCAGCTAAGTTCATTAATGACCAAAATTCCACTAGGGGTTCCGAAAATATGGCCGTTCAAAGTTTTGTTCTCCTGATTTCTTGGAAACTACAGGTTTGATCGAGATGAAATTCTGCACTCGAATGGAGAATGGGGTGTTCAAGCTACATGTGAAATTTTGTCCAGATCGCATGAGAACCATAGAAACCATAGAAAATTGTAACTTTTGAACGGAAACGCCTAGGGACTTGAAATTTTCAGGATAGGTGTGGATTTCGAATGTTGTGATCACGTTTATCTATGAGCAAAATTATACTAGGGGTTCCGTAAATATGGTCGTTTGATATTTAGTTTTCTTGATAATTTCAAAAGTACAGATTCGATCGTGACGAAATTTTGTATACTAATGGAGAATGATATATTCAAGCTACATTTTTCCCAGATCACATGACCAGAATCATAGAAACCATAGAAAATTGTAACTTTCGAACGTGAAGGCATAGGGACTTGAAATTTTCAGGGTAGGTTCGGATCGCGAATTTCGCGGGCACGTTCATCGATGAGCAAAATTAATCTGTGGGTTTCGTGAATATGTTCGTTTGAAATTTAGTTTTCTTGATAATTTCAAAACTACGGATTCGATCGAGATGAAATTTTGTATACTAATGGAGAATGATATATTCAAGCTACATTTTTTCCAGATCGCATGACCAGTACCATAGGAAATTCTAACTTTCGAACGGAAAGGCCTAGGGACTTGGAATTTTCAGGGTACGTTTGGATCTCGAATGTAGCGTTCACGTTTATCAAAGAGCAGAATTAAACTAGGGGTTCCGAAAATATGGCCGTTCAAAATATTTTTTTCCTGATAATTTCGAAAATCCTGATTGAATTGGAATGATATTTCGAATATAAATGAAGAAAAATGTTTCAAACTACGTGCGGATCGCATTACCAAGACCGTAGATACCGTAGAAAAATCTGGCGAATTATCGAAAACAAAAATTGGCCACCTAAAGCACTGACGTGAAATCTGGAGTTTCGACTTAGTTAGAATTTTCAAGACTGGAAAATGCGAATCTACCTACAAGGTGGATAAACGAGCGCTCAAAAGCTCCTGACTTCACGGTAGTGCTTTTCATAATTTTTTTGAAATTTCCACCGGTTGGGCAATCTCCGCAAGTTGATTTATATACTCCACATTTATTTAATTTATCCGTTTTAATTTCATCAATTTTTTGTATGCTTAATGGAATTTAAATTTTCTGAATCACATCTGTCATATTTGGCCGATGTTGCCGGGTAAAAGTTATCCTCAGTTGAGTATTCGTTATTGTTGCAAAACGAAAAAATTTGTCTAAGAATTATTTCCAAAAGAGTGTTGTCCCTGTTTGGCATTTGTCCATGTTTGTCACTGCGAACAAAGCTTTAATTGCGTAATTGCGTTGTTAATGAAAATGAGCATCTCAAACATGTTCAATTGCAATGACAGCCTCATCTCGACCTGAATTCGAGTTATTCCGCATCCTAATAACCTAATTCGGAATCAGCACACTGCCAAGTAAGCAATTCTCCTTGAATAGTTTCCAACATCATCAAGGAATATCCTCGAAATGTATAATTCTTATAGTTAATTGGAATTATACTCATGATGCATGAATCTGTCCCCGACAAACTCCATGCCAACATAGAACAGAAAAGGGTTAAAAAATTTCATATAACTTAGGAAGCGCTGCAAATATTACACAAAAGTTTATTTCTTCAAAACATCGAAAATAAACGCGTTGATTCTATAATATTTGCTCCCTTGTTTTCCTCACATGTTCATAGATATCGATAATATTTTGATTTGCCCTCGTTCTAGTAGGTATACAAATTAAAAATATATACCAGAATAGATCGTATATACGCAGTGCTCCATTCATTTCCCAATACCTATCCTTGAATTAATTCTACATACCAGGAATAAATCTTGGATTAACCAAGAATGTTATTTTCGCGACAGATACAGAAAATCCCAGAATCAAAAAGTTGTTTAACGGCTCTAAGGGTCAAAAACTTGAAGGCTGGGATTTTCCCCAATGGATTAGCATAACAAGCTGGAGAGATAAAACAGCAAATGTGTAATCCGAGAAGATGTTAGGTCTTGACCTTCAGATAGCCATCCATCGATCCATCGCGCTTCAGTTGTGCTTTGGTAGTTATGATGAAAGTACTCTTCTTGATTTTTGTAGCAATCGTTGTTGCATCTGCAGAGCGGTGCAAGCCAAGTGAGTTTATGAATATTATCAACGATAATTGAATGAAATTAATCGATTTTCACTCTACCGTTTTACCGAAATGGGGATAATTTTTAATGATAAACCTGAATTTTGAATGGAAAAAAAAATTCTCGAAAATGTTCAGATGAAAAGGTTGAATCCTCGGCCATTAAAGGCTTTGGGAATTACCGCTTTTTCAAAATTCAATAATCGTGTATCAAAACTAATTCAAGATGCAGGATTAGGGTGAAACAATTTTTTTAAATTATAAATTCTGTAGAATATCACTTCTGGAGGCCCTTCAATGGAACCATTCCAAGGGATGCTTTCATAGCAGCCACCGACGAAGATGGCACTAGAAGTTACGTTGCGAAAATTATACCCCTCGACAAATATTCTTGGGTAAGTGGTGAAGAAGTTTTGAAATTTGTTGTATTGGTTCCAAACTTTACTGGAGCTAAATAGCTTCAAATATTTACAAGAATCTTCGACTTGGTACGTCGTTTCCTCCCTCTATATTCAATAAAATATCTGTATTTTTTGAAAAGATTACAGAGTTGTACAATTAATTCAACGGGAGATTCTTTCAGTGATTTTAAGACAAAAAGTCGGTTTAAATGGGTCCGGAAATGCTTCGTTCTCAATATACAGGGTGTCCCAAGTTCGAGTGCCTACTAGACGTTTCTTGAGAACCGGTCCTATTTGAAATCTGAAAATTTGGATTATGATATTGTTCGACTTTATCTACCGAGCTGAAATATTCTTGAAGCCTGAACACTTTGTTAAACAGAAAGTGAAAATAAATTTCTCGAAATTTTTTTTTTTTTCTCTTCTTATCTGATGTATTATTCAATTTTGAATATATTTCTATCCGAATCGTTGCATTTGTCGAAATAGTTCTCAAAATATAGAAAAAAAAACTGGAAAAAAAAGGGAGATATGTGTAGTCAGCATTATGTTCGTTATTCCTATTCTCAATATTTCAAGCATAAACTACTGTTTTTATATTTTCGAAGTAGGAGAAAGGCGAAAAATTGTGCATCTCCTAAATTTCGGAAAACTCGTCACAGGATGTTTCAACTATTTTGTCGAAAACTGTGATCAGAATTTTCCCATAACTTTTGTTTTTTGAATTAGAACCTTATCTTTTTATGATTGCGTTGGATTCTGCGAAGAAAAATAATGATATGCTCATAAATTGAATAATTCCTGAGTTATTAGGGATTTTCTGAATTTATGTCGTAGAGATTTAAAATCTGTTTTATTACAATTGGGAATTATTGGGATAATTTATCTTCTATGAACACAGATTATTGTTATAACCGAAAATCCTCAATAACTCGGGAATTATTTAATTTGGGAGCATAAACATCTTTGAACACTTTCATTATTTTTCTTCGCGGAATTCAACGCAATCATACAAAAATTACGAAAAGCACTGCCGTGAAGTCAGGAGCTTTTGAGCGCTCGTATATCCACCTTGTAGGTAGATTCGCAATTTCTAGTTTTAGAAATCAATTGAAGGAATTTTCGACAGCTGTCAAAAAAATTCTCAAACTTAGGCGAAACTCCAGACTTCTATCAAAACTTCAGCTGACCAATTTGTTTTCGATAATTCGCTAGATTTTTCTAAGGTATCTATGGTCTCGATGATGCGATCTGGACAAAACTTCGCACGTAGTTTGAATACATTATTCCTCAGCTAGGTGCAAAATTTCATTCCAATCCGATCAGTAGTTTCGGAACTATCAGTAAAAAAATATTTTGAACGGCCATATTTACGGAACCCCTAGTCTAATTTTGCTCATTGATGAACGTGACCGCGATAGTCGCGATCCAAACCCACCCTGAAAATTTCAAGTTCCTAAGCCTTTCCGTTCAAAAGTTACAATTTTCTATGGTTCTGGTCATGCGATCTGGACAAAAAATTGATTTAATATATCATTCTCGATTAAAATACAAAATTTCATCTCGATCGAATCCGTAGTTTCGAAATTATCGAGAAAACAGAATTTCAAACGACCGTATTTACGGAACCCCTAGTATAATTCTGCTCATTGATAAACGTGAACGCGACATTCAAGATCCACACCTATCCTGAAAATTTCAAGTCCCTAGGCGTTTCCGTTCAAGAGTTTTCTATGGTTTCTATGGTTCTGGTCATGCGATTTGGATGTAGCTTGAAAACCTCATTCCCCATTCGAGTGCAAAGTTTCATTTCGATCGAATCAGTTTCGAAGTAATCAGGAGAACAAAATTTTGAACGGCCATATTTACGGAACCCCTTGTGAAATTCTGCCCATTAACGAACTCAACCGAGGCATTTGGGATTTTAACCTACGCTGAAAATTTCAAGTCTCTAGGTTGATCCGTTCGAGAGTTATCGTGCTTACGGCCGGACGGACGGACAGACTCGAATTTTCCGACGGATTCGTTATCAGTGAGTCGAACATAGTCGATTGAGACCATTTTCGGCTCAAAATTCTAAAAAAACAGACATCGTGACGAAATGATATAGCCCTCGTGTAAGTAGAACGAGCGCTCAAAAAATAGGGTTCTAATTCAAAAAACAAAAGTTTTGGGAAAAGTTTTGACGAAATATTTGGAACACCCTGTGACGAGTTCTCCAAAATTTAGGAGATGCACATTATTTCGCCATTCTTCTACTTTAAAAATGGTCTCAAACGACTATCTTCGACTCACTGATGAAGAATCCGTCGAAAAATTCGAGTCTGTCCGTCCGTCCGTCCGTATACACGATAACTCTCGAACGGAATATCCTAGAAACTTGAAATTTTCAGGGTAGGTTCGAATCTCGAATGCCGAGGTTAAGTTCGTTATTGGGCAAAATCCGCCTAAGGGTTCCGTAAATATGGCCGCTCGAAATTTTGTTCTTCTGATTACTTCGAAACTACAGATTCGATCTAGTTGAAATTTTGCACTCGAATGGATAATGACGTGTTCAAGCTACATGCAAAAGTCCAGATCACATCACCAGAACCATAGAAACCATAGAAAATTATAACTTTGTGATGGAAAGGCCTAGGGGAAATTTTCAGGATAGGTGTGGATTTTGAATGTCGCGGTCACGTTCATCAATCAGCAAAATTAGACTAGAGGTTCCGTAAACATCGCCATTTGAAATTAAGTTTTCTTAAAAATTTCAAAACTATGGATTTGATCATGACGAAATTTTGTATTTAAATTGAGAATGATATATTCGAGCTACATTTTTTCCAGATCGCATGATCAGAACCATAGAAACCATAGAAAATCATAATTTTCGAACAGAAAGGCCAAGGGACTTGAAATTTTCAGGATAGGTTTGGATCTTTAATGTAGCGGTCACTTTCATCAATGAGCAGAATGAGACTAGGGGTTCCGTAAATATAGCTGTTCAAAACAATTTTTTTTCTGATAATTTCGAAACTACTCATTGGATTGGAATGAAATTTCGCACATAGATGAAAAAAGATATATTCAAACTACGTAGGAAATTTTGTCCAGATCGCATTACCAAGGCCATAAATACTGTTGAAAATTCTAGCGAATTATCAAAAAAAAAATTGGTCACCTGAAGCACTGACTTGAAGTCTGGATTTTTGCCTTAGTTTGAAATTTTCTTTGACATCTGTCAAAATCTTTCCAATTGGTTTCTGAAACTGGAGAATACGAATCTACCTACAAGGTGGATGAACGAGCGCTCAAAAGCTCCCGACTTCACAGCAGTGCTTTTCTAAATTTTTTTTTCTCTTCATGATGATCAATCTAGTAATAATAGAAAGCAGAAGGTTATTGATTTCTTGAATTCCATCTTGGTTTGATGAGAAGGTTCTTTTGTTTGTCACTTATAAAATCTGTTCTTGTCCTAACATCCAACATAACCAATTATTCCAATAGAGTCAATGAACGATAATCTATTGACTTTTTCATAAAAGTCAATCGAAACGCCAAACAATCAATTATGTTTCAGATAAACCTAATTCCAATGAAAATTATCGTGAAATAGTTTAGAATCCTCCATTTTAACATCACCTTTTTTTCAATAATGAACAAATTTATCGGAAACAACAGGAATTTATTTATTCAACAGTAAGGCCAATTCAGTTTTGTGGAAACATTGAACTTTTTCATTAAAATTTTATTTTCACTCTCATATTGAACAAAGATTAATTGCCAAAATAAGCCGACATGATATCATAAAATTTCAACATTCAACCTAACCTTACCTAGCCTAGCATTAAAAAACAGATTCAATTGTGAACAGCCAATATATAAATACTCAATCATGATGAAATTTTTTTATATGTCTGCAGATCCATGCTGGAAATTTCTCAGATTCGCGGGTAACTTTGATTTCGAAATTCTCGGCCCTGGTGAATATTTTATAAAAAGGATTTTCGGTTTTTGACTAATTTCGATGAGTTCTAGAACTTGTCAAAAAAGCCTCAGCTTTCAAAACACCCTATATACAGAAAATTCCAAACACAATGAGCCATTGGACATTATTCGTGGATAATCGCCAGGGACGCCAGGTGGCGACTTCCCGCACGTCCGGAAGATGGCTTTGCCTACGATGGCACGCTGCGTCGTTTTCCGCTTTTCTCTTCTTGAGGTGCACACAACGTGCGGAAGGTACCGCCTCCCTTCTGGAGGTGTCTAAAGCAGAAACTACTGGATAAGCCTTACTGGCGAGTTCAACCACTAGCTCTGGTACAAAACACACATCCGGAAGGCTCCTCCGTAACATTTGCGCCAAAGAAAGATATATTAATGTGGACTGTCAAAAAATAATTTATACTCAAGAAAAGGTGAGAGATAATAATAAGACGATTTTATTGAAGCATGTCATAAAATTACAGATATATTAATGTGGCCTGTCAAAAAATATTTATACTCAAGAAAAGGTGAGAGATAATAAGACAATATTATTGGAGCATGTAATAAAATGACTTTTGTCCTGTAGTTCGTTCAAAGCATGAGATAACTACAGGATTTCGTGAGAACTTTTTCAGGGAATGCTTTGATATACTTCAAGGGATATTTGAACGATAAAATAACGCGGAAACAATAAAACTTTGTATGGTATTCGCTGATGATTTTTTTATCGAATTCATATTTTTCAGACTGTGCCAACTCAATTTAAAGAGGGAGCATGTGACCACTTAGATTTCTCATGGTGCTGCAATGCTAATTCCGCAATGAGGGTAGACGAATTCATCGAGGTAAGTTGAAGAGAATCACTATCACTCTAGAAATCTCATCTTCCCAATAATAGGATTTGTTAGAGAGTAACTGAATACTCATGATCAATAAAAAACCGAACATTCCTCTGGGTGTGGTAAAATATTCGGCTCATTGTTGACGTCAGTGGGATATTTATGGACGCATCAATTTTAGTACAATTGGATAACCAACAGTTATTCAATGTTTTCATTCGGTTATACGGAAAATTGATTTTTCCAAAAATTTGTATTTTCTTGGAATAATAGAAGAAATGCTTTATTGGTATATTGATTGATCCTGAATAATTCGAGTTTGTTTTTCTCCAGATTTTGTGCACAGAAACCCCAGAAAATTTGGGCTGGACACAAGTGAGCGCATACGCTGCTGAAATAGACTCACGATGCTGCATGGTACAAGGTGGAATAGGCTGGTTCGACAATCACGTGTATCGGGCCTTCATCGGCAAAGGTCTACAAGGAGGTCGCAACTTCATCGGGAGAATTTATCTAGAACACGAATGGCCTGGTATTCACATAATGAACGGCTCAACATCTACGAAAATCTATAACAATTTCGAAGTTCTAACTTACGACTGTGAAGAGCTTAAGAGTATTGTCGAGGTCTAATTTCCCATGTCGATGCAAGAGATCTTTCTAAATAAAAGAGTTTTTCAAGAATTTCAGTAGTTTTTATATCACTAGAGACCGAGTTTCAGATGCATACGTGATGACTTGTCCTACGAAGGTGCTTTAAATTCCAACTGCTGCTGAATATTAGCGAATCAATTTGGTTGAATTCTTCATCGGTGGATTAATTACAACGGACGATCAAATTGGGTCCTTTCTATAAAGATGAGGTCTTATCAAGAACAAAGTGAAAAATAATGTTATCAACACTTCAAGAGATGGAATCACAGAATTATACGGAACATATTTTCTGCACCAGATCAGAAAAACTTTTTTTTTTCAAGTAGATCATCTCATTTTAAAGATGCCCCATATATTGGCACAAAATTCAGCAGGAAATGGCGAATTCTTTTGAAGACTGATTCTAGATTCTCCTGAAATTTCCGTAATTTTCCAACTAACTCAGAGTTTTAATTCGATCATATCGGTAATTTTCGAATAATTTTTCGTAAAAATGTCATTAGGGTTGAAAAATTCAATAAAGGAGAACTACTCAATTCAATCTGTTCATTGAGTAGGTAAATTAGGGGAACTTTTTGTTCATTGGTTTCCATGCTTTCTGAAAAATAGAGTTTTATACCTTTACTTATGCAAAATTTCGTTATCAAGGGTAAATCGATGCTTTTCAGTCAATAAGTGTTCTGCGAATTTTGAAATTGTTTTTCCGTTGACGAAAGACTGTCTATATTCCATCATTATTTTCTTGAAGGTTCTACCAGTTTCCCCGATATAGAAACTTTGACAATCTCCGCATGTTAGTTTATATACTTCCGATTTATCTGATTAGTCCATTTTTGAGCGCTCGTACTATTTACACGAGGGCTATATCATTTCGTCACGATGTCTGTATTTTTCGAATTTTTAGCTGAAAATGGTCTACATCAACAAGGTTCGACTCACTGATGACGAATCCGTCAAAAAATTCGAGTCTGTCTGTCCGGCCGTCCGTATACACGATAACTCTCGAACGGAATGTCCTAGAAACTTGAAAATTTCAGGGTAGGTTCGAATCTCGAATGTCGCGGTTAAGTTCGTTATTGGGCAAAATTCGCCCAGGGGTTCCGTAAATATGGCCGCACGGAATTTTGTTCTCCTGATTACTTCGAAACTACAGATTCGGTGGAAGTGAAATTTTGCACTCAGATGGAAAATGACGTGTTGAAGCTTCTGCATGACCAGAACCATAGAAACCATAGAAAATTATAACTTTTGAACGGATGGGCCTAGAGGTTCCCTAAATATGGTCGTTTGAAATTTAGTTTTCTTGATAATTTCAAAACTACGGATTCGATCGTGACGAAATTTTGTATTTTAATGGAAAATGATATATTCAAGCTAAATTTTTTCAATATCGTATGGCTAGAACTATAGAAACCATAATAAATTATATCTTCCGAACGGAAAGGCCTAGGGACTTGGAATTTTCAGGGGAAGTTCGGATGGTGAATTTTGCGATCACGTTCATCAATGAGCAAAATTAGGCTAGGGGTTCCGTAAATATGGCCGTTCAAAATATTTTTTTCTGTATAATTCCGAAACTACCGATTTGATTGGAATGAAATTTTGCACCTAGCTGAGGAATAATGTATTCAAACTACGTGGGAAATTTTGTCCAGATCGCATCACTAAGACCATAGATACCGTAGAAAATTCTAGCGAATTATCGCTTGGTCATCTAAAGCACTGACGTGAAGTCTGGATTTCCGCCTTATTTTGAAATTTTTTCTGACAGCTGTCGAAATCTTTCCAATTTGTTACAAAATCTGGAGAATGCGAATCTACCTATAAGGTGGAGCGCTCAAAAGCTTCTGACTTCACGGCAGTGCTATTCGTCAATTTTATCTTCATCTTCATTTTTGATGAATTTACTGAAGCTATTATCAGTTCTATACAAGAAATTTTAAGAACAATTAAATTTTCTCCGAAATTTTTCCGGAATAGGTAATTTTCTTATAATTTCAATTCTTTTTGAAATGGATAAACTTCATTTATGTTCACTTTGCATGCTATTTCGAGCTTATTTTTGCCGCATATAATCTGATCTCTACTTATTTCCATTCATCTTCCTTCGTTTTATTCTCCAAACTTGAAATTTCCGAAAAAATTATGTTATATTGAAGGTAACAACTACACATGACCATCCTTAGTCTTAGTCAATAAGGAATTCTGATGACACGTACACTTACGACACTCTAATATAGTTATTTATGCACCAAGTGTGTTATAAATTTAGGAACGTGTTGTATACAAAATTATTAATCGATTTATTTTTGAATCGGTTCATTTTCTTTCTACTTTTCTTCTCACAATAAGCATGGCATTTGTTGATATTCTGATATTGTATATACTCATAACGACTTAGAAGGTGTTATGTGTATTTATAGTATATGTATATAGTATAGTGTATTTTTAGTATAGTGATTCATTTTCAGACTATACCAGTACAATTCAAACAAGGTTGGGACCATGTTGATTTTTCATGGTGTTGCAAGGCTAACGACTCCATCAGGGTTCAGGAATTCATCGAGGTATATGATTTCTTGTCTGGCTAATAATTTTATGCATAAAAAATTCATACAACTATGATGAAATAACTATCAATTTTTGATAGTTGTATAATCAATCAAAAAACATTAACGTTCAAATCAAGGCAAAGTTCCGATCCCAAATACATTATTCTTAAAAGGTAATGATAGTAATAGATTACCAAGTCATTTATACAGATTTATTCTCCTGAGCCAGGTATTCAGGCCCAAAAAAAATTGATATCTTAAGGGTCCAAAGCTTTGTGCTTTTCACCAGCGTATAATAAGTTGAAAAGATATTTCACCACCATATAGGTAGGCGATATTTAAGTATGAGGGTTCCGTTTCACTGCGACCTTAAGCTCTATTGTGTCCCCCATCAGAGCTGTTTTCGCAAATGCGCTACCTACAGCTCGCCCTCAAGCTCCAGAGCTCCAATGAACTCCAATATGTGAGAGTGCTTCAAGGAGGTTAAATCCTCGCTCCTCCTGTAACTCTCTTGTCCAAGACATTTTTTGCGCTGGTTTGCAATGGCGAGGCACGCTGTAACCAGGTGAACAGGAGTTTCCTCCATTTCCCCACAGAATCTGCACTCGTCAGTTTCTGTTGAGCCCATTCTCATCATATACTTTCTAAGGCGACAATGTGTGAGAGGACCAGGCTCCCTGACTTTCAATTATCTCATTCCCTTGACCTTTCCTAGATATTCTAAGGATAGCCTCATGGGCTACCCTATTGATCACTAGATGTAGAGGATCGACATCTGCGATGACCTCAAGTGCTTTTGTTGGGAACGTTCCCATAGCTCCAATGATGCAAACACAGGCGAGCCTTTCTACCTTATTGAGTATTTTCCTCGTGCTTGTCTGCCCTGCCTTAGCAGACCAGACTTCTGTCTCATGAGTTATTATCGATCTCACAATCATGACGTACATCCATCGCAGTGGGGTAGGCCATGCAAATTCACTGAAAAATGTAGACTCCAGTGATTTCCATTTACACTTCTACCCTTACTTTGGACGGCGTCATCCCCCATAAGGGTCGCGGTACGATAATTGTCAGGGCAACCTGACTATCCGTGCCAAAGCTAATTCTTCCCCCACTACACTCCTTGGAGAAGCAAACTTATCTGAAGGGTTGAAAGAGGTTGTTTCAGAGGGAGGGATTCCATGTTCTTCAGGCCACATGGGGATTCGGTCCTAGCTCCTTCTTCCTTCATGGAGTCAAGTCATACTCTACTGGTATGGAGTGTTCAGAGTCCATGAGCAAAACTCTTTTCCCATGCATACAGCACCTCCATGTGTTCTTGGTTTTGATCATAAGACCCAGTTGTCCCTCTTTTTTTTTAGCTCTACTTCTTTCTCTGCACTGTTGATTCAAAATTAACTTTTCATTTAGTAATAACAGATAGATAATCAGAATATTTGCAGATTTTATGCACTGAGAATCCAAGAAATTTCACCTGGAAGAAAGTGAATGCATCCGCTTCTGAACTGGAGTCACAGTGCTGTTTTGTTGAAGGTGGAATTGCTTGGTATGGCAGTCATGTTTATCGAGCCTTCATTGGTAAAGGTGTCAAAGACGATCGCAACTTCATAGGCAGAGTTTATTCAGAACACGGATGGAACGGTGTTCACATAATGGATGGTCCAACGTCTTCGAAAATTGAGAATAACTTCGAAGTTCTTACTTATGACTGTAAAGAAAATATGTCTTAGATGTTTTTGTGTTGACCTAAGAAATATTCCTATTTCCAAACTGCGAATTAAAATTTAATTTTCAAAGTATATTGCTGGAAAATTGTTCATTTGAACATACATAGGAAGTTTTCATTCTTGAGTTGACCCTATCGTTATCCTCACCAGGTGCTTCCCAAGCTTGGCACGCCACTGGATTCCTCAGATCTGACGTTGTTATTGCAGTTATGCTTTAACGATGATTGTGATTCTATTTGTACTTGTTCGAACAGAAAACAAATTTCGGTCTTTTCAATAATTTTTTCCTGTAATTCTTGAATCGGTTATCGCATATGATTTCGAGTCAGTGGAATCCTTCTGAAAAATCGTCGAAAATGTAGATCAACGTCTCGAAGTCTTCGAGGAACTATTTCAATCGAAACCAAAACACCAGAAGCGTTCAAAAGCCGCTGCTGCATGATTCGACAAGAACTCAAAAGCTCTCTACGGGTAGACACAGTCAGAAATCGATCTTGTGCAGGAGTGGTAGATCTTGGGCGTCCACTTCTTGATCTTTCGGTCACGTTTCCAGTTTCTCAATATCGATGGACGAGCCTGGAAACTACACTTCCACTAATCTGAAAGAAATTTGCAACGTCTCTCTAATTACGTCCCGCCTCGATCATACGAATAGCCGTATTGGCTTCATCCGCACTAAGATTACATCTAGGCAATATTGCAAAACAAATTTTGAATCCAATTTGATTGTGAGAACGAAAAAAGGAATAACTGATCCAAAATTCTTAAAAACACAAACGACAAGAACTTGAACCTGAAACTGAGAAAAGTTATCAAACAGGAAGCAAAAGAAACATTCAGCTAAAAGAGAATAAACATTTGATTTCTCATAAATGCATGAACATTTGGTGGACAAAAATCGGCAAATATTGAAACGGTCAGAAAATTCCTGAACTTCCTTTACTTTTGTGGAGCAGTATAATTCCAACAGATCAATACATTTTTGGTCGTTCCGACTACTAGATAATGGAAGCATATGAATTCGCAACTCCAACCTTTCTGCAGAGTGATTCATAATATTCAATTGTTTTTCTTATCATATATCAAAAGAATGAGCGTATTATTTGTTTGAAACCAAGCTCCGTTACTTCCTTCAGTCTCATATTTAAATACATAATATGAGACTAATTTTACAGACTTTTATACTTTTTCAGTTTTTCCACTACCTTTTCTCGAGTAAGGTTTCACATCATTCTATTATGAGCAATTTAGAACTTAAAATCAGGGCATTCCATCAACTTTTTATAAATTGTATAATTCGGTTTGTTTCAAGATTGTATCGTGGGAGAAACATGGTATGAAAAGTGTAGAAAGTGTAGATGCAATATCAACCATAGTCCCAGATGCGAAATACACTCCTGCAACTCGATAGGTTCGTATCTGTTTTCATCCTATCAACGAAAAAATATTTTTTTCCACAATTCAAAGAAAATTCAGAGATTTTGGTTTGTTTGTTATCCAATCAATTTCTGGAATGGTGATTTTTTGTTGAGGTTTTTTTTTAAATATTTATGGTATTTAGAAAGATATGTAGCATCTGCCATTGTTAGCTAGCTGTAAGCTATTCATTAAACGAAAAACAAAATGTAAAGAATTCGAGCTATTTTCAAAAAAAATTCTCCGAATATTCCTGATTCGACAGAATGAATAATTAAACTCAATCAAAATAGAAGCCAACCTCTCACAACACATAATTTTCATTGTCTCATGTCTTAGACGAAATAATATCGATTTGTCTGACCTTCTCCAGGTCCCAAATAATCTAAAAAGCTTGTCTGAGATTCGGTATTAATTAGTTTTGGTGGAAAATTTACCACAAAGTTATATGGAATTTTGACACCGAAATTTTATCGAGATAATTAAATATTGAACCAATCTTTTCTAACCGACCTCAAAAATAGGGATGTTCGAAGAAAATATAAAATTTTGAGTAATTTGTTTTGGTATAAAATGTATAAAAAATTTGAAATTCGAAGTGGGGTATGGAGCTTTTTCGCCCTTGCTCAAATCAATCGCCAGAGCATTCACCAATCCAGATAATGATCACAAACAACTCTGCTTAGCAATTCTTGATCAAACCCAGTGAAAGGCTCTGATCAACTGATACAAGATTCAACATAACAGCAATTTCAAATCCATTTGGGTTTCTGAAATGTTCTTTAGTGAAAATTAACTATCATTTTGTTTCAACATGAGGTGACACTCTGTAGCGGGACTATCGAACAAACCACAGGTTTTGTCAGGGCCGTATCTAGGTACCATTGCGCCTGTGGCAATATATTAGACAGCGCCCCCCCATTTGCGTAGATTTTTTTCATCAATCATATTTTCTTATAGTATTTTTTTTCCATAATGCTAGTCATATATTTCCGTAGGAGTTTCGAAATAATACACATTTGTATGGAAAAATTTTTTCATTGAAAACATTGAAATACACATTTTTAATGAAATGCATAAAAATAAAACAAATTCTGAAAAAACAAAATGAAATATTCATATTTATGTAATAAATACGAACATTTATCTTGAAAAATATAAATTCTTCAACTTAAATTTTGAAAATACATACTGCAAACGTAAAATAAAAATTTTTTGGTAAGTTGACTAGAAAACAATAATCGATAATCACAATCTCTGCAAAAAAAACCGCAAACTTAGCATACAAATACCATTTTATAAACCTCTGAAACAAGTACTAATAGTTTCGTACAGGGCCATACGTTAAGTATAAAAAAATCACTAGAATAATCTTTGCCAGATGAAATTGAAGATTCAATGAAAACTGAAAAGTAATACTTAAATTAGTGTTTTATTAGATTTCCTTAAAAAAAAGACGCTCTGAGAAGTGAGAACTCAAGTTTGATAATCCATATTTTCCGCAGTGAACCAAACATATTTCTTCTTGAATTGAAAGGAACAATATGTATTATTATGTTAAATAACGAATAATTGAATGCATAGGTATATCCGATGCCAGAATAATGTCATAAAAAATACTTAGTACAACTCACCTTCAATAGCACAATTTGTAATGCTCGAATCCAAAAGCAAAATGGCACAAAAAAGTCAGAATATAATAAAAACTCAAAACTTATAACACTTCAAATCTGGATAATCGATAAACGAACATTAAAATTTAAATTTTTTGCTCTTCTCTTCACAATTGAAAGGAATCAATATTTATGTAGAATGGAATAAGATTCCCCAATTTTTCTTCCACTTCTTGAGCTCAAAACTGTGATTGGTGAATTTTTGGCAATACAAATCGTTTTTAAAATACCACAGATGTGGCCTAAAAATCTAAACAAATCGATCATTATGAACCATCATCATCAAAGAAGTTGCCCTTCAAAACAAGCTGGATGCGATAAGGGATGTAGTGTAAACAACTCATAAAAGGACTGTGCTTGGAATCGCATGACGATATTGCGGATTGTAATATTTATGATCAGAGTACGGCAACTTTGAGAATTTTTCATAACAATTGGACCATATTTCTCGTATTTCTGACTTAATTGCATTCTCATTCTGTACTTTGAATATCAATGTCTCGAAATATTGTGATCGAATTAATTACTTACGTAACCGTGTTGTCATCTTTCGAATCAATTTTTCAGCTTGGCGCTTCTATTTTTCTTATTTTTGATATTTTTTGGCGCCCCTTCAGACCTTGCGCCTGTGGCAAGTGTCACCCTTGCCACGCCCTATATACGGCCCTGGGTTTTGTGGACCAAACCGGCTGTCAGTGTGACGAATAATGTCATTTTATAACATAGAATCATATAACTATATGGAATATGTATATGAAATTTCCCAACATGAGATCATAAAAACTCAATTTTCTTTCCGCAATTTCAATATTATTTTTTTTATCGATGTCCCATATTACTCGATTAGTATCAACCGAAAGAAAAAATTTTTTTTAGTTTCAGTTGAGTTGTTTATATGTAGCAGAACGGCCTTCAGTATTCAGTGTCAGCAAGACAAATAGCGACAATTTATTATTATAAACTTCAGAAGATGGAATCGGCGAATTATATCGAATACGTATATGTGGAGGAAACAAAAAAGTCTGTGTAACGAAATGGCCTTCAGTGTTCATTGTCAGTTTGACAAATATTGAATTTATCAGAACAACACCATTTTCATTTCACATATGAGACAGCTAGAAAGCTGAATTTCTACGAAACTCATTCAATAGATAATAGAAATTTCAGCAAGATACAGCGAATAGTTTCTGAGATAGGTAGCGAAGTTTTGAAGAGAATTTTTCCGAATTCTCCTCACGAAATTTGACGTAAACTTTCTTGTCGTTATTATACCACTAAGTTTCAATTCGATCGAATCAGTAGTTTGCGAATGATTGAGAAAAGCAAATTTAAATGGCTATATCTACGAAACCCTTGGGCGGATTTAGCACAATCGATAACTCAACCGGCGCATTCAGACCCTTCCACGTTCCCTGAAAATTTCAGCACTTCAGGCCAAATTTTGAATCATTTGGAGGATTAGAAGTGAATCAAATTCAACTTCGGTTTCGAATACCGAAAGACACACAGACAGTTGAAACTGAATAAAAACTCATAAAAGTATCTACGTAATTCTATTACAGCATTCGCAATCTTTTTCAGCTGTGTGTCCCACAAAAATGATATGGATGTCTGAAGGACAACGATGTTATTGCGACCGGCCATTACAGCATTCAGTTTGTGTGGATGTAGAATTTCAAGAAGGTAATAATTCAGAACTCGAATAATTACACTCATAGGTCATATTATTTCATTTCTCCCACCGATTATCAAGGATTTCATGCAGATATCACTTCATAGGTTAGGTAAGGTTAGGTTAGGTTAATTGAGGCGAGTACTAGAGACTGGGGCAGGACCTCACAAAATGATGGAACTCGATCTCCAAGAAAAACTCACCTCGATAATTTATATATATTTTTATTTCATGCATGCAATCTGTTCGAATCCTTTCTTTTATCATTTCATTTCAATAGAGACTTTTCAATAGTATTACTTCTCATTCCTTTGAAGGTTTCATTACTAATTATTATAAATAAGGAAATTAATTTTATAACATATTATTCATGAGAATATTGATAAAATTCCAGTTGAAGTCAACCTAGTATTTTTATGGACTGCAGACTAAAATTCATGTATGCATTGTATCAATAAATGTATTTTTAAGGCATTCGAATGAAGATTAAAAGACTCAATACCTTAAATGCTTGAATAAAAAATTACGAAAAGCACTGCCGTGAACGCAGGAGCTTTTGAGCGCTCGTACATGCACCTTGTAGGTAGATTCGCATTTTCCAGTTTTAGAAATCAATTGAAGGAATTTTTGACTGCTGTCAAAAAAATTCTGAAACTTAGGCGAAACTCCAGACTTCATGTCGGTGCTTCAGCTGATCAATTTTTTTCCGATAATTCGCTAGAATTTTCCACGGTATCTATGGTCTTGGTGATGCGATCTGGACAAAATTTTGCACGTAGTTTGAATACATTATTCCTGAGCTAGGTGCATAATTTCATTCCAATCCGATCGGTAGTTTCGAAACTATCACGAAAAAAATATTTTGAACGGCCATATTTATGGAACCCCCAGTCCAATTTTGCTCATTGATGAACATGACCGTGAAATTTGCGATCCAAACCCACCCTGAAAATTTCAAGTTCCTAGGCCTTTCCGTTCAAAAGTTAGAATTTTCTATGGTTTCTATGGTTCTGGTCATGCGATCTGGACAAAATATTGCTTCAATATATCATTCTCGATTAAAATACAAAATTTCATCTCGATCGAATCCGCAGTTTCGAATTTATCGAGAAAACAAAATTTCAAACGACCGTATTTACGGAACCCCTTGTATAATGTTGCTCATAGATGAACGTGATCACGACATTCGAGATCCACACCTATCCTGAACATTTCAAGTCCCTAGGCCTTTCCGTTCAAAAGTTACAATTTTCTATGGTTTCTATGGTTCTGGTCATGCGATCTGGACAAAATTTCACATGTAGCTTGAACACCTCATTTTCCATTTGAGTGCAAAATTTCATCTCGATCAAATCTGTAGTTTTCAAGTAATCAGGGAAACAAAACTTTGAACGGCCATATTTACGGAACCCCTGGTGGAATTTGGCCCATTAACGAACTTAACCGAGCCATTCGGGAACTGAACCTACCCTGAAAATTTCAAGTTTCTAGGACATTCCGTTCGAGAGTTATCGTGTATACGGCCGGACGGACGGCCGGACGGACGGACGGACGGACGGACAGACTCGAATTTTTCGACGGATTCGTCATCAGTGAGTCGAACATAGTCGATTGAGACCATTTTCGGCTCAAAATTCGAAAAATACAGACATCGTGACGAAATGATATAGCCCTCGTGTAAGTAGTACGAGCGCTCAAAAATTATGAAAAGCACTGCCGTGATGTCAGGTGCTTTTGAGCGCTCGTTCATGCACCTTGTAGGTAGATTCGCATTTTCCAGTTTTAGAAACCAAGTGAAGAAATTTTGACAGCTTTAAAAAAAAAATTCAAATTAAAGCGAAACTCCAGACTTCACGTCAGAGCATTCGGTAACCAATTTATTTTCGATAATTCGCTAGAATTTTTTACGGTTTCTATGGTTTTGGTGTTGCGATCTGGACGAAATTCCGCACGTATTTTGAATACATTATTTTTCATCTATGTGCTGAATTTCATTCCAATCCGATCAGTAGTTTCGAAATTATCAAGAAAACTAAATCTCAAACGACCATATTTACGGAACCCCTAGTCTGATTTCGCTCATTGATATACGTGACCGCGACATTCGAGATCTAAACCTTCCCTGAAGAAGTCCTTAGGCCATTCCGTTCGAAAGATATAATTTTCTATGGTTTCTGGTCATGCGATCTGGACAAAATGTAGCTTGAATATATCATTCTTCATTGAAATACGAAATTTCGTCACGATCGAATCTGAGGTTTTGAAAGTTTCGAAATTATCAAGAAAACTAAATTTCAAACGACCATATTTACGGAACTCCTAGTCTGATTTTGCTCACCTGTCCTGAAATTTTCAAGTCCCTGGGCTTTTCCGTTCGAAAGTTATAATTTTCTATTGTTTCTATTGTTCTGGTCGTGAGATCTGCACAAAATGGAGCTCGAATATATCATTCTCCATTAAAATACGAAATTTCGCCACGATCGAATCCGTTGTTTTGAAATTATCAAGAAAACTAAATTTCAGACGACAATATTAACGTAACCCCAAGTCTAATTTTGCTCATTGATATACGTGACCGCGAAATTCGAGATCCACACCTATCCTAGAAATTTCAAGTGCCTAGGCCTTTCCGTTCGAATGTTATAATTTTCTATGGTTTCTATGGTTCTGGTCATGCGATCTGGACAAAATTCTGCGCGACGAAATGTTATATATATAGCGCTCGTGTAAGTAGAACGAGCGTTCAAAAACTAAGAAAGTATTGGACTTTTCTTCTGTCGATAAGTAACCATTAATCGGGAAAAAATTGCTCCAGGGCCGAACCGACTCCGTTTATCTGTCTTCAAAAGCTTCTTTGAAACCTTTCCATAAAACATAAAAAATTGAATGAAATTAAATTTTCCAGATATGAGAGGTCACGCTTGCGACCAAGATTCATTCTTTTATGATTCTTGCACACTGTGTATATGCCAAGGTGGTCGAACAGCTTGTGTAGCCTACTCTAACTGTTTCAATCCAAGAGGTGGTAAGATCCTATCATTGTTTATTACATTTAATTGATACAAAACTTTTTTATAACTTCCTGCAGTCAAATCTCAGTCAAAGTCAAAATAAATTCAAAAATAAACTAATATTCTCAACACTTCATACAGAAAAGTTCAAATGGGTTCGAAGTGAAAATTCTTCAGTTATATTTTATTGCTAATTTTTCCTTACAGGTATATGCAATGAAGGCGAAAACATAATAGACAATTGTTTTAATTGCACCTGTACCCATACCAGATTCCTCAAATGTTTCCTGATAGAAAAATGTTGGTCTAGAGAAAGTGAGTATTTTATGGATGATTTTTCTATAGGATTAATCAGAGATGCAAAAAGTTGTTCATTGAAAATCAGCTATTCAAAGATACCAGAAATTCTCAATTCAATTGAACGGCACAAAATACCAGCAAAGCCGGTCAAAGTTTCTTCTTTTGTACCACTAGACTAGACAAAAGAGTTACAAAAGCCCACATTATTATAAAATCTAGTATAGCTCTAAAGGTAGCATTCAGATCTTTGCAGTCGCCGCCCCTTGAAGAAGAGTACCGCTTTTAGAGATTTTAGTGCAACTCTTACGGACACAACTGTACAAGCGACTGTGCAGCGCTGCAAGAGAGCGTGGTCTACCAGCGACCTTTGCAGCGCCGCCAGAATGCATCTGAAGAAGTATGGTCGCGCTGTTGGAGAATTGTACACTTTCTACAATTCTCGGGTACTCCAATGAGTATTTAGGTTTGCATGCGCTTAAAATTATAATATATTTGTTGGTGTATTGTATTATAGTGTCCGTACAATCCAAGAAGGAGATTATGTGGAGGGCATAAAACCCTTTTGCAGCGCCACACGACTGCGCTGCACAGGGTCACATTTTTTTTTTAATTTTAATGTCATGCAACCCTAAATACACATTAAAGAAATGTAGAAAGAGTACAGTTCTCCAGCAGCGCGACCATACTGCTTCCGAAGCGGATGAGCATCGCTGCCAAAGTCACCGGTAGACCACGCCGCCTTGGAGCGCTGCACAGTCGCTTGTTGTCGTCGCTGCAGGATCGTCGCCGCCGGGTCGCGTCTGCCGAGATCCGAATGCTTCCTTTACCCTCATTTTGATAAGTCTATGGTTCTCATTCTGATTTTATTTAATTATATCTTTTCAGATAAACCTGGAAAGTGCCCAACTAAGAAAAATATGTTATTCGATCTGGGTTGCATAATTGGAATAGATCAAGAGTGTCATTATGACTATGAATGTCCAGATGACGAAAAATGCTGCCAAGTTACAGAGTGTTCTTTCCGTTGTCAGAAAGCAGTTGTTTAATAATTGAATGAGAATTCAAAGAACCAAAATTCATTATTCAGACATTTCAATAAGTTCCCCTTTATATCTTCATTGGAAAAAATAGTGTCTCAAACAAAAACATTGTCTATAGACAATATAGACATAATAGATAAAGGAAAAATTACGAAAAGCACTGCCGTGAAGTCAGAAGCTTTTGAGCGCTCGTACATCCACCTTGTAGGTAGTACCAATTTTTTTTCGATAATTCGCTAAACATTTCTACGGTATCTAAGGTCTTGGTGATGCGATCTGGACAAAATTCTGCACGTGAATTGAAAACATTATTCCTCAGCTAGGTGCAAAATTTCATTCCAATCCAATCCGTAGTTTCGAAACTATCAGCAAAAAAATATTTTGAACGGCCATATTTACGGAATCCCTAGTCTAATTTTGCTCATTGATGAACGTGACCGCGATATCTGCGATCCAAACGCACCTTGAAAATTTCAAGTTCCTAGGCCTTTCCGTTCAAAAGTTACAATTTTCGATGGTTTCTATGGTTCTGGTCATGCGATCTGGACAAAATATTGCTTAAATATATCATTCTCAATTAAAATACAAAATTTCATCTCGATCGAATCCGTAGTTTCGAAATTATCAAGAAAACGAAATTTCAAACGACCATATTTACGGAACCCCTAGTATAATTCTGCTCATTGATAAACGTGAACGCGACATTTAAGATCCACACCTATCCTGGAAATTTCAAGTCCCTAGACCTTTCCGTTCGAAAGTTATGATTTTCTATGGTTCTGGTCATATGATCTGGAGAAATGTAGCTTGAATATATCATTCTCCATTAGTATACAGAATTTCGCCACGATCGAATCTGTTGTTTTGAAATTATCAAGAAAACTAAATTTCAAACGACCATATTTTCGGAACCCCTTGTATGATTTTGCTCACAGATGAACGTGATCACGACATTCGAGATCCACACCTATCCTGAAAATTTCAAGTCCCTAGGCGTTTCCGCTCAAAAGTTACAATTTTCTATATTTTCTATGGTTCTGGTCATGCGATCTAGACAAAATTTCACATGTAGCTTGAACACCTCATTCTCGCAAAGTTTTATCTCGATCAAATCTGTAGTTTCGAAGTAATCAGGAGAACAAAATTTTGAACGGCCATATTTACGGAACCCCTGGGGGAATTCTGCCCATTAACGAACTTAACCGAGGAATTCGGGAACTGAACCCATACTGAAAATTTCAAGTCTCTAGCTTGTTCCGTTCGAGTATTATCGTGCTTACGGCCGGACGGCCGGACGGACAGACTCGAATTTTCCGACGGATTCGTCATCAGTGAGTCGAACATAGTCGTTTGAGACCATTTTCGGCTCACAATTCGAAAAAACAGACATCGTGACGAAATGATATAGCCCTCGTGTAAGTAGTACGAGCGCTCAAAAATAACTATGACTGAAGGGGTAGTTACAGAAATTGAGACCAATTTCCCAGAAATGGTCCATTTTCAGTTTGTGGTGTGGTGATTGTTGAGAAAAACATGATCATTGATTCACTTGGCTTTTTTATTTTTTAACGAATTCGATACCCCCAGCGCCATCTATATTTGGTTGACTGAAGTGTTCTTCAGGTAACCGCGAACATAGTAGATTTCTGTATGGCAGATATCTTACTTCTTCTATCCGAGTACAGATGGCACACTAAAATAGACTAAGAGATTTGTATATTATACGTGATTGAGATCCTTCAGGAACAAACTAATAGTATATTCGTATTCAAAACTCCCTCTCACCTCTTCGTGGTGATTCTCAAAAAGATCTGTTCAAAAAAAAATCGTCCTTAAATTTATGCAAGGAGTTCTACTTTGGAGTGAAATGGTTATCTTTTTAAGATTATTTGAGGTCGTAGATTCCTTATCTGTCATCAGTTTCAAGATGAGAGAACTTTTTAGCTATTATTTCACGTTTTATCGTTGTTTATCGAATTTGTTACCGCCAGCGCCATCTATAATCGACTGACTGAAATGTTCTTCAGGGACTGCCAAAATAGTAGTTTTCTGTAAGAAAGATATTTTACTTCTTGTATCCGAGTACAGATGGTGCACACTCCAGTAGACTGAAAGATTCGTGACTTATACGTGATTGAGATGCTTCAGGAATCAACTGATTGTATATTCGTATCCAGGATTCCCTTTCACCTCTTTGTGGTAATTTTTGGAAAGATCTGTTCAAAAAAACATCGTCTCAAAATTTATATGAAGAGTTCTCCTTTTGAGTTTGTTCGGTGGAACTATTATGTTTTTAGGCTAATCTGAGGTCGTAGATTTCTAATCTGACATCAGTTTCAAGATGAGAGAACTTTTCAGCCATTATTTGACCTGTTATTGTTGTGTATCAAATTTGATTGTTCTAGCGCCATCTATACACTATTGACCCAAGTATCCCTTCTAAAATACAAAAATAAGAAGTTTTCGCTAATGCTGGAAATGAACTTTTTGCATTAGACTACAGATGGCAAATTCGAGGATGTAGATTCCATATCAAAAAATCTGTTCAGATCTTGAATATTTTGTCCCATTTTTCATCAAATTTTGGTGTACACTCTTGTAAAAAAGTGCTCTCGCAGATCAAACTTTTGGCAATTACTCGCCAATAAGATTTTTTATTGAACAACTGATTCCATATTCGGTTTCAGGGTTGCCGATTACACCTTTATGGTGAATTTTGAGAAGATCCGATGAAAAAAATTTTGGAATTTATCCAAGGGTCCCCCCTTTGAAGTTGAAAAATCGAAATTTAAAATATAACATATTGAACATGTTTTCGTGATAAATAAGGGATGCAGATTCCGAATCTAACATTTTTTCAGAGCTCAGATTTTTTTCTGAGATTTCGAGTACACTCAAGTAGAAAAGTTCTTTCGTCAGTTCCACTTTTGACGCTGGAACAATTGGATTGAGAATCATGAAAACACTCGAACTCTAGTCCATTCTGCTTCGAAAATCTATAAAGTCATGATCTGGGATATTTTGTCCCATTTTCATCCAATTTTGGTGTACACTCAAGTAAAAAAGTGCTCTCGCAGATCAAATTTTTGGCAATTACTCGCCAATAAAATTTTTTATTGAACAACTGATTGCATTTTCGGTTTCAGGGTTGCTGATTACCCCTTCATGGTGAATTTTGAGAAGATCAGATGAAAAAAATTTCGGAATTTATCCAAGGGTCCCCCCTTTGAAGTTGAAAAATCGATATTTAAAATATAACATATTGAGCATGTTTTTGTGATAATTAAGGGATGTAGATTTCGAATCTAAAATTTTTTCCGTGCTCAGATTTTTTTCTGAGATTTCGAGTACACTCAGGTAGAAAAGTATTCTCGTCAGATCCACTCTTGACGCTGGGCCAATTGAATCGAGGATCATGAATACATTCGATCTCTAGACCATTTTGCTTCAAAATTCGATAAAATCATGATCTCGGATATTTTATCCCATTTTTCATGAAATTTTGGTGTACACTCAAGTAAAAAAGTGCTCTCACAGATCAAACTTTTGGCAATTACTCGCCAATTAGATTTTGTATTGAATATATGATTGCATATTCGGTTTCAGAGTTGTCGATTACCCCTTTATGGTGAATTTTGAGAAGATCCGATGAAAAAAATTTTGGAATTTATCCAAGGGTTAAAAATTGAAAATTCGAAAAATAACATATCCAGCATGTTTTCGTGATAATTAAAGGATGTAGATTCTGAATATAACATTTTTTCAGCGCTCAGACTTTTTTCTGAGATTTCGAGTACAATCAAGTAGAAAAGTATGTACTCTCGGTATCTATGGTCTTGGTGATGCGATCTGCACAAAATTTTGCACGTAGTTTGAATACATTATTCCTCAGCTAGGTGCAAAATTTCATTCCAATCCAATCAGTAGTTTCGGAACTATCAGGAAAGAAATATTTTGAACAGCCATATTTACGGAACCCCTAGTCTAATTTTGCTCATTGATGAACGTGACCGCGATATTTGCGATCCAAACGCACCCTGAAAATTTCAAGTTCCTAGGCCTTTCCGTTCAAAAGTTACAATTTTCTATGGTTTCTATGGTTCTGGTCATGCGATCTGGACAAAATATTTCTTCAATATATCATTCTCATTCAAAATACGAAATTTCATCTCGATCGATTCCGTAGTTTCGAAATTATCGAGAAAACAAAATTTCAAACGACCGTATTTACGGAACCCCTAGTATAATTCTGCTCACTGATAAACGTGAACGCGACATTTCAGATCCACACCTATCCTGGAAATTTCAAGTCCCTAGGCCTTTCCGTTCGAAAGTTATGATTTTCTATGGTTCTGGTCATATGATCTGGAGAAATGTAGCTTGAATATATCATTCTCCATCAGTATACAAAATTTCGCCACGGTCGAATCTGTAGTTTTGAAATTATCAAGAAAACTAAATTTCAAACGACCATATTTACGGAACACCTAGTATAATTTCGCTCACAGATGAACGTGATCACGACATTCGAGATCCACACCTATCCTGAAAATTTCAAGTCCCTAGGCGTTTCCGTTCAAAAGTTACAATTTTCTATGGTTTCTATGGTTCTGGTTATGCGATCTAGACAAAATTTCACATGTAGCTTGAACACCTCATTCTCCCTTTGAGTGCAAAATTTCATCTCGATGAAATCTTTAGTTTTCGAGTTATCAGGGGAACAAAACTTTGAGCGGTCATATTTACAGAACCCCTAGTGGAATTTGGCCCATTAACGAACCCAACCGAGGCATTCAGGAACTGAACCCACACTGAATTATTTCAAGTCTCTAGGTTGTTCCGTTCGAGAGTTATCGTGCTTACAGCCGGACGGCCGGACGGACAGACTCGAATTTTCCGACGGATTCGTCATCAGTGAGTCGAACATAGTCGTTTGAGACCATTTTCGGCTCAAAATTCGAAAAATACAGACATCGTGACGAAATGATATAGCCCTCGTGTAAGTAGTACGAGCACGAGCACTCAAAAAGGAAGGTACCTTCCTTTATCTATGATAGACATGTTTATACAAAGACACAGAATAGAACCAAAGATTAGACAACTTGTTACTCTTTGATACAACCGGGTCTCATAACTCGCACAAGCTCTTTGCTTATGAGGGGTCTCACGGGGAATCGGGATATAAACATAAACATTAAACAATAGCTTTGTTTCAATGCGAAATAATATGAATCTTTCACAATTTCATTTAAATTTCAGATATAAAAAAATGAAGAGTATTGAAGTAACCATAGTTGAGGAACGTCCGTCTGTGGAAGATTTTCTTGTGCGCAACGAAAATTCATGAATTTCTGTGTTCCATGTTCCATCAACTTCTACGCAAGGCAATATTATTTGAATATTCAGAAGATCCTAGATAGTTTTCAAGTGATTCATATGCCGAAATAATTTGGAAACGATTTTCAGTTATGTCCTCCCTAACCGATAATGACGTCGAATTGTTGCAAACATGGCTAGAAGACATGACCAAGAATTTACAACAGTACAAGGAACCTATATTAGATGAGGAAGTTGTGAAAGTTTTGAAGATAGCTTGTGATACTTTCAAGCAAGATGTATATGTTTTTATAACTTCCGTTGAGGTACTAGAGGAATACGTAAGAAGAAAAGATAAAACCTACGATGAAATTCTCATTCTTGCGACAAGTATATTTATAAGCAGTAAATTTACAGGAGAAGAAATTGATTTAAAAGCCAAATATATTGTTAAGTTTCTTCAGAGAATAACGAATGTTACGTACAATTTCAAAGAGGTTGTTGCCGCGGAAGTTGATATATTAAGAACTCTAGATGGCTCTATACCGATGTCTACGATTGTCGATGATATCAATACTATAATTGAATTACATGTGAGACAAATCAGATTGAAAGCAAACATAAGACCTCTTTGCCTGGAAATAGTTCAACTTATGTATATTTGTAAGAAAACGTGGTTTTATGAACTCAAAAATATATACAGTCAAAACGAAGAATCTTTTTTAGTTTTGAAATTCTTAATGGGGTGTAGACTTTACTTACCTGTTGTTATTTTAATAAGTTGTTTGCATTTGACCAATTACAAATACGTTTTGGATATAAAATCTATAATAAATGATATGACTGATCTTACTAAGATACACCATGATCACTTACGTGTTTGTGCTGGGATTATAATTAACCTAGTTAAAAGTAATTCGAACTAAAATTTTATATTCTTTTCAGAAAGTTGTTGAGTTGTTATGTTAAATCCAATAAAAAATGTTATTATTTTGAATAGGTGAAAACCCAAGAAAAGTGGAAAATATATCCTCATATTATAGTTTTTATAAAATGAACAGATCTTCCATTTATGTATACCTCTAGGAGACGAACCTAAATCAGAATTCAGATTTAATTGAATTCCCTTCTCAAAGATAGCTCTGATGTTAGTCATAGGTCAAAAATAATGTTTAAGTTCCTAGGTTTTTGCAAAGTGTTAGGAGATTGGGTTAATATATGTATAGGCTTTGCTTATGAGACGCAGCACTGTTTGATATAGATGATGAAAAAATTTGAATGTACAGGAATGAATCTAAGAGGAAAATGCAAATACTAAAAATCTGATTATAAATTTTTAAAAAGAAAAAACTGTTCTGAAAAATTTCATTTATGCTTTCAAATCCATTTCACAACATAATAATTCTTCTTTCCTACCCTTAGCAAAGACACATTATTTGATAACCTATGTATGTTGTTGTTCAAAACTTCGTTGGGATTTTTGGCCTTCTGTTGATTTATGGAAAAACCTCCAGCTGTAATTATCCTAACTGCATCCTCTGCAAAAAGAGATTTTTTTATAGACATTATTGTTAGATTAGTTGGGAAAAGATAAAAACTTTCAGTCTTCAAGGTCTACACAATTTTCATCAGATTTCCTGTCACTAAATGAAATACTCTCAACACTCACTGAAAAGCGTAGAACCTATTTTTGGTGAATTCAAAAGATGGTACTCCATCTTTGCTATTTTAACTAGTTCGTTGTTTTTTTCATTTATTTTATTAAGTTATCGAACACTTACAGATGTTGAATTTCTACAAAAAATCATCTTATTCCGAAATCTGGATGCATTAAATTCTCAATTTCATGGCAAATCCAATAATAGAACTAAAATGAGGGATTGCGATTTAAAAAACTGAATTAAGTGCTGTAAATTAGTTTGGGACTCCTGTACAGGATGTCCCAGAAGTCGACGTCATGCCGAAAAGGGGTGACAGGCTGAGTCATAATAGTCATCAGAAAAATATTAAAAAAAAAATTATATGCAATTTCTTTTTTTTCGAGAAAATGCAGTTTTGAACTCCTATTGCTACAAATCTTTTTTTTTTTCTATGTTATCCCGAATAGTGCTTCTGTAAACTGCAACCTTTGATTCTAAGCAAACTGGTCCAGCTTGGAAGATAATGTCACTCTTTGCCAAACCAAGTATTCAAAATTGATATTCCGTCCAACTTCAACTGACTGTACCGGAAAAAATTTGTTTGGCGAGCGACTTCAAAAGGGATTCTACATTATTTCTTAGATTGGGCAAAAAAAAGATTTTTTTTGAAGAAACTCAGTTTCGAAACATTTTCTTTCAACTCACTAAAAATAATTCTAGCGTATCCAATACGTGCCATAACTTTAAGAATGAAATGGAGCAAGTTCTGCTAGAAAATGTGAGTAAAACAGATAGTGACGCCACTTTTTGGTATTGGCACACGCAATTCTAAAATGGTATAACATTTACTACATTATTTCTTAGATGGCAAAAAAAAAGGTTTATCTGAGAAATTCAGTTCAAAATTCAGTCAAAAAACGAAATATTAAGGATAACAATTACGAAAAATCATATATATCCACTTCAAAAAAACCGCAAAATAACAAGCAGTGAATTTCTCAAATATGCCTACAATTTTCACTAGCACATTTCAAACAAGTCGGCTTATGACGAATTTTGCATAAATATGCCTTTCTTCTACTTCTGGGTGGGCAAGTATAACATGTTTTCCTTTTTTCTAACTTTTCTTCCATAACTTCAGCTTGATCGAACTCAGGAAGGGATAAAATTCTACGTATTGTAGAGCGAAGGTACTGTTTCAACTTATTACTCGCAGCACGTAATATGTGGCCTTACTAGTTCTTCTGCGAGTATATTCAAAAAAACTGTTTTCTCCATTCTCTGGTTATCCTTGAAAAATCACCATCGGCTCATCTCATTTTCTGAATTAGTTTCATGATCACTTTTCTCAAAATAATCCTCATCAACATTTTCTCTATCAATATCATCCAAAAAACCTCATTCCTTTCTTCATTTGGTAGAAGAAGATCACCAAACCGAACTCTTTTGAATGTGAAAGGTATTTCACTCATTATCCAAAATCATCTTCCGAATGAAGAGAGAACACAATTTGAGTACAGACACAAACACCGTAGTCCGGTCTCACAGACCTCTCCGTAATTTCAGATCTCATTTTCTTGAAAACCGTTACTAGCAGAATTGTCTCCTTGCACACACTGACGGGAGATGGGACCATTTGAAGGTTATGGAGAGATGGTGGGTTAAAATTGAAGTGGAGATTAGTTAAATCGAATAAAATTTTTGCTACGGTCTCACAGACCGCACTATGGCGGTTAAGGGTTAAAACGATATTGCGATCTATCTTGTCTTATAAAATTACGATTTTCTATGTGCCACTAATTTGCCCCATTATTGGACCTATCGAAAATGACATCTTAGCCAATAAAAACGTATGGAGCTTGAATAAAAAAATTAAGTGAACTTGATCTGTTTCGAAATGAAGAAACCAATAAAGAAATCATTATTACCCATTCTTGGAAAACATTGCGCTTTCATCGCTAAATCCAAAACACTCTGTCCTGGTTCTGGCAGTAATTGAACCACTGTGGCTCCCTGGAATATCTCTGCAATTTGCTCCACTTTCAACGTTCCCAACGCAGCAACACTACCTTCATAAAGCGCTCTCGTTGTCGTTCGTGCTAAATTTAAGCCTGAAAACATTTATTTTCACTCCCTGTTCCTTCGTAAAATTTCGAAGAATCTTCATACCTTCTTGTCCGTGGACCAGGAGTGTAACCTGCTTCGCTAAAGTCTTCTGGGGTTTTCGAAGTTCAGGATTTTCGCTATGTTGTCTCATCAGGTCTTTGATCTCGCCGAGCGATAGAAAACTGAACAGACGCAGCATTTTTTCTACTTCCGCGTCCGTTTGTCTCATCCAAAATTGATAGAACGTAAATGGCGAAGTTTTTTCTGGGGATAACCATACGGCATTTCCAGCGGATTTTCCGAATTTGTCACCCATCTCAGAAGTTATGATCGGCAGAGTCAAACCTTCAGAAAAAAAGAATTTGAACTTTCATTCTGTTCTAAAGGATTATCTGAACAAAATACAAAAAAAGTTTCACTCACCATACACTGGTTTCTTGTGTACTTTACTAATTAATTCATGTCCTGACATGATGTTTCCCATTTGATCACTTCCTCCTACCTTTCATAAAAGATAAAAATAATGAGTCTACAATTTCTTGATGAGCGACAAACACTAACCTGAAAACTACAGTTGTAATTTTTGAATAAATGCAACCAATCGTATGCTTGAAACAGTTGGTAACTGAATTCGGTAAAACTCATGCCCACAGGTGATTGAAGTCTTGTTTGTACGCTTGTTCTAGATATCAAGGTGCCCATTCTTAAATGCCTTCCAGCACCACCTATCAAGTCAACTGCAGAAGTTTG
Source organism: Aphidecta obliterata (assembly GCA_963966015.1). Taxonomy (NCBI): domain Eukaryota; kingdom Metazoa; phylum Arthropoda; class Insecta; order Coleoptera; family Coccinellidae; genus Aphidecta; species Aphidecta obliterata. The sequence goes on along the minus strand of OZ014431.1, from coordinate 12,355,735 downwards.
ATTGTACCAATGTTCGTTATTCAAGATTCTGGAATAAAGAGATGATATTCCGATAAAACCATCTACATTTTTGCTAGATTATTCATATTTCGCTCATATTTCATGACCAAATTTTGATATTATAGGCTGCGCGTTTTAATGAAAAGAAGTTAAAATCACACAAAAGATTATTATTTCTATGAACAATGTGACAGTTTTTCCCCTTTGAATAATTCTGGCAATTTATTATTGGCAATAATACTGGACTAAAAATTGTATTCAAAATTCAACTCCAAACAAATTAACTCTCATTGATGAATTAACTCACTTTATTGATGAATCAACTCACTTTATTGGTGTTAATTTCTCATCGTCTTTGTTCCAAATAAGTTTCTCATGATTTTCAAATATTGTTTTTATATTTCTGTGAATACCTTTCACATTATCGTCTACAAATTTGGTTGTTAACGCATCTCTTTCTGTTGTTTTTCCACTTGGATCCCCAATTTTTGCTGTTGCACCACCAACCTAGGTAGATTAAAGACAAAATAGATTTTTTTTCTCTGTCTAGAGAAGTTTGAAAAAAGTCTTTACTCGAAAATTAGTGGCGATTCCATCAAAACCGAACTCATGAATGAAGTATCAATAATTATCAATTACACATGATATACATATCGCACCCGTCGTAAAATAAGGGTACAATTCAAAAATTGATGTTGTTGGGTAACCGTATTTGAAGTTTTGGTTTACCAAAGTTTTTGTTCTATACTTTTGTTTCAATTCAACACGCTGAACATTCGTAATCACTGCAGCAATCCATTTGAACATTATAACTCTATCGCTTAATATTCAATTAATGCAATTTTTCCCGTCGTGATGGAATATTCTGCTTTTTTTCCAAAAAATTTAAAATGTTACCTTTTAAAACGAACAGTTCCTTATGTGGCGGAAAGGCCAACTAGAGTTATTCCGATATTGCACGTAAAGGGTTACTTCCTGAGTTCAATACCTTAAATAACACAAAATGGACCTTCTTTGAATCGTCTCCTTATTCTACGACGGGTGCAATATAATTGCTATAAAGTTTATAATTTTCTATTCGCCAAATTTTGTTTATATCGCAAGGCATACCAAGGCTATCACTTGATGTCCACCCCGCTGCCAATGAATCAAATTCGTAAGTATAAGTAGATTTCCAACATGTAAACTATCTGCTGTAGGGTCGAATCCCCCATAAACACATTGGGGTGAAGCATTGCACAGATCGACAATAGAATTCCTGCAATAATAGCCGAATAATATCGATGGATTTCTATAATCTATCATCTTGATCTTACGCTGCGTTATCCGGAAATAAATCGTGGTACATTCCTCTTTCTTTTAGTTTTAAAATATTTCTGTTTGAACTTTTTTTTCGGCATGGTGAAAATGATATATTCGAACATTTCAGAAAATTTCTTGTTAACATTTTCCTAGGTTATGCTACAGAACTTTATTTGACAGCTCACAGAGTGGAATGGTCATAGATGTTTTTCAGCGGAGCGAATGCTCCAGTATCCACTTGCTATGGATATGACCTCTGTCGCTATAGGAACTACTAAGATCAATGTTTCCGCCAATTAGTTGATGATTTTGTATGATTTTTCCAATTATTTTACTTCTTATTTGGCGATTGAACAAAAGATAGTGAAGAATAAATTCCCTTAGATAGAACCAATAACTGTTTGGCACTTCAAGGTGTTTAATTACCAGTATTACCACATTCTCCGGTATTTTATGAGCGCTAATTCTACTTACACGAGGACTATAGGGAAGAATCACGGAGTGGGCGACATCTACTTTTAATCGTTTGAAATACCCGAGAGGTGAAAATCAAACTAACGTGTGTTTGTTTATGGGAAAAGGGTGAGATATTTGCATGATTTTAAGACGTTTATGTGTCGAAAATGTGATATCGTCGTCTTCAGGAGAAAATTGCGTATCTCCACGTAACAAAATTTTACAGGAGAAACACTTTTAACGTCAAAACACGACCTGTCAATATGACAGATTTAGAATGGGAAATACGGGAGTTACGGGATGAAAGTGAGCGATTCCGAAGGAACACTTTTTTTATATTCCACCTTCTGGGAGAATCTATACAAGTATGCATGGATAAATGATAATTTATTCGAATTATCGTTATTAGATCTAATTGACCTTGATGAATAGAAGGAAGTTCAGAACAATAAATGTCGTCGTTCATCAACTATGAAAATAAATGCAGAGGTTTATACAATAATACAATTCCATTTTCAATCCACATTGTAATCGGCGGCTTTTCATTGAAGTCTGAATATTGAAAATTGCGATTGAACAAACAGTGGTAATAACATATTGTAGGGATCTACCTACTAGTTTGATCTAAATTTGTCGCTTATATACTTCTTTTCCTGCTTCTGGCTCTATAATAACAATGATTATTTAATGGGCTGATTTGAGTGAAATCCCACGTGCAATAAAAGTTCAGAGATTTTTATCACTCTCAATTGGTATTCATTTGAAAACGAAATATATCACAGCCTTCAAAGCTGGTCATTCAAAGTTTTCATTGAAGATAATAATTTATGCGTTACTGCATTCACCACAAATTTTCCCCAGAATATGCTTCGCAGAACCAGCTCGTGTAGGTTTTGTCAGGCAGAAGAGGAAAACTTTCTCCATATTCTATGGCAGTGCATAGCTTTGACGAAAGGTTAGATTTCCATAGAGGGGCCATAGAATATTCTCCAAAATTCCAAAACATGCTCAATTTTCTATAGAGCAACAATCAGAGCGTATAACCGGTATATCATCATATATTATGTTACTACATCTTTATTGCCTTGATTGATGTCCGAATGATCTCTAAAGGAAGACGTCCAACACAATTACGATCCTTTTCGAAGTTATGAATCCAATTTTCAACTCACAACCTCCAAAACACGTACTACCAAGTAGGAGTACCAATCATCCCATCCCAATAAATAAATCATTCAAATCGTCCATATCCAGCAAGATTTGGTCTTGACCCTCACCACATCGAGAGAAGTATGACTTCACATTCTATTCGTGAACACCTCAACAGCCTCACTCAATTCCACTTTGGGAAAGTGCCGTTACAGATGTCTTGGCTCTCTCGATTTTGCGGGGGTTGGAGTGAAGCCTTGGACAATTTTCCCCCGACATCACATCCGCTATCTACCTACAAATTCGAATTTCTCGGCTTATTTATATTAAGGCCGATGATTAATAAGATATTATCGATTTGTGGTCCAGATGTGGGGATATTTCGAGATTTATCGGAATTGGACGCGGCAACCTTCGATTGAAAGTCGGATTTGATATTGCCATGGATAGTGGTTCATTACTAATTCAACACATAAGGCTACTTATCGAGTTTAATTATTCGTTTTGGTTTTTTTCTTTAATTTATGTGCACTATTTTTAATTTTAGACTAGAGAGTAGAAATTAAATCAAATTGAATTAGGATACGGTGATATTGGCTCCGAGAATGCGATAAAAATATTGAATGGTTGTTTCGAAAAAATGTAACACCCTGTAAATATATCCTCCCGAAAATTTGCCCCTCCCCTAACTTTTGGAGAGGAAAATTCTGAAAAAAATTCTCAGAGAATTGAAGCATGTTGTTTTCGATTTCTGCAATTTGAAGTGAAAACAGAAGCCATCTATTTTTGAGCGCTCATACTACTTACACGAGGGCTATATCATTTCGTCAGGATGTCTGTATTTTTCGAATTTTGAGCCGAAAATGGTCTCAAACGACTATGTTCGACTCACTGATGACGAATCCGTCAAAAAATTCGAGTCTGTCCGTCCGGCCGTATACACGATAACTCTCGAACGGAATGTCCTAGAAACTTGAAATTTTCAGGGTAGGTTCGAATCTCGAATGCCGCGGTTAAGTTCCTTATTGGGCAAAATTCGCCCAGGGGTTCCGTAAATATGGCCGCTCGAAATTTTGTTTTCCTGATAACTTTGAAACTACAGATTCTATCGAAGTGAAATTTTGCACTCAGATGGAGAATTACGTGTTCAAGCTACATGCAATTTGGTCCAGCTCGCATGACCAGAACCATAGAAACCATAGAAAATTATAACGTTGTAATGGAAAGGCCTAGGGACTTGAAATTTTCAGGATAGGTTTGGATCTCTAATGTTGTGGTCACTTTCATCAATGAGCAAAATCAGACTAGGGGTTCCGTAAATATGGCCGTTTGAAATTCAGTTTTCTTGATAATTTCAAAACTATGGATTTGATCGTGACGAAATTCTGTATTTAAATTGAGAATGATATACTGGAGCTAATTTTTTTCAGATCGCATGATCAGAACCATAGAAACCACAGAAAATCATAACTCTCGAACGGAAAGGCCTAGGGACTTGAAATTTTCAGGATACGTTCGGATCGCGAATTACGCGGTCATGTTCATCAATGAGCAAAATTAGACTAAGGGTTCCGTAAATTTAGCCGTTCAAACAATTTTTTTCCTGATAATTTCGAAACAACATATTGGATTGGAATAAAATCGCACATAGATGAAGAATAATGTATTCAAACTACATGGGAAATTTTGTCCAGATCGCATAACCAAGATCAAAGATACCGTAGAAAATTCTAGCGAATCATCGAAAAAAAATTGGTCACCTAAAGCACTGACGTGAAGTCTTGATTTTTGCCTTTGTTTGAAATTTCCAATTGTTTTCTAAAACTGAAGAATGCGAATCTACCTACAAGGTGGATGAAGGAGCGCTCAAAAGCTCCTGACTTCACGTCCTTTTTTTATAAACTTCAAGAGATGGAACCACCGAATTACAATATTGAATATATTAGAGAAAATCTTCTTTTTCTGTGCTCCAAAACGGCCTCCAATTGTAGTATGAAAAAAATTTCATATTCATAAACTTCAATAGATTACCGAATTATATTGAATATATCGAAAAAACTCAATTTTTTTTTCGCGGGGACCAACTAGAAGACTGAATTTCCGCAAAGCCCATTTAATCGATTATAGAAACAAAATCATAAAAGCAAGCGGGCAAAAACGCCACGAGGTTTATTATTTCCACATCCCTTTTTTTCCTTTATGGTGAGGTGTTTTCGTGAAGTTGAGTTCTCCCTCCCTGAGGAGGGAACAGATGGGTATTTCGTCACTGACTTACTGATAGGACTCATCAAAAAGGCATACCTATTCAGTAACTCCTGCCTTAGACACCTCCAGATCGGATGTGGTACCGCGCCTAAGAAAGGGATCAGTGGGACACTACAATGTGTATCGTCGCGGACAACGCCATCTTCTGGAAGTGCGGAAAACCACCATATTTTACAAAATATCTGCACTATCACAAAAATGAGTAAAAAGAAGATTCGTGGCTCAAATCTGTACTCAAGCAAGATAAGAGATACCAGAGCGTTATTTAACAGGACTAATGGTGGTGATAGATGTCTCTAATTTTCTAATTTTGAGTCGACAATGGTCTCGAAAGATAAGGTTGGACTCGCACGATAACTCCTTTAGGGTTCAGAAAATGTTCTTGGTACGTTAGAGGTCTGAATGCGCTGGTCAAGTTTGTTGAAATCCACCGAAGGGTTTCGTGGATATAGTCATCCGATATATTTTTCTCAATAATTGGAAGAACACGGATCCAATCGGAATAAAACATTCCTGATTAAATTTTGTCTATACCAATGAGGCATTTGCTTAATGAGTTTTGAGAAAATTCAGCTTTCTAGCTGTTTCATGTGGAAAAAAATTACGAAAAGCACTGCCGTGAAGTCAGGAGCTTTTGAGCGCTCGTACATCCACCTTGTAAGTAGATTCGCATTTTCCAGTTTTAGAAATAAATTGAAGGGATTTTCGACAGCTGTCAAAAAAATTCTCAAACTTAGGCGTAACTCCAGACTTCATGTCAGTGCTTCAGCTGATCAATTTTTTTTCGATAATTCGCTAGAATTTTTTACGGTATCTATGGTCTTGGTGATGCGATTCGGACAAAATTTCGCACGTAGTTTGAATATATTATTCTTCAGCTAGGTGTGAAATTTCATTCCAATCCAACCAGGAGTTTCGAAATTATCAAGAACAAAATATTTTGAACGGGCATATTTACGGAACCCCTAGTCTAAATTTGCTCATTGATGAACGTGGCCGCGAAATTCGCGATACAAACCTAACCTGAAAATTTCAAGTTTCTAGGCCTTTTCCTTCGGAAGTAATAATTTTCTTTGGTTTCTATGGTTCTGGTTATGCGATCTTGACAAAATGTTGCTTTAATATATCATTCTCGATTAAAATACAAAATTTTATCTAGATCGAATCCGTAGTTTCGAAGTTATCGAGAAAACAAAATTTCAAACGACCGTATTCACGGAACCCCTAGTCTAATTTTGCTCATTGATGAACATGCCCGATCCGAACCTACCCTGGAAATTTCAAGTCCCTATGCCTTTCCGTTCGAAAGTTATGATTTTCTATGGTTTCTATGGTTCTGGTCATGCGATCTGGAGAAATGTAGCTCGAATATATCATTCTCCATTAGTATACACGATCGTCACGATCGAATCTGTTGTTTTGAAATTATCAAGAAAACTAAATTTCAAACGACCATTTTTACGGAACCCTTATTATAATTTTGCTCATAGATAAACGTGATCACGACATTCGAGATCCACACCTATCCTGAAAATTTCAAGTCCCTAGGCGTTTCCGTTCAAAAGTTACAATTTTCTATGGTTCCTATGGTTCTGGTCATGCGATCTGGACTAAATTTCGCATGTAGCTTGAACACCTCATTCTCCATTCGAGTGCAAAATTTCATCTCGATAAAATTTGTAGTTTCCAAGTAATCAGGAGAACAAAACTTTGAACGGCCATATTTACGGAACCCCTGGTGGAATTTGGCCCATTAACAAACTTAACCGAGGCATTTGGGATCTGAACCTACATGAACATACATACTCTAGGTTGTTCCGTTCGAGAGTTATCGTGCTTACGGACGGCTGGACGGACAGACTCGAATTTTCCGACGGATTCGTCATCAGTGAGTCGAACATAGTCGATTGGGACCATTTTCGGCTCAAAATTCGAAAAATACAGACATCGTGACGAAATGATATAGCCCTCGTGTAAGTAGTACGAGCGCTCAAAAAATCGAGTTTTTCTGATATATTCGATATAATTCGGTGATTTCACCTTTTAAAGTTCATGAAAAAAACTGACAATATTTTTCATTTCGACAATGGAGGCCATTTTGGAACACGGAAAAAAAACTGAGTTTTTCTAATGTACTGTATTGGTACTTTTATGCGTTAAAACTTTTACTGGCATTACAATTCTCTGTTAAACACAACAAAGAACTGTAGCTTGAACGAGTTCTAACTAATGTGAAAATATATCTCTAAATATTTTTTTGCCAAGATCGAGATTGAAGGACTCTACGTGTATGCAACCCAAATTACGCTTGATTCACTAGAAGAGATTGATGGGAAGGAATGAAATTCAAAACACATATTTTTGAACACTCAAAATAGAAAAATCACAAGTTTATTCCAGAGTGCTAAAAGAAAGGGGAAAAATCCTGATGGGGCTAGGCAAAAACCCCGTCCTCATCTCGTACTTAAACATTTGATCAACAGCAACAGGTGAACTACTGAGAATTATCTCATATGCTGTTTTAACATGGTTGAGTAGGTCAGGCACTAACTCCTCAACCTTAATGGGTAACGATGTGAAAATCCAGTGAATGAAACTATCGAGAGGGGGGCTTGTCCCGAGTACAATCCCCAAATACCCTCGTTGGCGGTATATTCCAGCAAACAATTCCTTTTCCCACGTTAGAGGAGAGCCTATGCGCACTGTCCCCATTGAACGAGTAATTAGCGTGTTTCAACGATAGCTATCTCCCTAGATAGTAATCCCGTCAAGGATTTTGTATAACTCAATATTATGACTTAAGAGTAAGAAACAATTTAAAGTTGAGGCTCTATTCAATGATGTGGTTAAGCAATGATAATTGAAAAATTATAAGAAGCACCGCCGTGAAGTCAGGAGCTTTTGAGCGCTTGTTCATCCACCTTGTAGGTAGATTCGCATTTCCCAGTTTCAGAAACCAAGTGAAGAAATTTTTGACAGCTGTCAAAAAAATTTTTAACCGATTATTTTTTCGAAAATTGGCTAGAATTTTCTACGTTATCTATGGTCTTGGTGATGCGATCTGGTCAAAATTTTGCACGTAGTTTAGATACATTATTCGTCATCTATGTCCAAAATTTCATTCCAATCCAATCGGCCATATTTACGGAACCCCTAGTCTAATTCTGCTCATTGATAAACGTGACCGCGACATTCGAGATCCTGAAAAGTCCCTAGGCCTTTTTGTTCGAGAGTTATAAGTTTCTTTGGTTTTTAGGTTCTGGTCATGCGATCTGGACAAAATTCTGCATGTAGCTTGAACAATGAAATTATGAAGAAAACAAAATTTCAAACGACCATATTTACGCAACCCCTGGACGAATTTCGCCCAATAAAGAACTTAACATTCGAGATTCAAACCTACGCTGAAAGTTTCAAGTTTCTAGGTCGATCCGTTAGAGAGTTTTCGTGTATACAGCTGGCCGGACGTACGGACAAACCCGAATTTTTCGACGGATTCGTCATCAGTGAGTCGAACCTTGTCGATTGAGACCGTTTTTGGCTCAAAATACGAAAAATACAGACATCGTGACGAAAGGATATAGCTCTCGTGTGAGTAGAAAGAGCGCTCAAAAATGATGAACATAATGACACAAATGGGGTTTCTGATATGATCAATATATTTTATCTCATTCAAATTATTATATTGGAACTAGCTGTCCCACTAAAATTAACTTCTGTTGTCTTGAAAAATATTGCCCAACATTTCCAGAAGCTAAGTAGTAAGTTTTCATCGCCCATAGCGACTTAAACCGCCTCTCAAAACACCTCCAACGCCATAAAATATATTTTTACAGCACAAATCCGAATCAGATGAAGTCATTTGTATTCCGAGAATAATAAGAAATCTGGAATGAAAGCCAATACAATGTAGCAGGCGCAGCATTTCGCGTTATGGTCAACTATGGACATGTTTGCCCCCTAACCGTGACATAACGTGAAAAATAAGCGCATCGGGCCACGGCCGCCTCAGACCGGTCCAGACGTATGACTTAACAATCACTTGTTTCAAAGATAGGTACTTTATATGGGCATATGTCAATGTCGAATGAAGTTCTAATTGCAGTATTGGCGATCTGCAATTCATATCGTTCGCAATTGCGTTTCAGATAGTGCATGGAATTTGGATCAAGAATGAGATGAAAAAAAAATGGAAATTGCAAGATCAAAAAAACTTCTGGTTTCTCCGAATTCTCGAGGCGATCTTTCAAAATATGATCGCTGCAAGGTTTCTTCGCCAAAAACGGACAAACGAGAATGGAGAAATGAATCGATCCTGACCTCATATGAGTAAGTAGCTAGTGTAGAGGTCAGGTATGAGTCAGATTTACAGGGAAGAAGGATTGTTACAAACATACTGGAATTCAAAAAAAATAAGAAACACTAACGCGAAGTATGGAGCTTCTCCGCTCTTTTGCCTGTCTACCAAAACGCAAACTTATAAAGTTTTTTTTTATAGACCTACCACTTCTTTGAAACTCTAAACTATTTTCACAGCTATTAAATATTCAAAATCACAAATTTTATTTTAATTCATTTATAACTATTTTTCCAAAAATTGGACAGTAAATACTCCTGTTTGATCTACTGGATCAATTAATTTCTCTAAAAGTATCACTTTGATTAATCTATCAAAGAGAACGCCCGCGATGGTTATTAATAAATTCCGAATCCTCGGCATGGGCGTCGAATTTGGTCCTCCGCATTCGAACTGTTTTCGAAGAGAATAAACTGGGCTTAGGTGGCAATTAAGAAATCTGTAATGGCACGTAGGTGATTTTGTGTCTGCTGTGTAATCTTGAATATTTTTGTCATTCACCTGTGGGTGTTGATGTATATGAGACAGACACCGTGATGCCCCAGTATGAGAGCCTTTCACCATACAAAGAAGAATTTCAACATCAGCTGGGGAAGAAATCAGTTGCTTTTGAAATGAATAAATCTTTTTGTTGAGTGCCATGTAGGGCATCATCTCTTATTTTAGGAGCTTGCTGTACATAATTTAGCAGAATCAGTATAGGCTCGCCACCAAACATTCAGTGCTTCAATAATTTGGGAAGTCCTTTCGAGTTCACGAGAAGAAAAGATGTCAGACCACGCACAGTTCTATTAGTTTGATTTTTTTCAGAATTTTAAACCTCATACTTGAAAAGTTAGAGGGCGACTTAACATAGAAAGTCATCTCCTATTTTTGAAATCCAATCGAACGATACCCACTCGATCATGTGTACTGTTTTTTTTTCATCCCTTAGTTACACTAATGCAAGTGCCTTCCCTAATTTTTTTTCGTAAGTTTTCCATTATAGTGTTTCATAGAAAGCTCCTGTATAACTTGCAGTAAAACAGTTTTGAATTTTTTTCCCAAAAACTAATAGGGATACAAAAAAATCCAATCGGATAACCTTGTGGAACGCCACTCGAAATAAATATTCGATTCTTATGATGTTTAAAGAAGCCCCTTATTGCCGCAAAATGGCATGCCAATTTTCATCAACAAACTATAAATTTTTCTTAATATTTCGAAAACGAAGCAATGACTATAGAAATAAAGAAACCGTTGACGAGATTGTTGAGCTTCGATCTGATTTTTGTCGAAACGAATTTTTTCCTGTAACATCAAGGAAAACAGTTTTAAATTTTTTTCCCCAAAACTAATAAGGATACAAAAAAAAATCCAATTGGATTACCTTGTGGAACGCCACTCGAAATAATTATTTAATTCTAATGATATTTAAAGAAGCCCCTTATTGCCGCAAAATGGCATGCCAATTTTCATCGAAAAACTATATATTTTTTTTTAATATTTCGAAAACGAAACAATGACTATAGAAATGAAGAAACCGTTGACGAGATTGTTGACCTTTGATCTGATTTTTATCGGAACGCATTTTTTCCTGTAACATCCAGGAAAACAGTTTTAAATTTTTTTCCCCAAAACTAATAGGGATACAAAAAAAATCCAATTGAATTACCTTGTGGAACGCTACTCGAAATAATTATTTGATTCTTATGATATTTAAAGAAACCCCTTATTGCCGTAAAATGGCATGCCAATTTTCATCAAAAACTATATATTTCTTTTTAATATTTCGAAAACGAAACAATGAATTTAGAAATGAAGAAACCGTTGACGAGATTGTTGAGCTTCGATCTGATTTTTGTCGAAACGAATTTTTTTCTGTAACATCCAGGAAAACAGTTTTAAATTTTTTTTCCCAAAACTAATAGGGATACAAAAAAAATCCAATCGGATTACCTTGTGGAACGCCACTCGAAATAATTATTTGATTCTAATGATATTTAAAGAAGCCCCTTATTGCCGCAAAATGGCATGCCAATTTTCATCGAAAAACTATAAATTTTTCTTAATATTTCGAAAACGAAGCAATGACTATAGAAATAAACAAACCGTTGACGAGATTGTTGAGCTTCGATCTGATTTTTGTCGAAACGAATTTTTTCCTGTAACATCCAGGAAAACAGTTTTAAATTTTTTTCCCCAAAACTAATAGGGATACAAAAAAAAATCCAATTGAATTACCTTGTGGAACGCTACTCGAAATAATTATTTGATTCTTATGATATTTAAAGAAACCCCTTATTGCCGCAAAATGGCATGCCAATTTTCATCAAAAACTATATATTTCTTTTCAATATTTCGAAAACGAAGCAATGACTATAGAAATAAAGAAACCGTTGAAGAGATTGTTGACCTTTGATCTGATTTTTGTCGAAACGACTTTTTTCCTGTAACATCCAGGAAAACAGTTTCAAATTTTTTTCCCAAAAACTAATAGGGATACAAAAAAAAATCCAATTGGATTACCTTGTGGAACGCCACTCGAAATAATTATTTGAATCTTATGATATTTAAAGAAGCCCGTCATTATGGCATGCCAATTTTCATCAAAAAGCTATGTATTTTTTTTCAATATTTCGAAAACGAAGCAATGACCATAGAAATAAAGAAACCGTTGACGAGATTGTTGACCTTTGAATTTTTTCCTGTAACATCCAGCAAAATAGTTTCAAATTTTTTTCCCGAAAACTAATAGGGATAGAAAATAAAAATCCAATTGGATTACTTTGTGGAACGCCACTTAAAATAATTATGATATTTGAAGAACTTATTGTCGCAAAATAGCATGCCAATTTTCATCAAAAAACTAAATTTTTTTTTAAATATTTCGAAAACGAAGCAATTACTATGGAAATAAGAAACTATTGACAGTTTATCTAAAGGAACATATCGGTTTTCAAGTACTTACTTAATCCAAAAAGAGGAATAAGCTGACAAAAAACGCAGTGGCGTACAATGATTTGTCTTAACGTCAATTAGATTACCTTCTGGAACGCCACTGGAAATCATTAATCATTATATTTAAAGAAGCCCTTTATCCACTCCAATAAGCATGCAAATTTCTGTCAAAATCATCCAAAATCCTTTTTTTAGAAATATTAACACCCTGTATCTCGAAAACGAAGTTAGAACACATTATTATGGGTGTAAAATATTATATTTTTTTCCAAAAAACAAATCCTGAACGTTTGACGTTCAACCTGGTCACCTTGTATAGATCAAGTGATGGCTGTTTTTTTTCTGAAACTTTCATCTGTATTTTTGCGAGGTTTATTCAGTTCTTTATTTTATCGCTAGTGATCATTTGTTTTGAGGGTGTGGAAATTTCGGCCACGTGATAGCCGTATGAGGGTCAGACGGAAGACTTACGCAACGTCGCAATATCATGACGTGGCCATCACGATATCCCGATCTTCCGCCTATAGAGCATATTTGGGACATGGGGAGAAGGTTGAGAACTATGATTACAATTTTTTCTATTCCTTAGATACTTCAATCAATTGATACCAAATAGATTGAAATAGATCAAGTGGAAACGAAAGAAGAAAAATTATTTTCTATAATAAAGACTCAATTTCTGAGTTGAATTCAATACCTGCAACTTATAAATAGATTCCAGGGGGCTATTTATTACTCAGATTGTTTACTAGTTCAATTGCATAAGTTATTTGTTGCATATTCATCGATTATGAGTTCTCAAAAATAAAATCCATTATGGGGGAGTTATTTTTTTCACCTACATAATACTGGTAAATTAGGTAACAAGAATGGCATTGGTCAACACAAGAATTTTCGTATTTCTTTGTATTTCGATTTGTTATTCTCAGAGCCAATAATTATAAGCAACAAGTTTCCTAATATGGGGGCCAGACTGCAAAATACTTTTTATGATACTTTTTTCCTTCCTGATGATTAATCCTGGCATCATTTTCATAGCTTACCATATTGCACAAGGCTGTTTGATGGCGAATAATTTTAAGACGAAAAGTCTAGACTTAAGAGGTTGATTTTTTTGTTTGTTTTTCGTTTGGTGTCGAATAAAATGATACATATATTTGATCATATCATAGCCATATATGAATTCTGGGATGGTTTTTCAACAAAATTGGTCCATCCAACTTCCGATGTTCGAAGACCGCTACAGGACCCTGAAGAAAGACAATCTCTCATAGATAAATCAGAAAGCTTTAGTCCTAAATAAATTTAAAAAAAATTATCGTGACTGATACTTAAATTGTTAGGAATTGATATCAGAATAAAAAGTCTTCGGATATATAATACTCCAACTACATGGCATTATAACTTGATGGCGAACCTTCGTTAGTCACCGTGTACAATGATACCCTGATTTATACCTCACATTCACAAATAATGTTGGCAAATACCGAAGGCACCTATTCCATCTATTCTAAAAGAAGTAGCATTCTTATGTTCAAGTTGTGACGTCACCTAGTTTCATCCCACATCTGTAAGCTCTATCGGGACAAATGTCCTTTTCAAGAACCATCCCACTGGAATAGTTGCCAACGCCAATGTGTTATTGGCGTTTTTGTTTCGATTCATGGATCATCAGCGGCGTAGAGAACCAGCTACGAATCGAATCAAGACTGAAAACTATACTGCAATAAAAAGTAAGACGAATATAGTGTTTGGTAGAATTTTTTAAGTCGTATCAGTTGATTGAATTCAAAAACAAATTGAAAAGCAAGATTATTTTAATCATTAATTGGCTAACAAAACATCAACTGTCAGCTGTCAAATCGGCTGTCAGTGGAAAAAGTGTTGCCAACTTGAAAATCTACAGACAGAAACACCCTTTATAAGCCTTTTTGGGGTCAATTACCCAGGACTCTTGCACATGGTATCTAGGGGGAACCTGATATCAGAGAAGACTTTTGTGTCCCTTCTCTGGTAGTTCTTTCCCAGAGGAGGTGATACCCTAAATTCTAGGTTTCAACGACACGCCACTGATTTCATTCAGCAATATTTGTGCTACGATTTTATTGTTGCCTTCATTGAAGAGAGTGGTTGAAATAAACACCGATAATTGTTGGTTTCGAGCTCGTAGAATTTATAATAAGCTACGAATTGGTATCTGCCACTCAAATTTTCGTGCGAAGGTGTTAGAAATTTTCATGGTTCACCGATTATCTGGGCACGAATTACTTCCTCGGGGTACGTTCCATTTTGATCGGCTTCCCCTACATTCGAAGAAAATTTGTCGTTGAAAATACATAATAGTTTAGAGCCAAATTGAATTAGTTATTTTTTTAGAAAATAAGAAGGAATTGTCTTCGATTTCGGTTTACTGAACCTGATTTTACGAAAAAAATTTTTTTTAACAAAAAAAAAAAAGAGATTTTCTGATATATTCAATGAAATTCGGTGATTCCATCTTCTGAAGTTTATGAAAACAAAATGACAGTATTTGTCATACTGACAGTGAACACTGAAGTCTGTTTTGGTGCACAGAAAAAAATTGAGTTTTCTGATATATTCAATATAATTCAGTGATTCCATCTTTTGAAGTTTATGGGGATTAAATTTCAGTATTTGTCATACTGACAATGAACAATTGAGTCTATTTCGTAAACAGAAAGAAATTGAGTTTTCTGATATATTCAATATAATTCGGTGATTCCATCTTCTGAAGTTTATGAATATAAAATCACTGTATTCGTCATACTGACAATGATTACTGAAGTCTGTTTTGTTATCCAAGAAAAAATTGAGTTTTTTTATAGGTATATTCAATATTATTCGGTGATTCCATCCTTTGAAGTATTTGTCAATTAACACTGAAGTCGGTTTTGGTAAACAGAAAAAAGTTGAGTTTTCTGATATACATATTCAATATAATTCGGTGATTCAATCTTTTGAAGTTTATAAAAATAAAATAACAGTATATGTACAATGAAGTATGTTTTGGTAAACGGAAAAAAAATGAGTTTTCTGATATATTCAATATAATTCGGTGGTACAATTTTTTGAAGTTTATAAAAATAAAATGTCACCATTTGTCATGCTGACAATGACCACTGAAGTTTGTTTTGGTTAACAAAAGAAAATGAGTTATCTGGATGTATTTAATATAACTCTGTGATTCCATCTTTCGAAATTTATGAAAATAGAATAACTGTAATTGTCAAAGTGACAAGGTCGCTTTGGTGCATACAAGAAAACGCAAGAAAACTCCTGAATTTTTTTTCAATTTAATTTTTAATTGTTGGTACCAATTGAAAATCTTGCACCTTTCGGGGAATTTGAAGGGTACACATGCACCTACAAGGTGCATGTACGAGCGCTTTTCGTAATTTTTTTTTGTAACGCCCAATAGCTCTTCTATACAGTATTTCAGGATTATTCATTCATTCTGGGACACCCTGTTTATATATATCCATTATTTTTTTTTTTCTCACACTTTCGTAGGAATACCTCATTGCCCGAGCTAATATATAATATATATATTGGGCTTGGCCGACCCAGATTTGAAGGGCACGAGCCGTCACTGATAATAAAGTGTCCATTTCTACAACAAGAGAATTACAAAGAACCACACAAAGTACAAAAAACTCCGCTTAAACCAAATTTACGAGTTCATACAAAAGTAAACAATCGAGTAGAGATTGAATAATCAGAACAACAATGAAGAACGAAAAATGAAAAAAAACCGAAAACCCACAATGCAGTAACTACAAATTAAGACACGAGCAAATACTTTTGAGGAGATGAACACTGTTCAAAAAAATTTATTTAAGTTCTATATATTTTATCTAACAAATAATACAGGGTGTTCCTTGAAGACATGCTAATATTTTAAGAGAAAACTCCCTATGAACGTCTGTACTGAAAGTCTTAACTTTTGAGATACAGGGAGGTAAAATTTCGATGAAAAATAATTTTTCTCATAATAACTGAGATTATATTGTGGACATCTCCATGAAATTTGGTACATGTCTTTTATGCATCAAGGTGCATTTTGTGATGTTCAGAAATTTTCATTTGCTTCACCAGTGGCGTGCGTACGGTTGTTGCATTCAATTATTTTTGGAAAAAAATACTACGCCACTGCTTTCTCTAATAATAAAAATTATTTTGAGCTCCTCAATCATTTTTGAGCAAATTAATTTTTGAGCACTCGTATTACTTACACGAGGGCTATATCATTTCGTCACGATGTCTGTATTTTTCGAATTTTGAGCCGAAAATGGTCTCAATCGACTATGTTCGACTCACTGATGACGAATCCGTCGGAAAATTTGAGTCTGTCCGTCCGGCCGGCCGTAAGCACGATAACTCTCGAACGGAACAACCTAGAGACTTGAAATTTTCAGTGTGGGTTCAGTTCCCGAATGCCTCGGTTGCGTTCGTTAATGGGCCAAATTCCACCAGGGGTTCCGTAAATATGGCCGTTCAAGGTTTTGTTCCCCTGATTACTTGAAAACTACAGATTTAATTGAGATGAAATTTTGCATTCAAATGGAGAATGAGGTGTTCAAGCTACATGAGAAATTTTGTCCAGATCGCATGACCAGAACCATAGAAACCATAGAAAATTGTAACTAGGGGACTTGAAATTTTCAGGATAGGTGTGGATCTCGAATGTCGTGATCACGTTCATCTATGAGCAAAATTATACTTGGGGTTCCGTAAATATGGTCGTTTGAAATTTAGTTTTCTTGATAATTTCAAAACTACAGATTCGATCGTGACGAAATTTTGTATACTAATAGAGAATGATATATTCAAGCTACATTTCTCCAGATCACATGACCAGAACCATAGAAACCATAGAAAATCATAACTTTCGAACAAAAAGGCCTAGGGACTTGAAATTTTCAGGATAGGTGTGGATCTGAAATGTCGCGTTCACGTTTATCAATGAGCAGAATTATACTAGGGGTTCCGTAAATACGGTCGTTCGAAATTTTGGTTTCTCGATAATTTCGAAACTACGGATTCGATCGAGATGAAATTTTGTATTTTAGTCGAGAATGATATATTAAAACAATATTTTGTCCAGATCGCATGACCAGAACCATAGAAACTATAGAAAATTGTAACTTTTGAACGGAAAGGCCTAGGAACTTGAAATTGGTGGGTTTGGATCGCGAATATCGCGGCCACGTTCATCAATTAGCAAAAACAGACTAGGGGTTCCGTAAATATGGCTGTTCAAAATATTTTTTTGATGATCATTTCGAAACTACTGATTGGATTGGGATGAAATTTTGCAACTAGCTTAAGAATAATGTATTCAAACTACGTGCTAAATTTTGTCCAGATCGCACTACCAAGACCATAGATACCGTAGGAAATTCTAGCGAATTATCGAAAAAAAATTGGTCACCTAAAGCACTAACATGAAGTCTGGAGTTTCGCCTAAGTTTCAGAATTTTTGTGACAGCTGTCGAAAATTCTTTCAATTGATTTCTAAAACTTGAAAATGCGAATCTACCTACAAGGTGCATGTACGAGCGCTCAAAAGCTCCTGCCTTCACGGCTGTGCTTTTCGTAATTTTTTTGAGTTATTTTACTACAAAGGTGCAAGTAGGTATTTCGGTATGTTATAGAGATTGTTCATCCCCTTGCTCATGGGTTAATATGGGGATGAATCAAATATGAGGAGAATGTTATTTTTATGCTCTAATATCTTAATGTATTTTATTTCATGAACATTAGTTATACAAAAAGTTTGAGAGTACTCCTAGATATGTTCTTGCTATTCCTGCATTTTGTTAAGTGAAATTAACAACTGTGAACAATTATCAAAGCATCGTAATTTTCTTTGCAAAAACAGAAATAACACGCTTCCAAACATCAGAGCATTGAATCCATAGCCGAAGGAATTAAAAAAAAATCAGGTGGATCCATGGTCAGACCCAATCTACCAAAAACCAATAAGTTGGCCAGGTTAACCAAGAACAACTTAACCTTTTTCGATATACAACAATAATTGCAGAACTGCAAGTGTAGACTAATAAAATTGATGACACCAACTCATCGTGAGCGGGGAGTCAGGGGGGTAGCTGGGGGGCTCCTTCGCGAGGCTGGAACCCAACTCATGGCCGCCCAGGATCCCAACATCTAGTCGACCACTGTCGTTCGCGATCGCAGCAGCATTTTTCGACACCTGAAAACGCGCAAAACCTTACGTTTCGCAGAACTCAAATCTTCTTGTTTTCCAACGATATCCCAGTGACTTTATGAATGATTATTGCTTTGAGTAGTTCGAATAAAAGTGCTTCAATAAACAGCTTTGAATCGAGTGGAAATTAACGCTAGGCAACGTGAGTATTTTTTATGAAATTGATACATTTAGCACGAATTTGCTGTGTGGTGGAACATTCGCGATTTCTGAAAATATTGAAATTATAGTGAATGATTTGGGTTTTCGATGTCGAAGAAAAATTGAGATTTCAAAATATTCAAAAGTGAAATCAGAAATTGGTCAAATGATGGTCGAACGTTTTATGAATTATGAATGAGAAGAAGTATTTCTGTTCGCACATTTTGGTTTGCTTTTTTATGTTTTTCTTGTACCTGACTTACTGCTTCGTGAGTAAAACAATTTTTGTGATAAACCGGGTGAAACCATGATTTTATGTATTCTTTGAGGTTAAATACATGTCGTTGAAGTCTTCGAGAAAAATGTGTGAGTAATTATGTCAGTTTATTTTTATGAATTCCACCGGATGGAATCAAAGAATATAAAAATTTCATCAACGCAAGATCAGATAAACTCAATATTTTTTTTCTCGTGGAACAGCTATTGAGCAGAAATTTTATTTTACAACCAACTTTGAAGTTCAAATTCAGTCGAATCGGTATTTGTCTAATTATGGAGGATGAATAAATTCCATTTACAAAATTAACCGGCGCATTCTGACCTCAAACATACACCGAAAATTTCAAAGCTCTAGGCTTCCCTTCGGAAAGTTATCGCGCTTACGGCTGGACGGACAGAATTGAATTTGACCACCAATTATTCAGGATATAACCTGAAACCAACAAAATTACAAAAATTTGGGCAAAATAATATTCATAGAAACAAACGCGCAGAAATTATGAGAACTTTAGGTCTAGTATTATGAAGTATCGAATTTAATGAGAACATTATGATTGTTCACGATTCAGCTGTTAATATCTGTAATTGATTCTTTAGGTGAAAAGGTCAACTCCAAAGCGCAATTCAGGGTTGGAATTCCCTTACATACAATTTTTTTCTTTGTAATTGTATCTCCTTGATTCATCATCATTTCAAGCTTTTGTTAAATTACACATTCCATATTCGAAATTATATTTCCCCAAAATCAAATTCGGTACAATCAGATTGAGTCTTCTCACGTATTCTGTTCCACTCACCGCAAACAATTCACTCGTTTAAGCGTTGTTAATTTAACAATGCAATCATTTCTATTTTCAAGCAGAAATCACAACTAATTCACAACTACTTTATCAGGAAATAAATCATAAATGTCGTATTGCTATTATGACTGGTCTAGCACCTATTATTGTGTTTTTTTCATCTGTTTCGATTTAATTGAGACATCTCAGAATAATTGACCACTAAGTGGCGCTGAAGCTTCTTCAGATATATTCAGAGGTTAAGGTGATGATACTATTCATTTTAAGATTCTTATTTCAAAGGAATTAAAACCGCTCAAACCCGAGCATTCAACAAACCGAAAGTGTCAGATGTCAGTGTTCATTATCAGTATGATAAGTAATGTCATTTTATTTTTATGAACTTCAAGAGATGGAATCACCGAATTACTTCGAATATACCAGAAAAGCTCTTTTTTTGTACCAGAAAGGTCATCAGTGTTCATTGTCGGTATGACAAATACTGTCATTTTATTTTCATAAACTTCAAAAGTTGGAATAACCGAATTAAATGGACTATTTCAGAAAACTTTTTTTTTCTGTGTATCAGAACAGACATCAGTGTTCACTGTCAGTATGAAAAATATGAACTGTCATCTTATTTTTATAAACTTAAGAAAATGGAATCACCTATGTACATAAATGATTATATAGGAATAACTCTTTTTTTTTCTGTGTACCCAAACGGCCTTCAGTGTTCACAGTCAGTTTGACAAATACTGTCATTTTGATTTAATAAACTTCAAAAGATGGCATCACCGAATTATATTGAATACATCAGAAAACTCAATTTTTTTCTGTGTACCAAAACAGACTTCAGTGTTCACTGCCTGTTTGACAAATACTGTCATTTTATTTTTATGAACTGAACGAATTATATTGAATATGTATAGTATCGGAAAATTTTTTTTTTTCTATTTACCAAAACGGCATTTAGTGTTCATTGTCAGTATGACAAATACTGTCATTTTATATTTATAGACTTCAAATATGGAATCACCGAATTATATTGAATATATTAGAAAAACTTTTTCTTTCAGTTTATCAAAATAGCTTTCAGCTTTCAATTCATTTTTATAAAATGATATTGAATAATTGAAGATATCAGAAAAACTCAATTTTCTTTCCACATGGAACAAGTGGAAAGCTGAATCTCCACATAACTCATTTTATAGATCACTCATGTAGATACAAAATTTAAGTAGAATATGGTTCTGAGATTCCGAAGTTTTCAAAAGAATTTTTTTTTTATATTTTATATTTCACAAGGAACTTTGTCGTTATCCATCAACTGACTGCAAAGTTTCAATTCAATAGGATCGATATTAACGAACTTGACTGGCGCATTCAGACCTTGAACGCCTCCGAACATTTCGAAACTCTAGGCTTTGAGAGTTCCTGGAGTATTCACGGCCGGCCGGATGGACAGAATTGAAATTGAAATTTGGGAATAACAGACATTTGTGCGAAATAATGAAGCTCTTGTTCATAGAAACAAGCGCGCAAAAAGTACACAATACTGTACAGGCATTTTGAGAGTTCGTTCCACTTATACGAGGCTATATCATTTCGTCACGATGTCTGTAATTTTCGAATTTGAAGCCGAAAATGGTCTTGATCGGCAAGGTTCGACTCACTGATGACGAATCCTTCGAAAAATTCGAATTCGAAATTTTGTTCTTCTGATTACTACGAAACTACAGATTCGATCGAGATGAAGAATGACGTATTCAAGCTACATACAAAAATTTTGTCCAGATCACATTACCAGAACCATAGAAACCATAGAAAATTTTAACTTTTGAACGGAAAAGGCCTAGGGACTTGAAATTTTCAGGATAGGTGTGGATCTCGAATGTCGCGGTCACATTTATCAATGAGCAAAATTAGACTAGGGGTTCCGTAAATATGGCTGTTCAAAATATTTTTTCCTGATTATTCCGAAACTTCTGATTTGATCGGAATGAAATTTCGCACATAGATGAAGAATAATGTATTCAAACTACGTGCGAAATTTTGTCCAGATCGCATTACCAAGACCATAGAAAGCGTAAAAGATTCTAGCGAATTATCGAAAACAAATCCTTATATTCCTGTAACAGCTAATTCGGCATAATTGACAAAGAGCTGCTTTCATTTTTTGACAGCTGTCAAGGAATTTTTCAATAGAAGGTGAACTTTCCACATTGAACTCAATGATGAGAAAACCAAATTTTTCCCGATAAATAAAGGAGTTCCACAAGGCCGTATGCTTGGAGCCTTACAATACATTCTTTGCACGTCACTTTGATGGAAATTCGTTCACCAGGGTATTTATGGATGATGCCGCCTCAGATTCTGACACAGTTAACTCAAGTTCAAGTTGCTTGGAAGGAGGTGCCACAAACAAACACCGACCATCTCATTTTGCCGATGCCTCGACGTGTTAGCAGTGTACTCCGGGTCGCCAAAAATTGGGTTTTTCTTCACGTCAGATTTCTTGGAATATTTCCGTTTCATTCTTGATATAAGATTACCACATTGCCAAAAAATTAAGTTTATATTATTTAGGTATAGATACTGAAATCTACTTCATGTCTGAAAAAATTCGAATAGCGTCTTGATCTCACTAGGTGAAATGTGAGCTCAGAAATAAAGATTAATTTTATTGTTCTTGAGATTATACAGCGACGATAATACGTTGAAAAAAGAGAAGTTATCGATTCCTGAAGTACACCAGTATGCAAATATTCGAAGCTGCAGGCTATCGATCATGCTCATTTGTTTATTTACAAATATTTATGGGATGACCTCATTTCTTATTTATGTTTGTATTTTGGAATTGATATATTCTCTATCGCTTTTTTGGATGGTTATATTATATTTTTCGAAAGTTTGTATCAGTTTTGAGAAGTTGTTATTATCCACGAAAATAACATAGATATCACGATCGAGGAGTGAATTTCCTACTCCCTATAGCAACAAGCACTCTATCCTAAGAGGATACCACACAAGTGGGAGACGTAAAGAAAAAGAAACATTATTATCATCGAGTTTATTCTGTAGAATCCAGCAATTTGACAACGGTCTTCACGTGATACCTACTCGTCTGTCTGTAGAAATACCTATAAACTCTCTTGGTTAAAGTCAATATACCACACAATGTTTGTTCACCCTTGGTCAATATAAATTTTTCCTCTGGGACAAAACTCTTATTATGCACATTCAGGAGATATGCGAATTTAACACTCTGATGGAAGTTCCTTATGATGTGTTCTACAGCCGTCCCCTTCTCTTGAGTTAGAGCAGGAACTATGGGTTTAACATCCAGGGAATCCCAAGCCATAGACCTTTTACAAGCTATCGCAAAATCGTATACATCTTTGAAGTAATGGTCGAGAGGATATGTTATTGTACTCTCTGACGCTTGTAACGATATGAACAGTTTAACGTTCATCCTGTATTTTTCTACGACTTTGGACAAAAGCAGGCAGTTGGGAGGTACATCTGAGGTTGTATTCAACACGTTAGCTGCTATAGTTGGATTTGTAATAGGAAAGGATTTGGTCATATCGAAGTCAATCTGATCCTTCTTCGGTATTTTCTTCTTCTTCAAACATTTCTCGTACCCATCTGGATTCAAACAGGGTATTATGAGATACTCCACAACTAGCTTGAGATCGTTTTTAACAAGGTAATCAATCAAGTATAATACTGAAGAAACTGTCATTTTCTCCATACCATTCGATCCAGCCTCTATCAGAACGGACATAGGAGGACGTCTTAGTCTGTTCGAGCATATCTTGACCAAACAGATCGGCCTTTGTTCTATCGAATAACCTAAACGCTGAAAACAAGCTATTCAACTCATATTTCATTTTTTCCAATAGATTTTACCTCGATGGTACATCTATGCCCATACAATTCTCCCAACTTCACCAAGTACTCTAGTATCTCCTTGTAGCTCAAGAATTTGTCGTGCCAAAATTCAAAGCGGCGAGCTATCACTTTCGTTTGGGTTATAACTACAGTTTTATCGTCTTCACTGGTATTTTCTTCGATTTTTGCGCTACATCCGTCGTCTGAAAGTTCAGTAGGTGAGTCATCGTAGCACGATGAGGAGGACATTTGAATTTATAATTTTATCAATAACCATTCGTAACTTTTGACGTTCCGGGAACATTGTTTATTAAAAACTGAAGCTTTAATCTGTCTATTGAAATTAATTATATATTTTTGTGTTTGGTGTGAATTTGTGGCCTCAAAACATATTTTTCGGCAAAATTTACATATCGGTATGCGAAAAGGTGCATATAAGCCTGATCATTCGGATTTAATTTTCGATTTAGTGAAAGGTGATTAACTAAAGGAATACACTACCCAAAAATGTTAAGGTGAATGCTGTTGAATGGTATACAGATGGTTCTGAAACCACGATAGGGGGAAAGAACCAAGTGTACACTATGGTTAGGCTCCTACTCGAGTGTTTTTCTGGCTGAAATACTTGCAATCAAAAGATGCATAGATATAAACCTGGAAAGGAACTATCAAGGGTGTGACATTGTGATCCATTCAAAATGTCAAGCTGCTATCAAAGCACTGAAATCCTATATCATCGACTCAAAGCTGATATGGGAGTGCCGGAGGAAACTTAATGAAGTAGGCAAGAACAACAAGGTCTCTTTAGTCTGGGTCACTCAGGAATCAAAGGAAACGAAGAGGCCAATACACTTGCCAGATAGGGAGCACAAAGGCCACTTCCTGGCCCAGAACCTTTCTGTGACATAGGTAAATGCACCTTTAAGAAATAGTTGTTGAAGAAGGGAGAGACTAAAAGAGAAGCAATGTGGAGGAATCTTCCAGGAATGGATCGCTCCAAAAAGTTCATTCGGAACTTTGAAAGTTCAAGATCCAAAAATTATTTGGATCTCTGTAAGAATAAGTTACCCCTTCCTCGCTGGCTTCTTCACAGGACATTGTCGCCTTAGAAAGCATATGATGAGAATGGGCTTAACAGAAACTGACGAGTGCAGATTATGTGGGGAAGAGGAGGAAACTCCTATTCACCTGGTTACAGAATGCCTCGCCATTGCAAACCAGCGCAAATAGTGTCTTGGACAAGAGAATTTCAGGAGGAACGAGGATCTAACCTCCTTGAAGCCCTATCAGATACTGGAGTTCATTGGAGCTCTGGAGCTGGAGGGCCAGCTGTAGGTTGCGCATTTGCGAATACAGCACAATAGACCTTGTGGTCGCTGTGAAATGTAACCCCCTTACCTTACTATAACTATAACTATAAAGGGGGTTCACACCGTTATAAGTTCAAGTTGAATACAGGGTGTCCCACCATGTATATTTGGTGATTCAAATAGTTATTTATTAGTCAAGTGTCTCTTATAGATACCAACGCCTGGAGGTGAACATTCAGCCCGAGGACCTCTGGCCTGAGGGATAAATCCCTTCCGCACAACTCACCCCCCCGATCCCAGACCGGTAACAACGGACTCTTCCCGAGCCGCCCCCAACCGACAACAACTGCCCCCGGTCCACGACCGGAACTACCCCGGACTCTAACCGGCTTTTTTTTCGCTTCCGAACAACGGACTTGACCCAAGTCCCCGACTAAGTCCCGAGTTTGAACTGGCGGGCAACCGTCCGATGTCCCCGACAGGTCACAACTGCCCCTTGCACTCTCAGAGTCCCTCAAAGGTAAACTTCCTCCCCCTTCGAAAACATTATTCCTGAGGTGACACTTTTTAGCAGCGTCTCTCACGCTTTCAAATTCTTTCTCTGAAATTTTCTCTTGGTCAAACTACGTTGCGTCTTTTCATCTTATCGAGGACTCCTTCAGTCGCCCATACAAGATTTCTTTGTCGTTTACGTACCTCCGTTCGTCAAAACAAAGCTTCGTTTGAAGCCAAAGCTTCCCTTCTTTCCTTTTATGAAATAAATGTTTCTCTTTCATGCTTTTCATAATTATAATGAATCAATAAGTATTGTAACTAACATAATATCAGCTTTATCAATATTACGTTTCGAAGGAATAAAATTTATATATATCGAGTTTGAAAAGCGGAAACCTTACGGGCCAACGGAGAACCAAAAAATGATATGAGTTTTCATAGTTACAGGATGTCAAAAATTTTATATAACATTTCAAATTTATTGATATTTTCGAATCGACTCTAGATATTTAGATAAAATTCGTCACGTTCGGACAGGTAATCTAGACGCATCTTTCAATGTGAAAATTATTGATTTTACTTACCATCACCGGTAGCGTGAGTGCTGGTAGGTAATAATTATTCTCGGGTTCCTTGTTAAATATACAATGAAAAAATCACAGTTGAAATACTGATTCCTGAAAATCAACTAAACAAATACGAAAATAACTTGATGGCGTTCATCAACAATACCAAATTAAATGTTAAATTCTCGAAATTTTGGCACCCTCTCGAACGGAACAACCTAGAGACTTGAAATTTTCAGTGTGGGTTCAGTTCCCGAATGCCGCGGTCAAGTTCGTTAATGGGCCGAATTCCACCAGGGGTTCCGTAAATATGGCCGTGCAAAGTTTTGTTCCCCTGATTACTTGAAAACTACAGCTTTGATCGAGATGAAATTTTGCACTTAAATGGAGAATGAGGTTTTCAAGCTACATGTGAAATTTTGTCCAGATCGCATGACCAGAACCATAGAAACCATAGAAACTTGTAACTTTTGAACGGAAACGCCTAGGGACTTGAAATTTTCAGGATAGGTGCGCATCTCGATTGTCGTGATCACTTTTATCTATGAGCAAAATTATACTAGGGGTTCCGTAAATATGGTCGTTTGAAATTTGGTTTTCTTGATAATATCAAAACTACAGATTCGATCGTGACGAAATTTTGTATACTAATGAAGAATGATATATTCAAGCTACACTTCTCCAGATCACGTGACCAGAACCATAGAAACCATAGAAAATCATAACTTCCGAACGGAAAGGCCTAGGGACTTGAAATTTTCAGGATAGGTGTGGATCTGAAATGTCGCGTTCACGTTTATCAATGAGCAGAATTATACTAGGGGTTCCGTAAATACGGTCGTTTGAAATTTTGTTTTCTCGATACTTTCGAAACTACGGATTCGATTGAGATGAAATTTTGTATTTTAATCGAGAATGATATATTAAAACAATATTTTGTCCAGATCGCATTACCAGAACCATAGAAACCATAGAAAATTGTAGCTTTTGAACGGAAAGGTCTAGAAACTTGAAATTTTCAGGGTGGGTTTGGATCGCGAATATCGCGGCTACGTTCATCAATGAGCAAAATTAGACTAGGGGATCCGTGAATATGGCCGTTCAAAATATTTTTTTCCTTATAATTTCGAAACTACTGATTGGATTGGAATGAAATTCTGCACCTAGCTTAGGAATAATGTATTCAAACTACGTGCCAAATTTTGTCCAGATCGCACCACCAAGACCATAGATACCGTAGAAAATTCTAGCGAATTATCGAAAAAAAATTGGTCACCTAAAGCACTGACATGAAGTCTGGAGTTTCGCCTAAGTTTCAGAATTTTTGTGACAGCTGTCGAAAATTCCTTCAATTGATTTCTAAAACTGGAAAATGCGAATCTACCTACAAGGTGCATGTACGAGCGCTCAAAAGCTCCTGCCTTCACGGCAGTGCTTTTCGTAATTTATTTATATAAAAATTTCGTGTCACGTTGTTTGTCCGGGATGAACTCCTAAAATACTGAACCGATTTTTATCAAATTTTGCACACTGTGTCAGTTCGATCAAACTTAAAAGATAGGAAAGTTCATACCTATCTCTATTTATAGTTGCAATTTTTTTATTGCAAATTATTTATGAAAAAGAGTGATAACTATCTCCGTTCAACCAAAAATAGGCTTCATCACTTTATATATCATT
This sequence comes from Aphidecta obliterata, assembly GCA_963966015.1. Taxonomy (NCBI): domain Eukaryota; kingdom Metazoa; phylum Arthropoda; class Insecta; order Coleoptera; family Coccinellidae; genus Aphidecta; species Aphidecta obliterata. Next base: position 12,327,869 of record OZ014431.1, on the reverse strand, counting down.
TTTAAGTTGTTCAAGACAAAAATCAGAAAATCAACAACGTTATGATGGTCTCATGGCTTCACATCTTGAACCAGTTGAATTTTAAAAGAATGTAAACCCAAATCTTTTCTTAAATTATATACAGGGTTTTCCTTTTAACTTGGCCTATTAGAAGTATTTAGAGAACAAGTGAATATTTCGTTTTGAAATTTAAGGTGGAGCCTTGGGGAACTCTTCGCCTAAAATATTTTCAAGTCGACTGTGTTGCCACATCTATCTAAAACTTATTTCAAATAGAACTAGATCCATTTAATCGTGAACAGGACCATAGATCATGACTATAAATACTGAAATAATTCAGTATTTTTCATCTCATTCGAAACCTATTCGAAATGATTAATTGGTTTAAAAGAAGACTACCAATCATTTTTTATTTCGAATCGAATGGTGTAAAACAAATATGGGGTTGCCATTTGAAAATCTCGAAATATTTCAATTTTAAGTTCCACATTTTCGGAGCAAAATCTTCGAAAAACCTTTCGATTCATCAAAATACCGAATGTACCACATGAATGCTGGGATTATCTACTATATATAAGGCTGCGGAGTTTGGTTTTGTTCGCATATAAAATAATCGACATATTGCATTTCCAAACTGGCAATGCAGATGTCAAGAATTTCAAGAATTAGTGCATAACTTGGCAACAGTGCATGGCAGAGAATTTTTTTTCAATAGGATGTTCTAGGAATTTGGTATTGTATCGATACCTAAATAAAAATATAGGTAGTTCGATTCGAAATAAGAAAGTAGATATGCGTTTAAAATAGATGTGGCAACACTGTCGATTTTAAAATATTTTAGACATCCCCAAGGCTCCACCTAAAATTTCAAAACGAAATATTCACTTGTTCTCTAAATACTTCTAATAGGCCAAGTTAAAAGGAAAACCCTGTATGTGAATAAATAAAGACTGAATTTTTTCCAACCAAAGCCTGAGTTTGGAAAAAAAATGTGGGCCCCATACTCAGTTCTTCATCCAGGGCCCCGTGAGCCCAAGTTCTGCCCTTGGTCCGGGCCAATATTAGTTATTAGTTCACTTTAATGGTTATGTCTTGTTTAATGAATGAATATCCTTTTGTTCAATGACACATTTACATATCCCAAAGAATAAAATAATAAAAAGTCAATATAGCTGTCTCCAGAGAAAATCAATATTATCTATCGCAATTGCAGACCATCGTTTCTAGCTTATTGACGCATCGGTTTTGTCTTTTTGAGTATGGTATATTTTTGGATCTGTTGTTAACTGATTTTAATTATAGTGTTATTGCTCAGGTACGTTGTTCAATTTTGATTTTTATTGAGCCATTCCTACATAAACTTTCCAGATATAAAACTGAGTAGGTATCATAGAGTACATAAAATATTAACAGGGCAAACGAAACCAATACAGGCTTTATGAACTCCTCCTCAACAATGGCGACCAAGAAGAATGTAGAATGTTAATGGCCCATAGCTCAGTTATCTGGATGTCCGGTAGAGGACGCATCCCGAAATGCCAATACTAGTCTTCAGGGACTCAGGGAGTAAATCCTGAACTCTTTATGAATGATTCCAATTGAAAGTACTGGATATTTTGAATTCTTCTCGAATGGAGATGAAATGATATTTCCGAATTGCGTCGAAAATTCATCCCATTCGAATAGATACTAATGAATCAATTCCACGAATGATTCATCGATCTAGAATAAATAAATATTCTCACTGAACTTCGCATATTTTGCAATTGAATGAAAACGCCAACAGCAGGTCAAACAATAAATAAATGTTCTAATAAGGTAACACCGAATGCAGAACTGATGTCATAGCGGTGGGCGCCAAGAACAACACTCGACTCCAACGGAGCGAAGGTGACAATTTTTCAATCGTAACAGACATCGTGGTACGAGGTCGGCCATTCTCGAATTCCCTCGAATTATTCAATTTTCAATTATCCAAATTAGGAACTGTTGGGCATGTCTTCAATCTTGCATGAGTATGATTGTGATGGTCCAACCGTTGTTTGAAAATAAATTGATATAAATTATTTTTTTCACCTCCAGTTTCCGAAATCTGGAATGTTTCCTTCGATGAATTGTCAATTTTGGGGTTGAAGGTAACACTTGGGACACCCTCTGGGAATATTGCATATTCAGATTGTAAATGAGAAAATGTAGTCGGGTGTTCGACATTAATTTTAATGCCTCCGAATTCTATCTTATTATCCAAATTTGGACAAATCTTTATAAGGATACAACTTGTGAACTTGTTTTGTTTCAACTTTTTCGGATAAACCTTGAGTGCAATTGCACGTGATATGTGGGTCAAATAATCAAAATTTCAATAACGACCAGCTATTGATTGATGTTTTCTTTCGTTTCAGACTTCAGAGGCCATGTCGGCCATTAACGAAAGAGGGATCTCCCACATCAAAGATGAAGATCTACTCAAAAAAATGGTGAGTTGGTTAATTCCGCTTGAAATTAGGATTTGAAATATGGGGGGTAATGACTTATTTATTATTTTGTTTCTGTACACGTATCGAACTCATTGAACTTATTGATCGTGCGAATTTTACGTTTTTCTGGATCAATATTGCGGAGAAAATGAAGTTCATAGATGAAAATGTCATGTCATAAGTTGAAACTTGTGGAGAAACAAATTCGCTAAGATGATTAGGCCCAATTGAAAATTTTGAAATCGTTAGAGGAAATAAATTTCACCATTTTTAAATTTTCACATTCCTTGATTTGGGTATTGTAGTTTTCGATGTTGCTTCAAATTTTATACAAGGTGATATGGAAACAATAAACTTTTATGTGAAATTTGCAGCATTTTTTTCTATTAATTCTTCGAATCCATGATTTATTATTTTCTTCCTTATCCAGACTCATGGTTAGCTTCAATATTCCATAGTTCAATAGGCGAATTTTTCAAATATTCTTCAGCGAAGTTGAATAAAATTAATTCGATTGATTTCACATATATATTTTCGGATTTGGTTGATTTTTTTTGCTACTTGTGTAGCTTTCCAACAATAAACTTTTGGAATTGTTAAAGGGAAAAAATACCCCACTTTTAAATTTTTACATTTCTCGTTTCGGGTATTGTGGGTTTAAAGAATGCTTCAAATTTTATACAAGGTGAGATGGAAATAATAAACCTGTATGTGAGTTTTGCAGCATCTTTCTTCATTAATTCTTTGAATCCATGATTTGTTTTTTCCTTCCTTCTCCAGGCTCAAAGTTAGCTTCAATATTCCATAGTTCAATAGACGACTTTCTCAAATATTCTTCAGGAAAGTAGAATAGAATCAAATCGATCGCTTCTACATATACATTTTCGGATTTGGTTGACTCTTTTCAAGGCAATCGAGTTGGTTCGTGGAAAAATTTCTTTCGAATTGATATTCCTAGATGTTTTCAATAAACCTCCGAAAAACTGAAAGAAGACAGAGAATGATTATTCGAGTGATCGCCGATATATTCATGAAGAAAAAAATTTTGTGCGGTTTTTTTTGACGACAATATTCGATGCGTTATTCAGAAATTATTCGAAAACCTCCAATTATTCAGGAGACAAACTCGTGAAGATAATTTCGCCAAATTAAATGAAGAAGAAATATATTATTCTCATTGCCCAAGAAATTATATTTCTTCAATCTAGTTTAAAGGGAATTACCAACAGCAAACTTTTGGAATCGTTAGAGGAAATAAATTTCCTCACTTTTGAATTTTTACATTTCTCGTTTTAGGTATTATTGTAGGTTTTAAGTATGCTTCAAATTTTATACAAGGTGATATGGAAATGATAAACCTTTATGTGAATTTTGCAGTATGTTTTTTATTAATTCTTCGAATCCATGATTTATTTTTTCCTTCTTCATCCAGGCTCATAGTTAGCTTTTCAATATTCCATAGTTCAATAGGCGAACTTTTCAAATATTCTTCAGGACAGTAAAATAAAATTAATTCGATCGATTTCACATTTAAATTTTCGGATTTGGTTGACTTTTTTCAAGACAGTCGAGTTGGTTCGTGGAAAAAGTTCTTTTCAATAGATATTCCTAGATGATTTCAATAAACCACCGAGAAACAGAAAAAAAGAAGAGAAAGATTATTCGAGTGATCGCCGATAAATTCATGAAGAAATTATTCTGAAATCTCCAATCATTCAGGAAATAAACTCGTAAAGATAATTTCGCCAAATTGAATAAAAAAGAAATATATAATTTTTGTTCCTCAAGAAATTATATTTCTTCAATGAAGTTTAAAGGGAATTACCAACAATAAACTTTTGGGATCGTTACAGGAAATAAATTTCCCCACTTTTGAATTTTTAGATTTCTCGTTTTAGGTTTAATTGTAGGTTTTAAGTATGCTTCAAATTTTATACAAGGTGATATGGAAATGATAAACCTTTTGTGAATTTTGCAGTATGTTTTTTATTAATTCTTCGAATTCATGATTTATTTTTTCCTTCTTCATCCAGGTTCATAGTTAGCTTTTCAATATTCCATAGTTCAATAGGCGAACTTTTCAAATATTCTTCAGGACAGTAAAATAAAATTAATTCGATCGATTTCACATTTAAATTTTCGGATTTGGTTGACTTTTTTCAAGACAGTCGAGTTGGTTTGTGGTAAAAGTTCTTTTCAATAGATATTCCTAGATGATTTCAATAAACCAACGAGAATCAAAAAAAAAAAAGAGAAAGATTATTCGCCGATAAATTCATGAAAAAATTATTCTGAAACCTCCAATCATTCAGGAAACAAACTCGTAAAGATAATTTCGCCAAATTAAATAAAGAAGAGATATATAATTTTTGTTCCCCAAGAAATTATATTTCTTCAATGTAGTTTAAAGGGAATTACCAACAATAAACTTTTGGGATCGTTAGAGGAAATAAATTTCCCCACTTTCAAATTTTTACATTTCTCGTTTTAGGTATTATTGTAGGTTTTAAGTATGCTTCCAATTTTATACAAGGTGATATGGAAATGATGAACCTTTATGTGAATTTCGCAGTATCTTTTTTTATTAATTTTTCGAATCCATGATTTATTTTTTCCTTCTTCATCCAGGTTCATAGTTAGCTTTTCAATATTCCATAGTTCAATAGGCGAATTTTTCAAATATTCTTCAGGACAGTAAAATAAAATTAATTCGATCGATTTACATTTAAATTTTTGGATTTGGTTGACTTTTTTCAAGACAGCCGAGTTTGTTTGTGGAAACATTTTTTTCCAATAGATATTCCTAGATGATTTCAATAAACCACCGGAAAACAGAAAAAAAGAAGAGAAAGATTATTCGAGTGATCGCCGATAAATTCATGAAGAAATTATTCTGAAACCTCCAATCATTCAGGAAACAAAGTCGTAAAGATAATTTCGCCAAATTAAAAAAAGAAGAAATATATAATTTTTGTTCCCCAAGAAATTATATTTCTTCAATGTAGTTTAAAGGGAATTACCAACAATAAACTTTTGGAATCGTTAGAGGAAATAAATTTCCCCACTTTCAAATTTTTACATTTCTCGTTTTAGGTATTATTGTCGGTTTTAAGTATGCTTCAAATTTTATACAAGGTGATATGGAAATAATAAACCTTTATGTGAATTTTGCAGTATCGTTTTTTATTAATTCTTCAAATCCATGATTTATTTTTTCCTTCTTCATCCAGGCTCATAGTTAGCTTTTCAATATTCTATAGTTCAATAGGCGAATTTTTCAAATATTCTTCAGGACAGTAAAATAAAATTAATTCGATCGATTTCACATTTAAATTTTCGGATTTGGTTGACTTTTTTCAAGACAGTCGAGTTGGTTTGTGGAAAAAGTTCTTTCGAATAGATATTCCTAATAAACCACCGAGAAACAAAAAAAAAGAAGAGAAAGATTATTCGAGTGATCGCCGATAAATTTATGAAGAAATTATTCTAAAACCTCCAATTATTCAGGAAACAAACTCGTAAAGATAATTTCGCTAAATTGAATAAAGAAGAAATATATTATTTTCGTTCTCCAAGAAATTAAATTTCTTCAATGTAGTTTAAATGGAATTACCAACAATAAAGTTATGGAATCGTTTAAGGAAATAAATTTCCCCACTTTCAAATTTTTACATTCCTCGTTTTGGGTATTGTAGGTGAAAAAAAAGAAAGTATTCGAGTGATCGCCGATGAATGCATAAAGTAAAAAATATTGTGCGGATTTTCTTCAACAACAAAATTCAATGCGTTATTTTCAGGAACCAAACTCGTTAAGATAATTTTGCCAAATTAAATAAGAAAGAAATATATATATTTCTTGGTTTCAAGGGTATTACCAATAATAAACTTTTGGAATCGTTAGAGGAAACGCTTTTATGTGAAATTTGCAGCGTCTTTCTCCATTTATTCTAGAATCCATAATTCCCTTTTTTCCCTCCTTATTCAGACTCATTGTAAGATTGTAGGCTGGAATATTTCGAATTTGAATAGACTAATTTCACAAAAAGTTCTTCAGAGAAGTATTTATTAATTTATTGCATCGATTTCACATATATGTTTTCGACTTTTTTTATGGCAGTCGAGTTTGTTTGTGGGAAAAGTTTCAATTCAATGAATTTCATTATAATTTTCAGTGGCAAGAAACAGAAGATTTCGGCCAGAAGAAAGAAATCAGAGCTCACATGTATAAACTGAGAGAGGAAAGGTTGAAGGATTTGTACTGCAGCTCAGACGTTAAAGACGTACACTTGATCACGAACAAGAAAACATCTTTCAACCAATCTATGCATGCCGATGCTCTGGCAGACCATAGTTTTGCCAGCTTGAAAAGGAAGGAGATTAGAGATTCTGAGTCGCCAACTAAGGAAGTCAGCTACAGAATGAAAGGTAACCTAGCATTACCTAACCTAATGATTATAAAAAAAATGTTTGCAAACTGGCAAGATCTACGTTCAACGTGAATACAAGTTGACAGTGGGTTCCATACAGAGGCTTAGTAGATCTGCTGGTTCACTATACTGTAGGGAATCTCGAAAAACTTTCATTGTTCTATCAAAATATCTACCATGTTGTGTAGAAAGTGTGATAGCACAAAACTGATGTACCTACTGATATAGCTTAGTTACACAAAATTAGTTTCTTTGTATATACATAAGCTTAGACTATATTATCACAAAATATCTTTCTACCCATCCGAATTGAAGACCTTTCGACATTCCAAAATTCAACCAGGTTTTGACCCAACATATCAAACCGACACACTTCTTAGGGAGAAGTGATTTCCTATCGGTGCTGTTTTGTTGAAACAAAGCACTGTTTTTTCACTAAAGCAATAAGCAATTAGTTTGCCTGATAATACATGTACAATTCTGCACCCGATTTCCAGTTAATTGTGCTTTATCGTCAAAGTTATCCAGAGGCGATTCCCCATTAAATTTGTTGTGTTCGTTCTTCATGTCATCATTGAAAGAACTCCGAACGCAATTGAAACTGAAGTTTTGTTTTACAAAATATCGAAATATTATACTCTAAGATGTTTTTCGATGAAGAATCGTATACAGTACAATACTCATTTCCTAAATGTTCCGAAATGTCCCAAACAAATGAACCAAAAAGCGGAGTAACGTTTGTATCCCGATTGAAGTCATTGCTGAAGAAGAAGAAGCGTAAGTTATCAAATTTTTTGAAGGTCGAAAATATGTTTAATGACTGCATTTTTCTCTTCGACCATCACAATATAGATTTATCACAAAAAGAGCGCAGATACATAGCTGCGATGTAGCAGAGACTGATTATCCTATTCAGAGGAAGCTCACGTCTTCATTTCATAGAGCACAGCAATGTTCCAATTAGCAAGACGTTCAACTCAATCGATGATACATTTTTGTGATATGAAAATTACTACATGTCTCTGCCACATCGCAGCTATGTATCTTTTTTTTTATATATCATTGAAATGGTCAGTTGGTTACCCAGGTGACCATTTCCAGGATGGGAACGCAGATATATAGCTGCGATGTAAGAGAGATGCTCCTATATCCTACTCAGAGAAAGCGCAAGTCAACATTCTATAGAGCACAGCAACGTTTCAACTAACCAGACATTTAACATGTCAGCTCTATCCATGATACATGTTCGTAATATAAAAATAATGGATTTATTTCATAATGTATCTGTTTGAAATAGAATGTAGACATGCGATCACCCTGAGTCACAGCTATGTATCTGCGCTTTTCTTGTGAAATACCATTGGAATGGTCAGTTTGTTACCCAGGTGACAAGAGATACATAGCTGCGATGTAGCAGAGATGCTCCTATATCCTACCCAAAGATAATTCACGTCTTCATTCTATAGAGCACAGTAATGTTTCAATTAGGGAGACATTCAACATGTCAGCTCTATCCATGATAAATTTTTGTGATATGAAAATTATGGATTTATTTCATAACATATCTGTTTGAAATATAATGTAGACATGCGATCTCCCTGAGTAAGACACAGGAACGTTTCTGCTACATCGCAGCTATGTATCTGCGTTTTTCTTGTAATATATCATTGAGATAGTCAGTTGGTCACCCAGGTGACCATTTCCAAAATAAGAGCGCAGATACATAGCTGCGATGTAGCAGAGATGCTCCAATATCCTACTCAAAGATAATGCACGTCTTCATTCTATAAAGCACAGTAATGTTTCAATTAGGGAGACATTCAACATGTCAGCTCTATCCATGATACATTTTTGTGATATGAAAATTATGGATTTATTTCATAACATATCTGTTTGAATAAAATGTTGACATGCGATCTCCCTGAGTAAGATACAGGAACGTTTCTGCTACATCGCAGCTATGTATCTGCGCTTTTCTTGTAATATATCATTGAGATAGTCAGTTGGTTACCCAGGTGACCATTTCCAAAATAAGAGCGCAGATACATAGCTGCGATGTAGCAGAGATGCTCCTATATCCTACTCAGAGATAATGCATGTCTCCATTCTATAAAGCACAGTAACGTTTCAATTAGGGAGACATTCAACATGTCATCTCTATCCATGATTCATATTTGTGATATGAAAATTATGGATTTATTTCATAACATATCTGTTTGAAATAAAATGTAGACATGCGATCTCCCTGAGTAAAATACAGGAACGTTTCTGCTACATCGCAGCTATGCATCTGCCCTTTTATTGTAAAATATACTATTGAGTAGTCAGTTGGTGAACCAGGTGACCATTTCCAAAATAAGAGCGCATATGCATAGCTGTGATGTAGCACAGATGCTCCTATATCCTACTCAGAGATAATGCACGTCTTCATTCTATAGAAAGGTTTCAGGTAGGGAGGCATTCAAAATGTCAGCTTTATCAATGATACATGTTTGATATGAAAATTGAGTATTTTTTTCATAACTTATCGATCTGAAATAGATTTTAGACGTGCGCTTTCCCTTAGTGGAATAAAATACCGCCTATGCTACAACGCAGCTATATTCTATAGATTGCAGCAAATCAGTTCCATCAATGATATATCTTTGTTATATGAAAATTAAGGATTTGTTCTCTCTATTGCGAACTGCGATTTATTTTTATCTTCGCATTAACTCACCAGATGATAATTGATGTGAAGAGAAACATACTGCATAGTGAATTTTTCCAGGTCCATCAAGCAACGAAGGTTGGAACATCTCAAAGATCGAAGAACATAGTCAAGATGGAAAAAACCACCGATTCTTGCAGAACGCTCATACGTCCGGCACCGAATACATCCCAAAAGGTAAATTAGACTTCGAGGCCAAAAACAGCCATGAAGTCACTTCACACCAAGACGGCGATCAAAACAACTTCGTCAAATCTCAAGGAACATCTTCGAACAGTTTCATACGACAAGAAGCAGTTGGTGGTGATGAAAACAGTAGTTTTAAAACATCTTCCACTCAGTCCAGCAGCTCTTCTAGGAAAGTTACCGAACAAAGGTCAACTCAAGGTGATGCTATCGATTACCCTAGAACACAACTGGTGATTGAAGGTGTTAACAACGGTGATCACAACAGTTTTAGGAAATCTTCAACGTGCAACAATTCATCTTCGAAGACATTCACTGGCAACCAGTTAACTGGAGACGATGCTGTTAATTCCTCAAGAAAACAAATTGTAATTGAATCGGTTGGTAGGGATGATCAGAATAACTTCAGAACATCTTCAACGAACGCGACCTCCTCTTCAAAAACAGTAACCGAGCAAAAATCATACGATGATCATTCCAGAAAAGCAATCCAAATCTCCGATGATAATGTAGTTGGTAAAACAACAAAAGTCTATACTACTGATGCCCCTCGAGAACTCAAATCTCACCCAGGCTACGTGGAAGGTCGTACCAAAATCACAAGAGAAACCAAAACTCTATCAGACGGAACAGTGGTGACAACGACCAAATACGAAACAAGCGGCGCCAATGAAGTAAAATCATCATCGAATCAGTATTCCACTTCTTCCAGTACTTTCCAAGATAACAAATCTAATGTTATCACTTCCAAATCTCACGATGACAAATTTTCAACCCACAAAATCACTGAAGGTCGTGATAATGCACCTTCTGGTAAACACCAACCAAAATCAAGATACTACGTGGAGAAAACACACACGATCCCCGACAATACAGAAAGTGTCCATCACAATGTTCATTCTCGAAGAGAATCGAATGTCTCTGAGAAGAAAGTCGACAATACCACCCAAAATTACAAATCACATGTGGATCAAAGGTATGAGATAAGAAGTATGGATGATACTACACAGAATATGAAAAATAGTGATAATGTCAGGACTGTACAGCATTTCGAACTCGACGACAGAAGAAAGGATAACATTGATATCCAGAAGAAGGAGAATGTTCGGAAGGAAGTGGTTGAGAATAGCAAAGTACAACAAAAAACCGTTGCAACGCACGATGTGAATTCTGTTCCTCTAGGAACACCGATCGAAATCGAAATAAACCTAACAAGAATAAACGATAACCAAGAAAGGAGATTCAAAACACAAGGCACTCCTGTATCTCATGAACCTCATGATGATAAGCCGAGAGCTCAAAAATCACCTAATATCTACGACACACCACAAAGAAGAGAACCAGCCAAACACGAATCTGAATTGAAATCCAAAACAAAAATAACAGAAGGTCAATACGATACCACCTACAAAACTGATTACACCAACAAAAAAATAAGCGTTGAAGTCAGTCCAACTCATGATGCCTTCGCCAGGTCCCTAAGAGCAGTGAGTCCTGATAGGTTGAGCTCAAGAACAAGCAGTAGGAATTTGAAAAACAGTAATTCTTCCCTCAGAAGTAGCAGCAGTCCTGAGAAGAGTTACTTGGATAGGAGACATCCCCAGAGGATGTCACCAGATAGGCAAACGAATGGAAGGTATCACTCCCCAACTAAAAAAACACCAGAAAAATTCTCGAGTACTGAAACAATCACATACAGAACCACATCAAGACCTTCTTCACAAAGGGTATCTCCGGACAAAAATCAGAAAACCAAAAATTCAAATGAAATCAAATTAACATCCACCATAACTAAGAAGACAGATGATAGAACTACGTATAGGACACCGCAATCTCCTCCGAAGAATGTACCAATACCCAAAGGTACCGAACAGTACACAAATTCATACGAGATTACCACTGATTTGGACGACAATGTTTCTACATTCTCCCATTCTACCATAACAAAGAATAGAACCGATAGAGTTCATTCTAACGTGGATTCCAAAACTATCAATGAATTCTCTTTGACCAACCAGAAGAAACCTGGTAATGAAGGTAATTCCACTAAGGAACCTTTGAAAAGAGATAAGCCAGCAGATAAACCTCTGAAAAGAACTGATACCTACGAGGAAAGATGTCGTCAAATTCTTGGCATTACTAGTGATACCAATGAGAAACGACGCAGCAGTCTCGAAAAATTGAGGAAAAGAGGTTCCACTGTATCATCACAAGTAGAGTCGATTCCGAAAACATCACCGGAGACTCCTAGGCAGAAGAGTCCCACCAAACAAGGAACCCCAATTCAAGAATTCCCTGCACAGATAAGAAGATCGCCCGAAAAATATACACCTGAAAAAAAAGAATCTTCTCCAACTAAGGATAGAAAGACTTCAGTTGAACGTAAACGTATTCAGGAATATCCTTCGCAAAATCGTAGATCACCAGAAAAACCTGAAGAAAATGCGAGTCCTACTAGGAGCTCGCCAAGAAGACCTGTAGGCAATAGCCAAGAAAGGAAACCATCCTCAGAACGCACACCAATTCGAGAGTTTCCCTCTCAAACTCGTCCTGAGGATCAGGAAGTTTCGACAAAAACCATTCTGAAGAGTATGAATGCAGATAAACAGGAAAAGAGACCATCAACTCAGAGGAAACCATCTTCAGAACGCACACCAATTGGAGAGTTTCCTTCTCAAACTCGTCCTGAGGATCAGGAAGTATCGACAAAAACCATTCTGAAGAGTACGAATGCAGATAAGCAAGAAAGGAGGCCATCAACTCAGAGTAAACCATCTTCAGAACGCACACCAATTGGGGAGTTTCCTTCTCAAACTCGCCCTGAGGATCAAGAAGTTTCGACAAAAACCATTCTGAAGAGTACGAGTGTAGATAAACAAGAAAGGAGGGCATCAACTCAGAGTAAACCATCATCAGAGCGCACACCAATTCGAGAGTTTCCTTCTCAAACTCGTCCTGAGGATCAGGAAGTTTCGACAAGAACAATTCTGAAAAGTACGAATGCCGATGAACAGGAAAGGAGGCCATCAACGCAGAGTGAACCCATTGGTGAATACCCTTCACAAAAACGTCCGTCTCCAGAGAAACAAAGCCCTAACAGAAGCTCTTCAAGAAGAACGACAGATAGAAGAGAAGAAACATCAATATGCGAAGTCACGAATGATGAAGAAACAAATAGTACCACGAATATAACTAATGTATCGAGAAAAGTTACTGAGATTCGCAAACCATCATTAGGTAAAGATGGTCCTAAGAAGACAATTAATAAGAAACCGAATGAAGATACCTCAAGCGAGGAGGATAATATAGAAGTGTCTGAGGTGGAGGTTACGCAAGAATTTATTTACGATATTCCTAGAAATTCCTTATTGAAGAATACAACTAATGAAACTCAAAAGAAGACGGATACGTCGATCTTCAGAACCGATAAAAGCACTGAACGTAATGAAGTGAATGTTAAGAAAACGACATCAGATTATGTTTCTGAAGATGAACAAATTACTAAGTCTCAAGTGGAAACCATTCATGACATTGATGTGAACGAAAGAAAAACTCCAGTCTACAGAACAACTGAAGTAACTTTAGGAACAAGTACAACTCATCAAGCTCCAAAGAAGACGAAACCAGAGGGAACAACATCCACAAGGAATATCCCTTCACAGGATAGTCCAACATGTAAGAAAAGCCATCCACAAGACGATGTTACCCCAAAAACGCCGAAAAAATTACAGCCAAACGAGAGAGACCAATCGAAACCCAAGACTTATGATTTATTCGACGTGGAGACTGTTGAGCAAACAGAAGATATTATGTCAGAAAACGAACAAACCACGACAGAAGAAAGCGTCAGAAAACTAAAAACCGTCGGTGAATTAGTTAAAAGTTTCACTTCGAAAGATACAGGAAAACCTAGAGAACCAGTTGGTAATATAAGAAAACCAACAGATAAAACTCCAAGTTCTTCTTCTCCATCCAGGAAACCAAGCACCACACAAAAAAGTGTCAATGAAATCAAAATATCAGAGACTACAAAAGACACTTCTTCGAGTGTCAAGGTTACTCCAATAGATAATCTGCGTGAGCCAACCACTAAGGATGGACCAAAGCTTCAACAATCAAATCAACCAAGACAGGAAAGATTAAATGGGGATTATAATAAAATCGAAATTGAAGTTGAAGAAATTATAACAATAGAAAGCGATGAAGAAATCGATGAACCAAAGCAGAAAACACCCATCAATGGTTATACATCCCAGGAGTTCACTAAAAATATTAAACGCAAAGAAGATAATATATCTGAACAGAAATTGATCGAAATCGATTTTTCGACAAACGAAAAAATTTCGAACGAGGTTTCTAGGGGACCGACAGAAAAGACGCCAAGCAAAAAACCAACATTGCCTCAAAGACATGTTAAACCTACGAAACCATGCGATGATTCAGTAACTGAAGTCAGAAGGAATGATTCTAAAACAACTGAGCAGAAGGATATTCAATATTCATCCGTTAAAACTAAAACTTTTCCAAAAGATAAACCATCACAAAGGTCCCCCAGTAGTTCTTCATTACCACGAAAACCTGTTAATTCGACAGTAACCAAATCATCTGAAGTGAAACACACAAAAACTGATTCTGTGAAGACTAAGAGTAAACCATCGAAAGAAATTCCAAGCAAGACAAATACAACCCAGAAACCTATTTCCAGGAAACCTATTGAAAATTTTGATAATAAGAAGAAACCAAGTAGAGGAATACCTTGTGAACCTCATTCGGATTATAGTAGTGAAGCCGAGGAGGAAATCCATACCAAAAAACATGTGATGGAAACCTATGAAGGCAGAACTCCTGTTGAAGAACCACTAGTAATGAAAAAAACTATGAGCTTACTTTACAGCGATGACGAAGACGACCAAAAAACAACTCAGTTATTGATTGAATCTGAAATTACTGAACGTCAACCTATAACCAGTCAGAAGAAGAATAAACCAGTGGAATCGCCCAAAACTACAACGTCAAAACTCATCACCAGTGAAAAACATCAAACGATTACACAAAGAAGTAAATCACCTCTGAAAACTGCTCCCCTAAACAAGATAGGTAAGAAACCCACAGTTGAGAAAAAACCAGAGACGACGAAACCAACACAATCCAATAGAAGGGAATTGCCAAGGAAAGAAAACAAGCAGAATACTCTAAAAGACATTGAAATTTTCGAAAATATTACTGAAGATAAAACTATACATATGAGATCAAACAGGGTGGACGACACAGTGAATAAGAAAAAAACAACTGTCATGACGACCGAAGGCAATAAACCAATAAATAAATACCCTAAAGGCACTACTGCTCAAAAGACAATCAATGGTATAGCCCCTAAGAGACCATCTTCTAGAAACACGATTACAGTTGAGAAGACTGTTGCAAAAACTCAGAAAACAACCAAGCCTACACTTCACCAAAAAAATACAGTGTCTTCATCCAAAACGAAAACTGAATCAAGGACAGAAAAAGTCAAGACCAAAACAACGGAAACAATTAAATCTAAACCAATACCCAAGAAAATAACGAAACCAGAGGATTCTGATGAGGAGTCGCTGCCAGACAGTTTGAATGAAAGTATGTATAGTTCACTGAATGAAATAACAAGTAACATTAGAAAAAATGAGACCCAGTCATCAACTACAGAAGAAATCGAAACACGTCGAACATCTTCTGTAAGAACCCAGCCTAAAGATTCCGGAGAGAAGCCTAAAGTGGCAAAACCCATAACAGAAAAGAAGTTTATTCCAACAAAATCAGTGATCAACAGTAACAACAGAGGCACTGTTGACCTCCAAAGGTCAATATCGTCGCGTGAAGCAACTCCTGATAGGATGTGCCCACTTCCAGTAACCTCAGATGAAGAGGGATTTGCACCAAGGTACCCTGACAAAGTTGTTGAACCCGATGAGGGTTCTCCTAGAAGAAGATACGACAAATTATTCGAAACTTCGATAAACGAATATGGCGATTCCATTCACTCGAAGAAAATCGTAGAAATCAACGAAGACGTAACTCAAAGAGTCAGTGAAATCGACAGAGTAGACAACGATGATGATAGTTTACTGACAGTTGATAGAAAAATCAATAAATTCCTGACTACTGCTGAAAAATTAACTGAAAAACCTATTGTGGATATAAGTCAACCAGCACCCAAGGTTGAACGACCCAAGTTTGTAGTGAATGATGATTTGAAGGAAGACGACTGCCTGTTGAGTGTATCTGATAAGGTGCAGAAGTTCATTACAGAAGCTGAACATCTGACGACCCAAAAAGATACACAGCATAGGAAATCTGTTAATATAGAAACAACATCAGATGTTTCCAACAGAATCAACCAATTCACATCACCACAGCAACCAGAATCTCATTCAAGTTCTCCAAGAAAATTATCAACCCCTAAAAATGTTCTACCATCCGGAAATGATACAAGTAAAAAAGAACCAAAACATCCAGAAAGACGGGAACCAATATTCCTCGCTACATTAGGCAGAACAAAATTGGACCAAGATGTATTCATCACAACTGAACGTGCTGAAATAGAAAAAGATCAAGAATTATGTAGAACATCGAAACGACCTTCTCAACCATCTGTCCATCCAGAACATGCATCACCGAAATCTACCGATGAATCCAAATCCAAGACAACCTATTCGAATACAAAGGAAAAAACGTCCACTGTGAGAAGAACATCTACCGTAAGAACGGAAATGAGTGATGATGACTTTGAAAGTGTCGATCTGAATCAGGTAGTGGAGGATTCTTCGAATGCAAGAAAGAATTCTTTGAAAGAATTCACTCCTAAAAATAGGCGACCATCTCAAGAAGATAAGGTCATTCTGAGTTCAGTTGGTAGACTGAGAAGCAACGAGAGTATCAAAAAGGCGAAAGCTCTCTTTGAAAATACTGAGAGTGTTAACAGAGAAGAAAAAAGGCAAAAAGATATTTTGAATCGTCCATCCGTTTTTGAAGGAAGAAATAAGACAGTTAAAGAAACAAATTTGAAGAAGAGCATCGATAGAAACAGTGTAACACCGAAACGGTTGGTTTTTTCATCTGAAAAAGAAACCAAAGATGATCAACAAAAAATAACACGATCGAATGAGAAAGAGAGTACCGAAAAAAATGTTCCAGGATATATGAAACCTTTGGATCGCAAGTCAATACCAGAACAGGATCATTCAAAAAGGAAGTATCCACAAGATGAAGGCCCCGAATCACAAATACCAGGATATATGAGACCAATAGATCGTTCTCACCAACACTCACATAATGAAAATATCGAAATACGAGAACATCAAGAACACAGAAGTATTCATGAGGATGATCATCCAGGCTACATGGAACCTCTGGATCGTTCTGCAAGACCACAATTCGATCATATAGAAAAGTCCGAGAAGCATTTAACACGAGAACATCAGAAACACAGAAGTATTCATGAAAATGACCATCCAGGCTACATGGAACCTCTGGATCGTTCTGCACGACCACAATTCGATCATACAGAAAATTCCGAGACATCTGAGAGGCATCTAACAAGAGAACATCAGAAACACAGAAGTATCCATGAAAATGATCACCCAGGCTACATGGAACCTCTTGATCGTTCTGCAAGACCACAATTCGATCATACAGAAAATTCCGAGACATCTGAGAGGCATCTAACAAGAGAACATCAAAAACACAGAAGTATCCATGAAAATGATCATCCAGGCTACATGGAACCTCTGGACCGTTCTGCAAGACCACAGTTTGATCATATAGAAAAGTTCGAGTCTGCTGATAGTCACCTAACACGAGAACATCAAAAACACAAAAGTATTCATGAGGATGATCATCCAGGATATATGAGACCTATAGATCGTTCTCATCACCACTCACATAACGAAAATATTCAAACACGAGAACATCAAAAGCACAGAAGCATTCATGAAAATGATCATCCAGGTTACATGGAACCTCTAGATCGTTCTGCAAGACCACAATTCGATCATACAGAAAAGTGCGAGACATCTGAGAAGTATCTAACACGAGAACATCAAAAACATAGGAGTATTCATGAAAATGATCATCCAGGCTACATGGAACCTCTAGATCGTTCTGCAAGACCACAATTCGATCATTTAGAAAAGTTCGAGACATCTGACAGGCATCAGAAACACAGAAGTATCCATGAAAATGATCATCCAGGCTACATGGAACCTCTAGACCGTTCTGCAAGACCACAATTCGATCATTTAGAGAAGTCCGAAACATCCGACAGGCATCAGAAACACAGAATTATCTATGAAAATGATCATCCAGGCTACATGGAACCTCTGGATCGTTCTGCAAGGCCACAATTCGATCATATAGAAAAGTCATCAGAGAGTCATCTTACACGAGAACATCAGAAACACAGAAGTATCCATGAAAATGATCATCCAGGCTACATGGAACCTCTGGATCGTTCTGCAAGACCACAGTTCGATCATATAGAAAAGTTCGAGTCGTCTGATAGTCACCTTACACGAGAACATCAAAAACACAAAAGTATTCATGAGGATGATCATCCAGGATATATGAGACCTATAGATCGTTCTCACCACCACTCACATAACGAAAATATCCAAACACGAGAACATCAAAAGCACAGAAGTATTCACGAGAATGATCATCCAGGCTACATGCAACCTCTAGATCGTTCTTCAAGACCACAATTCGATAGAAGAGATAGGTCGGAATCGCCTGTAAGTCACACATCATCAGGCTGGTATCCAAAACCAGATGCAGATAAGCCAGGAAATATTTATGAAACTCCTGGATCTCGAGTACCAGGATATATGAAACCTCTGGATCGCTCTCATCAGCACTCGCATAGAGATACTTCGGACTCACCTGAACCTCAAGAGCACAGAAGCACCCCTAGACATTCAATCCCTGAAGACGACAACCGTAGGCATTATTCGCCAAGTAATCATTCAGATAGAGACAACACTCCGAGCTACATGAAACCTCTAGATCGTTCTGGAAGACCAGAATTTGATCGGAGAGAAAGATCACAAAGCCCTAAGAAAGGTGTTCCTGTTCATAACAAGCCCAAAGAACCTGCGGGTACACCAACTAAATTTGGTGTTACTTTGAAAAGGACGGATTCTGGTAAAACTGTAACTACTTCATTGGCCACTGCAACAGAGAAGAAACATCACATTTTGACGAAGAAGAATATCACAGAGGAAGAAATTGAGGAAGTCTATGACTTGGACGTACTTGAAGAATTGGTAAGTAAATAGTATCATCCTTCAACAGCTTATACCATAAGAATTTATTTCCGCTCTGTTACACCAAGTGGACCTCTTGGGTCAAATTAAAAAATTTACTGTTCTTTTAATTCTTCAAAAAAGTCTAAATTTCATGTTTAATATTCTCTTTAAGCTCTTGAAGTTCACCATCTACGAACTACGAAGAAAAATCAGAACCCAAATACGAATCGTGAAGAAACTCATATCTGAGAACAAACTCGAAATAACAATTCAGAATCTCAAGAACAAAATCAAGACAACAGACCACTCACAACAAACGAAAGAAACCACCAGAAAAACCAATGACGATGATAGAAATATAAGAAGAACAACTCCAACGAGGAAGATTCAAGAAAGCAACAAACATGAAATTACAGAATATAGGGTAGAATCTTCGAGAAAAGAATCTGTTAGTTCAACCGTCGTGTCTGAAAGTATTGGATCAAGAAGAAGCAAATCACCCGAGAAAAAAACATCCAACAGAAAAACTCCCGAAAGAACAACCCCTGAGAGATCATCTCCCGAAAGAAGATTCTCCACGAAGTCAATTAGCGAAAAGAATACTGTCGAGGAGAGAACTACGTCACACCAATCAACATTCAGAACCAAAGGCAAAGATCGACCTGAAGAACCATCCGTATCTCCCAAGACTACATCATCGAACACATTCAAGTCTAGTTTGAAGAAGACAGAACCAAAATCTAAAACACCAACGACAGCATCCCAACCAGAATGGATTACTCAAAGGAATTTGAAGAAAACTGGCACCAATGAGGTCGTGAAAAAATCTTCAGTTTCTTCTAGTAGTAGCACTGTCAAAAAACAGAATACAAGGTCTTCAAGTACTCAGAAAACTGAGGCAACAGATTTGATACAATCGAGTTATGGAATAGGTCCAACTGACGAAAATGGCGCACCACTCTTTGGACTCAGAGCTTTGAGGGCTCAGAATACAAATGGAACCACTAAAGGTATATATAAATTCTTGATATTCCTGAAAATTTTATTTATGTGATCTTCAGTTCAAGGAACAGTTGTAAGCAGCCAGTATTACTCAGAAACTGGGAAAGAGCCAGTTGGTCAAATAAGCTTCACGGAGTACTCTTCGGATCCTAGGGACCTAGGAGTTGATCAAAATTCAACGCGAAATGGTGATATTATGAGTATAACAACAACCCAAAAGTATGGATATGATGACGCTCCTTCACTCAAACAACTAACCAGTACTAAAAAAGTAAGTCATACTCAATGTTAACATACCTATGGCTTTTATGCTACAATTCATGTTTTTTCAGGAAATCTGTGATTCTCAAACTAATAAACGAAAGAATAACACCAAATCATCGACGATAACAAGGAAGAATTCGGTTAAAGCATTGACCCAGAAGTTTGTTGAAAATGCTGGTGAGTTTGTAATATGAATTCAATGCTCTCTCTTGTAACAAACCCTTCAAAACAATTCCACTCAGATTATAAGATTGACGCATCCATAGATGAACTAAAGTGTAATCATCCTCGTTTTTTGGGGTATGCTATCTTTTTCCCCAACAGATTCTGCTTTTATTGATTTATCGACCTAACAGGCGCCAGAAAATCTTATTTTGTTCCTTGTCAATTTATCTTCCTATCTGCATAGGTAACTTATATGGTAACAGTTCATCAGAGAAAATGCAATATTTAGTATCACATACGAGAATTACGTGGTGACTGTCTTGACTTAAGCTAATCTCATCTAACCTTAAATATTGATTCATTTCAAGAATTATTTTTGTCACTAAATTTAACTTGGTCTGACAAAGGTGAATATTTATATGGAAATTCTTGACCTGGAGTTTACATAAATATTTTCCAACGCCAAAAACATGTCAATCTTGATTCGCCTAATTTCCAGTAGTGTTCTCACTTAACCTAACCTAACCTCAATATGAATTCATTTCAAGAATTATTTGCAATATTGTCCTTACACAAGCTAACATAACCTAACCTAAATATAAATTCTTACCCTCGTCAGTTCTCTAAATTTACACCATCTACATTGATTCAAGTCACGTTTTGCAAAATAGATCTTATGGAAAATATTTCACTTTCAGTTGAAGTATCGAAAAATGAGCGGCAATCATCCTACCCGAAGGCAGGACTGATTTTGCGAAGCTCCAGTTTCAAAAACGAGTCAGCCAACGACGATGATTATAGTGAACATTCAGGTAAGATAACAATCAATGTTTTAGAATAATTTTTTTGTCAAAGTTTTCGAAATAAACCTTATTATTTCCACTATACAGGGTGTTTTTTGAGGTTAGGTTTTTTTTGACAGATGCTAGAACTCGTCATAAGAAATAATTACGCCGGAAGTTGATCATATTATTCGATTTGAAAAAAGGGCAAAAATCTTGGTCATCAATATCTTAATACAACTCAGGATCGTGTTATCTCTATGTTAGGAGATCTGCCATAAATCGAATTCTTATATTCTTTTTCAACTTTTAATAGGAGATTTTTCCTGGACGGTATAATTCTTAAAGTTCAAACTGAGGAGAGGAAAAATTACTGATTGAATAGGTCCTATTGAAAAAAAAAACTCAAAAACTCACCGATGAAATCGATGCAAATTGTTTACAGAAATTGCCTTGCCTTGCCTGGCGTAATAACGAATTATTACATGCAGCAACTATCACTTTAGTCTGCTCACGAATAATGTCACGAGCAGTTTCAATGCGTTGTTTTAGTTCTTCAACACTATTCACCTCACTGTTACTGTACACTAATGTTTTCAAATTACTACCAAAAGAAGAAATCACAGGGGTTGGGATCCGGTGAACGTGCAGGCCAAGAAATCAACCCCCTGAAGTCATAAAAAACATACGCCCTGTCAAATGATTTCCCGTAAACTGAACGCATTGAATAAACACATTTTCACCTCAATACCTACCTAAATCAGATCCGGGCTGGGAATTTCTCATATTCGCGGGTAACTTTGATTTCGAAATACAAGGCCCTGGTGAATAATTTATATTAAGGATTCTTGAAATTTTGACTTATTTTGATGAGTTCTAGCACCTGTCAAAAAAAAGCCTCACCTTTGAAAACACCCTGTACCTTATATCATATTATTTAAAGTAGCCACACTGCAATTTTTCTTCCTTTTTCTGTCTTAAAATCTGCTTGATATTCAACTAACTGCATGAGCAATTGTTATTTCTTTCATATATTTTCTTGCCAAAAATTAATCACGACTCATATTGATTACAGCTGAAGAAAGGATAGAACAGTCGGTATCAATGAAATCAATGAATTCATCGAACTCGAAAACAGTTTCCAGCGGCACGTTCCTCAGGAATAAATCCAAAGTTACTGGAGTACAGGATGCCATCACAAGAATGAAAGCAAAAGGTAAGTAAACGTGAATCTTCGCATAAAATGTTTATAAACACTGCTGTGGTCAATAATGAAATGGGCCGGAATAACTTCTGAAAAAAATACCGAGCTTGTGGTCCTTCGAGAATAAAATTGAACTTGAGCCCTGTTTCTGAAAACAGGTCTCTCTTCTTAATTATGGAAAAAAAACTAACGTCAGTATCTTCTCACTTAATGTCAGTAAGATAAGAATAATTTCATCCTTGAAATCGTCATGGATATCATTAAATATTCATCCCACAAGAGGAATTGCGCATTGGTTTGTATTAGTAGGTAGATTTAGAGAATTAATTTAGTTATATCGTAACCACCCGAAGATGATGCTTCGCGTCGAAATACGTGTCGTGGAATTTAACCCAATATAGTTGGGTAGATTAGTTATTCATTTTTAAGTTTTATGTGAATCATCACACCTACTGAAAAGTCTTTGTCTCTCTTGGATCTACTCCTTCTGTGGATCTACATCTTATGTGGATCTACCTTTTATGTGGATCTAAATATTATATTGATCTATCTACTATGTAGATGGATTAGTAAATGGGGAAATAAAATCTTGGCGAATTAATCATTTTCATTGTGAGATTTTCTAGCCATTTCAGTACGCTCAAGACAGATCTGGAAAAATTATTTTCAATTCTCAATAAAAAATGTCGTGTCCACCTAGATCACCTCAGTTTATGACTTGCATTTCTTGCATTCCTTCGGGAACGCCCTAAATAAACTTGTATCAGGTGAATAGTAAACAAATACATGCAACTTGAGGATATTGAAAAAATCATGGATATTCCAATAGTTGGATATTTCAGACATGTCCTCGTTTTGACAAGTTTACCTCAGGTCGCAATAATATTCTACTGGATCAGAACTTTTCTGATCAGCACCATATAAATCTCATAGAAATAACTATTGGCGTTTGCCTAATCCCAGGGCCGTATCTAGGGCGTGGCAAGGGTGGCACTTGCCACGGGCGCAAGGTCCGAAGGGGCGCCAAAAAATATCGAAAATAAAAAATAGAAGCGCCAAGCAAAAAACAAAATTTCAAAGATGACACACGGTTTTACGTAAGTAAGTAATTCGATCACAACATTTCGAAACATTGATATTCAAAGTACAGAATGAAAACGCAATAAGCAATAAGGTCAGAAATACGAGAAATATGGTCCAATTGTTATAAAAAATTTTCAAAGATGCCGCACTCTGATCATAAATATTACAATCGGCCATATCGTCATGCGATTCCAAGCACAGCCCTTTTATGA
Source organism: Aphidecta obliterata (assembly GCA_963966015.1). NCBI lineage: Eukaryota > Metazoa > Arthropoda > Insecta > Coleoptera > Coccinellidae > Aphidecta > Aphidecta obliterata. The sequence goes on along the minus strand of OZ014431.1, from coordinate 12,304,076 downwards.
GTTGTTTACACTACATCCCTTATCGCATCCAGCTTGTTTTGAAGGGCGGCTTCTTTGATGATGATGGTTCATAATGATCGATTTGTTTAGATTTTTTGGCCACATCTGTGGTATTTTAAAAACAATTTGTATTGCCAAAAATTCACCAATCAGAGTTTTGAGCTCAAGAAGTGGGAGAAAAATTGGGGAATCTTATTCTATTCTACATAAATATTGATTTCTTTCAATTGTGAATAAAGGAGCAAAAAATTTAAATTCTAATGTTCGTTTAGTGTGTATCCAGATTTGAAGTGTTATGAGTTTTGAGTTTTTTTATATTCTGACTTTTTGTGCCTCAAAAGCAAACGCTGTACATTCGTTGAAATCGCAATTAGGTGAAATTATCAAAGTTCTACGCGAGCTGAAAGAATCGTCTCAGGTAAATTCCATAACAAATTATGAATTCATCAAATATCTTAAATTCTGGGAAATTCTGTTAAGTAAAATAAACCGAATTAATCAATCTTTGCAAGAAAAGCAACGAGATATATCTGAAGGCTCACGAATGATACTTGGACTATTGAATGAACTGAAAGTTTACAGAGAAAACTTTTTTATGCGATTGATGGAACTTTCGAAAAATGAAGCTGATAAAATTGGAATCGAAGCAAAGTTACATCAATCGAGAAAACGAAAAAAAACCCAAAATGCCAGGAGAACTAGCCAGTGATGAAGCTCATCTTTTTGATGCAAATGCGAAACTGAGAATTGGACTGTTACAAGTGCTTGATAAAATAATTATTCAAATTGAAGAAAGATTTGTTGCTTTGAACGATGTGGCAAACGACTTCAGTTTTTTGAATGGTAGTGTCATTCAAACTATGAATATTGACGCTTTGAAGAAAAGTGCTGCAGATCTTAAGATAAATGTTCGTATTTATTACATAAATATGAATTTCATTTTGTTTTTTCAGAATTTGTTTTATTTTTATGCATTTCATTTCAATGTTTTCAATGAAAAATTTTTCCATAAAAATGTGTATTATTTTGAAACTCTCACGTAAATATTTGACTAGCATTATGAAAAAAAAATACTTTAAGAAAATATGATGGATAAAAAAAATCAACGCAAATGGGGGGGCGCTGTCTAATATATTTCCACAGGCGCAATAGTACCTAGATACGGCCCTGCTTAATCCGACTAATTCTCCGACATATCTTTGCCCTAAAAATGTCCAAATTTTTGAGGTCCAATAAAAGCATAACGTGTCTTCTTGCAGATGTAGAATATGGCGATACACAGGAGGATATCGAAGCCAAGGATCTCTTGAACAAGTACTTAGGAAGTCAAGTGATCTTATCTGGTATAGAGGGGCAGGTTTCAAGGACAGGTACGTCATCCTCGAAAGCCGCTTCATTCTCGACGTCGGCGAAGAGCACGAGTAGAGTAACTACTGTCACAATGGTGAGTGAAAACTCTTCTAAAATCAGTTCGTGATTTGGAACGTTTTGAGTATATTCCTTTCAAACCAATTGCAGTTGAAAGCGTTCCTCAAGTCATCTTGAAACTTTTATACCATTTTTGAAGATTTATCGATACAATTATCTCGGATTATTTATGGAGACAAAAAAAATTAGTAATCCAAATCTTCAGACAAATTCATAACGACCAAAGAAAAAAATTGTGAAATACAATCTCGGACATTCTTTCATGGCCTTGATTTATATATTTCAGTAGAAACACATTTAGAATATAATACTCCGAAAAATCTAATTGCCAGTAGACATCTAGACGAATAGAAAGTATCAAGTGATTTACTGACTTCACAGTATAAAAAGAGCTATGCCTCCCATCATCTGCTACTTTTTGTTGCAAAGAACTAAATTTGGACGTGCTGACGTCAAGAATCAGATAGATGTTCTCTAAAACACGCGCTTGAAAGTTGCGCTTTCAGTTTATTCGAAACCCACGTCCAGTTAGAGTTGTTAGCTGTTAGCTCCTTCTAGCTATCCCCCGTGAAATTTTAAGTTTTGAATATTTTGGAATATCTGGAAAATTTTCCCCGAAGGTGAGGTTTTTTGTGTGGTCTCATGTTTTTTCTTCTGCAGCTGAGTCCATTATCTCTTTGTCATTGATCCAAAAATCTTTTACAACTCCAATAATTTCCCTTAAGTATATGATTTTTCAAATTCAAGGAAATATATTGATGGTTCCTTAGAATATATTTCTCTCGACTGAGAAAGACATCTTTATAAAATGATTTATTCCTAATTTATAATAGCCTTGAACTTAAAGAACTATATCTTTTATGATTGAAGGAGCTTTCATTGAATGAAGTATCTTGCAAGTGTTTGCCAGAAGTTGATAAATAATGTACATGCTTCTTGTCATTCCGCCAGGTGTGGTTACTTGAGTTGTCTCTTCGTTTTTCCGATTTGTTGTGTACAAATTTATGAGCGTTGAAATGTAGAGAAATATTTTCAAGGACTTCGATGACGAACTTGTCTCAAGTAACTAGTGTTCAACTTTATTCAGTACTATTAAATTCGTATGTCTGATACAAATTTCGCAACCCTACTTCTTCTTTTGTGTTAAATATGGAAATATTAATAGGAAAGGGGAAAACATAATGGGAATGAAATTATATTTCGAATTAAAATTTTCCTTGACATCGAAGAACTGAGATATTTTGGGGAATAAAAGATGAAATGAAGCAATGGATAAATAATAAACTTCTATGTAGAATTGGGGAATATTTATTAGATAAAGGAAAACGAATGATAATGAAGTAACGTGTAAATTATGAATGGAAATCACGTTTTTCATAAAGTGGAAGAACATAGATATTTCGTAGAACTAGAGAGGGAATGAGGTGATGTGGAGAACTTTTGTGTAAAATTTGTGCATGTTCACAGCATCAATGAAAACGTTATAAAAACTTGAAACGTGGAAATCATAAATCAAATTAACACTTTTTTGAATAAAAAAAGAACTGAGAAATTTTGTGGAAGAAAATGGTAAATGAGGTGGTGTGGAAATAATAAACTATTGTGTGAAATTTGTGAATATTCATAGAATAGTGAAAACATAATGACAATGGAATTATATTTCAAGTTAACATTTTTCTTGAAATCAGAGAACTGAGATATTTTTGGGAATAAAGACAAAACGAAGGATAGATAAATAATAAACTTGTGTGTAAAATTGGCAAATATTTATAATATAGAGGAAAACGCAATGATAATGAAGTAACTTGTAAATTATGAATGGAAATCACATTTTCATGATGTGAATGAACTTAGATATCTCGTGGAATGATAGAGAAAAGAGGTGATGTGGAGAACTTTCGTGTAAAATTTATGCATATTCACAGCATAAACGAAAACGTTATGAAAAATTGATACGTGAAAATCATAAATCAAATTAACATTTTTCTGAATAAAAAAAAACTGAGAAATTTCGTGGAAGGATAGAGTAAATTAGGTGGTGTGGAAATAATAAACTTTGGTGTAAAATTTGTGAATACTCATATAATAGGGAAAACATAATGAGAAGGAAATTATATTTCTAATTAACATTTTTCTTGAAATCAAAGAACGCGTAAATTATGAATGGAAATCACGTTTTTCATAAAGCGAAACAATTTCGATATTTTGTGGAATGATAGAGATGATGTGGAGAACTTTTGCGTAAAATTTGGGCCTGTTCAAAGCATCAACAAAAACGTTATAAAAACTTGAAATGTGGAAATCATAAATCAAATCAACATTTTTTTTAATAAAAAAGAACTGAAAAATTTTTTGGAAGGAAAGATTAAATGAGGTGGTGTGCAAGATTAACTTTTGTGTAAAATTTGTGAATATTCAAGAATAGTGACATAATGACAATAAAATTATATTTCAAATTAACATTTTTCTGGAAATCAAAGAACTGAGACATTTTTGGGAAATAAAGATAAAACGAACCAATAGATGAATGATAAACTTGACTGTGAAATTGTGGAATATTTATAAGATACAGAAAAATTCAATGATAATGAAGTAACCTGTAAATTATGAATGGAATCCACATTTTCATGAAGTTGATGAATTTAGATCTTTCGTGGAACGATAGAGGAAACGAGGTAATGTGGAGAACTTTTGTGTAAAATTTATGCATATTCACAGCATCAACGAAAACGTTATAAAATTTGATACGTAATAATCATAAATCAACTTAACATTTTTCTGAATCAAAAAGAACTGAGAAATTTCTTGGAAGGATAGAGTAAATTAGGTGGTGTGGAAATAATAAACTTTTGTGTAAAATTTGTGAATATTCATATAATAGGGAAACCATAATGAGAAGAAAATTATATTTCGAATTAACATTTTTCTTGAAATCAAAGAACGTGTAAATTATGAATGGAAATCACGTTTTTCATAAAGTGAAACAATTTAGATATTTCGTGGAATGATAGAGGAAATGATGTGATGTGGGGAACTTTTGTGTAAAATTTGTGCATGTTCAAAGCATCTACAAAAACGTTATAAAAACTTGAAATGTGGAAATCATAAATCAAATCAACATTTTTTTTAAAAAAAAAAAACTGAAAAATTTTTTGGAGGGAAATAGTAAATGAGGGGGTGTGCAAGATTAACTTTTGTGTAAAATTTGTGAATATTCATAGAATAGTGAAAAGATAATGACAACAAAATTATATTTCAAATTCACATTTTTCTTGAAATCAAAGAACTGAGACATTTTTGGGAAATAAGGATAAAACGAAGCGATAGATGAATGATAAACTTGTCTGTGGAATTGTGGAATATTTATAAGATACAGAAAAATTCAATGATAATGAAGTAACGTGTAAATTATGAATGGAATCCATATTTTCATGAAGTTGATGAATTTAGATCTTTCGTGGAATGATAGAGGAAACGAGGTAATGTAGAGAACTCTTGTGTAAAATTTATGCATATTCACAGCATCAACGGAAACGTTATGAAAAATTGATACGTGAAAATCATAAAGCAAATTAACATTTTTCTTAATCAAAAAGAACTGAGAAATTTCTTGGAAGGATAGAGTAAATTAGGTGGTGTGGAAATAATAACTTTTGTGTAAAATTTGTGAATATTCATATAATAGGGAAAATATAATGAGAAGGAAATTATATTTCGAATTAACATTTTCCTTGAAATCAAAGAACGTGTAAATTATGAATGGAAATCACGTTTTTCATAAAGTGAAATAATTTGGATATTTCGAGGAATGATAGAGGAAATGAGGTGAAATTTGTGCATGTTCAAAGCATCAACAAAAACGTTATAAAAACTTGAAAGGTGGAAATCATAAATCAAATCAACATTTTTTTTTAATAAAAAAAACTGAAAAATTTTGTGAAAGGAAAGGATTTCAAATAATAAACTTTTGTGTGAAATTTGTGAATATTCATAGAATAGTGGAAGCATAATGACAATAAAATTATATTTCAAATTAACATTTTTCTTGAAATCAAAGAACTGAGACATTTTTGGGAAATAAAGATAAAACGGAGCGATAGATGAATAATAAACTTGTGTGTGAAATTGTGGAATGGTGGAATAAGATACAGAAAAACGTAATGATAATGAAGTAACGTGTGAATTATGAATGGAAATCACATTTTCATGAAGTAAAAGAATTTAGATCATTCGTGGAATGATAGAGGAAATAAGGTAGTGTGGAGAACTTTTGTGTAAATTTATGCATATTCACAGCATCAACGAAAACGTTATAAAAAAATGATACGTGAATCATAAATCAAATTTACATTTTTCTGAATAGAAAAGAACTGAGAAGTTTCGTGGAAGGAAAGAGTTAATTAGGTGGTGTGGAAATAATAAACTTTTGAGTGAAATTTGTGAATATTCATATAATAGGGAAAACATAATGGGAAGGAAATCATATTCCGAACTAATATTTTTCTTGAAATCAAAGAACGTGTAAATTATGGATGGAAATCACGTTTTTCATAAAGTGAAATAACTTAGATATTTCGTGGAATGATAGAGGAAATGAGGTGATGTGGAGAACTTCTGTGTAAAATTTATGCATATTCACAGCATCAACGAAATCGCTATAAAAACTTGAATCGTCGAAATCCTAAATCAAATTAACATTTTTCTGAATGAAAAAGAACTGAGAAATTTTGTGAAAGGATAGGAAATAATAAAAAAAGTTGTAAATGAAATTCACATCTTTCTTAGAAGAGAGGAACTGAAATATCTTGTAGGAAATAATTAACCTTTGTGTAAACTTCGCACAATTTTTGATTATATGATAGATGAAATTATAATGACAGAACGAAATGACGTGAAAATAAGAAACCGAATTCACAATTTTCTTGGAATCTGCCACTGATGATTGACGCCGCATCACCATTCGAAGTTTCAGAACGACACAGCCAATTTCATTGAAAAAAGCTGCACCTGTCCGTCGTTTTGACGTTTCAGCATCGCGAAACTGTCAACCGACCGGACAATGACCATGAATTCAAGACAGGGAAGATGGAGGGATCCGACGCACTATCGTTTATTAATAGAGGCGCGTAAAAACGAGACGAAAATAACGAAAGCCCGAAATTGAATTCAAGGGCGCTTTTGAGGTATCGCTCTATTTCGTTAGCAGAATGCGCACTTTGTGAACGACGCCTTTTGTAGAAAGTTGTAACCCAGATTACGAGGAAATTTTGTTATTTTCTCGAAATGGGGACGTTTCGGAGTAAACATTTCCGGTAAATGTCACTGACCGATTGATGGGAGCATATAACGAAATTATCGATTTTAGTCGGAGATTTATGGTTATATACGGAGCACGTCGGGACAATATGGAGAACTCGATTTTTCTATATTTTCGAAGAAAATTACAGGGTTTGGTTGACAAATATCCAGTCAGTTTATTCCTCCGTCAGTTGGCGTCTCTGTTATATAAAGGTGGTGATCCAAGGAATAAGCTTTGAAGAAGTGAAAAAAATTAAGAATTGATGTTGGAACCTCCGGAGGGTGATACCATCCCAAACTCAACAACACCAACAGAGATTAAAGAAATTATCAAGAAATTGAAAAACTGAAAGGTTCGGGGAAAGAAAAAGTAACAAACTTTATGTTACGGAAAAGTCCCAGAAAAGGAATAGCAGCGCTAATCAATATAGCAAATACAGTGATGAGAACAGAATACTGTCCGTAAAAATGGAAAACAACAGAAGTAATTGTGTTCAATAAGCCAGGGAAAGATAGAAAATTCCCACAAAACTACAGGTCGATAAGTCTACTGTCAGCACTTGGAAAAATAGTTGAGAGTGTCATTGCAAAAAGGCTCAGTGGAGAAACAGAAGCACTCAATCTGATATCACCGTAACAATTTGGATTAAGAAAAAATAATTCCAGAGAACTTCAACTCGCAGGAATCACTCAATATGTCACTGGAAGATTTCAGAATCATTAAGCCACAGGATAAGTGCTATCAGATGTTGAGAGAGCCTTCGACCGAGTTTGGCAAGAAGGACTTGGCTACAAGATGATGATGGCAGGCTACATCACCAAAACCTGCAAGATAATAAGAAACTACCTGAGGAACAGGAATTTTTATGACAAAATAGATGACACATTATCTTCCACTAGACAAGTAGAAGTGCCCCAAGGTTCAGTTCTAGGAACTCTACTCTACAACATCAATATCTACGATATTCCTTTCAACCCAAGAAATCTGCTAGCCCTGTATCAGGATATAGCAGTCAGACATCGACGACCAGAAGTCATATACAGTAGATTGCAAGAAGCACTAGAAGATTCAGACCAATGGTTCATTAAATGGAAAATTCAAATAAATAGTCAAAAGAGCCAGGCTATTCTACTACAAATGCGGTGGCTTGAAATAAACTCCATCTAAGGATAGATGGAGAGGACATAAAATGGTGAAATGAAGTCGAATATTTGGGAGTAAAACTAGATGAAAGGCTTACATGGAAAACCCATATAAAATTCGCAGTGAATAAAACGAACTCAGCCATGAGTAAACTTAACCCACTGCTCGGAAGAAAGAGCCAAATGAACCAAAACACGAAACTACGAATGCATTGGGCCATGCAGCCAATAGTTATATAAAGAAGATCCAAACAACAGAAAATAAACTGCTAAAAGCAGCAATGAATACGCCGTGGTTCATAAGAAACCAACAAATCTACAGAGACCTAGAATGGGAAACTGTCACAAATTTCCTGAAAAAGGAGGCCGAGAAGATATTTGAAAAAATCAAGTCAACACCTAAATGATGAGCTAAAATGACTAGTTGACTAGAACCCTGCAGAAGATTCGATTAGGATATCCACCTATCACAAAAGACCCAGAGATCAACTAAGTAGAAATAGAAATTGAGTAAACTCAATTTCAAATATCAAGAAGAATCGACTCTGGTAACACAATAATCACACGACAAAGATCGTGAAAGATACAAGCAAAAGACAAACAAAAAGAGTCAAAAGGTTAAAAGGCAATAGATGACCGGAATCTAAAACAAGTTAGGTTAAGTGGAGCAGGTCGTGCTTCACACGAATTCTCACACTGTTCTTTTTATCGGAGATGGTTCGTCCATGAGGATTCCACTCGATTAAAAAAAAATTACGAAAAGCACTGCCGTGAAGGCAGGAGCTTTTGAGCGCTCGTACATGCACCTTGTAGGTAGATTCGCATTTTCCAGTTTTAGAAACCAATTGAAGGAATTTTTGACAGCTGTCAAAAAAATTCTGAAACTTAGGCGAAACTCCAGACTTCATGTCGCTGCTTCAGCTGATCAATTTTGTTTCGATAATTCGCTAGAATTTTCTACGGTATCTATGGTCTTGGTGATGCGGTCTGGACAACATTTTGCACGTACTTTGAATACATTATTCCTCAGCTAGATGCATAATTTCATTCCAATCCGATCAGTAGTTCCGAAACTATCTGGAAAAAAATATTTTGAACGGCCATATTTACGGAACCCCTAGTCTCATTTTGCTTATTGATGAACGTGACCGCGATATTCGCGATCCAAACCCACCCTGAAAATTTCAAGTTCCTAGGCCTTTCCGTTCAAAAGTTACAATTTTCTATGGTTTCTATGGTTCTGGTCATGCGATCTGGACAAAATATTGCTTCAATATATCATTCTCGATTAAAATACAAAATTTCATCTCGATCGAATCCGAAGTTTCGAATTTATCGAGAAAACAAAATTTCAAACGACCGTATTTACGGAACCCCTTGTATAATGTTGCTCATAGATGAACGTGATCACGACATTCGAGATCCACACCTATCCTGAAAATTTCAAGTCCCTAGGCATTTCCGTTCAAAAGTTACAATTTTCTATGGTTTCTATGGTTCTGGTCTTGCGATCTGGACAAAATTTCGCATGTAGCTAAAACACCTCATTTTCCATCTGAGTGCAAAATTTCATCTCGATCGAATCTCTTGTTTTCAAGTAATCAGGGGAACAAAACTTTGAACGGCCATATTTACGGAACCCCTGGTGGAATTTGGCCCATTAACGAACTTAACCGAGGCATTCGGGATCTGAACCTACACTGAAAATTTCAAGTCTCTAGGTTGATCCGTTCGCGAGTTATCGTGCTTACAGCCGGCCGGACGGACGGACAGACTCGAATTTTCCGACGGATTCGTCATCAGTGAGTCGAACATAGTCGATTGAGACCATTTTCGGCTCAAAATTCGAAAAATACAGACATCGTGACGAAATGATATAGCCCTCGTGTAAGTAGTACGAGCGCTCAAAAAGATAGAAGCTTTTATGGCTTTTACTTAAGACCTTAAGGAACGCTAAAAACTTCCAATATAAATTCACGTTCGAGTGAATACATGATGTTAATTGCTTAGATTATTCTGCGGTGAATTCTTAATTATCTGTACAACTTGAGCCTAAGAAGCCCTCTGCAAAAAAAATCTCCAGCATCTCCTTCTCTCAGTTGAAATCATTTTAGACTTATCCGATGCTCATGGAGGGAAAAAGGTGAAAGCCCGAAGACGCCAAGTCAGGAAATTCTTCTTTGGCATGATTTTCAACTATGTATTGAGGAATCCAGGTTCGAACTTCTTCGAAATATACATTTGTCATGTAGAAAAATCGAAAAAACTCTCTGTTTTGTCTTTTTTGAATTGATATACTTTCTATAAAATTCCTGTCCTTGTGGATCCAATCAACGCATTTTTATCGAAATAATACATAGCCAATGTTACTCAAGGAAAGTGAGCTTTTTTCTATTGGTGAAATAATTTTTATAAGCCATTCGGCAGTACCCTTACTCAAAAATAAACAAACAAATTTACCTCTTCAAGAAACTTTCATAGAATTATTCATTGGTTCATTAGGGTAACAGTTTTATAAGTGTAGAAGTTAGGTAGGCTTCCCCATTGAGTTCGAAGGCTTTTTGAATAGAAAGGTTTTTGCATATTTTTCCATTAATGGAATTGCTCTAGTCCAGTAAATTTCTGAATCGTTCGAGAAGAAATGAATGAATAATGATCCATTCGCAGATTTCATTTCTGCCTTCGCAAAAAAAAAATTGCTTCACATCCCTTCACGAAAAAAAAATTGATTAATTTCTTTTTCTGTTTATTGGAGGATTGCCGAATGATTGCTATGTCATTTAACGTTAACCATGGCCAGGAGTGTGTCAGCTCACAATAATAGATGGAACAAACATTTCAAGAATTTCTGAATGTCCACATCGACTGTCGAGATATATAAAAATACCTTCAGTGATTACAAAATTCGCGAACTATCCATCCGATATTGAGGATTTCAGACGAAAAAAAAAATCAGAAATTCGTTCACAAAATATCTCGAACAAAAAAGTGAAATATGAATGACATCAAAAACATCAATACCTATTACACGAATCTGTTGATGTAATCTATTTTAAAACCAACTCTTATAACTTTCATCACGAAAATAGACACGATTGAAATCTATTTCTGAAGAGTATAGTTCTTCATAAAACATTGAGATTTTGATTAATTTCAAACATGGTACACCCCTTCGTTAAAAAGTTACATTTATCATCTCATAATCCAGTCTTCTGCACTTCGTTCAAATTAGATACGGAACATATGTTGAACCATCGGTTAAAGCTATTCTTGCATTCACATCTTGAACAACTCGTCTCCAAAAAAGGTGATATTGCTGTTCAAAATTCTGAATTTTTGCTCCCAAAAGCCTTTAATTTTCTAACATGAAGAATTCGTGGTCAAATTTTATTTCATTCAACAGAAAAATAAATTTTTTTTCGGTATGTCAGAAAACAACTCGCCATATCCTGCTGAAATTTTGTGTCTACATATAAGGCCTGGATAGAAATAGTTAAATTACTATTCAGCATTACAGCTGCTATGTGAAAAGAGAATTAAGTTTTTCTGCTCTTGTGACGAGAATTGGACAATAATTCTGCGATTCCATCTCTTGAAGTTTATAAAAATGAAACAACATTATTTATTATGAATACTGTAATTCTTCACAAATCGTATTTAAACATTGCTTCATAAAATATATGGTGAAAGTTTGTTGATCGAGTGGCCCCAGGTCACCCTGTATTCAATTTCCTTCCATTGGGGGCAATGATTTAGGGATGAATCACGCTCGTTAGGTTTATTTCCGAACGTTCCTTCATACAGAGGTTATTAGTTTTCCACGATGTCCCCGTCGACAAATCGTGTTAATTGTACTGTTCCCTTTCTTGAGAAAACCGTAAAGTTGCCGCGCAAAATGCTTGAAAGACATTTGTTATATTTAGAATTAGCCGCTAAAATATACGGCTTAACAGTATGAAAAACAAAGACGACCTTTCGGAGTGTTTTGTATACAAGTTTAATGAAATTTTCGTGTCAACCTTTGGCTCATCCGAGCCGGGAAATCCAAACTTCCGCAATTCGGGATGAATGTTTATATTGTTCTCAGACTGGGGGTCATTGTGCACATATCTTGGATTTCATCTCGTTGGAATATTTCGGAATAAATATTTTTACTTTAGGTGGAAAAAGTGTTGGACAAGAACTAGCCCCCCTCTTTAATATCAATATTTTTTCATTGATATATTCACTTGAATAAAATAATACCGATATACGTGCTAAAATTAATGGTTGGTTTTTCAAGATCGCTTGATTTTTGGTTCATTATTTCCAATAGTACAACTTCGGAATCGTTGGAGAAAAAAAAAATTGGTAACCCCAAATAAAACTTTCCCAATTCACAATCGCGGTATTCTAGATTCCGAATGCATATTCGAAATCAGCAAGAAGATTTTCCACCCAAATATTTATATACCTACCAAGTACCTAAATGGAAAATTTGGCAAACCATTTTCATGAAAAATAATTTTTCGTTCGCTACTGGATTTTGAATTCAAAACTTTTCGAAATACTGATTTTTAAATGTCGAAATTGAAGATTTTTTTTATATGGCAAAGAACGTTCCCAATTATTGTTGATTTGCTTCTATTTATATGCATCCTTTGGCTACTGAACAAAATTATTGTAGAGTTCATAAAACTTTCCGCTGAAATTTCATATTTCTTTCACCAAACATCTCATTTTTCCCGAGAAATTCGGCGTATATAAAAGTTTCCTGCTGGCAAAAATTTATATTATGAAAAAATTTGGTAAAAAATTAATTCTTAAACCTTGAATACATACTTTTATTTAACGAGAAAAATTTTTGCTGGTGACTACTGCATTTTGAATTCGAAAATATTTAAAGATCGCCATTTTCAAACGTCCAAATTGAAGATTTTTTTATATGGCAAAAAACGTTCCCGATTATTGTTGATTTGCTCCTATTTATATGCATCCTTTGGCTACTGAACAAAATTATTGTAGAGTTCATAAAACTTTCAGCTGAAATTCTATAATTTTTTCACCAAATATCTCCTTTTTCCCGAGAAATTCGACGTGTGCTACGATAAAAGTTTCTTGCTGCAAAAATTTATTTCATGAAAAATTTGGCAGAAAATTAATTCTTACAGCCTGAATACATGCTTTAATTCAACGAGAAAAATTTTGCTGGTCGGTACTGCATTTTGAATTTGAATTTTTTGAAGATCACAATTTTCAAATGTCCCTTGAGATTTTTTTATATGGCAAAGAATTGTTCCTTATTATTGTTGATTTGTTCCTATTTATATGCATTCTTTGGCAACAGAACAAAATCATTGTGGAGTTCATAAAACGTTCCGCTGAAATTTCATATTTCTTTCACCAAACATCTCATTTTTCCCGAGAAATTCGGCGTATGCTACGATAAAATTTTCCTGCTGGCAAAAATTCATGTTATGAAAGCATTTGGTAAAAATTAATTCTTAAACCCTAAATACATACTTTTATTCAACGAGAAAAATTTTTGCTGGTCGCTACTGCATTTTGAATTTGAAAATATTTAAAGATCGCCATTTTCAAACGTCCAAATTGAAGATTTTTTTATATGGCAAAAAACGTTCCCGATTATTGTTGATTTGCTCCTATTTATATGCATCCTTTGGCTACTGAACAAAATTATTGTAGAGTTCATAAAACTTTCAGCTGAAATTCTATAATTTTTTCACCAAATATCTCCTTTTTCCCGAGAAATTCGACGTGTGCTACGATAAAAGTTTCTTGCTGCAAAAATTTATTTCATGAAAAATTTTGCAGAAAATTAATTCTTACAGCCTGAATACATACTTTTATTCAATGAGAAAAATGTTGCTGGTCGGTACTGCATTTTGAATTTGAATTTTTTGAAGATCACAATTTTCAAATGTCCCTTCTGAAGATTTTTTTATATGGCAAAGAATCGTTCCTTATTATTGTTGATTTGTTCCTATTTATATGAATTCTTTGGCAACAGAACAAAATCATTGTGGAGTTCATAAAACCTTCCGCTGAAATTTCATATTTCTTTCACCAAACATCTCATTTTTCCCGAGAAATTCGACGTATGCTACGATAAAATTTTCCTGCTGGCAAAAATTCATGTTATGAAAGCATTTGGTAAAAATTAATTCTTAAACCCTAAATACATACTTTTATTCAACGAGAAAAATTTTTGCTGCTCGCTACTGCATTTCGAATTTGAATTTTTTAAAGATCGCCATTTTCAAATGTCCAAATTGAATTTTTTTTTATATGGCAAAGAATCGTTCCTAATCATTGTTGATTTGTTTCTACTTATGAGCATCCTTTGGCTACTGACCAAAATGATTGTTCATAAAACGTTCCGCTGAAATTTTCTAATTCTTTTACCAAACATCACATTTTGTATGCTACGATAAAAGTTCCTTGCTGCCAAAAATTCTTTCATTAAAAATTTGGCGAAAAATTTATTCTTATACCCCGAATACATACTTTCATTTCATGGGAAATTTTTTTGCTGGTCGCTACTGCATTTTGAATTTAAATTTTTCAATGATCCCAATTTTCGAATATCCAAATTGAAGATTTTTTTTATATGGGAAAGAATCGTTCCTAATTAATGGTCATTTGTTTCTATTTGTATGCATCCTTTTGATGCCGAATAAAATTAAGGAGAACTTCCTCGGTCGTTTCCACGAGGTTTTATGATTTTATTCCACGAACAACCTATTTTCGACGTCTTCTGAAAAAAAAAATGTCGATGGAAAAAACTGTATGTTGAGATGCTGAAAATTTTACACGAAGGTTTATTGTTCTCACATCACCTCGATTCCTCTATTCCTCTATCAGGATTTCATAAAATATTTTTATTCGCCATAGGAAACTCATAACACGTGCCAAATTCCGTCATTGTAAGTTAAAGTTAAATAGTTCTTCAGCAAATTTTTTTTTTTTTTTCAATTTAATCCCTCGGATTTTATTCAATCAATCGGATTCTCGTGCTAGAAGGATCGATGCCGGATATCTTCAATTGATTTTCACTTTAGGTGGAAAAAGTGTTGGACAAGAACTAGCCCCCCTCTTCAATATCAATATTTTTTCATTGATATATTCACTTGAATAAAATAATACCGATATACGTCCTAAAATTCATGGTTGGTTTTTCAAAATCTCTTGATTTTTGGTTCATTATTTCCAATTGTACAACTTTGGAATCGTTGGAAAAAAAAAATTGGTAACCCCAAATAGAATTTTCCCAATTCACAATCACGGTATTCTAGATTCCGAATGCATATTCGAAATCAGCAAGAAGATTTTCCACCCAAATATTTATATACCTACCAAGCACCTAAATGGAAAATTTGACAAACCATTTTCATGAAAATTAATTTTCTCGTTCGCTACTGGATTTTGAATTCAAAACTTTTCGAAATACTGATTTTTAAATGTCGAAATTGAAGATTTTTTTATATGGCAAAGAACGTTTCCAATTATTGTTGATTTGCTCCTATTTATATGCATCCTTTGGCTACTGAACAAAATTATTGTAGAGTTCATAAAACTTTCAGCTGAAATTCTATAATTTTTTAACCAAATATCTCCTTTTTCCCGAGAAATTCGACGTATGCTACGATAAAAGTTTCTTGCTGCAAAAATTTATTTCATGAAAAATTTGGCAGAAAATTAATTCTTACAGCCTGAATACATGCTTTAATTCAACGAGAAAAATTTTGCTGGTCGGTACTGCATTTTGAATTTGAATTTTTTGAAGATCACAATTTTCAAATGTCCCTTCTGAAGATTTTTTTATATGGCAAAAAATCGTTCCTTATTATTGTTGATTTGTTCCTATTTATATGCATTCTTTGGCAACAGAACAGAATCATTGTGGAGTTCATAAAACGTTCCGCTGAAATTTCATATTTCTTTCACCTCGTATCTCATTTTTTCCGAGAAATTCGACGTATGCTAAGATAAATGTTTCCTGCTGGCAAAAATTTATGTTATGAAAAAATTTGGTAAAAAATTAATTCTTAAAACTACTTTTACTTAACGAGAAAAATTTTTGCTGGTCGCTACTGCATTTTGAATTTGATTTTTTTAAAGATCGCCATTTTTAAATGTCCAAATTGAAGATTTTTTTTATATGGCAAAGAATCGTTCCTAATCATTGTTGATTTGTTTCTACTTATGAGCATCCTTTGGCTACTGAACCAAATGGTTGTAGAGTTCATAAAACGTTCCGCTGAAATTTTCTAATTCTTTTACCAAACATCTCATTTTGTATGCTACGATAAAAGTTCCTTGCTGCCAAAAACTCTTTCATGAAAAATTTGGCGAAAAATTTATTCGAATACATACTTTCATTTCACGGGAATTTTTCCGCTGGTCGCTACTGCATTTTGAATTTGAATTTTTCAATGATCCCAATTTTCGAATATCCAAATTGAAGATTTTTTTTGTATGGGAAAGAATCGTTCCTAATTAATGGTCATTTGTTCCTATTTGTATGCATCCTTTTGATGCCGAATAAAATTTAGGAGAACTTCCTCGGTCGTTTCCACGAGGTTTTATGATTTTATTCCACGAACAACCCATTTTCGACGTCTTCTGAAAAAAACAATGTCGATGGAAAAAACTGTATGTTGAGATGCTGAAAATTTTACACGAAGGTTCATTATTATCTATCAAGATTTCATAAAATATTTTTATTCGCCATAGGAAACCCACAACACGTGCCAAATTCCGTCATTGTAAGTTAAAGTTAAATAGTTCTTCAGCAAATTTTTTTTTCAATTTAATCCCTCGGATTTTTTTCAATTAATCGGATTCTCGTGCTAGAAGGATCGATGCCGGATATCTTCAATTGATTTTTTCAATGTTCTCCTCTTTGTTCACGATTTTCGAATAGGGAAATTTCCCAATACTATCATATTTATATTTATACTATCTCGACGTACCCAAATATTTATATTTTTGTTGGTCCTAGAGCCAAATTGTGTACCGTAGAACATGTTCTAATCGACTGACACGGGCCTCACCAAAATAGGCATGTTCCACCGTAGATGAACCGGCCATGCGCGGCCAGGATTTATTTTCGGCGCCGGATTTTTCCCAATTACCTCTAGTCGCGAATTCTTGTTTTTCCTCTTTTCCGAAAAACTACCCATTGTGGTGTGATGTGCGGCCGGAATTGAAAGTGTGAATTATTCGTTGGGAAATTTTAACCAATTTTGTCCTCCTGCAGCTGGTATTTTCATTGTGAGTACACAAGAACAATTTTTCGTCTCCGTATCTCAAAATTACCGGTTAATTTCTTTGCCAGTCCTATTCTTGAGTATTTTTTCTCATAAAAAGTCATCTGATGCAATGAGATGCACATAGAGAGTATATAAATATATTAATGGTATTTCTAGTCCATTTAGAAAAACTTTTACATTGAAGTTAATGTTGGAAGATACATATTTCATATTCCATATCTATTTATGATGTTTTATACTAACTATTACTATTGCTAAAAATTACTCTTAAATTATTCCCGAATTAAAAGGTACTGGCTTATTCAAAAATATCATCCACATCTTCAAGGTAGGTTCCGAAACAGTTGGGAATTTTATTCGAATTTTTTAACTCCCGAACTATTAGAAGTAGAGCTTTGTGGTGAAGTTTTTTTTCTTGATTAATCATTGATGATTGATCATACCATCTCTCATTTCAAATTCAATTTAGGTTGGATAGTTTTCCAAAGATGATTTTTTATATTAAATACCTCGTTTTTTTGTGTTTAGTTTGTTTTACTTGGTTTGCTCTTATAGTTATACTTTTAGGGGGTTGAAAATTCATCTTAGGTTAGATATTTTTCCCACCATGATTTTTTTTATTTCAATATCTCGATTATTTGCCTTCGAAATACATTAATCGGTTCCTCAAGCTTGGAGGATCGAAGCTGGATTTTGCACAAATTTCAATGAAGTGAATTCTCAGTTATAATTCACGAGGGTTGAAAATTTTCCGAACGATTCCAGAAGATTGTTATTGAAAATGGAATAAAAAAATTGTCCAGAACTTATCTCGAAAACTATAAGAGCTAATTTCTTGAAATTTAATAGAAAAATCACTTGTTATCCGGCATCGATCCTCCCATCTCACGAATACTAACCATGAGTTTCAATAGCTCAATAAATTAAATAAAATTCGTTGCTCACAAACTGTCTAGCATAAAATCATAAAGTTTGAAACGCAATGATGTAACCCAATCGAATATTTTATTTTTGTTATGTCAAAACTCTTCCCTCCATAATTTTTGAGTTAGGAATACCAAGCCCACTCAACAAGTCGAATGAATCGTCAAGCTTCACCCTTGAGAGGTGTTGATACCTGATTTTTTCAGAGAATAAGCATATATATTTTTTTCATATGAGAAAATAATTTTTTATCCGTAATAAATTCGAAATATCTCTAGTGACATTAGTTGTAGTGGCCTGTAATTGATCCAATTGTTACCTCGACTCGTCACCTTTTAAAGTTGACTATGTTTCCGGGTTCCTATCAAGCCTGCAATGAACATTCCCGCTTGTAATATTTTTAAACTTGCTTTATTTTCGTTACAAATCCGCTTTCGTTATAAGTTACCTAGTTTAGCTTTTGCGATCGAAATAATTGACCTACATGATATATTACCCATTTTATAGGTTAACGAACTTTGGTTGTTTCGTTCAATTTTGATCTTTGTTTTCATTCCGTCATTCTTCGGGGTAATGATGATTGAAATTTTTAGGAAAATAGAAAATGGAATACAATTTTTCATATTATCGAGTGAATGTTCATATTCTGTAGTTCACCACAGAATTTGTTCATATAACTTTATTGTTCATATTTTTAGAAACACATGCAACTAATTTAAATTTTCACATAATTTGAAGTTTATCGAAGCCACTCAAACTCGATTCATAATTCAAAACATGGACACTTCAATAACATGGACAAAAAATAACTATTATAAATCACTGTAATCGACTTTTTTTCATTTTTTCGTAAATTTTATTCTTTACTCGTTGTTCCAGGAAAACGGCAAAGAAGTAACCAGAACCCTTACCTTCGAACACCCCGTATCTGACGAGGTACTAGACAACGTTTGGGACGAACAAACGTTAAGATATTTGGTAAGAAAAAATTCTGCAATCATTTCACCATTTTTATCGTCGACTTTTTCAGCTGGATCAAAGTACTGACTACGAAGAAAGGAAAAGAATCCGAGCAAGACTGCGCATCATAATGGCAGAACAAGAAGGTGAGCCACATATTTTTTTTAACTAATTCCTATGTTCTGATCATTTTTCAAAATTCTTTATATAATGTTACAGCCTAATTGATTTATGGGGATATTATTCATACTATCCAAAACTATATAATTCAGATAGAGTGATCATGAAGTGAGGAATATTCCAAAAAATAGCTATTTGTGAAATATCTAGTAAGATCCGGATAAAGTTATAAAATATAGCGAATCAATTGATCATGTTATGTACTTCATTTGCTCAATGTCCAGTCATTATGGATAATTACTATTTAATTACATTGTCTGTAACAGTTACAGTCGAAGTGATCAATATGGATATTATTTATGCCCCCCAGCTATTATATTCGAAAACTATGCAATTCAGAAAGAGTAATTATTGAAGTAGAATCAATCAAAAAATCTAGACGTTTTTCAAAATATCCAGTGAAATTCTGATGAAGTAATAAAACACAATAAATTAATTCATCATGTCATCTACTTCATTAATTCAATGTCCAGTCATTATGGATAATTACTATTTAATCATATTGCCTGAAACAGTTACAGTCGAAGTGATTAATGTGGGTATTATTTATACACTTCAGTCATTATATTTGCAAAATATTCGATTCAGACAGAGTGATTGTTGAAGTATAATTGATCAAAAAATCTAGACGTTTTTAAAAATATCCAGTTAGCCTCTGATAAAAGAAGAACACCATAATTAATTCATCATGTCATCTACTTCATTCGTTCAATGTCCAGCCATCATGGATATTTACTATTTAATTACATTGTCTGTAACAGTAACAGTTGATGTGATTGATGTGGATATTATTCATACACTCCAGCCAATATATTTGAAAACTATTCGATTCAGATAGAGTGATTATTAGAGTAGAATTGATCAAAAAATCTAGACGTTTTTCAAAATATCCAGTTAGACTGATAAAGTAATGAAACACAACAAAGTAATTCATCATGTCATCCACTTCCTTTGTTCAATTTCCCGCCATTATAGATAATTAGTATTTAATCGGATTGCCTGAAACAGTTACAGTCCAAGTGATTAATGTGGATATTATTTTTCCCCTCCAGTCATCATATTTGAAAACTATTCAATTCAGACAGATTATTGACGAAGAATTGATCAAAAAATCTAGACTTCTTCAAAATATCCAGTTGGACTCTGATAAAGTAATAAAACACAATAAATTAATGTATCATTTCATCTACTTCATTTGTTCAATGTCCTGCCATTATGGATAATTACTATTTATTCACATTGTCTGTAACAGTAAAAGTCGAAGTGATTAATGTAGATATTATTCATACACTCCAGCCATTATATTTGAAAACTATGCAATTCAGACATTGAAAAAATCTCACAATGAATTTAAATTTAGGTTACGTTAGGTTAGCTTCAATAATGTCCAGCCATTATGTATAATTCCCATTTTCTCTTTAACATATACATTTTTATGGTGGTTTCAACTCTGCACGTGCATAATCCTCATTCTGCTTGTTCCAGCTTGTACTGAACTCGTCAAACAGGCAAGTCAGGACCAAAGCAGCCAATCAATCGATGGTGAGTCTCTTCTTCTCCCCTTACTTCAAGGCTTGTTAGACGCTCCTGAAAATGAGCAAACTCACGATTCTGGCACCGAATCGGGAGAAGATCAACGTTCAGGCTTAATAGCCGAAGTCCAAAACGCCCTCGATAAATTATCGATGAGTTTACGAAGTGACGCCACCGATATAACAACAGAAAGACGTAGTTCCTTGCTACAGTTAGTTACCAAATTGCAAGCTGGGCTGACATCGGCCACCTCTGATAGAAGACATAGTGGTCAATCGAGATTTAACAGGAGGAGAGAACGACCAGACCGACATACAATCGGTGTTAGTAACGAGGAGTTAGCAGATGCTAGAAAACTCATGGAAGAAATCAGTTGTCCCTCTCAATCCTCCTCCAAAGTATCGCTCATCCCCAAACAGAATTCTGAAGGCAGTGTCAATTTGAACTCGTCATCATTCAATCCAGTATATCAAAAATCTTCTGTGAAAAATGCAACTCCTAAACCCTTCAGTTGTTCGAACAGCGCCACTGCATCCTCCGACTCCTCTTCGGTCCAAACACCCTCTGAATCAATGGATTGTATTGGTTATTTATTCAACGAGGAAACTAAGGAATATCCCAGCTTGGATCCATCTCCGATACCTTACAGTAACCAGAATGTTGAGTATAAGACACCTCAGGATTATTACCAACAAGATACAGAACGTTTTCAAAATAGCGTACATAAGCCAACCAATAACTTTGCTGAGTCAGAAGAAGATGACTGCAGTACAATCAAGACAGATAACTACGCACAACCTGACATCATCATGCAGAGTAACCCTTTATACTACCAACCTAATAAAGACGTGGATCTTGATCATAAAAAGAATAGGTTTACTACGAAGAAACTGAAGATGAGGAGAGCAAACACTATAGACATTCCGAAACCATTACATTTCTACGAATGTGATGACGACGAAGAAACGGACGTAGAAGAGGAGGAAAGAAGGAGAAGAAGCAACTATATAGCGCTTCGAGGACCATTCAGGGTGGGAAACCCCACGAATAGGAACTCAATGCCAACTTTAGAACCGAAAACTGAGAACGACAAGAAGTTCTTGGCTTTCATAAGCAAGCACAATCAGAAGAATCAAAGACATTCCTTATGGGCGAGTAAGACGGACAAAAGCGCAATTTGGAACAACAAATTTGATCACATCAAGACAAACTTCGAGAGGAGGACCGACGAGGAGAGTGTTTCGCCCAACTCGGCGAGACATTTCTGGAAGGCTTCGGATGATTCGGCTACGTTCGGATCCAATAAGTATGATCCTAAGATCAGTAAACAAGGCGCCATGAATTTGAAGAGGATGTTCGAGGAAAAGAAAAGATCGTCAGATGAACGACGCAGTTGCAACGCAGCTGAAAACTCCTTGAAATTTGCCACAACCGTTGCTCCTAAACCTCTTCCAGTCAATAAATTCTCGCATGCTCCTTCTTCTGCTTTTCAACCGGTGGCTAGGATTTTAGAAAGCCATAAGGAACAAAAGACTTATGATCACCGTCATTCCACGTTTCGCCCTATATCCGATAAAAAATCAAAGGAAGAACTGCCAGATATAACGAAATCTGTTCTCCAAATCAGCGATTCGCAAGGACCTAATCGTATGTTCCTGTACAGTCCGAAACCTTTGCAAAGAGGAGAGAATGCGTCTCCAACCTCGCCAGGTTTCGTGAAACCATGGGTTGGAAATGCTGGCGAGAGCAGGGTCTTAGCACTGGCTGCCAAAAAATTCGAGGCTCCAGTCTCACAACCCAGCAATTCCTTCCAACCGAGAAGGTTGAGCCGAGAAAAAATCAATGCAATTCCTAATTTCCAACAGGGTAACAACGACAAAATGACAGCACCATATTTGGTTAAATCACTGGAACAGTCATCGAACACCGTGAGGAAACTGAGCGGTCAGTACGACAACTTAGGATATCAGCCTAACAGGTTCGAGAAGTATCCTCAACAGCCCGTCATACCATCGAACAAAAAACATATCGCAGGTTTCCAGGCTAAGTTCACAGTACCTCAAAATTACTCGATCCAGTATGATAAACCTAAAGCCCCCTCACAGAATCCTTCCATTCAAAAATTCTCAATGACACACAACACAACCCCTGCTGAAGTGAAGAAATACAATCAAACGCATCATCCAGATAATACACGTCAATATTTCGCACCAAAATATGATCACAATTTCTGTAAGGTGAAACAACCATCACCACATCAAACTCAATTTGTGGTGCCCCATCGCAATGAAGAAACCTCAAAGCAGAGAAAAGTCGACCGAATTGAAGATGATTCATCGGATTATCCATACCAAGGAGAAAAACCTAAATATGCAGCTCAAACACGAGTGAAGACTGAAGTTTATGAAAAACCTCGCATTGAAGTTAGCGATCATGGGAAGGAAGCTCTTGGGAGTGAGAAGCCAAGCTATGTGTCTCAATCATCTGTCGAGAGTCTCAAAGAATACGGGGCTATAAATAGCAGAGTGATGAGTGGCCCAGTGGCCCAAGTTGCATCCACTGTTAAGCAAAAGTCTCCAATGACCAGGAATGAACATGATATGCAAGCAGCGTTTGCCCTCAAAACCGCTTTACAGAAAGTGAGTAATTCCCCAAGTCCAAATCCTCCATCTAAACCAGGTGACGATCGAGAAAACGTGGAAGAAACCTCTGGCAAATATCAAAGAGATAGACAGACCAGGGGCATAAAAACTGAACAACT
The DNA here is from genome assembly GCA_963966015.1 of Aphidecta obliterata. Lineage (NCBI taxonomy): Eukaryota > Metazoa > Arthropoda > Insecta > Coleoptera > Coccinellidae > Aphidecta > Aphidecta obliterata. Next base: position 12,280,574 of record OZ014431.1, on the reverse strand, counting down.
CCAAGAAAGTAATTCGATATACAATAACGTACATTCGAATCAAAGGTATTCCTCAAGAACAGAGGATAGACCAAGGATACCTAACAAGGCCTCTCTGTCTGAATCTCACGAGGTCACATCTGAAGGAGAACATATAGTGACTGGAAAACTGCCTCTTCCCCCTTCCGTTCAGCCTTCTTTCAATAAGCCCACACAAGCCCAAGTCTTGAGTAAATCAGATTCTTGGCACCAGATATGTCTCTCGAACCAAGCCCCTCCTCAAAGTAAACCTGCAGCTAGATCAGTACCGAATGCTAGGAATATAATGAAATCCAAATCGACTCATTCCGTGATACCACCAAAGCAGTTTGAAGCTGGAATGACGAGGGACGAGGTAGCGGAGAAAAGAAGGACCATGGAGGCTTTCTTTGGAGCGGGCAGTCCTTCACATCAACAATCCAAGAGTCCGTCTCCTGGTAAGGTGGTCAAAAGAGCCATCAATCGTACTAAAACATCTGAGAAGAACGTCCAATACAAGCAGCTAAAATCCCCAGAAATGCCAACAGGTTTGGCGAGAAGCAGGACGCTTCCCGATATTGTCTGTTTGGATTTATTGGACGAGAACAACGTGGATAAAGCTTTCGAGGATCTCTTCACGTCCAGCTGAGGGAGCATCGTTAATCTTAGGGAGTCAATATTTCAACCCATTCCATTAATGTATGTGGAGGATTTTTTATCGTTTCTAGAATAAGGACATAGTACGATCGGTTTTTCGAATGATCACGTAGATGATTCTTGATTAGATTTTTTAAGGACTCATATTCAAAACTGTTGGATGGAACTGCTGAAAGAAGGACGGTGGTGCGTACACCAGGATTGGGGAAGGAGAATGTTGAATTGGAAAAAGGGTGAGGACATGTTTTGGTGTGCGCACCCACCTGCTATATAACCGCTCGCAAAAATAACGACCCCAGATTTTGCATCTCGTATTATACACCTCCCAGGACTTTAATACGCTGCGTATCTTGTTCGTTTTGTATGGGTTCTTATCACCCCTTGCACCCGATTTCTGTTTGATAAACAAACCACTTTTCGTAATGTTAGACCATCGACACTTTGTGAGGAATTCTTGTGTATATTTAGCGTATAGTCCTAATGAAAAGCCCAATATATGCGCAATAGACACGTTTTGGTTTATTGCGCATATGTTGGTCCTTTCATTGTACGTTTTTGGTCCCAGTGGGAGCAAACCTTATATGTTCTCATACACAGCCACACTTGCACTTTTTTGTTTGACTAACCAGATTTTGCATCACATTTTTTAACAACTAATGTGAGAACATTGGGATATTGGAAAATCTTCAAAATATCTTTTTATTTGCAGAAAAAAGTATGGAAACCAGTAAGGAGATAGTTCGTGAAGGGCCCGTTACAACCACCAAAGGTGAGAAAAACCAAAGATATAATATTTTTTTTTTATATTTCATTGTCTTGGGCAAAAATAATGTTTCCCAAGATACAGTACAAGTAGACGTTTCCCAACAAAAAAATCAAATATTTCAACTTTTTTTCAGTAACAAAGGTCAGCACTCAACAACATATTTCAAAGAAACCTATGTCACCTTTTGCTAAATTCCGCCAACTGGATAAGCAAAACAGTCTCAACACACCCCCAAGGTACAGTTTCAAATGAAATTCACGATAATTCCTACCCATAATCTCCCCACGACTTCTCTTTTTCAATGGAATTCACTAGAACTCACTCTTTCGTTACTTCATTTCGCACTTTTTCACACAGGCAATAAATTCTAACCACTAAAACTTTTATCATAAAAAAAATCGAAGATCGACCTCGATATTCTATTCAAATTAGACATTAGAATTGACAAAGCTGCAAACTACAACAAAAATCAAATCTGAAAAAAAAAATATCATTGGTTATGTTTGTGCGGTTCAAAAGTTCGTTTTTAAAAAGAAACTTTATTAACTTAGTATTCACTAATTAACTTAGTCTACGATTTCCACTAATTGGGAGTTCAACAAAACCACTACACGTGTTTCGCCATAACATGGCTTGATCAGGTGACGAAATAAACTACAGTTTGTCAAAAAATCACGAAGCTCTAAGAATGTTCCATCCCATACGCGCGATAATTTAATCTTACGAATTAAAAATCTACCTACCCTAAACTAATGGCATCTTTCGGCTTGGTCTGCAGTACGCCTAGAACGCCTGGTGGCAGTCCCCTTTTTAAATTCACTGATGCGGCCCTGAGCCAAAGCGCCAGCACCATCAAAGATCGACTTTTATACTGGTGCAGGATGAAGACTAAGGAATACGAGGTATGATCAGTGTTCAGTGTTTTTGGGGTGTTCTCTGTCGTCTGCTTTGCTTCATTGTGTCATCGTTCCTTTTAATCCACCTCTGCTCCAACTTTGTTTGCTAACATTTTTGGTTTTGTCTCCCAGTGAAATAATTGTGTATATATTTTTTGTTTGACTAACTTGTATTCACTACCAATATAAGCAGTGGTATGAGAATTGCATTACCAAGAAGTGGAGGAATGTTTCGACCAAACTCAGCAGAAGGGTTCAACAACTAAAAGGCAGCAATTGATCCAAACTTCGTTCACATGGATCAATGATTACCTAACGAAGATCTTCCAGTAACTCTTCGAATATTTCCATTACTTTTGCAGTCGAATCATCAGTGCAAGGGGTTGTATGGGCTGATTTCCAAGGGATGGTAACAAACGCCCATCAAGCATGTTGATGACATTATGGGGAGAAGACTGAGAAACTTGCTGCTTCAGGAGGAATCACTACCTTAGTATCAGGTCCACAGCAGAGAGATGTTATGGGAATTCAACAAGACCAACTGTGTCTTCCTGGTCTGAATTCCCATACACTCGAGGCTGCTACCCCCCTTGTAAGGCAAAACCTTTACTTTATGTGTCTCAAGGAGACACAACTATGAAGAAAATTTGGAGGCGGAAGAGGAGATTGAAGTGGAAGCATTCTGGCCAAATCCTCGACGTTTGGTGCAAAAAAAAATTCTATAGGGCATTGTCTTCTCAGAAAGCACTTGATGATTCATACAGACGGTACCTACCACATCCCATAACTTTGAATAAAAAAGATGGTGTAAGAATAAAAGCCAAACCAAAGCTTCAATGGCAAACCTGCCTTATTGACACAAACTAAGTGCAACCTTTGTTATTTTCAGAACATCCAACTAGATAACTTCTCAAGCAGCTGGGCCGATGGATTGGCGTTCTGTGCGCTTGTTCACCATTTCCTACCAGACGCCTTTGACTACCATGCACTCACACCAAAAGAACGCAGACATAATTTTACGCTAGCATTCAAAGTGGCCGAGTAAGTATTTTTCTGAATCATTTCAGAAAGTAAGATAGTCGATAACTTCCTCCTTCGAGTGTGTTAGATCATAACGCCTGAGGGGTAATATTGAGCCTGAGGGCCTTTGTTCCGAGGGATGAATGTTGTCCAAAGAGCTTTTGATTCTTTTGTAACGCTCGTGGTAAATATAAGACCTCATTTTTCACGAATTCAAAATCGGTTAATTGCTCTTGGCATTTTCTTCCTACATTTCTTTTTGCCGTTTGCTATGAATACACTCATAACGCCTTAGGGTTGGGACAGTAGTCTGGTCTGCTAAGGCAGGGCAGACATGCACGAGGAGAATACTCGACAAGGTACAAAGCTTGCCTGTGATTGCATAACTGGAGCTATGAGAACGTGCCCGACGAGAGCACTTGAGGTCATCACAGATCTCACTCCTCTACATCTAATGATCAATAGGGTAGCCCATGGGGCTATCCTTAGAATATCTAGGGAAGATACAGGGAATGAGAGAATTGAAAGTCAGGGAGCCCGGCTCTCTCTGAACAAGTACATCTCATCAGCGAACCTGCCTAGTGATGTTATGATTGAAAAAGTGAGCATTGAGAACAACTTCAACACTATGCTATGTGAAAAGGAAGAAAGGGAAAAAAAATTTCAAAGTGAATACCATCAAATGGTAAACAGATGGTGCTAAAAGCACGTTAGGGGCGTAAGTGGCAAGAACCAAGTGTACACTATCGTTAGGCTCCTACTCGAGTGTTTTTCAGGCAGAAATAATTGCAATCAAAAGATGCATAGATATAAACCTGGGAAGAAACTATCAAGGGTGTGACATTGTGATCCATTCTGATAGTCAAGCTGATATCAAAGCACTGAACTCCTGTATCATCGACTCAAAGCTGATATGGGAGTGCCGGAGGAAACTTAATGAAGTAGGCAAGAACAACAAGGTCTCTTTAGTCTTGGTTCCTGGTCACTCAGGAATCAAAGGAAACGAAGAGGCCAATACTCTTTCCAGAAAGGGAGCACAAAGGCCACTTTCTGGCCCAGAACCTTTCTTCGCATAGGCAAATGCACTTATAAGAAAGAGTTTTTGGAGAAGGAAGAGACTGAAAGAGAAGCACTCTGGAAGAATCCTCCAGGAATGGATCACTCCAAAAATTTTCTTCGGAACTTTGAAAGTGCAATATCCAAAAAGTATTCGGATCTCATTAAAAATAAGTTACGCCTCCTCACTGGCTTCCTCACAGGACATTGTCGTCTTAGAAAGGAGGATGGGCTCAACAGAACCTGACGAGTGTAGATTCTGTGGGGAATAGGAGGAAACTCCTGTTCACCTGGTTACAGAATGCCTCGCCATTGCAAACCAGCGCAAAGAATGTCTTGGACAAAAGAATTACAGGAGGAACGAGGATTCAACCTCCTTGAAGCCCTCTCAGATACTGGAGTTCATTGGAGCTCTGGAGCTGGAGGGCGAGCTGTAGGTAGCGCATTTGGGAAAACAGCTCTGATGGGGGGCACAATAGACCTTGAGGTAGCAGTGATATGTAACTCCCTTACCAAACTATAACTATAACGCCCTAGGGCGTTATATGGGTGTATTTATAGAAACCGTATAGAAGGTAAAATGAATGAATGATATACAAGTGTGAAATAAATATACAAGTGGAAAATAAAAAATTACCAGCACATTACATTAGGATTTTTTTATTGCAGTGAGAAAGCTGATATTGCACCACTTTTGGACGTTGACGACATGGTAGAAACCATGAGACCGGACTGGAAATGCGTGTTCACTTACGTGCAGTCAATATACCGCCGTTTCAAGGATGAAGACTAAAATGAGTGTATTGTGTGGATTTTGTACTTTTTTACTTTTTTATCTAACCTGATGCTTCCAAATTCATACCAAAAAAAAAATTGTGACCCAAGTTCCTCGTGCATTGTCTTGAAAAATATTTGCTGTGATATATAAAAAGCATCCTTTTCGGTAATATTTTGTTTTGGAGAAAAAATCACAATACATCAATACATTTTCTAGTCATACGTGAATAGTCTGTAAAACTCTGACTCCTAACTTTCTCCCTTAAAGGTGATGATATAATGGATCAGCCCAGCTGTTTGATATTTTAGACTTATTTTATATGCCAAGTTCCGCTTTCAAACTAATTCTGTATACCTACTCATATAGGATTTTTAATGGGTTGTTGCTGCTGCGATATCACTAATATGGAAATAAAATTTTCAACCCAGTCCTCATGTTTATATTCTGTATCGACTTCTTAGATTACACACTTCTAATTGTAAAAACTGCTATGTGCCTTTAAGTATATATAATATAGATATGTATTTTATTTTGTATACAATGATTTAAGTTTCTAACACTGTAACAAATAATAAAAATTAAGGAAATTTTGAATGTATCCCTGAAAAAAATTATAAAAAGCACTGACGTGTAGTCATGAGCTTTTGAGCGCTCGTTCATTCACCTTCTATTGAACAAATTGCAGCTGTAAAAAAATGAAAGCAGCTTTTTGTCAATTATGCCGAATCAATATTTTGAACGGCCATATTTACGGATCCCTTGCCTAATTTTGCTCATTGATAAACGTGATCTCGACATTCGATATCCAAACCTACCCTGAAAATATCAAGTCTCTAAGTATTTCCGTTCGAAAGTCATAATTTTCTATGGTTCTGGTCAAGCGATCTGGACAAAATTATCAAAGATAAAACGTTGACATTGTTGCCACAGCACGCCTCAAAATACAGTCAAATTGTGGCCTAAAAATCAAGTTGAAGAAAATTTTTCTTACAGGGTGCAACTCTTCTAATGTCACTGAGTAAATTATTTGGTTCGACCAAATCCTGAAATACCAACGTTTTATACCTGAAGGTTGGTTCTTGTGAAAAATCCTTTCAATATAGCTACTCGGTGTTTTTCCAAAGAATAAGCATAAATATATCCTCGAAAAACTTGGACCACACCTTGAATCTTTCGAAACAATCATTATCTTCGAGATAAATCACGGTTTCGTTCTGAGAAACAGATTTTTCCTATCGAAAACACCAATATAATCTATTAAGAAAACAGATTTCCTGTTTTTATCTGATTATTCAGATGTATTTATTTCGATGCTTTGATCCGAGGATCGAATTGTTGGCAAAATAGAATAAATTGTTGCGAATAATTAAGTGCCTTCCCCCAGAAGTGAAAATGAAATATTTTATAATTTTAACCCTAGTGGTGAGTAATTATTTATATCAATAAAACATAAGGATAAGGATGTATAAATATATAAAAATTTAAAAATTATGATGAATAAACAAAAACAAAAAATCAACCAATATCCATATAGGAAAATGGAAAAAAATTATAAATGAACAGAAACCAAAAATCAAAAAATATATATACATAAAAAAATCGAGAAAAGAATCGACGTGTGGTCTGAAATTCAGCATATTTTTGGATAAGTTCATTTGTTTGGTGATAACAAAAAATACTAATTTCTACCAGTGGCACCAACTAAATTCCGGTGAGGAATCCATTTTCCAGAAATATTGAGAATGCCACTGTTTGAGGATATTATTATGATCAACATTAGGACCTTACTGATGCGAAACCCAAAAAAATAAAATAAAATTCAAAAATCCCAAATTCTCACAAATCTATTTTCAGGTATCGTGTTCCTGTGCCGTTATTTTTGCTGGTCCAATGAAACTTCGAGATGATAGCCCAGTTAAGGACTGCGTCAAATCAGGCATGATGTGCGAGACTTGCACTTCTAGCGCAATGTGTGTAAAAGTAGGCAATGCGTTCAAAAAAGTCAACAAAATGACATGCGCTGATGGCAGCACCTGTTTGGCAGGAATATGTACGAAGGAAGTTAATCCTCCTTGTGACTACGCCAATGTAGATTTTCCATGCCAATATCAAGGTAAATTCATATTCCATATCTCTTCTTATTTTCTTGTTCGTTTATGGGTTATAAGATTCAATATTCCTTTTTCAGGAGCGTATCCACATCCTGGAGATTGGTCCAAGTACATATACTGTGTCCCGAATAGCCCCAGCCAGGATTCTTTTACTGCCTACACAATTGACTGCGAGCCTGGTACTGGTTACAACGCAAAAACTACCTATTGTAGTAAAAATTTGACAACTATTGACCCTGCTGTATTCCCCATCGAAAGATGCTTGACACCGAGTACAACTCCTCTTGTTCATCCGGATAATCCTTCAATCTATTACATCTGCACTCAGTTACAAGATTCCAACAAGCTCTATCCTACTCAGTTCACCTGTCCCAGTGGGGGAACCTTTGCAAATGGCGAATGTACTATCACACTGAGTGATGGAACCAAGAAATAAAATTGCATAAATTAACTTAAGACAATGTTTTATCTTATTTATGAATATTTCTAATTCGTGATATTGTGCTATATTAAACAGAGAAGCAAGTTAGAAGTTTAAACATGTTTTGAATTCATTCTGAGGATCCATCTCTGAATCAAAATAAGATAGAGTCATAATTTAAAATATTATTTTATTTTACATTTTCTATCACCAACAGTTCTACTCCAATGCCAAAGTGAATAATAAATGATAACATCGGTTAAATTTCATTCGTAAACATTCTCATAAAAAATAACAATCACAATAGCATCTATATCGGAGAAAAACCACAGATTGTGCATTTCTTCAGACCTCTCGGATATCTCTTATTTTTTTATTCATATTTTGATTATGTGGGAGAAGTCCTAAGTCTTCTATTGTTCTTCCGTTTAAACAACTAACAACAGATTATAAATATAAAAATCTAAAATTCGGTGCGTTAAATGATCTCAGTCACTATCTTCCCCATCAATAATGGCCCTACGGTCAGCTGATGCTTTCCTCTTGAATAAGGTTTGTTTTAGGTTTGTCCTTGTTGTGGATCCCCATTTTTCTTTCACAGCTTCCGATGACGTCATCAATACAGAGTAGGACGAGTTGAAGTCTTCCATTTTACTATGATGAATACCGTATAAGAAGTATATGAGCATTCCTGAAAAAATACATAATATCCATTCTGATTTGTTTTGAAATCAGGATCTTCAAAACAAGTTATAGAAAGTCAACAGGGCCGTATCTAGGGCGTGGCAAGGGTGGCACTTGCCACGGGCGCAAGGACCGAAGGGGCGCCAAAAAATATCAAAAATAAAAAAATAGAAGCGCCAAGCAAAAAAAAATTAATTCGAAAGATGACAACACGGTTACGTAAGTAAGTAATTTCGAAACATTGACATTCAAAAAACAGAATGAGAATGCAATTAGGTCAGAAATACGAGAAATATGGTCCAATTGTTATAAAAAATTTTCAAAAATACTGCACTCTGATCATAAATATTACAATCGGCAATATCGTCATGCGATTCCCAGCACAGCCATTTTATGAGGTGCTTACACTACATCAACCCTTATCGCATCCAGCTTGTTTTGAAGTGCGGCTTCTTTGATGATATGGTTCATAATGATCGATTTGTTTAGATTTTTAGGCCACATCTGTGGTATTTCGAAAACGATTTGTATTGCCAAAATTCAACAATCAGAGTTTTGAGCTCAAGAAGTGGGAGAAGAATTGGGGAATCTAATTATATTCTACATAAATATTGATTTCTTTCTAGTGTGTTCGTTTAGTTTGTATCCAGATTCAAAGTCTTATAAGTTTTGAGTTTTTCTCTTATATTCTGACTTTTTTGTTCCATTGTGCTTTTGGATTCGAGCATTATGAATTGTGCTATTGAAGGTGAGTAGTAGCAAAGATTAGACAACAAGATGGATCACTCCGCTTTTACGCCTGTTCACTATCCTATGACCTTGAGTTCATCTGAAAATAGAGAGGGGTGAATCGGAGAGAGACAACCACTTCTAAGTTTATTATGATTTTTGAATTTTCAAATAATCTTAACCTCAACATTTCATACATTAAACGCAGCAATATGTTTATTGAAACAGAATGAGGACATTTTCAGGATTTCATTCTATTGAATCTATATCCCGAATGTATTATGTATGATACAACTTTTATGTTGGCTGCTTTTTTTACATAATATTGTAGAAACTAGATTCTTTACACATTTCATTTGTGATCATACTGTGATAATGTATTGAAGAAAGTTTATATTTCAGCCTTCCAGTATTTTAGTAACAAAATCCAGTTTCCAAGATTTATATCCAAAGTAACTAGGTATATCCATCAATAACTATTGTCATCGAGTATAAAACAAATTCCATTCATTCAGCATTAGTATCACCATGGTAGACAATTCAAAATTCAGTGTTTTCCCCGGATATTATCTGATCTTGGCGATATAATGAACACGAACTGAAGGAAACAAATCTATTGTTCATATAGCACGTTCACAGCAACAAAATCTAAAAATTGTAATTTTATGTTACAAGTAGCAATCCTTCAATTTTCATTAGTCGTATGGAATATACATTAAATATAATTTATTTAGCAATATATTCATCATCGAATACGATACTAATTTCAGTTTTTCTCGAAAAAATTACACATTTTCATTGAATATTCATGTCAACAGCACCAGAATTTGATATTTGTATACATTGAAAACTCCCTTATACTCAATTCACGAAGAAATTTCTAGATTTTCCGAATAGTTTTTTGCCTGTGAATTCATTTAAAGCACAAAATATTTCTACCTCCATTTTCATCATTAAAATCGACAAACGTCAGATTTCAAACCTTCAATCTTTGGCGCGGTCCACGAGATGTGATGTGATTGGCTTGCCCAACGCTTACCAGCGCTTACCCAACTCCTCCATCAATAGCGTTCGAGCAATTTCAAGGTCACCACCACTTTTACGGGCGATTCAGTACTAATTTGACAGAGTGATCTCTCTTGTTGTTACTCTTTGGTAGTAGGTACTAAGTATTTGTTATTTTTTATGACATTATTCTGGCATCGGATATATTCAATTATTCGTATTTTAACATAATAATATTGTTCCTTTTGATTCAAGAAGAAATATGTTCGGTTCATTATGGAAAATATGGATTTTCAAACTTGAGTTCTCACTTCTCACAGCGTCTTTTTTTTTAATCTAATAAAACTCCAATTTTAGTGTTTCTTTTCATGGTTTTCATTGAATCTTCAATCTCATCTGACAAAGATTATTATAGTGATTTTTTTTATACTTAACGCATGGACTTCTTGAATATTGTAACATCAGGCCCTGTACGAAACTATTAGTACGTGTTTCAAATGGTTATAAAATAGTATTTGTATGCTAAGTTTGCGGTTTTTTTTCGCAGAGATTGTGATTATCGGTTATTGTTTTCTAGTCAACTTACCAAAAAATTTTTATTTTGCGTTTGCAGTATGTATTTTTAAATTTTAAGTTGAAGAATTCATATTTTTTGAGATAAAAAATGTTCGTATTTATTACATAAATATGAATATTTCACTTTGTTTTTTGAGAATTTGTTTTATTTTCATGCATTTCATTTAAAATGTGTATTTTAATGTTTTTAATGAAAAAAAATTTCCATAAAAATGTGTATTATTTTGAAACTCTTACGGAGATATATGACTAGCATTATGAAAAAAAGATAATATAAGAAAATATGATGGATGAAAAAAAATCTACGCAAATGGGGGGGCGCTGTCTAATATATTGCCACAGGCGCAGTAGTACCTAGATACGTCCCTGAAAGTCAAATTTGAGAATTTCTGTTCATTATATACTGGGAAATATTAGGGAGGTGGTTATATGAAACTTGAGGCTCTACATTAGAGAATTATTTATTTCCACTTCCATATCTATTAATTCGAAGAAAAAAAATCAAATGAAAATATGACAATAGAAACATTGAAAAAAATTAGAGAAGCACTGATGTGAAGTTTCGAGCTTTTGCGCGTTAGTTTCTGTGTACCAAAACGGAATTCAGTGTTCCTTGTCAGTAGGACAAATACTGTCAATTTGTTTTCATGAACTTCAAAAGATGGAATCACCGAATTATATTGAATATATCAGAAAACTAAATTTGTTTTGAGCACCAACACAGTTCCTTGTCAGCGTATGACAAATACTGTCATTTTATTTTTATAATCTTCAAAAGATGGAATCCCCGAATCATATTGAATATGTCAGAAAGAGTCGATTTTTTCTGTGTACCAAACGGCCTTCATTGTTCATTGTCAGTATGTCATTGTATTTTTATAATCTTCAAAAGATGAAATCCTCGAATTATATTGAATATATCAGAAAAACTAATTTTTTTTTCTGTGTACCAAAATGGCCTTCGGTGTTCATTGTCAATATGACATGTCATTTCATTTTTATAATCTTCGATGGAATTACCGAATTATATTGTATATAACAGAAAACCTCAATTTTCTTTTCACATAGAACACCTAGAAAGCTGAATTTCTACATAACTCATTTTATCGATGCCTTCTATGTAGACACGAAATTTCAGCAGGTTATTGTTTCTGAGATACCGTGATGTGATCTTTACGAAATTCCACATGAACCTGGATGTCGTTATCTTGCAAATAAACTAGAAACTTTCAATTCGATCGGGTCGGTACTTTTCAAATTATTGAGAAAATAATTCAGATGGCTATATCTGTGAAACTCCTAGGCGGATTTTGCCCATTGAAGAATTGAACCGGCGCAGTCAGACCCCAAACGAGCCCTTGAAATTTCAAAACTCTAGGCCTATTCTTTCGATGATTATCGTGTTTACGGGCGGACGGACAAAATTAAATTTGAAGACGAATTCTTCATCTGTTGGTCCAACTCTAATCGTTCGAGACAATTCGCGGCTCAGAATAAGAAAATTACAGACATTTTGGCGAAATTTTAACTGTAATATCAGGGAATACGTATATTCAACCTTAATTTCGGTGACGAGAAGAAAACGAAGAAAATATGCGACAAGAAATTGAAACGGACAAAAATCATGGGAAAATTTTCGGAATGGAAAATTTTTGGAATGGAAAATTTAACGGCGTGGGTGGTTTTCAGGAAAAATGTTGACGGAAGGGAAAATACTCCACCTTCTGGAAGCTCAGAAGACGTTAATGCAGTTGCTTGCGAGATCCCGGGGATAGCAGCTCGTGGTTATTTGGAGGTACCAAGAAGGGAACCGAACAAGTTGAGTTAGTAGTTCGTGGTCGCAAAGTGCAGTAGAAATTGCGTTTTGACAATTTGCGTACGGAGGTTAAGCGCGGATTCGTTACGAGGGTGCGAAAAAAGTTAAGGTCACTTCCGGAGTGAGTGAATATCGTTGCAAAAACGCAAAGGCATCAGGCTGCCTGCAGATTGAGGTAGGAAAAGTTTAGACCTTGTATTCTAATTATAATTATGTGAATTGGGGTGGAGAACTCGAATTTGTTCATGCATTTTACCAGTAAATTTCAAACATAAAAACTTCTTCAGTTTTCTTTCCTTTTTCCTGAATACCTGTTCCACAGAAAAGGATAACACAAAAGAATTCCTCTTCGTGCAGGGAGCACGAACTTAATTCCTTTTCGAACAAATACATAAATGGTGATTTCCAACAACATAACGAAGTGTATTATTACATAACGCTCCTGTTCATAGCAAAAATCAGACAAAACTTTTTCACATACTAAAACTATGCAAGTAAAAAGTTCCGTCTACTCTTCGATAATTTCGTTTTCGATGAAACTCACCTAATATCATCCATATGAAGAATCTTAGCCATGTGAGAATATTCAAATGGACCATGAATTCGATATTGCATAATATACTAAGGGCTGGAAGGAACGGTACCATTGGTACTTTAAACCTTAGATTGACTGTATTGTTTTGATGATGTGCTATGATGACCACCAAGCCTGAAAATGATAATTTTGATATTGAAAACCAAGGAGATCTTCGAATATTCCCGATGTAGAACATATAAAAAACCTGCATTCGCGTATTCAAGGGGGTGGGGGTACCTTGGGGTATATTTCCAACGCCCTATAACATTGTAATCCGTTTCCAATGGAACCAATACACGATTGTCATTCAGGTTTTAAAATAGTCGTTTAAATTACCCAAATTTCCCCACCATTTCCATTAGTACGAGAGTAATAATTCTGTGTTATCTACAAGACATAGTTTTCGTATTCGTATATTTCAAGGGTTTTGAACTCTTGTTCTCGTAACACGTATGTATTCCGTCCTCAATGCGGTTGACAACCGAATGAAGAGCAGAATCAACTGACTTACCTAACGCATGCTGGCAGGGGTGCAGTGTTCTAGCCACTAATGCAACCCCCTTGGTTGTTGGTAGAAAGATACATCAGAGAGGTTGCTTTAGTGGCTAGACCACTGCACAAACAAGTCGAGTCCCAAACGAATAAGGCTAATGTGATATTTTGGTCTACTCGAAAGGTGATTGGTAAAGGATGGGGCTTCAAACCGCACATAATGCAATGGCTGTACACTGCTGTGGTGAGGCCTATCCTAACCTATGCCTCAATGGTGTGGTGGCCGTCTATGGAGAAGGCCTGCAATCGTATCATGATGACGAAATGCCAGAGGAAAGCTTGTCTAAGTATTACAGGCGCTCTGAGATCTACCCTCACGGCAGCGATGGAGTGTTGGCTAGGTCTTCCACCATTACATCTGGTTGTGAAGGAGGTAGCTATGAAGACAGCTCTCAGAGTCTGGGAACGGGAACAATGGCGTGATGCTGGACTCTTTAGGGGGCACGCGAGGGCTCTCAAAATGGTGGAGGATGTTAACGCATCCATTCTCCAAGTTTCTGCTTTGACGAGCCCTACAGGGTAGTTGTTCCAGATCTATGGTCTTCACCAAAAAGGCTTCTTTTGCCTGAAGGTCCCACTCGGTTCACTGATGGCTCTGTGTCATTAACAGGGTATGGTGCTGGAATTGTGGGACCTTGCTTCAATCGAGCTATCCCTCTGGGGATGAACTGCTCCATAGTGCAGGCTGAGCTGTATGCGGTTCTTGTCTGCGCGCTGGAGTGTATTCGCAGGGGATACTCTGGGGAACACATTCATATGTGCTGTGACAGTCAGGGAACACTGAAATCCCTTTCTGATGTGAGAATTGACTCCTTGCTAGTAGGAGAATGCAGGGAAGCTCTGCGTGAGCTTGGCTCAGGCAATTTCGTGAAAGTTGTTTGGTGTCCGGCTCATGCGGGGATACCTGGAAATGAGAAGGCAGATACACTGGCGAAGTAGGGGGCCCGATCACAGTTTGTTGGTCCGGAACCCGCACTGCCAGTCTGTCGGAAATCTGTCAGGAACTTCTTCAGAAGTTGGCTGGACAGGAAGTTTTCCTCGGAGTGGAGCACAGGAGTTGGTCTCAGGCAGTCGAGGCTTCTCATTGAGAGACCTTCACCTGGACCTGAGGTCAGGAGACTCCTGGCACTAGAGAGAAGACAGCTCACTCTGGTGGCCGGTACTTTGACTGGCCACCTACTGAACAAACATTTGAAGAGAATGGGACTGACTAGCTGCTCTTTGTGCCGGTGGTGCAGGAGCACAGATGAAACTGCTGAACACATTTTGTTCAGTTGTAGTGGCCTCACTTATCTAAGGACAACACACCTAGGAAACCCAACACCCACTATTCCTATGGTGAAAGGGACTCCTCCTGGTCGACTTACGGCATTTATGTCTGCTTGTCTGCGGGACTGAGTCTCTCAAGCAGTATGCGGAGGAACAATGGGTCACATGGCCTCAGTTCAGCCCGAAGTGGGCACCGCACAGAGAAGAAGAAGAACACGTAGATCCTACTATATTTGTTATGTGTGGTACACAAGTTGTTCTAATATCCCCCCTGCTTGGAAAAATATTGGGACCACCGTTAGTAACGTGGATGAATAACTATTGAACCAAAAAATACCGATAGAAATAATTGTAGTAAACTGAAACAAAATCAAAAACTCACATGACGCCATGACGAAGATGAAGAATCCAGTCATAACCATCGACCACCACATCCCGTTTTCCAAATCTCTGTTGGACACTTGCAGCATAATGCATAAAGCTGCACTGAAGATGGTGAAGATAAAGGTAGAAGTGCATACTGCAGATCCTGGTTGGAACCTACCCAGAACTGGAGCCAACCAACTGTACTGAATTCGTAAGGTACCTGCCAAGCTCACAACTTCACTACCGGGACTGGTAAGTTCGGACGTTGATAGCGAACACTCGGAATTAGGCGAAGAGATTATTTTTCTATTGGCGTCATAATTAGGCCTGTATCTCAGTATGATGACCGAGGCGCTTACTATAGTGTAAGCTAAGAGTGTTCCAATGGACATAAATTCCACCAGTTTTTCCAAATCGAACAATAAGGCTATGAGAGAGGTGAGAATCCCAGATATCACTAAGTTCGCTAGGGGTATCTGAGTTTTATCATTGACATTTCCTAGGAAACTGAAGAGAAGTCCATCTTGTGCCATCGAGTATATACATCTTGGAAGGGAGAATAGCGATCCAAACAGTGTTGTTGTCATTCCACACAAAGCACCAAGTGATACCACATACTTAACCCAGTTTATTCCAACATGCGCAAAAGCTTCTGGTAGAGCTGCTTCCGGGTTGATGTCATAGTAGGGTACCAGAAGAGTCAAGGCGGATGCGACTAGTATATACCCCAAAGTTACAATACCCATAGATACAACTGTCGCCACTGGAATAGAAAAACTTGGGTTTTTAGCTTCTTCACCTGAAGTAGCTATGCTGTCGAACCCAACAAAAGCATAAAAACAAGTGGCTGCCCCAGCTATCACACCCTCAATTTTATACGGAAGGAATCCTCCTCGGATTTGAGTCCAGTTATCCAAGTTTGCGTAATAAAATCCAACGCATATGACAATACCCATAACGCATAAATTCACAGTTGTCAATATACTATTGACTATAGCAGATCCCTTAACACCAATTCCAAGAAGTGAGGCGTAAGTGAGACATACTAAACAGGCAAGTATATCTGGGTAGCGTCCAAAAAGTGCTTCGTGTAGTTCTCCAGTAAAAGCAACCGTCGTATTGCTGATAACACCGTCGAAAAGTGAATCTACGTAACCACTCCAAGCTCTTGCAACAGACGCTGCACCTGTAAAAATCGAATGTTAATAAAGAATTCTCAACTATTCGAGTGATATTCGGGCTATTTCCATCGTCTATGGAAGTATTTCTCAATTCTCGATTATTATTTATTCTTCCTTACCTATCATATGTTCCAGTAATATGTTCCAACCAATGACGAATGCGCAGAACTCCCCAATGCTGATGTACGTGTAGATATAAGCAGATCCAGCTTTTGGTATTCTTGTTCCAAACTCGGCGTAGCATAGGGCTGATAAAATACAGGCCGAGCCAGCTAATAAAAATGAAATTATTATTCCAGGTCCAGCTATGTCCCTTGCCACTGTGCCTGTTAACACGTATATTCCTGCCCCTACCATGTGTCCAATGCCTGGAAATTGATAATTCTATGTTATTACACCAATTTCGTCAAAAATATATAGGTGATGTGTTAGCTACATAATAATTATGTAACATATATGTTTGTGACGTATTAATTCAAGATCAGGAAGGTAGCGTGACTACCTCGGTGATAAAGTCGCTTTCCAAACCAAGGAACACCACAAGGAACACCTTTCTGCTATATAGCTGCTCTGTAACTTGGCATCCTTTTTTGAGCGCTCGTACTACTTACACGAGGGCTATATCATTTCGTCACGATGTCTGTATTTTTCGAATTTTGAGCCGAAAATGGTCTCAAACGACTATGTTCGACTCACTGATGACGAATCCGTCAAAAAATTCGAGTCTGTCAGTCTGTATACACGATAACTCTCGAACGGATTGTCCTAGAAACTTGAAATTTTCAGGGTAGGTTCAAATCTCGAATGCTCCGGTTGAGTTCGTTATTCGGCAAAATTCGACCCGAGGTTCCGTAAATATAGGCAATATGGCCGTACGAAATTTTGTTCTCCTGATTACTTCGAAACTACTGATTTGATCGAGATGAATTGCTCCCAGATGGAGAATGACATGTTCAAGCTACATGCGAGATTTTGTCCAGATCGCTTGACCAGAACCTCATAAACCATAGAAAATTATAACTTTCGAAGGGAAAGACTGAGAAACTTGAAATTTTCAGGGTAGGTTCGAATCTCGAATGCTGTGGTTAAGCTCGTTAATTGGGCAAAATTCGACTAAGGGTTCCGTAAATATAGTCGTCTTAAATTTTGTTTTCTTGATAATTTCAAACTAGCGATTCGATGAAATTTTATATTTTAATGGAGAATGATATATTCAAGCTACATTTCTCTAGATCGCTTGACCAGAACCATAGAAATCATAGAAAATTATAACTTTCGAACGGAAAGGCCTAGGGACTTGAAATTTTCAGGATAGGTTGGGATCGCGAATTCGGCGGTCACGTTCATCAATGAGTAAAATTAGACAAGGGGTTCCGTAAATATAACCGTTCAAACTATTTTTTTCCTGATAATTTCGAAATTACTCATTGGATTGGAATGAAATTTCGCACATATACGGAGAATAATATATTCAAACTACGTGGGGAATTTTGTCCAGATCGCATTACTAAGACCATAGATACCGTAGAAAATTCTAGCGAATTATCGAAAAAAAATTGGTCACCTAAAGCACTGACTTGAAGTCTGGATTATCGCCTTTGTTTGAAATTTTCTTTCACAGCTGTCAAAATCTTTCCAATTGGTTTCTAAAACTGGAGAATGCGAATCTACCTACACGTGGATGAACGAGCGCTCAAAAGCTCCTGACTTCACGGCAGTGCTTTTCATCATTTTTATATTGATTAATCGAATTCAGTACGAATTTTGGATTTTTATTGAAACCATCTCTGTTAGTTCCAACTCACAGTGCGCCAAAATTGTTTTCTTTTCTCATGAATACTTTCCTTGGAGGTATTTTTGGTTGCGTTATAAAAAAAAATTCTGAGAATGGATGGAGCCAGGGGCGGAACTATTTAGGGTGAAGCATTGAGGTACCGACCTAAGGGGATCTCGGGTAGGAAGAAAAAAATACCCAGATTGAAAACATTGAGGTTTAACAGATATAATTATTATCCTCCCGCAACTTCGAAACGTTTCGACTTGTTTGCCGCTTATACAATTTATTTTTATTACTTTATTGTATCTAACCCCTTGAAGATTATGGCAATTTTGTCCAGATCGCATGACCAGAACCATAGGAAGCATAGAAAATTATAACTTTCGAACGGGAAGGCCTAGGGACTTGAAATTTGCAGGATAGGTATGAATCTCGAATGTCGCGGTCTCGTTTGTCAATGAGAAAAATTAGACTAGAGGTTCCGTAAATATGACCGCTATTCAAAATATTTTTTTCCTGAAAATTTGGAAAATACTGATTGGATTGGAATTAAATTTTGCACATAGATGAATTATGTATTCAAACTATGCGCGAAATTTTGTCCAGATCGCATTACCGAGACCATAGATACCGTAGAAAATTCTAGCAAATTATCGAAAAAAACATGGTCTCAATGGACAAGGTTCGACTCACTAATGACGAATCCGTCGATAAATTCAAGTCTGTCCGTCCGTATACACAATAATTCTCGAACGGAACGGCTTAAAAAATTGAAATTTTCATGGTACGTTCTAATCTCGAATGCCGCGGTTGAGTTTTTTATTGGGCAAAATTCGACAAGGGGTTCCGTAAATATGGTCGTTTGAAATTTGGTTTTCTTGATGATTTCAAAATTACGGATTCGATCGTCACGAAATTTTGTATTTTGATGGAGAAATTTATATTCAAGCTACATTTTTTCCAGATCGTAAAACCAGAACCATTTTGAATTCCAACGAATTATTGAATAAAAAATCCTTATATTTCTGTAACAGATGATTCGGCATAAATGACAAAGAGTTGCTGTCATTTTTTTAGACAGCTGTCAAAACCAGAAATCCATCTACAAGGTGGATGAACGAGCGCTCAAAAGCTCCTGACTTCACGACAGTGCTTTTTGAGCGCTCGTACTACTTACACGAGGGCTATATCTTTTCGTAACGATGTCTGTATTTTTCGAATTTTGAGCCGAAAATGGTCTCAATCGACAATGTTCGACTCACTGATGACGAATCCGTTGGAAAATTCGAGTCTGTCCTTCCGGCCGTCCATAAGCACGATAACTCTCGAACGGATCAACCTAGAAACTTGAAATTCTCAGTGTAGGTTCAGATCCCAAATGCCTCGGTTAAGTTCGTTAATGGGCAGTTCCGTAAATATGGTCCTTCAAAATTTTGTTCTCCTGATTACTTCGAAACTACAGATTCGATCGGAATGAAACTTTGCACTCGAATGGAGAATGAGGTGTTCAAGCTACATGTGAAATTTTGTCCAGATCGCATGACCAGAACCATAGAAACCATAGAAAATTGTAACTTTTGAACGGAAACGCCTAGGGACTTGGAATTTTCAGGATAGGTGTGGATCTCGAATGTCGTGATCACGTTCATCAATGAGCAAAATTAGACAAGGGGTTCCGTAAATATGGCTGTTCAAAATATTATTTTCCTGATATTTCCGAAACTACTGATCGGATTGGAATGAAATTATGCACCTAGCTGAGGAATAATGTATTCAAACTACGTGCAGAATTTTGTCCAGATCGCATCACCAAGACCATAGATACCGTAGAAAATTCTAGCGAATTGTCGAAAAAAAATTGATCAGCTGAAGCACTGACAGGAAGTCTGGAGTTTCGCCTAAGTTTCAGAATTTTTTTGACAGCTGTCGAAAATTCCTTCAATTGATTTCTAAAACTGGAAAATGCGAATCTACCTACAAGGTGCATGTACGAGCCCCCACGGCAGTGCTTTTCGTAATTTTTATAATTTGTTTAGGGGGCAAAATCGGTAAAATCGAGAAAAAAATTTATGTTTTCACAAATATATAGTTTTTTCCTCGGTTTATTTTTTTTTTTTTTAAATTAAAAAAAAGCCTAGGTTCACAAAAAAAAAGATGGATGGGGCCTCATACTCAGTTCTGCCCAAGGGCCCCATGATACCAAGATCAGCCCCAGGATGGAGCTGTACAAAGAGGATACAAATTGTACTCACCTAATAGAGTTATATCGAAAGTGTTCAAACAACGGTTCAGAGGGGTTTCCATGATGTCGCTGGGGATCTGTTTCGTTCTGTGCATTCTTGTCCAAATGCTGGACATCACGTGTTTCAGTATCATCCTTCTGGAGCTAGGCATCTTTCCAAAATCTGAAAATATAATAACTCTCATAAAATTAGAAGAATAAGGTGCCACGAAATCTACTCCAGAAAGACTGAGACAGTGATTATATTATGACATGTAAGCAGGTATCCAAAAGGGGAATCATTTCAGATGTAGCCATGGCTCACCCTGTAGATATGTAGGAAAAATTATTTCATTTCCTTGGGGGAATATTTCACCGAAAAATAAATAAAAGTCCATAGGAGTACAAGTTTATTGTTTGACAATCCTACTCATTTTCTATAAAAGATTTATAACCACAGGAAATCGAACCTTCTACACACAGGCAATATAAAAGATTTCAGTACGCTAGGCAGGTGTTGCATACAGATCATTTATTTTATTGAAAATTCCGAATTGGTATTCAAAATTCCATAACTCACGAACCATCGTGAGCGTTTCTTTTTCGAATTCTATGGTCTATATTGTATTGTATTCACCAATAATTTTCTGTTTAAATTGATACCTCGAATCCTAGTCCTTGAAATTCACCTAGAAGGATCGATGCCGGATAGCAAACATTTTTCACTAATAATATCAATTCCTGATTTCTGTTGAAATCGATGCCTTTCAAGGGGTAGGAATTGATGAGTGGGAGGAAATGATTGTAATCATGATTATTTCCAAAATAAACGTTGACCACTGACCCCTAATATTTTCAAACGATTGTAGTTATCCAGCATTAAAAGTTGTCCATCTATTGATGGGTTATCGAAAAGTCTAATTCATTCGATTCGTATTCGGTGAAAAAAAGGTAATTTTGGGTTGATAATGTTGGGTGAATTTACGAGACCACAACAAACTTACCCTGAAATATATATCACAAAATAATTTGAAAATCAGTGTCAAATGAAAAGGTTTATATGGAATTTATGTTAGAAATTTCCTGAGAATTCAGAGCATGTTTGGAATGGAGACGTCACAGGAGCGCGCAGAACCTGAGGGATAATCAATACTTCTCCGATGCGCCTGTCAGATATGGATGAAAATGTTATTTTTATTCAGAACTAAATGAGCCTTCGTCCTAGCTTGAGCATTCACAAGATATTATTAGTGAATATAATTAAAAAATTATAAAAAGCACTGACATGTAGACGAGAGCTCTTAAGCGCTCGTTCATCCACATTCTATTGAAAAAATTTTTGACAGCTGTCAAAAAAATTACAGCAGCTCTTAGTCAATTATGCCGAATCAGCTGTTACAGGAATATAAGGATTTTTTTCGATAATTCGCTAGAATCTTCAACGGTTTCTAAGGTCTTGGAAATGCGATCTGGACAAAATTTTTCTTCATCTATGTGCGAAATTTCATTCTGATCGAATCAGTAGTTTCAAAATTATCGTGAAAAAAAATTTGGACCGGCCATATTAACCGAATCCCTAGTCTAATTTGGCTCATTGATCATTGATGAACGAAACCTCAACATTTGAGATCCAAACCTACCCTGAAAATTTCAAGTCCCTAGGTCTTTCCGTTTGAAAGTTATAATTTTCTATGATTTCTATGGTTCTGGTCAAGCGATCTGGACATAATTCGCATGTAGCTTGAACACGTCATTCTCCATCTGAGTGCAAAATTTCATTTCGTGGTCTCCCATTTACTCCAGCTGTCAATTGATTGTCAAAATATCATAACTCACGAACTATTAGAAGTAAAGCTTCGCGGAATAACATATTCGAGTGAACAACATTAAACAATTTTTTTGATTGTTTACCCCGATTCTCAGCTGTCAAAGTCAATAGATCGGATTCTTCAGCTTGGCGGACCGATGCCATATTCTCAGAAAAAAGACGAATGTTCTGTGTTTCGATATTCTCTAGCTGCAGTTGTGCGGTTTGACAGGTGTGGCTTGAAATTGAAACTGAATATTGAACGTCCGATTTGTTGTTGTTCTACAATTTCAAATAGTAATTGTGTTGCCATTGTTAAATAATTTGAAATATTCACATTGGAAAAGTACTAACATTGGTGCTTTAGTGACAAAGGGATACGTGAAGATATTTGGACGAGATTCTCGTTTTATATGTAGTATACTCAAGTTGTTTCTTATAGGTTATCTTTCATATACCAAAATTATGGCAGACGGCGAATATAATAGTACTGGAGTTATGTACGACATGCCTACACAAAATTACGTGAATTACAGTTTTGAAAAATCTGCTTTAGAATTGGGACGAATAGTTTGGCCCAATTATGATGACCAGCATTACTTGAAAGGTTGTTATTGGTCTCCCGATGGAACTTGCCTTCTGACTGTTGTAAGGGGTGCTGGAATGCATATTTGCGAATTACCAAATGATCTGTACACTGCGGACGTAATAATGACTAGTAGAGCAGTAACCCCTCTTACGCCTGCCGTTAGCGTTCCAGAACAAGGTCTAATATACGACGTTTGTTGGTATCCCGGAATGAATAGTTCTTCACCTGCAACTTGTTGGTTAGTTTATTATATAATTGTTTTTTCAATAATTTCAATTGATTGGTTTTCAGTTGGCTATCAAGTGGACACGAGGGGCCTGTGCATTTATGGGATGCTTTTTCAGGAACACTCAGGTGTTCTTATAGGGGTTACAATGGAGTTGATGAAATCGATCCAGCATTGAGTGTTTGTTTTTCTGCAGATGGACAAAGTATTTTTTGTGGATCTAAGAAATCAGTTAAAACTTTTGCGACGAGTAGACCTGGAAGAGAGTATGCAGCATATGAGGTTACACATCCTGCGTCTTGCATAGTGGCAAGTGAAGCGCAACCTGGAGTTGTAGCAATAGGTAAGTTTGCAGGGCTAAAGGGATTTGGCAAAACCATTAGAAAGAAGTAGAAGTTACCTTGGAGTTATGTTGAATTTTATGTGAAAATTAAATGATCATCAAATGTCAACAAAGTTGCAATTTGAGGTTAATATGATATTTTACTGATGGAGTTAGTGATTATTTTGAGTTTTCTTTATTTTAACTGCTTGATTTAGTTCATCTGTATCTGGATAAGTTCAACAAAGGATGTTGAACTGAGAGTTTCAACATTTTTATGGATTATTTTTCGTTATACAGGTTCTTGGAAAAATACCATAGAATTAGTTTCCCAAAGTGACGGAACATTCAGACACCTTTGCAAATTGCAAGGTCACAGAGGTGGCATTACAGCGATGGCATTCTCGTTGGATGGCTATAAATTATTCAGTGGAGCTAGGAAGGATAAAGAAATTATTTGTTGGGATCTGCGGGTAAGGAAACATGAGCTAATGCTATTAAATATGTTATTATGATTTAGGGCGCTTTTTCAATCAAATCATAGTTTCTATATTTCACTTCTTAGTTGAAGCTTTTAATAGTGCAGACATAACTTTTCAAGTCGTTTGAATTTGTCTGTTCATTTTGGCCCTCTTGAGAATTTTTCGTGATGAATTGATAGGAAAGGATTTGTAAGGTGAGAATCGATCGAGAATTAAATTCTAGATATCAAATGACGTCTGTAGAATCAAAATCAAGGGTTGGGGCTTTTGGAAAGCATCAATACTAATAATAATCTTGAACAGAAAAAAAAAGATCTTGGTAAACAATTTTCAACAAATTGACAGTGAATGACAGGCTGACTTCAAATGAAAAGCAATGACACTAATGGCGGATATTCATGGATGCCAACAAGAGGAACTCAAAAAAACTATGAAAAGCACTGTCGGGAAGTCAGGAGTTTTGAACGCTCGTTCATCCACCTTGTAGGTAGATTCGTTATTCCTGTTTTAGAAACCAATTGAAGAAATTTTTGACAGCTGTCCAAGAAATTAAAGCAGCTCTTTATCAATTATGCCAAATCAGCTGTTACAGAAATATCAGGATTTTTTTTTTCAATAATTCATTGGAATTTAAAATGGTTCTGGTTATGCGATCTGGAAAAAATGTAGCTTGAATATATCATTCTCCATTAAAATATAAAATTTCATCGAATCGTTAGTTTGAAATTATCAAGAAAACAAAATTTAAGACGACTATATTTACGGAACCCTTAGTCGAATTTTGCCCAATTAACGAGCTTAACCACTGCATTCGAGATTCGAACCTACCCTGAAAATTTCAAGTTTCCCGGTCTTTCCCTTCGAAAGTTATAATTTTCTATGGTTTATAAGGTTCTGGTCAAGCGATCTGGACAAAATCTCGCATGTAGCTCGAACATGTCATTCTCCATCTGAGAGCAATTCGTAGTTTCGAAGTGATCAGGAGAACAAAATTTCGTACGGCCATATTGCCCATATTTACGGAACCTCTAGTCGAATTTTGCCAAATAACGAACTCAACTGCGGCATTCGAGATTTGAACCTACCTTGAAAATTTCAAGTTTCTAGGTCGTTCCGTTCGAGAGTTATCGTGTATACGGACGAATTAGTCATCAGTGTGTCGAACCTTTTCGATTGAGACCCTTTTTGGACTCAAATTCGAAAAATACAGACATTATGATGACATGATAAATACCCCTTATGTAAGTAAAACGAGCGCTCAAAAAAACTGGGAATTTGTTCACATGTGATTTGATCTGTGAATCCAATAATATGAAATTTCAAAATATTCGAAATTTTTATTTGTTAACACGACAGCATATAAGATGGTTCTTTTGAGTATTTAGTATTGAGATCAGGGAATGATCGGAGTTATTCTATAAAATGTTTATAAAACCCAGGAAGCAATGATGAATATGAACTGATATTCAAATTAGCAGCACTTTCATGATTGACACTCAAAAAAGGAATGTATGGTAATTTTGTAATGGGATCAGTAAACTAAGAAGATGTTTCGAATTTCAGGTACCAGGACGTCCACTATTTTGTGTCGGTAGGGAAGTAAATACAAATCAAAGAATTGCTATCGATATATCTAGATGTGGAAGATACTTGGTATCGGGAGGAACAGATGGTAAAGTTTTAGCCTGGGATATATCACAAAATGCTGCTCCACAAGAAAATTATCAGGTAATTTGCAAATTCATATTGATTTGTTTACTGGATATGATTTTAGATATTTTTGGAAGATTGAAATGTATTACCACAACCGTTAATTGTAAATTCTTTCTCATCGATTTCCTTCTTCATTATATTATTATAGAAGGAAGAAATTCAATTTTAGTGATTTGAAAATATTGTGGAGGCTTCATGTGTTTTCAGAATATTTTTGTTGGGAGCTGAAAGGTACTTCAAGTATTAGCCTAAGTCACTGCAAATTTTGTACAAAAGTTTCCAGAAAAAATTCTGGAAACCCCCATGGTTTCTTTCAAGGTTTGATATAATTTTCCTCAGTGTTTCATTTCTTTTCTTCACAATAATCAAGGTTATAAATGCACTTACAGTTAGCGACAAATTTAAAAGGTGTAACCTAAATAAGACGTAAGTTGACGAGAGAATTTGCGATCAATGTATTCATGTATCACTTTCTGCAGCACAACAACTATATGTCCATTAGAGAGAGAATAAACGGTTTATCGATAATAATTACAATATTGGATCAGCTACAACCAGGGTGTCTGTTAAGATATCATAAGTACATAAACGTTCTTTCTTGTATGCACTTTAACTGAGTGAATGATATTTACAGGAATTCGGTGTTACAATCATCCGAATTATTCAACTGTAGCTTTCCTTTGAAAAGTGGGACGACTCTTGATTATTTTGCCACTTCATTTTTATTAAAAACAAATGTTACTTGTGAAAAGGTGATGGGTCACATAAAATAGCTATATTCAAATAATTTATAATCTTTTCAAGAAATTTAACTCCTACTGAAAATATAATATTTTTGGTGTAGTAGATCAAAAAATTTTGTACCTAACTAAAATAATTCTTCAGTTTGAGTATTATGAATCGTTGCTTGAATAGTCTAAATTTGATAACATTCATTTTGGTTTATTATTTCCTATGATTATTTCCATTTAGAATGGAATGACATTATTTTCAATTTATTTCGAAGAATTATTACGAAGAAAAAACTTCGTGAGGCCTACAGCATTTCACAAGTAATATTTCCAAAAGAAATTGTTAAAACCGAGAGCCTTAGGAACAATGGTTATCCAACTGTTGGTAAAAGTATCATTCTCCTGAAGACTTTCCATGCTTTAATTATTGGTCAATTTTGCAGATGCCTTTACACAATGACTGTTGCAATGGGGTTAGCTTGCATCCGACTAAACCCATACTAGCGACATCTTCCGGTCAACATCACACAATGGATCCATTACACCATACAAGAAGCAGCTTCAGTTATGAAAATTCTCTTTGTATGTGGTGGTTAGGAAACCAGCAAGAAGATCCCGATTTGATTACTGCTATAATTAGGGCAGCAACGAATTCATAACATGCTGACGTGAACAAGCGAATGGGTATTGAATTGTGTAAAATATATATTTTCATTTTTTAATAAATTAGATTTCTGAAGGCAAATTCATGTCGATGGAATTTCATTTTAATAACCTAACTAATTTAGTTTCGTTGCGGTTTGGAACTGGAGAATTGTTCCAAAATGGAACGGCTCGAGAAGTGGTTAGAGGCCATTCCTAGGCAAAATTTGAAACCAACTGTTCGCACCAAAGAATGTGAGAAGCATTTCGCAGAGGATTATTTCATTAAATCAACTTCATCGACAAATTCAAGAACTGGCCATACGATATTGGTAACTCTAAAATCCCTAAACTGAAAGCAGATGCTGTTCCAGATTTGTTTCCTAATTGTCCTAAACATCTTTCAAAATATATCAAGTTTAGAAAAACTAAACAAGAGTATTTTGAAACTATAGCAGAAAGTAGAGTAGAATTAGAAAATTAACGAGAGTTGAATTCATATATGTAGATTTTGAAACGAAGACATTTGACTTAATCAATCTAAACATTCACGAGTTCATTGAGTAAATTTTTATCCTAGAAAATTTCATTACGTTAATTTATAGATTTGATCTTGATTTTACTTATGCTCAGAATTTCAGCTAATCTTACCTACACTAAGAAGGACTTTTCAAATCATGTTTTTGAGTAGTCTAATTTTCATCCAAGTTCATCATCTGATAATAAGTCAATTGAAAACATTGGTTCTAAAATGATACCATTATTCCCTATGAAAAATATCAATATTTTCGAATCACCTTTTTGGGTTATTTCAATATTTTTACACATAAACATTCAAATCATAATGATTATCCAGTTTTATTGATAATGAATTGGTTTTATATCATATATGTAGATTTTGAAACGAAGACATTTTAACTTAATCAATCTAAACATTCACGAGTTCATCTAGTAAATTTTTCTCCTAGAATATTTCATTACGTTATTTTATAGATTTGATCTTGATTTTACTTATGCTCAGAATTTCAGCTAATCTAGTGATTACCTCCAATAAAAATGGCTTTTCAATTTTTGAATAGTCTAATTTTCATCTAAGTTCATCATCTGATAATAAGTCCATTGAAAACATTGGTTCTAAAATTTTACCATTATCCCCTAAGAAAATATCAAATTTTCGAATCACCTTTTTGGGTTATTTCAATATTTTTACGCATAAACATTCAAATCATAATGATTATCCAGTTTTATTGATAATGAATTGGTTTTATATCATATATGTAGATTTTGAAACGAAGACATTTTTACTTAATCAATCTGAACTTTCACGAGTTCATCGAGTAAATTTTTCTCCTAGAATATTTCATTACGTTATTTTATAGATTTGATCTTGATTTTACTTATGCTCAGAATTTCAGCTAATCTAGTGTGTACCTCCACTAAAAATGGCTTTTCGAATCATTTTTTTGAATAGTCTAATTTTCATCTAAGTTCATCATCTGATAATAAGTCCATTGAAAACATTGGTTCCAAAAGGATACCATTATTCCCTATGAAAAATATCAATATTTTTACACATAAACATTCAAATCATAATGATTATCCAGTTTTATTGATAATGAATTGGTTTTATATCATATATGTAGATTTTGAAACGAAGACATTTTTACTTAATCAATCTGAACATTCACGAGTTCATCGAGTAAATTTTTCTCCTAGAATATTTCATTACGTTATTTTATAGATTTGATCTTGATTTTACTTATGCTCAGAATTTCAGCTAATCTAGTGATTACCTACACTGAAAGGGACTTTTCAAATCATGTTTTTGAGTAGTCTAATTTTCATCCAAGTTCATCATCTGATAATAAGTCAATTGAAAACATTGGTTCTAAAATGATACCATTATTCCCTATGAAAAATATCAATATTTTCGAATCACCTTTTTGGGATATTTCAATATTTTTACACATAAACATTCAAATCATAATGATTATCCAGTTTTATTGATAATGAATTGGTTTTATATCATATATGTAGATTTTGAAACGAAGACATTTTAACTTAATCAATCTAAACATTCACGAGTTCATCTAGTAAATTTTTCTCCTAGAATATTTCATTACGTTATTTTATAGATTTGATCTTGATTTTACTTATGCTCAGAATTTCAGCTAATCTAGTGATTACCTCCAATAAAAATGGCTTTTCAATTTTTGAATAGTCTAATTTTCATCTAAGTTCATCATCTGATAATAAGTCCATTGAAAACATTGGTTCTAAAATGATACCATTATTCCCTATGAAAAATATCAATATTTTCGAATCACCTTTTTGGGATATTTCAATATTTTTACACATAAACATTCAAATCATAATGATTATCCAGTTTTATTGATAATGAATTGGTTTTATATCTTATATGTAGATTTTGAAACGAAGACATTTTTACTTAATCAATCTAAACATTCACGAGTTCATCGAGTAAATTTTTCTCCTAGAATATTTCATTACGTTATTTTATAGATTTGATCTTGATTTTACTTATGCTCAGAATTTCAGCTAATCTAGTGTGTACCTCCACTAAAAATGGCTTTTCGAATCATTTTTTTGAATAGTCTAATTTTCATCTAAGTTCATCATCTGATAATAAGTCCATTGAAAACATTGGTTCCAAAAGGATACCATTATTCCCTATGAAAAATATCAATATTTTTACACATAAACATTCAAATCATAATGATTATCCAGTTTTATTGATAATGAATTGGTTTTATATCATATATGTAGATTTTGAAACGAAGACATTTTTACTTAATCAATCTGAACATTCACGAGTTCATCGAGTAAATTTTTCTCCTAGAATATTTCATTACGTTATTTTATAGATTTGATCTTGATTTTACTTATGCTCAGAATTTCAGCTAATCTAGTGATTACCTACACTGAAAGGGACTTTTCAAATCATGTTTTTGAGTAGTCTAATTTTCATCCAAGTTCATCATCTGATAATAAGTCAATTGAAAACATTGGTTCTAAAATGATACCATTATTCCCTATGAAAAATATCAATATTTTCGAATCACCTTTTTGGGATATTTCAATATTTTTACACATAAACATTCAAATCATAATGATTATCCAGTTTTATTGATAATGAATTGGTTTTATATCATATATGTAGATTTTGAAACGAAGACATTTTTACTTAATCAATCTGAACATTCACGAGTTCATCGAGTAAATTTTTCTCCTAGAATATTTCATTACGTTATTTTATAGATTTGATCTTGATTTTACTTATGCTCAGAATTTCAGCTAATCTAGTGATTACCTACACTGAAAGGGACTTTTCAAATCATGTTTTTGAGTAGTCTAATTTTCATCCAAGTTCATCATCTGATAATAAGTCAATTGAAAACATTGGTTCTAAAATGATACCATTATTCCCTATGAAAAATATCAATATTTTCGAATCACCTTTTTGGGATATTTCAATATTTTTACACATAAACATTCAAATCATAATGATTATCCAGTTTTATTGATAATGAATTGGTTTTATATCTTATATGTAGATTTTGAAACGAAGACATTTTTACTTAATCAATCTAAACATTCACGAGTTCATCGAGTAAATTTTTCTCCTAGAATATTTCATTACATTACTTTATAGATTTGATCTTGATTTTACATATGCTCAGAATTTCAGCTAATCTAGTGATTACCTCCAATAAAAATGGCTTTTCAAATCATTTTTTTGAATAGTCTAATTTTCATCTAAGTTCATCATCTGATAATAAGTCCATTGAAAACATTGGTTCTAAAATTATACCATTATCCCCTAAGAAACATATCAAATTTTCGAATCACCTTTTTGGGTTATTTAAATATTTTTACACATAAACATTCAAATCATAATGATTATCCAGTTTTATTGATAATGAATTGGTTTTAAATCATATATGTAGATTTTGAAACGAAGACATTTGACTTTGTCAGTCTAAACGTTCACGAGTTCACCAAGTCAATTTTTATCCTAGAAAATTTCATTACGTTAATTTATAGATTTGATCTTGATTTTACTTATGCTCAGAATTTCAGCTAATCTTACCTACACTAAGAAGGACTTTTCAAATCATGTTTTTGAGTAGTCTAATTTTCATCCAAGTTCATCATCTGATAATAAGTCCATTGAAAACATTGGTTCCAAAAGGATACCATTATTCCCTATGAAAAATATCAATATTTTCGAATCACCTTTTTGGGTTATTTCAATATTTTTACACATAAACATTCAAATCATAATGATTATCCAGTTTTATTGATAATGAATTGGTTTTATATCATATATGTAGATTTTGAAACGAAGACATTTTAACTTAATCAATCTAAACATTCACGAGTTCATCTAGTAAATTTTTCTCCTAGAATATTTCATTACGTTATTTTATAGATTTGATCTTGATTTTACTTATGCTCAGAATTTCAGCTAATCTAGTGATTACCTACACTGAAAGGGACTTTTCAAATCATGTTTTTGAGTAGTCTAATTTTCATCCAAGTTCATCATCTGATAATAAGTCAATTGAAAACATTGGTTCTAAAATGATACCATTATTCCCTATGAAAAATATCAATATTTTCGAATCACCTTTTTGGGATATTTCAATATTTTTACACATAAACATTCAAATCATAATGATTATCCAGTTTTATTGATAATGAATTGGTTTTATATCATATATGTAGATTTTGAAACGAAGACATTTTAACTTAATCAATCTAAACATTCACGAGTTCATCTAGTAAATTTTTCTCCTAGAATATTTCATTACGTTATTTTATAGATTTGATCTTGATTTTACTTATGCTCAGAATTTCAGCTAATCTAGTGATTACCTCCAATAAAAATGGCTTTTCAATTTTTGAATAGTCTAATTTTCATCTAAGTTCATCATCTGATAATAAGTCCATTGAAAACATTGGTTCTAAAATTTTACCATTATCCCCTAAGAAAATATCAAATTTTCGAATCACCTTTTTGGGTTATTTCAATATTTTTACGCATAAACATTCAAATCATAATGATTATCCAGTTTTATTGATAATGAATTGGTTTTATATCATATATGTAGATTTTGAAACGAAGACATTTTTACTTAATCAATCTGAACTTTCACGAGTTCATCGAGTAAATTTTTCTTCTAGAATATTTCATTACGTTATTTTATAGATTTGATCTTGATTTTACTTATGCTCAGAATTTCAGCTAATCTAGTGATTACCTTCACTAAGAGGGACTTTTCAAATCATGTTTTTGAGTAGTCTAATTTTCATCCAAGTTCATCATCTGATAATAAGTCAATTGGAAACATTGGTTCTAAAATGATACCATTATTCCCTATGAAAAATATCAATATTTTCGAATCACCTTTTTGGGATATTTCAATATTTTTACACATAAACATTCAAATCATAATGATTATCCAGTTTTATTGATAATGAATTGGTTTTATATCTTATATGTAGATTTTGAAACGAAGACATTTTTACTTAATCAATCTAAACATTCACGAGTTCATCGAGTAAATTTTTCTCCTAAAATATTTCATTACATTACTTTATAGATTTGATCTTGATTTAACATATGCTCAGAATTTCAGCTAATCTAGTGATTACCTCCAATAAAAATGGCTTTTCAAATCATTTTTTAGAATAGTCTAATTTTCATATAAGTTCATCATCTGATAATAAGTCCATTGAAAACATTGGTTCTAAAATTATACCATTATCCCCTAAGAAACATATCAATATTTTCGAATCACCTTTTTGGGATATTTCAATATTTTTACACATAAACATTCAAATCATAATGATTATCAAGTTTTATTGATAATTAATTGGTTTTATATCTTATATGTAGATTTTGAAACGAAGACATTTTTACTTAATCAATCTAAACATTCACGAGTTCATCGAGTAAATTTTTCTCCTAGAATATTTCATTACATTACTTTATAGATTTGATCTTGATTTTACATATGCTCAGAATTTCAGCTAATCTAGTGATTACCTCCACTAAAAAGGACTTTTCAAATCATTTTTTTGAAGTCTAATTTTCAAATCGTAATGATTATCCCATTTTATTGATAATGAATTGGTTTTAATTAATATATGTAGATTTTGAAACACCTTTTTGGGTTATTACAATATTTTTACACATAAACATTCATATCATAATGATTATCCAGTTTTATTGATGATGAATTCGTTTTTCTATAATCAAAACTAATGGGATGCTGTAAAAGTCTCAGTTGATGTCTGACATCCTCTTTAATCCTTTCCAGACGTAATAACACATAATTCATCTTACAAGCCAAGGCTTTATATTCTAGGAGGTATTGGTTACACCCAGGAGAAGGCTCCCTTATATACTTGATGCTGTAACTATTTTCCGATTCACATCGGAATAGAAGGAAGTAACATGGGAATAATAAATATTTCTGTAAAATTTGCAGCGTTTTTATTACAATCTCTGAAATTTCAATCCTTAAAAAATTTTAATTACATTGAAATTTTGTCTTCCGATTTTCTTAACTTGTATGAAAACTATTGAACTTCAATTCCAGTTCATTGAAGAATTAATAAAAAAATATCACCTTTTTTGGTGAAAATGATATTGGAGCAATTGATGTATTCAACCGCCCACACAAATACTTTCAGCAAATTATCAATAAATGAAGAACTATTGAATCGTACTGACAAAGTTTAAATATTTCGATGATTAATGTAAAAATAATAATGAATCAGTTGAAGACAACAGTGTCCAACATTGAACCTAAGCACTGAACAATGTTATTTGTCATAAGTACGTCAACTTTTTCTTCTAAATGCCTCTTGGGATCCTGTTTTCCAACGTTCTTAATAGCTAACTGTTCAGGCGTCATTTTTTCTTCATCCTCTAAGGCTTTGTTGTAATTTTTAGCCAGATCCAGCATCTCGGACACAGTTTTTTCATTAACACTACAATTTTCTGAATAATCCGCCAGCGTAAGACCGTCCATCCAAGATTTTTTGTGTAAATTGAGTAACATTTTTTGTTCGAGTTCGTTTTTCCTGTAGTTTATACTGATCGAGTAGTAATGACGGTTCAGGCCGTGAATGAGTGCTTGAACTGAAGGTTTTTGGAGATGTCCCAAATTAGATGTGGTTTGTCTGGGTTCTTGGCCGAGTACCATCATATTTGGGTTTATTAACCTGAAAAATTTTTGTGAAAACAATCATCAAAAAAAGTACAAACGAAATATGGATAAATAAAAAATAAGACTTATTGGAAATGAACTTCAGTTCAGATAGGACGATGAATAGATAATTAAATAAGGAAAAAAAATTACCTGAATGCGTCGATAACAACCTTGCCTTTGACAGACTGAATAGGGTCGACGACAACTGCAACAGCTCTTTCAGACAAAGCTTCAAATGATTGTTGCGTATTTATATCCACACCGGAAAGCCAACAGCCGAAACCAGGATGGGAATGATACCATCCAACAACCATTTCAGGTCTGCCTGTTTGTCGAAGCATATCCAACATTTTCGCTTGAAAAACAGGATCAACGGCTTCCACACTCACACCAGTACCAGTTTGAGGCATGGCGAATACATCTATCACTCTAACAGTGTAATCATCCACAAATTCGCCTAGATAAGAAAAAATGGTGACGGTTATTGAAATAATCAATCACTGCGAGAAAGAAATTTACCTAACATGAGCCCCATCACTTCCATTGGAACACCAGCCCTTCCATGTTTCAACATCTTAAGAAGGGCCAAGGAAGAAATATAGACCTGTTCTGCGGTATCTACGACAGGGGCATCAGAAGCAGGTGCTGCTTGAGACAATCCTGGCATGCCACCACCAAGTCTCAGTAGTCGGTCCATTTTCTACAATTCAAATGTTAGAAAAAATAAAATTTTTATTTCAGCAATTATTTTCGTACGTACTTTATGTGAATAAATTCAATATTTCAGTAAATGAAGTGAAAAAACAAGGAGTGTTAATTTTGCAAATCACCGTTTGTTGTTTGACAAGATTTGACAACTACTGGCAATTGACAATTGGCAGCTGATTTAGGTAGGGTTCATTTTTCCAAACCGTGGAAGTGGATATATTCCGAATAAACTTCAAATTCGAAAAGTTAATGCTTCGTGAATATAGCTTTTTTTTATGAACATATGAACATGAACGATATATCTGATCAATTTTTTCAAATTGATTATAATGAATATAAATTGGAACCATGGTGGAAGAAAACCATTCGAACCACGTATTTATCTGTAGATGTGTTCGTGGTTGTCAGATTTCTATGCCTGATGAAATTATTTAAACTTTTGATAATAAATCAAAACAGAAAATGAAAAGATAAAGCACTACGATGATGTAATTAAAATATTCATCAGAGTGGAAACCTCAAAACTATTGTAGATTATTTCAATAATGTCCTGGATAATTGAAAATTCACTAAACAAATTCCAATATCTCCTTGTGAATGTGTTGAAATGTGGGCCGATTCCCAAACATGTAGGCATTATAATGGATGGAAACAGGCGCTACGCGAAGAAAATTAAAGCTGAGCAAGTCGTGGGACATACGAGGGGATTTGACAAATTGTCTGAAACTTTAGAATGGTGCAAGGAAATGGGCATCAAGGAAGTTACAGTCTATGCATTTAGTATTGAAAACTTCAAACGAACCCCTGAAGAAGTAACGGAGCTTATGGATTTGGCATCTGAAAAATTTAAAAAACTTTTAGAAGAGGAGGATAAACTAATGTCAGAAGGAATTTGCGTTCGAGTAATAGGAGATCTTTCATTGTTGAGAAAAGATTTACAAAAATTGATAGCTGAAGCTATGCTACTTACTAAAGACAATACGAACTCATATTTAAATATAGCATTCGCTTATGTTAGTAGGGAGGAAATAACTACTTCAGTTAAAAATGTGATAAAAGGCGTTGAAGACGAATTCTTAGAAGTGGATGATGTAACAGATAAACTCATAACACAATGCTTATATTTGAATTCATTTCCCGATTTATTGATAAGAACTTCAGGTGAAGTCCGTTTGAGTGATTTTTTGTTATGGCAAAGCTCAAATTCGGTTATTTATTTCTCTGATGTCTTGTGGCCTGAATTTTCTTTTTGGAATTTTGTTGTTTGTATTCTTCATTATCAGAAGTCTTATTCTAGTCTTGAACCCAATAATTCCTCAATTTGTAAATCAGAGAATGAGAGAGTTGAAAAATATTTGAAAGTTATGAGGGAAAATAGATTAGACCTTTTAAAAACTTATGCTGCCTATGAAGATTAAGTTCCTTATTATTGATAATAATATATTAGAGTTCAAATTAAATATCACAAAAGTAATAAATTGTTCATTTTGTTCTATTTTATATCAACCATAATCATGTTCCTCATAAACAAGAAATGTATGAGTATTTAAAAAAGATTGAGTGAATTCATCTCATCAAATTCAATAACAAATTGAATCATTTTTATCTATTTTTTTTACCTGATTTAAAAAAAAAAAGGAATTGACTGGATCATACCTACTTCGACGATTCCGATGACTTAATTGAAATATAATTCCAAACATCCATAAATTATTATACAAAGAAATCAAGAAATAAAAAAAAACAACCGTCAAGTCCGTGCGAACGGACCATCAGGTTGTTTACATTCTGAAGGAATACTTCGCGCGAAAACAGATCCGTACTTTTCATTTCATTGCATCAAATTCGACTTTCTCGCAGGCCTGTTTTCGATATTCCTAATTTTCGATATAAACATTCAGAAATTCTTCGGATAAAAGTCTTAATAAGAAATTTTGAGAGGGCCGTAACCAAAATGAATAAAAGAAAGTGTCTTCTATGAACCAATGAAGAATGGCCTGAATCGTAACTGAAGAATGAAAAAAAGTTTTTCATTGCACAATTCAAATGATTTTAAACGACTTTTTCGTTAAGTCAATAGTTTCCCATCTTCCTAACTTTTCAACTATAGGATGAAAAAATTTAAACAACCTCGAGCTTGTTAGAAAATTAGTTTGAATAAAATGTGTTGTATAGTTTTTGAACATTTTCGGATACAGGCGGACCAGGCGCTTTCTTAAGAACCCTTCACTTTGCGTTGTTCGAGACAAAGTCGGTCAATTTTTTTCTTATCGTGATATCGGTGCTTTTTCTTTGATCTAGCGTTCTAAGTTAGTTTTCCAATTCATAATTACATATGTGAAAAGTAAAGTGCTTTTTGTTCACCTCTCGGAAAAAAACACCCACATCAAACAACAATGGAATTATTTTGTTGATATTGATCTCATCGTTGTTTTGCCTATCAATAATCTTTTTTAATACATGTTACAACTATTAAAAGTATTCTAGGGGAAGAAGAGCGCAATCTATATAAGAGTTTGGTCTAGGTCGCCACTCGCCAAGAACTGTTAATCCGGACCTGTCTAAAGGAGACCTGTTTTTGAAATGCCATATCCATCATATTTCTGAATAAATTCAATATTCCAGTTTATGCAGTGGAAATACAAGGAGTGTTTTTTACTACCTCAGTACATCATCGTTTTTTTTTTGGACAAGATTTGACCAGTACTAGTAAACAACTCCCAATTTGAGCCTTCTTTGTAGGTGTTTTTTCAATAATATCTTGGATGATTGAAAATTCACGGGACAAATTTCAATATTTCCTTGTGAATGTTTTGAAGGGTGGACCTATTCCAAAACATTTATGAAGAAAATTGAAGCTAAACCGTTGTGGGACATACGAAGGGATTTAAAAAATATTCTGAAATTTCAGAATGGTGCAGGAAAATGGGCATCAACGAGGTTACAGTGTATGTTGGTAATGAAAACTTCGAGCGACCCCCTGAAGAAGTAAACACTTCTTGAGGATTTGGCATCTGAAAAACTGGAAAAACTTTTAGAAGAAGAGGATGAACTAATGTCAGAAGAAATTTGAGTTCGAGTAATCGGAGATCTTTTTCATTGTTGAGAAAAGATACCCGAAAATTTATGGCTAAAGCTATGGTAGTCATTAAAGACAATACCAACTAATAGTTAAATATAGCATTCGCTTATGTTAGTAGGGAGGAAATAACTCCTTCAGTTGAAAATGTGACAAAAGGCGTTGAATATAAATTCTTAGAAGTAGATAATATAACAGATAAACTCATCACACAATGCTTATATTTGAATTCATTTCCTGATTTATTGATAAGAACTTCAGGTGGAGTCCGTTTGAGTGATTTTTTGTTATGGCAAAGCTCAAATTCGGTTACTTATTTCTCTGATGTCTTGTGGCCTGAATTCTCCTTTCGGAATTTTGTTGTATGTATTTTTCAATATCAGAAATCTTATTTTTTTCTTAAACCCAATAGAATTATCGTGATAACGCCGATTTTTCCTTGATCTAGCGTTTTATGTTAGTTTTTCAATTCATCAGTGTCTAAAGTGCTTCTTGCTCATCTCTTCGGAAAAAAAACACCGACATCAAACAACAATGGAAGAGTTATTTTCGTTTCATTTTTAACCATGAAAAAATTATTTCATTAATAAAGATCTCATCGTGGTTTTACCTATCAGCAAGCTTTTTTAATACATGAAATAACTATTAAAAGTATTTCCCAATTCTTGAGCATTAATCTTTATGTTCCAAATTCGGCGATTGTCAGACATTTCACTTCAAAGAAATGAGGGCGCAATTTTTTTTCTTGGTTTATGTCGTTAATATTGTCAAGATCGAGGTCAAGAACCGTTAATCCTGGCTTGTCTTAAGAAGACCTGTTTTCGAAATTTCTTATCTATCATATTTCTGAATGAATTCAATATTCCAGTTCATGCTGAGATAGGTGTGGATCTCGAATGTCGTGATCACGTTAATCTATGAGCAAAATTATACTAGGGGTTCCGTAAATACGGTCGTTTGAAATTTTGTTTTCTCGATAATTTCGAAACTACGGATTCGATCGAGATGAAATTTTGTATTTTAAACGAGAATGATATATTAAAGGAATATTTTGTCCAGATCGCATGACCAGAAACCATAGAAAATTGTAACTTTCGAACGGAAAGGCCTAGGAACTTGAAATTTTCAAGGTGGGTTTGGATCGCGAATATCGCAGTCACGTTCATCAATGAGCAAAATTAGTCTAGGGGTTTCGTAAATATGGCCTTTCAAAATATTTTTTTCCTGATAGTTTCGAAACTACTGATTGGATTGGAATGAAATTTTGCACCTAGCTGAGGAATAATGTTTTCAAACTACATGCAAAATTTTGTCCAGATCGCATCACCAAGACCATAGATACCGTAAAAAATTCTAGCGAATTATCGAAAAAAAATTGATCAGCTGAAGCACTGACATGAAGTCTGGAGTTTCGCCTAAGTTTCAGAATTTTTTGACAGCTGTCGAAAATTCCTTCAATTGATTTCTAAAACTGGAAAATGCGAATCTACCTACTAGGTGGATGTACGAGCGCTCAAAAGCTCCTGACTTCACGGCAGTGCTTTTCGTAATTTTTAATACATGTAACAACTATCAAAAGTATTTCCCAATTCTTGAGCATTAATCTTTATGTTCAAAGTTCAGCTTTTTTTAGATATTTCACTTCTAGGCAAAGGAGAGCGCAATTTTTTTTGTCTAGGTCGTTAATCTAGTCAAGACGAAGGTCAAGAACTGTTAATCCGGGCTTGTCTTAAGAAGACCTGTTTTCGAAATTTCATATCCATCATATTTCTGAATGAATTCAATATTCCAGTTCATGATGAAGAAATAGAAGGAGGGTTTGTTGTTGGACAAGATTTGACCACTATTAGTAAGCAACTCCCAATTTGAGCCATTCTTGTAGATGCGTTCGAGGACGTCAGTATCGTAGATTTTTTCGATAATGTCGTGGATAATTGAGAATTCACTGAACAAATTACAATATTTCGTTGTGAATGTTTTGAAGTGCGGACCTATTCCCAAACATTTAGGCGTCATAATGGATGGAAACAGGCGCTACTCGAAGAAAATTAAGGCTGAAACCGTTGTGGGACATACAAGGGGATTTGAAAAATATTCTGAAATTTTAGAATGGTGCAGGAAAATGGGCATCAACGAGGTTACAGTATATGCATTCAGCATTGAAAATTTCAAACGACCCCCTGATGAAGTAACAGTTCTTATGGATTTGGCGTCAGAAAAATTCAAAAAACTTTTAGAAGAAGAGGATGAACTTATGTCAAAAGGAATTTGCATTCGAGTAATCGGAGATCTTTCATTGCTGAGAAAAGATTTACGAAAAGTTATGGCTAAAGCTATGCTACTTACTAAAGACAATACCGACTCATATTTGAATTTAGCATTCGCTTATGTTAGTAGAGAGGAAATAACTACTTCAGTTAAAACTGTGATCAAAGGCGTTGAAGACGAATTCTTAGAAGTGGATGATGTAACAGATAAACTCATAACACAATGCTTATATTTAAATTCATTTCCTGATTTATTGATAAGAACTTCAGGTGAAGTCCGTTTGAGTGATTTTTTGTTATGGCAAAGCTCAAATTCGGTTATTTATTTCTCTGATGTCTTATGGCCTGAATTCTCTTTTTGGAATTTTGTTGTAAGTATTCTTCATTATCAAAAATCTTATTCTATTCTTCAACCTAATAGAATGTTTGGTAATTCCACAATTTGTAAATCACAGAATGAGAGAGTTGAAAAATATTCGAAAGTTATGAGGAAAAGTAGATTAGACGTTTTAAAAACGTATGCTGTGAATGAAGATTGATTTCCTTATTATTGATGATATGTATTAGAATTCCAATAAAATATAAATTGTTCATTATTCCTGAAGCGCTACAAATAGTCTATACCTAATGAAATTATATTACTTCCAAATTCCAAATTCCCTCATAGCATTCAATAATTTTTTTCCATATTACCACTTCCATGAAATTGAATGAATAATACCTACCCGATCCCAAAGGCTCAACTAAAATATAAATTGAAATATCCGTAATTTGTTATACAACAAATTCACAAAGATGATAACTTCGTCATCTTGAAAGTTTCATATAGGCGATTTTTGGTGAAATATTTTGTTTTGACTTCTGTTGAAAAAACTCCCTTCTGTACCATATAACTGAAAAAGGAGCTATTATTTGTTACAAAAATGAAACGTAAGATTCTTATCAAAACTTAGTTTATTGAAAATTGCCAACGAGTAAAAAGTCAATCGGTATCACGATTTCAATGTACAAAAGTCATCTAAATAAAAGCTATATTC
The DNA here is from genome assembly GCA_963966015.1 of Aphidecta obliterata. Lineage (NCBI taxonomy): Eukaryota > Metazoa > Arthropoda > Insecta > Coleoptera > Coccinellidae > Aphidecta > Aphidecta obliterata. The sequence continues at coordinate 12,239,272 of OZ014431.1, read as the reverse complement.
CTGATTTTTTCAACGAATCCCTATGTGCCAATTTGGTAGTGTCAACACCAAGAGCAGAAGAAAGCAACCTGACCACACTTTTGACATCTGGATTGTCACCCTCTGAAAAAAATAATCCAATATAAGAAAGTAAGATTTAAAAGGTTATCGAATGAGTTCTTCGTTATGAAACTCCTTTCAACTCACCATCTGTAATTTGCCTTTCCAATTTGAGCTTTTCTCTGTTCATCTCCAACATGCCTTCTTCGATTGTTCCCTGAGAAATCAACCTATAAACTGTGACAGGTTTAGTTTGACCCATTCTGTGACATCTATCTTCTGCTTGCTTATCATTATACGGGTTGAAATCAATATCGTGTATGACCACAGTATCTGCAGCCGTTAAATTGATTCCTAGTCCACCGGCCTTTGTCGAGAGGAGGAAGACAAAAATGTCCTTATTTTCATTGAATTCATTTATTAAATCTTGCCTGTAAATTTGAAGGAAAGTTACCGCATTCAATTCAAACAAGTTGTTTTCTTTAATTGGTGAACACTCGAAAACTTACCTTAAACTCACTGGTGTGCTTCCATCTAATCTACAGAAGACATGTTTTTTCAATTTCATATATTTCTCCAAGATATTCAACATAATGACATACTGACTGAAAATCAATACCCTATGTCCTCCTTGTTTCAGTTCGGCAAGTAATTTATCCAAAAACAAAAATTTCCCAGAACACAGTATGAGATTGTCAGGAAGGTCATAATTATCCAGACACTGAAACAGGTTTTTGGAATATTTGAAAATATCGGAGGAAATTATAAAAAGCACTGCCGTGAAGTCAGGAGCTTTTGAGCGCTCGTTCATCCACCTCGTAGGTAGATTCGCATTTTCCAGTTTTAGAAACCCATCGGAGTTATTTTTGACAGCTGTCAAAGAAATGACAGCAGCTTTTTGTAAATTATGCCGAATCAGCTGTTACAGAAATATAAGGATTTTTTATTCAATAATTCGTCGGAATTTGTCCAGATCGCATAAGCAGAACCATAGAGACCATAGAAAATTATAACTTCAGAACGGAAAGGCCTAGGGACTTGAAATTATCAGGGTATGTTTGGATCGCGAATGTCCCGGTCACGTTTATCAATGAGAAAAACCGTTCAAAATATTTTTTCACTGATTGGATTGGAATGAAATTATCCACATAGATGAAGAATAATGTATTCAAACTACGTGCGAAATTTTGTCCAGATCGCATTGCCAAGACCCTAGATACCGTACAAAATTCTAGGGAATTATCGAAAAAAAAAAATTGGTCACCTAAAGGCCTAAAGCACTGACGTGGAATCTGGAGTTCCGCCTTAGTTTGAATTTTTTTTTGACAGCTTTCAAAAATTTTTTCAATTGGTTTCTAAAACTGGAAAATGCGAATCTACCTACAAGGTGGACGAACGAGCACTCAAAAACTTCTGACTTCACGGCAATTCTTTTCATCAATTTTTTTTAAATAAATATTTTTAAAACATTGTTGCTTTATTTAAGGGTGCATAACTTCCGATTGTTAATGAAAAGCACTTCCAAATGAACGGCTGCCTGGATTTAAACCAGTAGTGGCTGCGCGTGTTTCAATACTTTGGGGGGTGTACAACCTTAGAATAAAAGAGAACGGTTCGCAGATTTTCCAGCCCCATGATACAGCAAACCGGACAATTGCACAGGGCGGCAAAAATGAGGGTCGCAAAATTTTTTTTGTTGGTCGCCTTAGGAACATGGCATAAGCTAAAGAATTACAATAATACATTATTCGTAAATGAGATTGGCTTGGCCTGGAAAAAGTATCAAAAATACGGTAAGTAATTTCATCTCAACTTTTGGAAACATAGGTATTCAAAGTACGCAATGGAAATGCGATAATGTCAGAAATAAGAGAAATATGGTCCTATTATAAAAAAGTTTCAAAGGTGCCGCTCAGAATTTTGAGCGCCGGGAAAAGGGAGGAAAATTGGGGAATCTGATTATTCTACATAAATATTTCCATATTCCTTCTTTCGATTGTGACAGGAAAAGCAAAAAATTAATATTTCAGTATTCGTTGAAAGTATTTTACGTTTTTTTCATATTCTGGCTTTTTTGTGCCATTGTCCTTTTGGATTCGAGCATTAGAAATTTGTATTATTGAAGGTAAGTTGTATTATTTGTACGACATTATTCCGACACCGGATAAAATCAAATAAGCTTCTTTCGAAAAATTCGTTAACAGGACGTCACGATTCTCTGTGAAGAAAAAATGGGAACAACTGAATCAAGGGCACTCACAGCAAAATTTTTGATGAGGGAGTGTATATCAAAATCAGACATGCAGAGCAGATCATCTATGATGTATTCTTCTTTGGTATCTTTATAACCTGGATCTTTCGCTAGCCGTTTGGCAATATCTAGGACTTGCGTATAATCATAGTGGTATCTCAATAAAAGGGGGTGATTACTGAGTTTTCGCAGGTCGGTCATCATGGTCATACTGTTCAGTGGCACCTCGGAATTTTCCTGCAACACATGAAGTAAATTGAGAACAGTTTCATCAATTAGATCTGATATCTAATCGAAATTCGAAAACATCTCATCATTAACTAAAGTAGAATGGAGTAGAAAAATAACCATGTTAGCACTGCTAAAATGGATAATCGGTACAGTTCCGAACCGATTCGAAAAGCAATGCAAAATAAATCATATATAGTCCATTTAAGAATTATTGACATCGAAGCAGGCCATGAACGTCCAGTCGAGGCTTTATTTCTAGTTACTAAAAAGTAACTAAATTTATATCATAGAACATAAATATAACCTAGAAAAGTGTTGAGTATACGAATATTACGAATTATCGAATAATTAAGCCGGAATATTTCGATTGCAGTTCAAACATGGGAATTCAGGTTTGAAAGCGCAAAAATATCGTGGAATGCTTTCATATGAAATTATCTGAACTTATCGTTCATATAAAAGTCAACCATGGAAATTTGAAGATCATTCAAATAAATATTTATTTTCACTCAGGACCATGCAATATTTATTGGTATTGGAATTCTTGCAAAATTCTAACCATATAACTATAAGAGTACCATTTTATGTCAGGATTCAAGAAGGATAATTAATGGAATTCTAGCAGGTAGCTAGTGGTGCAACAGAAAAAAATTTTTGGATACTTCGCAAGCACAGGCCCAAAAGAATGGATTGGAAAAAACGTTATAATGTATTAAGAAATAAGAGAGAAACAAAAATTAAGAATCTATGTAGTACATGAAGAATTTTGACATTAATTTTGTACCGAACTATCAATATATGAACCAATTTGTGAATTATTTATTGCTCGGTGTTGAATACTTTGAGAAAGTCAATTTTTATATTCATTCATTGAAACTGTCCATGAATTATTGAAAATATTATAATTGATGAGCAATTTTACAATTATTCAGTATACTTTTGAATTGGGAACAATATAGCTTGTGAACAGGGTACCATACAGTATAAGTAAAATAAATAAACTTAAAATATCTATGAATGATACAAGAGCAAAGATAAAAATATCATTGAAAACTTTGTTTCCTCGTAGTGTAGTGATTTGGATGTGTTTGTTGAATAAGCTGACATAATCCTATTGATGGGCATCCTTTTGCAGGGAAGGTTTCAATAACCCATTTATGAAATAATTCACCATTCATAGTAATCCTTATCATTAATACCACTGTCAAGAATCGGATCAAATCCAGGTAAAAATCCATCAATTGTTCCAGCATTCAAAATAGTGCACCTTCTGCCTTTACCCTTGAATATACTCGGCATACCTTTTGGATTATTTTCTAGTGTCCACTGCCGAATTTGAATAGCCAAATTTCATCTAGATAAATGAATTTTATGTTTTGTTCTATGTATTCTCGGTATTTATCACAATATCGTACTATTTTTATTATATTTTTCTGTTTATCAGTAAGAATTTTCCTTCGATCAACTTTTTTGTATTTGTATCCAATTTTTTTTATGATATAATATAATGTTGACTTCGATCAATTGAAATCTAGGTGCTCTTTGGCCAGTTCGAAAAGGATATCTAAACTGATATATTCATTGTTTTCAATTCTAGCAAAAACAAAGTCATTCAATGTCTCTTTGAAGGAATAATCATATCGCACAGGTTTTCTTCCACTGCTAATTCCAGGCTAATATTCTACGGACAGGGCTTGGTGAAATCTGAAAATTTAAGAGACATTGATCAATCAGAATACACTTTGAGTAGGTGAATATCAGTTTACCTGAAACACTAGCGGAAATATATGCCAAATCTTTGAAAAACTCGAAGTAACACCGATGAACTGCCTGGCGTTCTCTTGTAAGGCGCGATGTATCCTGGTCAATTCCAGCCATTTTAATAGCATAAGACAAAAAATACTCAAATTCAGAGCAAATTTTTATAATCACATATTCACCAATATCTTCGATAAAATCATCAAAGCAAGATTTCTATGGGTAATGTTAGTGTTATTCCTATACCAACCTGAATTCAGCAACCCAAAATATTACTGAATAGTCTATTACCAACTTAAATTCGATTTTTCACAGCCAACCGAGATGTCAATAATTCTTAAACGGACTATATGTTATAATAAAGAATATAGAATAACCTTAGCCTCTATATTGGCAGCTTGGTAGGAAGCAACCAAGTTTTCATACTGTTCCTTCTGAGTAGGTGCCATAGCTACATGCATAATATGATCCGACTTGGTCGGAAGATCCTTCAGAACGTCTTGTTTTAGTCGCCGGAGCACAAAAGGCTTCATTATTCGTTTCGCCTTTTCTATCTGTTCTTTTTCAAAGGTAGGGACATTGCCATCTCCTTGATTTGATTTCTGTAACCAAAGAAATAATCATTAATAATGTATTTTGATTTGTAGAACATTTTATATACACACACCGGCAAATTTAAAGGAACGGAGATATACTTTCGTAAATGAAAGGTATTTTTGCTTTATTTGGTTTGTGCTGCCTAGGTCTAGAAGCCATGCCTTTCTTACACAATTGCCATTCATTTTGCACATTTTTATCAAGTTAGTCAAAATCAAAGCGGAAATATCTGTCGTTGATACATTACATTTGAAACGTGTATTTTCTCCAAGTAGAGTTTCCTAGTTTTTTCGTAAGTAATTGTTTCAGTTCAGTTGGTTTTTGTTTACTATCATCACTTTGATTGTGAAACTGTAAATAATGAGTCAATGAATTGGCCTGCATGCTCTCCAGACATGAATCCAATTGAACATGTCTGGGACATGCTAGGCAGATGACTTAGGTCAACAATTCCTGCTGCTCGAAACTTGGAAGAAGCAAGATCTGCTTAAATGGAAATATGGGAGAATTTGCCTCAAAAAATGATCGACAACGTCTAAGTATGATAAGACGAATGGTTGCAGTTATAAGAGCTTATGGAGGAAACACACGTTATTGAAAAAAAATTTTCTTGTGATTTTGCGTTACCATTAAATGTTTAAGACGACAATAAGTATACAACTGGGTTTTTAATTTTTAGTCAATTTTAAGTTGTTAGACAGGCTCCAAACGCGCATGAAGCTTTGCAAAACAAATTGAAATCAACTGAACCATCCGTTGAATTTCCCTGTTGAATGATTCTTTTCAAATTTGCCGCAAAAAAAAGTTATGAGGAAAAATAATACAATTCATCTCCGTTCCTTTAAATTTGCCGGTTTGTGCACTAATCAAAATTACTATTGTTAAAGTGAACATCTCGAAAGTTATGGCAGAAATTCTTTGATATTTTCGCATAAGTAATACTTGTAAAATTATACATCCATTCCCACATAATTAGGATTTTTCTGTACATTAAAAAGAAAATATTTCGACTACTCACCGAACCTTTTTGGAAAAGGCTCTTAATATCTGTTGTCTTCTCAGCAAACATTTTTGGCATCACAAATATTAATAAGGACATCAACTCGAGAAGATTATTTTGCAATGGAGTACCAGTAAGCAAAATTCTATGTTTGGCCTGAAAATTTAATATTATAATTAGAACCATTAAAACAAAGGAAGAGAAGAATATTTATCATATCCTGAAATACAAACAAAGACATGTTGCATGAACAAAATGATGCTGAACCTTCCAAAAATCCAGCATTTTTTGGCAAGAAAATTATTCAAAATATCAATATTGAAGTCAAAATGAGTAAATTTCTATACATAGAATAACTGAAAATAATAAACAGCAAACTCACGTTAATTCTAATAAGATTTTCATATCTTTGAGTATTCATATTCTTCAACATATGAGCTTCATCAAATATCACATAATGCATAGGAATCACTTTGAACATTTTTCGTTCTTCTGGGGTATTGGATACTGTTGTGTACCTGAAAATATATCACAATCTTGGTTAGGTTAGGCGATTATTTAAAAAACTACACTACCAATTTTTAAGACTCTTTTTCTCGAGGTAATTTGCATACTTATGGGAAGGTTTTAAGTGTAGAAAAGTGTAGGGAAGGGATTTGGGATACATTTAACTGAGGAAAAATATTAAATCCGAAATCATTCAGTTTTTCGGTGAATAGGCTTTGTTAATTCGAGAATCCTGTATAATTCCAAGAATCCACCTCACTTTCTTTCAAAAAATTCGAATGAGCTACTGAATAACCAACTAAATTTGTCGAATAATTTCTCATTCAACCATCGTTACGTGGAGGTTTACTCACGTGGTAAGTACAACATCGAATTCCTCAAGTACTCCCTGAGCGAATTCTATCCTGAAAACTTTTCTTTCCTCAATACTGCCATAATACATAAAAACCCTCAATTCCGGACACCATCTGGCAAATTCGTTCCTCCAATTATCTGAAAAAAAAATGGAGATTCCTGTCAATACTGGCCAAAAGTGAACATCTCCAATAAAAGCGTTCTGAACTGAACAGAACAAGCGCAAGTTCCGAACTGGTTCTGTACAGCTTACCTAGAGTAGAAGCAGGTACAACCACTAAATGCGTATCTTTGGCCTGCCCCGTTTCCTTCAAATACGCCAAAAATGATATAACCTGCACTGTTTTACCTAAGCCCATCTCATCTGCTAAGATACCATTTACTCCCTGGGAATGTAATACTGCCAGCCAATTCAAACCTACCATCTGATAACTTGTCAATTTCAACCTGAAAATAACGAATATGGATAATGACAATTAGGCAACAAGGAATTTACACTAATTTTTTTTTAGAACCTATTCTAGTGCCGAAAAAAGATCGCAAAGGAAGTCCAGCACTTTATTTACTTGCTTCAAAACATTAGAAGGGAATGCATAGTGATTCATGACAGGTCTCCTAACAGCGAGATAACACAATCCAGAGTCGTATTTTGATGCCCAAAATTTTTGCACTTCTTTCAAATTCAATATTTTATATGATCAACTTCCGGCGAAATCTTTTGACGAGTTCTAGCACCTGTCAAAAAAGCCTCAACTCTTGGAATAAACAAATTCAATTTTGGAGAAAATAAAATAATAAACTAAAAGTCAATATGTTGTAAATCCAAGGATCAACTATTCATAATTCTGAGATTATATGCCTTACGCTGATGATAAAAATCGTGGTTGTTCCTTGACGCCGGCACCAGCCGCCACTGCCCTCTCCATCGATGTTGCTATATTCGAGCACTTCCTCATCAAATTCTTTATATTATTACGAACATAAAGAACCTGCTGTGCAGCATTCAACAGGTCGGTGCTCATGTTTTTATTCTTCTCCAATTTATCCACCTATAATCATAATCATGCATAAATCTTCAATGAATTGAAACAACAATTTTAAAATTTTTACTCTAAACCACTAAACTTGATGAAATTTTGAATAAACGAAACGGATTGGTTGGAATCCATTTGACATTTCTCGATGTCAAATATCAAATAAATTCCAACCAATAAAACTAGTCGAAAATCTGACATTTACAATTAGAGGCATAGATTTTTTTCAAATTAAACATAAGAGTATACAACACTTACCAAATCAATCCATCCACTAAAGGGCCTCGATTCTATTAACGCTTCGGCCTTTTTCTTAGAACAGCTGTTCATTAGCTGAAGTTCTGTTAATGTTGCATTCTGTAGGAAATCGAATACATTTTTCTTATCTCCCATGAGTTCGTCGTTCAACTCGGCGTCTGAATCTTCATCATCGCTAAAATTAAAAATCTTTAAAGGTTTATAAAAAAAGTGCAGCCAATAATAGAACAAGCATACGATGAATAAATATTTATTTTTAAGAAAATCCTATCACCTGTTGAACACCCTTCTATCCTTATAATTTCTTTCCTCCGTGCTATCATCGCTGTCATAATCATCTGTCCGTCTCTTTTTCACTAAAAATTAGAAGAAAAAGTTGCCTCAGAAAAAGAAATTCATAATTCATTCAAAAAGAACAGTATAAAATTGAACAAACCTCTCTTTCTACTAGATTCCATCTTTTCTGAAGCCTGCCTTTTGAAACTTCTTTGAATTTCTTCTCTTGAAACATTTGATTGTATTACCTTCTGCTGATACTCCAACTTCCACTTGGCATAACCCCCTGGCTTGACTTCTTTACCATGTAACCTTGCTAGTTCAGCAGCTGCCTCATCAGTATTAAAATTATACTTAGAAAGCACATCATGGATCACCTAGAACATACATTTTATTTATTTGAGTATTTATGTATCACCATTTGGATATAGGTAACACTTTTTTAATTAATTCTATAGAAAAAAACTCATTCATTAACAGAGGAAAAAGCTGAACAAATCTATATGAAGCATATACAGGGTTTCCCAGAAGTCGACGTCAAGCCGGAATCGGATAAAAGGCTGAGTCATAATAATCATCAGAAAAATATTTAAAAAAATCTTATATATTCCAGCTTGGAAGATAATGTCACTCTTTGCGGAACCAAGTATGTATTCAGAATTAATATTTCGCCCAACTTCAACCGACTGTATTGAAAAAAAATTACGAAAAGCACTGCCGTGAAGTCAGGAGCTTTTGAGCGCCTTGTAGGTAAATTCGCATTTTCCAGATTTAGAAATCAATTGAAGGAATTTTCGACAGCTGTCAAAAAAATTCTGAAACTTAGGCGAAACTCCAGACTTCATGTCAGTGCTTCAGCTGACCAATTTTTTTTCGATAATTCGCTAGAATTTTCTACGGTATCTATGGTCTTGGTGATGCGATCTGGACAAGTAGTTTGAATACATTATTCCTCAGCTAGGTGCGAAATTTCATTCCAATCCAATCAGTAGTTTCGAAACTATCGGGAAAAAAATATTTTGAACGGCCATATTTACGGAACCCCTAGTCTAATTTTGCTCATTGATGAACGTGACATTCGCGATCCAAATCTACTCTGAAAATTTCAAGTTCCTAGGCCTTTCCGTTCAAAAGTTACAATTTTCTATGGTTTCTATGGTTCTGGCCATGCGATCTGGACAAAATATTGCTTTAATATATCATTCTCGATTAAAATACAGAATTTCATCTCGATCGAATCCGTAGTTTCGAAATTATCGAGAAAACAGAATTTCAAACGACCATATTTACGGAACCCCTAGTATAATTTTGCTCATAGATGAACGTGGTCACGACATTCGATATCCACACCTATCCTGAAAATTTCAAGTCCCTAGGCGTTTCCGTTCAAAAGTTACAATTTTCTATGGTTTCTATGGTTCTGGTCATGCGATCTGGACAAAATTTCACATGTAGCTTGAACACCTCATTCTCCATTCGAGTGCAAAATTTCATCTCGATCAAATCTGTAGTTTTCAAGTAATCAGGGGAACAAAACTTTGAACAGCCATATTTACGGAACCCCTCGTGGAATTCTGCCCATTAACGAACCGAGGCATTTGGGATCTGAACCTACACTGAAAATTTCAAGTCTCTAGGTTGATCCGTTCGAGAGTTATCGTGCTTACGGCCGGACAGACTCAAATTTTCCGACGGATTCGTCATCAGTGAGTCAAACTCTATCGTTTGAGACCATTTTCGGCTCAAAATTCGAAACATACAGCCATCGTGACGAAATGATATAGTCCTCGTGTAAGTAGTACGAGCGCTCAAAAATTGTACTGCATCAGTTTGGCGAGTGACTTCAAAAGTTAGCGTTTTTAATAAGGATTCTAAAATGGTATAACACTTACTACATTATTTCTTAGATTGGGCAAAAAAAAAGGTTTTTCTTAAAGAAACTCAGTTTCAAACCATTTTCTTTCAACTTACTAAAAATGATTCTAGTGTATCCAATACGTGCCATAATTTTAAGAATCTGGTTTGAATGAGATGGAGCGAGTCCTGCAATAAAATGTGAGTGAAACAGATAGTGAAGCCACTTTTTGGTATTGGCACAGGCAATTCTAAAATGGTTTAACATTTAATACATTATTTCTTAGATGGGCCAAAAAGAAGGTTTCAGTTTCGATTTATGGCAAGATTTGATAAATATACAAAAGATATTCAAACTGTCCTCCTTCAGCAGCAATACATGCACGACATCTTCTCAAAAAAGAATGGAATATCAGACTGACGAATGTTCCATTATTGACGAATTCAACTGCTTCTGTCTATCAACTGCATTTTCAATTGACTTTGAATGAACTTTTTCTTTCACTGCTCCCCAGTAAAAAAAAATCTGGCAGCCGTCTTGTTGAAACCAATTTGGTTAATGATTTGGTGAAAAATCTAAATAAATTTCAGCATTTAAGACCGCTGACAACTAGAAAAGTCCTATGAGTTCTCCGTTCAAAATTCAAGTCCAGATGTTTACTTCAAGCCGATATTATGATCTATCTTTTTTTCATTGAATCAGGATTTTCTACATGCGACTCATGTAAATTGTGTAGGTTTATCTAACAATCTTTGTTGAATGTTGATTCATCCAACCACAAAATTATCTTAAAGTTATGATCTTAAGGCACGTTTTGGATACACTATAATCATTTTCAGTAAGTTGAAAGAAATTGTTCAAAACTGGGTTTCTTTGACAAAAACTTTTTTTTGCCCAATCTAAAGAGTAATGTAGTGAGTGTTATACCATTTTAGAATCCTCATTGAATGCGCTAACTTTGAAAGTCACTTGCCAAACTCATGTAGTACAAGTTTTTTTCAGTACAGTCAGTTGAAGTTGGGTGAAATGTTAATTTTCAATTCTAGGTCCAGCAAAGTGTGAAATTATCTTCCAAGCTTGAGCAGTTGGCTAAGAATCAAAGGTTACAGGTTACAGAAGCACTATTCAGGATAACATAAAATTAGAAAAAAGTAAAGATTTGTTTGTTTTTATGTTTTTCTGATGACTGGGACGACTTAGCTTATTACCTTATTCCGGCTTGACGTCGACTTCTGAGACACCCTGTATACTCGCAGTTAAAAACTGGAAAGCTTCAACATATTCAGGCACAAACAATTGAAAATGAAAAAGAAGTGGCCGAAGCCAGGGAATATTAACCATAGGGAACTTGTTATGGACGTACTAAAGTAAAATACAACCTCAAGCTTAGATCATCTCAATACCTATGCCTGCTGCAGTTCCAAAGCAAACATATGTGTTATATTCACCTTGGTGAAAGCATGGGATTCGAAAAGATAATAATGCAACTGGGTTAATATAAATATGTGTGTTGGGAGATACTCACCATTGCCTCCAAGTGTGGAAACATATCCAGTAAAAATTTCATTTGCCGTTCTTTCTCTAGAATGGAAGGAGTTTTCATTGTTTTCCTCAATGTGTTGGGCACAATAATAGTATTGGCAGTATTAAAATTGGTTTCCGATTTTATAGTTGTAGTGCTGCTAGCAGATAGAATGGTATCGTTTGAATCTGATTCTGTGTCAGAGTCAGTGGGAAGTATCAATATTCTTCGCCTTTTTGGCGCTGAAGATTTAACAGAAGACACCCCAGCTAAAAAAAAAGGTAACAACTTCAGTTGTTGAAAAAGGTGTATTTGACAATGAATAATAAAGCGTTACGTACATTCGCTATGTCCAGAATGACTTGAGGTTGGATCATGACTGAAAATTTTTTTGTTTATTCTAAAACCTCGTAAGTTCAATTGAGAGCCATTATCATCAGACATCGTTATTTATTGTATAAATTGTCAGTGTATAAAATAAATATATATATAATGGAATAAAAAATTAAAATCCTTCCCCCAACTCTTAATTATCACTCATTTACCCGAAACTCAATACCGTTAATCTTGAATACATGGACAAAATTATTACATGTACCAATCTATTCTGTGTACTCCCAACCCAACTGTAAATGTAAATGCATAGAAAAAACAGAATCTCAAATAGAAATTGACATTTGATGCTATGGTTTACAAACCAGTGTTGCCAACCGGCGTTTGCGAACAACTAATTTACAATTTCTGCGTTCGGATATATCATATCAAATCCCTGCTCCTTGTGCATCTGTATATTATATTATCGACGATGTGTAGCCTCCGAAAACTAAAGGTTTTTTTTTTGATAAGGGTTTATGTTTGACCTTTTGGAGCTCGTAACATCTATACTAGGACAGACCACCTGGTTCCGTCTTCACAAATTAATATTCAAGAGAATGAAATGAATTTTCTGTCCAAACATAATAGTTTTCGTAATCATTAGAAACAATTTCTATACATTAATATCTATTTTTGGAGCAATAGAAAAATATGTACAAATGTTATGTAGTCTCAAAAATTAGTTATACATATTTATTTTTCAAAGAATGAATGTGAATTTTTTGTGCGTTCCTAGTAGTATAATCGCTAAAGCTAAAGCTCAGCAGTTATACTGAAAGTTATGAAAATTCATAAAGACTTACTGTTGAGACAACTTAAACGATTTCTGCGACACCACCACTGAAATTATCAAGACAACATTTATCAAATTATTTTTGTAGGATGAATGACAAAACTTTTAAATGACAATAAGAAAACATAGATCGTATCAATAATGTTTCATTCTATAAATATCCTAAAGGTGAACGGTTTTTAGGGAAGCAATGGCCGGGTTCAACGATTATATTATAAAGTAACTGTAGTACTGTAGTGTACAATCGTTGGTTGGGTTTGAACCTTTTTTCGAAACTAAAAGGATTAACCCAGCATCAGTCAAAGTAGTCCGGTAAATAATTAAATTACTCTTTATAGGTCAATTTTCAATGATCGCGCTTAGTCTTCCTAAGATTTTCCCTATAAGGGAAAAATCACGAACCGCCAGATGGCGCTGAAAATCACAAGATGTCTGGCAGAAAGGGGGTCAAAATTATTATGTTTCAGAATTATTATGTCTTTCATAACAAGTAAATAAATTTTTTTATTAAAATGGCGGAATTAATAATAATGCCTGTGAAAGTCGAGATAACAACTTCGGACATTTTTGATTATGTGGGTGAACGTGAATGTGATAGCAAATGACTATATTATAGAAAATTATTGAACTTGAGCTGAAAATGCAGCGGATTGTAAGAGGTGATGTGGGAATAAGATCACGAAAAATGTGCTCTGCTCCTCAATGCTCATCACATAGTTCTTCTGAAATTTCTTTGCAAAAATTCCCGTTGAATCCCAAGTCACTTAAAAAATTGCAGACAATCTTGAAGATTGGAAAATGAATCTCAAAGAAGTTGTTACTTTGTAGCTAGCACTTCCTGAAAGATGATTTTTTTTTATCGTAAGTTCAATAATTTTCTATTATATACCTAGTGGTCATTTGCTATCATATTCATGTTCACCCACAAAATCAAAAATGCCCAAAGTGGTTATCTCGACTTCCACAGGCATTATTATTAATTCCGCAATCTTAAAAAAATATTTGATTCACTCGTTATGGAAGACAGAAGTGACAGAATAATTTTGATCATCATTCGGCCCGACATCTTGTGGTTTTCAGCGCCATCTAGCTGTTCGTAATCTTTCCCTATTGAATCAAGCGTAATTTGGGTTGCACACACTGTAATGTCAGTAATAGTTTTAGCGCATAAAAGTACCGGAAGTGCTCGGTTTTTGGTATTTTCTCCTCCTTTTCTTCCTAACTCTAAACCATAGACGTAAATAGACTTCATATACGACCATAGACATATACGACCATAGACGAATAATAATATTAATTATTCGGCGATGCTCTTTACCCTATTATTATAATCTGAAAAAAATAGTGAATATCTGAGATCTGACCGTCTATGGTGTCTATCATCAAACATTAAAAAGAGATGAAACAATAATAAAATATGCATAATTCAGAAGATGCCAAGAGAGAAAACAAAATAAAACATTCCAGAAATGAAGCAGTGAAGGCTACTGTTCAAAATTACTTACAAAAAAGAAATTACAAAATAGTCAATCCAGTAGATGTTCCTAAGAGTGAATTACTCGTTCACTCTTCAGTTGAAAATGAGATAAGTAACCCAAACTCGGTTCTATATCGATGCTATAACTGTGACCCAGTTATAATTGATAACAATTTCTCGAAATTTTTGAACTGGATTAAGGAACTGGAGGATGAAAACATTACTGATCTGGAACAACTAATTGGGCCTTTATTCTGTCATTTGTATCTGGATATTTTACAAGGAGGTCATCCTGAAAAAGCTGCTGCTTTTTTTCTGAGTCATTTGGCTACTGTGGAAAAAGTGAATCAAGACCCATTCATCCAAGACTTGATGAAAGCATTATCTGCAGAAAATGGCACAGATTGCCTGACCCAAGAATTCAGATCTAACAAATATATTCTTCAACTTACTGAGCATTCGAAACAAGAGTTGATGAATTTTGTGAAGAAAAATTGCCATCTCATCATTTTACAAGAATTGCAAACATGGTTCGATATTAAAGTGATTGGTGATGAGGTTGTAGAAATGGAGACTGACTTGATCCCCAACGAATGTTGCTTGAACTCCAAATTCCAAGATATCTTAAACGCAGCAGCAGATTTAGAGAATAGTAATTCCAAATCAATATTTTCTGTGAGTGTTTCTAATGTTATTTCAGAAATTAATTGTGGTTTATTGAGCAGATACCATGGATGGTTTATTTATAATCAAGACAATTTGGTTTATGTGAATACTTTGCATAATTACAACAGTATAAGCCAAAATTCGAATTCAAATTCGGTTAAATTGAATGGACATTCCACAAAAGTTTATGCGATAACTATATCTAAAAATTATTTTGTATCCGGTTCAAGCGACGGGAAGATTTGTATATATAATAATGAGAACTTCGATATAATCAAAGAATGTTTGGGACACACAAGAACCATTTATTGCCTCAAAATAAGTAGTAATGAGTTTTACTTGGCTTCCGGCTCCGAAGATAACACTGTTAGGTTATGGAATACTAGTAACGGAGAGTTTCTCAGGATTTTCGTTGGACATCATCAAGCTGTTATATCTCTGGACTTTCATCCCAATTGTCTATATTTAATTTCTGGTTCTTGTGATAAAACTGTGAGGTTCTGGAGAATAGATAAAGCAGAATCAATAAGACTCTTACACGGAAGTGAAGGAACAATACGAAGTGTGTCCTGCCACCCCCAAGGAAAAATTTTAGCTAGTGCTAGCGATGATCAATGTATAAGAATTTGGGACATTCTGAATGGCAGAATTATTACAGAAACAAAATGTAGAGATGGTTGCTGCAAGAATTTACGATGGAGCAAAGATGGGAATTTGTTATGTGGTTCTTTTTCAGATGAATCGTTGAAAATTTGGAATGTCAAAATTCATGAGGGTAGTGCCAATTTAGTATCAATGCAAGTTATTAGTAATACAAATACAAGTAATGTGATCGACATAGAATACTGCTTTGGTACATTTGGGGTTCTCACTACTAAATAATATTTTCTGATGAAGAATATTTGTTAATTTGTATTTCATTTATGTTCCGATTTCTTAAAAGTCTTTTTCAATAAAAATTGCTGTAAATTTTTCTTGTAAATGAGTTCCTTCTTGCCGCTTTCGTTGTGGAGTTTCGTGCACGGGGGAGCTCGGTTTTTGTTGTTTCGCGCACGTCCTTTGGAAGCAAATCGAATGCGCTAATGTCATTGTTTCGTGCACTGGAGGAACTCAGATATTCGAATCGAAAGCTACAAATGAATAATGTTTTGTGAAAAACAACACCTTCAAAGCAGAGGTGTACGTACATAACTGCCGATGAG
The DNA here is from genome assembly GCA_963966015.1 of Aphidecta obliterata. NCBI lineage: Eukaryota > Metazoa > Arthropoda > Insecta > Coleoptera > Coccinellidae > Aphidecta > Aphidecta obliterata. Next base: position 12,223,077 of record OZ014431.1, on the reverse strand, counting down.
AGCGCTGCGAAATGCAAACAAACATGGAGGAAAATGAGTTCGTTTTCGGGATTTATTGTAGTGAAACGGATTATTTGAGGTGTTTTTCAGGATTTTGTGAGTGTTATGTGAAGACAGAGAATGATTGGATTATTGATAGTGAAATGACAAGTTTATTGATTGTAGGTGAACAAATTGGTTTTCTCAATTTTAATTATATCGAAATTGACAATAATGCAACAGGAGAAATTTGAGCCGAAGGCATAAGTGACATAAACTGTGAAATATAAACAAGCATGGAGGAAAACGAGTACCTTCTCGGGATTCATTGTGCTGAAACGGATTATTCTAGGTGTTTTTCAGGTTTTTCCCTCGATTTTGTGAGTTTTATATGAAGACTTTGCAGTGAATGATTGGATTATTGATAGTGTAGTGTCAAGTTTATTGATTTTAGGTGAACAAATTGGTTTTTTCAATTTTAATTATATCGCAATTGATAACTAGAAAAATGGATCACAATTTGAGTTTCAATTAATTGGAAGCTGCACCTAATATTTGATCATTTGTTCATTTGTTGAGGGGGAACAAGTGCTGAATAGGAGGCATCTCATCTTGGTGGAAATAATTGATGGAAAATTGAATGATGGTGTTTATTCCTCCTTCAAAATAATGGAAACAATTACAATTGTAAACTGATTTTTTCTAGTACTACTTCACTCTAGTACTTCACTCATTGTTATATATTATTATCATTAATTCCGAAAACTTATAAAAAATACTTGATTCACTTCTTATGAAGAACAGAAATGACAGAATATTTCGATCATCACTCGGCCCGATATTTTGTAATTTTCTGCGTCATCTCGCGGTTTGTGATTTTTCCCTCTACCCTACTAAAATACTCTACGCCACTGCAATCCGGAAATACGAGTCGGCCATATGCAATAACCAGTTTGGTACCACTTTTCAGGCCTAATGCTCCTTTCTGTGGTTCATTATTCAAAGTTTTTGTGGTACTCACCTAATGACTTATAGGTTAAGAGACAAATATTCTATGAATTTTCGATCACTGGTTTTGTGGTGTTTTGATTTGAAAAATTTCTCAATAGGTATTTTCTATTTAGTCTCGTCAACAAAAGTTCCAACATTTTTCTATGCAATATGGTCGTGCTTGATCATGCTGAAATTGAAAGACCTCCTAAAAGGTCAATAAAACCTAGTAGATAATAATTATTTGAAGTACCTAAAGCAAGGCAATTTTCATACAAATAGAATGAAGCTAAGAGTACTGAGAAATTTGTATTTTAATTGGACTTGAATCGTCATATTCTCACATGATTTCGACCTTTATATCTTATCGTTTTTTTTTAGACGACGTTATTTTATAATAAATGACGAAACCTATGTGGAATTTCCTGAAGCAGTAAATGGCAATAATGCGGTACAACATCTAGTTCCTATTTCTGAGACCAATTTTGCTGAATCTGCGACGACATTTTCAACCAATGGCTGTGAATCGGAATCAAAAGATAGTGTAAATCATGAAATGCAATTTGAATTTCCAAGTAGTAAGATATGCATTGGTAATGCTAAATCCCTTCTCCATTCAAACCAAATTATTTCAGTTAATGAGACTGACTGTAATAACATAGCTTCTTTGCCAAAGAATGGTACAGATAATAAAAAGAAAGATATTGTGGAAGAGGCGATATTAGTAAGTGATGAAGAAGATTTTGAAAACAATCAAAACTGTATAAAATTTGTGGAAACAGATCTTAGTGTAAATGAAGAATACTTAGAAAATAATACTGACGATGGTTGTATTCGACCACCAATAAAAGAAGTGACAACAAAAGATAAGGTTCAATTGAGGTATGTGAAAGATGGAGAGGTAAAAGTAAAAATAAGTGATCACTTTCCAATCGATAAATTTTCTATAAAGATTTCATTGTCAGAAAGCAATTCTCATGACAGTCTCAAAGGTAATCTTCCGGGAAGTTCTGGGAAATCCATTACAAAATGTCCATACTGTAGTTTCAAAATTCCCCTAAAAAATATTGTGAGGCATATAGGATACGCTCATGTCAAACCTTGTTTCTGCTCTGAATGCAATACAGTCCTACCGTTGAATAAATTGAAACAGCATCTCCGAGACACGCATATTGATAATCTAAGATGTCTCAAATGTCCCTATCAGGGCAATGTTGAAAAAAAATTCAAAAAACATGTGTTGTGTTTCCATAGAGGTGCGCTAATGCGACAATGTAGTATTTGTGGTTACTGGTTGAAGAAAACAAATTCATTCAAATCCCAAATAAAAATTCTTGTGAAACATGTAAAATATAAACATCTCGAGGAGAATCCCCATTGTGCATCTTGGAATTTCCTTATGGAACCAAGTTATCCAGATTTTAATTACGAAATGTTCCATTGTTCCAACTGTTTAACTGTTACAAATAGTTTGACAAGTCTTTTGTATCATGTCTCTAAACATCATTCACAAGAGCTCATAAGATGTGATTTTTGTAAGTTCACTCATTCCAGTGAAATTTGGATGAAGTTACATAGACGAACACATTTCAAACCGGCTTACAAATGTCCATACTGCAAATATAAAAATTCAAAACATTATTTGTTGAAGTATCATATGAGAGATAAACATAAGAGACAGTATAAAATGAAATTTTGACAAACAATTCAATTATTATGTGTTAGTGTTAAAAAATGTTTCGATCGATATTGAATTCCTAGAATGGAAATTTGAAATTGACTTTTATGATTATTCATATTTCATTTAAAATTGTGTATTTACTGATTGGAAGAAATTTCACATAATATGAAATGTTGAGTGTATGGTATATACGATCAATTGTAATAGTTATTTTTCCATTTATTTACATTGATTGAGAGCTATTCACATAAACCATGTTGTACAAAAAATAGCAAAGAAGCCAATTGAAAGCTTTAATTGATAAACAAGGTTTTGGTGTAGCTATTAAGTTTGGGATCTCTTGTCCCCTTTGGTTTATTTATTAAATGATAAAAATTATTTTGGGATTAATAAATTCTTTGAGAAAAATTTTTTCCATCTTTATTACTAGTTCATACCTCTGAACAATCCAACTTTATTGGCATTATGTGAAATGCAGTTTATTTCAGGCACCATTTTTCGGAAGAGCTGGATGCGTCGCAAGTTGTCCGATTTAAATTTACAAAATTGATTTTTTTAAAGTAGAAGTATAGTACTATAAAACGTAGATCTCCGGCCGAGCTCTCGAACGCGGTCGAGTAGTGGGGATATAAATATTAAGATTCGCGCCCGGTCGCAGCGCGCTTGTATTATGATACGCACTTTCCCGCGTCAGCCGGCTACCCCCACTACTCGACCGCTATATAGCGCTGGGCCAGTTTTGGTCAAGATTGACGTTTTGTAGTACTATACTTCTACTTCCAAAATCCTTTTTGAGCGCTCGTACTACTTACACGAGGGCTATATCATTTCGTCACGATGTCTGTATTTTTCGAATTTTGTGCCGAAAATGGTCTCAATCGACGAGGTTCGACCCACTGATGACGAATTCGTCGGAAAATTCGAGTCTGTCCGTCCGTAAGCACGATAACTCTCGAACGGATCAACCTAGAGACTTGAAATTTTCAGTGTAGGTTCAGCTCCCAAATGCCTCGGTTAAGTTCGTTAATGGGCAGAATTCCAACAGGGGTTCCGTAAATATGGCCGTTCAAAATTTTGTTCTCCTGATAACTTCGAAACTACAGATTCGATCGAGATGAAACTTTGCAATCAAATGGAGAATGAGGTGTTCAAACTACATGTGGAATTTTGTCCAGATCGCATGACCAGAACCATAGAAACCATAGAAAATTGTAACTTTTGAACGGAAACGCCTAGGGACTTGAAATTTTCAGGATATGTGAGGTTCTGGAATGTCGTGATGACGTTCATCTATGAGCAAAATTATTTTAGGGGTTCCGTAAATATGGTCGTTTGAAATTTAGTTTTCTTGATAATTTCAAAACTACAGATTCGATCGTGACGAAATTTTGTATACTAATGGAGAATGATATATTCAAGCTACATTTCTCCAGATCACATGACCAGAACCATAGAAAATTGTAACTTCTGAACGGAAAGGCCTAGGAACTTGAAATTTTCAGGGTGGGTTTGAATCGCGAATATCGCAGTCACGTTCATCAATGAGCAGAATTAGACTAGGGGTTCCGTAAATATGGCCATTCAAAATATTTTTTTCCTGATAGTTTCGAAACTATTGATCGGATTGGAATGAAATTTTGCACCTAGCTGAGGAATAATGTATTCAAACTACGTGCGAAATTTTGTCCAGATCGCATCACCAAGACCATAGATACCGTAGAAATTTCTAGCGAATTATCGACAAAAAATTGGTCAGCTGAAGCACCGACATGAAGTCTGGAGTTTCGCCAAAGTTTCAGAATTTTTTTGACAACTGTCGAAAATTCCTCCAATTGATTTCTTAAACTGGAAATTGCGAATCTACCTACAAGGTGGATGTACGAGCGCTCAAAAGCTTCTGACGTCACGGCAGTGCTTTTCGTAATTTTTGTGAATTGAAATCGGAAAACTTCCGACCCATCCAGCCCTTCGGCAAAATAGTGTCTAAAATAATTCAAATCGCAATTACGCAGAAACTATTTATCCGACAACTTCCGGGTTGTATCTATCAACCACTACTTTCACCCAGAAAGCCAGCGCTACAACTTTGAAAATGGCGGAGTTATGAATGTAAAAAACACTGATTTTTACGGTTTTTCCGGTAAAAGTCAAGAATTTTTTACACTATTTCAACTATTGTTACATTATTTCTTGTAAATTTGGTACTTCATGTTATTTGGTTTTTCTGCATCACCATTAAGGTTGATGTCGTTGAGGCCTCAATGAAACACTTGATGATGGGCCCAGATATTTTGTGAATGAAGATGAAGACAACGAAGGGACAGGGAAATGAACCTTTGTGAAAAAATTGCAAATTTGTGTTTTTTAATAAGTTGAAGGAGCTTCACTTATAATAGAGTGCAACTCCCCATACCTTTAAGGAACGGATGAAGAAAAACTACGAAATAAATATATAAACATTTATAATGAGAAAATAGAAAACTTATACTACATATTTACAAAAACATGGAAATAATATACAAAAACGTCTACATTTCTTAAAACAAAACTTGTGGAGATCAGTCTAGAAAGTGTATGCATTCACAAAACTTTCACGTTTTATCTAAATCTAATTAACTCAATAGGTACTGGCTTCAGTTTTTGTATACATTTTAATTTCTAGTTTAATTACATGATATGACTAGTTGGCAAATATATTACTGGTAAGAAATTCATCCTATTTACACAATTACAGATTATATTTACATAAGTCACATTATTCTGTTGAAGGCGCATCACAGACAACAGAAAATTGAATATTATCAATTATTACTGGGATTTTTCACTAATTTGAAATCCTTAAGTAGATCGAACTTTTGTTATACAAAGAACACAGAGTAATCTACCAAATCATCAAATTGTAGGTTATTGGGGTTATACATTGAGAAACTTGCTGAAATGGAAGATACCCCTTCTCAAAAACTCATACTCATCTACTTTGATGCAAGTCTCTGCAGAACTTGAGGTTGACATAGGTCCACTTTCAGAAACCGAAACTAAACTTGCGTTGTGTAAGTCTCAACAGTCGTCACTGTATCTCTGATAACGTATCGTTAAACCATGGTCACATTTCTTCTCTTCTTCTCTCCACTGTTGACGGAACTCATTGATCCTTGAAGGCTAGGATTAAACTGGCCAACAGGTTCATTTCTTATTGTTTGATATAACTGGTGGTTCGGCGCTTGGTGGGTTCCGTATATGCTGTAATTCGGGGGATACCCATTACCTTGGAAGGCTGGAAGTGGCGGAACAGGCGGCGCCAAATGGGTCTGTTGATACTGTTCGACCATTTGAGGAGTCATTTGATGTCCATTCAGACTCATATGATCAATTTGTTGACCGTTCACCGACATATGATCCATTAGGGAAGCGTTCATCATCATTTCATGATTCATTTGTTGCTCTGACATATTCTCCATCGGACTGTGTCTTCTTTCGTGCTCATGGAGGAGTTGGGACGCGCTCCAAGAGTTGTAAGGACTAAGAGGATGCGTAGATCCGTTTCTATTTGAGATGACACTGACTCCAGCGTATGTTGCTTCACGGTTTATGGTTTGTTGTTGCTGTTTCAATTCTTCTATGAGTTGCTGTTCTTGTTGGTTCGCCAAGGGGTACCTTTTCTTTGTCTCGTCTTCGTATCCAAAATTACTCACAGGTAAACCAACATTGTGATGATCTGTAATATCTGAAGCGTATGTTTGGTTGTGATTATTCATCGGACTTCCTGGTACAACAGTGATGTTTCCATTCAGTTTTTCATTTTTCAAAGATTTTGATGGGGATTTCTTGACTATTTGCCTTTCTCTACGTCTAACGACACAGAAATAGCAGTAAATAATGAGAAGAACAACAAGAAGAATGAAACTGATAGCAATTGGTGGGATCAATTCGAGCCCGAAACTAACTGGGTTCGTCATGCTGGGACTTATGGGATCTATATCGACAGTATTTGTATTAGGCAATACTGTTCGTTGTGGGTGTAACTTGGTGCAACTGGTGACGGCATAAGAACTCTGACCTAGTTAGAGATGGTTCCATGAAGACCCGACGACATTTTCGGATAAGCCTTGATAGCGAAATACATAGGTTTATCTAAATATTCCTTCAGTTCAGAGAAATCGAGGTTGAAGGTAGTTTCAGAACTTGGCATTATGTGAAATGCTTAAACAGTTTATTCAAGCTGAGCGATGTTTACTTACATGACAATGAGGGGTAGTGTGATTCTGTCTGAATGTTTTTCTTTTCAACTATTGTAACGATTCGGACCTTGATTTCCATCCATTGAGTGAAGAAGTTTTTTCGAGTAGATTCTTCTATTTTTATTTGGGTACGCAAACATTTTGTTCGAATTCCTTAAACTTTCCCAACATATTCATTAGTTCGTGCGAGAGAATTATGTGATGTCTACGAAACGTAGAGTTCTTCCTACCAGATCGATCATTGCGCTGGCCAAAAATAGTTAGGCTCAGTATGCGATTACTCGTGTTGGTATATATTGTAAGTGTTCCAAGCTCTCGTTCTTCAAACAGAATGAGTATCTGAAAGACTGGAATTTTGCACTATTTCAACTTTTATTTCATTATTTCTTCAAAATTTGTTACTTCGTGTTGTTTGATTTTTTGCTTCACCAACCATGTATGGTAGCGTAGACGCCCCTGAAGCAATATTTTTATGTTGATAGAAGTAAAAATAAACCTTTGAAAATGAGCTCAGATTTTTTGTGAAATATAGAAGAAGATAACACATTGTGAAGGAAATGAACCTTTGTCAATAATTTCCAGCGTTTCTTAATAAGTTTAAGGAGCTTCAGAAATCTTCATATCTTTCAGGAACGGATGGATAAAAACTGCGAAATAAATATATAAACATTTATAATGAGAAAATAGAAAACTTATACTACATATTTACAAAAACATGGAAATAATATACAAAAACGTCTACATTTCTTAAAACAAAACTTGTGGAGATCAGTCTAGAAAGTGTATGCATTCACAAAACTTTCACGTTTTATCTAAATCTAATTAACTCAATAGGTACTGGCTTCAGTTTTTGTATACATTTTAATTTCTAGTTTAATTACATGATATGACTAGTTGGCAAATATATTACTGGTAAGAAATTCATCCTATTTACACAATTACAGATTATATTTACATAAGTCACATTATTCTGTTGAAGGCGCATCACAGACAACAGAAAATTGAATATTATCAATTATTACTGGGATTTTTCACTAATTTGAAATCCTTAAGTAGATCGAACTTTTGTTATACAAAGAACACAGAGTAATCTACCAAATCATCAAATTGTAGGTTATTGGGGTTATACATTGAGAAACTTGCTGAAATGGAAGATACCCCTTCTCAAAAACTCATACTCATCTACTTTGATGCAAGTCTCTGCAGAACTTGAGGTTGACAAAGGTCCACTTTCAGAAACCGAAACTAAACTTGCGTTGTGTAAGTCTCAACAGTCGTCACTGTATCTCTGATAACGTATCGTTAAACCATAGTCACATTTCTTCTCTTCTTCTCCCCACTGTTGACGGAACTCATTGATCCTTGAAGGCTAGGATTAAACTGGCCAACAGGTTCATTTCTTATTGTTTGATATAACTGGTGGTTCGGCGCTTGGTGGGTTCCGTATATGCTGTAATTTGGGGGATATCCATTACCTTGGAAGGCTGGAAGTGGCGGAACAGGCGGCGCCAAATGGGTCTGTTGATACTGTTCGACCATTTGAGGAGTCATTTGATGTCCATTCAGACTCATATGATCAATTTGTTGACCATTCACCGACATATGATCCATTTGGGACCCATTCATAATCATTTCATGATTCATTTGTTCCTCTGACATATTCTCCATCGGACTGTGTCTTCTTTCGTGCTCATGGAGGAGTTGGGACGCGCTCCAAGAGTTGTAAGGACTAAGAGGATGCGTAGATCCGTTTCTGTTTGAGATGACACTGACTCCTGCGTATGTTGCTTCACGGTTTATGGTTTGTTGTTGCTGTTTCAATTCTTCGATGAGTTGCTGTTCTTGTTGGTTCACCAAGGAGTACCTTTTCTTTGTCTCGTCTTCGTATCCAAAATTACTCACAGGTAAACCAACATTGTGATGATCTGTGATATCTGAAGCATACGTTTGGTTGGGATTGTTCATCGGACTTCCTGGTACAATAGTGATATTTCCATTCAGTTTTTCATTTTTCAAAGATTTTGACGGAGACTTTTTGACTATTTGTCTTTCTCTGCGTCTAACCACACAGAAATAGCAGTATATGATGAGAAGAACAACAAGAAGAATGAAACCGATAGCAATTGGTAGGATCAATTCAAGCCCGAAACTAACTGGGTTCGTCATGCTGGGACTTATGGGATCTATATCGACGGTATTTGTATTAGGCCAATACTGTTCGTTGTGGGTGTAACTTGGGGCAACCGTTGGCGGTGGTGGGGGTGACGGCACAAGAACTCTGACCCAGTTAGAGATGGTTCCAGGGAGATCCGACGACATTTTCGGGTAAGCCTTGATAGCGAAATACATAGGTTTATCCAAAAACTCCTTCAGTTGAGAGAAATCGAGGTTGAAGGTAGTTTCAGAACCCGGCGACAAAGGAAGGGGACCCTGGCCGGCTTCCCAACGAATTCCATTGGTCTCGAAGTTATCGACGATATCTTTAACAGTATTAGAGTACTTTATTTCATATCTAGAAACTGTGTTTCCACCCATGTCAGGCGCTGTCCACGACAATCTTGCTTTCATATCTTCTGCAATAATGACAACTTTGAGATCGCCAATTTTTCCTGCTGCAGATTGGCTGGACGTCAGTATATCTTGCGATGAAATGAAGATAGTCTGCTTGGGAAGAATCCTTTGGAAAGGGGATATTGGTTCTACGCCAGTGGATGGTACTGCGCTTCCACAACAAGGCTTATCTGTAATGAAAAATCGCAATTAGGAAATAATCTAAAAAATGATTCATTAACTCTTTAATTTTCTGAGTTTTTTCGTACTTACCAGATGTTTTCGTTGATTCAGCCCAGCTGTACGCGGTGTTGCCATTATCGGTGACCTTGACTTCGAAAGTGTAGAACCCAATGCCAGCTTCACTCGCACTAAAATATCTGGTGTAGACGCCATCTCCTTTAGTTATATCTGGATCGCCACTTCCGGTATCTAATAAATCGAATTTGTACGTTCTTGTATTGCCATCTTGGGTTTGATTGCAGGGATTGCAAGTTTTCGTGACTGTCACTTCCACCTTGGCTCCAAGAACGGGCATTTCGCCTAGTTTTACCTCAGTGAGGAGTACGAGCGGACCATTAGCATGATTTCTATGGGTCCAGAACCTGGCGCTGAGGATTGGTGCAGTAGGTGATTTTGGTGTGGCACAAACTTGCAAGAAGTGCGACTGCGGGTTTCCAGGATAAGGTTCAACAGTGTATGTCCATGTACCACTCTCACTGATATTGGCGTTCAGAAGGATGGTTTTGAAGAAGAGGAGGCGATCACTTCTCGATGAAAAAACTTGATGAGATGGACTGATAAGCTTCAAACTTTTGAAGAGGGGTGCTGCTGTGTTGTGTGTGAAGAAGTTCAGAGACGCTGGCTCTCCCATGTTTGGCTCCAGCACAAAACTGCCGGTGACGGAGCTTCTTCCATCATCAGTGATTTCTCTGCGATGGATCTCTACTGGTAGATCCGACAGGCTACCAGAATAGTATTTTCGAGAAATATCCGCCAAAACGTTCAAGAGTTCGAAGTATGTTGTGAGTAGAGTGGATTCAACATTCAACTTCTGTTCCAGCACGGTATAAGCTGATCCTCCAGTTTTTTCTGCGAGACGATTGAGGGAACTGCTTCTAATTATGTGAGGATAGTTAATAGCGGCTATTTTGATGTTAGACTTCTTTACTTCTTTCAGTAAGGATTCCATCTGAGGGTTCTTTTCCATGCCAGGTGAAATGATGACGATGACGTTGTTCGCAGGGCCATTGGCGACGGTTCTTTGGTTCAGCATGTCCATTGCGTCCTTAATGCTGCATGTTAAGCATGCAGGTTTACCTGAATCACTGACTGTGTAAGGAATAGCTGAGTAGAAAGCATCGGTATTCCTGCCAACACCATTAGGGTGTAATGTTCCATCAAGAAGTTCACATGCTCTGGTAGATTTAATGTCTGCCAACACCAATCCTAACTCAGTGTTGTTGGGTAATTGGTTCGATGCCCAATTCGTAAGAGCCAACCTCATGTAATACCAAGATTCCCTCTGCATCATATCTTTGGTACTTTCAACGACAAACACGTATCTGGTCAACAGTTGTCTCTTGTAGGTTACTTTCGGAGTTGTGTCCGCGATTTCGTGGCTCATGGAGTCGTCGGTGTTGTTCTCGGTCTTGAAATCTTCATGGCTCAGTACGACGTCGAGGATGCTGCGTCTGTCGCAAATGAGATTCTGTTTAGTTGGTGCGATCCTATCGTGGTTGCCGGAATCGCAGAACATCGATACTGATGGTGCTTCGGGAGCGAAAATGATGGAGCTTCTTGCGTGGGGATCCACCATGGAGGAAGCATTGTAGAATACTTTCTCGCCCTTGCAAATTCTGTAAAAAAAATGGGGAATTTAGTCGCTGATATGGGAGAACAACGGACGGTGATGGACTTACCCTTTGTCGTTAATATGGATATCGGAACATCCAGTCAATCTGCCTTCCTTCTTGTCGTCGTCGAAATAACAGAGGGGGTATATGGGATCGTTGAAATATCCCTGTTCCTCGAAAACACCATAGCGATACATGGCGAATTGTTTGACCAATGAACGACCTAATTTATTGTCAGTCTTCAACAAACTCTCGAAGCTCATATAAATCTGATCGCCTGGCTGGCCACATCCCAAAGATTGTTGGGTCCACAACTGTCCCCTTGTGGGATCCCTGGGTAGTATCGTGATATCACTTGTTTCTCCGGCACCTGCTGCGACAGTTGAGGGCGCGCATGTGTCGGGCCAAGAGGGCGGAAGTAAAACAGTTGCCGATCGCAGGAATGCCTTGCCGTCGAGGGCGGAAAATAGGAACTGCGACGCACTTTGTAGGCTTGTCTGAAACGAAAGAAGACATTTGTTAGGGTATTGTTTTACTGTTTTACATTCGACACAGGGCTACTCTGAGTCATTGAATATGTAGACTTGGCTGTGTAGAGGGTGGTTTTTGGGGGGAAATTTCGAGATAACATATGGAATATTGGAGCACGCTTCAGGCTCAACCCTTCTCCACCTCATTAATTGGAACAGGTGGGAATGGTAATAACACAAGTTCATGAGGGTGAAGGAAGAATATTAGGTGCTATGTTTTTTTACCTCTCTATTATTTGTGAGGTGAGAATGAGGTATTGCAGTTATTATTTATCCAAAGTTTTCAAATTCATCTCTGATTTTCTGATGGTCATGGGATAAATTTTGATACAGTATTGATATTGACCATCGTCGCAAAAATGCTACCGAAAAAGGTCCTACCTGTTTCGATATCGTAAACCTTACAGGTGTCACAATTTTCAATGGCGCACCCATTGGGTTCCCACGACCTTTACTCTATTGTCATTCATCCTTTTTTTTGGGAACCCTTTAGAATCCATGAGAAGATTATTTGCGGTATGGAATTTTGAATAGGTTAAGGTAGATCCGTATAAATGAAGAATTTCGTTCGAATGTAAAGCGATACTATATTTTATATTCATGGTAAAAGTGTCATGTGGGAAGCTGTGTTTCTCCAATTGGTACAAGGTTCTTCACGGATATAAGCTAGATCCACACGTAGAGATCATAATAGACCTTATATGTTGTTGGACATTTCTAGAACGTGTTATTGTACTTGATAGATGACGATAAAGGATATAACTAGAAAAGTTTTTTATTGTAGCAAGAGATAAGAATATAAAAATTACGAAAAGCACTGCCGTGAAGGCAGGAGCTTTTGAGCGCTCGTACATGCACCTTGTAGGTAGATTCGCATTTTCCAGTTTTGGAAACCAATTGAGGAAATTTTTGACAGCTGTCGAACAAATTTTCAAACTAAGGCGATAATCCAGACTTCAAGTCAGTGCTTTAGGTGACCAATTTTTTTTTCGATAATTCGCTAAAATTTTCTACGGTATCTATGGTCTTGGTGATGCGATCTGGATAAAATAGTTTGTACGTACGCACGTAGTTTGAATACATTATTCCTCATCTAGGTGCATAATTTCATTCAAATCCGATCAGCAGTTTCGAAACTATCAGGAAAATAATATTTTGAACGGCTATATTTACGGAACACCTAGTCTAATTTTGCTCATTGATGGACATGACCGCGATATTTGCGATCCAAACCCACCCTGAAAATTTCAAGTTCCTAGGCCTTTCCGTTCAAAAGTTACGATTTTCTATGGTTTCTATGGTTCTGGTCATGCGATCTGGACAAAATATTGCTTTAATATATCATTCTCGATTAAAATACAAAATTTCATCTCGATCGAATCCGTAGTTTCGAAATTATCGAGAAAACAAAATTTCAAACGACCATATTTACGGAACCCCTAAAATAATGTTGCTCATAGATGAACGTGATCACGACATTCGAGATCCACACCTATCCTGAAAATTTCAAGTCCCTAGGCGTTTCCGTTTAAAAGTTACAATTTTCTATGGTTTCTATGGTTCTGGTCATGCGTTATAGACAAAATTCCACATATAGCTTGAACACCTCATTTTCCATTAGAGTGCAAAATTTCATCTCGTTCAAACCTGTAGTTTCCAAGTAATCAGGGAAACAAAACTTTGAGCGGTCATATTTACGGAACCCCTGGTGGAATTTGGCCCATTAACGAACTCAACCGAGGCATTCGGGAACTGAACCCACACTAAAAATTTCAAGTCTCTAGGTTGTTCCGTTCGAGAGTTATCGTGCTTACGGCCGGACGGACGGACAGACTCGAATTTTCCGACGGATTCGTCATCAGCGAGTCGAACATAGTCGTTTGAGACTATTTTCGCCTAAAAATTCGAAAAGTACAGACATCGTGACGAAATGATATAGCCCTCGTGTAAGTAGTACGAGCGCTCAAAAAGGAGCGCAAGCACGTGTTGTTTCTACAATAATTTTGAGCGCGAATTAAATGGTGGAAACGCAGACACTGCTTTTGGCACTATATAAATGAAATTTGTAATGGAAGCGTCTTCTATGAAATATCAAAAATTTTGTTCGAATATTTATGAGGTTATGTAAGGTTAGGTTGCGATGCAAATATGTCTGCGCTCAGAGGGAAATGAAATGCACACCGTTAATAAATAAAGAATTTCGTTTCATCGAGTGACATCAAAGATTACCCATCGTATAGAAAGATCAAAGACGTTCCCCGACAGATATTTTCTATTGCCACTCGAGTAGCATCCAGATAACTTCCATAACTTGCCCCCAGACAAAGGGGGGTCCCATAAACGATCTGAACTATTCCTTTGATATTCAAATGACGTGCATTTTCAACGTCTGGATGTGCATGATTTCGAAGTATAAGCGATTAGGACCCTACCAACCCCGTTTTCATCACTTTCCCGTTAATTGTTCTTACGAGGGGGATCCGAGTTTAATTATGCCTTTGGAGATGGACCATCTATCTTGGATGGTATCTGCGCGTGCATAACTTAGACGATACCCCCAAGAACTATCTATTGTCGTTGGTTCAGATAATGACGGGAGGTTTAATTATTATGTTTTATTGAATGAGGCCTGGGGGTTGGTGAGAATGCAAATAAGGGATGTACAGGCTCATCCTCTTGGTCGATTGAGGATAGGCTGGTACAATTTACGAAATTCAATGAGTTTCAAACCCTCAAAGAGAATACTAATGAATAAATTGAGGACAAATCGCAAAACCGAAATTTGAAAAGCACTGGCGCGAAGTAAGAAGATTTTGCGCTCTGTGTACAGAAATCGCCTTCCATGTTTTTTTTTATAATCTTCAAAAGATGGAATCACTGAAGACGGTGACAGTTGAACTATAGCTTTGGGCCATTATATTTGCTAACTTCAGTATTTACGAGTTTTTGTGTGTGGTAAATATTCTGATTTGAGTTATTTCACAGAAAAATATCTGTTGTGACATTTTAAATTCCAGGTAATTGAATTTTTATTGAGCAACTTCCAAATACCTTTTCAGAGATGGAGCTGAGTATCATGAAGGACCTTCATAAAATAATTGGTTGAGCCTTAGAAAAAACGACCAATGTTGCTGGCCCATAGCACAGTTACTTGAATGCCCGGTAGGGGGCATATCGTTCTATAAGAAGACAAGGCGACTATCTTGATGAATATGGTCGAATTTTACCAAAATTCAGTTTTATATCCATAAATATCAGTTCCTCATTGCAGCCATTGAACGACCTCAACTTTTAACCTTCTCATCAAAATCTTAACATCAAAAGAAGAAATGATACTTTTTGTTAGACCCTCCCCACAAATTACAGCAAATTACAGATGATGATGATTATTGTGGCATAATAACGCAGATAACCTACTTTCTAAACTGATCGGAACGCTCCTCACCTAAACAGTACATCTTCACTCTCCGACTGATCAATTCTTCTAGATAACTGAGGAGTTTAATCCTTTCGCGGAATTCATTCTCCGAGACATCAATGAATTTATAGATTTCCCGAACGATAAACTCTAAAACTTGTAATATTAATTCATTAGTTGTTGAGAGGAAATCAAGATAGCTTTGTACAATACTTGATGATGGTTCCTCACGATGTCTTTCTCTCGATCAGTTACTCAACCGATTGAAACCTTCGAAAATATCAAGATGGCCTAATATCCGATTGTTCTATTGAAAACGCTCAGAGAACGAACGAAACTTTCACATGGCATACTTGACGAAGACCTTTGAGGATTGATTCAGATGACAAATCATCCAAGACGATTCACCAAATCACGAGCACAAAAATTGAACGATTGCTTTTTTACACGTTCGCGGTTTAGCATTCATTAGAAACAAAATGAAATAAATATACCATTATAAATAGATCTCATGAATTAAAGTGCTTAATTAATATCACGAGAGTTCGAAGAACTCAAATATTTACCTACGCTAAATGAGCGATTAAAAACTCGAATAATACGAGTCATTTTCTTCGCACACAATCAAAAACATCGTCGAAATTAAAAAGCGTAAGCAAGACGGAACAACGGCTTTGTAACTTGATCGAAGCACTTCAATACGAAGAATTCACGTAATTTTTGTAAACGATACGCTTTCAAGACACTCCTTCCTGTCGATAAGACTCGAGGAGTGAGCAAACAGAGTGTTGGATTTCCGAAGATGAAGATGAGAAGTTGTGTGGGCCCCACATAGAGGATTTCCTAATGGATTAATTTTTATCAGAAGAAGGATCATGTTTTTATGTGTGATACCTCGTTTTACGTTTGGCTTTGTTTCACATTATCGTAAATGTTTGAGATGGGAAATATGTAGGAATGATTGTCGTATAAATAATCGTTATGTTAACAATGCCCATAAATATCTTTGAAGGAAATGCCCCACCTACAAGAGGTATCGTCATGAATATAATGAAGGAAGTGCTGTGGTTAAACTCTGATTTTAAATGAATATGCAACTTCTACAATCTTTATTTTTCAATTCAGAAATATTAAACTTTCGGTTGAATTTTGAATGAAATTCATGGACGACATTATTCAGTTAACCGACTAACTATTCGTCGTATTGTGGAAAAATTTGAGAGTGAAATTTCTTTATACGATACAAGAGTATCAGTACGACAAAAAACTGCACTCACACAAGAAAATATTGATTTGGAAGTGAGAGAGAAAATTCAAATTTATCGGTTCCACATCGTTTTCGACATTTAAATCTTTCACAGACAACATGAAGAATTTTAAGAAAAGATTTGAGTTTACATCCTCAGAAAATCCAACTGGTTCAAGAACTGGAGCCATTAGACCACCATAAACGTCGTTCATTTTCTGATTTTTGTTTGAACAACTTGAAAATGATGAAAATTTTATTCAGTGATGATGCTCATTTTTGGTTAAAGGCAGAATTTGAAATGATGAAAATCCACAAGGAACTGTTCAACCACCCTTACATTCAGATGAAGTCACTGTATGGTGTGCAATTCATGCTGGCGGAGTGATTGGTCCATATTTCTTTGAAGAAAATGGTCGAACGACAGTCAATGGAGAACGATACAGAACTATTTCAAATGATTCTCTTTTCTGCTGTTGTTGAGAATAATCTTGAGGATATGTGGTTTCAACAAGATGGTGCCACCTGCCACGCAGCCACCTCAACAATCGATTAATTGAATCATCTCAAGAAATGGTCCAGTTAACTATCCCCCAGGTCTTGTGATTTAACACCTTGTGATTTCTTTCTTCGGGGACATATAAAGTCACAAATTTATTCTAATCATCCAACAACAACTGAGCAATTGAAAATCAACATTGAACTAGCAATTGATAAAATACATACAAAAAGTGATGGAAAATTGGGTTGACAGAATGCAGTAAGTACGAAGAAGTCGTGGTGGTCATTTGAATGATGTTATCTTCCATACAAAATGACATGTTGTGAGCATTCAAATAAAAAGAATTGTGTCTCACTGAATAATTTATGTGTTTTTCTTAATGTTCAAATTGTATCATTCCTATTGGAAACAAAAAAAAAGAAAAAGTACCCCACCAAAAAAATTAAAAATATATTGAAAATATGGAAATGCTTATTATCCAATCTCTAAGCAAAGAGTTTTGTACCATTTGTGGCCTTCACTTGAAATTTCAATTATTTCAAAAAAAGCTGTGCAGGAATGATCATTGTATACCTAACTGGAAGCTGCAAGCGAATTCTTTAATCATGCGAAAAAAAAATTCTATTACGTTGTGAAATTACCAAGATTGCATATTCCAATCTACCCATCTCCACAGATAAATTATCTAATGGTTCGGATGCATTATGTAATGGACCTTTCCTTAGTTCTTGCAACCAAGCATCATCGACCTTTTAATTACTGAAATGAGGAATAACGGTCGAAAGGTTAGACAGAGCATTCGCGAAGATTCACCGAGCATCAGGTTTTCCGTTTTTCGATTCACCTGTGTCGGACCAAAACCATTATTTGCAGATCCGTAACGAGGTTGTTCTGTGTACCAAACAGTTGTATGTATGTTGTATTTATTTCTTATATACATTTTTTTAAGGTAAATTTAAATCTCTCCTGGATTCATTTCCGTAACTCTCCTATATTCAGGTCAATAGGATTTCCAAACTGAGGTCGCATGAACCTCTTTGGTCCAATCTCTTTCTCAATTCGAATAAAAGCCACAAGGACTTCAGGTGGTTAAGGTATAACTAAATTACTTCTCTTAACAGTAAAGCTACCTACTAATACAACTAATCTTATCACTAGGTGGGGGTAGTGGTCAATCCTATGCGCAACTTCTTGTGCGGGATGAATAATATTAATGACGCTTCCAAGGATGAAATTATGCTTATCTTACCGCCATAAAGTGAGAAGATCTGCTGAATTTTATTTTTATATTTTTTTTTCATACTTCATTCTATAAGAATTCTTTTATTTATGTTCCTTCGAATAAAGTTCCTAGATTTGATCTTCCTAGGAAAATATGGGCTGTTTTGTATTGTATAATAACAGGTCACATTCATACGGGAAGACAGACTTTTTTGTATTGCATATTTTGTGATATGTATTTATATCTATTTTTAAAAACTAATCATAAAATACATCCTGGTCCGTTTTGACTGTTACCTGACTAGATGTCAGATGTTGTGGAATACCCCTCTGTCCTCCAGCAGAATCTCCAACGGGTAATTGCTTAGAAATGTTCAAATATCGAAGATGCTGAACCCGCTATCGTAATGTGTGTTTAGGTTCTGCCTTTCTACTTATTTTTTAACCAGCTGGTCACGAGTTACCTCGCGTTCTCACGGTCAACTCGGACAGGAATCTCAATTTTCAATAAAGCACTTCGCGATTACCCAGATCGGATTGCGAGGACGCAGAAAGATCAGCTCACAAAATAACGTATGGGAATTTTTGCCGAAAAAGATATCGGTGTGCTTTTCGATGTTTCGCAAGTCTATTAGCTTTTATGGGCCTCGTGTGTCCACAAACTGCGAATATGTGCTGGCACTGGGAGAGATTCTACAAAAAAAAATCCGATTTTATAAGTATTTGGTTTAAAGTTAATCGAGGGTAAGAAAAATTATTTATTCCTGAAAACTCAAAATGCTTCAGTTTATGCCATTTGATCTTCAAGATAATTCTCCCTCTTGAAAAGTACCTACTGAAGACTATTTGATCTTACGACGGTTTTATTATGATACGCCTTCGTGTACTTTCTGTTTTGAAAATCCAAAAGCAACCGTCCCCACTTTTCTGCAGGTTCATGAAAAGATTTCTTGCCCCCCCCCCAAACAACCAAACATGTGACCTACGCGAACCTCTGGGGTTTCTAGAGGTGTGTTAGGTTCTAATGTTCTAATGAATGCTTCAGTTGAGAATGTATCTTATGGAGTCTGCGGAGATGTAAATGGTGGAGAATAATCGATAGAAAATTACATAAGTATGTGGAAGATGCATGTTGACCATATCGGTCATAAACTTCGAACTATTGACTTGCTGGTAACGGTAAATGAAGTAGTTTGGCACGCACACAACGGGAAGATTGGTAAAGATGATCGTGAATAGTTGAACAACGACTAGCGCGGATTTGATTTCGCCAATTCCTGATCAAAACTAAAATAAAGCGATATAGCACGTGCCTGCTCATTCATGAGCCAGAGAAAAACTGGAATAATTCCTCGATTTCCATTAATTTCCACGGTAAATGGCTATAAATATACAGGGAGCATCAACGTTATTGAATATTCATTATCACTATAAATATCTGAGCAGGAATTACCATATTTATCCAATAAGTATTGAGGCCGTAAAAATATCTAATTCCCATTAGCATATTCATCTTCTGCGAGTATTCTACACCATTTTATCCGAAAGACATAAAAAAATTCGACCGATTTCGGTCCTCAACTTTTGACCCCGTCAAGAACTTGAACTTGGTCCGAGAACCAGTCCCCATTCGGAATTACGCCATAACTCACGGCCGAAGATCTGAAGGAAGGCGCGACTGTAAACACTTCGTAGTTTTGTGGAAACATCTAGATGTTATCTTGGACAATTTCATGGCCTCACGTCAAAGTATCAATTTTCACGTTTCAAATTTAAATTCGAAATTTAACACCAGGAGTCTCGAGCAACCTGTCCAGGTCCCTTATGTTGGAGGAAGTCGAGGGAATCAACCCAAGTGCGCCGAGTGGAAGGAAGAAACATTTAAAAGATGTTCGGAGATCGGGTTGCTGGATTGTTGAACAACTGATGGCCAACTGTCGCGAAAGGATATTGCAGTTTTTTTTTATATAAAATTATTATTTACAATAATATTCGAATATAATCGACAAATGCGTACATCACGATTCTCAATGACGATTTCCTCATTTCCACACCTACTGGCCTTGGAGGTTCTTCGAAGAATGCAACTACCATTTTTTCCTGTTTACTACAACTCGAAACCTTGGAGAGCATCAATTTGCACCTATAGCAACAAATCCTTGTCTAATCAGCAGGAAGAACTCAGATATACCCAGCAGGATACACGATGTAATTCAATGCTGCACAGAATTCGATTGGGTTTTCAATTGGAAAGAGACAAACAATGAATTGCGCAATTTATGAATACCAACGTGATGATAATGGGTTTAGAGATGATGCGATTTGTTTTTTTTTTTCAAGGATATCAGCCTTCATTTGAATATATTATACATTAACGATCCTAGTTTAGCTTTATGACCTATTGCATCTCACTTTTATAACTAACCTAAATGTATTTCAATTTCCATTCGAGAATTGAAAAAAAATAAACACCAAATTAATAATTGATTCTATCATAAAATTGTTTGGGTTAGAATGTCCTTTGTTAAGTGATATCTGTCTTTCCAAGATATATTTGTCATTTTGGAGAAAAAATAGACCGAGATGAGGATCATCGCCGTACTCTCCATTAGAACAACAGACATAATGACAGAGCTTTTAAAATTCTTTCCCTAACATATCACCGTTCAGATAACGAAGCACTTACTATGAAAAATGTCTGGCATAGCTCAGACGAGGATATCTTTGACGCGAACGTAATCAATCCTAAGAGCTCGAGGATAGTGTCATAAATAGTTGTCAGGAGATTCATATTATGAAATTGAGAAACAAAAATGTATACAGGGTGTCCGGTAAACCTTGTACAATATACGAACTATATACTTTATCGAGAATAATGAGATAATGAAATTGCAGCAACCAAAATTGGGAAAAAACCATGATATACTACTACGAATGGAGTCTTTACAGTATTCTACTTTTTTTGAACACAAAAGTTTAATTATTCCTGATTACGATGAAAAAACTGACACCAAATCGATAAGAAGAAGGGAGACTCCAACGTGCGATCAAAAGCGAAACTTCAATCCTTTTTTTTTTCCACATAACTTCAAATTGAATATAAGCAGTTCTTTCCTACTACATATTGATTTTTTTTTGGAGACTGTAGGAAGACTTGATGGTATAGACTTTGGTCCATTCACATAATTTCTCAAAAAATCGTTGAGAAGTTCATGATATACTGCTACGAATGGACTCTTTCCAGTATACTCATTCATTTCGAACAGAAAAAGTTGATTATTCTTGATTACGCTGTAAAAACTGAAACCAAATCGACAAAAAAAAGAGAGACTGCAACGTGCGATCGAAAGCGAAACTTCGATCCATTTCATTTTTTTTCCACATAACTTCAAATTTTATAGAATATTAGCAGTTCTATCCTACTACATATTGATTTTTTTCTGCATTATAGACAGTAAGAAGACTTGATGGTATTGACTTTGATCCATTCCCATAATTTCTCAAAAAATCGTGAGGAAATTCATGAATTACTGCTACGAATGGACTCTCTCCAGTATACTTATTCATTTCAAACAGAAAAAGTTAATAATTCTTGATAACGCTGTAAAAACTGCAACCAAATCGACAAAAAAAGAGAGACTGCGACGTGCGATCAAAAGCGAAACTTCGATCCATTTCATTTTTTTTCCACATAACTTCCAATTTTATCGAATATTAGCAGTTCTCTCCTACTACATATTGATTTTTTTCTGCATTATGGACAGTAAGAAGACTTGATGGTATTGACTTTGATCCATTCACATAATTTCTCCAAAATTCGTGAAAAAATTCATGAATTACTGCTACGAATGGACTCTTTCCAGTATACTTACTCATTTTAAACAGAAAAAGTTGATTATTCTTGATTACGCTGTAAAAACTACAACCTAATCGACAAAAGAGGAGAGACTCCAACGTGCGATAAAAGGGAAACTTCGATCCATTTCATTTTTTTTCCACATAACTTCCAATTTTATCGAATATTAGCAGTTCTATCCTACTACATATTGATTTTTTTCTGCATTATGGACAGTAAGAAGACTTGATGGTATTGACTTTGATCCATTCACATAATTTCTCCAAAATTCGTGAAAAAATTCATGAATTACTGCTACGAATGGAATCTTTCCAGTATACTTTTTCATTTTAAACAGAAAAAGTTAATAATTCTTGATTACGCTTTAAAAACTGCAACAAAATCGACAAAAAAAGAGAGACTGCAACGTGCGATCAAAAGCGAAACTTCGATCCATTTCATTTTTTTTCCACATAACTTCCAATTTTATCGAATATTAGCAGTTCTATCCTACTGAATATTGATTTTTTTCTGCATTATAGACATTAAGAAGACTTGATGGTATTGACTTTGATCCATTCACATAATTTCTCAAAAAATCGTGAAAAAATTCATGAATTACTGCTACGAATGGACTCTTTCCAGTATACTTACTCATTTTAAACAGAAAAAGTTGATTATTCTTGATTACGCTGTAAAAACTACAACCTAATCGACAAAAGAGGAGAGACTCCAACGTGCGATAAAAGCGAAACTTCGATCCATTTCATTTTTTTTCCACATAACTTCCAATTTTATCGAATATTAGCCGTTCTCTCCTACTACATATTGATTTTTTTCTGCATTATAGACAGTAAGAAGACTTGATGGTATTGACTTTGATCCATTCCCATAATTTCCTCAAAAAATCGTGAAGAAATTCATGAATTACTGCTACAAATGGACTCTTTCCAGTATACTTATTCATTTCAAACAGAAAAAGTTAATAATTCTTGATTACGCTGTAAAAACTGCAACCAAATCGACAAAAAAAGAGAGACTGCGACGTGCGATCAAAAGCGAAACTTCGATCCATTTCATTTTTTTTTCCACATAACTTCCAATTTTATCGAATATTTGCAGCTCTATCCTACTAAATATTGATTTTTTCTGCATTATAGACAGTAAGAAGACTTGATGGTATTGACTTTGATCCATTCACATAATTTCCCCAAAAAATCGTGAAGAAATTCATGAATTACTGCTACAAATGGACTCTTTCCAGGGTACTTATTCATTTCAAACAGAAAAAGTTAATAATTCTTGATTACGCTGTAAAAACTGCAACCAAATCGACAAAAAAAGAGAGACCATTCACAAAATTTCTCCAAAAATCGTGAAAAAATTCAGGATTAACTGCAACGAATGGAGTCTAACATCCCAGATGGTACAAGTAAACATTTTCAAACATAAAACGTTGATTATTCCCGTTCACGATGGAAAAACTGCTCCCAAATCGACAAAAAACGACGGAGACCCCAACGTGCGACCAAGAGCGAAACCTCGATCAACTTAATTTTTTTCCAAATAACTTTACACCAAACTAAATATAAGCGATTCTCTCCTCGTATTATTAATTGAAGTTGAAATTTCAATAGACTACCTAACTCACATCGTGTCAAACAATCGAAACCAAACAAACCTAGTGTTTATTCAAATTTTAGCACCTGCATCTGGGTAGGCGAGGCACTAAACAACGGAGAAACAAAGAGCAAACAATCCCACGGCTCTTCAACTATCCCTGCCCTTTTCACATAGGTCGTCTTTCTCTCTTTCAATCCTTTTGGTACGTTTTTATTTGGCGGATATCCTTTTCGTCCATGAAGCTAGCACCTTTTTAATTCCGGAGGTCGCGATGGGCTTTGTTAGGGAACCTGCAGTCACCACCTTGTGAGAAAATTTATTTTGAATGTCAACAAATTTGTATTTTCTTCCTTCACCTCCTTATTTATTGTTTCCCTGATTAAATCAACGAAACGACCCCTTAGGGCGCATCGACCGTTTCCCAGCGGCATTGCAGAGTCCGAATGGATTTTAAATTTTATCTGGATCACTATTTACTTGCCAACAAAGAAGATTCACTCGCTGTCGTGACCAAAAGTCACGATTTTAGTACGAAAAAAGCACGAAGAGCTTGTGATTGTATTCACCTTTAAGCTTCGTGTAATACATTAAAAGTCGATGGTTTTTCTCTCGAATGGTTGGTGAGATTTCAAGGTTTAAATTTTTTGGAATTTAATTCTTTGTGTACATCCTACGATTAAATATTTCTTCATGGTAGGTATCCTTTCACACATTTTGCAAGAAATTATTTACACTCTTATTGATCCAAATTACCACCTCATTGTATAGCAAATAATAGATGTTTTTTCTCCTCTACTCAATAAAGCAATAATCGTCAATAATTCATAATTGAACACACTGTGTGTTCTGCGACTTCCTGGCAGCCAGTAAACACTTAATTTCCCCAATTCAACCAAAGAAAAACCCGTACAACAAAGTTAATTACCCGTTTCGAAGTATCCTGGCCCATATAATAAATTTAACACTGATCCTAGGTGGCGTGCAGCGAGAAGAAGCGGCTACTGGGTAATTTTTACCTCGCCTGCGGCCAAATAAACCGACCGTCCACAGACCCCCCCACATTAGATTGAATTAACCGATTTAATTCTTTTCTGTGGTTCTTTTGTGTTATCCGCAAATTCGTTGCGGTCGATCGTCACAGATTTCTGTGGGCTCACTCTACTTGGGCGAGATTTCTCCGGTAAAAAGAAAAGATTAGTTCATAATAGGCTATGGTTTGATCCACTTTTTCGATTATAATGGAAACACATGACCCATAGCTCAGTTATTTGAATGTCCGATAGGGGGCGTTTCGTCAAAATTGTTGAGCTATTCGTTTAGGGCTCTAAGAAGTGAGAATTATTTTTTCGCACACTCGTTGCATAACATTTTAATCAAAATCATTACTTTCCAAACAAAGTTGCCCAATTTCTGATACAACTCCGATGCCAATCCTTGAGGTATCAATTCCGATCACGATTTACTCTGGGTTGGTGTATTTCAACAGAGATGAATGTGTTGGAGGATTTAATGAGAATTTTAATCGAAGGATTGCCATTCAACGAAGGGAAGGTTCAAATATTCACATGGAACCCAGAATAACAACTTTGTACATATCAGAAACATGTGAAGAATTTAACATCATTCTTAGAATGTTTAGGTAACATAAATTCGATTATCTTCTTGAGTCGTACCTATGTTACGAAATGATGAAGAACGCGTAGCCTTAGGACATACCTATCCCATAAAGTTTCAGTTGGATTCCCGTAGAAAGCAATCATCGTCAAGAACATCATTTGTACCTTAAAAGGACCACGATTTCGAGCGTTGGATGTTAGCGACTTCTACTTTCTTGACGAGACTAAATTTCATAGGTTTATGCAATACTGCGACATTAAAAAGCGTTGCGAACGTCGTTAAGTCAGGGAAAGCTGAAACTGCTCGTTTTTATTAGAAGACAAATCTTTGGAGCCAATTAAGGTGAGAAGCGACGATGTTATCACCAAGAATTACGGTGGAATATGAGGCGAAGACAATTGTTGAGTTGATCGAATGAATGTACTTCATTATATTTCTTTCCTATTATCTTTGTGTTTCCCTGCCAGGAATAGTTTCGCGCCCTGAGCTAGCACAAAGAACATTTCTAGTGTCACTGAGTAATTGTTGAATACCTCAGTTGTTGAATCATAATTCACGAAACCCAATCGAGCATTTCATAACGATGAATTCATTTTCCCATAGCGATGGTCGTAAATAATTGTTGTTTGAAATATCTACTGTAAACAGTCGGGAAAATATGAACCATCATCATATCGTTCGCTTGAAGTGTCGAATATTTCAAAACGCATAAATAAATATTTACTTTCGACGATATAGGAAAGACGTGTGCAGATTTAGGACGTTTATTTTATTTGCATGAGGTCCAACATATTGTGGAAAGCTTTCCTAAGCAGTTGGTTTATTGGTTCTCATAATAATTGCGAGAGAATTCACAGGATTGTCTATTTCGAGATGGGATTTGGATGAGCTTGTTGACGAAAAATTTCAATCTCCCCTGCAATATCATTTTTTCGTGGAAAAATCGGTTATGTAGACTCGAATAAAGATTTATACCTTGAAAAAAAAACCCCCCGGATATTTTGCGCGTAAATTGAACAAAAACAATCGTCTGCCTCGCATAGTTGGCCACGGTAGTTTTTCATGTCGCCTCGGCTTAATAGATTTCGGTTTCGAAATAAATTTCCTACACCTTTACGAATCGCTTATTACGACAATGGAGAATGAATTTAACGATTTATCGCTTGGTTTTTACGACAAAATCGAGAATATTGACGTGTCTTTACGATTGTTCACGGTGGCGGTTCGCGTGATGTCACATATTTTACGTTCGGTCCACGTCGATGATGCTGCATGCGAAACATTTTTATTTGAATGAAAAATAGTATTGAACATCACTACCGAGAAGTCAGCAGCTTTTGGTCGCTCGTTCGTCCACCTTGTAGGTAGATTCGCATTTTCCAGTTTTAGAAACCAATTGAAGGAATTTTTGACAGCTGTCTAAAAAATGACAGCAGCAATATATAAATATTAAATTATCAGGTAATACTCGAAAAAACAACAGAATTTCATAATTATTCTTCATCATTCTTCGAATTTCAATCACATTAATGTCTTGTAATTCAAACGAACTTCAAATTCAATCATGAAATTGACCTTAACTTTGTTTTCCTGAACAGAAAAAAAACTAACCATCTTTGAAATAAAAGAAATATTTTCTTTATAATTTTTTCTTTTATTTTCAGTTGAGCAGATTCTCACTAAAATTCATTCAATTGAGTCAATATCAGACTTCATAATACGAATTTAGACTTACTCAATTCTATTTTCGATGGTATTCAAGAATTTTTACTTATGAACACTACAAAAATGTAAATAGTCTTTCTGAATTATTAAGAATTATAGATCTTTCTGTTTGTTCTTTGATATTCAACTTATATCAACGATAATGATTATTCTCCGAAGCTCCTGAATTTACGTCAGTGCTTTTGAATTTGTTTTATCCAATATAAAGATATTAAATAATCAGGTAATTCTCGAAATAACAACAAAATGTCCTAAATATTCAGAATCTTGCAAAATGTTCGCCTTTGGAAACATCAACTTGATCATTCTGCGAATTTTCATCAGATTAATGTCTTGTGATTCAAAGAAACTTCAAATTCAATCATGAAATTAATCTCAACTTTGTTTTTCTGAACAGAAAGAAAACTAAACATATTTGCGATAAAAGAAATATTTTTTTTATAATTTTTTCTTCTTCTTTCAGTTGAGCAGATTATCACTAAAATTCATTCAATTGATTCAATATCATACAACATAATACAAATTTCGATCTACCTACTCAGTTCTATTTTCGATAGTATTCAAGAATATTTACTTTTGAACACTACAAAAATGTAAATAGTCTTTCTGAATTATCGAGAATTATATGTCTTTCTGTTTGTTCTTTGATATTCAACTTGAATCAATGATAATGATTATTCTCAGAAGCTCCTGAATTCACGTCAGTGCTTTTGAATTTGTTTTATCCAAATTATAAATATTAAATAATCGGGTAATTCTCGAAATAAAAACAAAATGTCCTAATTATTCAGAATCTTGCAAAATGTTCGCCTTTGAAAACATCAACTTCATCATTCTGTCAATTTTCATCAGATTAATGTCTTGTTATTCGAAGGAACTTCAAATTCAATCATGAAATTGACCTCAACTTCGTTTTTCTGAACAGAAAAAAAACTAAACATGTTTGAAATAAAAGATATATTTTTTTTATAATTTTTTCTTCTTTTTCCAATTGAGCAGATTCTCAATAAAATTCATTCAATTGAGTCAATATCAGACTACATAATACAAATTTCGACCTACTCAGTTCTATTTTCGATAGTAATCAAAAAATTTTACTTTTGAACACTATAAAAATGTAAATTGTCTTTCTGAATTATTGAGAATTGGTCTTTCTGTTTTTTGTTTGATATTCAACTTGAATCAACGATAATGATTATTCTCAGAAGCTCCTGAATTCATGTCAGTGCTTTTGAATTCGTTTTATCCAATATATAGATATTAAGTAATCGGGTAATTCTCGAAATAACAACAAAATGTCCAAATTATTCAGAATCTTGCAAAATATTCGCCTTTGAAAACATCAACTTCATCATTCTGCAAATTTTCATCAGATTAATGTCTTGTAATTCAAAGGAACTTCAAATTCAATCATGAAATTGACCTCAACTTCGTTTTTCTGAACAGAAAAAAAACTGAACAAGTTTGAAATAAAAGAAATATTTTTTTATGATTTTTTCTTCTTCTTTCAGTTGAGCAAATTCTCACTAAAATTCATTCAATTGAGTCAATATCAGACTACATAATACAAATTCCGACCTACTCAGGTCTATTTTCGATAGTATTAAAAAATTTTGACTTTTGAACACTACAAAAATGTAGATAGTCCTTCTGAATTATTAAGAATTATTGGTCTTTCTGTTTGTTGTTTGATATTCAACTCAAATCAACGATAATGATTATTCTCAGAAGCTCCTGAATTTACGTCAGTGCTTTTGAATTCGTTTTATCCAATATATAAATATTAAATAATCGGGTAATTCTCGAAATAACAACAAAATGTCCAAATTATTCAGAATCTTGCAAAATGTTCGCCTTTGAAAACATCAATTTCATCATTCTGCGAATTTTCATCAGATTAATGTCTTGTAATTCAAAGGAACTTCAAATTCAATCATGAAATTGACCTAAACTTCGTTTTTCTGAACAGAAAAGAAACTAACCATGTTTGAATTATTTTTTTTTTATTTTGTCTTCTTTTATCTGTTGAGCAGATTCTCACTAAAATTCATTCAATTGAGTCAATATCAGACTACATAATACAAATTTCGACTTACTCATTCTATTTTCGATAGTGTTCAAGAATTTTGACTTTTGAACACTTCAAAAATGTAGAGATGGTCTTATCAAAAATTATAGGTCTTCCTGTTTGTTGTTTGATATTCAACCTAAACCAACGAAGGTGATTGGGTTGTATTTTGCATTAATAAATATTGAAGACGTTCCCGAAAAACAGTTCAATAACCGAATTAATTAATCAAATCAAAATTCGACCTCATTAAATCAATTGTTACCGAATCAAAACAGAATTAACCAATTAATTATTCATTTGCTTTCGTAGAAATTAATATGAAAGAGGGCAAAGCCCGCATAGTATAACATCGATTACCATCCTTCAATATCGCCACAACAACAAGATATGCCATAAATAGGTACACTGGTACTTGCTTCCATCACTACCAAATCGATTTTTTATGATTCATTGTATTGTACCGATTTTATGGAGGACGTTTTCGATTAGGAATAAATTCGACAACAATTTTTTTCCCATCCAAATGGTAATAAAATTGAACGAAACTTGGTTGGTTTAAATTCCTTGGACAAAGCCATGATTTTTTCAATGTTCACTAGGCTTTCAAACGTAGATCGAGGAATTTGTAAACACTTATAACAGTACGAAATGCTCAACGTAGCGTGAAAATATTCATCTGTTTGATAGCACCGTCTACGTTATTTTTAACGATTTGACTCTTCGCTAACGTTTTTTTCGTTTTACACGCTAATGTAGCCTTGGATTCGGGTTTAAATGTCTTCATTTATTCGAATTTACACACAATTGTCATCATTTTATTCGTAACCCAAATGCTGATCATTAAAGTGAGCAAGGATTAGTCAAAAATCGAGAAAATACTAGTAAACGTACCTTTAAATATAGGTATAGGTTATTCCACTACGACCAACCTGTGTTCTGCGTTCATTGATTATTTCTAAGTAGTTCTTGATAATGATTGTTTTACCATCGAGGAATTTAGATTAGGTATAATGAAATACAATTTTTTGCACAGATTGGCAAGAACTCCTATTCAGAAATCAGTTGAGAAAAACCAATAACGAGTCGAATTAGGTTATGAAAATTTTAACCATGATTTTTCAGGTATACCTCATCTCAATTCTTTTTCAAATTAATGAAGGTAATTTCGAAATTCTCACCTCAATATTTTCCAGAACAGCCTTACAGTTCTCCACTGGGACATCTTCGGAAACCTTGATCGTTAAACCTTCATAAGCCCTATTCTTCAACTCCAAACACCCACCAAGATGTGCCAATGACACCAGTAATCCCAAGAAGACGAATTTAAACGCCATCGTAGCCAAAATTAAATCTAGCCACCAAAAGTCGATTTTAATTCTCACTACACTCTCATAATTCGAGAGAAAAAAAGTTTATAACGAAAGTTAAGTTTTCATTCACTTCTTTCCACTGGTCAGTTTACGTAACACTAGAGAAAACACCGGCTGCAAGTCCGGTGATAACACTTTTTTTTTTGAGGCGACGTAGACCTCAAATTTCTGGTATAACACTCTATATTGATTATCGTCGTCCTGACGACGAGGATTACAACAGTCTTTTTTGTTGGTACCAACGTGAGTAAAGTTGGTTAACCCGAAAAGTTATGGTTCGATAAACACGACAGACGGGGAGGAAATGAACTGGTTCTATCCAACCGAAGTGCACGAGGTTTGGATGTCGACTGCGGAGAGCTTTCGGTGTTCGGAGCGGCCAGAAGCGCATCGGTAATCAAAGGATGATTTCCCACTCCCACCCACTACAGGATGAAACGTAGATTATGGTACAAGGACGGTGATTGGCAACTGGACATCTTGGGAGATCTACCGAAGTTTGTTGGAGCGAGAAGGGTGGAACAAGGACGGAATTTTTGTGAGATATGTCACAGCTTGAGCTCTTGATGAAGCATGAAGCACCACTCTTGATCTTGCAGAGTAGCAGAGTTCCTAGGATCCCAGGGTTGTCACTCGAATAACACCACGATTACTAGCCTTATTTAGGAGAGTCGGGATATAAACAATTTACAATATTTCCTTTTTGTAATAACCCAATAACAGCAGTCGGGAATTATAATTTTTAGTAAAAGTTATGAGTTGAAAGAAAAATTAATTTATTAGACAACAATAACAAACCAGAAAAAGACAATTAGGTTGGAAGGTAGAAAGTTAATTTATGTATTTTTTCACTGAAAATCCTTTCATTTCGACAAAATCGATTGCTCATTGAGT
Organism: Aphidecta obliterata; assembly: GCA_963966015.1. Lineage (NCBI taxonomy): Eukaryota > Metazoa > Arthropoda > Insecta > Coleoptera > Coccinellidae > Aphidecta > Aphidecta obliterata. The sequence continues at coordinate 12,191,731 of OZ014431.1, read as the reverse complement.
TCTGCTTCAGTTTTAAATACAAGCACCCCTTACACCCTCTTACTTCACTTTGATGACTTTGGTTTTTTGTCACTTTTGTATCGCCAGTGTCGCTTATATGCATCGAATTGAACAATAAAAGTTTTTTACTTTTCGTTGGGAGGTCAATTTAATTGAAATACTACGATACCGATGAAACTTTTACTATCGTTTTTTTTTGTAATCACCCCATTCGATAGTCAGGTCAGGACTGACAATTTTGAGTTGAAGTTATAAGTTGAAAGAAAACAATATAATTCAATAAACAACAATAACAGAGAAAAAAGTTGAAAGAAAAATTAATTTATTAGACAACAATAACAAACCAAAACAAGACAATTAGGTTAGCAGGTAGAAAGTTAATTTTGTATTTTTCCACTGAAAATCCTTTCATTTCGACAAAATCGATTGCTCATTGAGTTCTACTTCAGTTTTGAATACAAGCACCCCTTACACCCTTTTACTTTACTTTGATGACTTTGGTTTTTTGTCACTTTTGTGTCGCCAGTGTCGCTTATATGCATCGAATTGAACAATAAAAGTTTTTTACTTTTCGTTGGGAGGTCAATTTATTTGAAACACTACGATACTGATGAAACTTTTACTATCGTTTTTTTTTGTAATCACCACATTCAATAGTCAGGTCAGGACTGACAATTTTGAGTTGAAGTTATAAGTTGAAAGAAAACAATATAATTCATTAAACAACAATAACAGAGCAAAAAGTTGAAAGAAAAATTAATTCATTAGACAACAATAACAAACCAAAACAAGACAATTATGTTAGCAGGTAGAAAGTTAATTTTTGTATTTTTTCTCTGAAAATCCTTTTATTTCGACAAAATCGATTGCTCATTGAGTTCTACTTCAGTTTTGAATACAAGCACCCCTTACACCCTTTTACTTTACTTTGATGACTTTGGTTTTTTGTCACTTTTGTGTCGCCAGTGTCGCTTATATGCATCGAATTGAACAATAAAAGTTTTTTACTTTTCGTTGGGAGGTCAATTTATTTGAAACACTACGATACCGATGAAACTTTAACTATCGTTTTTTTTTGTAATCACCCCATTCAACAGTCAGGTCAGGACTGACAATTTTGAGTTGAAGTTATAAGTTGAAAGAAAACAATATAATTCAATAAACAACAATAACAGAGCAAAAAGTTGAAAGAAAAATTAATTTATTAGACAACAATAACAAACCAAAAAAGACAACTAGGTTAGCAGGTAGAAAGTTAATTTTGTATTTTTCCACTGAAAATCCTTTCATTTCGACAAAATCGATTGCTCATTGAGTTCTACTTCAGTTTTGAATACAAGCACCCCTTACACCCTTTTACTTTACTTTGATGACTTTGGTTTTTTGTCACTTTTGTGTCGCCAGTGTCGCTTATATGCATCGAATTGAACAATAAAAGTTTTTTACTTTTCGTTGGGAGGTCAATTTATTTGAAACACTACGATACTGATGAAACTTTTACTATCGTTTTTTTTTGTAATCACCACATTCAATAGTCAGGTCAGGACTGACAATTTTGAGTTGAAGTTATAAGTTGAAAGAAAACAATATAATTCATTAAACAACAATAACAGAGCAAAAAGTTGAAAGAAAAATTAATTCATTAGACAACAATAACAAACCAAAACAAGACAATTATGTTAGCAGGTAGAAAGTTAATTTTTGTATTTTTTCTCTGAAAATCCTTTTATTTCGACAAAATCGATTGCTCATTGAGTTCTACTTCAGTTTTGAATACAAGCACCCCTTACACCCTCTTACTTTACTTTGATGACTTTGGTTTTTTGTCACTTTTGTGTCGCCAGTGTCGCTTATATGCATCGAAGTGAAAAATAAAAGTTTTTACTTTTCGTTTGGAGGTCAATTTATTTGAAACACTACGATACTGATGAAACTTTTACTATGGTTTTTTTTTTGTAATCACCCCATTCAATAGTCAGGTCAGGACTGACAATTTTGAGTTGAAGTTATAAGTTGGAAGAAAATCCTAAAATTCAATAAACAAGAATAACAAAGCAAAAAGTTGAAAGAAAAATTAATTTATTAGACAACAATAACAAACCAAAACAAGACAATTAGGTTAGCAGGTAGAAAGTTAATTTTTGTATTTTTTCACTGAAAATCCTTTTATTTCGACAAAATCGATTGCTCATTGAGTTCTACTTCAGTTTTGAATACAAGCACCCCTTACACCCTCTTACTTTACTTTGATGACTTTGGTTTTTTGTCACTTTTGTGTCGCCAGTGTCGCTTATATGCATCGAATTGAACAATAAAAGTTTTTTACTTTTCGTTTGGAGGTCAATTTATTTGAAACACTACGATAGTGATGAAACTTTTATTATCGTTCATTTTTTTTTGTTATCACCCCATTCGATAGTCAGGTCAGGACTGACAATTTTGAGTTGAAGTTATAAGTTGAAAGAAAACAATATAATTCATTAAACAACAATAACACAGCAAAAAGTTGAAAGAAAAATTAATTTATTAGACAACAATAACAAACCAAAACAAGACAATTAGGTTAGCAGGTAGAAAGTTAATTTTTGTATTTTTTCACTGAATATCCTTTTATTTCGACAATATCGATTGCTCATTGAGTTCTACTTCAGTTTTGAATACAAGCACCCCTTACACCCTCTTACTTTACTTTGATGACTTTGGTTTTTTGTCACTTTTGTGTCGCCAGTGTCGCTTATATGCATCGAATTGAACAATAAAAGTTTTTTACTTTTCGTTTGGAGGTCAACTTATTTGAAACACTACGATAGTGATGAAACTTTTATTATCGCTCATTTTTTCTGTTATCACCCCATTCAACAGTCAGGTCAGGACTGACAATTTTGAGTTGAAGTTATAAGTTGAAAGAAAACAATATAATTCATTAAACAACAATAACACAGCAAAAAGTTGAAAGAAAAATTAATTTATTAGACAACAATAACAAACCAAAACAAGACAATTAGGTTAGCAGGTAGAAAGTTAATTTTTGTATTTTTTCACTGAATATCCTTTTATTTCGACAAAATCGATTGCTCATTGAGTTCTACTTCAGTTTTGAATACAAGCACCCCTTACACCCTCTTACTTTACTTTGATGACTTTGGTTTTTTGTCACTTTTGTGTCGCCAGTGTCGCTTATATGCATCGAATTGAACAATAAAAGTTTTTTACTTTTCGTTTGGAGGTCAACTTATTTGAAACACTACGATAGTGATGAAACTTTTATTATCGCTCATTTTTTCTGTTATCACCCCATTCAACAGTCAGGTCAGGACTGACAATTTTGAGTTGAAGTTATAAGTTGAAAGAAAACAATATAATTCATCAAACAACAATAACAGAGCAAAAAGTTGAAAGAAAAATTTATTTATTAGACAACAATAACAAACCAAAACAAGACAATTAGGTTAGCAGGTAGAAAGTTAATTTTTGTATTTTTTCACTGAATATCCTTTTATTTCGACAAATTCGATTGCTCATTGAGTTCTACTTCAGTTTTGAATACAAGCACCCCTTACACCCTCTTACTTTACTTTGATGACTTTGGTTTTTTGTCACTTTTGTGTCGCCAGTGTCGCTTCAATGGGTCGAATTGAACAATAAAAGTTTTTCAATTTTCGTTTGGAGGTCAATTTATTTGAAACACCACGATAGTGATGAAACTTTTACTATCGTTTATTTTTTTTTGTTATCACCTCATTCAACAGTCAGGTCAGGAATGACAATTTTGAGTTGAAGTTATAAGTTGAAAGAAAACAATATAATTCATTAAACAACAATAACAGAGCAAAAAGTTCAAAGAAATATTAATTTATTTGACAACAATAACAAACCAAAACAAGACAATTAGGTTAGCAGGTAGAAAGTTAATTTTTGTATTTTTTCACTGAATATCCTTTTATTTCGACAAATTCGATTGCTCATGGAGTTCTACTTCGTTTTGAATACAAGCACCCCTTACACCCTCTTACTTTACTTTGATGACTTTGGTTTTTTGTCACTTTTGTGTCGCCAGTGTCGCTTCAATGGGTCGAATTGAACAATAAAAGTTTTTCAATTTTCGTTTGGAGGTCAATTTATTTGAAATACTGCGATACTGATGAAACTTTTACTAGCGTAAGTTTTTTTCTATAATCACCCCTTCCAACAGTCAGGACTGGCAATTTTGAGTTGCAGTTATAAGTTGAAAGAAAATCCTATAATTTATTAGACAACAATAACAAACCAAAGACAATTATGTTAGCAAGTAGAAAAATATTTCAACGTTAATTTTCGTAGTTTTTTTTGATGAAAATCATTTCATTCCGACAAATTCGCTTACTCATTACGAATAGAAATTGGTTCAGGAAATTGTGGTGTGCCAGTGAACTATTGAAAGAATCCAACCTTCGTCTCCGTTCAAGATTCCCAGTTGACGAACGCCGAATGTTGATTGCACTTTCTCAGGTGCATCCACAAGCTATGGTATACTTTCCACGCGGATTCAATGGATACTCCGGTAAAGCACCATCGATGGGTAATTTGGTAGCCAGTTAGCCTGGGGTCATCCGGGTACCGATGTACCAATGCCAATGCTCCGCTTGGCTCGCAAGCTGGTTGCCTAATTCAAGGAGGAAGTTTGCGTACTACGAAATTTCGCATCTTGTGGATACCTACCCATGGGTTTGTGAAGGAGATATTTTATATGGGCTTATTTGGCTCCGCGTGAACGATGTCTCTTCTCCCTAAACCAGGGCAGGTTTTTGAAAATGGATAATGGATCTATCGACTGAGTTTGAACACAAAATTTAAATGTTCACAGGTATCTTTTGATTTATATTTAAAAAGTTAAATATAAGACAATACCCTCGAAATATTACAAAGATTTTTGCCGAATGCAAAACTGAAACTTCAGATGTTCGAAGACCAGTACAGGACCTCAATGGAAGGCAATCATCATCCATAGGCTAATCAGAAAGCTTCAGCCTTACATAATTTCGTTATATAAGAAAAAAAAATTGAAAAATATTCCCCCACGCAATTTTTTATTTTCTCCAGGCTCCCAGAATTTTACGTGTAGTTTGTGAGAATCTAACATCTCGAATTTCGGATGAAAATATCGTGAAATATACCTTCCAAGGGCGAAAACCATTGAATACTTCTTTTTTGGATCATTTTCCTGTATTTTCGATAATTTTTCTGAATTTTTTTTCACGAGGAATTCAGTTACGTTCACAGCATTGATATCTCAACCATCCTATTGTTTATTTTAGGTAGTAGATGTTTCATAATCTTTGGTTCGATAGTCTCACTACAGTGTCACCGCATGCCAAATGAAAATGATGTAGATTAGTAAATTTTTCATTAAACAACATTATAGTCATTTATTAATGGAGAAATGGTGGTGGGTAATGATTTTTGAAGATTCTCTAGTCTCAGAATACTCAATTTTTCCCAGTTTTCCCGAGTTTTACGTGAAGTTTGTCGAAATCTGGCATCTCGAATTCCGGATGAAAATATCGTGAAATATACCTATTTAAGGTTGTAAACTAGGTGAATACGATTAAATACTTATTTTTGATCATTTTTCTCGATATTTAAACCATCCTACTGTATATTTTGGGTAGTAGGTGTTTCATAATTTTTGGTTCGACAGTCTCACTACAGTGTCACCGCATGCCAAATCAAAATGATCATAGATTCGTTAATTTTTCATTAAACAAAATATTACAGTTATTTATAGTTTGGTAAATGGGGGTTGGTAATGATTTTCGAAGATTTCCTATTCTCACAATACTCAATTTTTCCCAGGTTTCCCGAATATTACGTGAAGTTTGTCGAAATCTGGCATCTCGAATTCCGGATGGAAATATCGTGAAATAGGTAAAATTTAAGGGTGAAAACTAGGTGAATACGATTAAATACTTCTTTTTTGGATCATTTTCCTCTATTTTCGATAATTTCTCTTGATTTTTTTTTCACGATAAATTCAGTTACTTTTAGAGTAATTATATTTTAACCATCCTACTGTATATTTTAGGTAGTAGCTGTTTCATAATTTTTGGTTCGATAGTCTCACTACAGTGTCACCGCATGCCAAATCAAAATGATCATAGATTCGTTAATTTTTCATTAAACAAAATATAACAGTTATTCATAGTTTGGTAAATGGGGGTTGGTAATGATTTTCGAAGATTTCCTATTCTCACAATACTCAATTTTTCCCAGGTTTCCCGAATATTACGTGAAGTTTGTCGAAATCTGGCATCTCGAATTCCGGATGGAAATATCGTGAAATAGGTAAAATTTAAGGGTGAAAACTAGGTGAATACGATTAAATACTTCTTTTTTGGATCATTTTCCTCTATTTTCGATAATTTCTCTTGATTTTTTTTTCACGATAAATTCAGTTACTTTTAGAGTAATTATATTTTAACCATCCTACTGTATATTTTAGGTAGTAGCTGTTTCATAATTTTTGGTTCGATAGTCTCTCTACAGTGTCACCGCATGCCAAATCTAAATGATCATAGAATCGTTAATTCTTCATTAAACAAGATTTCCTAGTCTCAGAACACTCAATTTTTCCCAGGATTCCCGAATTCTACGTGCAGTTTGTCGAAATCTGGCATCTCGAATTCCGGATGAAAATGAAGAATTATGATCCAAAAAATTACGAAAAGCACGGCCGTGAACTCAGGAGCTTTTGAGCGCTCGTTTATCCACCTTGTAGGTAGATTCGCATTCTCCAGTTCTAGAAACAGATTGGAAAGGTTTCGACAGCTGTCAAAGAAAATTTCAAACTAAGGGAAAAATCCAGACTTCAAGTCAGTGCCATTTTTTTTTTCGATAATTCGCTAGAATTTTCTACGGTATCTATGGTCTTGATAATGCGATCTGGATAAAATTTCCCACGTAGTTTGAATACATTATTCTTCATCTATGTGCGAAATTTCATTCCAATCCAATAAGTAGTTTCGAAATTAACAGGAAAAAAATTGTTTGAACGGCCATATTTACGGAACCCCTGATTTTGCTCATTGATGAACGTGACCGCGAAATTCGCGATCCGAAACTATCCTGAAAATTTCAAGTCCCTAGGCCTTTCCGTTCAAAAGTTATGATTTTCTATGGTTTCTATGGTTCTAGTCATGCGATATGGGAAAAATGTAGCTTGAATATATCATTCTCTATCAAAATACAAAATTTCGTCACGATCGAATCCGTAGTTTTGAAATTATCAAGAAAACTGAATTTCAAACGACCATATTCACGGAACCCCTAGTCTGATTTTGCTCATTTATGAACGCGACCACCATATTCGAGATCCACACCTATCCTGAAAATTTCAAGTCCCTAGGCCTTTTCATTACAGAGTTATAATTTTCTATGGTTCCTATGGTTCTGGTCATGTGAGCTGGACAAAATTTTGCATGTAGCTTGAACACGTAATTCTCCATCTGAGTGCAAAATTTCACTTCGATCGAATTTGTAGTTTCGAAGTAATCAGGAAAACAAAATTTCGAGCGGCCATATTTACGGAACCCTTTGGCGAATTTTGCCCAATAACGAACTCAACCGCGGCATTCGAGATTCGAACCTACCCTGAAAATTTCAAGTTTCTAGGACATTCCGTTCGAAAGTTATCGTGTATACGGAGGGACGGCTGGACGGACGGACAGACTCGAATTTTTCGACGGATTCCTCATCAGTGAGTCGAACCTTGTCGTTTGAGACCAATTTCGGCTCAAAATTCGAAAAATACAGACATCGTGACGAAATGATATAGCCCTCGTGTAAGTAGAACGAGCGCTCAAAAATATTCCTTCCACTTTCAAAATTTCAGTTTACGTCAAAGCTATGCGAATTTTTTCAAACATTTTGGTCCATCAACTGTGTGGTTTCGCCTGAAAAAGCACCCACATAATTATCACGATGACATCCTCTTCTAACCTAACCTATAAAATCCCCGAACATCCGCATAATTTACGATCGCACAGAGATGATGGCTCCATTGTTACTCTTCCATAAAATGCCCAAAAGTTAACCGTCGCCTATAAATATTCTCTTTTGTAGCATAATAAGTGTTGCACATCCACCAAGAATCTCAGTCTTTTGTTCCGCGAAACATAAAATATTTCGGGGGGTTTAACTCTTCTGGCAATAAACTACAGCTTTAATTTTTGAAGAGAGGAGTATTGACTTTTGATTTATTAGTATCGGAATAACCCTTGCGGACCGAATGACTCATAGTCTAGTCCCATTTCGAAAACGTGCGTCTTCACATTTGAATGTTTTTTTTGGGTTGGTTATTTTCTTTCCACAGTAAAACTAAGAGTGGTCCATGGGAATTATGGGATTTTGAGGATGGTAATGATATGTAAAGGTGCAGATGGTTCTGAATAATTACAACAAAATATATTGACGGTGTTAATAGCTTTTCATGGTATCATGGTAAAATAATAGTGGAGGAAGACAGCTAAGCTCCTAACGATATATCTTCGACAGTTTATAACGGTTTCAGGACGAATGTTACTTGTCTTGAATGAATATCTATCTATCGAAAGAATTCTAATAGGATTTAACTTTGAACTCAACTGAAGCTGAGTGAGAAATATTCTGAATGACGAAATATATCCTTCTTCGGAATGAATATTTCCGAGATAAGAATGAGTTTGTTGTTTAATGGTACAGCTACTATCTGAAAATACAGTAGGAGGGTTTAAATATAATTGTTGTAACTGTGACTGAATCTTCTTGGAAAAATTCCAGAAAATTTCCAAAAATACAGCAAAATGCTGGGATCCAAAGGAGACGTACTTATTAATATCCACCCAGTTTCTACCTTAAATCGGCATATTTCACGATATTTTAATACGGTATTCCGGATGTCAGATTTTGACAAATTTCACGTTAAATTCTGGAAACCTGGAAAGATATATGATCGAGGGGATTTAAGATTTTTGTTTATAACTCATGATAATGATAAACAAATACTCATAACTCATAAAATATTATGGTTCGAGCTTTGCGGTGAAGAATATTCGATCGGGTAACATTATACAAATGAACATTTCAAATTTCAGGATTCTATGTTGGGTAGATTCCCCACTATGAATTTTCTGAAATTTCACCCCTTGGATCAATGCCGTATGGCGACTGATTTTTCTACAGAATTCGATGCAATTCTCTGAATGGCGGATGAACGATATCTTCAATTCAAAACGTGAACTGAAAATGTCAAGACGAGAGATTTTTTTGTAGTTTTTTCACATTTATTTGAGCTCATGATACTGATAAACAAATCCTTATAACTCATGAAATATTAGGGTTTGAGCTTTGCAGGGAATGAATATTTTATTGGGTAACATTATACCAATATACATTTCAAATTTCACGATTCTATGTTGGGTAGATTTTCCACTACAAATTTTTTTAAATTTCACCCCTTCGATCAACGCTTAATGGCAACTGATTTTTCTACACAACTTGATGCAATTCTCTGGATGGCGGATGAACAATATCTTCAATTCGATCATGAGATTCTACACTACCCAAAACGTGAACTGAAAATTTCAAGACCAAGGTTTTTTGTTAAATAATTTTTTGTTTTTATTATAGCTCATGGTAATGATAAACAAATCCTTATAACTCATGAAATATTAGGGTTTTAGCTTTGTGGTCAAGCATATTTGATTTGGTAACATAATACCAATACACATTTCATATTTCACGATTCTATATTCGGGAGATTTCCTCTATGAATTTTTTTGAAATTTCACCCCTTCGATCAATGCCTAATGGCAACTGATTTTTCTACACAACTTGATGCAATTCTCTGGATGGCGGATGAACAATATCTTCAATTCGATCTTGAGATTCTACACGACCCAAAACGTGAACTGAAAATTTCAAGACCAAGGTTTTTTCTTAAATAATTTTTTGTATTTATTATAGCTCATGGTAATGATAAACAAATCCTTAAAACTCATGAAATATTAGGGTTTTAGCTTTGTGGTCAAGCATGTTCGATTTGGTAACATTATACCAATACACATTTCATATTTCACGATTTTATATTGGGGAGATTTCCTCTATGATTTTTTTTGAAATTTCACCCCTTCGATCAATGCCTAATGGCAACTGATTTTTCTACACAACTTGATGCAATTCTCTGGATGGCGGATGAACAATATCTTCAATTCGATCTTGAGATTCTACACTACCCAAAACGTGAACTGAAAATTTCAAGACCAAGGTTTTTTCTTAAATAATTTTTTGTATTTATTATAGCTCATGGTAATGATAAACAAATCCTTATAACTCATGAAATATTTAGGTTTTAGCTTTGTGGTCAAGAATGTTCGATTTGTTAACACTATACATTCATATTTCACGATTCTATATTGGGGAGATTTCCTCTATGAATTTTTTTGAAATTTCACCCCTTCGATCAATACCGTATGGCAACTGATTTTTCTACAAAATTCAATGCAATTCTCTGGATGGCGGATGAAGAATATATTTGATTCGATCTTGAGATTCTACACTACCCAAAACGTGAACTGAAAATTTCAAGACCAAGGTTTTTTCTTAAATAATTTTTTGTATTTATTATAGCTCATGGTAATGATAAACAAATCCTTATAACTCATGAAATATTAGGGTTTCAGCTTCGTGGTCAAGAATGTTCGATTTGGTAACATAATACCAATACACATTTCATATTTCACGATTCTAAATTGGGGAGATTTCCTCTATGAATTTTTTTGAAATTTCACCCCTTGGATCAATACCGTATGGCAACTGATTTTTCTACAAAATTTAATGCAATTCTCTGGATGGCGGATGAACAATATCTCTGATTCGATCTTGAGATTCTACACTACCCAAAACGTGAACTGAAAATTTCGAGACAAAGGTTTTTTCTTAAATAATTTTTTGTATTTATTATAGCTCATGGTAATGATAAACAAATCCTTATAACTCATGAAATATTAGGGTTTCAGCTTCGTGGTCAAGAATGTTCGATTTGGTAACATAATACCAATACACATTTCATATTTCACGATTCTATATTGGGGAGATTTCCTCTATGAATTTTTTTGAAATTTCACCCCTTCGATCAATACCGTATGGCAACTGATTTTTCTACAAAATTCAATGCAATTCTCTGGATGGCGGATGAAGAATATATTTTATTCGATCTTGAGATTCTACACTACCCAAAACGTGAACTGAAAATTTCAAGACCAAGGTTTTTTCTTAAATAATTTTTTGTATTTATTATAGCTCATGGTAATGATAAACAAATCCTTATAACTCATGAAATATTAGGGTTTCAGCTTCGTGGTCAAGAATGTTCGATTTGGTAACATAATACCAATACACATTTCATATTTCACTATTCTAAATTGGGGAGATTTCCTCTATGAATTTTTTTGAAATTTCACCCCTTGGATCAATACCGTATGGCAACTGATTTTTCTACAAAATTTAATGCAATTCTCTGGATGGCGGATGAACAATATCTCTGATTCGATCTTGAGATTCTACACTACCCAAAACGTGAACTGAAAATTTCGAGACAAAGGTTTTTTCTTAAATAATTTTTTGTATTTATTATAGCTCATGGTAATGATAAACAAATCCTTATAACTCATGAAATATTAGGGTTTCAGCTTCGTGGTCAAGAATGTTCGATTTGGTAACATAATACCAATACACATTTCATATTTCACGATTCTATATTGGGGAGATTTCCTCTATGAATTTTTTTGAAATTTCACCCCTTGGATCAATACCGAATGGCAACTGATTTTTCTACAAAATTTAATGCAATTCTCTGGATGGCGGATGAACAATATCTTTGATTCGATCTTGAGATTCTACACTACCTGAAACGCGAACTGAAAATTTCAAGACCAAGAGTTTTTCTTAAATAATTTTTTGTATTTATTATAACGCATGATAATGATGTACAAGTGCTCATAACTCATGAAATATCAGTGTTTGAGCTTTGTGGTCAAAATATTCGATTTGGCAACATTATACTAATACACATTTCAAATTTCACGATTCTATGTTCGGTAGATTTCCCACTATGAATTTTTTGAAATTTTACCCCTTGGATCAATACCGTATGGCAACTAATTTTTCTACAACATTTAATGCAATTCTCTGGATGGCGGCTGAACAATATCTTCTACACTACCCAAAACGAGAACTGAAAATTTCAAGACCCAGGTTTTTTCTTAAATAATTTTTTGTATTTATTATATCTCATGATATTGATAAAGAAATCCTCATAACTCATTTAATATTGGGGTTTGAGCTTTGCGGTCAAGCATATTCGATTGAAAAACACCATACTACACATTTCAAATTTCACTATTCCATATTGAGTAGATTTCCCACTATGAATTTTTGAAAATTTCACCCCTTGGATCAATGCCGTATGGCATTTTATTTTCTACAATATTCCATGGAATTATCTGGAAGGCGGATGAACAATATCTTTAATTTGATCTCGAGATTCTACACTACCCAAAACGTGTACTGAAAATGTCATGGGAGGGAGGGGGTTGGACATTTTCCTTTGCCGAAGGGTTCCCTATTTCTTACGTACTATCTTATTGATTTTAAATTCAATCCATTTCAAACTGTATTCTCTCGAAAATACTGAAAAATATTCTAGCAATTAGTGGCGTCCAAGTTTCATAGGGGTGTATAAGTTCGGATGGCGCGTATTCAAACATTCATTACTCGCATACCCAAACTCATTCCGAAATGATATATTCTAACCCAGAATGACACTCTACACTAATAAATGGACCTGCAGACTCATTTACCGGCATAAAACATTCAAAACGTATCATCCCACATGCAACAACACTCCGTGTCTAAATAGCCGAACAATAAATTACGTGTGAAGCGGTTCTACCGAGGGGTTAATTATATTGCACTTCAGATACGTCCTTTCTTTCTTCCTCCGAGTTTCATTCACAATCACACGTGCTCATCATTAGGGTGATTTCCGTATGGTACTAATCTCCGTCTAATTTGTGGGTCTTAGAAAAGAGGTTTACCAATCGTGATCGTTTTTGGAGTAATCCAGCTTGCGACAGTGCTTGATGATTGTACAGTCTGCTTGGTTTGGTCTATTTAAAACGGTTTAGAGTTTCAGAATGCACACGATATTCCGTTTGTTTTTATCAGTCGCTTTCTGTTTGAGAGATAAATTTGAATGTTTAATTTCACAGCCATAATTACGTACGGCTCAGGTCGATGACACCTTTTATCAGAGAGATAAGAGAAATGTTAAGTAATTATGGGCTCGACTGACTATGGTGTTGATATTTTGCTAGGCCCCCTTGTTCCCGATAATTCTTGAACAAAAAGCTAAGGCAGTAACAGAAAAATGTCAAGAAACATTTGTTGTAGAGAATTGACTTTGCATTCAGGCAAAAATGTGAAATTTGATTTTATTCGGGGCCGTGTTGGTTATTTTTCAGAATTTTACGGTATATACAGAGTTGAAACCCACAACTACGGCACTGGTTGCTTGTAGGCTGAGATATTTTTATCTTATACGATTATGTACATCAATGTGATGCTGTGTACCAAATCTGGTTCGAATATCTTCAGGGGTAAGTATTTTGAAAAATAATCGTTTGTTCTTATGATATTATGTTGATTTTTGAGCAAAATTACGAAAAGCACTGCCGTGAAGTCAGGAGCTTTTGAGCGCTCGTTCATCCACCTTATAGGTAGATTCACATTCTCCAGTTTTAGAAACCAATTGAAAAAGATTTTGACAGCTGTCAAAAAAAATTTCAAAGTAAGGCGAATATCCAGACTTCACGTCAGTGCTTTAGAAGAACAATTTTTTTTTCGATAATTCGCTTGAATTTTCTACGGTATCTATGGTCTTGGTAATGCGATCTGGACAAAATTTCTCACGTAGTTTGAATACATTATTCTTCATCTATGTGCGAAATTTCATTTTAATCCAATGAGTAGTTTCGAAATTATCAGGAAAAAAATCGTTTGAACGGCTATATCTACGGAAACCCTAGTCGAATTTTGCGCATTGATGAACGTGACTGCGAAATTCGCGATCCGAACCAACCTGAAAATTTCAAGTCCTTAGGCCTTTCCGTTCAAAAGTTAGGATTTTCTATCGTTTCTATGGTTCTGTTCATGCGATCTGAAAAAAATGTAGCTCGAATATATCATTCTCAACTTAAATACAAAATTTCGTCACGATCAAATCCATAGTTTTGAAATTATCAAGAAAACTGAAATTCAAACGACCATATTTACGGAACCCTTAGTCTAATTTTGCTAATTGATGAACGTGACCACGTCGTTTGAGATCCTATCCTGAAAATTTCAGGTCCCTAGGCCTTTCCATTACAAAATTATAATTTTCTATGGTTTCTATGATTCTGGTCATGCGAGCTGGACAAAATTCTGCATGTAGCTTGAACACGTAATTCTCCATCTGAGGGCAAAATTTCACCTCGATCGAATCTGCAGTTTCGAAGTAATCAGAAAAACAAAATTTCGAGCGGCCAAATTTACGGAACCCCTGAGCGAATTTTGCCCAATAACGAACTGAACCGCGGCATTCGAGATTCGAACCTACCCTGAAAATTTCAAGTCTCTAGGACATTCCGTTCGAGAGTTATCGTGTAGACGGACAGACTCGAATTTTTCGACGGATTTGTCCTCAGTGAGTCGAGCATAGTCGTTTGAGACCATTTTCGGCTCAAAATTCGAAAAATACAGACATCGTGACGAAAAAATAAGGCAGGTACGGAAAAATGTCAAGAAACATTTTTTGTAGTAAATGAATTCTCCGTGTTGGTTATTTTTTCGAATTTTTTAAAATTTTTTTTTCATATGTGTTTCTTAAGTTCTACTGTTCTGCTATTCGAATTTTTTTCAGAATTTTGCACCTAAAAGTTGAACAGTTAGAGTGAGGGTGGGCATTTTTGACAACATAGGTATGTATTTCACCAACTTTTGACTTATCTGAAAAAGTCATCCTCAAACTTTTATATCATTTCTGAAACTTATTTAATGTTACCCCACACACTCATGTGCACAGGAACATTTTTTTTTACCCCTCTCTAACATTTATGGATTTTATGGTGAGTGGCGAGTACCACCCCTAATTCATTTTTCCACTAATTCACTTACAACATTTCAGAGCGGTTCTTCCAAGGTATTTTTTCGAATTTTTTTGTTTATATTCTTTTAAATTTTTTTTCATATGTATTCCTTATGTTCTAAAGTTCTGCTATTCGAATTTTTGTCCAGAATTATGCACCCAATAGTTGAACAGTTAGAGTGTGGGGGGCATTTTTAACAACATATATATCTCATCAAACATTGACTTATCTGAAAAAGTCATCCTCAAACTTTAATATCATTTCTGAAACTTATTTAATGATACTCCACACACTCATCTGCACAGAAACTTTTTTTTTTCACCCCTCAGTAACATTTATGGTGAGTGGCGAATACCACCCGTAATTTATTTTTCCACTAATTCACTTACAACATTTCAGAGGGGTTCTTCCAAGTTATTTTTTCGAATCATTTTGTTTATATTTTTTTCAATTTTTTTTCATGTTATGTATTCCTTATGTTCCACTGTTCTGTTATTCGAATTTTCGTTCAGAATTTTGCACCCAACAGTTGAACAGTTATAGTGTGGGGGGCATTTTTAACAACATATATATCTCATCAAATATTGACTTATCTGAAATAGTCAACCTCAAACTTTTATATAATTTCTGAAACTTATTCAATGATACCCCACACACTCATGTGCACAGGAACATTTTTTTTCCACCCCCCAGTAACATTTATGGCGAATGGCGAGTACCACCCCTAATTTATTTCTTCACTATTTCACTTACACCATTTCCAAGTTTGATCTACATAGTGTCAATAGTCTTCGAGTTGAATGACATACGCACCTGAAAAATATATTACTTCTAAAGGTAAACCTTCAAAACTTCATGGAGTGTGCGAAGTTCTAAGAAATAGTTTTTCTGGGACACCTATCCCAAATACTTGCCCCATTATACGTGCAAGAACTAAACTAATTTAACATACTTCGAAAGTACAAGTTCCAACTTCACTTTGTCTAACTGGATGAAAAAGTTTCGCACCTTTATCATGGAACTATTCTTGTACCTTCAACCGTCGGAATACGTGACGAAAACCAGATTAGAGGGATGATCTTAACTAGGAAACACCGTGGAAAGACACGTAGACGCCTTTGATAGTTTTTGTGCAGGGAATCTATATAAAAATAAATGGGAGTTACGGCTCGAATCAGAAATAGCCCGGTAATGTAGAAGGTTCCTTTTAATCTGATGCATCGTTATAATGGTTTGATTATGTGCGAAATGACATAAATCGTTGATGGTTTCGGTTTCGGACCCCTCAGCACTCAACAGAAGAACATTTCAATGTAATGTAAACAGCTTGAAAGAATAAGGTTCAGAATCACTTATTATACCCTCTTGATGTTGGAAATTTCATTCACGATAAAAATATTTGATCAAAGAAAAACATTTTTTTTCGTTTTCTATTTCCAATTTCCTATATCTATGTTTTTTTCAGTAACACTTTCGGCAAACCAAAGTAATAAATTTGAGAACCACCGTGTATGGAATAATGATTTTGTCGAGTGAAACGCATCGACAATACAACGGAATGTAGGTGAATATGTTGGTGATACCTACATGTTGTGTGCATACAGATAAGTCGGCTATTACTAATTTATCGGAGTGTTCCATTTTCACAGCTATTCGTCGTGAATGATTTCGCCAAAGTTGATCGACATCCTATGAAAACACGAGTTTCACAAATATGAGGGTTTTGAGGGAAATAGCCTTGTTTACACAGCGATCAAAACTAGTCTTTATTAATTTAAGCAACGCATGCAGAGTCTAGTTCGAGATTAAGAGTGTACAAAAGAAATTTCTTTGAGAATTTTTCAGGAATCTCCGAAAAATTTACAACCAGATCTATTACCGGACATCCTCTACCGGAAATGAGACGAAGATATTTTGTTACATCTTATTGAAGAGCCTGTTGAGTGCATGTACCTTTTTGTAGATGGTATTGTGTCCACTACAATGTTATCAGGTTTTGAGATTTTTACCTGTGATAATTTGGAGGGTACTCCATTTCATGAATATGAAGCCACGCTGATAGAATAGGTATTTATTTTCCATCATATAATTGTAATTTTAATAACTCACCATAATTTCTTCTACTTTATTACCGCACTTGAAGAAATAATTTTACAGAAATGAGGACCAATTTTATCATAGAATGTTAAGCTCCTTTTCTTTGACAAATTGGTTTCATAGTAAAAATTTTGTGCTTAATGGATCAAATCTTTGAATACTTATGGGAGGTTTCAATAGGAAGTTTCAACATTTTTGAGATTGCAGAAGAATGTATATGGTATATGCTATCTATGACGTCAATATGAACTCTTGGTTTCTGTTTTCTTGAAATTGTGAAAAATTTCGGAACATCATCTAGTTCAGATTATGGTTTGGATTTGTCCGACGAGAAAATCATGAGGAGTTGTCGTTTACTGGAAAAGGGAAGATAATGAATTTCGCACAATATTGCTATCGACATGAAAGACATTCATTCTGATAGATTTTAACCGAATAATGAAGTTGATTTTAATGCACCAATTTTTGCGAATTAAACAACTGAAAGGAGGTTATCGTCGAAAATTTTGAATAATTATTGAATTTTGTTTTTACTTCGATAATCTCATACAATTTTTTCATTTTGCTTCAGTTGATAAATAAGAGACAAAAATAAAACATAATATTTCATCAATCCTTTCTGTCGAAATTTTATATAAACATTTTTTCATTGAATTATATATTTTGCAATATCTTTCATCGACAATTATTCCTCCAATTTGGTAAAATTCGAGATTCGAGGAATGAATGAATCAGTTTACCTTTTTGACATATCGTAAAAACAAATATAACCTCGAAATTTGAAGCTTCAACGTCAGTTGTCACGAATTAGTAGTTCGAAATAAACCAATTGAGGTCAAAGAAATCGCCTCAAGTGTAGCCAACTGTTCCAATTTTATTCAAAGATTACATAACAAGGTTTTTTAATTTTGAAAGTAAATAGGAAATTCAAGTGGAAAAAGAACAGTTTGAAACTAAAAATACTGCCAGAAAATGGTGAATGATTTTCAAAAGGTCAGACAGCATTTTAAATAATTTCATATGAAATCATTCGCTTATCCCTATTCCAGCCACTTCTGTTTTCCCGGAAATTTTTTTTTCCGTAATGAGTATTAAATAGAAAGTAAGAATTATAGCACTAATCAACTCGATAATGAATGGATTGTAAATTCATTTCGATACAGATTAACATTATTCAGATTATAATAATAATATTTCAAAAGTAATTGGTATTTGATGTCCAAAGCAAAGAGCAATAATAAATACTTGGAAAAATGAATAACAATTTAGAAAATGAGTACAATTTTTTTTTACTGTATTTCCCAAAATCACTATATTTTATCAAGATTCTCTCATTATCTTGAATTTCATATGTTACAATCTCTTGCACCAACAATAATTACTCCTCTTCGTTAAAATTCGAGAAACGAATTCTCACTAATTTTCGACATATCGTAAAAACCAATATTACATCGGATAATCTCAAAATTTGAAGCTTCTACGTCAGTTGTCACTAGTAAGTAGTTCGAAATTAATAAATTTAGGTAAAACAAATCGCCCCAAGTGTGGCCAACTGTCCCAATTTTATTGGAAGATTACTTAACATAAAGGGTTCTTTAATTTTGGAATGAAATAGAAAATTCAAGTGCAAAAAGAACAGTTTGAAACTAAAAATAAAATGGTGAATAATTTTCAAAAGGTCAGACAGCATTTTAACAAATCCATATAAAATCATTCCCGTTTTCCTCCCTTTTCCAGCCACTTATTTCTTCACGGAAATATTTTTTTTCCGTAATGAGTATTAAATACAGAAAAGAAAGAATTAGAGCACTCATCAACTCGATAAAAATAAATTGTAAATTTATTTCAATAAAGATTAGAATTGTTCAAGTAATGATAATAAAATTTCAAAAACAATAGGAATTTGATGTCAAAATCAGAGAGCAATGATAAATACTTGGAAAAATGAATAATAATTGAGCAAATGTGTACGAATTTTTTTTTACTGTATTTCCTAAAATTAGATTTTTTTATTTAATTACATTTTATATTTTGCAATCTCTGGCACCAATAATGATTCCTCCTTTCTGTTAAAATTCGAGGAACGAATTCTCACTAATTTTTGATATAACGTTATAACAAATAAAACTTTAGATAACCTCGAAATTTGAAGCTCCAACGTCAGTTGTCACTAGTTAGTAGTTCGAAATGAACAAATTTAGGTAAAACAAATCGCCTCAAGTGTGGCCAACAGTCCCAATTTCATTCAAAGATTACTTATCATGAAGTGTTCTTTAATTTTGAAATGAAATTGAAAATTTAAGTGGAAAAAGAGCAGTTTGAAACTAAAAATACAGGTGTTCAAAAGGTCAGACAGCATTTTAACAAATTCATATAAAATCATTCGCTCATTCCTCCCCCATTCCAGCCACTTCTGTTTTCACGGAAATATTTTTTTTCCGTAATGAGTATTAAATAGAGAGATGAAAGAATTAGAGGACTCATCAACTCGATAAAGAATGAATTGTAAATTTATTTCAATATAGATTAGAATTGTTGAGATTATGATAGTAAAATTTCGAAAGTAATAGGAATGTGATGTCAAAAGCAAAGAGCAAGAATAAATACTTGGAAAAATGAATAATAATTGAGAAAATGTGTAAAATTTTTTTTTACTGTATTTCCCAAAATTATAATAAATAATAAATACTATTCTTTCAAAGAAAATGAAGACATTTTTCACATGATAATTTCTCAGAATCATTTGAGTTACATTCTAATTATGTCAGTCTTCATTAAGTGTCAAGTTTATTACTTCATTAATAATCGAGTAGGTTGCGAATACCTTTCTCATAATTCGCGAAAAGTTGATAAAATAACTCCTTGAACTTACCGAAGAGGAAATACCTAGAACGATTCCAATGCAGGTGCGCTTCTCTTCGACAGAAGAAAGATTAAAAATAAATATGAAGACTAATCAAATGTTTCCTGGAGTTGCTGTCGCATCATTACTGTACCTTCAAACAGGTCACTAAGCACGCTAACTAAAGTTTTTTCTCCGTTTCACTTTGAAACATTGTCATTTGCAGTAATTCCGTATGATTTATCAGTAGTGCTGTCGACTGTGATATTACGTGATATGCACTTATTTTCTACCACTAATTGTTGTAATGATGAGCAGTTTCTTCTTGTTGGACTGAAAAATCAAATGGGCACCACTTCTAACATGAATTTTTTTGTAGTAAATACCCTGAATGATCCAAGCTGGGATGCTAGGAATTTAGAGATCATTTTTCCCGAATGAACGAGGAGCAAAAAGGCATACGTAGAAATAACACGTGCCATAACATTCAACAATTACTCTCTCATATAGTAGTATGTGTAAATTTCACGTAAAAGTTATTTCCTTTATTCCATTAATATTTCATATTCCCCAAATCAAATCGGCCGATTCCTAAACATGTTCCCCAATTTATATGGAAATTGACAGTGAGGAATTATCAGAATCAGTAACCTGTCGTGACATACGAAAAATCACTCTTCATTTCCACAGATTTATCCTGCATATTTTCCTCAATATTGATTTTCCACGCATATAGAGGGTCGTTGAATTATGAGTTTTATAAAGAACAAGGCAGACCCACCTATATGTGGCAGTGACATATGTCACGAACACAACCTGTATTTCAACACTCTAAAATAGGGGAGCCTATATCAAGAAGTACAGATTTTGTTTACAATCCCGGAGGAACGCACAAAGGCCGCTTCCCCAGGAACAAGTTTTTGCGGCAACGTGTGGAAATGGGATTTTCGTTATAATAAAAGTGTAATTCCACGCTTATGTGAGCTCGACTGGGATCCGGAGGACGGACCGGATAAAAGCTACCGATATGATCCAGTCTGATAGGACATTTCCTCGATGTCCTCGAAAGTAGTGAACTGGTTAGTTTTCGACAAAACTGAATTAGGTTTTTTTGCGCGACTGTTTCTATGAAGAAGAGCGTTATCATTTCGTCCAAATTACGTCCAGTCGACCGTCTGCACTCTGACGACTTCTTCAGATTGGGGAGGAATAAAGTTTTGAAATTTCAGGGTACGTTCGAGGTCTGAATGCGCCATGGGTTTGCAAATGGACAGAATCCACAAAAGGGTTTCGTAGATATGGCTATTTTTTGGTTTTCACCCCAATAATTCAAAAAAAGAATTTCCCATCGAATTCGAAATTTGTAGTAAATAGAAAAATAATGACACAAGTTGATGTGAAATTTCGTGAAGATCCTATCACTAAAGGAATGGAAAATTTGGATAACATAAACGCCTAAATTATGTGTAATTTATGTGCGAAGCCGGTTTTTTCACAACCATTTCTTTTACCGATAAGGCAAGCTGGTGCAATTCTCAAAACCTTTTTTATTGATCCTGATATCAATTCTGATGAAATTAATTCCAGAATTGTGTGTAATTTATATACAGGGTGTCCGGGAAAATGTGGAAAATCTCTCGGATTCAGATAAAACATAGAAAAATAAGATGACAAGTTCCTATAGTTTTTTTTCCTAGCGGCCCACCCTACGGAGATACGGCCTCCTAAATGACGCCACTAGAAATTCATTTTACTGGAATAAATTTCAAACTACTTAATATAATTCGATGAAAATTTGATATGATAAACAGTAGTAAGGACCTCTTGAAATACTGCCCTTAAATTTGAATTAGCTCGTTAAGTTTACCAGGGGCGGAATAGGTTGTACATCTTAATGCTTACATTTTTAACACCCTGTATGATAAGGAGTTAAAAAAAACAAATTTGGATACCATGAACATCAGGCTGAAGAAAAGGTACTCTTGTTCATTGTCGATAAAATGAGCCGTTTCCGCAAAACAAAATAATAAAAGAAGTAACTTTCTTATTTCTATTGAAAAGAACCATGAATTATAATTATTATTATTATTTTTGTTGAGGTGCCTTTCTGGGCCAAAACTGCATTGTTAAAAATCTTTGTAATTTGTCGGATTCAATAATTTAAACTAAAACTTTCTTTATCCTTGAATAACTTTCGTATCACACTTTGTTGCAGACAAAAAAATTAGAATTCATGGTTCTTTCCACTAGAAATAAAAAAATTACTTCTTTTATTATTTTGTTTCTCGAAAACGGTTCATTTTATCGACAATGAACAAGAGTACCTTCTCTTTAGCTTAATGTTCAAGGCATTCAAATTTGTTTTTTTCAACTCTCTATCATACAGGGTGTTAAAAATGTAAGCATTAAAACGTACAACCTGGTCCGCCCCTGGTGAACTAAACAAGCTAATTTAAATTTAAGGGCAGTATTTTAAGAGGTCCTTACTATTGTTCATCATATCAAATTTTCATTAAATTATATCAAGTAGTTTCAAATTTATTCCAGTAGAATGAATTTCCAGTGGCGTCATTAAGGAGGCCGTATCTCTGTAGGGGGGGCCGCTAGGAAAAAAAATTATGGGAACTTGTCATCTGATTCTTTCATGTTTTATCTGAATCCGAGAGATTTCCCACATTTTCCCGGACACCCTGTATAGGGCTAGATTTTTCTGTGCGCCTATCAATTTTCAGTAATAGACGATTATGTTAAGTTGCCGGGCAAGCTGGCAAAATTATCAGAACTCTTTCAATATTCACATCACTCAATTCCCATGAAATAAATGCCAGAATTATGTGTAAATTCGGTATGGAGCCAGTTCTCTGAGTGCGCCTATATTTATATCGAGGATTGTGCTAGTTTGCCAGGCAAGTGATAATCCTTTTTTGCTAGGCAAGTGATAATTATGTTTTACCTTTATCAATATTAATGGAATAAATGCCAGAATTAACTGTAAATTATGTGTTATTTATATATGACGCTGGTTTTCTCTGTGCGCATACAAATTTTTTGTTATCGAGGATTGTGTTTGATTACCGGGCAAGCTGGCAAAATTTTCAACAACTCTTTCAATCGTCAGTTAATCCTGATGAAATGAATGCCAGAATTATGTCTGAATCTGTATGGAGCCAGTTCTCTAAGTGCGCCTTTCTTTATATCGAGGATTTTGCTAGTTTTCCAGGAAAGTGATAATCGTTTTTTGCCAGGCAAGTGATAATTATTTTTTCTCCTAATGAATATTGATGAAATAAATGCCAGAATTAACTGTAAATTATGTGTAATTTATATATAAGGCTGGTTTTCTCTGTGCGCCTACCAGTTTTTTGTTATCGAGGATTGTGATGAGTTGCTGGGCAAGCTGGCAAAATTGTCAACAATTCTTTCAATCATCACTCAATCCTGATGAAATGAATGGAAATATGTGTATATTCTGTATGGAGCCAGTTATCTAAGTACGCCTATCTTTATATCGAGGATTTTGCTAGTTTTCCAGGAAAGTGATAATTATTTTTTTCCTTAATCAATATTTATGAAATAAATGCCAGAATTATGTGTTGATTCGGTATGGAGTCAGTTCTCTAAGTGCGCCTATATTTATATCGAGGATTGTGCTAGTTTGCCAGGCAAGTGATAATCCTTTTTTGCTAGGCAAGTGATAATTATGTTTTCCCTTAATCAATATTGATGAAATAAATGCCAGAATTAACTGTAAATTATGTGTTATTTATATATGACGCTGGTTTTCTCTGTGCGCATACAAATTTTTTGTTATCGAGGATTGTGTTTGATTACCGGGCAAGCTGGCAAAATTTTCAACAACTCTTTCAATCGTCAGTTAATCCTGATGAAATGAATGCCAGAATTATGTCTGAATCTGTATGGAGCCAGTTCTCTAAGTGCGCCTTTCTTTATATCGGGGATTGTGCTAGTTTGACATGCAAGTGATAATCGTTTTTTGCCAGGCAAGTGATAATTATTTTTTCTCCTAATGAATATTGATGAAATAAATGCCAGAATTAACTGTAAATTATGTGTAATTTATATATAAGGCTGGTTTTCTCTGTGCGCCTACCAGTTTTTTGTTATCGAGGATTGTGATGAGTTGCTGGGCAAGCTGGCAAAATTGTCAACAACTCTTTCAATCATCACTCAATCCTGATGAAATGAATGGAAATATGTGTATATTCTGTATGGAGCCAGTTATCTAAGTGCGCCTATCTTTATATCGTGGATTTTGCTAGTTTTCCAGGAAAGTGATAATTATTTTTTTCCTTAATCAATATTTATGAAATAAATGCCAGAATTATGTGTTGATTCGATATGGAGTCAGTTCTCTAAGTGCGCCTATATTTATATCGAGGATTGTGCTAGTTTGCCAGGCAAGTGATAATCCTTTGTTGCTAGGCAAGTGATAATTATGTTTTCCCTTAATCAATATTAATGGAATAAATGCCAGAATTAACTGTAAATTATGTGTTATTTATATATGACGCTGGTTTTCTCTGTGCGCCTAAAAATTTTCTGTTATCGAGGATTGTGTTTGATTACCGTGAAGCTGGCGAAATTTTCAACAACTCTTTCAATCATCAGTTAATCCTGATGAAATTAATGCCAGAATTATGTCTGAATCTGTATGGAGCCAGTTCTCTAAGTGCGCCTTTCTTTATATCGGGGATTGTGCTAGTTTGTCAGGCAAGTGATAATCGTTTTTGCCAGGCAAGTGATAATAATTTTTTCCTCTAATAAATATTGATGAAATAAATGCCAGAATTAACTGTAAATTATGTGTTATTTATATATGACGCTGGTTTTCTCTGTGCGCCTACAATTTTTTTGTTATCGAGGATTGTGTTTGATTACCGGGCAAGCTGGCAAAATTTTCAACAACTCTTTCAATCATCAGTTAATCCTGAGGAAATGAATGCCAGAATTATGTCTAAATTCTGTATGGAGCCAGTTCTCTAAGTGCGCCTTTCTTTATATCGAGGATTGTTTGCCGGAAACTGATAACTATTTTTTCCTTCATAAATATTTATGAATTTTGCGGCATTTCTATAAGTGCGGCTATTTTCATATCGAGGATTGTGCTAGTTTACCAGACAAGTGATAACTATTTTTTTCCCTAATCAATCGTGATGAAATAAATGCGAGAATTATGTGTAATTTATATACGAGGCAAGTTTTCTCTGAGTGCCTATAAATTTTTTCAAAAGGAGGATTGAGGCAAGTTGGCAAAATTCGCCATAACCCTTTTGATCATCTTTCAATTCTGATAAAAAAAAAATGCCACAATTATGTTTATTTTATGCCCGGAGCCAGTTTTTGTCGTGTGCCTACACATTTTTTTTTAAATTCAGCCAGAGACCCGGATAAGCTAACAGATTCCCGAATGAAGTCTTTTTCATGTTGAATTTTGAATCTTGCAATTGAAATTTTTCTTATGAAGAAAAATGTTATAAGCTGGAGGGATCGAAGAAAATGTTAACACTTTGGCGGAATCTTTCAGGTTTGGGACGATCCGGAAAGTTTCTGAGAAACTGCAACACCGATTAATCTCTACTACCCGTAATCTCATTATAGAAAGCTCATCTGCTCGAGACTGGTCCATGAAAAGAACCCACACAAGACCAATATCGAAAAGTGAGCGACCATGAAATGAACCTCTTTGTGCTCCTCTATGATACACACTGTATTACATCAGGAAACCCCTTCGCTCCATACTCTTTTCAATTAAATCCCCCTACCCTCCCCTAAACCCCGTAAATCTAGTTCTGATTGAATTCTTTCATCCGGACATGTAACGCAGGGTGATTGAAATCACAACACTGTGAATTCCATATTTATTCCGATATTACACGGCTGTTTCCGGTCAGCAGAGGATGCATGGAACAGTGACCGGAAGTCAGTCTTCTGGTCTTTGAAGGGCATGTACTCGAATCGTGCAACGCAATGCGACGGGGGGCTTACGAGGTATTGTTTGCCTGTTCTTCTTCGGGTTTCAGTCAGTGAACTATGGATTTACAATGTCATATTTAATTGGGGGCGTTTTGAATAGGTAACATTCGTGAGGGGCAAATGTAAATTCACAGAATGAAATTAAACAATTTTTAGTACTTCTATTCCGGACGGTTTGAACATGATATTGACATTTAATCCATAGCCAAATGGTAGAAACCTCATTTGACATTGACAGTTCCTTCTCGACTTTCTATGTCATTGATGTCTTCGAGAGTGTCGTATGAGTATTAAATGAATATTCGGGAGTTTGTTCAATACTTTTTAGTTTGCTTTTTTTGTATCGATGCATCATAATATTTTTTTGGAAGAACTGCACCAAAATGTTTACTAATCAAACTTTTCTTCAGCTGAAACACGAGGTTC
Source organism: Aphidecta obliterata (assembly GCA_963966015.1). NCBI lineage: Eukaryota > Metazoa > Arthropoda > Insecta > Coleoptera > Coccinellidae > Aphidecta > Aphidecta obliterata. The sequence continues at coordinate 12,165,172 of OZ014431.1, read as the reverse complement.
ACACCCATCCTGAAAATTTCAAGTCCCTAGGCCTTTCCGTTCAAAAGTTATAATTTTCTATGGTTTCTATGGCTCTGGTCATGCGATCTGAAAAAAATGTCGCTTGAATATTATCTTCCTCCATTAGTATACAAAATTTCGTCACGATCGAATCCATACTTTTGAAATTATCAAGGAAACTAAATTTCAAACGACCATATTTACGGAACCCCTAGTTTATTTTAACTCATTGATGAACGTGACTGCGACATTCAAGATCCACACCTATCCTGAAAATTTCAAGTCCCTAGGCCTTTTCATTAGAAAGATATACTTCTTTATGGTTTCTATAGTTCTGGTCATGCGATCTAGACAAAATTTTGGATGAAACTTGAACACGTCATTCTCCATCCGATTGCAAAATTTCGCCTGAATCGAGTCCTCGATCGAATTGGTAGTTTCGAAGTAATCAGGGGAACAAAAGTTCGAGCGGCCATATTTACGGAACCCCTGGTCGAATTTTGCCCAATAACGAACTCAAACGCAGAATTCAAGATTCGAACCCACCCTGAAAATTTCAAGTTTCTAGGTCGTTCCGTACGAGAGTTATCATGTATACGGACGGCCGGACGGACAGACAGACTCAAATTTTTCGCCGGATTCGTCATCAGTGAGTCGAACCTTGTCGATTGAGAGCATTTTCGGCTCAAAATTCGAAATATACAGACATCGTGACGAAATGATATAGCCCTCATGTAAGTAGAACGAGCGCTGAAAAATATTCTTTGTCAGTATGACAAATCATGTCATTTCATTTCTATGAAATTCAACACATGGAATCACCGAATTATATTGAATATGTCAGAAACATTTTTTTTTCTGTGTAACGAAATGGCCTTCAGTGTTCATTGTCAATATTAATAAATACTGTGATTTTATTTCTATGAACTTCAAAAAATGGAATCACCGAATTATATTGAATATGTCAGAAAAACTCTTATTTCTGTGTCTCGAAATGTCCTTCAGTGTGCACTGTCAATGTTGATAAATACTAACATTTTACTCCTATGAACTTCAAAAAATGGGATCACCGAATTATATTGGATATGCCAGAAAAAACCCTTTTTTCTGTGTATCGAAATGGCCTTCAGTGTTCACTGTCAATATTGATGAATATTGTCATTTTATTTCTATGAACTTAAAAAAATGGAATCACTGAAATATATTGAATATGTCAGAAAAACTCTTTTTTCTGTGTATCAAAATGGCCTTCAGTGTTTATTGTCAATATTGATAAATACTGTTATTTTATTTCTATGAACTTCAAAAAATGGAATCACTGAATTATATTGAATATGTCAGAAAATCTCTTATTTCTGTCTTTCGAAATGGCCTTAAGTTTTCATTGTCAATATTGATAAATACTGTCATTTTATTTCTATGAACTTCAAAAAATGGAATCACCGAAATATATTGAATATGTCAGAAAAACTCTTTTTTCCGTGTATCAAAATGGCCTTCAGTGTTTATTGTCAATATTGATAAATACTGTCATTTTATTTCTATGAACTTCAAAAAATGGAATCACCGAATTATATTGAATATATCAGAAAAACTCTTATTTCTGTGTCTCGAAATGGCCTTTGGTGTTCATTGTCAATGTTGATAAATATTAACATTTGACTCCTATGAACTTAAAAAAATGGAATCACCGAATTATATTGGATATGTCAGAAAAACCCTTTTTTCTGTGTATCGAAATGGTCTTCAGTATGCACTGTCAATGTTGATAAATACTAACATTTTACTTCTATGAACTTCAAAAAATGGAATCACCGAATTATATTGGATATGTCCCTTTTTTCTGTGTATCGAAATGGCCTTCAGTGTTCACTGTCAATATTGATGAATATTGTCATTTTATTTCTATGAACTTAAAAAAATGGAATCACCGAAATATATTGAATATGTCAGAAAAACTCTTTTTTCTGTGTATCAAAATGGCCTTCAGTGTTTATTGTCAATATTGATAAATACTGTTATTTTATTTCTATGAACTTCAAAAAATGGAATCACTGAATTATATTGAATATGTCAGAAAATCTCTTATTTCTGTCTTTCGAAATGGCCTTAAGTTTTCATTGTCAATATTGATAAATACTGTCATTTTATTTCTATGAACTTCAAAAAATGGAATCACCGAATTATATTGAATATGTCAGAAAAACTCTTATTTCTGTGTCTCGAAATGGCCTTTGGTGTTCATTGTCAATGTTGATAAATACTAACATTTGACTCCTATGAACTTAAAAAAATGGAATCACCGAATTATATTGGATATGTCAGAAAAACCCCTTTTTCTGTGTATCGGAATGGTCTTCAGTGTGCACTGTCAATGTTGATAAATACTAACATTTTACTTCTATGAACTTCAAAAAATGGAATCACCGAATTATATTGGATATGTCCCTTTTTTCTGTGTATCGAAATGGCCTTCAGTGTTCACTGTCAATATTGATGAATATTGTCATTTTATTTCTATGAACTTAAAAAAATGGAATCACCGAAATATTTTGAATATGTCAGAAAAACTCTTTCTTCTGTGTATCAAAATGGCCTTCAGTGTTTATTGTCAATATTGATAAATACTGTTATTTTATTTCTATGAACTTCAAAAAATGGAATCACTGAATTATATTGAATATGTCAGAAAAACTCTCATTTCTGTGTTTCGAAATGGCCTTCACTTTTCATTGTCAATATTGATAAATACTGTCATTTTATTTCTATGGACTTCAAAAAATAAATTACCGAATTATATTGGATATGTCAGAAAAACTCTTTTTTCTGTGTATCGAAATGGCCTTCAGTGTTCACTGTCATTTTATTTCTATGAACTTCAAAAAATGGAATAACCGAATTATATTGAATTCATAAGAAAATCTGATTTTTAATTTGGAGAATTAACAAACTCACCCCCAGTTTCTGAAAGACTTCCCGAATCGAAGTCCGACTGATACACCATTCAACTATGATCATAGTAGAGACTATAGAAATTGAGTTATGAAAAAACTACAGATTCTGTGAAACCGGCCGTTAACGTGACAGATAATTTCATTTTATAAAATTAACACTTCAAGGGATGGAATCACTGAATTATATGGAATATTATATCAAATTTCTCTTGATCAGAATAACTTTTTTTCACGTAACAAAATTTCAGCAGATTTTTTATAAATTTTTATAATCATACCTTTATCACAAAATTTCACATCAACCTTTCTGTCGTTTTATTACCACTATTCAACTAGTATGTAGTTTCCATTTGATTGAATCGGTTTTTTCCGAATTATCGAGAAAAAAATTCAGGAGGCTATAAATACGAAACCCTTCGGCGGATTTTGACCATTTACGAATTCAACTGGCGCATTTAGACCTCGGACGTACGTAAGTTATTGTGTTCAAAAATTCGAAAATTTCAGGCAAAATGATAACGCTCTCCTTCATATGGCGAAAAAAAACATTTCAGCAAAATTCTCGTATTTCACCGAAAATTCCTACTAAACCGTTCATTCTCATTCAGGAAATCATTATTTTACCTATCGGTTCAAATCTCCGTCGAATCCGGTAAACATTAATTTTTTACATGGCTCCCAGAATAATACCCATATCCAGTCCCCACGCTTCATGAATGAAATACCCACACTCATATTGTTCATTTCCTGCACGGAGTTCAGAGTATATCCGTTTCCTTCTTTCGATAAAAAACTGCACCCTCCTCTCAAAAACAACACATGATTTTAAATCAATTCTTCACAAACAGGTGGGAACACCGGAGCCTCTCACTGAGAAACCTCGGGAGACTTACGAAGGTCGGGACCGACGAAATTAAAGCAAGATAGATCTCCCCTGGTCCAATATAAGAACTGAATTTCTTCAGGGAAATAATTCGGCGTAGGAAATGTCATAATAATTCAAAATGCCATTTATATAGAGAAATATTCAGTTTTGATTTATTATTTTTCCAGGAAAAATGTTACAACCCTCCCCCTGAAATTTTCACAGTTGACATTTTTTTACATCCTCGAATATTTCACGAAATTAATATACATATTTGAAGATAATGAGTATTTATCAAATTAAAATACAATAATCCATCTTTCTCTCGTTCGACTTCCCGAGAAATACACTTCCTTGAAGTAATAGAATTCGTTGGGTCCACCCTCGCCTACGAGGGGTTTTTTAGGCGCCCTTATGGGTCCCAAGTTTCCGAGGTAGGTATATAGGTTAAGCGCATTTCCTGCATTTTTTTGTCCGTTTTTTAACACGGGTGTTTACAAAAATAAAACATCTGCATTTTGATATTCGTATTTCCTGTACCTCGAGTAATTAGAGACGAACATCTTAAGATGATTTAGTGGAGGAAAGACATTTTTTTATGATTTCGCTTTGGGTATTGGTTACTAATTGGAAGGGGACGAAAAAACGACGAGAAAAAGGTGGCTTATGAATGGAAGTGCTCCCATTTCCAGGTGGATTTTCGAAATTGAAGAATTACATCCTCCTTTGAATGGATCACATTCGATAATTTTCCCTGGACCAGGAATCTCAGTGGATTTTGTTGAGGGAATATTTTTTTGAGCCTATTTCCTCAGCTGACATCGAATCACTTTTCCTCAGGTCAAAAATTTACATCATTTTTGAAATGGGCCAACCATTATGGGGGTTTCAAATAAGTAGCATTCCGACTTCAGATGAAACTTTTGAAAATATTGTATTAAATTCTATTGTCATAGAAAGAAAAATATCAGTATTGCCAACTTGATAAACGTAGTTATGAAGAAAAAAAGATTTCTAGCAGAGCGTGGTTTCGATCCACGGACCTCTGGGTTATGGGCCCAGCACGCTTCCACTGCGCCACTCTGCTGTGTGATGAAACGAATAATACGAGAATTATCAATTACTACTCACGAAACAAAATAAAAGTAAAGGTTATGCGGTTATTCAATTTACCAATTCTTTTTTTGATTTAATTGGATATCGAGATTTTTGCATTCAATGATATTTTTGCAACAAAAATAACTCACTGATCTTTCACGAAAAACATAACATAACCCCAGATAAACTTGAAATCAACGACAGTTGTTACTAGTTAGTAGTTCGTAATAAAATAATTTTAGTTCAAATAAATCGCCTCAAGTGTTGCCAACTTTGGAAATTTTATAGGGGACATAAATTTTCGGGATATGAAGTTTTTATGAAAATGTGAAAATTTAAATCGAAAGTAGGTGGACGATTTGTGTGTTTCTCTGCGTGCTTGTTTCTATGAAAAAAAAAACCGTTATCATTCTGGCGAAAGTTCTGTAGTTTTAGAATTTCGAGAATGGTCTAAACGATAAGGTTGGACTCATAGATGAAGAGTTCGTGGTCAAATTAAATTATGTCCGTCCGGCCGTCCCTTAACATGATAACTATCGAAAGAGAAGCCCGAGAGATTTGAAGAATTCAGGGTACGTCTGAGGTCTGAATGCGCCGGTAAACTTCGTTAATCGTGACGAAATTTTGTATTTTGATGGAGAATGATATATTCAAGCTACATTTTTCTCATATCGCATGACTAGAACCATAGAAACCATAGAAAATTATAACTTTCGAACAGAAAGGCCTAGGGATTTTCAGGATAAGTTCGGATTTGAAATGTCGCGTTCACGTTCATCAATGAGCAAAATTAGACTAGGAGTTCCGTAAATATAGCCATTCAAACTATTTTTTTCCTGTTAATTTCGAAACTACTTATTGAATTGGAATGAAATTTCGCACATAGATGAAGAATAATGTATTCAAACTACGTGGGAAATTTTGTCCAGATCGCATTACCAAGACCATAGATACCGTAGAAAATTCTAGTGAATTATCAAAAAAAAAAATGCTCACCTATAGCAATGACTTGAAGTCTGGATTTTTCCCTTCGTTTGAAATTTTCTTTGACAGCTGTCGAAATCTTTCCAATTGGTTTCTAGAACTGGAAAATGCGAATCTACCTACAAGGTGGATAAACGAGCGCCCAAAAGCTCCTGACTTTTGCAGTGCTTTTCGTGATTTTCTTCAAGCGCTTGATTTTTTTTTGGGCTGGTTAGTGTTACTGAGTATGATTTCCACAGAAGTCATATTTTCCTTATCTTTCATTATTGTCTTTATTACACCTGAACTCATGTAGAAATAAATGGAAGATAATTATCGGTGATAACATTAACAAAGAAATAACAACAACAAAAATTGTTGTATTCTCGTTTCGTCGAAATTTGAAACATAGATAAAACGACACGAAACTGGAATAATCCGGATTTTGTTTTAAATGATGTTCAAATTGTTCTGGTCGATATTTATGAGAATTAAATCACATACGTCTACCTATTTTCGCTTATCGTCACGGTATATAACTTAATGATGGTGTAATTAATGATAAAGAGAACGAGGTTCTACTCGCTGAACCTAATCCAATGCATTTACAATGCAAGATAATTCTACCATACATCACATTTTACATGCAAACTGGTAGCTAACAGCCGCAGACGTTCTGTGTTTTTTTTTTGATTTTTAGCTATCATTAACGAAATACTATAATCAGTGCGATAACAGCTAATCTGAAAATGCAGTTGTTTGTATTGCTGGTTGAAAAACAAGGTAATCGGTCGATGAGATTAATATGAGCTGCTATTATTTCTGCAATGTTTACCAACCTACTTACTTATAGTTGGGTATTAACAGAAAAGTATACATTTTTTTCAAATTCTTCAATTCCACTCAAAGAAATTTTCTAGGATTCAGGAATTCGGTAACTTCTACAGGAAATTCCCCCTATAAAAGCTCTAGAAATAACAAGTTTTACATTAGTTGATGCAACCAAACTGCAGTTTTTAACTTCAACAGGAACATAATACTGTAACGAAAACCGGAATATGCGTGACTACTTACAGGAATTTCCTGTTCAATGAACAAACTAAATAGTTGTATTCCAAGCTTAAAACTTCAGTTTCTACAAGAATTTACTGTGATGAATACTAAACTGAAACAGGTATTACTTTACTTATAATGGAACTGTAGTATTGATTTAACAGGAATTTTCCGTTGAATTAAAGAACTATCGTTCATATATTACAGTACTGGTTGGTTTTATTCGAAGCTTATAACCAGACATTCGTTGTAAACTAGTATTGTGAGACTCCATAATAAATATAAAGAAATTTTTTTCCCCTACAATATAGCGAATTTGATTACAGAATTACTGTCTTCTAATGCTCACACCTTTTCTGTCGCTTTTCATTTGGGTAGTATCTTTTGAGTTTTGTCTATTTGGTGGCGCCCTCTGTTTAGCGGTACGGTAAGTGGAGCCGTCGGTGCAGATCGCTACAGATCTAATCTTTCTTCCTTCCTCTGATCTGATCTAACCTGATTATAACCTCTGTTTTCCCGTTAAACCTCTATTTCCCTGTTTCTTCCTACACTATTGTTTTTTTATCATATACTAACCCTCTTTTCTTTTTTGAGCGCTCGTGCTACTTACACGAGGGCTATATCATTTCGTCACGATGTCTGTATTCTTCGAATTTTGAGCCGAAAATGGTCTCAAACGATAGAGTTCGACTCACTGATGACGAATCCGTCGGAAAATTTGAGTCTGTCCGTCCGGCTTGTCCGTAAGCACGATAACTCTCGAACGGAACAACCTAGAGACTTGAAATTTTCAGTGTAAGTTCAGATCCCAAATGCCTCGGTTGAGTTCGTTAATGGGCAGAATTCCAAGAGGGGTTCCGTAAATATGGCTATTCTAAGTTTTGTTCCCCTGATCACTTGAAAACTATAGATTTGATCGAGATGAAATTTTGCAATCGAATGGAGAATTAGATGTTCAAGCTACATGTGTAATTTTGTCCAGATCGCATGACCAGAACCATAGAAACCATAGAAAATTGTAACTTTTGAACGGAAACGCCTAGGGACTTGAAATTTTCAGGATAGGTGTGGATATCGAATGTCGTGATCACGTTCATCTATGAGCAGAGTTATACTAGTGGTTCCGTAAATATGGTCGTTTGAAATTTTGTTTTCTCGATAATTTCAAAACTACGGATTCGATCGAGATGAAATTCTGTATTTTAATCAAGAATGGATATATTGAAGCAATATTTTGTCCAGATCGCATGACCAGAACCATAGAAACCATAGAAAATTGTAACTTTTGAACGGAAAGGCCTAGGAACTTTTGAGGGTAGATTTGGATCGCGAATGTCGCGGTCACGTTTATCAATGAGCGAAATTAGACTAGGGGTTCTGTAAATATGGCCTTTCAAAATATTTTTTTCCTGATAGTTTCGAAACTACTGATCGGATTGGAATGAAATTAGCTGAGGAATAATGTATTCAAACTACGTGCAAAATTTTGTCCAGATCGCATCACCAAGACCATAGAAACCGTAGAAAATTATAGCGAATTATCGAAAAAAAATTGATCAGCTGAAGCACTGACATGAAGTCTGGAGTTTCGCCTAAGTTTCAGAATTTTTTTGACAGCTGTCGAAAATTCCTTCAATTGATTTCTAAAACTGGAAAATGCGAATCTACCTACAAGGTGCATGTAGTTTCTTGCCTTCACGGCATTGCTTCTCGTAATTTTATTATTATTATTCAGTCATCATCTCAGTTTCAAGATACTCCCACTTCCTTTTGAATTTACATACTGTAAGTCGTACAAATATTGTTGGGTTATACTTACAAAATTATTATATTTTCCTAGATATTCCTGTAACATTTACGGAAATATTCGTGGGATATCTCCGATTTATTTTCATTTTTTCATCATTCTTGAACTCGATTCACTTCAACCGGAATCGGCATGTTAGATTGCGAATACACATTGTTCTCAGGACGGTCTTTTCTTGTTGTAATGGTTGCGTTTAAACAACAGGAATTCATTCAACCGGAAATTCCCGGGATTCTTTTTTTCAGTGTATTAACAGAAAAGAGAATATTTTTTTAAATTCTTCAAGTCGTCTTAAAATAATAATGGAGAGGTATTCAGACTGATGTATCATGTTTCATTTTCAAATAAGATTATTTGAGTGAATGATAGATAATTGGAAATGAATGACACCTTACATAAATGACAAATATCCACGGATACCAACACATAGAAATTGTTTCTTATTCGGTATTCATGGTCCACCACAAGTTTGAAAATAAATTATTTCTGACCGCCTGCAAAATCTTGTAAAAAGGAAAAAGGAAGAATGTCGCCACACTTTCAAGCCATGAATACTAAGAGTTCAAGTTACATATCCTGGCAGGAACTCCATAAAATTTGTCGGGTGTTAGAAATGGATCAAAGAGGCAATATCGTGTTTCTTTGCCTGTTTCTTCGAAGTATCACTTTGGCGCCTACCCTGCAATATCTTTGGCAGAGTGGACGATAAGATACTACCCTTAACCGAGATACTTGTCTTAAAGTATCATATGAACAATCGGGTTCATGTGTTGGGGAAAAAGGCCGGTTTTTCTTGCTGTCAATTCATCATTAATGACAAGATTTACAAGTATGGATGTGAATGACTCTCAAACCTACTGGTCCGAAAATTCTTCTTCATCGTTCAAGTTGTTTTCTAAAGGTTTTGGAACCCCAAAATCTTATACAACCATACCAATGACGTACCTATCGACAACCTCGAGAAGCGTGAATAGAACACGATAATTCTATCAGTAATTGCACCCCAACCCCTTCAAGCCCACATGTCATGGTTACACGCGAATTCAAACATGGCGGAATAGTTCCCCCAGTCACCCCCTGGAAAATTCAACAGCAAAATGTTGGAACGGCTGGTGGAAAAGACACTTTAATAACTTCCAGGCAGGAGGCAGATTAAGTCCACTTGTTTGTTTTTAATCGAATAGGAATGAGAACTGCCAGTCGTTTTGCTCTGTTGTCTTTTAATTATGGGGTACGAAAAATTTCGACTGTTTCTGTTTGAGGGAGGATCTTCAGTGGTGAAATTCCAATTAGTTTCTGGATTCTATGTGTTTAGTTTAGGAAAATGGCGATTTCTGGTATTCTTCGGGGTAATTTTGTTGATGAGTTTTGTGGGTGGAAGCTGGTCTGGAATTTCTGTGTGTGTTATATCTGAATCTTCCCCTATTCGGGAAGGGATATAAGGGATACTTGAATTGGGGCTGAGTAACGTTGATCAAATTCGAACAGATTACCTTTTTCAAATAATTTCAACCAGTATCAGAATAGACACGTTTGTTTACATTTTGAATTGACGCCAACATTAGTGGTAATGCGAAGAATAGTTAAGCTATATGTCGTTAGTTTCCTACAAACGAATTGTCGGATCAAATCCCCGATCAATAGAATAGAATAGAACGGATAAAAAAGTGGTTCAGCGATTAGTTCTACACTTCTGGCGTTCTTCCGGCACACAGCGGATGCAATTAACATATAGAGACCCCTTTCGATAGTATCGCTACATTTAATCACCACTCGGATGGTTGCCAATGACGGAATAAGTTTCGCCTGTCAAGTCTATTCGCTACAGTTACTGAAAACCCCTGAAATGTGTGGCAATTAGTGCATACTATCTTCTCGCAATTGAAGAAGACACGTTGTGATTTGGATATCTGTTCGAGATCTGTTCGCAATACGTAAATTATCCAATTCATCGAGTCTTCGTTGGAAATGACTTCCGATATCTACCTAATAAAGAGAAATAAATAAAAACAACAAAAAATGTGGCGTTGATTCATTCACCCTTCCTGATTGTAACTTCTGATTCATTTCATAAAAGTTGCGTCATACATTATAATCTTATTTGGAAATTTGACTAGGCATATAAGTATACGTTGCCTCTAATTGTAACTAGATTCTCCCTGTCTGGATCCCCCATAGCAAACCTAGGAATTACGAGTGTAAATTCTAGAATGAAAGACTAATACCGGCCAAATCTCCTCAGACATGATTGATCCAGACCGACGGATATAAAATAACTCGCTGGTCTTGCTATTATCTTCCTATAATCCCTTGTAATTTAGTGTGCACCCCCTGTATTTAGACCTCGAACACATGTCCAATGAATCTAATCGCAGAAGGGAGAATATAAGTAGACAGAGGAGAACGGGGTTTTGTTTTAATGATATCGGAAAAAAAATCGAGATAAACCGCCTTCAAGACTTATCAAACTCAGTTTGACATTTATGTCATTTTATAAAATCGACACTTCAAGAGTTTGAATCGCACAATTATATGGAATATATCAAATTTCTCTGGACATTCTTCGAGAATCATCGCTTCCCCCATTACTCATCTTGTAGTTCAAAAAATCGTTACAGAAAAACTCTCCGCAGTGCTATAATAATTTGAAGAAGTGGAAATAATACGTTTCAATATTCGAGAAAACAGAAATCCCCTACTAAATTCCTCGAACCCCAGCCAACATCTTTGGCGATTACGTCTGTGATCATCCAGTTCTTTCATGGGCATCCAACCAACTCAATCCAACCGACCCACTGATTATACCTTATCGAAATACTACATAACCCCAGGGGTTGAAGGGGGGAAGTGGAGGAAGCAAGGGTAAAACAATTATCCGAGAGGAATTGATTCTACAGTGGTGGTTCATTTGGACCAATCGATAAATGGTTGACAGGTGATTTTCTATACACAGATTGCTTCAAATTGTGGTATTATTATGGGTTTGAAAGGGAGAATAGTTCTTGAATGTTATGGAGAACTGCTATAATTGCAACTACGTGAGGTCTTCTACATGCTGATTAAATTCCGACAGTGTATCCTGGATTTGTATAACCAATGATGATTTATTATAAGATTCACAGAAAACCTTTCTTATAATTGAGGAAACTTTGTTCTATTGATACTTGATTCAACATTCAGAATCTGAATGAGAGGGACAACATTTTTCTTCCACCAGAAAAATTCCCAGTTATCTTCGTTAGCGCCAAGTCTGAATTATAAATATAATTAGGATAGTACTGGCCCGAGAACACTCCCTTGTAGAACTCCCGAAATGGTAGGACAAGGTTGATCCCTCCTCATTCTGAATGATTTGGAAAGTTCTTTCACTCAAGTATCGTTGAAAATGTGAAAGAATGCTGATGGTAGAATATGTGGAACTGTATTGAAAGCTTGTTTTGAATCGAGAAGACACCTCCATTGTATTGTTCACTTTCTAATGCATGATTTATGACGAATAATTTTGCTAGATTGTTGGGTGTATTTCATTAGGTCTAAATAAGCTTTGTTAAACAAGTTTTTGTGGTGGGACATTCTAAACAAACATTGGAACTCAGACTGATTTATTGAGAAACCAACATTGCGAGTAATTTGTGATTTCAGAATAGAATAGGAGATCCAGACATGGAGAATACGAGAGATTGAAGATGTATGAATTCAGAAAACTTAATAAGAACATCCGAGAAGAATTTGCTGCAGTTAGGGCCGATTTCATAATCGATTTTGAATTTAAATCTTCTTTGGAGATAAAAATAGCTGAAGTTAGGAAAGTGTAGAAACAATTCTTAAAATGAATCAATATTTAGGTAAGTTCAGCATAAATTAGGACAGTGTTGAAAAAATTCTCGAAATGAATTAATATTCAGGTTGAGTAAGCTCAAGTTAGAACAGTGTTGAAACAATTCTTAAAATGAATCATGATTTGGGTTAGGTTAGCACAAGTTAGAACAATGTTGAAACAATTCTTGAAATGAATTAATAATTAGGTTAGTTAAGGTAAGGTTAGCTTGAGTTAGGACAGTGTTGAAACAATTCTTAAAATGAATTAATATTTGGGTTTGGTTAGCTCAAGTTAGAACAGTGTTGAAACAATTATCAAAATGAATTAATATTTAGGTTAAGTAAGCTCAAGTTAGAATAGTGTTGAAACAATTCTTAAAATGAATTAATATTAAGGTTGGGTTGAGTAAGATGAGCTTAAGTTAGGACAGTGTACAAACAATACTTGAAATGAATCAATATTTAGGTTAGTTCAGCATAAATTAGGACAGTGTTGAAAAAATTCTCGAAATGAATTAATATTCAGGTTGAGTAAGCTCAAGTTAGAACAGTGTTGAAACAATTCTTAAAATGAATCATTATTTGGGTTAGGTTAGCTCAAGTAAAAACAGTGTTGAAACAATTCTTGAAATGAATTAATAATTAGGTTAGTTAAGGTAAGGTTAGCTTGAGATAGGACAGTGTTGAAACAATTCTTAAAATGAATTAATAATTAGGTTAAGTAAGCTCAAGTTATAACAGTGTTGAAACAATTCTTAAAATAAATCATTATTTGGGTTACGTTAGCTCAAGTTAGAATAGCGTTGAAACAATTCTTAAAATGGATTGATATTAAGGTTGGGTTGAGTAAGATAAGCTTAAGTTAGAACAGTGTAGAAACAATTCTTAAAATGAATCAATAATTCGGTTAGTTCAGCATAAATTAGGATAGTGTTGAAAAAATTCTCGAAATGAATTAATATGAGTAAGCTCAAGTTAGAAGAGTGTTGAAACAATTCTTAAAATGAATCATTATTCGAGTTTGGTTAGCTCAAGTTAGAACAGTGTTGAAACAATTCTTGAAATGAATTAATAATTAGGTTAGTTGAGGTAAGGTTAGCTTGAGATAGGACAGTGTTGAAACAATTCTTAAAATGAATTAATAATTAGGTTAAGTAAGCTCAAGTTATAACAGTGTTGAAACAATTCTTAAAATAAATCATTATTTGGGTTACGTTAGCTCAAGTTAGAATAGCGTTGAAACAATTCTTAAAATGGATTGATATTAAGGTTGGGTTGAGTAAGATAAGCTTAAGTTAGAACAGTGTAGAAACAATTCTTAAAATGAATCAATAATTCGGTTAGTTCACCATAAATTAGGATAGTGTTGAAAAAATTCTCGAAATGAATTAATATGAGTAAGCTCAAGTTAGAAGAGTGTTGAAACAATTCTTAAAATGAATCATTATTCGAGTTTGGTTAGCTCAAGTTAGAACAATGTTGAAACAATTCTTGAAATGAATTAATAATTAGGTTAGTTAAGGTAAGGTTAGCTTGAGTTAGGACAGTGTTGAAACAATTCTTAAAATGAATTAATATTTGGGTTTGGTTAGCTCAAGTTAGAACAGTGTTGAAACAATTATCAAAATGAATTAATATTCAGGTTAAGTAAGCTCAAGTTAGAATAGTGTTGAAACAATTCTTAAAATGAATTAATATTAAGGTTGGGTTGAGTAAGATGAGCTTAAGTTAGGACAGTGTACAAACAATACTTGAAATGAATCAATATTTAGGTTAGTTCAGCATAAATTAGGACAGTGTTGAAAAAATTCTCGAAATGAATTAATATTCAGGTTGAGTAAGCTCAAGTTAGAACAGTGTTGAAACAATTCTTAAAATGAATCATGATTTGGGTTAGGTTAGCACAAGTTAGAACAATGTTGAAACAATTCTTGAAATGAATTAATAATTAGGTTAGTTAAGGTAAGGTTAGCTTGAGTTAGGACAGTGTTGAAACAATTCTTAAAATGAATTAATATTTGGGTTTCGTTAGCTCAAGTTAGAACAGTGTCGAAACAATTATCGAAATGAATTAATATTTGGGTTACGTTAGCTCAAGTTAGAATAGCGTTGAAACAATTCTTGAAAAAGATTGATATTAAGGTTGGGTTGAGTAAGATAAGCTTAAGTTAGAACAGTGTAGAAACAATACTTGAAATGAATCAATATTTAGGTTAGTTCAGCATAAATCAGGACAGTGTTGAAAAAATTCTCGAAATGAATTAATATCCAGGTTGAGTAAGCTCAAGTTAGAAGAGTGTTGAAACAATTCTTAAAATGAACCATTATTCGAGTTTGGTTAGCTCAAGTTAGAACAGTGTTGAAACAATTCTGGAAAAGAATTAATAATTAGGTTAGGTTCGCATAAGTTAGGATAGTGTCACGAATAGTTATCAAAATGAATTGATAATTAGGACCCTTTTTTTATTTTACATTTTTTTTTTCAATTTTTTGTACCAACCATAATTTCTCGTTTTTGTTGAAATTGAAAAAAACGAATTGTCATTGGTTTTTGAGGAAATTTGAAGCTCCAACGAAAGACACATGTAAGCCGTTCATAATGAATAATTTTAGGTCAAACAAATCGTGTGTGGCCAACTGTAGCAATTTCATGAGGAACGACTTTCAATTTTATCATGAACCTAGAAAGTAAATAGGCTGAATACTGAAGGGTTGTTTATTGAATTGGCCCTCATGACCCCCTCTTCGATGGCGAGGTACAGAATAGGAAGAAGAATGTGGTGAAGTTTCCACAATAATTTCATGAATGCCCAAGGATCGAATACAATCAAAACAAAGACCTCATTTTATTTGCTCATGTGTCATTTCATACGAGAGTAGGATGAGTAATCTTCACTTCACATGTGTCCAGTAAATTCACATTAGATAATAGATAATAATAATAATAACAGGAGCACCGTTCTCTTATATCGATAAAATATCCATTAAGCCCCTCTTCAACATTATCCTCTATATCCATATTTTGACAATAAATAACGAAACCATATGATGTTATTCAACGGCATTGATCCATTCCAAATCGCCGTGCCATCCCCAAACGGTCATTCATCCCCACACGTGATCGGAATCACTCACACGCGTCCTGCAAATCCTTATCCCACAAGTTCCTGGCCGGCACGCTTCAGAACAAAGCCTTTTTCCCGTTCTTGGTGAGAGAATTGGACCATTCGACCATTCGATCCATTGATCCGGTGGTAGATGGTAAAACGTGAAATAGAGAGCTAATCGAATATCCGATGGTCGTCACAGAT
Organism: Aphidecta obliterata; assembly: GCA_963966015.1. Lineage (NCBI taxonomy): Eukaryota > Metazoa > Arthropoda > Insecta > Coleoptera > Coccinellidae > Aphidecta > Aphidecta obliterata. The sequence continues at coordinate 12,149,302 of OZ014431.1, read as the reverse complement.
GGGAGCGTACACTTGTAATCGGTCCAAGAGCGATCGGAATCGGTCATGTGTAGACAAAGTGAAACTGTGTGAACCGATGGAGGTATGGGACGTTTTGTATTTGTACTGGTTCGTTATGATCGGTGCAAGCTACCCTTTCCCACAGAACTGGAGTTTTCAATATTTACCTAATGCATGATATCGGCCGTTTCACCAAAAATGGAGTACCTTTTTTTTCAACTTCCAATATCTTCGATTTTTTTGATTCGATCGATTCAAGTGTAGTGAAAAATTTGAAACATCCCAACTGAATGGATTTATCAATATTTGTCCAATGCATGGAATCGGCCGTTTCACCAGAAATGGAGTAAATTTTTTTCAACTTCCAATATCTTCGATTTGCCTGAACCGATCGACTCAAGTCGATGCTTCAAAAGTATTTAATCAATTACCTGCTTCCATAAAATCTGTCAATATTAGTAAATTTTCCAATCAAATAAGAGAATACTTAGAGTTAGTTTAATGTTATGCGTCCAATTGTTCAATGGAATGTTGAGTTGGGTATAGTTTTTTTGGGGTCTTGCTCAGTTGTTCACGTCTGTGGGTTGTTTCTTGATGTGGAACTGTTATTCCACCAAATGTCAAGTCTTATTGAATTATATACTGTATACCTTTGTAAAATTTCATCCTCGATACCAGTTTAGAGTACTGTTTAGAGGATTATGAATGCTTATTTTTTCTGTACCTATATAATTTAATATAATGAATTGTTTCAAAAAAAAAAGTGTAGTGAGAAAAAAATAATACATCTCAACTAAATGAAGTTTACGATATTTACCTAATGCATGATATCGGTCGTTTAACCAAAAATGGACTAACTTTTTTTTCCCTTCCAATATCTTCGATTGGCTTGATTCGATCGATTCAAGTCTAGTGAAAAATTTAAAACATCCCAACTGAATTAATTTTTCAATGTTTGTCCAATGCATGAAATCGGCCGTTTCATCAGAAATGGATATTCTTTTTGTCAACCTCCAATATCTTCGATTTGCCTGAATCGATCGACTCAAGTCGATGCTCCAAAAGTATTTAATCAATTACCTGCTTCCATGAAATCTGTGAATATTAGTAAATTTCCCAATCAAATAAGAGAAAACTTAGAGTTAGTTCAATGTTATGTGTCCAATTGTTCAATGGAATGTTGAGTTGGGTATAGTTTTTTTGGGGTCTTGCTTAGTTGTTCAAGTCAGTGGGGTTTTTTCTTGATATGCAACAGTTATTCCACCAAAAGTCAAGTCTTATTGAATTATATACTGTATACTTTTGTAAAATTTCATCCTCGATACCAGTTCAGGGTACTGTTTAGAGGATTATGAATGTATGTTTTTTCTGTAGTTATATAATTTCATTGAATAATTCATTTAAAAAAAAATGTAGTGAAAAAAATGATACATCTCAACTAAATGAAGTTTTCAATATTTACCTAATGCATGATATCGGCCGTTTCACCAAAAATGGAGTTACTTTTTTCTTTCCTTCCGATATCTTCGATTTGCTTGATTCAAGTCTAGTGAAAAATTTGAATCATCCCAACTGAATTAATTTTTCAATATTTGTCCAATGCATGAAATCGGCCGTTTCACCAAAAATGGAGTACCTTTTTCCTTTCTTTCCAATATCTTCGATTTGCCTGAAGCGATCGACTCAAGTCGATGCTCTAAAAGTATTCAAACAATTACCTGCTTCCATAAAATCTGTGAATATTAGTCAATTTTCCAATCAAATGAGAGTTAGTTTAATGTTATGTGTCCAACTGTTCAAAGAAATGTTGAGTTGGTTATAGTTTTTTTCGGGTCTTGCTTAGTTGTTCACGTCTGTGGGGTTTTTTCTTGATGTGCAACAGTTATTCCACCAAAAGTCAAGTCTTATTGAATTATATACTGTATACTTTTGTAAAATTTCATCCTCGATACCAGTTTAGGGTACTGTTCAAAGGACTATGAATGTTTATTTTTTCTCTAGTTATATAATTTTTCATCAAAAAAAAAAGTGTGGTGCAAAAAATGATACATCTCGACTAAATGAAGTTTTCAATATTTACCTAATGCATGATATCGGCCGTTTCACCAAAAATGGAGTAACTTTTTTTTGAACTTCAAATATCTTCAATTTGCTTGATTCGATCGATTCAAGACTAGTGAGAAATTTGAAACATCCCAACTGAATTTATGTTTCAATATTTGTCTGATGCATTAAATCGGCCGTTTCACCAGAAATGGAGTAACTTTATTTTCAACTTCCAATATCTTCGATTTGCTAGAATCGATCGACTCAAGTGTAGCTTAAAAAAATGATACATCTCGACTAAATGTAGTTTTCAATATTTACCTAATGCATGATATCGGCCGTTTCACCAAAAATGGAGCAACTTTTTTTTGAACTTCCAATATCTTCGATTTGCTTGATTCGATCGATTCAAGTCTAGTGAAAAATTTGAAACATCCCAACTGAATTTATGTTTCAATATTTGTCCAATGCATGAAATCGGCCGTTTCACCAGAAATGGAGTAACTTTTTTTTCAACTTCCAATATCTTCGATTTGCTAGAATCGATCGACCCAAGTGAAGTTAAAAAAAAATGTTACATCTCAACTAAATGAAGTTTTCAATATATTCCTAATGCATGATATCGGCCGTTTCATCAAAAATGGAGTAACTTTTTCTTCAACTTCCAATATCTTCGATTTGCTTGATTCGATCGATTCAAGTCTAGTGATAAATTTGAAATATTCCAACTGAATTAATTTTTCAATATTCGTCCAATGAATGAAATTTGCCGTTTCACCATAAATGGAGTAACTTTTTCTTCAACTTCGAATATCTTCGATTTGCTTGATTCGATCGATTCAAGTCTAGAGAGAAATTTGAAACATCCCAACTGAATTAATTTTTCAATATTTGTCCAATGCATAAAATCGGCCGTTTCACCAAAAATGGAGTAACGTTTTTTTCAACTTCCAATATCTTCTATTTGCCTGAATCGATCGACTCAAGTCGGTGCTCCAAAAGTTTTTAATCAATTACCTGCTTCCATAAAATCTGTGAATTTTTCAATCAAATAAGAGAATACTTAGAGTTAGTTTACTGTTATGTGCCCAATTGTTCAATGGAATGTTGAGTTGGGTATAGTTTTTTTGGGGTCTTGCTTAGTTGTTCAAGTCTGTGGGGTTTTTTCTTGATATGCAACAGTTATTCCACCAGAAGTCGAGTCTTATTGAATTATATACTGTATACTTTTGTAAAATTTCATCCTCGATACCAGTTTAGGGTACTGTTCAAAGGATTATGAATGTTTATTTTTGCAGTAGATATATAATTTCATTGAATTTTTCATTTAAAAGAAAAGTTTGGTGAAAAAAATGATACATCTCGACTAAATGAAGTTTTCAATATTTACCTAATGCATGATATCGGCCGTTTCACCAAAAATGGAGTAACTTTTTTCCAACTTCCAATATCTTCGATTTGATAGAATCGATCGACTCAAGTGTAGCTAAAAAAAATGATACATCTCGACTAAATGAAGTTTTCAATATTTACCTTATGCATGATATCGGCCGTTCCACCAAAAATGGAGTAACTTTTTTTTGAACTTCCAATATCTTCGATTTGCTTGATTCGATCGATTCAAGTCTAGTGAAAAATTTGAAACATCCCAACTGAATTAATTTTCAATATTTATCCAATGCATAAAATCGGCCGTTTCACCAGAAATGAAGTAACTCTTTTTTTCAAATTCCAATTCAGTATTTTCCGAGGGTCTCACCGAGCCTAGACCTATTCCGAAATTCGCCCATCCTGTATATTCCAACGTATAAATTTACCTATATCACAAATCCCTGTCGAAAACACGAAATTCGACATCAGGGTGCATTGAATAAAAATCCCATTTCATCTGGTGTTCTGAATACGTTTCCACCTGTAATTGAATCTGTCCAAGTCAGTTCGCCATATCCTATTGGATTTCTTCTACCTCCACCCCAGCGTTGTCGCGCACCCCTTTTCGTTTCCACCCCCGACATTCGTCTCACGAAATCGCAAGTTCCAAATGAAAGCATTAAATATAGATTCAGACAAATATCATATCCGATTGGTGTATTAATAACTCATGAGCTGGGGGGTTGTCAGGACTAGAATTTATTCGAAATTTATGCGGATAGTGGATGCATAAATGATAGTCCCTTGTCCTGGATGGTACGCCTGGAAATAGAACTGGATAATACATATATTCATTCGACGTGAATGACACTTGCTTGCAGAAACAATGAGGGTGGTGGCGATATCATAAAATTAGGTCCACTTATCGAGTTCTTGACAATTTTCTGCAGCAAAAATCCTGCTAACGACTCCAGTTTTCTAGAACTCGCCATTCTCCATTTCTATCAATCAGCACTAATGAAAATGTACAAGGAACCGTGACAAGAATGCCATACATCACCACGATACTGGGGGGATTTATTTCTGCAGCGACACACATATGTACCTGGCGTGAAACAACTACGTGTGCTTTATTGTACATTTTTACATTTGTATTGGAGTCATAGTTCAGATAAGTACCTCTTTACAGTTACGGCTAGTTTCGTTCTACATGAATGTCGTTGAACAAGTGGTCTTGTTGTTTACTGTCTCAATTTCGGGTATATAATTGCGTCTTTGTTGTCTCTTCTTCGAATTACTGGTTTAGTTAATTATTATAGAACAAGTTGCCGTTTGTATTTTCTTGGTACTGGAATATGCGAAATCCATAAATACGGTACTTTTGTCATTTTTTCAAATAAACCTTCTACATTGTCATCTAGGGTCATTTTACACAAAACATTTTGTGGTGTCGTGGGAAAATGTGTTAATTGCCTCACAACAATAATAGTAGAAAACTCAATTATTTGAGGTGAACTACAAGGATATGCATATACAGGGTTTTCCTTTTAACTTGGCCTATTAGGAGTATTTAGAGAACAAGTGGATATTTCGTTTTGAAATTTTAGGTGGAGCCTCGGGGATGAAGGAACTCTTCGCCTAAAATATTTTCAAGTCGACAGTGTTGCCACATCTATCTTAAACGCATATCTACTTTCTTATTTCAAACGGAACTACCTATATTTTTATTTAGATATCGATACAATACCAAATTCCCAGTATAACCTACTGAAAAAAATTTCTCTGCCATGCACTGTTGCCAAGTTATGCACTAATTCTTGTAATTATTGACATCTGCATTGCCAGTTTGGAAATGCAATATCTCGATTATTTTATATGCGAACAAAATCAAACTCAGCAGTCTTATAGTAGATAATCCCATTATTCATGTGGTACATTCAGTGTTTTGATGAATCGAAAAGTTTTTCGAAGATTTTGCTCCGAAAAAGTGGAACTTGAAATTGAAATATTTCGAGATTTTCAAATGGCAACCCCATATTTGTTTTACACCATTCGATTTGAAATAAAAAATGATTGGTAGTGTTTTCTCAAACCAATAAATTATTTTGGATAGGTTTCGAATGAGATGAAAAATACTGAATTATTTCAGTATTTATAGTCATGTTCTATGGTCCTGTTTACGATTAAATGGATCTGTGATTATGAGGTAAATTATTGAAATAGATTCTATGGTTGAGATCATAAAAATTGTTCCAGGATGATGGATGCCATAGAAAAAAATGTTAATTGTTAATCAAACCTCGATTCACGTGGTTTAGTTTGTAGCATTTTTTGATTTATCGGTTGCAAGATTTTTATGATCTCAACCATAGAATATATTTCAATAATTTACCTCATAATCACAGATCCATTTAATCGTAAACAGGACCATAGATCATGACTTTGAATACTGAAATAATTCAGTATTTTTCCTCTCATTCGAAACCTATCTATAATAATTGATTAGTTTAAGGAAAGACTACCAATCATTTTTTATTTCGAATGGAATGGTGTAAAACACATATGGGGTTGCCCTTTGAGACTCTCGAAATATTTCAATTTTAAGTTCCACATTTTCGGAGCCAAATCTTCGAAAAACTTTTCGATTCATCAAAATACCGAATGTACCTCATGAATGCTGGGATTATCTACTATAAGACTGCTGAGTTTGGTTTTGTTCGCATATAAAATAATCGAGATATTGCATTCCCAAACTGGCAATGCAGATGTCAAGAATTTCAAGAATAAGTGCATAACTTGGCAACAGTGCATGGCAGAGAAATTTTTTTTTAGTAGGTTATACTGGAAATTTGGTATTGTATCGATATCTAAATAAAAATATAGGTAGTTCCATCTGAAATAAGAAAGTAGATGTGCGTTTAAGATAGATGTGGCAACACTGTCGACTTGAAAATATTTTAGGCGAAGAGTTCCTTCATCCCCAAGGCTCCACCTAGAATTTCAAAACGAAATATTTACTTGTTCTCTAAATACTTCTAATAGGCCTGTATTTAAGGGTAATATTCTTCGACGTGACAACATCGCACTATCGAAAATAGTCCAGATATATTTGAATTATTTTGAATTATACATGAATTTGAAGAATTTCTCACAATTTCCATAGATTTGACAGGATTATCGTTTCTTTTATACATTCGACGTTTGCACATTTACGTTCGAAATATATAAACTACCTACCCATTTTGACTATTACTGACAACGTTAATTTAGATCTGAATGCGATAGATCCACTTTATGTGGATCTACCCACTATGTGTATTCACAGGATTACTAGTTCTTACTCACATTCAATTATATTGATTAAGTTTGTACACCAATTGTTGTTTATGTAGACTCTTTTCGGCATAAATTCAAAGTATATTCACTTGCTTAGCTTATTATTTAATTCTTCGACGTCTCAGAGCCAATATTATTTATTCACGTTTCACTTAATTTTTTCCCTCAAGTTTAAATTTAGGATGAGGGGGACGAGGGGGAAGGGGGCAGGCCACTTAGACTTAGTCACGAATTTCGAGTGGTAAATGGTCTCAACAGACAGAGTTCGACTCACTGATGACGAATCCGTCATCAATTCAAGTCTGTCCATCCGTCCATCCGTCCGGCCGTAAGCACGATAACTCTCGAACGGAACAACCTAGAGACTTTAAATTTCCAGTGTGAGTTCAGTTCCCTAATGCCGCGGTTGAGTTTGTTAATGGCTAGAATTTCACCAGGGGTTCCGTAAATTTAGCCGAAATTTTGTCCTCCTGATTACTTCGAAACTACAGATTCGATCGGAATGAAATTTTGCACTAAGATAGGGAATGATTCAAGCTACATGCAGATACATTTTGTCCAGATCGCATGACCAGAACCATAGAAAATCATAACTTTCGAACGGAAAGGCCTAGTGCCTTGAAATTTTCAGGATAGGTGTGGATTTACAATGTCGCAGTCACGTCCATCAATGAACAAAATTAGACTAGGGGTTCCGTAAATACGATCGTTTGAAATTTAGTTTTCTTGATAATTTCAAAACCACGGATTCGATCGTGACGAAATCTTGTATTTTAATGGAGAATTAAATATTCAAGCTACATTTTTTCCAGATCGCATGACCAGAACTATAGAAACCATAGAAAATTATAACTTTGTAATGGAAAGGCCTAGGGACTTGAAATTTTCCGGATAGGTGTGGATCTCGAATGTCATGGTCAATTTTTTCAATGAGCAGAATTAGACTAGGGGTTCCGTAAATATGGTCGTTCGAAATTTGGTTTTCTTGATAATTTCAATACTACGGATTATATCGTGGCGAAATTTTGAATTTTAATGGGGAATGATATATTGAAGCTACATTTTGTCCAGATCGCATGACCAGAACTATAGAAACCATAGAAAATTATAACTTTCGATCGGAAAGGCCTAGGGACTTGAAATTTTCAGGGTAAGTTTGGATCGCAAATGTCGTAGTCACGTTTATCGATGAGCAAATTTGGACGAAGGGTTCCGTAAATATGGCCGTTCAAAATATTTTTTTCATGATAACTTCGAAACCACTTATTGGATTGGAATGAAATTTTGCACATAGATGAAGAATAAAGTCTGGAGTTTTACCTCAGTTTGAAATTTTTCTTGACAACTGTCAAACATTTTGTCAATTGGTTTCTAAAACTGGAAAATGCGAATCTACCTACAAGGAGGATGAACGAGCGCTCGAAAACTCCTGACTTTACGGCAGTATTTTTCATAAAATTTCAAAAATTACGAGTTGTGATATTTCTTGAACTTTCAAGAGAAACCAAAGTGATGTGGATATAATAGGACTTCATGTTGAATTTGCAGTGTTTATTGCTAGCTCAATTCTATGAACAAGAGCTTCATCATTTTGTGATTTTGGGGTTGAATTCAATTCTGTCCGTCCGGCTGACCGTAAACACGATAACTTCCGAAAGAAAAGGCCTAGAGTTTTAGAATTTCTAGGGTACGTTTGAGGTCTGAATACTCCGGTTGAGTTCATAAATGGACATAAACCTCCAAAGGGTTTGTAAATATTTACAGCTGTTCAACAACAAAAAAAATTGAGTTTTTCTGATCCCTAGTTGAAGAATCAGATAGATTATCCATAAAATTCTCATATCAAATGAATTCGATCATAGATTATTCAATTTTGCACTAAACCGAATTTCAGAAACCGAAATTGATTTAACCAGTTGAACTAAGGTTTGATCAGTCTTTCAGAAAGCGGGGGTGAGTTTGAGAAGACTTGGGGCCAAGCAGCGTTTTGCGGGTTCAGTACCTGGATGGGTGTCTTCACGTAAGTGCTCTTAATTCGAGTTTAGCATACTATACTACCCAAAAAAAAAATTTCGGGATGGTTTTAATTTTTTTCTCCGAACGACCTCAAAGATTTTCGACTGGTAATAATATACCAAGACCGCAAAATTCCCGAAGTATCAATGCGCTTCCGGTGTTATCCATAGAAATCTCTGGGAAATAAAAGGGCTGTTACATCAAAGAGGCGATCTTCAAGTGCCAGAATGTTGGGAAAGTATCATATTATCAGACCTGCACTTTGTTAGCGGCGTCCCACCCACTTTTCGAGATAAAGAACACGTAACACATGTGCCAATGTGGAACAGGAAGATGAGCTTATGAGGGTTTTTATAGGGGTTGGAAACGGCAGGTCCATACGTTCTCAAACAAGTAGTTCATTTCGTTTCCTAGGTTCTTGTTCTATAAATAACAGGTAGGTTGAAAAAACTGCGGAAAGGAGGGGTTGATATTCATATTTTCGTTTTTCGGAAATGTAAGTGAGTGTGAGAAAGTAGGGTTCGAAAATGATTTTGTTATGGGAACGGTAGGCAGGTGCAGGAATTCCACGATCCTAATTTTATACTTCGTTAATAAGGTTTTACTTCCTGGTTTTTGGGCTTTAAAATATTAATTATTATAATAACTCGAAAAAATATATTTCAACACCGTTGCTATGTTTTTGGTGCAGTATTGCGGAATTTAACTATTGGTAAAAATGAGCTGTGAAGTCAGGAGCTTTTGGTTCGTTCATCCACCTTGTAGATAGATTGGCATTTTCCAGTTTTAGAAACCAATTAAAGAAATTTTAGACTGCTATCGAAAAAATTACAGCAGCTCTTTGTCAATTATGCCGAATCAGCTGTTACAGAAATAAAATGACTTTTTATTCGATAATCCGTTGGAATTTAAAATGGTTCTAGTTATGCGATCTGGAAAAATGTAGCTTGAATATATCATTCTTCATTAAAATACAAAATTTCCTGACGATCGAATCCGCAGTTTTGAAATTATCAAGAAAACTAAATTTCAAACGACCATATTCACGGAACCCCCGGCCGAGTTTTGCCCAATGACGAACTTGATCCCAAAACAGATATAAAGGTAAACAGTAAGAATATTTAGTCATAGTTTACAGAGAATGACGTTTTGCCATATTTCAGTGAACTTAGCACTAAATACAAAGCATCGCCCCTATGGACTTTTTACTCCATGCTAGGAAGCACACTCAAAATAAATAATGCATTGTTATATGTGACTTTTATGATTTGTAAATAAAGTTCTTTCTCTGTACTTGTATCTTAGTATTAATTGTTAAAGTCGTAGATATTCAACTTGGTCATAACTGACTTCATGAATTACATATACAATTATAGGAGTTATACACTTACGATCAGACGGTCGGGGTGCAGTTAGATTCATTTAAGACCAAACAAACATCTCTATTTTATCTTAATGGAACTGCCCTAGCAAATTCAACATTTCAACGAATTTTATAAGTTTTACAATCCAAGTTCCGAACGGAGCCAGGTTACACAAATAGAAGAAAAAGAAATGAAAAACGATTAGTTCTCCATTAAAAAAATTACAGGTTAAAACAATGCAATACCGAATTAGCGATATTCATTTGACAATAGAAAGAATCTCTTGTCCGTCCAAATAAACCATAATCAACAAAACAATTCCTCACCGTCGTCTCACCAACATTTCAATAAACCCATTCATTAAAGACACTGAAATTTCATCTTCGGTAATTACAGGCCTCATCCCAAACAAAAGCGGATCATCCTTTCATTCCTCCTCAATTCAATTGTCCCGGGACGTATTGGTCCCAATGAAGTTGTCTCGGTCGTTCGACGACTGAAACACAATTCCGAACCAGTATATGTGAATCTGAAATGGAATATAACATTCATGCATTCATGGGGCCCATCATTTGAGCCCCCTTTCGGTTCTATTGTGCCTTAGAGACAGGGCCGACGGGGGCGTTACAGTTAAAACTCCGTTTCCTGTCCTTGGTGGCTTTTTTTTCGTACAGGAACACGTGTACATAAATAAAATAACACCGTGATTAGGATTTTACTGATGAAAGTAGGATATGAGATGGGAAAAATATTATAGTTTCTAGTTTAAACTGCCAATTTGAATTGACATTCAAAAAATTACGAAAAGCACTGCCGTGTTGTCAGGAGCTTTTGAGCGCTCGTACATCCACCTTGTAGGTGGATTCGCATTTTCCAGTTTTGGAAATCAATTGAAGGAATTTTCGACAGCTGTCAAAAAAAATTCTGAAACTTAGGCGAAACTCCAGACTTCATGTCAGTGCTTCAGCTGACCAATTTTTTTTCGATTATTCGCTAAAATTTTCTACGGTATCTATGGTCTTGGTGATACGATTTGGACAAAAATTCGCACGTAGTTTGAATACATTATTCCTCAGCTAGGTGCAAAATTTCATTCCAAGCAAATCGGTAGTTTCGAAATTATCAGGAACAGAATATTTTGAACGGCCATATTTACGGAACCCCTAGTCTTATTTTGCTCATTGATGAACGTGACCGCGATATTCGCGATCCAAACCCACCCTGAAAATTTCAAGTTCCTAGGCCTTTCCGTTCAAAACATACAATTTTCTATGGTTTCTATGGTTCTGGTCATGCGATCTGGACAAAATATTGCTTTAATATATCATTCTCGATTAAAATACAAAATTTCATCTCGATCGGATCCGTAGTTTCGAAATTAGAATTAGAATTAGAAAACAAAATTTCAAACGACCGTATTTACGGAACCCCTAGTATATTTCTGCTTATTGATAAAAGTGAACGCCACATTTCAGATCCACACCTATCCTGAAAATTTCAAGTCCCTAGGCCTTTCCGTTCGAAAGTTTTGATTTTTTATGGTTTCTATGGTTCTGGTCATGCGATCTGGACAAAATATTGCTCTAATATATCATTCTCGATTGAAATATAAAATTTCATCTCGATACAATCCGTAGTTTCGAAATTATCGAGAAAACAAAATTCCAAACGACCGTATTTACGGAACCCCTAGTATAATTCTGCTCATTGATAAACGTGAACGCGACATTTCAGATCCACACCTATCCTGAAAATTTCAAGTCCCTAGGCGTTTCCGTTCAAAAGTTACAATTTTCTATGGTTTCTATGGTTCTGGTAATGCGATCTGGACAAAATTTTACATGTAGCTTGAACACCTCATTCTCCATTCGAGTGCGAAATTTCATCTCGATCAAATCTGTAGTTTCCAAGTAATCAGGAGAACAAAACTTCGAACGGTTATATTTACGGAACCCCTGGTGGAATTCGGCCCATTAACGAACTCAGCCGAGGCATTTGGGAATTCAACCGACTCTGAAAATTTCAAGTTTCTAGGTTGTTCCGTTCGAGAGTTATCGTGCTTACGGACGGCCTGAACGGACTAAAATTTTCCGACGGATTCGTCATCAGTGAGTCGAACTCTATCGATTGAGACCATTTTCGGCTCAAAATTCGAAAATTACAGACATCGTGACGAAATGATATAGTCCTCGTGTAAGTAGTACGAGCGCTCAAAATTGCTGTCAATTAATCAAAGTGCCCGAAGAAAGAATAGCGGTATTTATAATGACCAGGTAATGTGAGAAATTATCGTAAAATAATTCAAATTTATCAAATTGCCCAATTTTAATGGTCATTATTCATAATAACCAAGCATTATGAATACTGACCTAAATAATTACATTGCCCTCAACATAAACACCGGAATAACATGACCTGTAAATAGCATGGCGCATGGCTTATGCTTCTGTTTGACATTTTATAAAGAGGAAATAATAATGAGAAAACAACAAATGAAATTGCAGTTTCTATGAAATTGGCGACGAAAAATGCAGTTACCATTAGCTTCAAAATTCGATTCAAACTAACGAAAATTATAATTATATATTATTCAATTTTTTGAATGAGTTAATCTAAAAAAATGTTACCAATTCCACAGCATTCAACCGACACTTATCATGATGTTAGTGTTTTGTGTTTGCCACGTGGACCCTTGTTTGAACAAATGGCACTATAAATTATTCCACTATATGTTATTCCCCTGCAGGGATAGTCATCATCAACTTGAAATTATGTATTATATTGATAATTTTCTGTTCGAACTGACAATTATTATCTATAAATATTTTCCAGTTGGACTGGCGATTTTATACTTAATTATTATCAGTTAAAACTCGCATCTCTTAAATATTTTCAGCGCTTTCGTAATTTGAACACCGGAATAACATATAGTAACATAGCATAAGTATAATAAGACAGCCCAGATTTTAATGAACCTGACTTGCCTGTTATCAATTCAGAGTGAATATTTAAACCGAAATAACATGACCTATAGATAGGATTGCATGAGATTCTTTTTCGACATAAAGAGTAATAACAAAAAAAGGAACAAATAATTGAATTACAGTGTAGGAGAACGTGAGGAGAAGATTGTGCGGTTGCTGTTGAATTCAAATTAAAAAAATAAAAACAAAGAAATCAAAAATTAGTTGAAGAGTATACCCATTATTTCCAAATAAAAATATATATTATCGAATTTTTTCGAAATATTTGAACTTAATCTCCAACAAATGAACACTGCGTTATATTACTGTGTTATATTATTCCATTGCATAAATATATTTTCTACCTCACCTCCCAGAATATCCTGTATGCGATAAAAAGTCCTGTCGAAGAAGATTTCATCAATGTTTTCTAATACTGTAATCCATTCGCCTAAGGATGAAAGGGGTTTTTCGAACAGAATGAGAGAAAAAGCCATCCCTACACACTCTCCTATCCATCAATAATGAATTACTCTGATTTTTCTCTGGAGATTGGAGGGAAATGAAAGGAAAACCAATCATCATTATCTTTTTTTGAACCATAAATTACCCTTATTCCCTCAACAGCACCTCTGAACGTTTCCCGTTCAGTGAATACATAATTCAAAAGATTATCCCTAATGAAATAAATATTCGTACCCTCGTCAGGACCTTGGCGCGTGAAGCAACTTCCAGAAGCTCCCAATATGAATATTTTATATCGGTTAACTCCGAAGGAAAAAACTCTTTCAACTAACTTAGCGAGTCCGGAAAAGTTCATATATCTGCCACACTTTCAGCGCATAGAAAGCCCTCAGCAGTTTCATGAATATTAAATTCTTTCTGATTACATTTTCTGTTTACCTTTGAGGGTACAATGGCCCTTCTTAGGCCTGGCTTACCGTTTATTTCCCCACGGAATGCCCCTAATGAAAGCGAGGGGAGCAGTGAACCCTTCGACCTCTTTGATTTATAGATTTGAGAAAATTCCGGATTAAGGTGCTCATAACAAACCGTCATTAATTCGGGTATGCCGGAAATCCTGAATTATTTGAAATTTGAGCACAGTAAGAATTTGAATTTCTGCGATATTATATTGGCTGTGCTAACTGTCAGAATTATAATTCAATGGTTTGGCATTATTTTATGTTTGTGTTTCCCTGCCAGGACCTTTGGAGCATCCTTGACCAATACAGATTTTTTTTTTGAGTTCACAAGTTCTTATATTCGATTCGAGAAGTTCACCTGCATGTCATAGACCGTCCATAGTGTGGATCAGGTGCAATCCACATTCATGCATATTATTGGAAGAAATTAGAATCGACATTTCAGAGGATATTTACTTTTTAGGGAATAACCATACATAATGAAGGCGCTATAAATTATTCAGTTTTTTGTGATGGACTAACTGTCCTCTTCGATATCTTCCAATCCAAACACCTGTGGTACATTATATGCCGGTGCGAATGGCTTGTAATCTTCATAAGCAATATTATCAGATTAATAGCCTATGATAGATTTATCACCGGTGATCAGTGAGCGAACATATTACCAGTGAAGTTATCCATGTATGACTCACGTACCCATATGTTATATGGGGTACATACCTCTTTACTTCGATGGGATAGCACAAATGAATAAGTTCGAGAGGTGATGTTGTCGATTATGCAAAAATTCACAAAATTGAAAAGAATCCTTTGTTTAGTGATTGTAAAACGAGAATCATTGGACCCCTATGTGAAAAAAATTTGCCCCTTGATTGATAATCTACATACATCTACAGGTGGCGAATAATGAACCTTCCAGAAAAATGTGCAACCTATTTAAAATCAAATATCTAATTCGTAATGCAAGAGGAAATGTAATGTTAATAGGAAACACTGATAAACAATCAATGTGCAAACATGAACCAGGAAATATCTGGATTCCTAAAAAGGGAGTTATGCGAGGTGTTGTATTTGCTGCGCAAATATTGTTTGGGTAAATATTTACCTCATCTGAATAATGCAATTCCATGAAATCACATTGTTAAATATTTGTTGGGAGAGTTTTTGAACTGAATAGTCGAAAGTCAATTTTATGGTTTGATTGGAAATGTCGAACCTACAAAATGTACAACGAATTTCAATTTGTACGTTGTTAATTCAATCGTGGATCCCAAGAAACTCAAATCAGGATAGGGAAGCATAACTAATTTATAATAATAACTGCCGGGCCTTAATTTGTGGCCTTGGAGGCACGAGCTAGAAGGTAGAGAGCGGTGGTCGAATGTTCAAAAAGCAGGATGTTCAATGTTCCATCCTTAATTGGTTTGTCAATTTTCAACCCGACAAGCGACGATCGAGACATCTCTTGCAGGGTTTTTATTTCAACAACATACGGAGATTCTGATTGATTATTATTCATTGAGAAATAAATTATTTTCGGTAAATTGTTCTTTGTTTCTGAATATCCGGTGGTTTTGCCTGACAAAACTATTTTCTCACATAATTCAGGCATTTGTTTAATTGAAATCGAGTGATAAACTCCTTCAACTAAGTAGATGATTTCCCAAGGAGACTAGTTGTGATTTTTCTTCAGCCTTGAGTGATTTTTCTTTAGTCTTAAAACATAACTTTGATAACTATATTTTCCAACTTGCTTATGCAGTAAATACAGGTACAATAAAACTTTCATTGTTGCTGAAGGAGTTATGATAGGCAAGCCTTGAAGCTTCTTCAACTGCTGTTGGCTCGTCTTGTTTCTTGTCACACCCCCCACCAAACTAGCCAAGAGTACGTAATCTTGAGTCTTATAACTCTCTTTATTGGCATCGACACTCCCTCGTATTTGCATAATCCAATACCCCCTGATAAATTTATCAGCGGTTGATGAGGATAACTGGTTCGTTATCACCCTCAACCCCCTCCGTGTCAGAAAACTCATTAGAGCGCGAAATTTTCCTCGGTTAGTTCCGAGCATCCAGCAGCAGCCCCCAAAAAAGTAATAAAAGACATCTCGACAACATGTTGCAACGAAATCAATCAGATTACGTTGGACGTCACTCTAATGGCGATCGCTGCAATATGAAGGGGGAAAACGTGGAGCTTGGTGACACGCGCGTTTCCTGGATCCTGCTGGGCTTCTAATCCCACAGAAACCGGCAAACAAGGGGGTCCTTCTGGTCTTTCGAACCGGGAAACAGATACGGATTAGGCGAACGTGGAGGACCCTTGATATGAAGTGTGCTGGAGTGAGTATCTCGGGAAGTTTTCGGAATGAATTTTTCGAAGGGGTCTTATTGACCAGCCGAATAATTTGGGAAAGAGGTTATATTAATTGGGGTTCCTTAAAAAAAAATTAATTGAGAAGTGATGACCAAAGTTTCTGTTCAATATCAAACCTGGTTGTTTTGAGTTCGCTGATCTAAATTTGTTTTCAAAATTGAATGATTTGGGAGTATCTCTTAAAAGGGTATCATACAATTCACTGGTTCTGTTGATTGACGTTCCCATGCATTATTCATTCACTTCCAAAAGATAACAAATTTGTTTTCTTCTTTCAGATACAATTACACGAACTGAATGGACCAATTTCCACAACAGAGCGACGTGAACTTCACCCAGGTTGATAATGCACTGAAACATGTGAATTTCCCAACACTTTATATGGTTTTTCACAAAACAATTGGAAATTGAAATGTCAAATCTCTATGAAAATTAAGGATAATATATTGGCTGTTTATTACCTCAAGATGTAGTGAAAAAAAAAGGAAAATTGTTCTATATAAACTAATAAGCAAGCCAACAAATCAATCCATTCAACCCCAGAGAACACCAAATCCATCATTCGCAACTGTAGACCGGTCTTGACTTATTCCAGTCTCATCATTATAGCTCAGCGAAGATAGATTCAATGCAAGAAAACGAAAGACTACAAAACGAAACGCAGCTACAATCGGAGAATATTTCCCCATTTACTCCATCTGTCCGCTCCAAAAGCAACGGTCTCCCAATCTCTGTAGGCAAATGAAACGATTTTTTTTTCACTAAATATAATCTATGAAAATTCATAATAATTTACAATTATCGAATTTGAATTTTTTCTTGATATGCAGAAAATAAATGAATTACAAGTGATTTTTTATCAATTTTTGAGCGCTCGTTCTCGTACCCCTCGTGCACGAGGGGTTTATCATTTCGTCACGATGTCTGTATTTTTCGAATTTTGAGCCGAAAATGGCCCCAAACGACAAGGTTCGACTCACTGCTGACGAAACCATCGAAAAATTCAAATCTGTCGGTCCGGCTGTAAGCACGATAACTTTCGAACGGAACGACTTAGATACTTGAAATTGTCAGTGTGGGTTCAGTTACCGAATGCCGCACTTGAGTTCGTTAATGGACTGAATTACACCAGGGGTTCCGTAAATATGGCAGTTCGAAATTTTGCTTTCCTTAATACTTCAAAACTACTGATTCGATCGAGATGAAATTTTGCACTCAGATGAAGAATTTTGTCCAGATCTCATGACCAGAACTATAGAAGCCATAGAAAATTATAACTTTCGAAAGAAAAGCCTAGGGACTTGAAATTTTCAGGATAGGTGTGGATCTCGAATGTCGCGGTCGCGTTTATCAATGAGCAAAATCAGACTAGGGGTTCCGTAAATATTAAATAATTTCGAAACTACTGATTGGATTGGAATGATGAAGAATAGTGTATTCAAACTACGT
Organism: Aphidecta obliterata; assembly: GCA_963966015.1. Taxonomy (NCBI): domain Eukaryota; kingdom Metazoa; phylum Arthropoda; class Insecta; order Coleoptera; family Coccinellidae; genus Aphidecta; species Aphidecta obliterata. The sequence goes on along the minus strand of OZ014431.1, from coordinate 12,131,452 downwards.
GCGAAATTTTGTCCAGATCGCATTACCAAGAAACCATAGAAGATTCTAGCAAATTATCAAAAAAAATCCTTTTATTCCTGTAAGAGCTGATTCGGCATGATTGACAAAGAGGTAGCAGTCAGTTTTTTGACAGCTGTAAATATTTTTTCAATAAATAGTGGATGAACGAGCGCTCAGAAGCTCCTGACTACACGTCAGTACTTTTTATAATTTCTTGATGTACATTTCATGCAAATTGGTCAATTTCAAGTATTTAAAATTTTGAATTAAATGTCAATTTTACTGATATCTATAGGAAAAGTTTGTTTAATTTCAGATTATTCAACATATCTTATTAATTTCTAAGAATAATTGCTCAAATCTTATAGACTATGACTTATTTCTAATTTATGACTGCATTTCTTATACGAAAATGCTGAATCTAAATGGTAATTCTTATAACTGTCCAACGTTACATACAAATTTCTATTTCTCAATATAAACCATGTTTTTGGTCATAATATAAAAATTAATTATTCTATAAATCATTATTGGACTATTCAACATTCAAATACATAATTTTTGTTATATTGTTATGTGATCACCACTTCAAGCTGATCTTCTCATAAAGCTCAGCACATTCCTAGATATACCAAGAATGAGCGTCGAACCACCGGCAACAGTGCGAAGAAGTGCAATTTCGCGTTTTCCATGGGACTAGTGAAACTCTTGCCTGAAATGCAAGTTCGCGAGTTCCCCCACATAGGAACTGTAGTTTACTTTTTGAGAAAGACATTGTTTCAAAGACAGTTCGTATTATAAGCTTTCAACATGCACTTGTGATCAACTCGCGTTTTTCTGTATTTTGATCTGAAGATCTCATAGTTGTGAATATTGTGATTATAATTTCGGGAAGAAATAAAGTTTCTTTTCAAAAAAAGACTTTTGAAACGAAAAAACATAATTATATGAATAAACTATTGAGCCTAAAAATTTACTAATCCCAAGAAGAACTTCAGAATTCTTCATTAATTCACATTATGTTTTAGTATGGATGATTTTTGAGCTCTCGTTTTACTTACACGAGGGCTATATCATTTCGTCACGATATCTGTATTTTTCGAATTTTGAGCCGAAAATGGTCTCAATCGACAAGGTTCGACTCACTGATGACGAAAATTCGAGTCTGTCCGTCCGGCCGTATACACTATAACTGTCGAACGGAAAGTCCTAGAGACTTGAAATTTTCAGTGTGGGTTCAGTTCCACCTGGGGTTTCGTAAATATGGCCCTTCAAAATTTTGTCTTTCTGATTACTCCGAAAATACACATTCTATCGAGATGAAATTTTGCACACAGAAGGAAAATGACGTGTTCAAGCTACTTGCAAAATGTTTGTCTAGATCGCATGACCAGAAATTTATAACTTTGTAATGAAAAGGCCTAGGGACTTGAAATTTACAGGATGGGTGTGGATCTCGAATGTCTCGGTTTCGTTTATCAATGAGCAAAATTAGACTAGGGGTTCCGTAAATATCGTCGTTTGATATTCAGTTTTCTTGATAATTTCAAAACTGCGGATTTGATCGTGACGAAATTTTGTATTTTTATGGAGAATGATATATTCAAGCTACATTTTTTCCAGATCACATGACCGGAACCATAGTAACCATAGAAAATCATAACTTACGAATGGAAAGGCCTAGGGACTTGAAATTTTTAGGATAGGTTCGGATCGCAAATTTCGCGGTCACTTTCATCAATGATCAAAATTAGACTAGGGGTTTCGTAACTATGGCCGCTCAAAATATTCTTATGATGATAATTTCGAAACTACTCAATGGATTGGAACGAAATTTTGCACATAGATGAACAATAATGTATTCAAACTACGTGGGAAATTTTGTCCAGATCGCATTACGAAGACCTCAGATACCGTAGAAAATTCTAGCGAATTATCGAAAAAAAATTGGTCACCTGAAGCACTGACGTAAAGCCTGGATTTTTTTGACAGCTGTCAAAATTTTTTCAATTGTTTTCTGAAACTGGAGAATGCGAATCTACCTACAAGGTGGGTAAACGAGCGCTCAAAAGCTTCTGACTCCACGGCAGTGCTTTTCATCATTTTTTATTAGTTGAAATTATTATATGGTTGAATTTTGTTACTCGATTTGATGCAATATGTAAAATAATGGCATAATTTTGGGTAAGCCGATTTGAAATATATGATGAATGTCAATTATATTTGAATCGTATTTATATTTGAAAATCTGGATGTGGATTTCATAACAATATATACAGGATGTTTCACAAGGTGAGACTTTTCTTGACAGGTGCCAGAACTCAGCAAAAGAGATCATTTCACCAGAAGTTAGAGTTAGACAAAATCTTAAGACGCCTCTGGATCGTGTTATCTCTCTGATAGGAGAATCACAGTGCCATATGCATTCTAGCAAGCAAATAATATGCTGGATTTTACGCAGATTTGTAGATTCTCTTTCAACTTTTATTAGAAGATTTTTTCTTAACAGTATGATTCTTAAACTAAGAGGAGGAAATTACTGAAAGAAAAGCTCCTATAAAAAAAATTAGTATATAAATACCTTTATATACAAAATTGACATTTCCATGTTTATGAAGATATGACGTTGTTCCCTCTGATTGGCATTCCACAGAACATGACAGTTTGCTGTATTTTGCATTTTATTGAACAATATTGATGAGGGATATTTAATCGAGGAAGACCCTTAATGTCTCTCCCATGTTCGCCACGTGCCAAATATTTCGTTTAATGATCAAATACCACGTTTTTCGTCCAGTTTTTCAGTAGATCAGATAATCCAATTACTCCTGGAAGAAACTAGAAAAGACGATCCGAAAATCGTGATAAAAAAAAACGATCCGAAAATCGTGATACAAAATGTAACACAACTAGTTATATAAATTCAAGACACATCCCACCCCCATCTATTAGCCACATTCCTCGAACACCCTCGACCATTACGAATTCCACTCAAGTACGCCTCTGTAGTGATTAATTCGGGCATCATGCACCCTCCACATGGGAATCATACTAATTGTTACAAGAAGACCCTGGTCCGTCAAGTGAATCAACCCACCAAGAATAAAAAATACCCCTGCGTCCTCCTTTAACTTGCAATTTGGGGGTAGTGCGCACCTATGCGTACGTACCTACTTCAAAGAATTTGTGCGTCACTTCCAAATTTGCGGAAAATGGGGAGAAACTGATGACGCATTTCCCTTTGATGTTTTCCTCCTGGGAGTTATTTGTGTCTGATGTTTGAGGAAGATCTGGTCTAATGACTGGCGAATTTACGCACCCTAGGATAAATATTAGGTATTTAGAAAGGGACGGAGGGTGGATATTAATGTTATTTAAGAATAAAATGACGCTTTCTGTAACACTCTGAAATAAACCGTGTGAAAGTGTAACAACCCTTCGAATAAAACTATATTTCAAACACATCCATAACCTGTTACAAAATATCTATCATTACCATCGCGGAGATGTCGAGAGAACAAGATACAACAAACCTCTGTCTACAAATTTAAGGTCATTATTTTTTCTTAATAGCTGCTCGAGCATCTAACCTGTGAAGTTTAATTATTAGTTTCGAACAAACGGAACAACGTTCCTTTGTGCAATACAAAACGGAGGGGTGGCGTTTGGACTCTTGTTTTTGGCGGTAATCACCGGAGGGGCATCAATCAAAGGTGGTCTCTACATTTTGGACCGTGTTTATAATTTGGCTGTCAGTGTTTGCTTTTAATTCCTAGTTTGTTGTGAATAAAGGTATGACCGAATCATTTAGGATAATTAGTAGGTGAAATTTTTGGGAATGTGAAGGATTGAAAGTTGAAGAATGAATGCTTTCACATATATCAAAATAAAGATGTTGAATCGAAAGAGGAATTAACCAAACCTTCATTTTAAAAATATCGTCAATTATACAATTTTGTATGGAAAATATATGAGCGAAGTATATTGAAAAATTCTTTACAAAAATACGTGAATTCAATCTGAAATGATAAACATCAGGGCCGTATCTAGGTGCTATTGCGCCTGTGGCAATATATTAGACAGCGCCCTCCCATTTGCGTAAATTTCTTTTCATCCACCATATTTCCTTATAAGTAGTATTTTTTTTTTCATAATGCTAGTCATATATTTCCGTAAGAGTTTCAAAATAATACACATTTTTATGGAAAATTTGTTTCATTGAAAACATTGAAATACACATTTTGAATGAAATGCATAAAAATAAAACAAATTCTGAAAAAACAGAATGAAATATTCATATTTATGTAATAAATACGAACATTCATCTTGAAAAATATAAATTCTTCAACTTAAAATTCAAAAATACATACTGCAAACGTAAAATAAATTTTTTTTGGTAAGTTGACTAGAAAACAATAATCGATAATCACAATCTCTGCAAAAAAACCGAAAACTTAGCATACAAATACTATTTTATAACCATTTGAAGCACGTACTAATAATTTCGTACAGGGCCCGATGTTACAATATTCAAGAAGTCCATACGTTAAGTATAAAAAATCACTAGAATAATCTTTGCAATATGAGATTGAAGATTCAATGAAAACAATGAAAAGTAACACTAAAATTTGAGTTTTATTAGATTTAAAAAAAAGACGCTCTGAGAAGTGAGAACTCAAGTTCGAAAATCCATATTTTCCGCAATGAACCGAACATATTTCTTCTTGAATTGAAAGGAACAATACATATTATTATGTTAAAATACGAATAATTGAATATATCCGATGCCAGAATAAAATACTTAGTACAACTCACCTTCAATAGCACAATTTATAATGCTCGAATCCAAAAGCACAATGACACAAAAAAGTCAGAATATAAAAAAAAACTCAAAACTTATAACACTTCAAATCTGGATTTACACTAAACGAACATTGAAATTTAAATTTTTTGCTCTTCCCTTCTCAATTGAAAGAAATCAATATTTTGTAGAATAGAATAAGATTCCCCAATTTTTCTTCCACTTCTTGAGCTCAAAACTCAGATTAGTGAATTTTTGGCAATACAAATCGTTTTTGAAATACCACAGATGTGGCCTAAAAATCTAAACAAATCGATAATTACGAACCATCATCATCAAAGAAGCCGCCCTTCAAAACAAGCTGGATGTGATAAGGGATGTAGTGTAAACAACTCATAAAAGGGTAGTGCTTGGAATCGCATGACTATATTGCCGATTGTAATATTTATGATCAGAGTGCGGCATCTTTGAAAATTTTTTATAACAATTAGACCATATTTCCCGTATTTCTGAGCTTATTGCATTCTCATTCTGTTTTTTGAATGTCAATGTTTCGAAATGTTGTGATCGAATTACTTACTTACGTAACCGTGTTGACATCTTTCGAGTTAATTTTGTTTTGCTTGGCGCTTCTTTTTTTTTATTTTTGATATTTTTTGTCGCCCCTTCGGACCTTGCGCCCGTGGCGAGTGCCACCCTTGCCACGCCCTAGATACGGCCCTGACAAACATTAATAAAGGTTAATTTAAGTGGGTGCAATGAATATTTGAACTGAGAAAAAATTTAAGCGAAGTTCGAATTCATCAGTTTGGAGGAAAGAAATTGAAATTTAAGCCCAATTAGTTTCTATGAATATAACAGAAGAAAACGAAAAAAATTGAACTACATCAAAATAAAAAGTTAACGCTGCTTGGATTTAAGTCTCATCAAACTCTTTGGAGGATACGGTATTTTTTCCAGGAATTGGGGACCTCGCCGATGCGAAGCGTCGATGAGAATTGCGGAAAGAAAGAAGATTGAAGAAAATTGAATCCGAAATGGAAAAAGAAATTTACATGTGATGAGAAATAAATAAGTTGTTTTTCATTAAAACAGAGGAAAGAAGAAATGGAAGATCATTATTTCGAAATGAATATTCGTATTTGGAAATATTTTAGAGGTTCTAGAACTCATCAAGATAAAAATAATAATAATGATAAAAACTTTTCTTAATCCTTTTAGACATAACAGAGCATGCATAGGACAAGTCAAGATGAAATTAACAAATTGCAGTATCAAGAAAATAATCTCCAACACTTTAATGAGACTTATACAATAAAAATTCCTCAACTAACTTCTTGTATCTACTTAAATTTTCCGATTCAACCTGGCTAGGAACGTGATTATATAATTTGATATACTGATGAATGTGAGCTAGTTCAAAAATAGCAGTTTTATGTTTTGGAAAAGCTAATATTACTTTATTTCTAGTGCTATAGTCATGTAAACTAGATGTTTAGTCAAAGTTCCAAAAATCCTTCAAGTATAAGTGAATAAAAAGTTCTTTAAAACACGCGCGATTTTTCGAGCACGACAGCGAAGCCGGAGTGCTCGAAATAGAGCAAGACCAGTTATCCACGAATACTTTAGGTAATTTTTTTTCATTGGAGCGCTTTGAAATCATGAATACTGGTATTATTACTACATAGAATGAAGAAAGTCCGAAATAATTTAAGTCGATCATAGATATTACGTGACGTTTCTCGCGGAAATAAATAAATCGTATTTTGACAAGACGTCGAAATATCTCGTCATTTCGAGATGAATTTGGATACATAGGATGACTGATGATAAATTGATGCTAACGGTTAAATTTGAAGGCATATTCGAATTTCTGAACGTATCCGAAAGACGAACGTAAATTCGGTCAACCATCGGTTTGTTTACATTCAGATCGAAATGGAAAGAAATTGAAGGTGCTCGAAAAAGATGGATTAAAAAGTATAAAAGAGAGAAATCTAGGTTAGTAAGTAATTAAAACGTTTTTCTATCGTAATAATACGACATTTCCAGTTTATTATTACAAAATGCAAAAGACACAAATCTTGACAGCACCGAGACCTCACTTTTAACGATAATTTCTCATAGGAAAAGTCGCAATCGGGGTTTCAAATGTGATGATTACGAAAAAAATACCGACTGCACTTTCAATTTCCACTTATAAAATTGAAATTGTTAAATAATGTTTGAATTAAATGTTTTGCATTTACATAGTAATATTTTATTTGGCGTAACTCCTGTCAGATCGAAAAATTGTCATTTAGACTTCACGTTTCTCGAGTCGTTGCTGTTGTCATATGGTGACTTAAAAAAACGCGCGTTTGAAAGTTCGATTTAAACACGCTGAGGCGTTTTTGAAATAAGTTAAATGGGGCATCAATAAAAAAAAATATTCATCAGGGCCGAGTGTTTCGAAATCGAAGTTATCTGTGAATCTGAGAAATTTCCAGCACGGATCGGACTTAGGTACGTATTAAGGTTTGAATGTGTTTATTAAATGTGTTCAGTTTACAGGAAATCATCTGACAAAGCGTATGACTTTTGTGACATTTCCGAATTTGGTACCTTATGTGTTTCCAAATAGGCGGATAGGACGTTTTAGGTCGATTTCTTGGCCTGCACGCACCCCGGACCTCACCCCCTGTGATTTCTTATTTTGGGGTCATTTGAAAACATTAGTGGACAGTAACGGTGAGGTGGATAGTGTTGAAGAACTAAAACAACGCATTTAAAATGCTTGTGACATTATTCGTGAGCAAAATGATGAGATAGTTGCTGCATGTGTTATTACGCCGGCAATACTTTGTACACATCACATACGAATGGTGACCATTTCGAACAATTTCTGTAAACAATTTGGATCAATTTTATCTGTGAGTTTGTGATGAATTTTTGAGCGCTCGTACTACTTACTTACACGAGGGCTGTATCATTTCGTCACGATGTCTGTATTTTTCGAATTTTGAGCCGAAAATGGTCTCAATCGATAGAGTTCGACTCACTGATGACTAATCCGTCGGAAAATTCGAGTCTGTCCGTCCGGCCGTCCGGCCGTCCGTTAGCACAATAACTCTCGAACGGAACAACCTAGAGACTTGAAATTTTCAGTGTGGGTTCAATTCCCGAATGACCAGAACCATAGAAACCATAAAAAATTGTAACTTTTGAACGGAAACACCTAAGGACTTGAAATTTTCAGGATAGGTGTGGATCTCGAATGTCGTGATCACGTTTATTAATGAGCAAAATTATACTAGGGGTTCTGTAAATACGGTTGTTTGAAATTTTGTTTTCTCGATAATTTCGAAACTACCGATTCGATCGAGATAAAATTCTGTATTTTAATCGAGAATGATATATTAAAGCAACATAATGTCCAGATCGCATGACCAGAATCATAGAAACCATAGAAAATTATAACTTCCGAAGGGAAAGGCCTAGGAACTTGAAATTAGACTAGGGGTTCCGTGAATATGGCCCATCAGAATATTTTTCTCCAGATAATTTCGAAACTACTGATTGGATTAGAATGACATTTTACACCTAGCTGAAGAATGATGTATTTAAACTACGTGCGAAATTTTGTCCAGATCGCATCACCAAGACCAGATACCGTAGAAAGTTCTAACGAATTATCGAAAAAGAGTTGGTCAGGTTAGGTTAGGTTAGGTTAGGAAAAAGAGTTGGTCAGCTGAAGCACTGATATGAAGTCTGGAGTTTCGCCTAAGTTTGAGATTTTTTTTGACAGCTGTCGAAAATTCCTTCAATTGATTTTCAAAACTGGCAAATGCAAATCTACCTACAAGTTGCATGTACGAGCGCTCAAAAGTTCCTGCCTTCACGGCAGTGCTTTTCGTAATTTTTTTTTATGGGACCTTTTCAATCAGTTATTCTTCCTCTACTCTGTTTGAACTTCAAGAATAATACCGTACCAGGAAAAATCTCCTTATAGAAGTTGAAAGAGGATATGCGATAAAATCCAGCACTTCATTTACTTTCTGAAATGCATATGGCACCGTGATTTATGGCAGATCTTTTAACAGATAGATGATAACACGAATCAGAATTGTATTAAGATCTGGATGCCCCAGATTTTTTGCACTTTTTTCGAAATGAATATTTTATATGATCAACTTTCGGCAAAATGATTTCTTTTGATGAGTTCTAGCACCTGTGAAAAAAAGCCTCATTTTAAAAAACACCCTGTATAACATTTGATGCCTTGGTGCCTAAATAACTATGTATCAAATACTAAGCGAGTCCTTCTTGGATGGTAATAAGAGATATGCCTAGAAAAAAGTATAAAATAACGCAATGAAATGTTTCATAGGAAACCTCAAAAAAGTAAACTTATTTCTTGTCTACCTTCATTATTTTTCATTTATATGTAGGAATTTTTTTCACGAACGCGAACAAGCTCGATTCAACGAGCTGTTTATATTTTTATGTCGCATAAATGTAGAGATAACTGGAAACCAACGCAGGTGCACGGAAATTTATGGAATGAATGTCGGAATTCCGACTAGAAGTCGTTACAGTTCGCAAGAAAGAAGAGCGAAGGCAAATATGCGACATACTCGCTCAGAGACGGGGCGCGATGTCGTTGATGTCGTCTTATGATTAAAATTAAAACAAAGTCGAATGAATAGAGTAGCAGGATTATTTATCGCAGCGGGTCAGTGGACTTTTATTGCTGGAATAAAGTAAGGAGTGAAGTTCCATTTCAGTTTTAAAGGTTTTGAGACAGCCATTACGTGTGTTTTTTTCTGAACAACAAAGTTGGATTGAAAGTGTTCCTTTCTGGCTCAGGCTGAGAATACACATTGTTCTTCGGCATTTTAAAACTCGAAAATTAAATATCCCCCATATCAGCTCATCGGGCTCAGGTCATTCCGATGCCATTGAAATAAACTTCCAGACAGTCATTGGAACGTCACAGTGGTCTGGATTTTTTTCAATTAAATATTTATTCCCCGTATTCGTTGACACTGAATATTTATCAAGTTACCTTTGCGAACAATCAAGGCGGCATTCGTGATTGTTCATCCTTCAATTGACAATTGACTGACTGGTCAATGCGTTCCAACAGCACGCTTCGAAGCACTTCTCGATCCTGCAGATTTACTCCTTCTCGAAATGCACATTATTCGAATTCTTTGTCTTGAGAAGTCTGGGACCGGAGATGCTCCTTTATGCAACTAATTAGCATCGTTGAGATTAGATAAATATTCGCCCAGTCGAGAATTTCAGCAATTTCTGAACGCAGTTCAATGAGTGTTTCCTGTTTTAAAAAAATTTCATTCTTTCACTTTTTATTCGATGAGGTATGGGAAAAAAGAGAATTCGTTCGCAAGGTAATTCACATGCTTAACAGAAACTGTCCCTGTTCCCGTTCGGTTATCTCGGTGTGTCGCTCGGAAGGAAAGAGCGCAACCCAAGACTTGGGCAAATTTGAATGTATTTTACAGAACACAGGGTGTTAATTCTCTGAGTTATAGACTTAATCGCACAAGCTCTTTAAGTTCACTAAAATATGCCAAAAGAAGATTCTCTGTAAACGATGATTTAATATTCTTACTGCTACACCAATCTTGAACATTGTTGTATACCCCTCATATTTGTTTTGGGATTTTTCGGGCAATAAATTCTGTATGGTAACATTGGCTGATTGTCTTATATTTGAAGGTGTACATAATACTTCATCTTCACTATCTGAATTAATCTTTTTCAGCAAAACATCCCCAACAATAATAAGGTATCAACATAATTTGAGAAATCGTCAAAATTGTTCAAGTTACCTCCCCTCAATATCAATAATGGACTGTTTCCTTTCGGCCAATCGGCTTGTTCAGAATCACAGAGCCAGGGAGTTATAGTAGTGAGTTATTGAAACTCACGTTGTTTTTTTACAGATACTATTAATTGCACACAAATAGTTGAATAATGAATATATAATTCAATAGAAGTAGATAAAACATTTTATTTTTGACGAAAAATTAATTTTATGTCAATGAAAAATCGATTTTCAATTATATTTCTTGCTTCTAGCATTTTTGAGCGCTCGTACTACTTACACGAGGGCTATATTATTTCGTCACGATGTCTGTATTTTTCGAATTTTGAGCCGAAAATGGTTTCAATCGACTATGTTCGACTCTCTGATGACGAATCCGTCGGAAAATTCGAGTCTGTCCGTCCGTCCGTATACACGATAACTCTCGAATGGAATTTCCTAGAAACTTGAAATTTTTAGGGTAGGTTCAAATCTCGAATGCCGCGGTTGAGTTAAATATCGGGCAATATTCGCCTAGGGGTTCGGTAAATATGGCCGCTCGAATTTTTGTTTTCCTGATTATTTCGAAACTACAGATTCGATCGAAATAAAATTTTGTACTCAGATGGAGAATAACGTATTCAAGCTACATGCAAAATTTTGTCCAGCTCGCATGACCAGAACCATAGAAACCATAGAAAATTATAACTTTTGAACGGAAAGGCCTAGAGACTTGAAATTTTCAGGATAGGTGTAGATCTCGAATGTTGCGGTCACGTTCATCAATGAGCAAAATTAGACTATAAGTTCCGTAAATATGGTCGTTTAAAATTCAGTTTTCTTGATAATTTCAAAACTATGTCTTTGATCGTGACGAAAATTTGTATTTGAATTGAGAATGATATATTCGAGCTACATTTTGCCCTGATCGTATGATCAGAACCATAGAAACCATAGAAAATCATAACTTCCGAACGGAAAGGCCTAGGGACTTGAAATTTTCAGGATAGGATCGGATCGCGAATTGTGCGGTCAAGTTCATCAATGAGCAAAATTAAACTTGGGGTTCCGTAAGTGTAGCCGTTCAAACTATTTTTTTCCTGATAATTTCGAAACTACTTATTGGATTGGAATGAAATTTGGCACATAGATGAAGAATAATGTATTCAAACAACGTGGGAAATTTTGTCCAGATCGCATTACCAAGACAATAGATACCGTAGAAAATTCTAGCGAATTATTGAAAAAAAAAATGGTCACCTAAAGCACTGACGTGAATTCTGGATTTTCGCCTCAATTTGAATTTTTTTTGACAGTTGTCGAAATCTTTCCAATTGGTTTCTAAAACTGAATAATTCGAATCTACCTACAAGGTGCATGTACGAGCGCTCAAAAGCTCCTGCCTTCACGGCAGTGCTTTTCGTAATTTTTTGATATAACGCCTAGAGCTTTATGAATGTTTTTATAGCAACCGTATCCGAATCGAAATAAACAATTAATTTAAAAATAAAAAATTTATTATTTTATAATGGTTTTCTTCACACTGCGTTCAGAACCAGTTCGGAACTAGTATTCCTCACTGCTTTTTTCAAATGTATTTTAACCATATCGATTCGTTTTTCAGATGTTATCTTAGATATTTAAAGCCATCATGTTAAAATGAAAATTTGAAGGGGAACGTTGCACATTTCCAATTTCTGTAGGTTTGTAGGTAGATTCAAAAAAATATTTTGAACGGCCATATTTACGGAACCCCTAGTCTAATTTTGCTCATTGATGAACGTGACCGCGATATTTGCGATCCAAACCCACCCTGAAAATTTCAAGTTCCTAGGCCTTTCCGTTCAAAAGTTACAATTTTCTATGGTTTCTATGGTTCTGGTCATGCGATCTGGACAAAATATTGTTTTAATATATCATTCTCGATTAAAATACAAAATTTCATCTTGATCGAATCCGTAGTTTCGAAATTATCGAGAAAACAAAATTTCAAACGACCGTATTTACGGAACCCCTAGTATAATTCTGCTCATTGATAAAAGTGAACGCGACATTTCAGATCCACATCTATCCTGAAAATTTCGAGTCCCTAGGCCTTGCTGTTCGAAAGTTATCATTTTCTATGGTTTCTATGGTTCCGGTCATGTGATCTGGCGAAATGTAGCTTGAATATATCATTCTTCATTAGTGTACAAAATTTCATCACGATCGAATCTGTAGTTTTGAAATGATCAAGAAAACTAAATTTCAAACGACCATATTTACGGAACCCCTAGTATAATTTTGCTCATAGATGAACGTGATCACGACATTGAAGATCCACACCTATCCTGAAAATTTCAAGTCCCTAGGCGTTTCCGTTCAAAAGTTACAATTTTGCATGATTTCTATAGTTCTGGTGATGCGATCTGGACTAAATTTCACATGTAGCTTGAACACCTCATTCTCCATTTGAGTGCAAAATTTCATCTCGATCAAATCTGTTTTTTCCAAGTAATCAGGAGATCAAAACTTTGAACGGCCATATTTACGGAACCCCTTGTGGAATTTGGACCATTAACAAACTTAACCGAGGCATTCGGGAACTGAATCCACTCTAAAAATTTTAAGTCTCTAGGTTGTTCCGTTCGAGAGTTATCGTGCTTACGGCCGGACGGTCGGACGGACAGACTCGAATTTTTCGACGGATTCGTCATCAGTGAGTCGAACATAGTCGTTTGAGACCATTTTCGGCTCAAAATTCGAAAAATACAGACATCGTGACGAAATGATAGAGCCTACTTACACGAGGGCTCTATCATTTCGTCACGATGTCTGTATTTTTCGATACGAAATGATAGAGCCCTCGTGTAAGTAGTACCAGCGCTCAAAAACGCTGTCAGTTTTCGTTACTCTTGTTAGCGTATAACAGAAACTCCCCACATTTTCTCTTGCAACCGCGTACTAATAAATCTCGAATCATGTCACAAAATTTGCAGAACCTGCAGGTTACGCCTCTCAGAAAGTCATCAATATCTTCTGTAGGAATTGTTTGATTCCCTTTGCTTAAGGATATCGGTAAACATCTGCCGGTGGTTATCTCAAAAGAAGTTGACCACATTAGGGCGACTTACATATCGTACTTTCTTCAGGAGTTAGATCCATTGTATTGTGCGGATGATCCAATAGGTATTGTCGTGTTATAATGTTCTTGAGAATTTGTGGACCATGAAGACTCGAAAAGAAGGAGAGTGTTGTTTTCAGATAGTTTTCACATAGTATCGGATATTCGATGAGAGTTTGCAGTTAATTTTTATTTCGGTAAATCAATGGACGATTGTTTAGATCAAGAAAAATGAAAAGAAAATTCCATGGGTGAAAAAGTGGTGTGTTCCTCGATGAATACAGATGATTTCGTGGTAGGTCAGAAGTAAATTGGAAAAAAAATTGGCTAGCCCAGACTGTCATATTTTAAGAATCGCCTCATCCAGAGAAAAAAAATCAGGCAACATCAGAAAAAATTTCTTCAACATAGAATTTGTTGAGTAATCACTGGCAAAAAGCTATCCTATCCTTTCCCTATATGGAAATACATTCATATCTTGCTTCGAAATCTAGTGAAATGTAGCAAAGGCGACTCTAGTGAGTTCGCAACCTAACATAACTATCCATCTCATGCATTCTCCATGGTTTTCGGGGGTAGTTTCAAACGGAATCGAAACACCACCGAATCCATTTCTGAGTGTTCGCAAAAGGGCAGGAATAAGACGTATCGGTTGCTCCGGGATGACTTTAAGTTATGAGCGGTTCTTTTATACCTCACGGACCTTGGAAATCGCGAACAATGGCCGTGGTAGAATGCGTTAGTTATACCCACAAAACAGTCACTTTGAATGTCTTCTCCCTTCGTTTCGATCTAAATGAAGGCATGTGTTCTTTTGAAAATCGGTTTCTTTGTTGGAGAAACCGGGAAATGGGTGTTACGTATTTATGATGAGCATTGTGCCTGTTGGGCCTTGCGGTTTTTCGCCGTGATTTCTATTCAAGTCGTGGCATGCAGGTGAAAATCTGAGCCATCCAAGTACATCGAAATTATCATATACCCTGTGAATACAGGGAATTTCTTCAATATTATAGGAAGGAATAGTATATTATTTCATGAGGAAAAGTGTCACTCTTCACGGCGAGCTTGTGTTGTAAATAAAGGCGAGCCGTGAAAAGTCACTTCTCCTCCGAATGGAATGTTATTTTTTTCAAACGCTTTGAAATTCATTAAAATCTTGAGATTAGATTTATATTTACGATCGTTATAATTGAGTATCAATAAAAAGTTTGCCTAGTTACGATTGTCTCGCAAAATTAATTTTGATAGTTAATTACATTTTTCCCTACGACGTACGGAAATATAATTCATCGTTGACATAACGACACATTTCCTTACGGCGGAGGAGAAGTAGAACTTTTCGATGATCCTGTCAGTCGCCCAGTTTCCACCTCTAAATCGATATTTTCATCAGAAATTCGAGATGTCAAATTGTGACAAATTTCACATAAAATTCTAGAGAAAGCTTCATTCAACCAAATTATCCGTCAGATTGACAGATAATGTCTTTTTTTTTATAAACTTCAAAAGATGGCACTACAGAATTATTATTGAATTCCAACACCAGATCAGAAGAACTCAATTTTTTTACGTGGAATAGCTGCAAGGATTAATTTCAGTATTACTAATTTTATCGATGCCTCATATCAGTGGCGGCTCGTGAGCTTTCAATCAGAGGAGGCCAAGCAAAAAATACAGGGTGTTTCATAATATATGCGCAGAATTTCAGGATGTGATAGCTCGTCCAAAAATATGAAAAAAGTTTCTATTAACTCACCCTCTAAAATGCACCATTTTCGAATTTGAAATTGAAAAAAAAAATCGGTTTTTGCGAATATCACCGAAACCTTTTATCGTACAGAAAACAGCTTTCGTGAGCATTTTCTAATCATAATAAGCAATGTTTTGTGCGGATTTTTTTTTTGTCTCAATTGGTGAAGGTTTTGAAGGGGTACTGGGTGTCTTTCTACCCAACTTCTACGCTAATCGAAGAAGTACGGTTTTCGAGACGCCCATTTTAACCGCCAATGTTTTCTTCGAAATATACTCCTGGTCATACGCTCTACAGGGTCTTTCACGAGGAACCTCACCCATATTTATACGGGAAACTACTGAACGTATTTTCATGAAATTCAGCACTTATAAGTATTTCACGATGCTGATAAAATCTAAAATATTTTCAAGGCATTTGCACCTCCGGTTTTTCCGGAAATGACGTCAACTTCCGTTTTTCAAATTAGAACACCATTTTTTTATTGCAGAAATAGATTCCTTAGAAAATTTCAAGTTATTTTGATGTAACATTTTTCAGTTTTGGTTGGAAAATTCTCTCTGAGCGGGAAAATTCGAAAAAAAAATCGAAAATAGAGCTCCGCTGAAACAAGAATAACTTCGAGGTTTTTGGATGGAAAATTTTCATTTTTGGGATTTTTCAAGATGTAAGATTGATGTATCCACTTTAAAAATCGAAATCGCGATTCATGATACAGGGGGTGAAAAAATCGCTTTCAAAGTTAGGGATGACAAAATCGTGAAAAATCAATTTTTTCAAATTAGAACCCAATTTTTTTATGGCAGATATTGAATCTACGTTAAAAAATAATGTGAGTGTATGCATCACACCCTTGCCCTAAAATGGATATTTTCTGAGTTATTCACAAAAAACTGTTTTTCGTCTTGAATTTTCAGCTATTTCTTTTCCCTTCACGCCAAAAAGATGAAATTTTCAGGAACTGTTACTTAAACCATGTTTTAGATTTTACTTCTTTAGATTCATAGTTTTGAAACTCAATTTGGTTTTTAAACACTTTTGCAGATCTCTTACTCCCGATGAAATAAGAAGAGCAACGCACGAAGCATTCCTGAGACGTATAAATAAATGTCTAGAAATTAACGGTCAAAACTTTGAGCATCTTCTCTAGTTATATCTGCGAGAGTTTGCCATGGTTCTCCTAATAGTAACTTGAAGTCGGTTTCAAGAAGGGGTGAAAAATCTACAGCATGGTTCAAATAACAGTTCCTGAAAATTTCATCTTTTTGGCGTGAAGGGAAAAGAAATAGCTGAAAATTCAAGACGAAAAACAGTTTTTTGTGAATAACTCAGAAAATATCCATTTTAGGGCAAGGGTGTGATGCATACACTCACATTATTTTTTAACGTAGATTCAATATCTGCCATAAAAAAATGGGGTTCTAATTTGAAAAAATTGATTTTTCACGATTTTGTCATCCCTAACTTTGAAAGCGATTTTTTCACCCCCTGTATCATGAATCGCGATTTCGATTTTCAAAGTGGATACATCAATTTTACATCTTGAAAAATCCCAAAAATGAAAATTTTCCATCCAAAAACCTCGAAGTTATTCTTGTTTCAGCGGAGCTCTATTTTCGATTTTTTTTTCGAATTTTCCCGCTCAGAGAGAATTTTCCAACCAAAACTGAAAAATGTTACATCAAAATAACTTGAAATTTTCTAAGGAATCTATTTCTGCAATAAAAAAATGGTGTTCTAATTTGAAAAACGGAAGTTGACGTCATTTCCGGAAAAACCGGAGGTGCTCATGCCTTGAAAATATTTTAGATTTCATCAGCATCGTGAAATACTTATAAGTGCTGAATTTCATGAAAATACGTTCAGTAGTTTCCCGTATAAATGTGGGTGAGGTTCCTCGTGAAAGACCCTGTATAGTCGACCGTTTTCGATAAAAATCAACTTTTATGTTGAAAAACATGGTCTTCACAAACTGTCAACCCTTTTATACGTCAAAAACTTCAGGTTTACAATATGAAATTATTTTTTGAACCACTGAGCAATCTTTGGAAGAACTTATTAGATTACGTTAATAGTAATGATAATATTTTTGGACGATCTATCACATCCTGAAATCCTGCGCATATATAATGAAACATCCAGTATAGACCACTAGATAGTTGATCTATGATAGTTTGCCTAGCCCATGACCCTGATCAAGTGAATTTACAATATCGAGCTTTACGAATAATTTGAATTTAATTGATACCCCTAAGTGAGATTTTTATCTGCTATGTCTTTCAATAGACCTCTGTAAATTTTTTAAATCCGAATAGCCTAATTTTGACCACACATTGTTTTCTGAATCGTCCCTATGATACGATATTAAAAATAAATAAAACAGGTGGTATAGTGTAGTGATTCCGATCCTTCCTAATCGCCGAGGCGGCCGAGGCCGAGGTTCATATTCGGGGTTGATCGGGCCATCGAGCTAAACGAATATGCGAAGGGAAATCTGCCTCCGACACGTGGTTTACAGATCGAATTTTGATTGGACGCAGCTTCGTATCTGCAGAAATTCGAAATTTTACATTCAAGATTCGAGGGGATCTCGATTGTCGACTGGAGCTGGTCCGAGCTGAGCCTCCGCGGATGAACTTATGGGGTCTGCTGTATTCCCATGATTCGCATGCCTGTAGAACGGTGCAGCGATGCGCAATCTCCTCAGTTTTAGAGTATGTTGCGGAGAATGTATAAACGACATAAACGTGATGAAATATTGGGGTGAAGAATATCCAGAAATTTGAATATTCTATTGATTCAGGTTGACATAATATAGATGAACTTGAAATAAGAATTAAATATAATGCAGTAAAATTTGGGGAGGCTTGGCCTCCTCTGCCTCCTCTGAGCGGCCGCCACTGCCTCATATGTCATTGTAGACACAAAATTTCAGTAGATTATGACAGTTGATGTAGGTTGGAAACAAGAATCAAACCAAAAAAATTTCTTAAACAAGCTTTTAGGAATTTTTGATGAAAAAGTACTAAAAACTTGAAAATCAAAATTGTAAAGAAATAGTTTTTTGAAGAAAAGCTTTTTACACAAATGCACTTATTATGTGAGAAGCAGGTTGATCTGAAAATCCCAAGAATAACGACTAACGAAAAATTTTTTTCTTCACAATTCTGATTTCCAATGTTTGAGCTCTTTTTTATCAAAAATTTATAAAAGCTTGTTTTCAAATTTTTTTCGGTTTGATTTCTTCTTCACACACTTTATCTCAGAAATAATTTCAGTCAAAATCTGTTTTAAATAACCTCTATAATTTTCATTTTCAACTTTTTAAATTTTCTCTTCGTAATTTTGATTTTGAATTTTTCAGTTTATTTTATCAAAAACTCATAAAAGCTTGTTTAAAAATTTTCTATTGTTCAATTTTTTTTTCCAACTTACATTTGAAAAATAATTGTCGTCAAAATATGTTATTGGGCGTAAAATAAAGAAGAACTTATGTGGCATACCTATAAGTATTAATGTACGAAATTTTTTATTTTTCTTCGTATCTTTTATTCATTTTCATAGCATTTAATCATATAATTCTGATTAAATTGGACGATACTTGATGAAAATCTATAATCGAACTCAATAGAAATAATATGATTTTCACCACATTGGGTTAAATACCACGACACGTGTTTCGCTATCACCGTTCAAAGTTTTGTTCTCCTGATTACTTGGAAACTATAGATTTGATCGAGATGAAATTTCGCACTAAAACGGAGAATGAGGTGTTCAAGCTACTTGTGAAATTTTGTCCAGATCGCATTACCAAAACCATATTAACCATAGAAAATTGTAACTTTTGAACGGAAATGCCTAGGGAAATTTCCAGGATAGGTGTGGATCTGAAATATCGCGTTCACGTTTATCCATGAGCAGAATTATACTAGGGGTTCCGTAAATACGGTCGTTTGAAATTTAGTTTCTTGATGATTTCAAAACTACAGATTCGATCGTGCGAAATTTTGTATACTAATGGAGAACGATATATTAAGGCAACATTTTGTCCAGATCGCATGACCAGAACCATAGAAACCATAGAAATTCATAACTTTCGAACGGAAAGGCCTAGGAACTTGAAATTGTCAGGGTAGATTTGCATCGTGAATGTCGCGGTCACGCTCATCAATGAGCAAAATTAGACTAGGGGTTCCGTAAATATGGCCGTTCAAAATATTTTTTCCCTGATAATTTCGAAACTACTGATTGGATTGGAATGAAATTTTACAACTAGCTGAAGAATAATTTATTCAAACTACATGCGAAATTTTGTCCAGATCGCATCACCAAGACCATAGATAATGTAGAAAATTCTAGCGAATTATCGAAAAAAAATTGGTCAGCTGAAGCATTGACATGAAGTCTGGAGTTTCGCCTAAGTTTGAGAATTTTTTTGATAGCTGTCGAAAATTCCTTCAATTGATTTCTGAAACTGGAAAATGCGAATCTACCTACAAGGTGGATGTACGAGCGCTCAAAAGCTCCTGACTTCACGGCAGTGCTTTTCGTAATTTTTTATAGCATTAAATCACATAATTCTGATTGAATTGGACGATACTTGATGAAAATCTATAATCGAACTCAGTAAAATAAATAATATGATTTTCACTATATTGGGTTAAATTCTAAGACACGTGTTTCGCTATAACTGCATTAATTATCTAAAAACTATAGGTACATACCTGAACTATATAACAAATCTTTTCTTCTTTTTTTTTCGATTTGGAAGAGAGACGAAACTTCTAAATTCGAAGAAAAAAAAGGAGAAGAAAAAGAAAAAAAAGAAGATGCTGCTGGGACAGCGAAACACGTGTCGTGGAATTCAAAGTATTGTGGTGAACATCATATTATTTATTTTATTAAGTTTCATCAAATCACATAATGAATTAATAGTCAAACATCTCGAATTAATCCATTATTCTCGAATGTTCGACCGGACTTAATTTAGTGGAACCACGAATCACTACGGTTGTAATTCGACACTTAATTTCAGTAATTTTACACGATCTCTGTCGCCCGTTGTGACTTATCAACGATCTCGAAATTTTAATGACCCTGAAATATTCTATGGGACCAATACAAATAATAGTAAAAGCTGACCAAGCTCGTGACAGGACCTACCAGATAATATCTGTGTATACTCTGTACAGTGCTGTATTAGGGAAGATTCGAAGTATGTATATACGAGGAATTGTTGATTTTGACTCTAAAAAATGGCCGACCTTCTCAATAAACATACAAATTAGCGAGTGGCCACCTAGATGAACAGATTTCAATCCATGTCATTTTTGTATCGTATTCATAATAATGACCTATTGGAATTCCCCGATTAAAAATAATTTTGACCCCTCTTTATTATAACAGTTCAATTCCTGAAGAATGCAAAAAATTGAATAAAAATGATCTGCAGGTTCCACCCAGATCACCCAAAAATTTTTGGATCATTAGGTACATGGAAGTTTTTCCATATGGAAATGGATAGACCCTGGTGAGGATGATTTTTTTTCCATTTGTATTAATCCTTCATTTAACGAAGAAAAATTATGTTAGAATTCCTAGAAGGTATCTCCCCGAAAAAAATTAATCCACACAACTGGTTGGTATGTTTGGAATGGGCCTAATCCAACCCAGCTTCCTAGATAAGATCAAAGTGTCCCCTAATGCATTAAAGCAAAGTGTTTGGGTGGACAAATGCTTGTAACTTTCGATCAGATAACTGATCCTTTCGGAGAAGAAAATGGTATTTTTCTGGTGCCATACGGAACTTATTCCAAGCCTTTCAGCCTTCGTTACAGAAATATTGATAAGGACCGCAGTACATCTTTCGATTTTGAGCCGTTTATGGTACCACAATGAGATGATGGACACGGATTGTTGGTTCGTGATTATTCAGACAACGCTTTGTGTTTCGAGTTTCGAAATGGATACCAGCTGGAAAATATTAATATAAGGAGTGGACAGAAAACGTGTACCGGTCGAATCGTCACCCTGACTTTGAAGAGCATTAAATTCTGCGTTGAATTTTCAGAACGTCCCGTTAATGAGGTAAAAAGTTATACGCAATTCCATCTCAGAGATCACTTCACATATAAGAGGCTATCATTGGTGATGGCAAATTTTCTTCCTGGTATCTAGAGTTGAACTTTCGTTAAATGAAAACTACTGGATGTTCAAAAATCTCCGTAAATTTCAATACCACAATCTAGAAAATTTTTTCATCGAGGCCCAATAAGTTCTTCCTTCCCACAAATAATGTTGAAAGTCATTTCAATCAGTTTATATTCACTGAAATATCGTTTTCCATTTTGTGTGTGCATAATCACTTCTAAAAAAAAAATCATTGTTTAATTTCTTGCATTATCTCTTTCAATACCAAGAATGGTCTTGAGGAAGATTCCAACCAAGTCGAATCCAACGAAATTTAACACGAATCATTATATCAATTGAAATAACTTAACGATCCATCAAAATATAAAAGGAACTTGTTCATCTTCAATTGAAAATAACCGAAAAGTTCCATCAGAACAATGTCCACATAGGCTCTGTCGAATTGAAAAACGTAATTTATTTGTTTCACGCATATTTATAGAATAATCTAAATTCTTTCATCTCGAGAAACTATTATTACCTGAATTAGTTATGGATTCAACAGATTACGCTCCACACATACTACGAGAATTAAATACAGAAGTCCGAAACTATTCTTCATAGATGGAATGAAAAGTCTTGAATTGGAGGGCTGATGTAGAATCCAGATATTTTTATGCCATAAACTTTCACTAGTTCGAATATTACACAAGGTTTATGGGACACTCTGTATATCTTTCCCAATTTCGTTCATTCTTTTCATACATTATACTATCGATTGTTGTTTTATGTCACATATTTCACCTATATTGTTCGTTTTTCAATTCTTATGAGGATTAGTTTTCAATAAATAGCTTTATTTGTTGATTAAAATTTTCGTTTCTCAAGTGAGTTTTTTTTTCATTATTTGATTTTTGATTTCTGTTCATTCATTTCTATATTTTTTATTCTTCGATATGGAGATTGGGCTATAATAAATATTCATATTGTTTGTCTTTTTGAGCGCTCGTACTACTTACACGAGGGCTATATCATTTCGTCACGATGTCTGTATTTTTCGAATTTTGAGCCGAAAATGGTCTCAATCGACTATGTTCGACTCACTGATGACGAATCCGTCGGAAAATTCGAGTCTGTCCGTCCGGCCGTCCGGCCGTCCGTCCGGCCGTCCGTCCGTCAGCACGATAACTCTCGAACGGATCAACCTAGAGACTTGAAATTTTCAGTGTAGGTTCAGATCCCGAATGCCTCGGTTAAGTTCGTTAATGGGCCAAATTCCACCAGGGGTTCCGTAAATATGGCCGTTCAAAGTTTTGTTTCCCTGATTACTTGAAAACTACAGATTCGATCGAGATGAAATTTTGCACTCAGATGGAAAATGAGGTGTTTCAGCTACATGCGGAATTTTGTCCAGATCGCATGACCAGAACCATAGAAACCATAGAAAATTGTAACTTTTGAACGGAAATGCCTAGGGACTTGAAATTTTCAGGATAGGTGTGGATCTCGAATTTCGTGATCACGTTCATCTATGAGCAACATTATACAAGGGGTTCCGTAAATACGGTCGTTTGAAATTTTGTTTTCTCGATAAATTCGAAACTTCGGATTCGATCGAGATGAAATTTTGTATTTTAATCGAGAATGATATATTGAAGCAATATTTTGTCCAGATCGCATGACCAGAACCATAGAAACCATAGAAAATTGTAACTTTTGAACGGAAAGGCCTAGGAACTTGAAATTTTCAGGGTGGGTTTGGATCGCGAATATCGCGGTCACGTTCATCAATAAGCAAAATGAGACTAGGGGTTCCGTAAATATGGCCGTTTAAAATATTTTTTTCCAGATAGTTTCGGAACTACTGATCGGATTGGAATGAAATTATGCATCTAGCTGAGGAATAATGTATTCAAAGTACGTGCAAAATGTTGTCCAGACCGCATCACCAAGACCATAGATATCGTAGAAAATTCTAGCGAATTATCGAAACAAAATTGATCAGCTGAAGCAGCGACATGAAGTCTGGAGTTTCGCCTAAGTTTCAGAATTTTTTTGACAGCTGTCAAAAATTCCTTCAATTGGTTTCTAAAACTGGAAAATGCGAATCTACCTACAAGGTGCATGTACGAGCGCTCAAAAGCTCCTGCCTTCACGGCAGTGCTTTTCGTAATTTTTTATATATTTTTTCATATTGATTTCTGTTCATTCATACTAAATTTTTTATTCTTCGATATAGAATCATGTTTTCCTTCATTTGTTGATTTCATTCTTCCTTCCGTATCTTCTTTTCCTCATTATTAGTTGATAAAAATGCATTTCACTTAAATTGATTTTTTTATCAATTTCGTTCATTCGTTTTATACATAAGATAATCGATTGTGTTTTTTTGTGTTACATATTCCATTTATATTTTTCGTTTTTCAATACTTATGATGATTTGTTGTCAATAAATTGCTTTATTTGTTGATTACAAATTTCCCGATTTGATTAGTCTTTTTGAGCGCTCATACCACTTACACGAGGGCTATATCATTTCGTCACGATGTCTGTATTTTTCGAATTTTGAGACGAAAATGGTCTTAAATGACTATGTTCGACTCACTGATGACGAATCCGTCGAAAAATTCGAGTCTGTCCGTCCGTCTGGCCGTCCGTCCGTATACACGATAACTCTCGAACGGAATGTCCTAAAAACTTGAAATTTTCAGGGTAGGTTTGAATCTCGAATGCCGCGATTGAGTTCGTTATTGGGCAAAATTCGCCGAGGGGTTCCGTAAATATGGCCGCTCGAAATTTTGTTTTCCTGATTACTTTGAAACTACAGATTCGATCAAGATGAAATTTTGCATTCTAATGGAAAATTTGGTGTTCAAGCTACATGCAGAATTTTGTTCAGCTTGCATCACCAGAACCACAGAAACCATAAAAAATTGTAACTTTTGAACGGAAACGCCTAGGGACTTGAAATTTTCAGGATAGGTGTGGATCTCAATTGTCGTGATCACTTTCATCTATGAGCAAAATTATACTAGGGGTTCCGTAAATATGGTCGTTTGAAATTTAGTTTTTTTGATAATTTCAAAACTACAGATTCGATCGTGACGAAATTTTGTGTACTAATGGAGAAATATATATTCAACCTACATTTCTCCAGATCACAGGACCAGAACCATAGAAACCATAGAAAATCATAACTTTCGAACGGAAAGGCCTAGGGATTTGAAATTTTCAGGATAGGTGTGGATCTGAAATGTCGCGTTCACGTACATCAATGAGCAAAATTTTGTCCAGATCGCATCACCAAGACCATAGATACCGTAGAAAATTCTAGCGAATTATCGAAAAAAAATTGATCAGCTGAAGCACTGACATGAAGTCTGGAATTTCGCACAAGTTTCAGAATTTTTTTGACAGCTGTCGAAAATTCCTTGAATTGATTTCTAAAACTGGAAAATGCGAATCTACCTACAAGGTGCATGTACGAGCGCTCAAAAGTTCCTGCCTTCACGGCAGTGCTTTGCGTAATTTTTTATATATTTTTTCATATTGGTTTCTGTTCATTCATTACTATATTTTTTATTCTTCGATATGGAGATTGGGCTATATTAAATATACAAATTGTTTTGTTTAGTGTTCATTGATTTTTTCTTTCATGTTTTCCTTCATTTATTGATTTCATTCTTCCTTCCACATCTTCTTTTCCTCATCATTAGTTGATGAAAATGGCGAAAATGCATTTCACGTAAATTGATTTGTTTTCCAATTTCGTTCATTCGTTTTATACATTATTCTATCAATTGTTGTTTTGTGTTTAATATTCCATTCATATTTTTAGTTTTTAAATACTTATGATGGTTTGTTGTAAATAAACTGCTTTGTTTGTTACTTAAAAATTCTCTGATTAATTTACCCTTTTTTTTCATTTTTTTTTAACTTTGGATTTTGTTCATTCATTACTATATTTTTTATTGTCCGTTATGGAGATTGGGCCATAATAAATGAACAAATGGTTTTGTTTCGTGTTCATTGGTTTTTTGTTTTACCTTCATTCATTCATTTCTTCCTTTCTCTGCATCTTTCTTTCCTCATTATTAGTTGAGAAAAATGAATTTCACATAAACTTTTGATTTTTTTCGATTTCAGTAGGATTCAATTTCTTTCGTTTTATACATTATATTACATACTATCGATTGTGTTTTGTGTTACATATTTCATTCATATTTTTGGATTTTCAATACCTTTGAGAATTTGTTGTCCAAGCTTTATTTGTTGATTTAAAATCTTTATTTCCCAATTCAATGAGTCTTTTCTATATATTTTCGATTTATGGTTTTTGTTCATGCATAACTACATTTTTATTTTTCGATGTGGAGATTGGGCAATAATGAATATACAAATTGTTTTGTCTTATTTAATATATTTTTTTATTTTGTTTTCTGTTCATGCATTACCATCTTTTTATTCTTCGATCTAGGGATTGGTCAATAATAAATATACAAATTCTTTTTTGTCTTTCTTTATTTATTTTTTGAGCGCTCGTTCTACTTACACGAGTGCTACATCATTTTCTCACGATATCTGTATTTTTTAAATTTTTAGCTGAAGATGGTCTCAATCAACCAGGTTCGACTCACTGATGACGAATCCGTCGAAAAATTCGAGTCTGTCCGTCCGACCGGCCGGATACACGATAACTCCCGAACGGAACGACCTAGAAATTTGAAATTTTTAGGGTAGGTTCGAATCTCGAATGCCGCGGTTGAGTTTGTTATTAGGCAATAGTCGACCAGGGGTTCCGTTAAAATGGCACTTTTCATGATTACTTCGAAACTATCGATTCGATCAAGATGAAATTTTGTATTTTAATGGAGAATGATATATTCAAGCTATATTTTTTCCTCCGATGGATAATGACTTGTTCGAGCTACATGCAAAATTTTGTCCAGATCGCATGATCCAGAACCATAGAAAATCATATCTTCCGAACGGAAAGGCCTAGGAACTTGAAATAATCAGGGTACATTTGGATCTCGAATGTCGCGGTCACGTTTATCAATGAGCATAGTTAGACTAGGGGTTCCGTAAATATGGCCGTTCAAAATATTTTTTACTTGATAATTTCGAAACTACTGATTGGTTTGGAATGAAATTTCGCACATAGATGGAGAATGGTGTATTCAAACCACGTGCGAAATTTTGTTCAGATGGCATGACCAAGACCATAGATACCGAAAAAAATTCTAGCGAATCATCGAAAATAAAATTGGTCATCTAGAGCATTGACGTGAAGTCTGGAGTTTCGCATTAGTTTGAAATTGTTTTTCTCAAAAATCTCTTCAATTGGTTTTTAAAACTGGAAAATGCGAATCTACCTACAAGGTGGATGAACGAGCGCCCAAAAGCTCGAAACTACCGACTGGATTGGAATGAAATTTCACAACTAGCTGTAGAATAATGTATTCAAACTACTTGCGAAATTTTGTCCAGATCGCATCACCAAGACCTTAGATAATGTAGAAAATTCTAGTGAATTATCGAAAAAAAATTGGTCAGCTGAAGCACTGACATGAAGTCTGGAGTTTCGCCTAAGTTTGAGAATTTTTTTGACAGCTGTCGAAAATTCCTTCAATTGATTTCTAAAACTGGAAAATGTGAATCTACCTACAAGGTGGATGAACGAGCGCCTAAAAGCTCCAGACTTCACGGCAGCGCTTTTCGAATTTTTCATATTGGTTTCTGTTCATTCATTACTATATTTTTCATTGTCCTATGTAAAAATTGGGCTATAATAAATATAAAATTTTTTTGTTTAGTGCTCATTGATTTTTTGTTTTATGTTTTAATTTCATTCCTTTTTTCGCATATTCGTTTTCTCATTATTATTTGGGGGAAATAAATTTCAAGTGAAGTAAAAAACTACTTTTTATGTAGGTATTCCTTTCATTTCTGCTGATTGACTTTATTTTCGCGAAATGTAGTTCATCCGTTGAGAAATATTTCAGACCTCTTCAGATCGGAAATTACCTTTGTTAATCATCCTGAATGATTCGACAATTCAAAACATGCTTAGTAATTTGAACCGACTCATTCGGGGGGGTCATTACAATCAGAACATCAAATTGTAGATTGTTATTCTAAGAATATCCATCCCACCCTTCGAAGAAGTTGGTCATTAAAGGATAGGAAATGATTCGAAATATTTAAATGTTCCCCATAACATTGACATTGAACCATATGGGTCGCATTAAACATTTATTGTGCATGTGTAGACGTTTCAACAATAAAAGTTTACGATTGTCATCAATTCCAGGAACTAAACAAACGAAAATTTTAAAGTGGAGGTCCATGCTTTCCTTCGTTTCGATGGCAATTTGAAGTGAGTACGTATGCAGTAATTTTAAAAAGTCTTAAGATCCTAAATATATTTCACTGTTTTCAAAGGAGTGGCTGATAAAATTCTCTCAGTTGTGAAATTAGAAGCTTTGAAATTTTTATTATTTTTCATTTTATATGTTTGCTGTATTTGCGTGCGGGAAAGTAAAACTTCGCGCACTTTTTTTCCTGTGCAAGATTCCGAAGATTCATCGGGTAAATAATGGACCGAAAGCTTTCCAATTTCTACTTGTTTCAAACCATTTTTTTTTTCAAGAAATAATCAATTTATATTTGTAAGACAGATGTGAGACATGGATGGTCAAGCAATAGACACAAATGTCCCTTTGTTCCTCCTCCGGCTTCTTCAAATTATGACAATTATTAAGTTGCAACATATTGTTTCCCGAAGAAGAGAAATCTGTTCTACACGATCGATGACAAACATTAGTTATTAAGCCATCCACACACTGTGAAATATTCGCCTTAAAATCTTCATCATGGAAGACGGAACCACAACTTCCTGTTTTTACACGACGACACGAATTTCTAATTGGTTCAACTTTACCTTTCCTCAATTCCTCAACCACCACCGTAATTTGTCGGTGTCGTCGGTCCCCTACCTGATTGAAGAGCTCCTCCATAAGCCATACCTAAATTAAAATTTTTGAGAGGCACTTGAGCGACCCCGAAATTGCCAGCATATGTCACAATTTTGTCTCGGCAGACTTCAAAGGACAGCTTTTATCGCAAAAAAAACTTAACGTAATTTTTATCTCGCATATAAAAGGGTTGCTGCCAGGGTGGCGACGGTATCCATTTAATCTACCACACAGCGTGAGGTTCGTGGCGTACCCTCTGTCTTGCAGATGTTGCCGTAACATCTTGTTGAATGAAAGAGTTTCACGTGCAGGGGTGGGTTCGAGCTATTTGTTTGAAAGTTTCCCCAAGCAGTTCTTTCTTGGTGTTGAATTCGTACACGATGGGTTTTCAAGGTTCTAATGATGTGATTTACGGAAACTTTCGCGGTGCGTGGTCCGCAACAAAAACAACATAACAGATAGTCAACTCTTTAAAAACAGATTTAGAGCGACACTGCACTGATTCATATCAATGTGAAAAGAATAGGAAGAAGTTACAAATAACAGTGAAGAAGAAAGCTTAACAGAAGTCATCCGATGAACTGAAATTCGGCAAATTCTTTGGCTTCAGGTGAACATAATAGTTTTTTATTCAACGAGGGGTAATGTAGGTCATAACTCACGGAGATGAAGTTTGCAGCGCGAGCCGAAGGCGAGTGCTGTAATTCATCGAGTGAGTTATGACCATTACCGCAAGTTGAATACTATACTTTATCCACGACTATAACAATAAATACTAAGATACAAGTACGAGAAAGAACTTTATTTACAAATTTCAATAGTTACCTATAACAATGCATTATTTATGTTGAGTGTGCTTCTTAGCATGGAGTAGAAAGTCCGTAAAGGCGATGCTCTATATTGAGTGCTTAGTTCACTAAAATATGCCAAAAGAACATTCTCTGTAAACGATGACTTGATATTCTTACTGCTACACCAATGAAAATTGTTGTATACATCTTTGAATTTGTTTTTGGATTTTTCGGGCAATAAATTCTGTATGGTAACATTGGCTGATTGCTTATTTCTGAAGGTGTACATAATAATTCATCATCACTATCTGAATAAATCTTTTTCAGCAAACCATCAACAATAATAATTAGGGATCTACTTAATTTGAGAAAACGTCAAAATTACTCAAGCGACATTACTCCCCTCAATACCAAAAATGGACTGTTCCCTTTCGGCCAATTGGCTTGTTCAGAAGCACAGAGTCAGGGAGTTATAATAGTGAGGTATTATAAATCACGGTGTTTGTTTACAGGTACTATCAATGGCTCAAAAGTAGTAGAATAATGAATATATAATTCGATAGCAGTAGATAAACTTGTTCACAAACTTGAACTATATTTCCTATGAAATTTACAGAACTTAATTTGGTACTTTCTTTGCTTAAAAGCTTTGATAACTATCAATCTCCCCGATAAAGTATTATCAAATGACTCTACATGATGTTTCAACTAATAATTTTCACACACAAGTAGTTTATGTCCAATTTTTCATGAAGTGATGTTAATTAGAAAGCAATTCATCGTAATCGTTAATAACAGCTACTACTTTGAAAAAAATTTCTTTGGAAACTCATGAAATGCTTTATCATTTTGGACAGTTTCGATTAATTGTCAGTAATTGAGTTATTCTAAAAGAATATTCACAAAAGTATTATAGCAACTACTTACCTGTACGCTAGCACACCTCGAAAATGGAGGAACTTAACTCTTTCGGCGGATATAAATGCGGAAGATTTGAATTGCTGAAAAAAATTACGAAAAGCACTGCCGTGAAATAAGGAGCTTTTGAGCGCTCGTACATCCACCTTGTAGGTAGATTCACATTTTCCAGTTTTAGAAATCAATTGAAGGAATTTTCGACAGCTGTCAAAAAAATTCTCAAACTTAGGCGAAACTCCAGACTTCATGTCAGTGCTTCAGCTGACCAATTTTTTTTCGATAATTCACTAGAATTTTCTACATAATCTAAGGTCTTGGTGATGCGATCTGGACAAAATTTCGCAAGTAGTTTGAATACATTATTCTACAGCTAGTTGTGAAATTTCATTCCAATCCAGTCGGTAGTTTCGAAATTATCATCATAAGAATATTTTGATCGGCCATATTTACGGAACCCCTAGTCTAATTTCGCTCATTGATGAACATGACCTCAACATTCGCGATCCAAATCTACCCTAAAATTTCAAGTTCCTAGGCCTTTTCCTTCGGAAGTTATAATTTTTTATGGTTTCTATGGTTCTGGTCATGCGATCTGGACAAAATGTTGCTTTAATATATCATTCTCGATTAAAATACAAAATTTTTTTTCGATCGAATCCGTAGTTTCGAAGTTATCGAGTAAACACAATTTCAAACAACCGTATTTACAGAACCCCTAGTATAACTCTGCTGACTTTATTCGTGAACTTCCAAATTTTGTTTTATTGGACCTTTTAAATCAGTGATTTTTCCTATCTTTAGTTTGAGCTTCAAAAATTATACCGTTTAGGAAAAATCACCTAATAAATGTTGAAAGGGAATATACAAATTTTTCGATAAAATCCAACACTTTATTTACTTGTTGCAATGCATATGGCACCATGATTCATGGCAGATCTCCTAACAGAGAGATAACACAATTCCGAGTTTACTAAGATATTCGAATTGAATATTATTTATGTCAACTTCCGTCGAAATGGTCTCTTTTGATGAGTTCTAGCACCTGTCAAAAAAAACCCACACCTTAAAAACACCCTGTATAATGACTAAGCAAACGAAGGATGCAGAAACATGAAGAGACAAAAGTGGATAAATGAGATGCTCATAAAAAAATAAAAGGCTCTACTACGGTCCTGAAGAAACCCCCAAGTGCCCTAATAAGAATGCAAAAACGTATGATAGTGCACCATAGGACCGGTTCCGTAGCCAAGAAAACTCATAGCGCTTTATTTCAGATGGCCCCGCTTGTTTTTATTTGATTCAAGAGTCCTGCTGATCTTGTAATATCTCTCTCGACATGACTTCGAATTCCAATTTAATAACCCTTATTCTGGTCTTGTTTTCTTCAATTCACGTTGAGTTATTCACATTGTATCCTTTTGATGTTAGATTGGAATGTTATTGTGTCGAATATTTGGTGATGTTGGAACGTTGCGAATCCAACATTAACAATATACCATATCAGGTCTTCGGTCTTTTTACCAGCAGAGAAATCTAACAGTGTTATATGAGAAACTCCTAAAAAAAAAATTTCCACTGAGATTCAACATTTTTTGTTGATATTTACGACTAAATAACCTCACTTAACGAGCGGTAATGTAGGTCATAACTCACGCAGATGAAGTTTGCAGCACGAGCCGAAGGCGAGTGCTGTAATTCATCAAGTGAGTTAGGAACATTACCGCAAGTTGAATACTATACTTTATCTATGACTATAACAATATATACTAAGATACAAGTACAGAGAAAGAATTGTATTTACAAATCTTAACAGTTACCTATAACAATGCATTATTTATGTTGAGTGTGCTTCTTAGCATGGAGTAGAAAGTCCATGGGCGAAGCTTTATATTCAGAGCTGAGTTCACTAAAATATGCCAAAAGAACATTCTCTGTAAACGATGACTTAATATTCTTACTGCTACACCAATCTTTAAAATTGTTGTATACATCTTTATATTTGTTTTGGGATTTTTCGGGCAATAAATTCTGTATGGTAACATTGGCTGATTGTTTCATTTCTGAAGGTGTCCATAATAATTCATCTCCACTATCTGAATTCATCTTTTTCGACAAAACATTCCCAATAATAATCAGGTATCAACTTGATTTGAGAAAACGTCAAAATTATTCAAGTGACTTCCCCTCAATACCAATAATGGACTGTTCCCTTTCGGCCAATCGGATTCTTCAGAAGCACAGAGCCAGGCAGTTATAGTAGTGAGTCATTATAACTCACGTTGTTTGTTTGCAGATACTATTAATTGCTCAAAAGTAGTTGAATAATGAATCTATAACCACTTGTAACCAAAAAAAGAGCCAAATTTTGGTTCTGTTATTTCCATATGAAATACAGACTGTTTTCAAAGGTGGTGTATTTTTTTGACCAGCAATAGAACTCATCAATATGAAGTCATTATACCAATAATCGTTTTTATAAAATATTCACCAGGGCCGAGTATTTCGAAATCAAAATTACCTGCGAGTCTGAGAAATTACCAGCCCGGATCTGACTTAGGTTCGTATTGATATCTAAATGTGTAGATATTACCAGTTGTCTGAGGGAAGTTTACAGATATTCATATATGGTGATATGTTGATATGATTCAGTAAGTTTTCCGATCTCAACCCCTGTCAATTCTTCCATGGAGTAATTTGAAAACATTAGTGTATAAATACGGTGAGGTGAATAGTGGGAAAGAACTAAGCATTGAAGCGAGTTTGTGAACTTCCTAGTTTTTTCATAGGACCTTCAAAATCTCCCAGTAAAATTAGTAAGAGAATACACAAATTTGGGATAAATTGTAGTGCCTAGAAAGATCGCGCACTTTATTTACATTATGAGGGAATGCACATGGCATAGTGAGATAACACGATCCAGAGTCGTATCAAGATATTGATGCCCAAGATTTTTTGCACTTTCTCCAAATTGAATATTTTATGATCGGCTTCCGGCGAAATGTTTTCTTTTGATGATTTCTAGCACCTGTCAAAAAAAGCCTCACCTTTAAAAACAACCTGTATATAGTTTAATCTTGATATCACCCGAACATTAAATTCAACTTCTGGGAAGAAAGTTTATTGAAATTCAATTCTTCAGTGCCTTCAGTGTTTATTGTCAGTATGACAAGTACTGTCGGTTTATTTTCATTAAACTTCAAAAGATGGAATGCACCAAATTCTATTGAATATATCAGAAAACTCAATTTTTCTTCAGTAGTCATTGTCAGTATAACAAATACTGCCATTTTCTCCATATAAACTTAAAATATGGAATCAGCAAATTATAATAAATATATCAGAGAAACTTTTCACCTCATTGTTGTCCCAATTTACTTATTTTGAGAGGCAACTATGGCAAAATCAAAAACTCGACCAACGTTAAGTATAAATGAAAATTTTTTGATTATTTATAATGCGGGGAAATCTTCGAAATATCATCACTTTCTCTCATTCTCAAGTGTATTTTTTCTTCAAATCCGTTCCACTGGCCAGACTGCACTAAAGTACTCATTCATATCTGCTATGGCATCGGGCTAGAAATTTTGGTTTCAAAAGACGAATAATGTCTCCAGGGAAACGTCAGGGAACAACAGTACTTACCTTACATACTGAACAAACTACACTCATAATTAAAAACCAAAAGGTTCGAATAAATGTCATTTTTTTTAGCGCTCGTTCTACTAACACGAGGGCTATTTCATGATGTCTGTATTTTTAAAATTTTAAGCGCAAAAGGGTCTTAATCGATAAGGTTCGGCCGTCCTACCGTATACACGATAACTCTCGAACCGAACGACCTAGCAACTTGAAATTTTCAGGGTAGATTCGAATCTCGAATGCCGTGGTCAAGTTTTTCATTGGGCAGAATTCGACCAGGGGTTCCGTAAATATGGTCGTTTAAAATTCAGTTCTCTTGATAATTTCAAAACTACGAATTCGATCGTGACGAAATTTTGTATTTGAATGGAGAATGATATATCCCAGCCACAATTTTTCCAGATCGCATAACCAGAACCATTTCAAATTCCAACGAATTACCTAATAAGAAAGCCTTATATTTCTATACCAGCTGATTCGGCGTAATTGACAAAAAGCTGCTGTCATTTTTTTGACAGCTGTCAAAAGTTCTTTCAATTGGTTTCTAAAACTGGAAAATGCGAATTTTTTTCATAATTTTCCTGAGAATTGCAAAATAAGAAAAATTGGACGTTCTGAGTCTGACATACACGTCATTTTATATAACAATATAAAAAAAAGTCGACATACAATCGATACAAATTATAATTTCGATAATATCTCAGGCCAGCTGAACATCCCATAAAAAAATTTACTCCACCCTCGGTGAATCCGCAGGATGACTGTTAAAACCATTGTTAACCGATGTTAGATTGGCCCGTGTCTTATCTCTCCCAGCACAGCATGACCACGTAATGAAATATCGGGGATAATACCTAGCATAGATTCGAAACGAGATTTCAGGCTCGATTAGAAGTGTTAATGGCTTTTATAAAAGGTGTATCATTAAATTAAAAGGCCTTTATCGAGGAGCACACGCCTCTCAAAAGTAATACTTTCAGAGGACATTGTTTTGATTCTTTGATTGGTGTTAGGAATCGATTAGTTTCGTTCAATGGTTTTTTTTTAAGTAAATCTTCGAATATAATGTATAATTAGAAATAATTACTTATAACGCTCTGCGAGTTACGAGTTATAGTCGATCCGCTAACTTTTCGATTTCTTCATTTTCGAAACGAAGCGCTCATGGGACTACGTTGACGTGAAATATTCTTCTTGACTGTTGAAGTCACAACACATAAAAGCCTTTCAAGGTTGGATACTCAGATCATCAACATATCCAATTATTGATCTGAGGTTCAAAGACTAACGGATATAAAGCTACTTTGTTGGTTATCGAAGGAAAAAGCAATTTTCTAAAAGGTCCATGCTTTTTCAATCTCCTCGAGCTTCCTCGCAACTGATCACGAGCCCGTAAACTGAAGTTAAGCTTATGGCTTTTGGCGGGACGAAGAGTCATTTCAATTAGATACACATTACCTACCGAGTCGAGCCAACTCACGTCGGGTGGTCTCCGATTCATCTCAAGCCATCCTCATAGGTCGAATCACTGTTTTTAATTGAGTATCATTATTTCTTGCAACGTGACAGGGTTTTCTCGATATAAAGGAGGAATTATTTTTGAGTTTCGAAGTTGGAAATTTTTTTTTTATTCAAACGAGATCTTTTAAATCTTTCATGAATCTCTGACCTCGAGTATTCCAAACTTGAACTCGTAAAATATGAATAGTAAAAACTCTGGTTGTATTGTTGCCGTCATGGAATCCCGAAAAAGTTTAATTCCTCGTAAAATTAAATCTTTTTATATCCCTAAACCGCTTCAGATATAAGGAAAGGAACGGTAGTTAAACACATCCTGTTTATGACAATCGTGAATTTTTTAATGGCTTTCGGCTTCTTGTTCCCTTTGAATTCCCGATTCCACCAACAATAAATCCGACTTTGACTCCCTCTGGTGAGGGATAGATCTTTCTCATCGTGAATGGATTTGTGTAATCATTACATTCAGGATTTTTTCAGTGTATTTTTTAATATTTTTTTCAATCTTGAGAAATTTTTTTTCGTTTATTTTTGTACGCTCGTTTCTATGAACAAGAGCAACAATATTTCGCCTAATGTCTGTGGTTTTCAAATTTTTGGCCGAGAATGGTCTCAAATGATGGACACAGGATGCATTTAAATATGTCCATCTGTCAGACAGTTAAAACGATAACTCTCGAAAGAAAAGGCCTAGAGTTTTGAAATTTTCAGGATCCATTCAAATATCTCCTTATGGGGATGCTTGTGACATTACTTCGTGAGCAAACTGATGTGATAGTTGCTGCATGTAACAATAATAATTACGCCAGGCAAGACTTTTTGCACATCAAAGCAATGGTTAGCATTTCGAACAATTTCTATGAACAATTTGGATCAATTTTATCGGCAAGTTTTTGAACTTCCTAATTTCGTTTATAGGACCTTTTTCTCTCCTTAGTTTGAACTTTAAGAATTATACCGTTCAGGAAAAATCTCCTAGTAAAAGTAAAAAGAGAATTCACGAATGGGATGAATTGTAGTGCCTAGAAAAGATCGCGAAGGCAGTCGAGCACTTTATTTCTCATTATGAGGGAATGCACATGGCATAGTGAGATAACGCGACCCAGAGTCGTAGCAAGATATTGATCCTCAAGATTTTTTGCACTTTTTTCGAATTGAATATTTTATATGATCAACTTCCGGCGAAATGATCTCTTTTCATTATTTCTAGCACCTGTCAAAAAAAAGCCTCACATTAAAAAACACCCTGTATAGTTTAATCTTGATATCACCTGAACTTTTATTTCAACTTCTGGGAAGAAAATTTATTGAAATCCAATTCTTCAGTGCCTTCAGAGTTCATTGTCAGTATGACAAGTACTATCGATTTATTTTTATAAACTTCAAAAGATGGAATCACCGAATTCTAAAAGAACCATGAATTCTATTTTTTTTTGTCTACAACAAAGTGTAATACGAAAGTTATTCAAGGAACAAAAAAGTTGTAGTTTACGTTATTGAATCCAGCAAAATTACAAAGATTCTTAACAATGCAGTTTTGGCCCAAAAAGGCACCTTAACAAAAATAATTTTTTAGAAATGTACTCTCAATAAAGGTTGCAACGATTGAATCTGAATACGCTCATTAGAAATAATCAATTAAAAACTCGATTAAAAACTTCATAAGTGGATTCAACAAATTTTGTCGGATTCAATAACATAAACTAAAACTTTTTTGTGCCTTGATTGACTTTCGTATCACACTTTGTTGCAGAAAAAAAAATTAGAATTCATGGTTGTTTTTAATAAAAATAAAAAAGTTACTTTTTTTATTATTTTGTTTTTCGAAAACGGTTCATTTTATCGACAATAAAGAGGAGTACCTTTTCTTTAGCTTAATGTTCAAGATATCTAAATTTGTTTTTTTCAACTCCTTATCATACAGGGTGTTAAAAATGTGAACATTAAAATGTACAAGCTAGTCCGCCCCTGGTAAACTAAACGAGCTAATTTAAATTTAAGGGTAGTATTCTAAGAGGTTCTTACTACTGTTTATCGTATCAAATTTTCATTAAATTATATTAAGTAGTTTAAAATTTATTCCAGTAAAATGAATTTTCAGTGGCGTCATTTAGGAGGCCGTATCTCTGTAGAAAGGGCCAAGGGAAAAAAAAAGGGAAATTTGTCATCTTATTTTTTCATGTTTCATCTAAATCCAAGAGATTTCCTACATTTTCTCGGACACCCTGTCTATTCAAATATTATTGACGTTCATCATAAATTTCGAATCGGCTAAAAAAAAATTATGTCATTATTTGACATATAACATTGAATTGAATAACAAAATTCAATCATATACAGAATTATTTAGGCATTCTTAATGATACTAACATATAATCTGAATTAATGGGGAACTATGATTTTTTTTTGAAGATTAGTTAATATAAAGGTTTTATAGATTGTTCATGTAACAAAAATTATGGATTTGAAAGTTGAATCGTCTAATGATGATTTATAGAGTGCTAAATTTTTATATTATGACCAAAAAAATAGTTTTGACAGTTATAACAAGAACGATTCAGATATTGAACAGAAATTTTTAATTTCAGTACATCCACGGTCTTATTTTATTAATGAATTACATAGTTAGAATAATTGAATAAATTTTTGACGTTAGGTTGGAACATAGAATAACATTCTTATTTTAATAAAATTGTTTATCTACTCATATTAAATAATATATTCATTATTCAACTACTTTTGAGCAATTAATAGTATCTGTAAACAAACAACTTGAGTTACAATAACTCACTACTATAACTCCCTGGCTCTGTGCTTCTGAACAAGCCGATTGGCCGAAAGGGAACAGTCAATTATTGGTATTGAGGGGAGTAATGTCACTTGAATAGTTTCGACGTTTTCTCAAATTAAGTTGATACCTAATTATTATTGTGAATGTTTCGCTGAAAAATATGAATTCAAATAGTGAAGATGAATTATTGTACACCTTCAGAAATAAGACAATCAGCCAATGTTACCATACAGAATTTATTGCCCGAAAAATACCAAAACTAATAAAGGTGTATACAACAATTTTCAAGATTGGTGTAGCAGTAAGAATATTGAGCCATCGTTTACAGATAATGTTCTTTTGGCATATTTTAGTGAACTTAGCACTAAATATAAAGCATCGTCCCTATGGACTTTCTACTCCCTGCTAAGAAGCACAATCAACATAAATAATGCATTGTTATAGGTAACAATTAAGATTTGTAAATATCGTTCTTTCTCTTTACTTGTATCTTAGTATTTATTGTTTTAGTCGTAGATAAAGTATAGTATACAACTTGCGGTAATGGTCATAACTCACTTGATGAATTATAGCACTCGCCTTCGGCTCGCGCTGCAAACTTCATCTGCATGAGTTATGAGCTACATTTCCGCTCGTTGAATAATATACTATTATGTTTCTTATGGATATCATTTCCTTCTATACAAAATTCAAATCTATGCGTCTAATGAAACTTCGTTTTCGTCGTCAAATATATAATTGCGTTAACCAACGTAAATTTAGAATACATTATTTCTAGATTGATTAAATTATAATATTTAGTAATCCTAATGCCAGTAATTTACGAATTAACGTTATGGCGACCGATTTAGAGTTTAACTTGGGGACCTACTAAAAACTCGTTTCGAAGCGGGCGTTCTTAGTTTCGAAATTGGATAATTTGACAAATAAAATATAAGCAGATTAGCTCCATCATTACGGTTGACATGTTTTTATTCGACCGGGTTTTTTTCCATATTTCAATTATGTATTCTCGACAGGTGTGGCTGGATTAGGAAGCTGGCGCGATTTGAAGAAATGTCTCGAGTCATTAAGGTGTTAAAAAACGATTTAGGATGAGGCTGATGTATGGCATCAATCGAATTATTAATTTGCCTTTGGTGCGATGTTTCAGGTTACCGGTCAAATGGGGGGAAAATGGTTTCATGGGGAAACTTCGATGAAGAATTCAAATCTTCCGCCATTATTGTGTCAAGCTAGCGTAAAGGTACACCAGACGATGACACCTCACCCTGTACATCAATTTCATGCCGAATGATTGATGAAAATAGAGCTATATGTCCATCATTCTCAATAAGCGACGATTGTCGATCATTCTTGTTTTCTGTTCCAGATGAATCCGTTGGAGAAGTCGAGACATATCATCGTGTGGTAAATGTATTCCTGCAAGATTCGTAGTCACGATTGCGATCTTAAATTTCCACCTAGACAAACGAAAACGATCTGTAACGCTCTCGCTGCCCAGAGCTAGAGATGCTCTTCTTCCTACGTGAGGTAGTTTGGCACGACTGGAACTTTAATTCCAACCTTTTCCGTGTACGCTGCAGCCAATAATGAGGGTCTGATGATTTTTCTGCACGTAAAATAATTCTGCATTATATCGCCCATGAATTTTATATTCTGGTTGTCAATATTCTTTCAATTAGCGAATCCATTGAATAAATATTCGAAAATTGAACAGGAAGCATTTGATTTTGAACATTTACTGATTCCATGACCACAGGGGTCTTTTTGGTCAAATTTTCGAATATATATGAAATTTCAAGGAATTCTCATATAAATTCCATTCATTCTGTTCGTTCGAAAAATACCATTCAGAAAATAGAGAAAAAAACTTCTCAGAAAAATCCTCCAGGACCACACAACAAATCACATGATATCTATACGATCTATTCACTAAATTTCCAAAGAAAACTTCAGGTAGGTGTCGGTGCCGAAAGGGCTTCACCATTTACCACCCTCGTTGTCACAATAAGGGGCAAATATTTACAGAGGGCATTTAGGGTAATTACTCAACGTAACGACAATAGCCACAATCTTCAGCAGAATTGAAGTATCATTATACACCTATTTATTTGTTGTTATTGCCTTACAAACCCACCTTTTGTGGGAGTTGAGCAATATTTTTTCACGCTCTTCAGTATCTTTTCACCGAGAATAGGATGAATTTCAAGAATGCTGTCGAAAAAATCTGAGAAGCACTGACGCCTGTGTGAATTCATCTAGTGACTTTTAAATTACTGAAAATATAAAGAAATGCTTCAAGATTATCCAAATGAGATTATATTGAATAAATCAGAAAAACTCAATTTAATTTTCATATGGAATTGTAATGAACATAATCCAAATTCTCAACAACTTCATTTACAGTTCCCTTACACACTAATTTATTTACACAGTATCTAATTTATCTTGACGCTATCTAGTACTTTACTATACTGTACTCGCTTCGGGCCGATGTCGTTTTATATACCGCTTCATAGTTTCTCGAAGGCTCTGGAACGTCATGGTCTAACAACTAAGCACAAAGTTTCAAATCGACCAGATCGATATTTTTCGTATTATTCAGGAGAAAAAAAATTGTTGTCATCTACGGAATCCTTGGATGGATTTTGCCCATTAACGAACTTGAGCGGCGCAACCAGACCTCGAACGTACCCTGAAATTTTCAAGCGAGGTTGGTAAATCGTTGAAAATCATCACTGATCCCCATTTTCAACTGTAAATGTTGTTTAGTAAAACTACTAAAACACTGTGTAATTTGTTGAATATAGGCATTTTCCTCAGGAAATACGATGAGAGATTTTTATACAATCTCTCTCTTTCTTGTTATACTTGGTTTTTTCAAAAGTGAGGCTTTGACAGGTGCTAGAACTCATCAGAATAGGTCAAAATTCTTATAGAGGTTCAAATGTGTTTAAAATGCGTTCAGTTTACAGGAAATCATCTGGCAGAGCGTATGATTTTTGTGACATTAGGTGGATAGGACGTGGTGGGTCGATTTCTTGGCCTGCACGCTCATCGGATCTCAACCCCTATGATTTCTCCTTTTGGGTCATTTGAAAATATAAGTGTACAGTAAAGGTGAGGTGAATAGTCTTGAAGAACTGAAACAACGCGTTGAAAATGCTTGTGACATTATTCGCGAGCAAATTGATGTGATAGTTGCTGCATGTAATAATTCGTAATTACACCGGGCAAGACTATATGCACATCAAACGAATGGTGACCCTTTCGAACAATTTCTGTCAACAATTTGGGTCAATTTTATCGGTAAGTTTGTGAACTTTCTGATTTTTGTTCAAATGACCTTTTCAATCAGTTATTTTCCTCTCCTCAAGACTAATATCCTTCAGGAAAAATCTCCTAATGAAAGTTGAAAGAGAATATACGAATTTGCGATAAAATCCAGTACTTTATTTACTTGGTGGAATGCATATATATGGCACCGTGATTCACGGCAGATTTACGAACAGCGTTGAATTAAGATGATGATGCCCAAGATTTCTTGCACTTTTTTCGAATTCAATATTTTATATGATTAACTTCCGGCAAAATGGTCTCTTTTTATGAGATTTAGCACCTGTTTAATCTTGTATTTACTTCTTTCATTATAGCTAGAGGAAGGTCTGGCCCTATAATGAGGTATCATTCCTGAACATAATGTCATTGTTTCCTGTCCTTCTTTTCCATATAAATTCCTTTCAGCCGAGAGTAAAAAACTTACCATAATCCCATCTTCTAATAATATATCTGTATTGGGAACTCATTCACAATAAACACTTCGAACAATGGAATTAAATCCACACAGTATGTTCCGAAATGAAATATACATGCATCCTGAGTAGGTATTTCTATCACCATACCATGATGAATTCGTGTATAGGAAGCATTAGTAGAACCCGAAAATAGCAGGGTTCCAATAGAAATATGATGGTACCTCCTGCAGTGTGACAAATAACTCACATTATGCTATCTTTGTGGAGGATATTTGAATAGTACTAATAAACGTTCAAACTTTCAGAGAAATAATTAATTTGAATGTAGAAAAAGATTGGAAAATATGAATTATGTATTTGTATGTAGACACTGGAATATTGATGGCAAGGTGCTGAACCCCATATGGGTTTATGGAGCGAGTGCATCAGAAAAAATGCTCATTGGTTATCCTCAACATGCAATTTTGTTCATCCTTATTGTTGTGTTAGCCGTGTTTCGAAAGTAACATAACAATGGAAAAAATGCTTGATGGTTCTAAACTCGGGTATCAGGACACGGGAATGAGACCCCCACATATCCTGCTACCCGTCAGATTCGGCTTATATTGTGACAGCCTGATAATGTGTTTTGATGAATAGTTATTCCTTGATTAATCACACCTTCTACATGCGGTTACTGACCGAAGATGGAAATGTCCAGCCGAAAATAATCCGGAGGCACGTCACTCCTCCTCATCCACAATTATGAGCATAAAACCGCGTTGTGGGTTTTGTGAAAGATGTTGACATCATCATTATTAATCAAGAATAAGCTGAGCCAGAAGCCCCATCGTTGGTGACCATCAGATAAATTATAATGAAGACATACACCTGGCTCGCTAATAGGATCCACTTCACAATGGGTTAGGTAGCCAAAGGTCCAAAGTTTGTTGTGTATACCGGGTGTTTTCATAGGTGATACTTTTTTACAGGTGCTAGAATTCATCAAAATAAGTCAAAATTCCAAAAATCCTTTATATAAGATACTAGCACGCGTTGCTGGGGCTGAGGTATATGTTGGATTATTATTATTATCAATCCTAACATAACCTTAACCTAACCCAACCAAACCCAACCCTTACCCTTACTCTCTAATGTTGTTGAAACCTCGTTCCTCAATTATGTTTGAACCAAATGATGTCATTTGAAGCCTGAGATCGATAATATCGATTCTTCCGAAGCTGGGCAAATCTGGATTGAGAACCTCTAATTATGTTTGCCTCCACTCTCTGCCTACGCTCTTCTTCATACTAATTGTCTCGATCATTACGAACTCGTCTTGAGTCACGGTTCCGCCGACCAATATTTGGACGCCTCACTGATGGCATTTTTATCAATAACAATAACTATCCCATAACACAACGATATATCAAACACAGTGATAAACTTCGAAGCAATTT
This sequence comes from Aphidecta obliterata, assembly GCA_963966015.1. Taxonomy (NCBI): domain Eukaryota; kingdom Metazoa; phylum Arthropoda; class Insecta; order Coleoptera; family Coccinellidae; genus Aphidecta; species Aphidecta obliterata. The sequence continues at coordinate 12,088,026 of OZ014431.1, read as the reverse complement.
TTAGAAACACGATAAACTATACTTTTTGTCCAAGTGTCGAAATCCTCATGAAGTATAAGTAATCTATGATTGTTCGCTTGGATGGAGGAAAATAGAAAGCTTTCTTTCTTTTCTGTACGGTTTTTTCGGGAATATTCCGTTGTATAAACCTTGTCCTGATCATAATAAACACAACTAAAAAAGAATTATCGAATTTGGTGCAGTCGTTTGTACGTGATGCCCGCACGTAGGTAAACCATCTTTTATTAATTCACCAGGGCCAAGTATTTCTAAATCAAAGTTACCCGCGAATCTGAGAAATTTAGAGCACGGATCTGATTTGGGTACGTATTGAGGTTCAAAAGTGTTTCAAATGCATTCAGTGTACGGGAAATCATTTGACAGAACGTAGGATTTTTGTGACTTTATGTGCATTGGGAACAACACATTGAAAATGCTAATGACATTATACGTGAGCAAACTGATGTGATAGTTGCTGCATGTAATAATTCGTTATTATACGAACGCCGCGCAAGACTTTGTGCACATCAAACGGATGGTGGCCATTTCGAACAATTTCTGTAACAATTCGGACCAATTTTATCGGTGAGTTTGTGAAATTCCTAATTGAGCGCTCGTACTACTTACACGAGGGCTATATCATTTCGTCACGATGTCTGTATTTTTCGAATTTTGAGCCGAAAATGGTCTCAATCGACTATGTTCGACTCACTGATGACGAATCCGTCGGGAAATTCGAGTCTGTCCGTCCGGCCGTCCGTCCGTCCGTCCGGCCGTCAGCACGATAACTCTCGAACGGATCAACCTAGAGACTTGAAATTTTCAGTGTAGGTTCAGATCCCGAATGCCGCGGTTGAGTTCGTTATTGGGCAAAATTCGCCCAGGGGTTCCGTAAATATGGCCGTTCAAAGTTTTGTTTCCCTGATTACATGAAAACTACAGATTCGATCGAGATGAAATTTTGCACTCAGATGGAAAATGAGGTGTTTTAGCTACATGCGAAATTTTGTCCAGATCGCATGACCAGAACCATAGAAACCATAGAAAATTGTAACTTTTGAACGGAAATGCCTAGGGACTTGAAATTTTCAGGATAGGTGTGGATCTCGAATGTCGTGATCACGTTCATCTATGAGCAACATTATACAAGGGGTTCCGTAAATACGGTCGTTTGAAATTTTGTTTTCTCGATAAATTCGAAACTATGGATTTGATCGTGACGAAATTTTGTATTTAAATCAAGAATGATATATTCGAGCTACTTTGTTTCCAGATCGCATGATCAGAACCATAGAAACCATAGAAAATCATAACTTTTGAACGGAAAGGCCTAGGGACTTGAAATTTTCAGGATAGGTTCGGATCGCGAATTTCGCGATCACTATCATCAATGAGCAAAATTAGACTAGGGGTTCCGTAAATATAGCCGTTCAAACTATATTTCTCCTGATAATTTCGAAAATACTTATTGGATTGAAATGAAATTTTGCTCATATATGAAGAATAATGTATTCAAACTACGTGAGAAATTTTGTCCAGATCGCATTACCAAGACCATAGATACCGTAGGAAATACTAGCGAGTTATCGAAAAAAAAAAATGGTCACCAAAGCACAGACGTGAAGTCTGGATTTTCGCGTTAGTTTGAAATTTTATTTGACAGCTGTCAAAATCTTTCCAATTGGTTTTTAAAACTGGAGCATGCAAATCTACCTGCAAGGTGCATGTACGAGCGCTCAAAAGCTCCTGCCTTCACGGCAGTGCTTTTCGTAATTTTTTTTTTTAAAGGGTTATTTTTCCTCTCCTTTTGAAGTTTGAACTTCAAGAATACCGTTCAAGAAAAATCTCCTAATAAATAAACAGTTTTTTCAAATTGAATAATTTATATGATCAACTTGAGTTCTAGCACCTGTAAAAAAAAGCCTCACCTCAAAAAACACCCTATATATGAGGAGATTCTCTTCTAAATGTAAGTATGGAGATTGATGGGTGATAAGTATAGTTTCGAAAATTTCATTATTATTCTGATTTGGGTAAGGAATTTGACATATATTCCATATTCCCTGAGTTCGACGGGGTCATGATTCTTTACGAAACTCGAGTGGATTTTGGAAGAAAATTGACCGATCCGAGGGGTGAAACGAGTAAAACATGAATCATCGTACGTTTCTTCCACACCCGCGTGCAGTCTCCAGGAATTTCCGATCGATTTTGGTAAGTTGTGAACATAAACCCAATGACATCTCAGTGCATTCATTTTCATTCCGAACGAGAATGCAGTCGAAATTGATTGAGTCGAAAATCGTCGAAAGAAGTAATTTGGTGTGAAAAACACAGGTGGGTAATTATTGCTAACGATTTCCTAGCCTCATAATATGTTTTTTCAGTGTTCCAACGGTATATCATGAATTTAATGATAATTTTCTCAAGTAGGTAAACGGCCCAGTGGGAAACTGCTCAAAATGCCCCTCCTCTCATGAATCCCCGTCAAACTGTGAATATTTCCGAAATTGGAAGGTTTGTGTTGAAAACTACGCCCCTGTCGACCCTCCAACCGGATCAACTTCAGCCATCAACAACAAAAAACGACAAATTGCAATGTGTGTGGTGCTGCTGGTAGGTAATATTTTTCCCAACTACCCATTCCATCACAGCCAATTACAAACAATAGCCCAAATCGCTGGTATTGTCTTCGGTATGTTTTCATACCTTCGAATAGACAAATTACCAAAGCAGTATTGCCAACTAATCATTTCCATTCATACCAACAGTTATCTCCCCCGGGCTGCGCCACCAATCAACACGTATTCCAAAATGCATAATGCTCCTTCGATTCAATAACTCCCAACGCCTAGAACTTGATACAATACAAGAAATTAGTCATAACAGCAAGTTCGAACAAGGTCGAGACTCTGAGGATAGATCGACCGGCTTTGTCATTATCGGTAAAGGTAATTCCGAGTTTGTTGTTCCAACAATCGACAATGGATCGGAATAGGATGGTCCTAAATCGTGTCGGAATTCATGATTCACTGGAATGAGATAATGTGTGGTACACTCCCAAATGTACACCGACACAAAATCTGGGCAACATTTACATTTACATGTACCTTATAGTTATTTGAGATACAAGTTTAAAAATCGAGAAAAGCCGTGAAAACAGGATCTTTTGAGCGATCATTCATCCACCTTGTAGGTAGATTCACATTTTCCAGTTTTTGAAACCAATTGAAGAAATTTTTGACAGCTGTGAATAAAATGACAGCAGCTCTTTGTCAGTTATGCCGAATCAGCAGTTACAGAAATATAAGGATTTTTTCATTCAATAATTCGTCGGAGTTAAAAATGGTTCTGGTTATGCGATCTGGAAAAAATGTAGCTTGAATATATCATTCTCCCCTAAGATACAAAATTTCGTCACGATCGAATCCGTAGTTTTGAAACTATCAAGAAAACTGAATTTCAAACGACCATATTAAGGGAACCCTTGGTCCAGTTTTGCCTAATAACGAACTTAACCGCTGCATTCGAGATTCGAACCTACCCTAAAACTGAAAGTTTTTAGGTCGTTCCATTCGGGAGTTATCTAACGTCGAATTTTTCGACGGATTCGTCATCAGTGAGTCGAACCTTGTCGATTGATGCCATTTCCGGCTCAAAATTCGAAAAATACAGATATCGTGACAAAATGATATAGCCCTCGTGTAAGTAGAACGAGCGCTCAAAAACATAGTTATTCTAAACTTTTGAGTCCCATGACTGCCGGTATATATTTTTTTCTGGAGCAATTCCAAAGCCTATTGAATATCAGTTTATTGCACCTTCCAGATAGTCAGCCGAATATACCACCCACAATATCTTCGTCTGCTTTCTCACAACATCGCCCCGATAAATAACAGACCTCGTGGAAGACAAAAGTAAAAAGTGCCAGGGAACCAGGTACTATAATTTGAACTGCCATAAATATCTCGGCAATGACAAATTCGAGACCGGAGATTTCAATCGGAAACCGCAAACAACCATTTCAGGGAACAGAAACAATAAATCGATTAACATAAATATTTAACCATTGATGGCTTATCGTTGCGAATCTTGCTCGTGTATCATCCTTCGATTTTTTTATCGATGGGCATTGAAAGTTTGAACTAGATAGCGTTTCTTGGATGCGGAGACATGTCTGGAGTTACGCCGATAAAAGAGATAATCAAGGACGACTGCGCAAAAATTTGCGCAAAAGTCTATTGAATTTTATGAAGATAAATTGGCAGTATTTGTCATACTGACAATGTACACTGAACGCCGTTTTGGTGCACAGAAAAAAAAACAGTTTTTCTGATATATTCAATATAATTCGGTGATTCCATCTCTTGAAGTTTCTAAAAAAATGTCATACCAATACTGAAAGTCCTTTTGGTACAAAGAAACAAAAGGGCTTCACCTCGGTGCTTTTCAAATATTTTTTCATTTAAGTTCCTAAAAAACCGAAACAAAAGTTCGAAATATTTGTACTAATCTGATGCCCCAGTCTGTGTGTTCCCAGGAGGATGTTCCAAATGAAACTCCCGCGCCAAATTTCGTGATCAATCTAGCGAGAATCGATCGACTAATTTGAATACAATACTGAATGAACCATAAAAGTGAGTTATGTGAATCAAAATAGAATCACTGACAGGCTCAACTTATTTATGGATTTCAAATTGGTAAGAATAATGGGACTATAAAATATGGAGAATAGCATGACGAAATCAATTCAGGTAGGTATATCTATTACGATGTTACTCAGGTCATCTGGAAAAAATCCAATTTATTATAGCGAATCGCAACCTTAGGATAGTGATAATTCGGTTCCAAGAAGAATTTGGATGAAAAAAGTTAACAGGAGATGATAGCAATTTTTCATTTATTATTTATTCACAATAACACATTCAACACCCAAACATATACTTGAACTGCGAAAAATTTCAACAGGAATTCAAATGTTTTCGCTTTAATGTGTGATGAAAAAAAAATATTTAAATTTTGGAAATAATTTGTATCCAATAAAATTTAAAAAAAATTTCATTCAATTTCCAATTAATTTGTCCAAGACTCTTTCTTAAAGAGGGTTCCAAGGTGAACAATTTATAAAAAATATCTTCACACAATTATTTTATTAACAATTAATTTCAATAAAACTAACTCTGAATATCAAATGTAACTAAAGAAAGACCAATGAGTGCACTCACGGACAAAAACTTTGTTCAAATATATTCCTTCACTCTTCCTCTATGAGAAAACTGCCACGCTCCTCTTATTCTTGAATCTTGAAATTTACTTTTCGTGCTTCCAAAATTGCTTCTTGTAAGGTTTTTAAACTCGAATTCTTTCTTCTTAAAGCTATTTCAAACCAAAAACTTTCTGACGGATTATTTTTCACCCTGACATTTCTCAATTGTCACACTTTTTCAAATTAATTTTTCCATCAAATTGTTCGTGGTATGAAGCATTCTTGATAGATTCCTTCCAGCTCATGATTCTAAATTGCATTTTTATATACTTCATAAACAAAACTAACCAAATTAATTATTCAAAATTAATCATTTTAACAAATTCATATTTTTCTTATCAAACAAAATGAACCCTCTTTAAAAAATACCACAAATATTCAGAGTTGATCAAATTCACTGAATCAACCAAGAGATGCTTGAAAGCTCTTGAATTTTTGGTCATTCACTTGAGTTCATTCTCCAATCATAAAAAAAATAATTATATTTTGAATTCCATAACAGTATTCATTAATTCCGAGGAATACCTGTATATCGGAATATACAGGGTGTTTTCAACGGTGAAAAGGTGAGGCTTTTTTTCAAGTCCTAGAACTCATCAAAATAAGTCAACATTCTGAAAATTAAATATTATATTTCGAAATCAAAGTTACCCGCGAATCTGAGAAATTCCCAGCGCGGATCTGATTTAGGTACGTATTGAGGTTTAAATGTGTTCATTAAATGCGTTCAGTTCACGGGAAATCATCTGACAGAGCGTATGACTTTTGTGACTTCGAACTTCAAGAATTATACCGTACAGGAAAAATCGCCTAAAAAAAGTTGAACGAGAATTAACGAATTTGCGATAAAATCCAGCAATTTATTTACTTGCTGAAATGCATATGGCATCGTGATTCATGGCAGGTTTCCTAACAGAGTTGTATTGAGATGATGATGCCCAAGATTTTTTGCACTTTTTTCAAATTGAATAATTTATATGATCAACTTCGGGCGAAATGAATTCTTTTGGTGAGTTCTAGCACTTGTCAAAAACACCCTGTATAGACACAGCAGTGATTTTTATTTCGAGGTCTTGCGGAAATGGAAAAAAGTGTCGAAACGCCATTTAGATAACTTCGACCTGGGGGTCTTTGAGAATGGAATTTCTGTTATGAATGAACTTTATCGTCTACAATTAAATGTTATCATTTTAGGATTATCGTTCACATGATTATTTATTTACATCAATTTAATCATTTGATTGTCGTGAAAGTGCTATAAATGAACGGAAGTTATTGGATTACCTTCATAATGCACGAGATTCATTTCGAAATTTGTTGAAATTGATTTATCTGGAACAGACACGGTTTGTTGAGACAACAATGAATTATTGTTCTCATCGACTCCATGGGTGAATGTAACGCTCAATGGAGGAGCCATAATATTTTTCATTTCATTGAGTATCAAAATACAGATAGTCTAGATTTCGTAAATATATTTCAGGACGTGATTCTAGAGGGCGAGATATTTATGGAAAAAAAAATATCAACCTACGTAAATTTTTTGTGATGAAAGCTCCATATTTCAGTAACTGATATTTGAATAACACGGGGCTCTTTACCTCCTAATTTTGAAGGACTCAATTCTTTTTTCAAGTGGAACATCAAAAGAGCTGAATTTCTACAAAACCTATTTTATATATGCCCCTCATGTATACACAACAATCCAGCCGGATATAATTTCTGGGAAAGCTAAGATTAAAAAAAAAATTCTGAATCCTCTAATGATACAATCCAACGTACCACAAATTGAACAGTTGGCATTGTTCGAAATATTGGAAAAAAATTGTTGTCATGTAACCCTCATGACGGATTTTCCTCATTTACGAACTCAACCGGCGCATTCAGACCTCGAAAGTTTCTCGAGACTTGTAGTGTTTACGGTGGGATGGACGGGCGGAAAGAAATTAATTTGACCTCGAATTCTTCATCGACACGTTTTAGCTTTTCTCTTGTGAAAAGCTTCATGGCTACCAAAAAATACACAAAACATCGCCAACACTGTATTTTTGATAGCACGTGACATTTTGTATGCGAAGTATCGAAGTATTTACTACGAATTAAATTCAATAGTTCAAGCAATTACAGTTACTTTGATTAGAATATATCAAATGATAATGTTAATGAATTCAAGAGGATTACTCATAATGGTCGCAGGATGAATAGTAATGTTTGGCACTTTCTTATTATTATGGATCAATTATGACCAAACAGAAGTGTTTCTGTGTTTGAATGTAATCCCGATATAATAACATGAAATTGTTCGTTTTTTCGTCACATGAATACATATATCAATCTCAATAAGAAGTTTATCGTGATTATTTTAATTCATTCAAGTTAATATAAGTTTCAATCGAGTAAAGACCGATAGAATCAAACAATATTAGGTATTGAAGTATAATTTTTTTCCAACTTTATGTAAATTGTGAATTGTATTGTACATATTTTCTTTTTTTTACTTTCACTATAGTTTTTACCAATACTCAATTCAGCAATTAGTAAATACAATTATATAAGCTGAAGGGGTGACATTTAAAGGTCCAACTGAGTGAGAACGAATGTGTTATCTGTAGAAAATCGAGAGATTTTAATCCTCTGAAGGCCTTGGATATACAGAGCGATTTTCGTATTTGATTGGAATTTTTAACTTGAATGAATATTTCAACGAAAAAATAAAAAAAAATTCTTCGCAATATCCTACAGGGTCATTAATGGATTTTATTTTTGAATAAACAATTTTTTGCCAATATTCAAATTGATATTACATTATCTTTTATCCATTAAGAAAAGGATTACACAACAATAATTACACATTATTCGGCTTTTTTATTTTAAATATCAGTTCAATGTTTGAAGATTAATGTTACATTATTTTTCCCTTCGATTCACATGAATATTAATCACTTTTTATTGATCATTAAGAATAACTTTTCCAAATCTGCTTTGAGAGTATTGAAATGTGGAAAAAATTCGACACAATAATGAAAATGATTAATTTTTCGGAAATTTTATTTCCTCATTAACAAATCGCGATAGTTATCTACAATGTACAAACATGAATAAACAAAAAATATATTGAATACAAACAAAATAATGTGAGAAAAAAATATAATTTTCAGTTAAGGAATTGCTCGAAATGATGTCCACCTACTTTCCACACCTTCGAGCACGTGCAGAAAGGATGGTTCTCAAATTTCTCTATTGAATCTGGCCAATTTCTCATTTGGTTATATGTGTCAAAAGCTCTTGAGGAAGTGGTTCACTGATGTTTGAAGATTAATGTTACATTATTTTTACCCTAGATTCATATGAATGTTGGTTCCACTTTTTATTGATAATTTAGAAGAACTTTTCCAAATCTGCTTTGAGAGTATTGAAATGTCGAATAAATTCCACACAATAATGAAAATGATTGAGTTGCCGAAGATTTTATTTCCTCATTCACAAATCGTGTTAATTATCTACAATGTACAAACATGAATAAAAAAATATTGAATACAAGCAAAATAATGTAAGAAAAAAATATAATTTTCACGATTGCTCGAAATGAAGTCCACCTACTTCTTCCTCTACACCTTTGAGCACGTGAAGAAAGGATGGTTCCCAAATTTCTATATTGAATCTGGCCATTTTCATATTTTGTTATATGTGTCAAAAGCTCTTGAGAAAGTGGTTCACTGATGTTTGAAGATTTGTTACATTATTTTTACCCTCGATTCACATGAATGTTGGTATCACTCTTTATTGATAATTTAGGAGAAGTTTTCCAAATTTGCTTTGAGAGTATTGAAATGTCGAAGAAATTCCACACAATAATGAAAATGATTATTTTGTCGAAGATTTCATTTCCTCATTAACAAATCGCGATAATTATCTACAATATACAGATATGAATAAAAAAAATATATTGAATACAAACAGAATAATGTGAGAAAACAATATAATTTTCAGGAATTGCTCGAAATGAAGTCTACCTACTTCTCTTCATTTTTGAGCACGAGCAGAAAGGATGGTCCTCAAATTTCTCTATTAAATCTGGCCATTTTCTTATTTTGTTATATGTGTCCAGGTTCTTGAGAAAGTGGTTCACTAATAATGATTTGTACCGCATAAACTTCTTGTCTGAGTGTTCTCCATAGAAATAAATCTATAGGTGTTAGATAAGGAGGTCGGGGTGGCAAACCACATGTACAGTTCAAATATTCCGGACCGCGATAAAAAGAATATGTCCATATGGTTTCATGCCAGCAAGAATTCCCGGAATTTTTCAATATGAATCATATCAATTCAAACCTTCAAACAACGATTATTAGCCCCTCACTTATCCCCATAAATAGGGCGAATCACCGCGTCTCTTCGTCTATTCATCAAATTTTGACACTTTCCTGAACCTCGGGCTCTGGATAATAGGCAGGTTCAATTGTTTGATAGCCATAATAAATAATTCGAATTCTTCTAAACATGAGCTGCAATTAACATGTCGACCATTCGTTAAACGTACTCCCAACAACACCCGAAACGCCAAAACGATTTGTGAATGAGAATTAAACCGAAATTAAGAAAACGAAATTACGGTGTAAATAATTTTCGTTTCTTTCTTCGTCAAGGTGAATCATTAGATACTCTGGAAGCGTATAATTTGTGTTACTGTGGGAATAGGAAACATCGATGTGTAATTAAACAATTAAGATCATTTTTCAGGTGGACATTGTCTTGTTTCGGTTTCAGGATGATCGTTATCAAATACTGCCTCGTGTTAATTCCAATGTTGTATGATTTTCGGGGAAACAAATACATACTCACATAACCAGGTTAATAAAGTAAGATGCAAGGACAACGAATACCAAACCAGGACATTGGTGAATTCCACTTAGTAATGCTTTTCTTAGCTGGACGAAAGTAGTCATTTGTACTAGTTCTAGGATATGAACTGAATAAATAAAATGCCATTAATATTCTTTTGGCGTAAATAACCGGAAATTTTTTCAAGCGTTGCTCACTGCACCTTCCAACGATTCTCTGTCTGTTGTCACGAATTTTCATCAGTAAAACGGTTGCACTTATCCATACTAATAACATTTTTGTAGCGTAAAAGGATCTACTGGAGAACATTTCTGCAGATGGCAATACATCATAACGTAGTTTTGAATGACTGAACAATTTCCTGAGATGACTAATGAACGTGGAGTTTCTTTTATTTCCGATGAACCTTTGGGAAATAAAATCCACAATCCCCCAAATTTACACAGTTTATGCTTTGAAAAATGTACATCAAGAAATAGAAATTGACCTAAAGTTGTTGAAGAGGAAAATATAGTTACCAGAAATTTTTTTATGGTTAACTCAAATAAACTGAATGGCTAGAATAAAAAGCACGTTGGACACAAATATTTTCAAACTGATATTTCGGAATTTACAATTGAGAATGAATTAAATTTTTGCAACCAGGGTGAAAATTAGGAGAAATCTCCTCATAAAAGTTGAAAGAGAATAAATACAAATTTGCGATAAAATCCAGCACTCTATTGACTTGCTGGAATGCATACGGCACCGTGATTCATGGCAGATCTCCTATCAGAGACGTATTAAGATGATGATGCGTAACATTTTTTGCACTTTTCTCAAATTTAATATTTCATATGATCAACTTCCGGCGAAATGATCTGTTTTGATGAGTTTTTGCACCTGTCAAAAAAAAAGCCTCACCCGATATTTCTTGGAATTTACTTTTGAAAATGAATACATTTTTTGTAACCATGTTCGATTGAGCTCAATAAAAATGGAGGTCTATCACTTTATAATCCCCTTTTGTGCTATCTCAGAACAATAACAGGGCGTGGAGCTATTCCTGGCGGGGAAACACATTGATAATATGAAACAAATATAATGATGATGTACCCTTTAGTCTACATGAGTTCACAGTTGATGTTATCGAAATATTGGATTCAAAAAATATAAAAGCTTTGAAACTACGATGAGTAGCTTAAGACTATCCTGGCGCAAAATTTTTCAAATATATAAGTTCATTTAAATAAGCAAGACATTTTCAACGGAACGCCCCTTGGAATTCTTCATATTTATGTAGTATCGGCAGCACCCGGATCTCCCATTTTTATATTATATCAACCATCAACAATACAACAGAAAATTTTCGCGCGTGTTTAGTATGAAGTAAACATTCAGATTTTTTGGACAAATATGAAAATAACCGAAGTAATGAGTGCGACAAAGATGAATAAATCTGACACTTTCGCCTTAGCAACAATGTAATAAATTCTTTGTTCACCTTGTATCTGAACGCTGATAGGTTTCATTACTTATTTATTATTTTTCACTTTACTGTATTCATAAATGATAACAAAATCACTCAAAACTGTTCGAAACTTGAAGAGAATACTTGATATCGGGAATTGACGTCAAAGAATAACTCAATGATTGCTCTGGCAACGATGCATGCAAAAATGATAATGAAGAAAAAGAACGCATCTGTGGTTAGAAACCGCCTTTAAGAAAGGGTCAGGGTTGCCTATTTTCTGGAAGAAATTTTTTGTGCATCGTATTATCCCTAGAAGTAAAATATTTATTATCCTATGTTTTGGGGAACTGCAGTAAGATAGAATAACATTGAAAAAATTGGCACTAATGACATTCTCAATTCAGAAATCTGTCCACACAAGCTTTGCCAGTAAGATTTTGATTCGACCAGTTGGATAATAAATGTAACAGGGCATGTTGGCGTCAATTTAAAATGTAAACAAATGGTTCTCTTCTAATATATCGATGGTTCTTTAGTTCAGAAATGAGTTCTGTCTCTCATGTAGAATTTTCCATCTTTTAAGCCTTTGCTCGATGAAATGTACTGGCATAGAATGTGAAGAAAGTTTTCTTATTATTACTGACAATACTTTTCATTTCATTCTACCTTCGAAGAAATCGAATAAATAAAGAAAAAATTACGAAAAGCACTGCCGTGAAGTCAGGAGCTTTTGAGCGCTCGTACATCCACCTTGTAGGTAGATTCGCATTTTCCAGTTTTAGAAATCGACTGAAGGAATTTTCGACAGCTGTCAAAAAAATTCTCAAACTTAGGCGAAACTACAGACTTCATGTCAATGCTTCAGCTGACCAATTTTATTTTCGATAATTCGCCAGAATTTTCTACGGTATCTATGGTCTTGGTGATTCGATCTGGACAAATGTTCGCACGTAGTTTTAATACATTATTCCTCAGCTAGGTGCAAAATTTCATTCCACTCCAATCAGTAGTTTCGAAACTATCAGGAAAAAAATATTTTGAACGGCCATATTTACGGAACCCCTGGTCTTATTTTGCTCGTTAGCTCATTGATGAACGTGACCGCGATATTCGCAATCCAAACCCACCCTGAAAATTTCAAGTTCCTAGGCCTTTCCGTTCAAAAGTTACAATTTTCTATGGTTTCTATGGTTCTGGTCATGCGATCTGGACAAAATGTTGCTTTAATATATCATTCTCGATTAAAATACAAAATTTCATCTCGATCGGATCCGTAGTTTAGAAATGATCGAGAAAACAAAATTTCAAACGACCGTATTTACGGAACCCCTAGTATAATTATGCTCATTAGTAAACGTGAACGCGAAATTTCAGATCCACACCTATCTTGAAAATTTCAAGTCCCTAGGCCTTTCCTTTCGAAAGTTATGATTTTCTATGGTTTCTATGGTTCTGGTCATGTAATCTGGAGAAATGTAGCTCGAATATATCATTCTCCATTAGTATACGAAACTTTATCACGATCGAATCTGTAGTTTTGAAATTATCGAGAAAACTAAATTTCAAACGACCATATTTACGGAACCCCTAGTATAATTTCGCTCATAGATGAACGTGATCACGACATTCGAGATCCACACCTATCCTGAAAATTTCAAGTCCCTAGGCGTTTCCGTTCAAAAGTTTCAATTTTCTATGGTTTCTATGATTTTGGTCATGCGTTCTGGACAAAATTTCATATATAGCTTGAACACCTCATTCTCCATTTGAGTGCAAAATTTCATCTCGATTAAATCTGTAGTTTTCAAGTAATCAGGGGAACAAAACTTTGAACGGCCATATTTACAGAACCCCAGGTGGAATTTAGCCCATTAACGAACTTAACTGAGGCATTCGGAAACTGAACCCACACTGAAAATTTCAAGTCTCTAGGTTGTTCCGTTCGAGAGTTATCGTGCTTCCGGACGAACGGACAGACTCGAATTTTCCGACGGATTCGTCATCAGTGAGTCGAACATAGTCGATTGAGACCATTTTCGGCTCAAAATTCGAAAAATATAGACATCGTGATGAAATGATATAGCCCTCGTGTAAGTAGTACGAGCGCTCAAAAAGAAGAAATTCATTTGATCATTTCGAAATGCCAGTTGTTTTGACACCAATTCTGACATTAAACATGAGACGATACATTTGCAAAAAACTGAAAACGAAACTTCTCAAATATTACTACAGTACAGTTGAGAAAAAAGAACATCAAATTTCTCTAGTTGGTAGAAATTATTTAGAACCCTTGGATTTCAACGGAAACGAAATCAAATCCCTGTTTTGGACCGCTTCAGAGTTCAAGGCCTTGTCGAATAATGAGTACAGCATCCGAGACTTGGAGAACAAGACAAGCACCCTTCTTCTCAGCGAACCAAACATCCATTTTCAAAGTTCCTTACAAATGGCTACGAACGGTCTGAAGATACCCATGAACGTCATCATTGATTCGACGTGGGAAAACTGGGAGTTTCCCGAAGATGCTGGTAGGATACTGGGAAAAACTTGTGATGTTATTTTCGTCAAAAGCAAGTTCCATTTGAAAGCGAAAGCTTTGGCGGCTGGAGCTAAGATTCCTGTTGTAATAATTTCCGATAAAAGATATGCTAATCTTAGGGCTTTATCTGATATTTTCACGTTGTGGGAGCAATTTGGATACCTGGAAAATCTTCATGTGTGTTGGATTGGATCACCTACATCATTGATTAACACTTACTTACTCAGCATGCCTCGTTTCGGGATAAAAATTAAATATTTCTGCTGTCATTTCCTAGGAGAAAAAGTGAGTCCTATTGCTCTCTCTAAAGTTAGGACTTTGGGAAAAGAATTCATCGAAAGCTGTCAGGAAGCATCCAGCATGGAGGATGCGTTAGCTCATAGCAAAATTTTGGCTATGGGCGCAAATCTTGGTGGACAGAAGCAGATAAACGAGGAGAATTGCAAAGCGGCAGACCACGATTTTTTCATTTTTCACAGTATGCCAAGAACTAGGGTGGAAGTTTGTCCGACGTTGTTCGACAGTGACAGAAATCTTACATGGGCATCATACAGAAACTGCCAGTGGATTTTGACAGCTTTCCTAGTGAGGATTTTAAGTGACCATAACCATATCACTAAAGAACCTAATTTTTCAGAAGTTAAAGCGAAGTGATTCATTGGACAAAATTCTATTCTAATTTTGTTGATTTTTTATTCAAAATATAGTTAATTTGAAGTGTGCCTTTTTTCATCTCATACATTACACCTGATTTTATTGTTACTGTATTCGAAGAGAAATAATTATAACCCTTTCGATCCAGTTTCTGTTTCTGGCCATAGAATTCCATCATAACCTCTTCGACACATTGTCCTATTCTTCTTTGTCGATTTGCGGCCTCTCTTTCCATACTTACACTAATTCAAGTTGCATTCAAAGTTATTCCGTATTATCCAAACTTTACAAGATTACTGACCAAATTCAATTATACTGAAAGGTGCACTTACCTCCGACGCAACAATACCCAAACATTACAACATTTCCTCTCACGATAAAGCCGTAAGAATCAACACCCCCTATGTCTAAATTTTAATCCCACGCCCATGCTGAGAAGATTACCCAGAACACAATGACCATTACTCCTAGAGCTCTTTGAACCACGTAAATTTCCACTTCATTACTTCTCCCATTACGTAAAACTCGAAAACCTCTCGAGGATACCAGAAAACAAGGTATTTGAAGTGGATGATCGTATTAAAGAGGCCCAGCAGCAATGAATAAGCAAACATACGGCAGATGTATCTTGTTTGAAACCGAAATCTTTTTCTTGCATTATGAATGTGCATATTGGGTAATAGTATTAAGGTTGAAGAGTTTTGAGAGTTGCATCAAAGGAGCGGGATCAGGCAGTGGACTGTAGTAAATAAGAGATTATGAGTGAGTAGAGCTTTTCTTTCTATTTCCTGAAGAGTGCAACATACATCGACGAGGTTTTGGGCTATACTCAAATTCAACTCATTCATTTCAACAACAAAATATTCAGTCTTCTAGATGAAGTATCCGATAATTTCATCATTTTATTTATAATTAATCGCAATAACTATATTTTTCAACTATTTTCGACATTTCAATTCCATGCAGAGTAGTTGTTGGTTTAGGTTGCTCAGGTGAACTTTACCATATCAATTCAAGTTATTTTTCTGTTATTACTTACAGTTATATATTTTAGTTAGTGTTGATGTTCGTGTGTTATTTTTTTTTTTATTCTTCATACACTGAATTGTGGACACTATTTCGGGTTCGTCCCGTTTGTGTCCTGAGTTAAGAAATGAAAAAAATTTAAATAAAATTACACGCAAATTTCGAAATATAGAAAAAAAGGTTTTTAAAGACGAACTTTCATACAAATACACTAAAAAAATTACGAAAAGCACTGCCGTGAAGGCAGGAGCTTTTGAGCGCTCGTACATGCACCTTGTAGGTAGATTCGCATTTTCCAGTTTCAGAAATCAATTGAAGGAATTTTCGACAGCTGTCAAAAAAATTCTGAAACTTAGGCGAAACTCCAGACTTCATGTCTTTCGATAATTCGCTAGAATTTTCTACGGTATCTATGGTCTTGAAGATGCGATCTGGACAAAATTGTGTAGTTTGAATATATTATTCTTCATCTATGTGTAAAATTTCATCCCAATCCAATCAGTAGTTTCGAATTTATCAGGAAAAAAATATTTTAAACAGCTATATTTACGGAACCCCTAGTCTAATTTTGCTCATTGATGAACGTGGCCACGATATTCGCGATCCAAACCCACCCTGAAAATTTCAAGTTCCTAGGCCTTTCCGTTCAAAAGTTACAATTTTCTATGGTTTCTATGGTTCTGGTGATGCGATCTCGATTAAAATACAAAATTTCATCTCGATCGAATCCGTAGTTTCGAAATTATCGAGAAAACAATATTTCAAACGACCGTATTTACGGAACCCCTAGTATAATTCTGCTCATTGATAAACGTGAATGCGACATTTCAGATCCACACCTATCGGGAACTGAACCCACACTGAAAGTTTCAAGTCTCTAGGTTGTTCCGTTCGAGAGTTATCGTGCTTACGGACGGACGGACAGACTCAAATTTTCCGACAGATTCGTCATCAGTGAGTCGAACATAGTCGATTGAGACCATTTTCGGCTCAAAATTCGAAAAATACAGACATCGTGACGAAATGATATAGCCCTCGTGTAAGTAGTACGAGCGCTCAAAAAAGAAATAATTTCTTTTCCGCACATTCGTATAAAAGCTTTTCTTCGAAAATGTTTTTCAACAACCAACAAAGCTGTTTTAGAAATTTCTTTTCGTTTATTTTTTTAGATTTTTTGAATTGAAAAAAAAAATAAATATTCATGTTCTGAGTTCCTCCAATTCCGAAATGAGAATTTTCGCTGGATAAATTCTTCTGTTGTCTTGGGCGTGATTGTTTGTCGTCACCGGTTGAAGAATCTCCATGTTGCTGCGGTTGTTTGCGAATTTTATATTCAGTTTGTGGAATCTTGTCGCTATTGGTTCAATTTTGGTTTTTTCATAAAGAAATGTATTTGATGGATTATGAAGTGGATTTCTAGGATGCCTCATTTTCGTAATTATTCGTAAGCTGCTTCTCTCTGCCACTTCTATATTTTTCAATGTAGGGTTTCTTGCGTTTATCCATAGTTGGTGACCATATTCTATGATTGGTCTGCAAATCATTTTATAGATGTTTGTTGCTGTCTTATAGTTGATACCTTCCTGTTTGTAAGTGAGTGATCTGAAGTGTCTGGAACGTGAGATAATTTTTTTCTTCGTGATTTGTGTGTGATGTTTGAAGTTGAGTTTGTTGTCAAGTGTTATTCCTAGGTATTTAACTGTCGGTGTAGGTGTGATAGTGTGTTGTAGTATGTTTATTGTAGGAGATGAGGCTGTAATTTTATGTCCAAATAAAATAAATTGGGTTTTGTTAGGGTTGGGAGAGATACGCCATTTTTTCATCCAAGTTACAACTTTGTCCGTCAATTGTTGGAGACATTCAATCGTTTTAATAAAATTTCTGTTGTGTGAGACAAGTGCGGTATCGTCACAGAATTGCAGTGTTTATAGCAGTGGATCTACTTCTTCTTTGTTAACGAGGTCGTGGTTATACATATCATGACAAAAAATGTTGTAAAGAAAGGGGGATAGTGGTGATATGTGATATGTTCTCATATATGTGATATGTTGTCACCACAACAAGGTCTACCTCAGGGCTCACCACTATATAAAATATTATTCAGTTTAAATTTTTTTTTTTCATTTTTGAAATATCCTTGAACACTTAATTGAGAAAGAGTAGCTTCATTAAAATTCAAAAATTTAACATTTAAAATATTCAATATATTGAACTCTTCTTCTTTCAAATCTACTTATCAGAAATAAATAATAATAAATAATAAAAAAATTACGAAAAGCACTGCCGTGAAGGCAGGAGCTTTTGAGCGCTCGTACATGCACCTTGTAGGTAGATTCGCATTTTCAGTTTTGGAAACCAATTGAGTAAATTTTTGACAGCTGTCAAACAAATTTTCAAACTAAGGCGATAATCCAGACTTCAAATCAGTGCTTTAGGTGACCAATTTTTTTTTCGATAATTCGCTAAAATTTTCTACGTTATCTATGGTCTTGGTGATGCAATATGGACAAAATTTCGCACGTAGTTTGAATACATTATTCCTCAGCTAGGTGCAAAATTTCATTCCAATCAAATCGGTAGTTTCGAAATTATCAGGAACAGAATATTTTGAACGGCCATATTTACGGAACCCCTAGTCTAATTTTGCTCATTGATGAACGTGACCGTGAAATTCGCGATCCAAACCCACCCTGAAAATTTCAAGTTCCTAGGCCTTTTCATTCGGAAGTTATAATTTTCTATGGTTTCTATAGTTCTGTTCATGCGATCTGGACAAAATGTTGCTTCAATATGTCATTCTCGTTTAAAATACAAAATTTTATCTCGATCGAATCCGTTGTTCCGAAATTATCGAGAACACAAAATTTCAAACGACCGTATTTACGAAACTCCAAGAATAATTTTGCGCATCGACAAACGTGCTCGCGACATTTCAGATCTACACCTATCCTGAAAATTTCAAGTCCCTAGGCCTTTCCGTTCGAAAGTTATGATTTTCTATGATTTCTATGGTTCTGGGGATGCGAGCTGAACAAAATTGCATGTGGCTTGAACACCTCATTTTCCATTAGTGTAAAATTTCATCTCGATCGAATCTGTAGTTTCAAAGTAATCAGGAAAACAAAATTTCGAGCGGCCATATTTACGGAACCCTTAGGCGGATATTGTCCAATAACGAACTTAACCTTGGCATTCAAAATTCGAACCTACCCTGAAAATTTCAAGTTTCTAGGACATTCCGTTCGAGAGTTATCGTGTATACGGACGGCCGGACGGACGGACAGACTCGAATTTTCCGACGGATTCGTCATCAGTGAGTCGAACATAGTCGTTTGAGACCATTTTCGGCTCAAAATTCGAAAAATACAGACATCGTGACGAAATGATATAGCCCTCGTGTAAGTAGTACGAGCGCTCAAAAATAATAAAAAGGCCGAAAATATATGAGTACCTTCCGATATGAGTCGACAATTTTGAAGTTTTTATGTTTGTGTTAATATATACAGGTGTAAAAAAATAGTGTTGTATATAGAATTCTTGAAGTTACTGGTACAATAATAAATTTGGTCTTATTGCCTCTCTAGGCAAAATTCTAGATTGTGAGTTTCCACCAAAAAGACGATCGAAAACAGATAAATTTAATAAAAAATAAGATATTTTGTGTACTGGGTGTTACCCAAATAAAAAATTCATTCTATATTGCAAATAGATTGAACTTGTCAAAGTGAGCAATTCGCGGTCGAAAGCAATTCATTAAGAAACCACAAACGTAAGAAGAAAGCCCATTTTTCCAGATCGATTCCAAGTAAAGCAATCAAGTATTCTGAACGCGTAGATCAATTTGCAGACCAATAAAACCGGCTCTTTTTTTGAGACGATAAAAATGTTGCCAGCTCAGTCGTCGGGTGTGATTGAATCTCCACTTTGTCGATCCCTTCATTCCGCGAAATCCGAACACACGACATTCTTTCAAAAACGTAAGTTTTATGAATTTGATTCATCGGGGTTTTGAGAAGGAACACGTGGGATAACTTGCCGGTAGAAATTAAAAGTTCTCCAGCTTGTACCCCTTGCAAAACAAAGATCACAAATCTAGACAGCTACATACTTCGTTAAATGTAAGACACAACATTGCTCGGTAGGTTAGGTCCGAAAGAAATACCTACCACCTACGACAAAATTTGCACCCAGCCTTCCATTGTTCTACCACACTTCTTGTCTGTTTGTCTTGAATATTAACAATGATATTTTGCGTATGAATAAATTTGATGACGCCACGGTTGTTATTCAAGGTGTGTAGTGGTTAACAGTTCCTGGAGAAGATTCAACGGAATATGCATAAATCTTCACTGATTCATTTCACAGCAGTATTGAAAGTGAACTAATTATGGTTATGATCCCAAAATTTTTTTTTTTTTGTTATGCAAGATGTGTTGAATTGACGACAAAATCACTGAAGAAATTATAACACAACACTGAAATCATTGCAGAATCGATATCGCACCATCATCGACACCCAAGAACCTAATCGACTTCACCACATTCAATATCGTTTTAAATTGACTCGGTTTATCGTTCAGCAGTGATGGTTCGATGGCGAGAATGAATTGTAGCCATTGTCTTCTTCAGTTCGAATCAGCTGGGAACAAAACCTTCTAAATGGGATAAATGAAATGTGGTAAAGGCTTTGACCACATTCAAGACTTTCTCACGCCGAAAATGTGTCTCTTCATTCCAGCCGACGACGTCTTCAGTCGCCGATTGTGTCTTTCAGTCTGAGAGCTTTTATTGACTCAACAGTTTTTATATGGGGCTTTAAAGAATTAACTCGAAGTATTATATTGGATTTTTCCACCCAAAATCCCAAGTATCAGGGTATCCAGAGAGTTTCCTTTGTCACACATTGTACAGGGTGTTTCAGTTATTGAATGAATTTGGGAACTGTATGATTGAAAACATGAAATGTCTTTTGTTTGTCGAATTGAAGTCGAATATTTATGAAGCAAATAGCAAGTGTCCTGAAATCTCCCAGCGACGTCAACAATGGCTCGAATATTTCATTACACCAAAAAATACAAAATCAGGTCCATTGTTGACCAAGTTAAATATCTAAAAACCTCGAAAATTATCCAAAATTCGGATCTGATTTTTGACGTGGAAAAAAAAATATCTACGATGAGATGAACGAAAGTGATAGTTCCACTCCGTGGATAGCCACAGGACTTGAGTCGTTCTCTTCAAGTTGATCGACCTTGCATCGAACTGTATGATTGAAAACATGAAATGTCTTTTGGCTGGTTGTCGAATTGAAGTCAAATATTCATGAACCAAATAGCAAGTGTACTGAAATGTACCAGCGACGTCAACAATGGACCGAATATTTTATTACACTAAAAAATACAAAATCAGGTCCATTGTTGACCAAAATAAATATCACAGAATATCGAAAATTATCTGAAATTCGAATCTGATTTTTGTCGTGGAAAAAAAATATCTACGATGAGATGAACGAAAGTGACAGTTCCACTCTGTGGATAGCCCCAGGACTTGAGTCGTTCTCTTCAAGTTGATCGACCTTGCAGCGAACTGTATGATTGAAAACATGAAATGTCTTTTGGTTGTCGAATTGAAGTCGAATATTCATGAACCAAATAGCAAGTGTCCTGAAATATACCAGCGACGTCAGCAATGGACCGAATATTTTATTACACCACAAAATACTAAATCAGGTCCATTGTTGACCAAGATAAATATCACAGAATCTCGAAAATTATCTGAAATTCGAATCTGATTTTTGTCGTGGAAAAAAAAATCTACGATGAGACGAACGAAAGTGACATTTCCACTCTGTGGATAGCCACAGGACTTGAGTCGTTCTCTTCAAGTTGATCGACATTGCATCGAACTGTATGATTGAAAACATGAAATGTTTTTGGTTGTCGAATTGAAGTCGAATATTTATGAACCGAATAGCAAGTGTCCTGAAATATACCAGCGACGTCAGCAATGGACCGAATATTTTATTACACCAAAAAAAACTGAATCAGGTCCATTGTTGACCAAGATAAATATCACAGAATCTCGAAAATTATCTGAAATTCGAATCTGATTTTTGTCGTGGAAAAAACATATCTACGATGAGATGAACGAAAGTGACAGTTCCACTCTGTGGATAGCCACAGGACTTGAGTCGTTCTCTTCAAGTTGATCGACATTGCATCGAACTGTATGATTGAAAACATGAAATGTTTTTGGTTGTCGAATTGAAGTCGAATATTTATGAACCGAATAGCAAGTGTCCTGAAATATACCAGCGACGTCAGCAATGGACCGAATATTTTATTACACCAAAAAAAACTGAATCAGGTCCATTGTTGACCAAGATAAATATCACAGAATCTCGAAAATTATCTGAAATTCGAATCTGATTTTTGTCGTGGAAAAAACATATCTACGATGAGATGAACGAAAGTGACAGTTCCACTCTGTGGATAGCCACAGGACTTGAGTCGTTCTCTTCAAGTTTATCGACATTGCATCGAACTGTATGATTGAAAACATGAAATGTCTTTTGGTTGTCGAATTGAAGTCGAATATTCATGAACCAAATAACAAGTGTCCTGAAATATACCAGCGACGTCAGCAATGGACCGAATTTTTATTACACCAAAAATACTAAATCAGGTCTATTGTTGACCAAGATAAATATCACAGAATCTCGAAAATTATCTGAAATTCGGATCTGATTTTGTACGTGGAAAAAAAATATCTACGATGAGATGAACGAAAGTGATAGTTCCACTCCGTGGATAGCCACAGGACTTGAGTCGTTTTCTTCAAGTTGATCGACCTTGCATCGAACTGTTTGATTGAAAACATGGAATATCTTTTGGTTGTCGAATTGAAGTCGAATATTCATGAACCAAATAGCAAGTGTCCTGAAATATACCAGCGACGTCAACAATGGCTCGAATATTTCATTACACCAAAAAATACAAAATCAGGTCCATTGTTGACCAAGTTAAATATCTAAAAACCTCGAAAATTATCCAAAATTCGGATCTGATTTTTGACGTGGAAAAAAAAAATATCTACGATGAGATGAACGAAAGTGATAGTTCCACTCCGTGGATAGCCACAGGACTTGAGTCGTTCTCTTCAAGTTGATCGACCTTGCAGCGAACTGTATGATTGAAAACATGAAATGTCTTTTGGTTGTCGAATTGAAGTCGAATATTCATGAACCAAATAGCAAGTGTCCTGAAATATACCAGCGACGTCAGCAATGGACCGAATATTTTATTACACCACAAAATACTAAATCAGGTCCATTGTTGACCAAGATAAATATCACAGAATCTCGAAAATTATCTGAAATTCGAATCTGATTTTTGTCGTGGAAAAAAAAATCTACGATGAGACGAACGAAAGTGACATTTCCACTCTGTGGATAGCCACAGGACTTGAGTCGTTCTCTTCAAGTTGATCGACATTGCATCGAACTGTATGATTGAAAACATGAAATGTTTTTGGTTGTCGAATTGAAGTCGAATATTTATGAACCGAATAGCAAGTGTCCTGAAATATACCAGCGACGTCAGCAATGGACCGAATATTTTATTACACCAAAAAAAACTGAATCAGGTCCATTGTTGACCAAGATAAATATCACAGAATCTCGAAAATTATCTGAAATTCGAATCTGATTTTTGTCGTGGAAAAAACATATCTACGATGAGATGAACGAAAGTGACAGTTCCACTCTGTGGATAGCCACAGGACTTGAGTCGTTCTCTTCAAGTTGATCGACATTGCATCGAACTGTATGATTGAAAACATGAAATGTCTTTTGGTTGTCGAATTGAAGTCGAATATTCATGAACCAAATAACAAGTGTCCTGAAATATACCAGCGACGTCAGCAATGGACCGAATTTTTATTACACCAAAAATACTAAATCAGGTCTATTGTTGACCAAGATAAATATCACAGAATCTCGAAAATTATCTGAAATTCGGATCTGATTTTGTACGTGGAAAAAAAATATCTACGATGAGATGAACGAAAGTGATAGTTCCACTCCGTGGATAGCCACAGGACTTGAGTCGTTTTCTTCAAGTTGATCGACCTTGCATCGAACTGTTTGATTGAAAACATGGAATATCTTTTGGTTGTCGAATTGAAGTCGAATATTCATGAACCAAATAGCAAGTGTCCTGAAATATACCAGCGACGTCAACAATGGACCGAATATTTTATTACACTAAAAAATACAAAATCAGGTCCATTGTTGACCAAGATAAATATCACAGAATCTCGAAAATTATCTGAAATTCGGATCTGATTTTTGACGTGAAAAAAAATCTTCGATGAGATGAGCGAAAGTGATAGTTCCACTCCGTAGATAGCTCCAGGACTTCAGTCGTTCTTTTCAAGTTGATCGCCCTTGCATCGAACTGTATGATTGAAAACATGAAATGTCTTTTGGTTGTCGAATTGAAGTCGAATATTTATGAAGCAAATAGCAAGTGTCCTGAAATATCCCAGCGACGTCAACAATGGCTCGAATTTTTCATTACACCAAAAAATACAAAATCAGGTCCATTTTTGACCAAGTTAAATATCCAAAAACCTCGAAAATTATCCAAAATTCGGATCTGATTTTGTACGTGGAAAAAAAATATCTACGATGAGATGAACGAAAGTGATAGTTCCACTCCGTGGATAGCCACAGGACTTGAGTCGTTCTCTTCAAGTTGATCGACCTTGCAACGAACTGTATGATTGAAAACATGAAATTTCTTTTGTTTGTCGAATTAAAGTCGAATATTTATGAAGCAAATAGCAAGTGTCCTGAAATATCCCAGCGACGTCAGCAATGGACCGAATATTTTATTACACCAAAAAATACAAAATCAGGTCCATTGTTGACCAAGTTAAATATCTAAAAAACTCGGAAATTATCCAGAATTCGGATCTGATTTTTGACGTGGAAAAAAAATATCTACGATGAGATGAACGAAAGTGATAGTTCCACTCCGTGGATAGCCACAGGACTTGAGTCGTTTTCTTCAAGTTGATCGACCTTGCATCGAACTGTATGATTGAAAACATGAAATGTCTGTTGGTTGTCGAATTGAAGTCGAATATTTATGAACCAAATAGCAAGTGTCCTGAAACATCCCAGCGACGTCAACAATGGCTCGAATTTATCATTACACCAAAAAATACAAAATCAGGTCTATCGTTGCCCAAGACAAATATCACAGAATCTCGAAAATTTTCTGAAATTCGGATCTGATTTTTGACGTGAAAAAAATCTTCAATGAGATGAGCGAAAGTGATAGTTCCACTCCGTAGATAGCTCCAGGACTTCAGTCGTTCTTTTCAAGTTGATCGCCCTTGCATCGAACTGTATGATTGAAAACATGAAATGTCTTTTGGTTGTTGAATTGAAGTCGAATATTCCTGAACCAAATAGCAAGAAATATCCCAGCGACGTCAACAATGGATCGAATATGACACCAAAAACTACAAAATCGGGTCCATTGTTGACCATAATAAATCACGGTAAATGATCTGAAATTCGGATCTGATTTTTGACGTGGAAAAAATCTTCGATGAGATGAGCGAAAGTGATAGTTCCACTCCGTAGGTAGCCTCAGGACTTGAGTCGTTCTCTTCAAGTTGATCGCCCTTGCATCGAGTTTTCAATTTTTTCAGGCTCCTCTTGACCATGATCTGCCCCTCGGACTGTAGTTGTTGGTACAATTAGCGTACTTTTCGTCGGACTAATCGCATTGCTTTCGGTCAATCGTGAGTTGTTGTGAAGAAGGAGTAGAGGTGAAGCTCTAAATGATGATTGAGTATAATGAATGCTTCGAATTATTTTTTCTTTATTTTCACGTGATTGATGACCACAGGAAAATATTTCACACTTATGCATCACCATTCGTTGCATTTTTTTAGAGGAAGTCTCATCACCCATCTATGGGATGGACATTCGATTCGAATGTACCGAAAAAGGTTTCAAAATTGAGTCAAATTCGTGAAACGATTTTCCGATTTTTGTGTTTTTTCCACCTCCAAACGTTATAAATGAACCGAACAGATCATTTATCTTCAGTATTTCTACGCGGTGTTCAATATTATCCGTTTCCACTGTCCGAAGTGAGGTGAAACAAACAGCTTCCTCCAGATCACGAACTCAGGTTCCCACGACCCCTCCCCCCTTTGTCGAGATTCGATCTCTAATAGCCCAGCGTTTAACCCATCATCCACCAGGCCAAACTGCAGGCTCAGGCCGTGTTAAGTTTACGACGTAAGAGTCGATAATATAATTAGTTTTTTGTTTGCTATTCGTCATTTTCGAACGTGGAATACTCGAAGGAATGAATGAACGAACCCTATGTTCAATAATAATTTTAATTTTGAGATTACAAGTGCAGCCAAGCGACGCTGGTGAACGTTATGATTAGGCTCGATTGGTATTGCTTATCTTTGATCGGAGTAGTTACTTGAAGAGACGTTAATGTGGTATTTGAAGAATGTTGTTTTTCAGTATTCCACATTATATTCAAGGTGGTTCGAGTATTTTTGAACATTTCTTCAGCACAAGGTTGCAAATTTGGATAATTTAATTATGTGTAAATTATATGGGAAGCCCCGATTTTTGAGTTTGGTGAAATAAATGCCAGAATTATGTGTAAATTATATGTATTTTTGTGCAAAGCCATTTTTTTGTGTACCTGCCAATTTTTCTTAACGAGAATTTGGTAAGCTGTTATTCTGTTAATCTGTTTTTTTATCACTCAACTATTCCATCACAATTGGCATAGTAGTAATAAGAAAATAGATTATGTGTAAATTACGTGTGAAGCCCCCGACTGTTTTGCCAGGCAGAGTAAGCACAATAATTCCTGATAGATTTTCATTCATGACTCAAGTTTGACGGAATAAATGCCTGATTATGAGTGAATTATTAGTAATTTATTCTCAATGATTCTTGAATTTATCGATCAACCATTTCAGCACAATCGACATATAAATAATTAAGAACGAATTATGTGTAAATTATGTGTGAAGCCCCCGATTCTTGTGCTCCTTCACATTCTCAACTGAGAACTGTGGTGTCTCAAGTTTGATGAAATAAATGCCTCAATTATGTGTTAATTCTATGTGATGTGTGTGCGAAGCAAATTTTTTGGGTGCTCATCAATATTTCCGATCGAGAATTGTGTTAGCTTGTTGGGCAAGCTGGCATTCAATTCTTTAATTTATCTCTCGACCATTTCTGTAAAGTCGGCATATGAGTAATAAGGAACGAATTATGTGTGAATTGTGTGTGAAGCCCCTGATTTTTGTGCTCCTTTATTTTTTTTTCATTAAGAAGTGTGCTGTCTTACACGGCAAGCTATCACAATACTTTTTTGATATAGAATATTCATGAGTCAAGATTGATGGAATAAATTACTAAATTATCTGTAAATTATGTAGTTTATATGCGAAGCCATTTTTTTTTTGTGCTTGCCAATTTTTGTCATCGATAATACAATTTTTCTTACAAGAATTGTGTTAGCTTGTTGGGCAAGCTGGCACAATTCCAATCATTCTTCAATTTATCACTCGACCATTTTTGTAAAATTGGCATATGAGTAATAAGGAACGAATTATGTGTAAATTGTGTGTAAAGCCCCCTATTTTTGTACGCCTTTATTCTTTTATATTAAGAGGTGTGCTGTCTAACCATTCGAGCTGGCACAATAATTTTTTTATATTGAATATTTATGAGTCAAGTTTGATGAAATAAATGACTGAATTATGTGTAAATTATGTAATTATGTGAATTATGTGTAAATTATGTAATTTATGTGCTAGCTTGTTGGACAAGCTAGCACAATTCCAAGAATTTGATTTATAACTCGATCATTTCTGTACATTCGACATCTGAGTAATAAGGAACGAATTATGTGTGAAGCCTCTGATTTTTGTGCGCCTTTACTTTTTTTCTTTAAGATATGTGCTGTCTTGCCAGGCAAGCTAGCACAATAATTTTCTGATATCGAATATTTATGAGACAAGTTTGATGGAATAAATGACTTACTTATGGGTGAATTATGTAATTTATGTGCGAAGCCATTTTTTTTTGTGCTTGCCAATTTTTATCATCGAGAATTTTGTTAGTTTGCTGGGCAAGCTCGCACAATTCTCAATAATTATTTCATTTATCAATCAACCATTTCGGCACAATCTACATATAAGTAATCAAGAACGAATTATATGTATGTGCACCTTCACATTTTTTAACTAAGAATTGAGGTGTCCCAAGTTTGATGAAATAAATGCCTGAATTATGTGTAAATTCTATGTGACGTACGTGCGAGGCCAGTTTTTTGGCTGCTTATAAATTTTTCTGATCGAGAATTGTGTTAATAATTCTTTAATTTATCACTCGACCATTTCTGTAAAATCGGCATAAGGGTAATAAGGAACGAATTATGTGTAAATTGTGTGTGAAGCCCCTGATTTTTGTGCGCCTTTCCTTTTTTTTTTCATTGAGAGATGTGTTGCCTTACCAGGCAAGGTAGCACAATAATTTTTGGATATCGAATATTAATGGGTCAAGTTTGATGGAATGAATGAATTATGTGTAAATTATGTAATTCATGGGCGAAGCAATTTTTTTTGTGTGCTTGCCAATTTTTGTCGTCGAGAATTATGTTAGTTTACTGGGCAAGCTGACACAATTCTCAATAATTTTTCCATTTCTCAATCAACCATTTCGGCACAATCGACATTCAAGTAATTAAGAACGAATTATATGTAAATTATGTGTGTAGCCCCCGATTCTTGTACACCTTCACATTTTGAACTAAGAATTGTGTTGTCTCAAGTTTGATGAAATAAAGTGCAATTTCTATGTGATGTATGTGCGAAGCCAATTTTTTGGGTGCTCATCAATATTTCTGATCGAGTATTGTGTTAGCTTGTTGGGCAAGCTGGCATTCAATTCTTCAATTTATCTCTCGACCATTTCTGTTAAATCGGCATATGAGTAATAAGGAACGGATCATGTGTAAATTGTGTATAAAGCCCCTGATTTTGTGCTCCTCTATTTTTTTCATTAAGAGGTGTGCGGTCTTACCAGGCAAGCTAGCACAATAATTTTTTTATTTCGAATATCTATGAGTCAAGTTTGATGGAATAAATGACTGATTTATCTGTAAATTATGTAATTTATATGCGAAGTCATTTTTTTTGTGTGCTTGCTAATTTTTGTCATCGAGAATCTTGTTAGTTTGCTAGGCAAGCTGGCAAAATTCTCAATAATTCTTCCATTTATCAATCAACCATTTCGGCACAATCGACATATAAGTAATTAAGAACAAATTATATGTAAATTATGTGTGAAGCCCCCGATTCTTGTACACCTTCACATTTTCAACTAAGAATGGTGGTGTCTCAAGTTTGATGAAATAAATGCCTGATTTATGTGTAAATTCTATGTGATGTATTTGCGAAGCCAGTTTTTTGGGTGTTTTACAATTTTTCTTACAAGAATTGTGTTAGCTTGTTGGGCAAGCTGGTACAATTCCAATCATTCCTCAATTCATCACTCGTCCATTTCTGTAAAATCGGCATATGAGTAATAAGGAACGAATTATGTGTAAATTGTGTGTAAAGCCTCCTATTTTTGTACGCATTTATTCTTTTATATTAATAGGTGTGCTGTCTAACCATTCAAGCTAGCATAATAATTTTTGATATCGAATATTTATGAGTCAAGTTTGATGGAATAAATGACTGAATTATGTGTAAACTATGTAATTTATGTGCGAAGCCATCTTTTGTTTGCCAATTTTTGTCTTCGAGAATTTTGTTAGTTTGCTAGGCAAGCTGGCACAATTCTCAATAATTCTTTCATTTATCAATCAACCATTTCGGCACAATCGACATATAAGTAATTAAGAACAAATTATATGTAAATTATGTGTGAAGCCCCACATTCTTGTGCACCTCCACATTTTTCAACTAAGAATTGTGGTGTCTCAAGTTTGATGAAATAAATGCCTGAATTATGTGTAAATTCTATGTGATTTATATGCGAAGCCAGATTTATTGGGTGCTTATTAATTTTTCTGATCGAGAATTGTGTGCTTGTTGGGCAAGCTGGCACAATCCCAATCATTCTTCAATTTATCACTCGGTTATTTCTGTAAAATCGGCATATAAGCAATAAGGAACGAATTATGTGTAAATTTTGTGTAAAGCCCCTGATATTTGTACGCCTCCATTCTTTTATATTAAGAGGTGTTCTGCCTTTCCATTCAAGCTAGCACAATAATTTTTTGATATCGAATATTTATGAGTCAAGTTTGATGGAATAAATTAATGTAAATTATGTAATTTATGTGCAAAGCCTTTTTTTTGTGTGCCTGCCAATTTTTATTATCCAGAATTTATTGGTTTGCTGGGCAAGCTGGCACAATTTCTTAATAATTCTTTCATTTATCAACCAACCATTTCGGCACAATCGAGATATAAGTAATTAAAAACGAATTATATGTAAATTATGTGTGCAGCCCCAGATTCTTTTTATTTTTAACTAAGAATTGTGGTGTCTCAAGTTTGATGAAATAAATACCTGAATTATGTGTAAATTCTATGTGATTTATGTGCGAAGCCGATTTTTTTGGTGCTTATCACTTTTTCTGATCGAGAATTTTGTTAGCCTGTTGGGCAAGGTGGCACAATTCTCAATTATTCCTTAATTTATCACTCGATCATTTCTGTAAAATCGGCATAAATGAGTAATAAGGAAAGAATTATGTGTAAATTGTGTGTAGAGCTCCTGATTTGTGTGCGCCATTACTTTTTTTATTAATAGGTGCTGTCTTACCAGGAAAGCTAGCACAATAATTTTTTGATATCGAATATGTCAAGGTTGATGGAATAAATGACTGAATTATGTGTAAATTATGTGCGTTGATTATAAGCTCTTGGAATCGTTCGAGAGAAAATAACACCTCTAAAATTTTCGTAATTCACGTTCCCAAAAATGTCGTTGAATTCGAAAATCGAGTATGCCGAAATATAATACTCAATAGAATATTTTGACCAAAAAGCTCCTGTCCTAATAGTTTCTGAGTTATAGAATTTTGTATATCAATCGGAAATATTTGATTATTTTTTCTATCAAATTCTCACGATACTTCGTAAATTATGTTTTTATGGAATAATGGAAATAGTGAACCATACTGTGAAAAATTATTGAGGAAGTAATATTTACGGATCGAATTTTTTTTTTAAAACCAAATTCACACCTCTATTGTCGTGACGGAAAATATTATGACAAATCCAAACATATCACATCCCAAATCCTAATCCAGAACCTTTTCGATTCCTTTGCACCCATGCGGAACTCGCAGCGCATCAAATGCAATTTCTACTTTTCTTCAAGAAGGTATCAAACCGAGAATAAAATAGATAAAAAAATACAAACACAAGGAACTTCCTTTGGAGCTTTCAACAGTCAGCATGTGGTTTGGGTCCAAGAACTATCGAAATAATGGAATAATGCAGGCACAAAGGAGAGATAATCTCTGTATTATACTTGAGAAAAGCGTATGATCTTTGAATTCACGGTATTGTGGATATGAAAGACCTTCTGGTGGAGATAAACAAGACTGCAGAATGAAAGGGATGATTCGGATGGACTTTTGTTTGTTCTCATTTTTTTTTTCTTTCAGGGTGTATTTATCAGATTCAATTCGGTTGGATGAATTTTGAAGGTAGTATGGGAATTTTGGGTTTTACTCCAAAACCACCACTGAATGGTTTCTATTTCATCAAAAACTGGACTAGAACTAAAACCTACTTTGTCATAAAATCGTGTTGTCTGATATTTTCCAGAATATGGTGTTGAAAGGATTTTTTATGAAACCTTCACTTTAATTAACAGGAGGAATGCATGCTTCATGAGGAATCTACACCACCTGCAAATCGATTTTCTCTTAACACAAAGGAAAATGAACGAGTCAAGTAATCGCCGCTTTACTTCAATTTTTTCATAATTTTACACGCTTTGGAAGAATTCAAGTGTGAAAATATCATATAAAGAAGCGACGTTGGAACCTAATGAATCTTGTTGAGAACCAGGCGAAGGCAATTAAGTGGAAGGAAGAAATATGAAATGAACTTCACGCTTCGTTATGGAATTATTCAGGCGTTTATGCTAGACACAGGGAGAGACTGACAAAGCTCGACAGAATTATGAATTTAACATATTGGCTTCGTAATTTCCTATGTCATAAAATCAGAGAATCTCAATTTTTGGGTTTTATTAAAGTTTCCTTTTTTCCTTCCTCCGGTAGCTTCCACATCTAGATTCTATACTTCCCTAAAAAAAATTTTCGTGGACCATTCGGTTTGAAAATTTTTTATACTCTTATAATCCACTCCATTTATCCTAAACTCGAACTAGAGCACTCTTCATCTCCTTCAAAAAATAATGAACAAAAGCCAGTCAGATGTTCCCGGAATTGTATTGACCATTCAAATTACATCAATGGCCAGATTAAGTATGGAGAATAGACGATTCCCTGACACAAAGCGTCCTAGTTTAACGGTGTACCACCCTTTAACCGATTAAAAGCTAAGGAGAATGGGAACATCTTTCAGGATCCTTTCAAAGAGCATCCCCCTTTCTTTCTTGCGGCTATAAAAAAGAATATGTAGTCACATAACGATGCACGTAAGATTGAAAGAGAGGCTTAGCTGTCGCCTCGGGAGCGGCGGGTGATCCTAAAGATTTCGGTCCATGCATCCAGAAACATTCTCATTCTGTTTCTTGGCGGGTGAAAGGAGAGTTTATGGATATTTCATATCAGCCGGTCTTTCGAGGAATCTCCGTACATTGAAGGCCTTATTGCGAAAAAAGGGGATGGATATCGAGGTGTCAGACTTGAAATGAGTTTTTTCACATTTAACTTATATAGATTTCATTATTTTATTTTTCACTTATATATTATTTGTTTATTTCATTGTGCCAGCTCGCCCAGCAAGCTAATACAATTCTTCGCAATATTGCTTCCTAGATCTAGAAGACCGAAGTCAACTGAGCTCACAGTGAGAAAGTCGACTACAAGGAGGATGAGACAAGCTATGATAAAATAAAAAAAATATCGTTTCAAGAAGTGATAAATGGGTAGACGAAATAAATTTGAACCAGCATAATATATTTTTCCGTCGACCATAGAATAAAAGCTCATTTTAACGCACTCGAAATCATCCATTAATGACCCCTATGAATGCATGATTTCTTGTATTAATGCATGATTACCATGGCAACCGATTATAAAATATTCGATCGAGCTGTCAAATTTATTTATTCGCTTTCGATCAGAATCTGATTTTATCCGTTACGCTACTATAGTCCGTTTAAGAATTATTGACATCGAAGCAGGCCATGAACGTCCAGTCGAGGCTTTATTTCTGGTTACAAAAAGTTACTAAATTTCATCATAGAAATAAAACATAAATATAACCTAGAAAAGTGTTGAGTATACGAATTATCGAATAATTAAGCCGGAATATTTCGATTGCAGTTTCTACATGGGAATTCAGGTTTGAAAGCGCAAAAATATCGTGGAATGCTTTCATATGAAATTATCTCATATAAAAGTCAACCATGGAACATTGAAGATCATTCAAATAAATATTTATTTTCACTCAGGACCATACAATATTTATTGGTATTGGAAATCTTGCAAAATTCTAACCATATAACTATAAGAGTACCATTTTATGTCAGGATTCAAGAAGGATAATTAATTGAATTCTAGCAGGTAGCTAGTGGTGCAACAGAAAAAATTTTTTGGATACTTCGCAAGCACAGCGCCAAAAGAATGGATTGGAAAAAACGTTATAATGTAGGTATTAAGAAATAAGAGAGAAACAAAAATTAAGAATCTATGTAGTAAATGAAGAATTTTGACATGAAATTTGTACCGAACTATCAATATATGAACCAATTTGTGAATTATTCATTGCTCGGTGTTGAATACTTCAAGAAAGCAAATTTGTATTTTCATTCATTAAAACTGTCCATGAATTATTGAAAATATTATAATTGATGAGCAATTTTACAATTATTCAGTATACTTTTGAATTGTGAACAATATAGCAGGTGTATTAGCAGAGGGAATGTGAACAGATTACCATACAGTATAAGTATAATAAATAAACTTGAAATATCTATGAATGATACAAGAGCAAAGATAAAAATATTGAAAACTTTGTTTCCACGTAGTGTAGTTATTTGGATGTGTTTATTGAATAAGCTGACATAATCCTTTTGCAGGGAAGGTTTCAATATTTCAATAACTCATTTATGAAATAATTCACCATTCATAGTAATCCTTATCATTAATACCACTGTCAAGAATCGGATCACATCCAGGTAAAAATCCATCAATTGTTCCAGCATTCGAAATAGTGCACCTTCTGCCTTCACCCTTGAATATACTCGGCATACCTTTTGGATTATTTTCTAGTGTCCACTGACAAATTTGAATACCGTTTTTGAATATCCAAATTTCATTTAGATAAATGAATTTTACGTGTTATTACATGTATTCTCGGTATTTATCACAATATCGTACTATTTTTATTATATTTTTCTGTTTATCAGTAAGGATTTTCCTTCGATCAACTTTTTTGTATTTGTATCCAATTTTTTTTATGATATAATATAATGTTGACTTCGATCAATTGAAATCTAGGAGCTCTTTGGCCAGTTCGAAAAGGATATCTGAACTGATATATTCATTGTTTTTAATTCTAGCAAAACCAAAGTCATTCAATGTCTCTTTGAAGGATTAATCGTATCGCACAGGTTTTCTTCCACTGCTAATTCCAGGCTATAATAACATGCTAATATTCTACGGACAGGGCTTGGTGAAATTTGAAAATTTAAGAGACATTGATCAATCAGAATACACTTTGAGTCGGTGAATAACAGTTTACCTGAAACACTAGCGGAAATATATGCCAAATCTTCGAAAAACTCGAAGTAACACCGACAAACTGCCTGGCGTTCTCTTGTTAGGCGCGATGTATCCTGGTCAATTCCAGCCATTTTAATAGCATAAGACAAAAAATACTCAAATTCAGAGCAAATTTTTTTAATTACATATTCACCAAGATCTTCGATAAAATCAACAAAGCAAAATTTCTATGGGTAATGTTAGTGTTATTCCTATACCAACCTGAATTCAGCAACCCAAAATATTACTGAATAGTCTATTACCAACTTAAATTCGATTTTTCACAGCCAACCGAGATGTCAATAATTCTTAAACGAAGTATACATGATGAATAACGAAGAAAATATTCCTTTGACACCGCCAGATGTGACAAAAACTGCTAAAGCAGCAACTTTGAGTCTGCTTCCTGAAAAGAGCCGCCATTTATATGAGAAAACCTATGCTGAATTCAGATCTTGGTGCAAGGACAAGAAGGTTCGGAACTTTACGGAAACGGTTTTGTTGGCATACTTTACGGGTATTGCAGAAAAGGGGCATCTAGCAAGTTTATGGCCAAAATATTCGATGCTGAAATCAACACTAAATGTGGAAGACAATACTGATATGAGCAGATACCACAAACTGGTGATGTTTATTAAACGGAAAAGATAGGGATATATCCCAAAAAAATCAAAAGTTCTCGAAAAAGAACATGTGAGATAGTTCATAGCGAATGCTCCTGATAGTGTTTTCTTGATGTCGAAGGTAAAAATAAAACTCAATTGAATCGTTATTCCAACTTATTCTCATTATCTCGTTATAGTGAAATAACTATCATTGTTTGATTTGTAGGTCGCTTTGATATTCGGAGTAGCGGGTGCATTGAGAAAAGATGAATTGTTAAGGTTGCAGAGAAAGGATGTACAAGATATGGGATCGAAATTTTTGGTGACAGTGAATTCATCGAAAACACATTCGAACAGGATATTCACTGTGGTGGATAATGATGAGCATACACTTTTAAACATAATAAAGAGATATATATCCTTGAGGCCAGCTCACACTCCACACGAAAGATTTTTTGTTTTTTATAAGAACTATAAATGCTGAACACAACCAGTTGGAATCAATACATTTTCTAAATAACCGTCAATGATTGCAAACTTTCTTAAATTAGAGCAACCACATTTGTATACAGGTCACTGTTTTCGGCGTTCTTCTGCGTCTATTCTTTCTGACAGTGGTGCAGATTTTTCAGCCATCAAAAGACTTGGTGGTTGGAAATCAACTTCTGTTGCAGAAGAGTATATTGAAAACTCCATTCAGAATAAAATAGAAACTGCAGAAAAAATTTTATGTCATAATAGTTCCGAAGTAAATAATGCTTCAACCTCCACTTAATCCACACGTTCCTTATCGGACATTATAGGAAATGAAATAAATGTAAACTATTAAGAATGTCACAACATGTCCAATATTACCTCTATGAATTTTTCGAATTGTTCTATAGGAAGCATAAATATTAATATATCGAAATGAACATAGAAATTTGTATTACGTCAAATTTGTATATCATGCAAAATAAAAATTGGTTTCGATCCAGAATTTATATTCAATTCCTGATGAGGTCGACGGAAAAATCTTGTAATCAACTCAAACATTAACGCGCTCGCTCCGCTCACGCGTTAAAATATTTCGACCATTAATCGCTGTCATTAATAAACTAGTTGATCAAATAACTATTATACTTATATTTTATTTTATGGTCATAAATAATTCCCGAACGGAACACGAGAGATTAGATATGCAAGAACGAAATCCTATGTTCCGGAGGACGGAGCCCCCCAAAATTTGACCACGGTCAAGTGGCCCGGCGCCCAATTCATAAACCTGCCAGAGATAACAAATAGCCCCTAGGAGAGCGGAAACTACACCAAATATTGAAAGGGACTTCCGGTGCTGTGCGTTGTCTGACCCGTCACTTGTTTTGTTGACTGACGCCGGTCTTCCCCGTCCTGGAGCCACTACCCTAGAAGTCAATTAGCACGCTACAAATCTTTGATTTTATCTGGATAGAGACGTCGGTGGCAGTTAAGGTGGCTGAAGGACTTTCTGGTTGGTTATTGCTGTAGAATTTGAGGAGTGAGTCATTCGCAACTCCGGGTTTTCTCGATTAGAGACTAGCCTATACGATACACACCTACTACCTATGCAAGATTTGAATTAATTCAACAAAATATTTCTGTTTATGAAAATCCATTTGACCGGTAGTTAAGATCTTCACTCTGCCTCAATATTTCATTCATCGGCGCATCTGAAACCATGAAAACATAAACCGATTTCTCACTCGACGTCTAGACAGACATGTTTATACCTCCAATTTATAAGTGACTGTAAATGTAAATAATGAAAGGAATGATGAATGTATCGAGGTATCAATAATAGTACAAAGATTAACTGTTGATGTTACCGATGATACCTTCTGAAATCGAAAGTTATTCGGTTTCCACTTAACTCGAGTAGGTACTCAGGAACAAACACTTTGCTTATAATAACATTCTGAAAATATACATGCACAATTCGATACCAGAAAACAATTAAGATCGAAAAATCTCACCAATATTGAACTGTTGGAAATCCTGATGATAGAGGGTTTTCCAATAGGAATGATATAATACAAACATTAAGGAAAACACATTAATTATTCATTGAGGCACAATTTTTTTCAGAATAATATAAATATATCTAAAATGATCAAATTGAGTGGTAAAATAGGAAAAATTATACTAGATAAACTAATAGCAAGCCAACAAACAATTCATGTACCCCAGAGACCACCAAATTCATCACTTGCACGTGTAAATCGGTTACGATCCATATCAGATCTCGTCAGTAAAGTTAGCAAAATGACAAATTCGATGTAAGAAAAAGAAAACCTTCAAAACATAAGGCAACGGTGATCAGAGAAAATTTCCCCAATCGGGCCACCTGTCCGTTCCAAAAGCAACTGTCTCAAATATCTGTAGATCATGCAACATAATTCTTCATCACTTTATCTCATAAATTTGCCCAGGGCCGTATCTAGGTACTATTGCGCCTGTGGCAATATATTAGACAGCGCCCCCCCATTTGCGTAGATTTTTTTTCATCCATCATATTTTCTTATCGTATTTTTTTTTCATAATGCTAGTCATATATTTCCATAAGAGTTTCAAAATAACACACATTTTTATGGAAAATTTTTTTCATTAAAAACAATGAAATACACATTTTGAATAAAATGCAACAAAAATAGAATCAATTCTGAAAAAAAATGGAATATCCATATTTATGTAATAAATTTATCATTTATCATGAAAAATATAAATTCTTCAACTTGAAATTTAAAAATACATACTGCAAACGTAAAATAAAAATTTTTTGGTAAGTTGACTAGAAAACAATAATCAATAATCACAATCTCTGCAAAAAAAAACCGCAAACTAAGCATACAAATACTATTTTATAACCATTTGAAACACGTACTAATAGTTTCGTACATAGCCCGATGTTACAATATTCAAGAAGTCCATACGTTAACTATAAAAAAATAACTAGAATAATCTTTGCCAGATGAGATTGGAGATTCAATAAAAACTATGAAAAGTAACACTAAAATTTGAGTTTTATTAGATTTCAAAAAAATACGCTCTGAGAAGTGAGAACTCAAGTTTGAAAATCCATATTTTCAGCAATGAACCGAACATATTTCTTCTTGAATTGAAAGGAACAATATTATTATGTTAAAATACGAATAATTGAATATATCCGATGCCAGAATAATGACATAAAAAATAACAAAAACTTAGTACAACTCACCTTCAATAGCATAATTTATAATGCTCGAATCCAAAAGCACAATGGCACAAAAAAGTCAGAATATAAAAAAAAACTCAGAACTTATAACACTTCAAATCTGGATACACACTAACCGAACATTAAAATTCAAATTTTTTGCTCTTTCCTTCACAATTGAAGGAAATCAATATGTATGTAGAATAGAATAAGATTCCCCAATTTTTCTCCCAAGTCTTGAGCTCAAACTCTGATTGGTGAATTTTTGGCAATACAAATCGTTTCTAAATCACCACAGATGTGGCCTAAAAATCTAAACAAATCGATCATTATGAACCATCATCATCAAAGAAGCCGCCCTTCAAAACAAGCTGGATGCGATAAGGGATGTGGTAGTGTAAACAATTCATAAAAGGGCTGTGCTTGGAATCGCATGACGATATTGCCGATTGTAATATTATTGATCAGAGAACGGCATCTTTGAAACATTTTTATAACAATTGGACCATATTTCTCGTATTTCTGGCCTTATTGCATTCCCATTCTGTTTTTTGAATATCAATTTTTCGAAATGTTGTGATCGAATTACTTACTAACGTAACCGTGTTATCATATTTCGAATTATTTTTCTTTGCTTGACGCTTCTATTTTTTTATTTTTGATATTTTTTGGCGCCCCTTCGGACCTTGCGCCCGTGGCAAGTGCCACCCTTGTCACGCCCTAGATACGGCCCTGAATTTGCCTGTATCTCATCAATAGCACGCTCAATGTTTGATTTTAAACTGCTCAGTTTTTGTTGGATTATCAGCAAAATTTCTGACTTAACCTGTCCCCAAAGAAAGAAATCACAAGGTGTTAAATCACACGACCTGGGGATAGTTAACTGGACCATTTCTGGAGATAATTTTATCATCAAATTTGGTTTCAATGAATCGATTGTCGAGATGGCTGTGTGGCAGGTGGCACCATCTTGTTGATACCACATATCCTCAAGATTAATCTAATAATAAGGTAGACAATAACAGCTCATTGCATGGAATTTGGTACGAATTAAAATCACTGAATCGTATCGATCCATAACTTGAGAATTCGATCTATGAATTTTGAAAGCTGAAAATCGAGGAATTGGTTCATAGGAGATTTTGAAGGATTATAATAATCTGAAAGTCAACTTATAAGAGGACTGAGAGAGATGTTATGTATGATACAGAAGCCGTCGTATGTATTTTCACATAAAATGAGAAACTTCTATACTAACAACTCAATTCAAAATTATTTCCAAAAATAAGCCTGGAGAAGAACTCCGTCAAATATATCACAACATCATACTTTCTTTGATAGTTTATCGCGATGGCGATGACTTAACTCCGAAAAGCTCTCAAGAAAATGGATACGGATTTGATTGTATGGAACAATTTTTGAAATGTTTATTGTAGATGTCTGAATCAAAATAACTTCTTCCCTGAATGAAGTGGACAGGGGCGGAACTACTACAGGGCAACTGGGGGTCCAATCTAAGGGTGTCCCAGACAGGAAGAAGAATAATTAAGAAAGTTTCTTCAACAATTCAACGTTATTCTACCCGGAACTACGTTCTTCTAATTCATAACACAGATTGAAAACATTCAGAGTAAACAAATATAATTATTATCTTCCCTTATCTTCGAAACGTTTCTGCTTGCTTGTCGTTTCGACAGTTCATTTTTATTACCTTATTGCATTTCCCTCCTTGAAGATTATGACAATTTTGGGTTCCTATTCACAGCTGTTCGAATTAGCCAAAGATTTCAAAGAATGAAAACGAAAATGCGAATAACTCTCAAGTTTCAATTGATTGTAATCATTGAAATTCTTCGGTAAAATCGGAGGAATTTATTTTTGTGTAATTATTGTTTCCCAAAGCTGATATTGAGTGAATTGGCAATCGAAGGCTGTTAAACGCGTAGGAAAATATGATTCCATGATTTCAATGAATTAATAATTATTGTAAC
This sequence comes from Aphidecta obliterata, assembly GCA_963966015.1. Lineage (NCBI taxonomy): Eukaryota > Metazoa > Arthropoda > Insecta > Coleoptera > Coccinellidae > Aphidecta > Aphidecta obliterata. The sequence continues at coordinate 12,047,396 of OZ014431.1, read as the reverse complement.
TAACATATCAGCTCCATTAATTATTGTAACTAACATATCAGCTCCATTAATTTTCTTAAATTGTGATATATGTATATATACAGGGTGTTTCCGAATTAGACGTGAACCTTGGAGGACGTGTTAGTATAACTCATTTGCTGTCGTTTGAGCCATATTTATTGAAAATCAAAAATCAACAGTTTACGAGTTATTTGAGTTCTTGTGATTTTTTAAAAATTTCTCGCCTCACTTCATTTTCCGTCAATTTTGTCTACGTTGACCAAATTTGATTTTAATTTTGAATTTTTTTCATCAGAAAAGGATAAGATATGTATGGAAAAAGCAAAACTATCCTGTATCAGATGTTGAAAAAGAATTAGTATGATTTGAAAGTTGGTATATGAAGAAAATAGAATCAATTTATAATATCATTGAGTGAAGAGAAGAGCAAAAAATTTAAATTTAAATGTTCGTTTAGTGTGTATCCAGATTTGAAGTGTTATAAGTTTTGAGTTTTTTTTTATATTCTGAATTTTTTGTTCCTCAAAAGCAAACGCTGTACATTCGTTGAAGTCGCAATTAGGTGAAATTATCAAAGTTCTTCGCTAGCTCAAAAAATCGTCCCTGGTAAATTCGATAACAAATTATGAATTTATCATATATCTTACCTTCTGGGAAATTCTGTTAAGTAAAATAAACCGAATTAATCAATATTTGCAAGAAAAACAGCTAGATATATCTAAAGGCTCACGAATGATACTTGGACTATTGAACGAACTGAAAGCTAACAGAGAAAACTTTTTTATGCCATTGATGGAACTTTCGAAGAATGAAGCTGATAAAATTGGAATCGAAGCAAAGTTACATCAATCGAGAAAACGAAAAAAACCCAAAATGCCAGAGGAACTAGCCAGTGATGAAGCTCATCTTTTTTATGCAAACGCAAAACTGAGGAATTGGACTATAATTATTCAAATTGAAAAAAGATTTGTTGCTTTGGACGAAGTGGTAAAAGACTTCAGTTTTTTTAATGGTAGTGTCATTCAAACTATGAATACTGACGATTTGAAGAAAAGTGCTGCAGATCTTAAGATAAATGTTCGTATTTATTATATAAATATGAATATTTCATTTTGTTTTTTCAGAATTCGTTTTATTTTTATGCATTTCATTTAAAATGTGTATTTCAATGTTTTCAATGGAAAAATTTTTCCATAAAAATGTGTGTTATTTTGAAACTCTTACGTAAATATCTGACTAGCATTATGAAAAAAAAATACTTTAAGAAAATATGATGGATAAAAAAAATCAACGCAAATGGGGGGGCGCTGTCTAATATATTGCCACAGGCGCAATAGTACCTAGATACAGCCCTGAATAAATTCTCCACCGAGATTTTGAGTTAAATTGCAATAACAAATTATTTAAATCGTTACTTGTCTTTCTTTGCTTATTTCCTCATTCAAATCAAAATCTGCAGAAACGGAGTGCCTGCATTCTCACGAGAACACAAGAACTCCAACAAATTACATATGACATATTTATGGATTTTGATTATTTTCGAAGTTTTTTCTCATAGCATTTCATAGTATTCTTCAAGATATTCATATTCATATTTTCACCTGTCGAATGGAATTTTTCCAAAGTTCAATCCTGCATAACTCGTGTTCCTCTCGTCCTCGCAGACACAGATTTCTGCTGACAGCGTTTATTTCAATGTAAAGTTACAGCAAAGTTCAAATAAATATTTCCAAATGGTATTTCGTCGATTGATATAGAAAGAAACAAAGAACAGATTCAACAATACTTCGACGATGGCCGGATTTGAACTGACTTAATATTTTGATGAATTATCACAGCCAGACAGACGTAATCCTTTCATGGATAAATTAGGTACGCCTTTATTCGAACAGCATCCGCTGCGCTATTTCAGATATATGAACGCTCAGAAACCTTCCAAATCTTCTTGGTTGGTATAAGCGGCTTAGACTTATGCTCGAAAATTTCGGTATGGGATATCAATTTGGAGAGATTATAGGTAAAAAATCGTTGAGATGGAAAATTAATCTCAAAAGATATTGACGATCGAAATCTTGAATCATCCCTACACACTTTCAAAACACACAATCTAAATGTCCAATAGATGGATCGGAAGAGGCGGACCTGTGTTATGGCCTACAAGGTGGCCTGATTCGAACCTATCAGACTTTTTTTTCGAAACTTAGGAAAGTCTATGTTACTCGTTAGCCTCGAGGTGCTGCAGTGACAGGGCCGTATCTAGGTACTATTGCGCCTGTGGCAATATATTAGATAGCGCCCCCCCCATTTGCGTAGATTTTTTTTCATCCATCATATTTTCTTATAGTATTTTTTTTATAATGCTAGTCATATATTTCCGTGAGAGTTTCAAAATAAAACACATTTTTATGGAAGATTTTTTTCATTAAAAACATTGAAATACACATTTTAAATGAAAAAACAAAATGAAATATTTATATCTATGTAATAAATACGAACATTTATCTTAAAAAATATAAATTCTTCAACTTAAAATTTGAAAATACATACTGCAAACGTAAAATAAAAATTTTTTGGTGAGTTTACTAAAAAACAATAATCGATAATCACAATCTCTGCAAAAAAAAACCGCAAACTTTGCATACAAATACTATTTTATAACCATTTGAAACACGTACTAATAGTTTCGTACAGGGCCCGATGTTACAATATTCAAGAAGTCCATACGTTAACTATAAAAAAATCAATAGAATAATCTTTGCCAGATGAGATTGAAGATTCAATGAAAACTATGGAAAGTAACACTAAAATTTGAGTTTTATTAGATTTCGAAAAAAAAAGCTCTGAGAAGTGAGAACTCAAGTTTGAAAATCCATATTTTCCGCAATGAACCGAACATATTTCTTCCCGAATTGAAAGGAACAATATTATTATGTTAAAATACGAATAATTGAATATATCCGAATCCGATGCCAGAATAATGTCATAAAAAATAACTAATACTTAGTACAACTCACCTTCAATATCACAATTTATAATGCTCGAATCCAAAAGCACAATGGCACAAAAAAGTCAGAATATAAAAAAAAACTCAAAACTTATAACACTTCAAATCTGGATACACACTGAACGAACATTGAAATTTAAATTTTTTGCTCTTTCCTTCACAATTGAAAGAAATCAATATTTATGTAGAATAGAATAAGATTCCCCAATTTTTCTTCCACTTCTTGAGCTCAAAACTCTGATTGGTGAATTTTTGGCAATACAAATCGTTTTTTAAATTCCACAGATGTGGCCTAAAAATCTAAACAAATCGAACATTATGAACCGTCATCATCAAAGAAGCCGCCCTTCAAAACAAGCTGGATGCGATAAGGGATGTAGTGTAAACAACTCATAAAAGGGCTGTGCTTGGAATCGCATGACAATATTGCCGATTGTAATATTTATGATCAGGGTGCGGCATCTTTGAAAATTTTTTATAACAATTAGACCATATTTCTCGTATTTCTGACCTTATTGCATTCTCATTCTGTTTTTTGAATATCAATTTTTCGAAATGTTGTGATCGAATTACTTACTTACGTAACCGTGTTATCATCTTTCGAATTAATGTTTTTTGCTTGGCGCTTCTATTTCTTTATTTTTGATATTTTTGGCGCCCCTTCGGACCTTGCGCCCGTGGCGATTGCCACCCTTGCCACGCCCTAGAAACGGCCCTGTGCAGTGACGTATAAACCAAAAATGCTAACCAATCCTGAAGGGGATGCAGAAAGAGTACGGATATCCTTCAATGTTAACATGTGACTTTCATCTGCTACACTTTCACACTGAGGGAAAAAGGATGATCCACAATGAAAAACTAAAACCGTATTATTGCGATATTGCAAACATAAGCACGTACTTTCAACCCTTTTGGGTATAGGGGAGCATTTCATAAATCTTCGAGACGAGATTTTGTACCTCTTTTAATTCTTACGATTTCATGCCTTTTATACCAAATAGGAGGAATTCATTTATCCAACAAATTTCATTCTCTTATGCGTGAAGGGAATTCTTCAAAATTTTATTTATTCGAATGGTTATTAAACATTGATTTCACGCCTTCTAAGATGGGTATTCATGCTTTGTCACGTTTCGCATTTGCAGAACAAATAAGCGGTTTATTTATGGCTTGACATTGTGGGGTAATTGTGGAAATATTTCATTCTATTATTTTTTCTATATAAATGCTGAACTGAGGGGCTGCCTGTTGATCGAAAATATTAAGTACCACCTTGAACAATTTGGAAAATTCCCGTCACATAGTTCATTATCACGAAATTTCATAAAGATTGTCCCTGAAAAGCATTGCTTCACACGTGATAACGAAATTCTGCATATTCGAAGTAAAGGCTCAAAACTCAATCTTTTGGAAGGCATGGAAATCAATAAACAAAAGGAGTCCTGAATTTTACCAGGATTACATTGTATTAATCGACGGATCGTTGGGAGTTCAAGTTATACCGGTCGCGTTTGAGTACTCGATAACCGATCGGTGATGAAAAAGTTTTATGGGAACCGGAGTCAGACCTAGAGAGAGAAGCTTTGTATTGAAGATCGTAAGGGTTTTGGCGTTGAAACTTTGATTATGTAGGAAAAAACCATAGAAAACTTGGCATGGAAATATTTAACCCCGTAGGTGTTTTCAAGCCGTTGAAGCGAGAAGCACTAAAAAGTGTCATCTCAGGAGAAAAGTTTTGAAGGGGGGAGGACTCCACGGTTGAGGAGATCAGAAAAAGTCAATGGAGTTGCTGGCTAGATCCCGGAGATAGTGGTTTTGCTTTGGGGTAACAAAAAGGGTTCGTTTTGAGAGTCCATGTTAGAGACAAGTAGAGATAGCTCGTGGTAGGAAAGTGTCGTAAGTAGTTTTTGTTTGAGTAGATTTTAGAGTCGCACGGAGACTGAGTGCGAATTATTGGCGGGAGTGCGAAATATTTAGGTCACTTTCGGAGTGAGTGAATTTAATTTCAAGTACACATCGGAATTAGGCTGCCCTCAATAGGAATCCTTATTATTATTAACTCCTAGACATATGAAGGGTATTATGGTAGTTCCTGGTATTGCTGTTAGCTCGACCGGAATTGATTGTATTCTTCAATTTGAGGAGTGTGAATAATAATTGTACTTTTGCATCGATTCTATTGACCCCCTCGAACGAATTTAATGATTGGTTGAATGACTTAGGGGATTACGAGTTGAAACTATCTGATTCAATTACGTTTATGGAAATTTTTGCAAAAAGCTCGAATTTGTGTATGCATTTCACCCTTAATTTTTAATAAAGAGTGTTCATTGAATTTTTGGGTTTTCCTTTTTCCGGTTAACCTGAGGTAGCAAATTTGATTTGAAGTTGAATAACTCGAATGAGGGTCATCACTCGAATTGATTCATTTCACAGTCAACGATTATTTGCTCTGAATTCTATATTTGACCCCAGATGTACCCTTTGACCGTTCAATTCAAATCCACTGAATCATTCCTTTGATTCTGGATTGCCATCCACTTCATAGCGCAAGATAAAATGGAGCAATTAGAAAATTAAAAATTTTATATACAGTCCCATCATCTGCGAGCTCATAAACGACAAACAATATAATCATTGTGTACATTTTAATTGGACATACGCTCGGGTTTATAGAGCTTTCATTATGTTCAGAATGGCTGTGTCAAACAGTTCTTTCATTAACTAAATCAGGGAGCATGGAGTTGTTCAGTTAATGGAAAATGTTAATCTCTCATATCATAAATATAATGCGGGGGCGATAAGTTCAGAAGAAACGCACAACTGTGTGTGTAGATATTATGTATTAACATCATTGAAACGTTCAGATATCTTATGAATGTAATTTGATTTGTTTTCAAGTAGTTATTTTCATCTTATTCCAAACGATTATTTTCTGTGGATACCACATAAAAACTTTTATCGGGATCATATTCTACGCTCGAATGGATTTCACTTAACGAATTTTTAGTGCTTCGAATGACTTAATCTTTTCTTGACCCTTGTATTAATATTTGGTAGATACGTTTTCCCAATCTCTACATCCATATAATATAATCGTAATGTATACTTCGAAAACACTCAATCCAACTCTAAGAGTTCCTGTGTTAAAGTTCCCGATGTTCTAATCAATAGAAACCTGACAACATTCAAATTGGAAACGAGTTCACAAGGGCTTAAGGTTATTGGTCGGAACAAACCCCTATAAATTTCATCCAGTACACAAAAATTTAGAATTATCGTGCTTATAAATTAGAGAAGGCTCTTGTTTTCAGAGTTCTGTTCATCGTTATCTATCATAATCTTTAGGAGGTTTCTGATATCTTCAATAGAATTCGGTGATTCCATATTTTGCAGTTTATTAAAATAATATGACAGTATTTGACATAATGACACCGAAGACTGTTGGACAGAAACAAGAACAAAAAAGCTTCATGTCAGTGTTTCTCAAATTTTCATACTTTTTTCCACTGGGATCTAAACTACCCTTTGACGAAGGTTCAGGGTTTCCAGTTGGTAGCCCATTCATTCTTTGTTCGATGACAGTTGAATACAACCGTCAAACACTTCCAGATATTCCCAAATAAGGATAGAATCGCTTTAATAAATCCTTTGATTCGTTGGATGAATTATGTTAGCCTGGTAGTTTTTTTGTTGTATTATGAACTCGAAAGTTTTTCGCTTTTATCTCAAACGATTGAATTTTATCACAATACATTTTGTTGAAATCAGGACATAATAAAAAAACTATAACGAAATATGGCGTTGGCTTCAGTCCTAGATTGAGCGATAAGTGATTCGGTTGTTTGGTGTTCAAAGGGAGAAGAATTTAGAGTTGGAAGTTGGAAGGTACCTGGGTGGATTATTGAAAGCCTAAGTTGATTGTTATATCGATGTCATTTTTGGATGGAATGTGGGTGAAATTGGAAACTTTTGTGTACAGAAAAAGAGTTCGAGGGAGTCGTCTATTGTCGTCAAGTTTTTTATTCGAAACGGCAAAAAAAATCATACTTTTTTATGAAAAGTGAAATTTCTCATCTTTAGAAAACTATGGACCCAGCAGTGATTTTGATGTAGGGTTCTCACGATCTTGTAACAAAGTAACATGTTATGACAGATCGAAATCAAAACCCAAGAACTGCAAAGGTTGATATGTAGGAAATAAAAAATTCATAAGACAGCTATGGAAACTGTTGAGATTTTCAATTTATATTATGACAAAAGTTTCTCGCATTCAAGGAACTATCAAATGATAAATGCTCGGTAATTTTTCCTCTCGATAGAATTTCCCATTATTCCTCATCATGAACGCTGTGACAAAGTATGGTGGTGGCACGATCCCTAATAAAAATATTGCTGATTCCGAATAAAAATATTACTGAGCCCAATTTCCCTCAGACGCTTGGTAATTTTTTCTCCCGATAGAATATTCCATTATTCCTCATCATGAACGCTGTGAAAAAATATGGTGGTGGCACGATCTCTAATAAAAATATTGCTGATTCCGAATGAAAATATTACTGAGCCCAATTTCCCTCAGACGCTTGGTAATTTTTTCTCTCGATAGATTCTTCCATTATTCCTCATCATGAACGCTGTGACAAAATATGGTGGTATCACGATCCCTAATAAAAATATTGCTGATTCCGAATGAAAATATTACTGAGCCCAATTTCCCTCAGACGCTTGGTAATTTTTTCTCTCGATAGATTCTTCCATTATTCCTCATCATGAACGCTGTGACAAAATATGGTGGTGGCACGATCCCTAATGAAAATATTGCTGATTCCGAATGAAAATATTACTGAGCCCAATTTCCCTCAGACGCTTGTTAATTTTTTCTCTCGATAGAATATTCCCTTATTCCTCATCATGAACGCTGTGACAAAATATGGTGGTGGCACGATCCCTAATAAAATGATTGCTGATTCCGAATGAAAATATTACTGAGCCCAATTTCCCTCAGACGCTTGGTAATTTTTTCTCTCGATAGAATCTTCCATTATTCCTCATCATGAACACTGTGACAAAATATGTTGATGACAAGATCCCTAATAAAAATATTCCTTAGCCTAAATTCCCCTCGATGCTTGGTAATTTTTTTTCTCTGCATGGAATCTTCGGTTATTCTCCCTCAAAAACGTTGTGTTAAAAAATGGTGGCAAGTTTCCTGAAAAAAATATTGCTGATTCCCTCCCGACTTTCGGGAATTTTTTTCTGTTGATGGAACCTTTCAATCTCACAAAATATGGTGGTGGCTGTATGTGGGTACTTCTAATAAAAATATTTATTTTTTCTTCTTCTGGTGATTGTAAATCCTTTCAAATATCCACAATAACCATAATAATATAGCGGTTTAACTAATATTTATATTCACCTGTTCATTACTCACATATTTTCTCCTGCACTCCATCACAGATAATGCATTAAATTACACCTACTTTCCCCACGTTCAATATTTCCCATTAAGATTGAAGAAGCGACATTCATATTCCATAGAATCCAATTCCCCTTTCGAATTGCGAATGCATTTATGTTAAAATACCCGACATCTAATGGCCGAAGAAGTGTTGTTCGCCAGATGGGAATGAAGATCGACTTCGTGACCATCAGATCTGCATGCAGAAGGGGTTTTCGAAGGCTTGGGTTCAGCTAACAGTTCGTTTTGGACATGCAAGAAGAATGCAGTCACGACTGCTCATCTCCATGTTACTTTTACCGAATGACTGACCGAGTATATAGAGTCTTTTTCATATAATATAATTTTATTACCATGGAGAGAAAAATATCACTGATCGTCGAGGAGGAACTGGGATCAGCAATATTCTTATTAGGGCTCGGAAATATTTTATTAGGGATCTTATTACCACCAAAATCACAGCGGTATGATGGAGATTCCATCGAGGGAAAAAAATTACGGAGCCTTTCGGGAAATTGGGCTCAGCAATATTTTTATTGGGGATCAGAAATATATTTATTAGGGATCAGCAATATATTCATTATGGGTCGTACCACTGCAATATTTTGTGGTAGCGTTCATGGTGAAGAAGAATCGAAGATTCCATCGAGAGAAAAAAATTACCAAGCGTCAGGCGGAATTTGGAATCAGCAATATTCTTATTAAGGATCAGCAATATTTTTATTGGGGATCGGCAATATTTTGCTAGGCATCTTGATAACACCAAAATTAAAGCGTTCATGATAGAGAATAATGAAAGATTCCATTTCGAAAAAATAATTACCGAACGTCGGTAGGAAATTGGGCTCAGCAATATTTTTATTAGGGATCTTGCAATCACCACATTTCATCACAGCGCTCATAATGAACAATAATGGAAGATTTCATCGAGAAAAAATATTTCCAAGCGTCGGGGGAATTGGGCTCACCAATATTTTCATTAGGGATCAGAATATTTTTATTAGGGAACTCACCACCACTATATGTTGTTAAGGCGTCCATGATGGAGAATAATCTAAGATCCAATCGAGAGGAAAAAATTACCGAGCGTCGGAGGGAATTGGGCTCAGCAATAAATATATTGGGGATCGGAAATATTTTTATTAGGGATTTTAATACCACCAAAATCACTGAATTCATGATGGAGAATAATGGGAGATTCCATCGAGGGAAAAAAATTACCGAGCCTTTGGGGAAATTGGGCTCAGAAATATTTTTATTTTGGATCAGAAATATATTTGTTAGGGATCAGCAATATATTCATTAGGGATCGTACCACCGAAATATTTTGTCGTAGCGTTCACGGTGAAGAAGAATCGAAGATTCCATCGAGAGAAAAAAATTAACAAGCGTCAGGCGGAATTTGGAATCAGCAATATTCTTATTAAGGATCAGCAATATTTTTATTGGGGATCGGCAATATTTTTGCTAGGCATCTTGATATCACCAAAATTATAGCGTTCATGATAGAGAATAATGAAAGATTCTATTTCGAGAAAATAATTACCGAACGTCAGTAGGAAATAGGGCTCAGCAATATTTTTATTAGGGATCTTGCAATCACCACATTTCATCACGGCTTTCATAATGAACAATAATGGAAGATTCCATCGAGAAAAAATATTTCCAAGCGTCGGAGGAATTGGGCTCAGCAATATTTTCATTAGGGATCAGCAATATTTTTATTAGGGATCTTACCACTATATGTTGTTACGGCGTCCATGATGGAGAAAGATCTAAGAGCCAATCGAGAGAAAAAAATTACCGAGCGTCGGAGGGAATTGGGCTCAGCAATAAATATATTGGGGATCGGAAATATTTTTATTAGGGATTTCAATACCACCAAAATCACAGAATTCATGATGGAGAATAATGGGAGATTCCATCGAGGTAAAAAAATTACCGAGCCTTTGGGGAAATTGGGCAATATTTTTATTGGGGATCAGCAATATATTTGTTGGGGATCAGCAATATATTTTTATCAGGGATCTTACCACCGCAATATTTTGTCGCAGCGTCCATGGTGGTGAAGAATCGAAGATTCCATCGAGAGAAAAAAGTTACCAAGCGTCAGGCGGAAATTGGGATCAGCAATATCCTTATTAGGGATCAGCAATATTTTCAATAGGGATCGGCAATATTTTGCTAGGCATCAATACCAAAATTATAGCGTTCATGATGGAGAATAATGGAAGATTCCATTTCGATAAAATTATTACCGAGCGTCGGTAGGAAATTGGGCTCAGCAATATTTTTATTAGGGATCTTGTAATTACCACCACATTTCATCAAATCGCTCATGATGAAAAATTATGGAAGATTCCATCGAGAAAAAATATTTCCAAGCGTCGGGGGAATTGGGCTCAGCAATATTCTCATTAGGGATCAGCAATATTTCTATTAGGGATCTTGCTACCACCATATTTTGTTCTGGCGTTCATGATGGAGAATAATGAAAACGGTGAAAGCCGGTTTTATATACATCCCATACACATTTTCTAACTTCAACTTCATTTCCAATAATTGGGCTATTTCGTGAACTGAATAAATTTCAAAATATTATAAATTCGATAAGACAAACGGAAAGAAACATGTCAAATGAAAGCTATCCCTCATAATTAAGATAATAGCGTGACAGCCGGTCCTTCTATTTTTGTATTCAACTCTAATTGCTGGAAAAATGGATTTTATGATTTATTTCGAAAAGAGTTGGCTTATCAGTGACTGATGGGATGTTATTTTTCTCCGACTGAAAGATAATTAATCTGTGTAGCGATGAAGAATATCTCTCGTTATCTCCCGCCATATTTTTCTTAAAAGCGAATATTCTGAAATAACGACCTAATAAGAATAATTTTTCGTATAAAAAGATAACTACGTTTGTTAACCAATATTTCAGGAATATTTTTATGATAGAGGGCAGGAAAAGTCCTGAAATTCGTAACGCTCTCAGTCGAAGTGAATTTTCTTCGTACGCATCATTGAAATGAATATTTTCCCTACCATATATGGGTTTATACTGTATTTGGCTTTTTATGCTCAACAAAGAAAAATTTTTTTCTAATAAAAATTAACTACATATCATGTATATCAAAGGCAATATTGTTAAAAATTCCTCCATATTATAAATGGGTACAATGTATATGGGATACTATATATGGGTACACTATATATGGGTACACTATATATGGGTATACTATATGGCATAATGTGTATTCTGTATATGTTTATACTGTTTATGGGTATACCGCTTATAGGTATATTTTATACTATTTATACTATTCTTATTTTCACTTCCAACCCCCATAAACTTTTCGTAGCAGCAATGATCATCTATCACGGCTCTGCTGGCTCATAAAATTTAAATTTAACACATCCCAATTCTCAACATACAGGTTAATGGGGTTCAGAGAAGTGTATTATTTTTTCGTTGTTAGAGGACGAAATTGAACTGCTGATGACCTGAAATGGGGATGTCGTAAAATCAGGCACAAGAACCAATTGAACTGCCCATCTCAAAAAACACTTTCGTGAAATTGGATACTGAGAGTGCTAATTTGAGAGTTATTTAAAAGATTCTAGTTCGTTTGCAGGAAAGAAGCATTATCTTCTTTGTATTCCGATTCGTCTTTTTTCACCAAAATTATTCTTGAGTTTTTCTCAAAATCACAAAATGAATTTTTATTCGCCTTTTAAAACAAAGGTTTATTTATTTTATGAAAAGGAAATGAAATAAAACATTCATTCACAAAAGATATACAGGGTGTTTTCAAAGGTGAGGCTTTTTTTTGGCAGGTGCGAGAAATCATCAAAATACGTCAAAATTCCGAATATCCTCCAAATGAAATATTCACCAGGGCCGAGTATTTTGAAATATAAGTTATCCGCGAGTCTGAGGAATTCTCAGTCCGGATCTGACGCTATGTATTGAGATCTAAATGTGTTTATTAAACGCGTCCAGTTTACGGAAAATCATCTGACAGAGCGTGTGATTTCTGTGACTTTTCCGAATTTCGGTTAGGACGTGTTGGGACAATTTCTTGACCTGCACGCTCCCCGGATCTCAACCCCTGTGATTTCTTCTTTTGGAGTAATTTGTGTCCAGTAACGGTGACGTGAATAGTGTTGAAGAACTAAAACAACGCATTGAAAATGCTTGTGACATTATTCGTGAGCAAACTGATCTAATAGTTGCTGCATGTAATAATTCGTTATTACGCCAGGTGAGAAGTTGTGCACTTCGAACAATTTCTGTAGACCATTTGGATCAATTCTATCGGTGAGTTTGTGAACTTCCTGATTTTTTTTATAGGACTTTTTCAATCAGTAATTTTTCCTCTTCCAAGTTTGAACTTTACGAATTATGTATACCGTTCAGAAAAATCTCCCTATAAAAGTTGAAAGAGAATATACTAATTTGCGATAAAATCCAGCACATTATTTACTTGCTGGAATGCACAGTAATTAATGGCAGATCTCCTAACAGAGAGATAACACGATCCAGAGTGCTCTTAAGATCTTTATGCCCAAGATTTTTTTGCACTTTTATCAAATTGAATATTTTATATGATCCAACTTCCGGCGAAATCATATCTTTTGATGAGTTCTAACTCCTGTCAATAACAAAAGCCTGACCTTAAAAACCAACCTGTTTACATACTACAGTAAAAACTTACTAGTAGAAGAAAATAATTAAGATTTGATCAAATTGTTTTGTAACTTCAAATATTTGGTTATCTGTCAATGTCATGGTGTCTATTAGAATTTTCATAAGTCAAGTGTCATGAGTAAGTCTTCTTCTTTGATTATGGTCTTGCCAGTTGTGGCTTAATTGTTTAATATCCTGTTTTCGTTTTTCATTCATCCAGTAGTCCATAATAATAATAATCGGGTAACAAACCAGGTTAGACTTTCGGGAAGGCTTGCTATAAAAGAAGTTGATAATTAGATCTTCATCGTTTGTCACGGAATGAAATGTTCCCACTAAGAAAATTTAACTCTCTTCGAACAGCATGAGCTATAATATAAGATCGGATTGAAAAATCACACCTTTCGCCTATTTTATCAGATTCAGGCCGAGTATTTACCCGCACATCGGAACACGTTTTCTGAACCATTTAGATCGTGAAAAAGATTCGAATTGGCCGTTAGTGCCTGGCCTAAGGCCATCGCAGCAACCCTATAATTTCGATAATCGTTATAATTACGTTATCCCCATTGTATTTTGAATTTTTTCCGTACATATGGCGAGCCGGCACAAGCCCCAAGCCGTCAATCATGCTTGATGGATTTGGATTTAAACGATGATAAATTCTGGGCACTTTTAGTTTTGAAGATCTGGTTGGTGTTTATGCGATGAAGGTTTCAATTTTCATCGAGAAACTATTCAAAACGGATTATTTCTTCGCAGATCCATGAAATTTTCAATCCAAAAATCTGCTTACTTTTTTTCAATCTATTTAATCATCTCATTTTGCCCAAATGTCTTATTTTTTTACCCCTTCTTCGGTCAACCTTTTTCGAGCCTAGCAAAGGTCTGACGATTACTGACCATATCAGTACAAATCACAAAATCAACCACCACATTCAGTCACGAACTTCTTTTTGATATTTCATCCAGATGATGCGATACCTGAATTCGAATGCCCATCAAGTTCTCAAAACGTTTCGTGGGGCTTTAATGCCGAACCATCATCCTTCTCTTATCTGACTGAAGCATACCATATTGTCCAAGATAGCGGCTTCGCGCTAGCTTCAAAGGCGCACATAAAAATTATATTATGATCTGGAGAGCGGTCTGTTTTTTCTTCATTTAAAAATAGTTGTCGTCTCTTCCAGCTTAAGATCGGAAGATATGACACTATTCATATGCGCCTGGCATATACCATTTCTCAAAGGCTGATCTAGATTTGTAGTTTGAAGAATTTCCACTGTGGTTCGTGTTCGAGATAATTAATTTAGCCGTCAACATGGGATTAAGAAGGAAGGAACAACTATTTATAAAGATCTCTAGAACATGTGACGACAATCAGCTAAGGAATTAAAAATGTGAAGGTTTCAACAAACAATTTTTTTGAAAGAGGGCTTTTAAATTCGGTAAAATAATTACTGAGGGTGGGGCAATTTTTTTTTACCATTTCGAGAGGCCTAAAAGAGAAGAAAAATACATACTTTATATTAAGCCTACGTTTGATATATTAAAACATTACATAGCCCTGGAATTATAATCCCACCCTGTTTTGATGGTTCAATTGTCCGATGGGTTTGTGACCTCCTTTACGCATGGCTGCAAATGCATGAAGTTCTGCGATATTAATTTGACAATACTTCTAATCGGCGGAATTAAATTGGATGGTTTGACATGTTTGTGTTCGCGTATCGAGCTAGGTGGGGATTCCGAAATCGCAGATGAAATTAAGAATGCACTTTGTCTTTCTTTCTGCTGCGATCTTTGACTAAAGTGGTCACTTATATTGAGAAATCGGATTTATGAGTTTTGGTTTTGGTTGCATGACCATTGTTGAGTATTATTGACAGAAAATGGAATTTCATGGGCTTTCAGGTTGAGCAAGTTAAGGGTTTTTAGGTTAGATTTTTCTAGCCATCTGAACCAGATTCCAATGATGAATTATTGTACGATTGATTGGAATGCCGTTCATTTATTTGATAGGTATTTGAAAACTGTTACTTCAAGTGCTTCAAATGTTGATGTACACCTTCGATTTTTTCGAAGGAGGATAAGCTCTGTATGTTCAATACCAAAGTGTATATGGTTCCAAGAAACGAACTGTTGAGGGATACCTTGCGCATTTGACTTTTATTTTCAGCAAACAAATCTTTTCCTGGGTTCTGAACCCAGATGCAACTTTCCACTGGTGCCTGTTCTGGGACCTTACACCAGAGACAGTTTCATTTGCTGTATGCCTTGAGCCTCGTCGAGAACTTCCATTGAAGAGGACTACATTACTACATATCAGAGATGAGTATTTCACCCTTCGTTTCAAGCAAGATTTAAGCAAGTTGAAGTTTGTAGCTGGATGATTCCAAAATTTGCTTTGTTTTCGTCCATCGATGTGGGAATGTGGGGATACCGAAATCGTAAATAAAATATAGAATGCACTTCGTCTTTCTTTCTGTTGCGATCGTTTATTAAAGTGATCACCATATATAGAGAAATCGGTTTAATAAGTTTTGGTTTTGATTACATGACCATTGTTGAGTATTTTTGGCACAAAAAGGAATTGCATGGTCTTTCATCAGGTTGAGCTTAAGGGGGTTTATGTTATAGCTTTTTTGCCATCTCAACCAGACTACAATGATATATTATCCTAGGGTTGATCAGAATATGGTTCATTTATTTGATATTCAAAACCTGTTACTTCAGATTCTTCAAATGTTGATGTAGGTGTACAATTTTGAGCTTTTTAAAGAAAAAACTCTAAACGTTTAATACCAAAGTGTACGATTCCAAGAAACGCACTGTTGAGGGATACCTTGCTCATTTGACTTTTATTTTTAGCAAACAAATCTCTTCCTGGGTTCTGAACCCAGATGCAACTTTCCACTGGTGCCTGTTCTGGGACCTTACACCAGAGACAGTGTCATTTGCTGTGTGCCTTGAGCCTCGTCGAGAACTTCCATTGAAGAGGACTACATTACTAATTACTACATATCAGAGATAAGTATTTCACCCTTCGTTTCAAGCAAGATTTAAGCAAGTTGAAGTTTGTAGCTGGATGATTCCAAAATTTGCTTTATTTTTGTGCATCGATGTGGGAATGTGGGGATACCGAAATCGTAAATAAAATATAGAATGTACTTCGTCTTTCTTTCTGTTGCGATCGTTTATTAAAGTGATCACCATATATTGAAAAATCGGATTAATGAGTTTTGGTTTTGATTACATGACCATTGTTGAGTATTTTTGACAGAAAAAGGAATTGCATGGTCTTTCATCAGGTTGAGCTTAAGGGGGTTTATGTTATAGCTTTTTTGTCATCTCAATCACACTACAATGATATTATCCTAGGGTTGATCTGAATATAGTTCATTTATTTGATATTCGAAAACTGTTACTTCAGATTCTCCAAATGTTGATGTAGGTGGACACCTTTGAGCTTTTTAAAAAATAAACTCTGTATGTTTAATACCAAAGTGTACGATTCCAAGATACGCACTATTGAGGGATACCTTGCTCATTTGATTTTAATTTTCAGCAAACAAATCTTTTCCTGATGCAACTTTCCACTGGTGCCTGTTCTGGGACCTTACACCAGAGACAGTGTCATTTGCTGTGTGCCTTGAGCCTCGTCGTGAACTTCCATTGAAGAGGACTACATTACTACATATCAGAGATAAGTATTTCACCCTTCGTTTCAAGCAAGATTTAAGCAAGTTGAAGTTTGTAGCTGGATGATTCCAAAATTTGCTTTGTTTTCGTGCATCGATGTGGGAATGTGGGGATTCCGAAATCGTGAATGAAATTAAGAATGCACTTCGTTTTTCTTTCTGTTGCGATCGTTTATTAAAGTGATCACCTTATATTCAGAAATCGGATTGAGGAGTTTTTGTTTTGATTACATGACCATTGTTGAGTATTTTTGACAGAAAAAGGAATTGCATGGTCTTTCATCAGGTTGAGCTTAAGGGGGTTTATGTTGATAGCTTTTTTGCCATCCCAACCAGACTACAATGATATATTATCCTAGGGTTGATCAGAATACAGTTCATTAATTTGATATTCGAAAACTGTTACTTCAGATTCTTCAAATGTTGATGTAGGTGTACACCTTTGAGCTTTTTAAAGAATAAACTCTGTATGTTCAATACCAAAGTGTACGATTCCAAGAAACGCACTGTTGAAGGATGCCTTGCTCATTTGAATTATATTTTTAGCAAACAAATCTTTTCCTGGGTTCTAAACTCAGATGCGACTTTCCACTGGTGCCTGTTCTGGGACCTTACACCAGAGACAGTGTCATTTGCTGTGTGCCTTGAGCCTCGTCGAGAACTTCCATTGAAGAGGACTACATTACTACATATCAGAGATAAGTATTTCACCCTTCGTTTCAAGCAAGATTTAAACAAGTTGAAGTTTGTAGCTGGATGATTCCAAAATTTGCTTTGTTTTCGTGTATCGATGTGGGAATGAGGGTATTCCGAAATCGTGAATGAAATTTAGAATGCACTTCGTCTTTCTTTCTGTTGCGATCGTTTATTAAAGTGATCACCATATATTCAGAAATCGGATTGAGGAGTTTTTGTTTTGATTACATGACCATTGTTGAGTATTTTTGACAGAAAAAGGAATTGCATGGTCTTTCATCAGGTTGAGCTTAAGGGGGTTTATGTTGATAGCTTTTTTGCCATCCCAACCAGACTACAATGATATATTATCCTAGGGTTGATCAGAATACAGTTCATTAATTTGATATTCGAAAACTGTTACTTCAGATTCTTCAAATGTTGATGTAGGTGTACACCTTTGAGCTTTTTAAAGAATAAACTCTGTATGTTCAATACCAAAGTGTACGATTCCAAGAAACGCACTGTTGAGGGATACCTTGCTCATTTGACTTTTATTTTTAGCAAACAAATCTTTTCCTGGGTTCTGAACCCAGATGCAACTTTCCACTGGTGCCTGTTCTGGGACCTTACACCAGAGACAGTGTCATTTGCTGTGTGCCTTGAGCCTCGTCGTGAACTTCCATTGAAGAGGACTACATTACTACATATCAGAGATAAGTATTTCACCCTTCGTTTCAAGCAAGATTTAAGCAAGTTGAAGTTTGTAGCTGGATGATTCCAAAATTTGCTTTGTTTTCGTGCATCGATGTGGGAATGTGGGGATTCCGAAATCGTGAATGAAA
Source organism: Aphidecta obliterata (assembly GCA_963966015.1). NCBI lineage: Eukaryota > Metazoa > Arthropoda > Insecta > Coleoptera > Coccinellidae > Aphidecta > Aphidecta obliterata. The sequence continues at coordinate 12,029,026 of OZ014431.1, read as the reverse complement.
TTAAGAATGCACTTCGTTTTTCTTTCTGTTGCGATCGTTTATTAAAGTGATCACCATATATTGAGAAATCGGATTGATGAGTTTTTGTTTTGATTACATGACCATTGTTGAGGATTTTTTGACAGAAAAAGGAATTGCATGGTCTTTCATCAGGTTGAGCTTAAGGGGGTTTATGTTATAGCTTTTTTGCCATCTCAACCAGACTACGATGATATATTATCCTAGGGTTGATCAAAATACAGTTCATTTATTGGATATTCGAAAACTGTTACTTCAGATTCTCCAAATGTTGATGTAGGTGTACACCTTTGAGCTTTTTAAAGAATAAACTCTGTATGTTTAATACCAAAGTGTACGATTCCAAGAAACGCACTGTTGAGGGATACCTTGCTCATTTGACTTTTATTTTTAGCAAACAAATCTTTCCCTGGGTTCTAAACCCAGATGCAACTTTTCACTGGTGCCTGTTCTGGGACCTTACACCAGAAACAGTGTAATTTGCTGCGTGCCTTGAGCCCCGTCGAGAACTTCCATTGAAGAGGACTGCATTACTACATATCAGTGATAAGTCTTTCACCCTTCGTTTCAAGCAAGATTTAATCAAGTTGAAGTTTGTAGCTGGATGATGCTTTGTTTTCGTGCATCGATGTGGGAATGTGAGGATTCCGAAATCGTAAATGAAATTAAGAACGCACTTCGTCTTTCTTTCTGTTGCGATCGTTCATTAAAGTGATCACCATTCATTGAGAAATCGGATTGATGAGTTTTTGTTATGATTACATGATCATTGTTGAGTATTTTTGACAGAAAAAGGAATTGCATGGTCTTTCATCAGGTTGAGCTTAAGGAGGTTTATGTTAATAGCTTTTTTGCCATCTCTACCAGACTACAATGATATATTATCCTAGGGTTGATCAGAATACAGTTCATTTATTTGATATTCGAAAACTGTTACTTCAGATTCTTCAAATGTTGATGTAGGTGTACACCTTTGAGCTTTTTAAAGAATAAACTCTGTATGTTTAATTCCAAAGTGTGCGATTCCAAGAAACGCACTGTTGAGGGATACCTTGCTCATTTGACTTTTATTTTTAGCAAACAAATCTTTTCCTGGGTTCTGAACCCAGATGCAACTTTCCACTGGTGCCTGTTCTGGGACCTCAAACCAGAGACAGTGTCATTTGCTGTGTGCCTTGAGCCTCGTCGAGAACTTCCATTGAAAAGGACTACATTACTACATATCAGAGATAAGTATTTCACCCTTCGTTTCAAGCAAGATTTAAGCAAGTTGAAGTTTGTAGCTTGATGATTCCAAAACTTGCTTTGTTTTCGTGCATCGATGTGGGAATGTGGGGATTCCGAAATCGTGAATGAAATTAAGAATGCACTTCGTCTTTCTTTCTGTTGCGATCGTTTTTTAAAGTGATCACCATATATTGAAAACTCGGATTGATGAGTTTTTTTTTTGATTACATGACCATTGTTGAGTATTTTTGACAGAAAAAGGAATTGCATGGTCTTTCATCAGGTTGAGCTTAAGGGGGTTTATGTTATAGCTTTTTTGTGATCTCAACCAGACTACAATGATATATTATCCCAGGGTTGATCAGAATACAGTTCATTTATTTGATTGTTACTTCAGATTCTTCAAATGTTGATGTACGTGTACACCTTCGAGCTTTTTAAAGAATAAACTCTGTATGTTTAATACCAAAGTGTACGATTCCAAGAAACGCACTGTTGAGGGATACCTTGCTAATTTGACTTTTATTTGTGTGTCAGGTGTGTACCTGAAGGACCGTTCACTGTGAGAACTAGAAATTCACCGTCCCAACGTCAGAAACCCAACAACCAAATCTGATCTTCATATGAATGACCATGTACAGGTGATACCCCCGGTTCATTCCAGATTTTAGCCATAAACTCGGTGCCGAATTTGCGAACCTAGAATTTCTCACGATCTTCTTGGGATATGTGTTATTATGGCTGTCAACCCTTTGCTTACCCTTATTCGTACGCCTACTACGTGATGCTGTGAACAGGTGATCTTGCTGGAGGGTGAGAAAGTATTCCTCGAATATTTCTCATATTTGTTTATTCGGTGCAAATCTGCTGCAGTAGGTCGCTTAAGGTAGGTACATTGGAGAAGTACTATCGTATGTCTACATTTTATCACTCAGTATAATCATACCAAAACATATTTCTGTATGTGGTTCTTTTTAGGATAATATTTTACAAATAATTTTTTTTTCTTCACATGCTTCAAAATTCATTGATCATCGATTTTATACTAAATTGCATCAATGATGAATACATATTTCGAAGGGAAAAAATTTTGACGAATATATGATACAACAGAAATGTTTTTTTCTCAATATATCAAACATATGTCATCGAACATCCAACATCCCCTTCATCCCAAAATACATATTTCTTCCATATATAAAATAGAACAAGGACCATCCACAAATGTTCCCAAAAAACCGTAACGTTTCTTTTCACACGTTGGTTCGGGTGTTACAATCGAATTAGTTTAATGATTCGAAGCTGAATAGCTTAACTGACTCTTTAACACCCTTAATAGACCCTCACCTTTGTTGCAGTCACATAATACAACCTTTTCACGACAGCTATAAGCAATGGGATGAATGCAGATCTAGATATCTTTATATGTATTTTCTTTGTCCAAAATATTGATTTATCACTTTGATCGCTCAGGCATAAATTTGAAGTCGAATCTGCATTCATAAATATGTTCTTGAATGAACATGGAGAAGACGCGAGCAGATTCTTAATCTCATCAAACCGCCATAAATAAGAAACTTTTGAATTTACACCTTATGCACTATTCACACAGTAGGTAGGTACCTACTCCAAGTTCTTCATTATTTCATTCAAGAGTGCCGCAGAAATGAAAGAAAGAAATATCTATGATTTACAACTTCTTCAAAATAAAGCCAGTTCTTCAAAGCACCGACGTGAAATCAGGATAGCCTTTGCGCGCTTGTTTAAATTAATCGCCAGAGAGTTCATCCAAGGCTTCAAAGTCTTATCGGTTTCTGAAAGACATAATTGAATTTGACCTCGAATTCTGTTTAACCTAGTAGTTCAAGACCATTCTGGGTTCAAAATTTGAAAATTTCCTTGCTTAAGTTTACTAATTCAAAAAATGCCATAGCAACTCGAGAAACGTAAAGTCTAAATGATAATTTTTTGATCATTGATCTACAGGATTACCTCATTATGTCAAATAAAATATTGGAAAAAAACGTAGAAATTTCAGAAAAATCATCACTATCTCCCATTTTCAAGTGTGAATATCCCGATTTTGTCTTCCAATCCGTTGAACTGGCCAGAATCAACGAAAGGATTTATTCATAAGGGGGGAAATTTTGGTTGTAAAAAATTTAAAATGTAGAATAAAACTTATTATGAGAGGCTAGGTAAGGTAGAAATTTTGGTTATAAAAACTTTAAAATGTAAAATAAAACCTATGATGAGGCTAGAAAATCATTCGATATCATTATTTTTCTCTATTTCTTAATACTTCTACTAATACTTTTAGATGAAATGAGGAAAATGAATGCAATTCCACTGGAATAACGTTCACAACAAAAATTGATCGGAAATTCCTGGAAATTGCACGGTCTGAAGAAACGTATTTAAGGCTTCGTTTTTGAGCGCTCGTTCTACTTACACGAGGGCCATATCATTTCGTCACGAAGTCTGTATTTTTCGAATTTTGAGCCGAAAATGGTCTCAATCGACAGAGTTCGACTCACTGATGACGAATCCGTCGAAAAATTCAAATCTGTCCTTCTGTCCGTCCGTCCGTAAGCACGATAACTCTCGAACGGAACAACCTAGAGACTTGAAATTTTCAGTGTGGGTTCAGTTCCCGAATGCCTCGGTTAAGTTCGTTGATGTAAATTTTGTACTCAAATGGAGAATGACGTGTTCAAGCTACTAATTTTTTCCAGATCGCATTACCAGAACCTTAGAAAATCATAACTTACGAGCAGAAAGGCCTAGGGATTTGAAATTTTCAGGATACGTGTGGATCTCTAATATCGCGGTCACTTTCATTAATGAGCAGAATTAGGGAGATCGAAATTTAGTTTTCTTGATCATTTCAAAACTACGGATCATTCGATCATGACGAAATTCTGTATTTTAATGGAGAACGGTATATTTAATCTGTATTTTGTTCAGATCGCATAACCAGAACCCTAGAAAATTACAACTTTCGAACGGAAAGACCTAGAGAAATTCAATGAGCAAAATTTGACTAGGGGTCCATTGAATATGACAGTTCAAAATATTTTTTTCCTGATAATTTTAAAACTACTTATTCTGTCGGAATGAAATTTCGCACATATGTGAAGAATAATGTATTCAAACCACGTGCGAAATTTTGTCCAGATCGCATTACCAAGACCATAGAAACCGTAGAAGATTCTAGCGAATTATCGAAAAAAAATTCTTAGATTCCTATAACAGTTGATTCGTCATAATTGACGAAGAGCTGCTGTCATTTTATTGACAGCTGTCAAAAATGTTTGCAATAGAAAGTGGATGAATGAGTACTCCTGACTATACGTCAATGCTTTTTATAATTTTTTTTTATAATTATCGAGGGAAACGTCGGACGTTCGGACGTTCGTCAAGTAATGGTGTATTTTTAACTCAAACAATAACGAAATTGTTACAAAATTTCAGCAGGATCAAATTATTTTTGGTATTTTAGAAACTATTCACCATATTCTGGAGATACTTTCCTCTCGTAATAGTACATGAATCTTCGTGTAATTTTCTTTCAACTGACTGCAAAATTTCAATTTGATCGGATCGGTATTCTTCGAATTATTGAAAAGAAACAAATTCAGATGTCTTTATCTACAGATTTGAATTTGACCTCAAAATCTTAATATGCGAGTCCAACTTAATCGTTCAAAATTCGAGAATTACAGACATTGAGAGTAAAAATATGATTAACATTAAACCTCATTAAAAAACCAATATTGATATTTTTAAAATGCATTTTATTGATCAGAAACAAAAAACGCAACAATCATTGTTGAAAATCTCATCATCTACAGTCTTACTCCAATCGCACATTTACTCCAATATTTTCTCAAGTGGTAAGCTTCAAATTCTAATTAACAGAATCTATATCACATTTCAGATTCAAAGGAACACAAAAATATTTCCTGAGATTGACACTCAAGTTGTTTCAAGATTCAAATGAACAGAGTCTATATGGTTCTTGAGATGTACTTTCTGATTTACAGCATAATCACATAAGTGACACTTATGACGTTTCATATTCAAGTGAAAAGAATTTATGTGAGATTTCAGATTGCTTTTGATGTTTGAATGATAGTCGCATAAATGACACTTATGTTTCTTCAAATTCAAATGGATAGATTCTATGTGTAATTTAAGATCTATTTTCCGATATGCGGCATAATCACAAAATTGACACTTATGTTGTTTCAAGTTCAAATGAACACAATTGATATGTTTTTTTAGATTACTACTTAAATTCGCAGTGAAATCACACAATTGACACTTATGCTTTCTCAGATCTAAATGAATAGAGTTTACATGATCTTTGAGATGATCTTTTCTGTGTGAAGCATATTCACATAAGTGACACTCATGTTGTTTCAGGTTCAAATGAACGGAATCTACGTGGTATTTGAGGGTTCTTGACAATTTTGTGGTGAAATTACACAATTCACACTCGTGTTTCTTCGAATTTGAATGGACAGCGTTTATATGCTTTTTGACAAGGGATTTTTTGTATGAAGCGTACTCGCATAAGGGACCCTTATGTTGCTTTGGATCCAAATGAACAGAGTCTATGTGACTTTTTAGGAAGCTCTCGGAGTTAGAAGCATTGCTACATGAGTGGCATGTATGTCTTGTCTCTTTCAAATTATTTTTATTGTCAAGAACTGACTTATATTCTGAACCAATATCATTACAATTTATCGAATTCTCCTCACTTGATTTAAATTCGTTATTAGTTGAATTATATAAATCTTCTTGCTCGGTTTTATTAGATCTAATATCCGACTTCAAATCTTTGATTTCGTCTAAATACATTTTTCTGCCATAAGTCCTATTCTCATCCTCGAACTGCTCTATAATATCCAAGTTCTCTGTCTTCATTTTTACTTTTTCATCATTTTCAGCTCTGAAATGTGAAGATAATTCAATAGATTAGACAATTCGGAGAAGCAAAAACAGGGGCGAATAGAATACGATGAAGATATATAAAAATCATCATCTTCTACCCAAAACTTTTCAAAATGTTCGGTTTCGAAATGAAAGTTCATTACAATATACCAGAAGTAAGATGTACTATCTTCTCTACCAAATTATTTTCATCTTCAAGAACTGACCTATATTTGCATGAATCATCCTTGAAGTTCATTGAATTAGAAAATGCCATTTCTTCATTTGAATTATATCCGCTAATAGTTGAATTATCTATTTTTTGTTGATCAGTTTTTATCATCTCCATTGTGATATAGTCGTTTATCCCTACGTCGGTTTTACCAGATCCGTTTACAGACGAACGAAAGTAGGAATTAAAACAAGGTGTTTCACGAATTTTTCCCCGTTTCACATTTAAATTACTGCATAAATAAAATGATACATTCTCTAATCTGTGATTTATTGGCGCACATTTATAAAAAAGTTGGTTTTGTGTTCTATGTTCTATGGTTATAACCAAGAAACCAATAGATGTCAAAATTCACAGAACAAGCCCATCTAGGAAACTTCGTGCCCAAAAATTAGACTTCACAACTTCACATTATGAACTCAAATACAAAAAGTCTTAGCCTTAGAGAAAACTATTATTTTGGCAGTGATACCGTATGAGAAAAGATGGAAAGTGTAATCCAGACATAAGTTTAACGCTTCAAAAACTTCAAAAAGTCTACCGTTGAGGGCGCTGCGAGATGTAAACATAATGGAGGAAAACGAGTACCTTTCGGGATTTATTGTGAAGAGTTTTTCAGGTTTTTGCTTCGATTTCGTGTGTTTTTTGTGAAGACTTTTTAGTGAATGAATGTATTATTCATAGTGTAATGTCAAGTTTATTGATTTCAGGTGAACAAATCGGTTCTTCAAACTTTACTTTAGCCATATCGAAATTGATAATAATTCAACAGGAAAAATGGAGCACTATTTGAGTTTGACGACAGTGTTCAATTATTTGCAAGCTCCACATAATAGTCGATCATTTGTGCTTTTCTTCGATCCATTTTTTCCACTCTGCCAAAGGCATTAGTGATACAAACTGCTGCTGCATCTTTCTTATGAAATTCATGGGAATGTATAGCCCTGGTTTGATTTTCTTCAAGTAGCAATTGAAGACAACATTTACAAATGCAAACTGTTTTTTTCTCTATTACTAGATCTTTGTTCACTCATTATTATATAATCACATGTCCCAAAATTCATGTACACATGTATTATTTAAACATTAAATTGTTTCATTCAGACTTCACTTCAAAGATGATTCTAATTTCTTTCTTACAGAAAGATTAAGTCGCAGTCATTTGAAATACGACGATCAATTTCATAACACTCTTGTTGATAATTATTGAATAACCATTCTTAATCACTACTCAAACGTCGAACCTGCCCCAGAAAATTGGAATCAAACTTGTAACCTAAAATTAAATAACTTCGTAAACGTATTTCAACTGAGTAACACTGGTATACCTTAAGGACTATTTTTTTTCAATACCAATTAAATTATTCTGCTCAGAAAACGATAAATATACCTCATGAGTACCTGGTTCCTGAATATAAAATAAATATATCTGGCTTAAAAGCACGTCAAATAAGGAAACAATACTCGTTTTCTAGATTCGGGATTTAGCCGTCAAGGGGCGTTTAAACTTTCAGAATCGAAAGTTTAGCTTATCAGATTGATTCAATTTACTGGACTGCTTTGACAGATCTCAGATTATCCTCCGAACACTAGGATCAGTGATTGGGTTAACCCGATGTTTCCGTAAAGCCATAAAAATATTGTATTCTATGACTTTATTTACTCAAGTTTGATAAAATCAAGGTTGCCAAGTCAATCGTTCTATCAGAAGATGAGAGAAATTCCCTAATACGGTATGGCCCTCTTCGAGCACAATTCATTCAAGTAGAGAAAGGAGAATTTTGGATTACTTATGCTGGCATTTCCAATCAAATAATATTGTAAAACCACGAAATATTATATATTCATTTTACAATTTCATGGGTTTTGGGTTGAATTGTTTCAGAATCTTTGAAAACAAATGAAAGAGGAACATTCTTATTCCTCAATTTTTTCTGGAAACCTACCACCCAAATGAATAATTATATGAAAAACTTCTGTACTACATAGAATATGGATAATTAAATAATTCATTACTTGGGAATGATCACCAAAATCAATAATAATTTTTAAAAAGATCAAATTCGAAATTTGATCGGGTAAATTCATCAGAAAGATTTGGCAACCCCGGATCAAATGTTAATTTATTTTTCTTCGTAACCTTCAATGTTGAGTCATATGCCAATTTTAGCAAAACCATCATTTGAAAACAAGAAACAAGTAAATATTGTTTTTCAGTGCCTTTTGTAGGAATCAAGTATTTTTCAAAATGTTCGATTGGTTCTCAAAGCCTGATCCCAAAGGTAAATTTTTGTCGACTTCTGTGATATTTTGTGAATTTCAAACACTGATCAATTCGTTTATTTTGATATCCGTCACAATTAAATTACTGTAATGAAAAATGACAAAAAAAACTGATATTTTCTACTAGGCCTTAAAATTACTGTCCACTCCAAACCATGGACGATTTTCCGATCATAATGGAAGATTTTCCTTTGAAACCCAAAGTAGAAACAAATAAAAGTAGAGTGTCGATCGAATAATATATCACTTTTTTCACATTTATATCGTTACAGAGGAACAACGAGAGGTTGATCGCCAATTGAGAAAAGCTGGAAGAGACATAGAACGAGATCGTAGGCTTCTTGAAAGGGAAGAAAAACGATTGGTAATACAGAAGACAATCCACTTTGCCATTCAATAACTACTTTCTCCTACAGGAACTTGAAATTAAAAAAACTGTCAAGGAGGGTAACAAAGATGCTTGCAAAGTTCTCGCATTGCAACTTATTCGATTACGTAAACAAAAAACTAAAACCTATTCAGCAAATAGCAAAATTGCAGGAATTGGTGTTCAGAATAAAATGATGGCAGCCAATGCCAAACTCGCTGAATCTATGGGGGTAGCGGGAAGGTCGATGGCAGAAATGAATAAGATTTTAAAGCCTGAACAAATTGCCGCTAATGTTAACGCCTTTGGTAGAGAATCTATGAAAATGAACATGACGGATGAAATGAGTAAGTTCAACATAGATGTTTTTTTGCATTTAGTATTTTTTTTATATTTGAATATCTTTCCACACAAATACACAACATTAACTTTCTTTTTTTGCAGTAAATGATACATTGGATGATATGCTGACTGAATCGGGCGATGAGGAAGAAAGTGATCACATCATTTCACAAGTGCTAGATGAAATTGGTATTGAAATAGGTGGAAAGGTAAGGTGTATTATTCACATTGTGAAAGAATGAAACTGAATTATGATTAATGAACTTCTCTGCAACATTGTTCAAAATTAGATATTTAGCTGTTGACTTAATGTCACATCTGAATCAAAACTGAATAGATGGATAGAATACATGATTTTCAGCGTATTGAAATAACTGCATATAATTCAAATACATAATAATTATTATTAAACAATTTTTTTTTCTACAGATGGCTGAAGCCCCAACTCCAGAAAGGGGTGCAGTTGGTGGAACCTCGAAAGAAAAAGGTTTAACAGATGAAGATATCGAGACACAGTTAGCAAAACTTAAAGCTTTATGAAAATACTCGCATAAATTTTAAAACTGAAATACATAACTGCAGCATTTTTCTAATTTGATTTTTTTCAATTCAATTCAAAAGCGGAAAATCGAAGCGAAGTATTAATTCAACAACAATTTATCTCATTCATTTCACAATACTCATTTTGAAACATATTTTAGTCCTACTACTATTTGTAAAGTTCATTTTGGAAAAATTGGGATTCTGGGTATATTGACTGTACGGTATTTGTTTCATATGATTTTTAATTTATCTCAAACTGGTTGAAATTTGCATGGAAGAATTTCGATGAATCAGTTGAATCGGAATTTCCGGCAATTAAATGCATGTTGAATTTTTATTACATGTTACCTTTTGAACCATGTTGTCTGTTTAGGAGATGTGATTATTTATTTCTCTGTTGAATTTAGTTGGTGCTACTAATAATAATATTACACTTTGGAAGAAACAGGAATTATTTGTGAAAAAACATTTTTTTCAGCTTTCTTTTTGAATATAATTGTTTACAATCGATTGTACAAAGGATATGCACAGTGACGGAGCAAGGCCTCAATTTGATGTGGGCAAGATACATTTTGCGAGACCCTTTGGTGACGTAAGGAAAGGTTTCATAAAACAAAACAACTTAAAATGTTAAATACTTATTTTCAAAAATTTAACGATGAAAATAATCAGAGAAATAGAAATTTTCTCCTTTCAGCCTTGCTAAACTCATCAATAATCATATTGTAATGAAAATAGTCCAAATTCTTTTCAAATAATTTATTTACAATACAATCTACTGATTTATTTACACCACTGAATTTATTTCTACGCTATCTTGTACTGCACTGCTTCACTTCGCGGCAACGAATACCAAGAAAGCTATCTTCTACAAAACAAGTGCTAAGTTATCAATTTTCGAACAGACTAAAAATTAAAAAAAAATCAATTAAATGCAGCAATATCGCTACAAATTTGAAAGATCTCCAAATTTCGTCCAGAGGTCTTTGGGAAAGCTTGAAGTTTTATATTCAACTTGACAGCTCCTATTTCCACAATTTAATGTTTAAATTATGTCTAGACTGGCAAGAAAATTAAAACGCTAGGTAATCGATTATTATTGTTACTTCATTTAATCATCAATGGTTTAACAATTTTGGATTGTGTAAATGGCGGAGTATTAAATATATCCAAATTGGTTAATCTGTGAATAAATATTTGAACGACAACTTCTTCAGGCACTCTGCCTGTAACTGAAAAAAGCACTCATTAGGTTTGAAATATTCAGACAGACTTGGTGTTTCAAAGACCATATCACATTTAATCCAATATCGGTGTAGTGTTTCGTTGACTTCTCAGATTATATTTTAAATTAGTAGACGTTACCCTCATTCTAGAAGATGAAGTACTTGTAGGGTGAAAGTCATTGAATTTTTTCGGTGTATTTCTACAATCCTTTCCACAAAATTCTTCATTATTCTCTGAACGATTATTAACAGAATATGAACCATCTGATTTATACACTAAATAAGCCCGATCAGGTACAAGAGTTTTATGGGGCTTCAAATTTTCTACAATTATTTGGTTTTGTTTAAATATATCGTCAAGTATAGCTCTATTCATCATGAATGGATCTTCATAGAAATAAGCTTTAAAAAGAAGAATGCAGAAACTAACAATAACAAATCCATATCTCAAGAATTGAACATAATCAAGTACATTCCCATAAAGTTTGTTAGCATCCATTTGAAAATCGTCTCCTCTTAAAATAAGAATACATAGAACTCTTTCTAGGAAAGCATTAATCACTAGTAGTGTTAATATTGGCAGTCTAGATATAACTGTTCGAGGAGTTGATGTGAGTACAAAGAAGGAAATTCCAGTGAAAAAATAAAATATCAGTGTATTAATCCAAGAAACTTCCCCAATTAGCCAAGACTGCAGATTAGTAACTGCCTGCCCCAACATTAATAACATTTCCTTGTGATTTTGAGCAGCGTTACTCAAATCTGATAAGATTGACTCAATATCTTTACCATGTTGAAGCATTTTACTCTGAATTTCCAAACTTTCCTTCTGAATCTCTAGCAGAATTTCTTGTTTTTGAGCGGAGGTTTCAAGTTGTTTTCCCACTCTACGAGTATTTGCAGATATTGTTTCTTGCCAAATTTGTCCTCTTAAAAACCAGCACATATTCAATGTGTGTGTGTAGAACTCTGTATAAACATTGAAAGCTTTATCCGACATAGAACTGATACAGATCCTCCTCAAATTCTGCTTTTTATCCATTTCACAATGATGTGTTCCTATTCCGGACATATCTAAGAAGCAATTCATTAAGGCTAAAGCAATATCCGACTGAGTTTCTTCGGAAAGCTCTCTACATCCTTCATCCACAGATTCAACAGCCGATTTCCAACAAGGTCCATATTTTGGTAAGTTTCCTCTTTCCCTAAGTAGCTAAAATTCAGGAAAATGTCTTATCTTATGAAATTTTAGACAACTCGTTCTTACCTGATACTGCACACGCCCTTGTGTGATCAACTCATTTGTCTCTTTTTCTCCATTAGAAATAATCAATGAATTAAGAGAATTGTAGAAAAGGCCAAAGATGAATATACGTAGTATTAACATTTTTCGGTTCTTTCACTAAAAACTTCATTACTTCCTGAAATAAAAAATGAAGAAACAGGAAAATTCAAATTTTGTCTGTTTGTTATTTCGTTAACCGCTAACCATAGACATCAATCATTCGTCTATGCTTTGAACAATACTTTTCTTCTTTTTAGTTTATGAGACAACCAGAAAAAAAAGTTATTTTTCTTCCAAACCATACGTGATCAATTTCAATTTCTGAGGATTTGACCTGACTAACAATTACACCATTACATAGACTAAACAGACATAATCATCATAATGGTGCCAACACTAATCGCGGTTCCAAAAGTCCAAACGCCCCCTGCCGGCTAAATCCCGAACCTAGAAAACGAGGATTGTTTTCATATTTCAGATTGCTTTTAAGCCAGATATTTTTATTTTATATCCAGAAACCAGGTATTCGTGGGGTATATTTAGGAATTTTTATCTTTTTCTGAGCAAAGTAATTGGTATTGAAAAAATAGTCGGTACGGTATTTATATCAGTGTTATCCAGTTGAAATACGTTCACGAAGTTATTGAATTTTAGGTTGCAAGTTTGGGTCCAATTTTCTTGGGCAGGTTTAAGTGGTGATTCAGAAAGGTGATTCAATAATTATCAAAAGAGTGTTATGAAATTGATCTTCGTATTCCAAATGACTTTGACTCAATCGTTCTGTAAGAAAGAAATTAAAATCATCATTAAGATGAAGTCTGAATGGAACGATTTAATGTTTGAATAATATATGTACATAAATTTTAGAACATTGGATTACATATATAACAAAGTTCTAGTACTAGAAAAAAAAAAAAGTTTACAATTGTAATCGTTGTTCTCAATTGCTCCTCAAAGAAAAATCAGAAGAGGGCTATACATTTCCATAAATTTCATACGAAAGATGCCTCAGCAGTTTGTGTCACTAATGCCTCTGACATAGTTAAAAAATGGAACGAAGAAAAGCCCAAATGATCGACTATTTGGTGTAACTTCCAAATAATTGAACACTGTCGTCAAACTCAAAGTTTTGCTGTTGAATTATTATCAATTTCGATATAATTAAAATTGAAAAAAACAATTTTTTGACCTAAAATCAATAAACTTGACACTACACTATCAATAATTCAATCATCCACTAAAAGGTCTTCACATAAAACTCACAAAATCAAAGGAAAAACACCTAAAATAATCCGTTTCACCACAATAAATCCCGGTACTCGTTTTCCTCCATATTTGTTTACATTTCGCAGCGCTCTCATCGGTAGTTGGAATCGCGAAATGTTTCAATACATCTCTTGTAGAAGAACTTTTAAAAATATCCTCCTCTATGGTTTCTCATTTGTTCTCGATCCACCGTAGTGAACGTCCGTGTTATTTTATCATCCAAGATCCAAGGTTTTTGTTCTTGGCGGTATCTTAATAAAACTATCATTTTGTTATTATTTTATTTGCTTCAGCATAAAATATGTCGATGGACGTAATTTGTCCCTTTTGTGATTCTTCAGATGAAAGAATTCTTGAAGGAATCCCAGGTAGTTGGGAAAAAATATCCGAAATTATATGCGATTATTTTTCTAATTTCGTGAGTATATCTTTTTTGGTGTTTTCATGAAATATTCCTGAATCAATTGGCAGATTATTTTCATTTCTGATGATGTTGGATATATAAACCCCAACTTTCGAGTTATAGATAAAAAGCTCCATTTGGAAACGTATAACGTTAATGTGATTTATGTTGAATTGATAATAATTTACAGAGATAGCGAATATTTGCGTTGAAAATTGAATACTATCTACTATGTATTTACTGAATTAATTCATGCTAATTTCAGACAAAAGATCATTTGAGAATGTTATGCGACTCTTGTTATACTTATGTGCAAGAGTTCTGCAACTTTAGAAAATTATGGTCAACACACGAAGGAGCAATTCATAAAAAGAGGCGTTTGGGACAGTTTAAGGGATTAAAGGATTTTGTTAATCTGAAGAACAAGAGTTCTGTTGTATGCCGTTTATGTTTTAAAGAGAGTCGTACAGAAGATGTAATTTTCATTTATCTTGAGAGCGAAATTTATCAACCAGGATACATCCAAAACATGATGTCTCTCCATGCCAGTGATATAGTAAGTTGACAAAACAAATGTTGTATTGTCGAAAAGAAATTTACCGACCTCAAGTATCTTTCAATTGGGCAATTTTTTTTTTATTTTGCAAATCGTCAAATTTTGAATAGTTACTAAATATAAAGTTGTTGAAGAATGAGAGTAAAAATTTTCTTTTTAAGGATTTAAACGTGACCGAAAATCCAGTTATTTGTCAGGAATGTTTCGATGCAATCCAAACGTTTGATGCTTTATATCAGATGTGCCTAGAAAATCAGGCTGGTAAACTTGAAGGAGATTTGAAAATTAAATCTTTGGCTGATTCAAAAAATTGTGGAAATCTTGATGACACTGAAAAAATTGTTCATGTTCAACTGAAGAAAACCAGTAATAATTCATTAGTTCTACGTACAGTGACAGAAGCAGAAAGTGCTGTGAATAGTCTCATAAAGAATAAGGAATCTCCTAGAAGTTCGGTAGTTTTAAATGGATGGACAACAAAAAGCGTCTTTGATTTAGTCCAGAACCCGAAATGTAATGAACGGAAAAGTAAAGACATGGATGTTTTTGTTATAAGTGGTGAGTAAATGTTCATTCAAAATATATCGAGGGTAATTCACACAATAGTACATTTTCAACTCAATTTTATTCTCCGAATGAAATACACACAAGGCCTCTACGTATAATATATATGTATTTACACATAACAAGTTAACGGTAAAGTCTCAATTGTACATATGTCTAAATCAACATCAATATCACAGAATCAAAAATATTAACGGAAATATACCTAAAATGAATAAATGTTCAGTCGAAAATCTACATGGGTGAAATTGTTGAAGAAAGAAATTGTTTTATTCTTAATTGAAAATATGACAGAATAGAAAACATCGAATGAAAAATTATTCAGAATTTTGTTGACATGCTCTCTCTCATATTTGAACAGACTATAGAATCGAATGAACACTTGCTTTCAGATGAGGATGACGATGCACCAACAAAAGAATCCACCAATTCGAAAGATAACTCATCAGCTCTCAAAAATACTGAATCAAGGGACTCTGTTTCTGAAGATGAAGAGAATCATCTTGCACCTGAACGTTGTTCGAGAGGTGAAACATTAGAAATCCAATCTTCAGAATCGGACGTTATTGAAATAGACGATTCTGATGAAGAACCTGTAGGGCTTCCGAAAATCCTCAATGTCACCACTTTGGATGAATCCGAGGAGACGATGGAATCACAACTACAAAACAATTCAGGTAAATTTTTTAATGGACTTTCTAGATTTTTAAGAAACTTCTTAGAAGCTTGGAGTTTCGAAATTTTCAGAATGCAGACTTCACATCAGTGCTTTTTATAATCTATTCGATCGAATGCTTTGAAGGAGTTTCAGCTACTTTTTTTTGCAGAGGAAGGTGATGTAGATGTAGATGCAATTTCAACAATCGACATTGATATGCGAGCAGTTAGTGGATTATTTAGGAACAATGAAGCAGATGGCATACTTAGGAAAACCAGTAGTACAGAAAGTGACGTTGACAGCATCGAAGTTACATCTGTTGACGATTCATCAAATTCAAATAATTTTACCCTTCTAAAAACGCAACCTAAAGACATATTGGAGGAAAATCTTTCCGATTTTTTACAGTTCAATAAGAATAGTAACATGGACGCCATTCCTAATTCATTGGAAAGATGTAATGATTCAATTAATAACAATGGAACTGCTAAAAGAATGAGACTTTCTACAGTCGATTTCGACGAAGTTATTCAAACTGAAAACACATCTCGTAGACATGAATCATATTCATCGGCTTTCGAAAAGTTTCTCATGAGTGAAAAAGATAAAACTCCAAATATTCCAGGTAAGTTATTATACCAGATGTCCCAATCAGAATTGGAAATGTAAACTCAAATCATAATCAATCAATCAAAAATTTGTTTCAGGTTGGAAGTTGTTGAGAGGTTTTCTGTTTCACGGTTTCAAAGATGATGATTATTGCTCCTGGTACCCTTTCATTTCTCCGAATAAGTAAGTTTATTTGACAATACTTTTCTTATTGGTGGAATTGAGAACCTAATTTTATCAAAGTTGTTCTAGAAGAAATTGTGTATAATCATGAATTGAAAAGGAGGTGGTACATTCGTATTTTTCAATTTTTAAATATTTTTCATTGAAACACAGCATTCTAGAATGATTCTTGATGGTTTTCGATGATGGCAAACTAGTTTTTATGCAGATATTTCAAATAGGAGATGGTGCGTGGGTAAGTTTCTGAAAAAACGCTAGGAAAATGGTGAAAGTAAAGCACTCGTAGAAATATCAAAAATGTAAAGATCGATGACGCCATTCTTAAAAACAATTCAACAAATTTTTTTTTATTTTGAGGAAACATGAAAATTTGCATTAAAATAGTTTGTCATCAATTAAAACCATAATAAATCATTCAAGAATGTATTAAAAAAAATTAAGAAAAGCATTGCCGTGAAGGCAGGAGCTTTTGAGCGCTCGTACATGCACCTTGTAGGTAGATTCGCATTTTCCAGTTTTGGAAACCAATTTAGGAAAATTTTTGACAGCTGTCAAACAAATTCTCAAACTGAGGCGATAATCCAGACTTCAAGTCAGTGCTTTAGGTGACCAATTTTTTTTTCGATAATTCGCTAAAATTTTCTACGGTATCTATGGTCTTGGTGATGCGATCTGGACAAAATTTCGCACGTAGTTTGAATACATTATTCCTCAGCTAGGTGCAAAATTTCATTCCAATCAAATCGGTAGTTTCGAAATTATCAGGAACAGAATATTTTGAACGGCCATATTTACGGAACCCCTAGTCTAATTTTTCTCATTGATGAACGTGACCGTGAAATTCGCGATCCAAACCCACCCTGAAAGTTTCAAGTTCCTAGGCCTTTTCTTTCGGAAGTTATAATTTTCTATGGTTTCTATGGTTCTGGTAATGCGATCTGGACAAAATGTTGCTTCAATATGTCATTCTCGTTTAAAATACAAAATTTCATCTCGATCGAATCCGTTGTTTCGAAATGATCGAGAAAACAAAATTTCAAACGACCGTATTTACGGAACCCCTATTATAATTCTGCTCATTGATAAACTTGAACGCCACATTTCAGATCTACACCTATCCTGAAAATTTCAAGTCCCTAGGCCTTTCCGTCCGAAAGTTATGATTTTCTATGGTTCTGGTCATGCGATCTAGAGAAATATAGCTTGAATATATCATTCTCCATAAGTATACAAAATTTCGTCACGATCGAATCTGTAGTTTGGAAATTATCAAGAAAACTAAATTTCAAACGACCATATTTACGGAACCCCTAGTATAATTTTGCTCATAGATGAAAGTGATCACGACAATCGAGATCCACACCTATCCTGAAAATTTCAAGTCCCTAGGCCTTTCCGTTCAAAAGTTACAATTTTCTATGGTTCTGGTGATGCGAGCTGAACAAAATTTTGCATGTAGCTTGAACACCTCAATTTCCATTAGAGTGCAAAATTTCATCTCGATCGAATCTTTAGTTTCGAAGTAATCAAGAAAACCCTGAAAATTTCAAGTTTCTAGGACATTCCGTTCGAGAGTTATCGTGTATACGGACGGACGGACGGCCGGACGGACAGACTCGAATTTTCCGACGGATTCGTCATCAGTGAGTCGAACATAGTCGTTTGAGACCATTTTCGGCTCAAAATTCGAAAAATACAGACATCGTGACGAAATGATATAGCCCTCGTGTAAGTAGTACGAGCGCTCAAAAATGGTTTAGAAAAATTTTTTTTTTCAAAATTTCAATTTGTTGGTTACCTAACATCACACCTGTTTTCATCAGTCTAAACGCAGATAATAAGGAAATAAAATATTTCGAAATATTGATCACAGTTTATCGAGATAGGCGACTCTGAAGCCAGGACTGGAATCAGTTTAGACGAACATGGTTGCCTATGTCAGCGCATTTTCCTATTGTGATCGGCGTAATAATAATCAACAATTCAACATTCAGTTATGTTTATGAAGAGAGAATAATTTTACGTGTTTTTTAGTTTTCCGTTCATTTCGTATATTTTGATGGCAAATTCAAGGGATGTAGTATCAAGTAATGTCGACTTGACCAATATTGTGTTTTTCAAGGTGAGGCTGTTTTTTTGACATGTGCTAGAACTCGTCAAAAGAGATCATCTCATCGGAAGTTGATCATATAAAAGATTCAATTTGAAAAAAGAACAAAAAATCTTGGGCAAATACGACCCTGTTAGGCGTTTGACATGAATCACGGTGCCATATGCATTCCAGCAAGTAAATAATGTGCTGGATTTTATCGCGAAATTTTTATATTCTCTTTCAACTTTTATCAGGAGATTTTCCTGAACGGTATAATTCTTGAAGTTCAAACTAAGGAGAAGAAAAATTACTGATTGAAAAGGTCCTTTAAAAATTAAAGTTCGCAAACTCGCCGATAAAATTGATCCAAATTGTTCACAGAAATTGTTCGAAATGCTCACCATTCATTTGATGTGCACAAAGTCTTGCCTGGCGTAATAACGAATTATTACATGCAGCAACTGTCACATCAGTTCACGAATAATGTCGCAAGTATTTTAAATGCGTTGTTTTGATTGTTCAACACTATTCACCTCATCGTTACGGTACACTAATGTTTTCAAATGACCCCGAAAGAAGTAACCACAGGGGTTGAGATCCGGAGAGCATGCAGGCCAAGAAATCGAACCACCTAAAGTCACAAAAATCCTACGCTCTGTCAGATGATTTCCTGTGAACTGAAAGCATTTAAACATATTCGAACCTCAATACGTAGGTACCTAAACCATGCTCTAAATTTCTCAGATTCGCGGGTAACTTTGATTTCGAAATACTCGGCCCTGGTGAATATTTTATATGAAGGATTTTTGAAGCCTTACCTTTGAAAACACCCTGTATATTGGGTCTGGCCGACTCACACCTAAAGGGCACCAGACGTCACTGTAACATGGAGTATAGTCCATTTAAGAATTATTGACATCGAAGCAAGCCATGAACGTCCAGTCGAGGCTTTATTTCTGTTTACAAAAAGTAACTAAATTTCATCATAGAAATAAAACATAAATATAACCTAGAAAAATGTTCAGTATCCGAATTATCGAATAATTAAGCCGGAATATTTCGATTGCAGTTTAAATATGGGAATTCAGGTTTGAAAGCGCAAAAATATCGTGGAATGCTTTCATATGAAATTATCTGAACTTATCGTTCATATAAAAGTCATCAGTAAGAATTTTCCTTCGATCAACTTTTTTGTATTTGTATCCAATTTTTTTTATGATATAATATAATGTTGACTTCGATCAATTGAAATCTAGGTGCTCTTTGGCCAGTTCGAAAAGGATATCTAAACTGATATATTCATTGTTTTTAATTCTAGCAAAAACAAAGTCATTCAATGTTTCTTTGAAGGAATAATCGTATCGCACAGGTTTTCTTCCACTGCTAATTCCAGGCTGTAATATGCTAATATTCTACGGACAGGGCTTGGTGAAATCTGAAAATTTAAGAGACATTGATCAATCAGAATATACTTTGAGTCGGTGAATAACAGTTTACCTGAAACACTAGCGGAAATATATGCCAAATCTTTGAAAAACTCTAAGTAACACCGACAACTGCCTGGCGTTCTCTTGTTAGGCGCGATGTATCCTGGCCAATTCCAGCCATTTTAATAGCATAAGACAAAAAATACTCAAATTCAGAGCAAATTTTTATAATTATATATTCACCAATATCTTCGATAAAATCATCAAAGCAAGATTTCTATGGGTAATGTTAGTGTTATTCCTATACCAACCTGAATTCAGCAACCCAAAATATTACTGAATAGTCTATTACCAACTTAAATTCGATTTTTCACAGCCAACCGAGATGTCAATAATTCTTAAACGGAGTATATATTTAAACTCCAGCTTCAGTTCCAATTTCAAAAATGAACCAACACGTAACCTACAAATTCAATTCAATCGATGCTCTTTGATTTTTCTAGATTCTTTCTCCAATATAATTTTTTGATTAAAAGGTCCAATTAATTTTTCAGGAAGCAGTATCCTTCCAACGCTAGGAAGTATTATATAACAGTGATGGAAAATCGACGTGGTACCCGCTTCTACAGATGTAACATATGTCTCCACGTAATGACTGTATCCCAAGTGAATGGTCATCGTTGTCCCAAATCAACAAAGAAAAGAAGCCTAGTTTGCCTGGAACCTAAGTGCGGTTTTTATACCTTCAACGATTTTCTGTTTTCACAACATAAGAAAGCTCATACTGTCATTTCGAATGAGATGATTCGAAGTTACAAGTGCAGTTTGTGTGAATTCTTTTCATCTGATAAACAATGTATGACGAATCACAAGAAGATCCATGAAACCGGAACACTTCAACTAGTTAAAGGATCAAAATGTACATTCTGTTTTTTTCATTCAGTAGATCCGGATATTTTGGCACATCATATAGCTGTGAGACATAGCGAAAGGAAAACAAAATTTACTGAAAAACATTTCGGATAATGAATATGGAGTTCTCTGGAACCGGATAGGTAACTTGGGATGAATCCAAAGAAGAGACATATTGTATATGGGTACAAGTACACCATGGAATTGAAACAATAATTTAAAAAAATGTTTTCATCGAGATGTTTATTTTTTTAAACGGCCTTATGGTTTGAATTTGATTCCTTTCGAAACAACAAAGATTTTTATTGATTTATATCTTATAAATGTGCATGAATCAATGTGAAATGAATGCTGTGATAAATACAAACATTTCTCAATACGAATATTGTTTTTGAGAATTGAATTTGTTGATGCTAGTGCGAAATAAATATTTTTCTAAGGTTCTTCATATTTCAATTTACCACAACAACCTTCAGGGAATTCGGAAAAATTTTCCATGATGTACCTCATTCCACATTCAAATTATGGAAGTAGTTCATTCCTAGAGGTGGGGGCAATCCTGGCGATTGCCCAGGACGGCAAAAGTGAAGGGCGCAAAATTTAGTGCGGTTGCCTCTCGGTTTTCCTATTAGGACATAATAATTCCTGACTTTTTGCTGGTCACCATGGGAATGTGACAGGCAAAAGAATTACAATAATACATTATACGTAAATGATATTGGCCTTGAAAAAGTACAAAAATACGGTAAGTAATGTGATCTCAACTTTTGGAAACATAGATATTCAAAGTACGCAATGAAAATGCAATAAGGTCAGAAATAGGGGAAATATGGTCCTATTATTATGAAAATTTTTCAAAGGTGCCGTACTTTGGTTATAAATATTACTGTCGGCATGCGATTCCCTGCATAGCCCTCTCACGAGTTTTTACATTACATATCTTCAAGCTTGCTTCGAAGGGCGGCGTCTTTGATGATAGTTCATAATGATCAGTTATTTCAGATTTTTAGGCGACATTTCAAAAACGACTTTTATTTTCAATTCACCAATCAGAATTTTGAGCGCCGGGAAGAGGCGGAAAAATTGGGGAATCTTATTATTCTACATAAATATTTCCATATTCATTCTCTTAATTGTGATGATAAAAGCAAAAAATTAAGATTTCAATATTCGTTGAGTGCGTGTCCAGATTGAAAGTATTCAAGGGTGTACACTATAATTGTTTCAATGATTTCTCATAAACGGCATGTTGAATTCTCTTAATTTTCTGAATGTACATTCAGGCGTGTATGCCTTTCCGAACGTTTTAGAATAAAATTTCAATATTTTTGCGTGTAATCCAATTCATTCCAGGCGGATAATTCAAAATTACTTCAACAATTACTGGCGATGAAAAAAAAAATTTAAACTTCTTTCAATATCGAAAAGTTGCTCTCATTAGCCATCGATTTGTTAATTTCATTTTAATCCATAACCTCAACCTTTCGAATATTTATATTTGATTATATGAACATATCGCATTCTGAGTAATATAAAGGCACAAAACGAAAAGTAATTTGTTGGGAATACGTGTTTAAAGATTCATTCCAGCTTATTTTTCCAATGAAATTCTTAGTATTTTGGTTATAAATCTGAAGAAAATCACATTTATAACTAGAATACTAAGAGTTTTATTTGAAAAATTAACTGGAATGTAACAATTTAGGATCTTTAAACACGTGTTCCCAACTAGCTGCTTATCGTTTTGCGCCCTTATATCACTAAGGGCGCGATATATCCTATTCGAAAGATGATGAATTAAAATCAAATTAAGAAAGCGATGAGAACAACTTCCTGATATTGAAAGAAATATCAATTTTAAAGTTTTTTTTATCGCCAGTAATTGTTGAAGTAAGTTTAAATTATCCGTTTAATGTATCCGCCTTTGCGATTACACTCAAAAATATTGAATTTTTCGAGGCAAGTCTTTTGCATACACGTCTGAATGTACATTCAAAAAATGAAAAGAATTCAACATGCCGTTTATCAGAAATCATTGAAACAAATATTGTTATGCATAGGGCAATGAAAGTAGTGTACAAAATTAGGTTTTTTGAGCGCTCGTACTACTTACACGGGGGCTATATCATTTCGTCACGATGTCTGTATTTTTCGAATTTTGAGCCGAAAATGGTCTCAAACGACTATGTTCGACTCACTGATGACGAATCCGTCGAAAAATTTGAGTCTGTCCGTCCGTCCAGCCGTAAGCACGATAACTCTCGAACGGAACAACCTAGAGACTTGAAATTTTCGGTGTGAGTTCAGTTCCCGAATGCCTCGGTTATGTTCGTTAATGGGCCAAATTCCACTAGGGGTTCCGTAAATATGGCCGTTCAAAGTTTTGTTCTCCTGATTACTTGAAAACTACAGATTCGATCGAGATGAAATTCTGCACTCAAATGGAGAATGAGGTGTTCAAGCTACATGTGAAATTTTGTCCAGATCGCATGACCAGAACCATAGAAAATTGTAACTTTTGAACGGAAACGCCTAGGGACTTGAAATTTTCAGGATAGGTTGGATCTCGAATGTCGTCATCACGTTCATCTATGAGCAAAATTATACTAAGGGTTCCGTAATGATGGTTGTTTGAAATTTAGTTTTCTTGATAATTTCAAAACTATAGATTCGATCGTGACGAAATTTTGTATACTAATGGAGAATGATATATTCAAGCTACATTTCTCCAGATCGCATGACCAGAACCATAAAAAATCATAACTTTCGAACGGAAAGGCATAGGGACTTGAAATTTCCAGGGTAGGTTCGGATCGCGAATTTCGCAGGCATGTTCATCAATGTGCAGAATTAGACTAGGAGTTCCGTAAATACGGCCGTTTGAAATTTTGTTTTCTCGGTAATTTCGAAACTGCGGATTCAATCGAGATAAAATTTGTATTTTAATCGAGAATGATATATTGAAGCAACATTTTGTCCGGATCGCATGACCAGAACCATAGAAAATTATAACTTCCGAACGGAAAGACCTAGAAACTTAAAATTTTCAGGGTAGGTTTGTATCGCGAATTTCGCGACCACGTTCATCAATGAGCTAAATTAGACTAGGGGTTCCGTGAATATGGCCGTTCAACAAAATTTTGTGCCTGATAATTTCGAAACTACTGATTGGATTGGAATGAAATTCTACACCTAGCTGAAGAATAATGTATTCGAACTACGTGCGAAATTTTGTCCAGATCGCATCACCAAGACCATAGATACCGTAGAATTATCGAATAAAAATTATTACCGTGAAAATCAGCGTTTTTTCAAAAATTCATAACTCCGCCATTGTTGAAGTTGTAGGGCTGGTTTTCTAGATGAAAGTAGTGGGTACTTTGAGTTGTTGGATAAATAGTTTTTGCGTAATTGCGATTTGAATTATTTTAGGCACCATTTTCTGGAAGGGCTGGATGCGTCGAAAGTTGTCCAATTTTAATTTACAAAACGGATTTTGAAAGTAAAAGTACAGTACTACAAAAAGTCGATCTTAATTTTTCGTTAAATTTTGCAAAATTGCTGAAAAAAAAGTGCAAACGTGAACAAAACCGGACGAACGCTCGAGTAGTGATTTTTGTTGTTTTTCCAGCTTTTCTTCGGTTATAATGATCCGATTGAGTTGCACTAGCACTCATTTTTTTCATCTTTTCATTCTCTACAATGCTGTTGTTGAAAGTGTCAGCATCGCTCCATTGGTTCAGATTTAACAAGCAAAAAACTATAAAACACCGTTTCTTTGGTGTTTTTTCGAAATTACAAGAAAAGTTATTATTAATATTAGCCATTCTATTGTAAGTTTTGAAAACCATTTCTACGAATGCAACGGTTCGAATAGAAAGTTATCCTAAATTGAATAAAGGATCATATCAGAAACGAAAAAATAGAAAAAAATTTTTTCGAGAAATTTATCTTCATTTCTGTGTAACTGAAAGTGTTTAGGTCTCAAGAACATTTTAGCTCAATAGATAAAGTCGAACAATATCATAATCCCAATTTTCAGATTTCAAATAGGTCCAGTTCTCGTCTAATAGGGACTCGTCCTCATTCTTCTGGGAAGATGTGCACTTAAAAGTGTTATGGTGAATATAAACGGGCAAACCAGTAGCGTTCTAAATCTCCCATCATTCTGATCTACTTTTTTCATCAATTAACGCCATTTGACTTCCCTTCATAGAAACAACATTTGTCAATAGAGAAGAAACTTACCATCTTCATAACTCTCATTCATCCTTGCTTTACGCAAAGTGTGAGGGATTTGGGTAGATAAAAACTAGGGTAACTTAATGATGAACATTGCAATATTTATTTATGATTGATATATTACTTGGATATACGGAGCAAAGATATGGATAAAATTCGAAGTAGAATTATTAGAATTCGAAAAAACAAACCATTGATATTTGATTGAAGTTCCATCACCTTTGGTTATTTCAACGATTAAATCTACCGAACATTTTCTTTACAATTTTATTCAACAATTCGAGATTAAAACTGATCTTCTGAACACATGATGAAATGACTACGTTCTGCAGAAGTTTGAAACAGCCATTTTTACGCGTCCACTCATGTTAATATTTTCTCTATTGGAAAAAATAATCTCATATTATTATGACATTTATCATGCTACCAATACTCTGTAACAAAACCACCCTAAACATGCTTTTGCAATCTTTAAACTTGGGAGTATCCTCAACAGATGGAATATTACGAAAATTATCCGAATTTAGCTCTCTTGACATTCAAGATGTCCCCATTGATTCATGCAATAGATAAATAATACCTCTACGATCAAAGAATTTCCATTCGTGGACGCGGCCCAAACACACGAAGTTATCTAAATTAAAAACTTATCTTCGAGTTTCGACATTTACAATAATTACTATTTAAAATTAGATACAACAATTACGTAGGAGGTGGTGCTTCGCTGAAATAGGGAGCCGAGTTGTGGTCTAGTAATGTATGGCAGACGTTGCAGACTATGGAAACACGGTTATTCGGTCCACTTTTTATTTTTCTTGTCAGACACTGTTGACAAAATATCTGACCACAATGCCTGGAAATTAAATGTCAGTGTTGAGTAATCAAAAATTTCACATTTCAAATCACTCGAGAATAGAGCATTTTATGAGAAAAATGACTTTATGAAAAGATTCGATAAATTTTGATGATTAATACCTGCAATGTTGTTTTTTCTTTGTATTATTGAAACTGGAATGACACAAGGGACAAGAATCTATATCTTCTTCATGTTGCCATCGTACTTGAGTATCAGAATCCCTTATCCTCTCCAACTGCACCTAAAATCAAAGAAAGGACCCAATTTGCAATAAATATTTTAAATTGGTACTAACACGCAAAAGAGCGAGTGTTTAC
Source organism: Aphidecta obliterata (assembly GCA_963966015.1). Taxonomy (NCBI): domain Eukaryota; kingdom Metazoa; phylum Arthropoda; class Insecta; order Coleoptera; family Coccinellidae; genus Aphidecta; species Aphidecta obliterata. The sequence continues at coordinate 12,002,480 of OZ014431.1, read as the reverse complement.
CTGTAAATTCTGTGTTAAAAGGACAAAATCCTTTTGAACAGTCTCACTAGTATCCAATTCCTGTTGGAGAGATGAAACGCTAGATCTCAGTTCATTATTTTGTTCAATAAGTTTGTTCTGAAAAAAAAAAATTGAGTTCTCATTTTGAAAATTTCAATGGAATTGGGGCTACCCCACCTTTGATATGGACATCTCCCGGATTTGCTCTTGAAGTTCATAAATTCTTTCTTGATTTGCGTTTTTTGATTCTTTTTCAAACTGTTGTATTTGATCCCTGCAAAAATTGAAATTTTGTCGTGAAATTGAAGAAAATGAAATGTTTTTCATGTATTTTGATTGATACAAACTATCATAGATGATTTATTAATTATTCTGAGAGAGCATTTGTATAATAAGTGTATAACACTCACTTGAGAAGATTGATTTCCTCTAGCAAATTATTTTCTAGTATTTCTCTTTCTTGATGTTTATTGGTTATTTGTTCTTCCAAATGAAGAATATTAGACTGCAGACTGCTGACAGTTGCTTCCGAATTTTCTTTTCCAATTTTTGCTATAATAAGGTCTTGGTTGTTCTTCAATATCAGCTCGTGAAGTTCCTGAAATACACATATAAACGGTAAATGAATAAGTTGTATCTGCTAATCTTGAGGCTTAAATTAGGAAATGAAATGAAAAAATATTTGAATTCGAATTAATATTCACCTGAACAGTATTCGGAAGATTTATGGCTTGACTTTGAAGTTCTTGAGAATGCATGGTATATTTCCCCACCAGATTATCATTTTCCAATTGTAACCTATAATATGAAAATTTATCTTGATGTAAACCTACTCAGCATTGTTGATATATGGAGCAATTGTAGAGAATGAAAAGAGTTCATAAATAAAAATACCCACGTTCGTAATTCCTTATGCATTCTTTCTCTATCTTCCGTTAGTTTTTTGAGACTCGTTCTAAATTCTGTACATCTTTGGTTGAAGAGTTGACGTAGTTCTTTCAAATCTTGTTCGGTGCATTCAGTATTTTTTGTAAGTTCAGCAACCTATGAAATAGATTCCATAGAAAATATTTTTTGGGAATTGAATAAGATATCAAATTGGAGGTACAAACGAAGAAGGATGATAATTAAGATGATGTCAAGAATAAGAAACTTTTGAACAAACGCTTCGTTTTCGAGATACAGAAAGTTTGAATTCTTTCGAAGTTTTTTTTCACAGGCATTTTCCCAAGATATTCAGCTGAAATTTGGCACAAATATTACACTTCGAGGTTTACATGTTAATTGCCTGTGAAAATCTCCAGAACTTTTCTGAAGTGAACCAAAAGTTCAGCAGTTTGGAAAATATAAAGGAGAATCTTTATTTTATTTGAAAACTTTTTGTTATCCTGCATTTTTTTCATATCTGCTACAGTTTTCGAGAAAAAAAATCCTGAAATCTTCCAAATAATCACCCCCTCTTCGTTTGTACTTTCAATATAGGAACAGCCTTCAAAACCTAACCTAACCATATGAAAAAATTCTCTGCGTTTTTCCCCAAGCGGAGCCTTACCTGAACTTTAAGTTCTTCCCTCTTTTCATTCCATTTTTCTTCCATTTCCTTTCGAAAACCTATCTCTTTCAACAATTCCTCCTTGTGTCTTTCGACAGCCTTTTCGGCAGTGGCGGTTTTGACTAGCAGTTCCTTATATTTTTTTTGTTCGCCTACTAATTGTGCTTCATAATTCTGGCACATGTCACAACTGGGTCCTCTCTCAGTTTGGGATGTTGTGGTGACCGTTTCTAGACCGTTGACCTTTGCAGTACCCTGGAATTGACGGATTTGTCAATCAATTTTTCACATGGGCCGATCTAGGAGGGGGCAAACCCGACAATAGCCCAGGGCGGCAAAAATGAGGAGCGCAAAATTGAGAGCGGTTGCCTCTCGGTTTTCCCACTAGGACATAATAATTCCTGAATTTTTGCTGGTCGCCTAGGGGATATGACATAAGCTAAAGAATTACAATAATACATTATACATGAATGAGATTGGCCTGGAAAAAGTATCAAAAATACAATAAGTAATTTGATCTCAACTTCTGGAAACATAGGTATTCAAAGTACGCAATGAAATTGCAATAAGGTGAGAGGAATGTGGTATTAATATTATAAAAAGTTTCAAAGGTGCCGCACTATGATCATAAATATTACTGTCGGCATGCGATTCCCTGCACAGCCTTCTCGAGAGTTTTTAACTACATCTCTTCAAGCTTGGTTCGAAGAGCGGCGTCTTTGATGATAGTTTTTTAGGCGACATTTGTTATATTTCAAAAACCTATTTATATTTGCAATTCACGAATCATATTTTATAGCGCAAGGGAGAGGGGGAAAGATTGGAGAATCTGATTATTCTAAATGAATATTTGCATATTTCTTTTCCCAATTGTGATGAAAACGGCAAAAAATTAATATTTCAATGTTCGTTGAGTGCGTGTCCAGATTGAAAGTGTTATGTTTTTTTCATATTCTGACTTTTTTGTGCCATTGGATTCGAACATTATAAATTGTGTTATTGAAAGTAAGTTGTACTTTTTGGTACATTATTCCGACACCGGATATAATAACTCATTCGTTGATATAATAATATTGTTCCTTTCAATTCAAGAAGAAATGTACATGTTCCTTTCTGCGGAAAATATGGATTTTCAAACTTCAGTAGTCAGAGCGTGTTTTTCAACTGAAATCAAAACAAACTCAAATCTCAGTGTAACTTGTCATAGTTTTCATCGAATCTACAATTTAATCTGGCAGAATCATTCATTACTCGCGTTCCGAAATTACTGACCAGTACTGGCGACAGCCAGTAATTACGGAACGCTTGTCAGTAAATTTTGAAACGTCAAAACTGACGTTTAGTCGCGGCAAAAATTGACGAGCTGAAATTTTAGCGAGACTAGCGAGAGTTTCAAAGGAAATATGGAGAATTTTATAGGAGCGTTGGTGGACGATTTATCTGATTCTTCAACTGAGGAGTCGATCAGTAGCAGTAGCAGTGGGGAAGACCAAGATTTCGTAATTTGTTCAGCGGAAATTTATTTCTACTATAAAAACATGCGAGGTCAGATTATCCCTCTTCCAAGGATTCAAAATCATCTAGGTTTAGTGCAAAATTATTCACCTAGTTTATTTAAATCTCATTTCAGTTAGTATTGCATAAAGCTTATTTATATCTGTCCTGTCCCATATGAAGAGCAATGAACCTTTTCGAGTATAAATTATGAATTACCTTTTAGACACATTCTAACATTTGTAGTGTCTTACCTGATAGGTACATTTAATTATGTATTTGGTAACAATTTTGAAAACTGAGCTACACGAGGAAGTAGATTCAGCTGGTAGACCAGAATAACCTTTACCAATTGCTTATTGCCCTGTGGTACATGGCAACGCCCAATTCATATAGGTGAGACTCTCTATCTTTTTGCACACTCAGAAGAGTTGTGACTGATATTTGTCGATTGGCTCCACAAATTATTAAATGGCCAAAAGGTGAAGAAGTCAATTCAATCTGGAATGGCTTCAGAAGTAATTGGCCAATAAGCCAAATTCTAGGTGCGATAGACGAATGTCCCATTGAAATTAAAAAACCTTCCGAAGATGGCGATTCATTCATGAATAGACATCATAAGTATTCTATACAGTTACAGTTAAAATCATTACCTCGAAAGGTTATGGTATTGCATATTCCATTCTTATTGTAGTCGATTCACCCATGTGTATTTGGGTAATTGTGGATCAGTGAATGATCAAAGAGTTTTCAGACTTTTTGAATTAAATGGCTTTTTATTGAATCCAGAGAGGTATATTCATGAACACGCAATGGTTCCCTATGGGGATAATGGGCATTTAACTTCACAGCAAATCTAATTCAACCAACATCTTTCGTCTATTAGTACCGAGATTAGTACCATCATTGGAAGAACTCTTGGATTGTTGAAAAATAGATTTCAGAGTTTACTCTATTGCTGTCCACTAACAGATATCCAATTTATTCCAAAATTTGTTGTGTTATTCATAATATTTGTGAAATGGGAGGTTTTATAGATTTTATAGATCTAGAATTAAATAATCCAGAACATCATACAGAGGAAAGTAATGTCGAACGAAATATACAGAATAATCCACATACAGTTAATGGGATAAACGAAAGGCTTCAAATAACCCGAGATATCAGGCCAGGTGAAATATAAAGATTGTATTAATTTGTTACTAGGTTTTCTTTCAAACAATTCTTGTATGAAAATTATTCAAATCAAAATATTTACGTAACCTCACTTTTTTGACGTACTGGCGCTCACACATCCTTTTTCTGGCAGTAGCCAACAGTAGATTTTTAGCCTCGCACAAGGTACATTGAAAGATGGCGGGAAAACGATGCCAGTTAAAAACTGTAATTTCGGAATGCGAAGTAGCCAATAGCAGATTTTTAGCCTCGCACAGGGTACATTGACAGATGGCGGGAAAACGATGCCAGTAAAATTCAGTAATTTCGGAACGGGTACCAGTACTGGCCAGTACTGGTCAGTAATTTCGGAACGCGAGTATTATCTAGAGATTATTCTTCCTCAACTCTATTAAGCCTTAATAGACCAGGCAATAGATATTTTTTCGTGACAAAAATCGTAGAAGAAAACCGCGAGTAGGGAGGATGTTTAGTAATATGTTTTCGACTCGCAAATATGATTACTTTTCTTGTGATTTCGGAAAAACACCAAAAAAACAACAGAATTGTAGAGAATGAAAAGACGAATAAAATGAGTCTTAGTGCAACTCAATCGGGTCATTATTACCGTGAAAATCAGCGTTTTTCAAAAATTCATAACTCCGCCATTGTTGAAGTTGTAGGGCTGGTTTTCTAGATGAAAGTAGTGGGTACTTTGAGATGTTGGATAAATAGTTTTTGCGTAATTGCGATTTGAATTATTTTAGGCACCATTTTCTGGAAGGGCTGGATGCGTCGGAAGTTGTCCAATTTTAATTTACAAAAAGGATTTTGAAATTAAAAGTACAGTACTACAAAAAGTCAATCTTAATTTTCAATCAAACTTACAGTTACTTTTCAATTAATCTTCAATTTCATCTGGCAGTATCATTCCAGAAAATGAATTGTTAGAAAGTTATATCAACCTCAAGAACTCATGTGATATAAACGAATTAGAGCTTTCAGAGGAGTTATCAGTTCTTTTAATGTTTTTAGATAGCAATTTGTCTCCTCTAGACATTTTGAAATTAATAAAATTTTTTGAGGTTTAGCCACAATATCAGTGTTGCGATCCGGATTCTTTTGATTCTACCAGTAACCCATGCAAGGGGTGAAAGGAGCTTTTCTAAATCAAAAATAATCGAAAATTATCTGCGATACACCAAGACACAGAATAGATCATATGGATGGGCTTCGATATCAATAAAGCATGAGGTTTGCAACAGTATAAATTTGAAGACCAAAATATGCTTATAAAATTATTTACATCATAAGGTAGGGCTCAATTTGTGCGTGCATATGGGTTAAATGCTAGACAACTATGTCTTAAATAAACTTCACCTTGTTGTAAGATATATTTTGTAAGTTATTATGTGCTGAATGAATCTTTATTCTTATGTTTTATATTGCTGATTGTTTTTGAAAATTACTGCTGAGTTTTGTAGCAGTATATAACTAAGTGTTTTTTATTTTCTTCAAAATTGAAAACAAACAATTTTCACTGATTTTTTTACACTTAACGTATGAACCCCTCAAATATTGTTATGATTTTGATGAAAAATATTTATTGTGAAAATGGTCATATGTAGACAAGATTCGCCCCCAACAGAAAAATATGGCACAAGGGAAGAGGCTTATACAGTGAGTCGAAACATTATTGGGTGCGGCGAATTATTATATTATACAGGGTGTTTCCAAATAATAAGTGAATCTTGGAGGACGTGTTAGTATGACTCATTTGCGTCATTTGAGCCATATTTATTGATTATCAAAAATCAACAGTTTACGAGTTATTTGAGTTCTTGTGATTTTCAAAAGATTTCTCACCTCACTTCATTTTTCCTCAATTTTTTCTGCGTTGACCAAATATGATTATAATTTTGAATGATTTTCATCAGAAAAGGATATGATATGTATGAAAAAAGGAAAACTATTCTGTATTAGATAATGCAAAAGAATTAGAATGATTTGAAATTTGGTAATTGAAGAAAATGAAAATCAATTTCTAATACCAATTTGCCTGCATCTTTCGAATTCCACAATTTATGTATGAAAAAATTATTTTAAAAACTTGCCAAATCCCTTCTTCCTTCTATCCAACAGGATGTGAGTCCCGCACACTGTAGGCTAAACGTTCGTATGTTTTTGAACCAAACAGGGTGGATAGGTAGGGGAGGAGCTATTTCGTGGCCAGCGAGAAGTCCGGATCTAACACCATTATATTTTCATGTTTTGGGCAGTTTAGGAGAAATAGTATATGAAAGGGAAATACAAACACGTGAACAACTTGTGGAGAGAATCTGAGTAGCAAGAAGATTAAGAGAGTAAATTTCAGGATTGAAGAAATTAGAAAGAGGCGACGTGCTTGTATAAGGAATGGTTGAGAACATTTCGAACTTGATTTATGAATAAATTTTCTATTGAAATTTTGAGTTTTATTGCAATAAAAAAATATTCAATTCGTTACTTTTCTTTCTTGGCTTATATCCCCTTTTAAATCAAAATCAGCTGAAACGAAACTAGTGCCTGCATTCTCACCAAAACTTTTTAAGGAAATAAATAAGGAAAGTTTTAAAATAATTTTTTCATACATTAATTGTGGAATTTGAAAGTTGCAGTCAAATTGATATTAGAAATTGATTTTTATTTTCTTCATATACCAACTTTCAAATCATACTAATTCTTTTTCAACATCTGCTTTGTTCAACATATCATATACTTTTCTCATGAAAATAATCCAAAATTATTATCAAATTCATCAACATAGAAAAAATTGAAGAAAAATGAAGTCAGGTGAGAAATTTTTTAAAAAACACAAGAACTAAAATATCTAGGAAACTTCTGATTTTTGTTTATCAATAATTATGGCTCAAACGACTGCAAAAAGCAATACTAACACGTCCTCCAAGGTTCACATCTAATTCGGAAACACCCTGTATATCATAATTTTTGTACCCAGGGCGGCAGAATGGCTAAATTTTTCCCAAGCAATATCAAGTGATTCAATCTGTATTGATGAGATGAATCAAATAACAATTAAAAAAACAAACTATGTGTGGATGCCTAGAATGATGTCGCTTACCTACCCCATTATGGCCACATTCCCTGCATTTTTGAAGTAGTTCATCAGTATGTCTCAGCTTTTCCTTGAGAGCTTTGATTTGGTCTTCTAAGGGTTCCAATAAAGAACGGAGTACTTCAGGATCTTCATATTGCTAAAATGCCGAAAAGGATAAATTCATACTTTTCCACCAAATGCTATTCGTACCTTTCTCACGTTATCATCAAGACTATCTTGAGAGGAGAAAGAATCTGCCCCTAGTTTCTTCACTATACCTTTTGTTAGAGCGTTCAAGACATTACTTGGTGCCAGACTATGTTCCTGGAAATTTTTAAAACATTGTATCACACAAGGAATTTTGTTGGAAAACATCTTATGATATTTGAAAAGTGACACGAATAAATGATAGGTCCCATTCAATTCTATGTTTTGATTTTCGCCTACAATTTTTTTTTGCCCAAAATGTGCCGGTGCGAAGTTATTAATTTTTTCGGAAAAATAAAACAAATCCATATTGCCAAAAACTAAATATTGAAATTGATTATAATTACTTGTATATTGTGATGTGGAGATTTTTGCTGCTGCCTCTTCATTTCGTTTAACTCAGACTTATACTCTTGATTTAACTGTTTCAAATATTCAATTTCTTTATCGTGCATGGATTTGGAAGATGAAGATTCCTCAATTGTTTCTGAAATGAATGAAAGAAATCTTGTGAAGCGAAAATATATTTCTGATTTTAATAATAAGCATGAAAAACTACGTTTTCTTAATCTATAAACATTGGAAATTTTATAAATATAGATTTAATTACTAATATTCTTTAACTCACCATGGACCAACTTCTGAAGTGTTAATATTTCTTCATCAGCATGACGCTTTGCTGTTTCTCTATCCGATTCAAGTGTTAAATCAGTGACCAGTAATTGACTCTTCGCTTCACCCAGTTCGATCTTCAATTTCTCAATTACATCATTTAATTGGATATTTTCATCCTTTTTTTCGTTGAACTCTTCTGAAATCAAATGATTTTAGGATTCTCAAATAATCAACAAAATTATATCGCTTCTGTTTTAATCAAAGATGAAATCGGCAACATTTATAATTATAGAGTAGGTGAAAACATTCACTCAAATGGATATGCTTACTTTCTTTTTGTAAAAAGAGCTCCTTCAATTTGGCCCTCTGGACGTTGAATTCATCACGAATTCTCTTTTTATCTGCCTCTAATTCATGTATTTTAGTTCGTAAATCTGAAAAAAATCCAATGAGAAATCTTCAAGTGTACTTGGAGCTAGACATCCTACCATCGATATTTTCATCTCTTTCGGCTGATTTCTCACTAAGGTCTTCCATTGATATTTATTTTTATTCAGCTAAACATATTGTAACGAAAAAGATGAAGGCATAAAATAAAGTGGCAAAATTACGATTTAAGGATAACTTTTTTCAAGAATACAGATAACAGATAAGGCAATCAAGAACGTCACTTTGACAGCAAAAATCAGCAGGCTCACTTTGACAAGTCATCCTTCTTTCGCGGTTCCAACTACCGATGAGGGCGCTGCAAAATGTAAACAAACATGGAGGAAAACGAGTATCTTTTCGGGATTTATTGTGGTGAAACGGATTATTTAAGGTGTTTTTCAGGTTTTTTCTTTAATTTTATGAGTTGTATGTGAAGACTGTTTAGTGAATGATTGGATTATTGATAGTGTAGAGTCAAGTTTATTGATTTTAGGTGAACAAATTGGTTTTTCCAATTTTAATTATATCGAAATTGATAGTAATTCAACAGGAAAAATGGAGCATTATTTGAGTTTGACGAAAGTGTTCAATTATTTTGAAGCTACACCTAATGGTTGATCATTTGTGCTTTTCTTCTGTCCATTTTTTCCGCTAAGCCAAAGGCATTAGTGACACAAGACACAAGGCTACTTATGAAATTTATGGAAATGTATAGCCCTGTTTTGATTTTTCTTCGAGGAGAAATTGAAGACACAACAATTTCAATGCAATTGTAAACTTTTTTTCTAGTACTAGAACTTTGTTCACTCATTGTTTTATAATCCAATGTCCTAAAATTCATGTACATATATTGTTTAAACATAAAATCGCTTAACTCTGACTTCACCTTGAAGATGATTTTAATTTATTTCTAACAGAAAGATTGAGTCACAGTCATTTGAAATTAAAGATCAATATCTTAACAATCTTATTGATAATTATTAAATTATATTTCTGAATCACCACTCAAACCTGCCCCAGAAAATTGGACTCAAACTTGTAACCTAAAATTCAATAACTTCGTGAACGTATTTCCATTGAATAACACTAAATTTAAATACCTTACTGACTATTTGTTTTTCAATACCGATTGCTCTTCTCAGAAAACGATGAAAATTCCTAAATATACCTCACGAATACCTGGTTCCTGGATATAAAATAAAAATATCCAGCTCGAAAGCACGTGAAATATGAAAACAATACTCGTTTTCTAGGTTCAGGATTTAGACGTCAAGGGGCGTTTAGACTTTTGAAATCGGGAATTGAAATTCCGAGTTTCCCCCATCATTCGAAACTTATCAAGACTCTTCCCATTCATTACTGAAGGTAACTGCGGTAAGTAAAAATGAAATTTTCTTTTAATAATTTCGCAGGACTTGACTGGTTCTATGAAAGATAAAGCAATATGCTTCTGTGGAATCAGGAAAATTGCGAATTCCTTGACAGGTGAAATCTCCAACTTCCTAAAAACAAAGAAACTACTGATCTCAGACAATCCAGGATATGTCCATCTTCGTTGCTATCACTACCCTTTTACCAACTTTTTTTTTACGTATGTTCCAATAAACGTCAAAATAACAAACAGTATAAATTGGTAAAACAAGAAAAGTCGACAAAGGATCCAATTCGTTTTAAGGTCATAATTTAGCACGTCCAGAGTAAATGATCACAATATATGAAGAAAAAACTAAAACAAACGTACGCATAGTGATTTTACATGGGAAATAATAATCCCAAACAATTTGTATATACTTCAGACAGTGCTAATGGTAGTTACTCTCACAAAGGGAACGAATTTTCCCAAGTAAGTTTGTTTTGATGCGTCATTAAGAATCGTTAAAATATTAAATTTGACGTTTTTTATTATTTTCAGGATTATAATCTGTCCTATTCAAATTTAAGTGAACGTTCTTTCAACAGTACAAGTAGTTACCATACAGCAAATAGCAATTTCAGTGTTTCAAAAGAGTGTTCCAGGGTTTCCCGACGTAGGTGAGTGTTCGTTTCATTTTTCACGTGTTTGAAAAGATTCATGAAATGTCAGGATATTGTTTTGGTTGTATTCTGATGAGTTCAGCTGAAATAAACTGTACAATAATGATTGTTTCATGAAAGTCTTAATAACTATAATATGAGAATGTATGTTGTTTATGTGTTTACAAAGAATTGTTGATGATTTTTGTTTGAAACATGTGCATGTGTGAATCTACTGATGATGCAAATTTTTTATTTTGCCATCAGGTGCACTGTTACTTTGTTCTAATTTCTGGCCTCCTTTTTAATGAAAGAAATTCAAATTCTTGTTATCTAACTTGTCTTCTGTTACATAAGCCCATTAGTATTTGTTTTTTATTCTTATATTGCTTATATTCAAAATAAACTTAACCTACAAATTAATATGAAATGATTTTTGACAAACTAATGCATTCTTTGTAATTCAATGATTTCTCAGTTATGGTGATCTCATTTCAATTGATTCTTCATGTATCCCTTTATTTCTATCGATTTGTGTTTATATGAAATGATAACGAATCTATGGAATTGCTCGAGCGAATTTTCTTAGTTTGCATCTTAAGAAAACGAGATCTAACAATTTTCGGTAAATGTAAGAGCTAATTGTATGAAAGTTTGCTATAAAAACCTGTTGCATTCAGGCATCGTTGAAATATCCTTCCAAGGGCTTAAAATTGAACGATTACGTTTAAAAAAGTCATGTTAGAAAAACAAGATTTATGAAATACAAGCCGTTTTTGTAGTGATTTATTCAGTGTTCAGATATTTGAGGAGATACCTTAAGAAACTATACTCTTCTTACTTTCTGATCTTAAGTAAGCTAGAAGTCAAACAGAATATAGGGCGTCATTCAAACTTTCCTTCATCCCTGTTTTTGTTTGTATAGTCTGTGTGTGAATTTACGCTTCATGTACTAAAACAAATATAAAATGAGGGATGATAAGGGAAATGGACATTTTCTGGGTCGAGTTGCTCCTGGCTCTGTTATAATTATCTTGTTTTTTTTTCACCCACTTATTGATAAAAATACATGGTGATAATTATAATGACTTAGCTATACTGAGGTCGATATGCTCATAATATGTTGATAATTGAACAGAAGGTAGCATTGCAGTCATAAATCGGCTTATAATTTTATCAGTGTTTTATCTGCTCATCAATCATAGCGTAATAACGGCGGTTGTGTTGCTGAAACGTCACATATTACTACATCACGTTTTGAAATATATTCCTGAGTTTCTGACTCATCTGATGAAAAATTTAACTGCCAATGTAATTTCCACAGTCAACATTGGATAGGGGGAATTTCGAAAGATAAATCAGTTACTATGCAGCATAAAACTTCTTAGCCAAAGAATCCGCTCTATGAATTCTAAGGGCTAAAAAACGAGGAATTACATTTAAATAAAGATTTATTTATACTTCAACATATATCGAAATGTAGAGTCGAAAAGAGCTAATTCCAAGTAAAACTTAGTTTTTCATATTCGGTATTTTGAGTGAAGGATTGAAATACCTTTTTCAGACTTAAGAGGACTGATACAAGCAAAACTCTTTGGCCTGTATCTCAACTCGAAGCCTGTTTCCTGCCAGAATTCTCCGTCATTGCCTCAACCAATCAAGATAAATATGGGATTATAGAAGAAATTGGCCGAGGATCTTTCAGTAAAGTCTATAAAGTCCGTCACACAGACAACGGAGATTTTTTCGCCCTGAAAGTACTTTCGAAATCAAAGGTGAGTTCTTCTGTACCTTGAAAAAACTGTGAGAATTTCATACATACTATCTTAATTCCTCAGCATGTTTATTTTTCCACATAAAAAAATCAACAAATTATCTTTCCATTCCAATGACCAATTTTTTTTTCGATAATTCGCTACAATTTTCTACGGTATCAATAGTCTCGGTGATGCGATCTGGACAAAATTTCGCACGTAGTTTGAATACATTATTCCTCATCTATGTGCAAAATTTCATTTCAATCCAATCAGTAGTTTCGAAATTATCAGGAAAAAAATATTTTGAACGGCCATATTTACGGAACCCCTAATCTAATTCTGCTCATTGATACACGTGACCACGACATTAGAGATCCACACCTATCCTGAAAATTGCAATTCCCTAGGTCGTTCCTTTCCTATAAGTTTTAATTTTCTATGATTCTGGTCAAGCGATCTGGACAAAATTCCGCATGTAGCTTCAACACGTCAACAAGAAATGAGGAGAACAAAATTTCGAATGGTCATATTTACGGAACCCTTGGTCGAATTTTGCCCGATAACGAACTTAACCGCGGCATTCGCCATTCGAACCTACACTAAAAATTTCAAGTTTCTAGGTTGTTCCGTTCGACAGTTGCCGTGTATACGGCCGGACGAACGGACAGACTCGAATTTTCCTACGGATTCGTCATTAGTGAGTCGAACCTTGTCGATTGAGAACAATTTTGGCTCAAATTTCGAAAAATACTGACATCGTGACGAAATGATATAAGGCAATCAAGAACGTCACTTTGACAGCAAATCAGCAGGCACTTTGACAAGTCATCATTGTAATTCCGTGTTTCCCTCAGCATTCGAAACTTATCAATACTTTTCATATTTATTACTGAAGGCAACCGTGGTAAGTAACAAGGAAATGTTCTTTTTCAAGGAAATTATCGATCATATTAATAATTTCGCAGGACTTGTGTTGGTTCTATGAAAGATAAAGCATTATTCATCTGTGGAATTAGGAAAATTGACATGTGAAATCTCCAATTTCCTAAAAACAAAGAAACTACTGATCTCAGACAATGCAGGATATATCCATCTAGGTCCCTAGGTCGTTCCGTTCGAAAGTTATAATTTTCTATGGTTTCTATGGTTCTGGTCATGCGATCTAGACAAAATTCCGCATGTAGCTTTAACACGTCATTCTCCATCTGAGTGCAAAAGTTCATCTCGATCGAAATGATATAGCCCTCGTGTAAGTAGAACGACCGCTAAAAAAGTTATGCACTTTCGGGAATCGAAGAGCATAGATTATTATCCTATTAGTATCTCTACGTGTAATACAGAAGTGAAAACACTGACGCGTTAATCCGATTACTAGGATCACACTTGACGTCCAGGAAATAGGTTTATTTCAAAGTTGTCCGGCGATTGATCGTGTTTGTCTGATAATATCAAATGTCGATCTCTCAAGTGGTGTTGATACGTTGATCACTGTTTGCACAGCGTTCAGAACTGGTTCGGCACTTGACTGAGCGAACGCAATCCAAGAAGGGGTTCAGAATCAGTTCTGAACACTGTAAACAAATGTTTCCTCATTTTCGAATTAAAATGGATTTTTTTAATAAGAAAATGAGATATCGAATGATAATATCAAACGTTTTACGCTGTTGGTTTCTTTCGAAAATTGTTAACAAACCTACATCTTTACTTCATTCAAAATAGTACACATTGTGTGAATTTCATATTTCTTGATTTTGTTTTATTGAAAAAAAAATAGCAACCCTAATTTGCGTTTTCTTCAGTTTGACGCATTATTTGTTTATATCCAGTAAATCAGTTTTTCAATCAGACACATTTTTGACCACAGAACGTAGTGGTTCAACAGTGTTACAGTGTTGGTTCAGGTGGTTCGCATAAAATCGCACAAATTTTGAACTTTTGAGGGGTCCTAATTCTACAACACGTTATTGGAAATCCTGTGAAATCGTGCTGGTCAGTTTAAGTGGTGTAACGGAGTGAATGGAATATAGTTTTCCCTGACGAATCTCGATTCGGTCTTTGGTCCACCAAGGGATGGTTTGGTATCATTATTAGGCCACGCCTTTAAAGGGTAGATAACGTCTCTAAAAGTAGGGAATACCGATTTTATTATTGATCGTGTAGGGCCTTCCACATCATTTAATCATATCCTGGGGGTTTCTAAACATTCTCGGAGTATTTGTTGAGCGCTCGTACTACTTACACGAGGGCTATATCATTTCGTCACGATGTCTGTATTTTTAGAATTTTGAGCCGAAAATGGTCTAAAACGACTATGTTCGACTCACTGATGACGAATCCGTCGAAAAATTCGAGTCTGTCCGGCCGGCCGGCCGTATACACGATAACTCTCGAACGGAATGTCCTAGAAACTTGAAATTTTCAGGGTAGGTTCGAATCTCGAATGCCGCGGTTAAGTGCGGTTAATTGGGCAAAATTCGCCGAGGCGTTCCGTAAATATGGCCGCTCGAAATTTTATTTTCCTGATTACTTTGAAACTACAGATTCGATCGGAATAAAATTTTGCACTCTCATGGAAAATGAGGTGTTCAAGCTACATGCAGAATTTTGTTCAGCTCGCATCACCAGAACCATAGAAACCATAGAAAATTGTAACTTTCGAACAGAAACGCCTAGGGACTTGAAATTTTCAGGATAGGTGTGGATCTCGATTTTCGTGATCACTTTCATTTATGAGCAAAATTATACTAGGGGTTCCTTAAATATGGTCGTTTGAAATTTAGTTTTCTTGATAAATTCCAAACTACAGATTCGATCGTGACGAAATTCTGTATACTAATGGAGAATGATATATTCAAGCTACATTTCTCTAGACCGCATGACCAGAACCATAGAAACCATAGAAAATCATAACTTTCGAACGGAAAGGCCTAGGGACTTGAAATTTTCAGGATAGGCGAGATCTGTAATGTGGCGTTCACATTTATCAACGAGCAGAATTATACTAGGGGTTCCGTAAATACGGTCGTTTGAAATTTTGTTTTCTCGATAATTTCGAAACTACGGATTCGATCAAGATGAAATTTTGTATTTTAATCGACAATGATATATTAAAGCAACATTTTGTTCAGATCGCATGACCAGAACCATAGAAACCATAGAAAATTATAACTTCCGAAGGGAAAGGCCAAGGAACTTGAAATTTTCAGTGTGGGTTTGGATCGCGAATTTAACGGTCACGTTCATCAATGAGCAAAATTAGACTAGGGGTTCCGTAAATATGGCCGTTCAAAATATTCTTTTCCTGATAATTTCGAAACTAACAATTTGATTGGAATGAAATTTTGCACCTAGCTGAGGAATAATGTATTCAAACTACGTGCGAAATTTTGTCCAGATCGCATCACCAAGACCATAGATACCGTAGAAAATTTTAACGAATTATCGAAAAAAAAAATTGGTCACCTAAAGCACTGACTTGAAGTCTGGATTATCGCCTTAGTTTGAAAATTTGTTTGACAGCTGTCAAAAATTTCCTCAATTAGTTTCCAAAACTGAAAAATGCGAATTTACCTACAAGGTGCATGTACGAGCGCTCAAAAGCTCCTGCCTTCACGGTAGTGCTTTTCGTAATTTTTTTTGTTTTGTTCTCAATGTTCATTTTCATTTCTTTCTTGAAAATTAGCAAATGACTCGAATTTGACGAGAACGACATCACGGGATTCAATTTGTAACTGACTGAAAATGTCAAAACAAAAAACTTACTCCCAAAAACATTCAACGTAGAGCTCGGTTCACTTATAACGTCTGTGGGCTGTGTGAAGTATTGTAACACCCTTTACGTTTTCTAATCCTCTGCATTCTTCTTGATAATTTCTTTATTAAGGACAATGTGAAAGTAATCTTCAAAGCTTTTTATGTCAATACTACTAGGGTTAATTCAACGCACGTCCTCATATATCGGGGATTACTACAGAGTTATTACAAAATGACGGGACCTTCTTTGAATGGCCTCTTCGCTTCATCGGCTTGTCAACAATCGAACAAGCATCAAATAACCCAGTTGACCTTCGTCACTGAATTCAAAAAGCACGGGATGACATTCCTTAAGGGTCCATAAATTATTTAATTGCATGCATGGAATTCCGAAGATCACAAATTTTCTGTGACGTTTCTCTCGACAACTATTTCAAACTTTGAAGTAGTCATGATTCCTCTCGAAGCTCGAGCGGATTTTGGAAAAATGGATCGATCCGCAGGCTGAAACGAATTAAAGTACCGAGAATCTTCTACCAATTTTTGTTGTTGCTACATTTTCAGGTTTTTAGAACCAATATTGCTACTCCGAAACCAGATACACAGGTTATAATGAATACTTTCGTTTATTCTGGCCAGTGAAATGAATTTGAAGGAAAAATAGAGATATTTTCACTTGAAAAGGAGAGAAAGTGGTGATTTTTCGAACATTTCCTAGTCCCACGATACGTTTTTTCCATGTTCCGAAAAATTTCTCAATATTTTATTTGACATAACAAGGTTCTCCTGTCGGATCAATAATCGAAAAATCATCACTTAGACTTGGACTAGTTTATCGAATTGCCATTGGATTACTCAAATGAGTAAATTGGGGCACCGATAAAAAAATTGAGAAAAGCACTTCTGTGAAGTCAGGTGCTTTTGAGCGCTCGTTCATCCACCTTGTAGGTAGATTCGCATTTTCTAGTTTTAGAAACCAATTGAAAAAATTTTTGACATTTGTCAAAAAAAATTACAAACTAAGGCGAAACTCCAGACTTCGTGTCAGTGCTCTAGGTGTTCAATTTCATTTCGATAATTCGCTAGAATTTTCTACGGTATGGTCTCGATAATGCGATCTGGACAAAATTTCGCAAGTAGTTTGAATACATAATTCTTCATCTATTTGCAAAATTTCATTCCAATCCAATCCGTAGTTTCGAAATTATCAGGAAATAATTTTGCTCATTGATAAACGTGACCGCGATATTCGAGATCCACACCTATCCTGAAAATTTCAAGTCCCTAGGCCATTCCGTTCGAAAGTTATAATTTTCTATGGTTTCTATGGTTCTGATAATGCGAGGTCATCTGAGTGCAAAATTTCATCTCGATCGAATCAGTAGTTTCGAATTAATCAGGAGATCAAAATTTCGATCAGCCATATTTACGGAACCCCTATTTTTCCCAATAACGAACTCAACCGCGGTATTCCAGATTCAAACCTACCCTGAAAATTTCAAGTTTCTAGGTCGTTCCGTTCGAGAGTTATCGTGCTCACGGCCGGACTCGAATTTCTCGACGGATGGGTCATCAGCGAATCAAACCTTGTCGATTGAGACCATTTACGGCTCAAAATTCGATTCCATCTATTGAAGTTTATAAAAATAAATTGACAGTACTTGTCACACTGACAATGAACACTGAAGCGCGCAAAACCTCCTGCTTTCACGTCAGTGCAATTAAATTTTTTTATATATATAGACAAAAAATATTATTCTGGAAAATTCAGGTCAGTTGTGGTTACCTAATACCTATCGGTGTCAAAAATTCGTTGATTAGTCTTCAAGAAATTATTATAATGCATTCTCTTTTGTTCGAGAATATCCCTAATAAAAAATACGAGGGATGACTTATCAAAACATGCAAAGTAGGTCAGTCGAAAAGGGAAGGGCGGAATGTCTAGCTATACCAAGAAACTTAAAGAATTCCGAGAACACGTTTACCACTTGTGTTTACCAACAAAAAGTTACCACATAAAGTCAAGGTCATTGGTATGTTTTGGAACTACCTGCACCCAGCACCTGAATGCCCTTTTCGACAGAATACATAACAGTACCTTGGCTGGGGGTATAGTCGAACCGGAAAGTTTCCGTTGATACTTCAACTGTGAAGCTTTCAACAGCTGTTGGGACAGCTTTAAATACACTAATAATGGGGGTATGAAAAGTATTTATTCTTGGTGCATGAGCTTATCACGTGGTGGAAATGATAAAAGGAACTTCCCATGAAAATACCACCAAGGTTACCACATCACTTGGACTCAATTTCAATTCTTTCTTATTCTGATTACAAGTAAATTTTGATTTAATATTTAATCGTTCGGGGCGGAAAAATTGTCTAACCCACCTGAAATTTTTAAAATTTACGTTTTGGGCAGATCGATGGAAAAATCCGTTGGACCAGAGCTTTTCTCAAGTTGCAAATTTCATTATCTTCCGAATTTCATTAGGTTTCCTTGTACCTTGTACCCAGATAGAACATGAAACTTTTGAAATGAAGAAATTCCTTATATTCATTCCAAGCGTTTCCTAGTTCTGATCGAATTTACATTTTTTTTTTGTGAGGATTTAAGTTGATTAATCAAGTTTTTGTTATTGAATTGGAGCATACATTTTTTTTGCACTTATAACATTGGAGTACCTTCTCCACAAAAAAACAAAATTTGTCCTAATCAAAGTAAACTTGCCTCAATCATACTTCGATGCGCCTAGTCGATTCCTTCGGTTTCAGTTAATCTCTTTATCTAAACCCAGTCGAGACCTTGAAAATATACAACGACCTTGGGGGGTATGAGATAATGTGCGTGGTACACATGGAAACTGAGCACGTGGCAACAATGGTTAAGTCACCCCGTCTGTTATTGGCCGAACTTACCTTCGACAATGTTGGGGACGCATTTTGTTTTTAGTTTTTAGTTCCTATAAGACCTTCATTATAGTTACTTCTAATACCCACACCCTCTTTCAATATGTAAGGTAATGATTGAATTTCTTGATCGTGGATTTAATAAGTTGTTCAGTTAGATGTATTTTCATTTTAGCCTTCATCCATAGTTTTGATGATTTTGTTTATGGCTTTTGAATCTTGCTCCTTTTGTATGTCCAATGCATTGTTCATCCCCCCACAGGAGTGTCAATAAATTAGTAGACATTTTGATGGGACTGAATACATTTTTGGATTCCAAAAAACATTGATAGCTCTCCCTTATCTAATGAAGTAGAATTTCACTTTGTTCTTGGAAAGACAACAATTATGTTTTCAATACTTTTGTCAAAACTTAATTTTTTTTTCAGATTTTAACAGATAATTCAGTGAGCCAGGTTAAGGACGAAGTTAAGATACAGAAGCTCTGTGGGCATCATCCATTCATAGTGAAATCGATACTTTGCTGGCAAAACAAAACAAAACTTTTTATAGGTAAGGATTTTCTTCGTCTAAATGATCTCATTCTATTTTCTTGAGTTTTGCTGTGATTTCAATTTGCTTAAATGTTATTATATACATTTTTTATATTCTTCACAATGGAGATAATTCCAAATATAAAATAATTTTTTTTAAGAATTTAGATTTCAATTTTGAATGTCTATTGTTGCCCACCAATAATTAATATTTTAATTTTTCAGCTATTATCAAATTAATGACGCTTACAGATAGTCCTTTGTGGTCACCGGAACCACGTGTGTTTTATTGCACACAATAATGACAGTCAGTCAACATTTCATGTAACTTCAGAAATATAAATATGATTCAAACCAAGTCTAAACAATATGCATTGTTGTTAGTTTGAAGGGTGTTGTGAGTTTTATGTCTTTATTTTCAATTTTCGGAATTTTTCATAGAAATTTTCGATGTATTTATACAAAATCCGAAATAATTTAATTTTGAATTTTTTTTTTACTTTTTGATTAAAATGTTTTTTGAGGAGTTTCCTTCAAATTATGTAAGAGCCCCACTCAGAAATTGGTGCAAACACTGAAAACTGACATTAGTCTATTTGAGTGATTAAAACAGTTTCCAGTGTAACCGATTTTTTTATAAGTGTGGAGAGACTTTGAATTGAGCCTCATTTTTGAGCGCTCGTACTACTTACACGAGGGCTATATCATTTCGTCACGATGTCTGTATTTTTCGAATTTTGAGCCGAAAATGGTCTCAATCGACTATGTTCGACTCACTGATGACGAATCCGTCGAAAAATTCGAGTCTGTCCGTCCGGCCGTATACACGATAACTCTCGAACGGAATGTCCTAGAAACTTGAAATTTTCAGGGTAGGTTCGAATCTCGAATGCCGCGGTTAAGTTCGTTATTGGGCAAAATTCGTCAAGGGGTTCCGTAAATATGGCCGCTCGAAATTTTGTTTTTCTGATTACTCCGAAACTACTGATTCGATCGAGGTGAAATTTTGCACTCAGATGGATAATTACGTACTCAAGCTACATGCAGAATTTTGTCCAGCTCGCATGACCAGAACCATAGAAACCATAGAAAATTATAACTTTGTAATGGAAAGGCCTAGAGACTTGAAATTTTCAGGATAGGTGTGGATCGTTAATGTAGCGTTAACGTGTATCAATGAGCAAAATAAGACTAGGGGTTCCGTAAATATGGCCGTTTGAAATTCAGTTTTCTTGATCATTTCAAAATTATAGATTCGATCTCGACGAAATTTTGAATTTAAATTGAGAATTATATATTCGAGCTACATTTCTTCCAGATCGTATGATCAGAATCATAGAAACCATAGAAAATCATAACTTTCGAACAAAAAGGCCTAGTGACTCGAAATTTTCAGGATAGGTTCGGATCGCGAATTTCGCGATCCTTTTTATCAATGAGCCAAATTAGACTAGGGGTTCCGTAAATATTGCCGTTCAAACTATATTTTTTCTGATAATTTCGAAAATACTTATTGGATTGAAATGAAATTTCGCACATATATGAAGAATAGTGTATAATTTTGTCCAGATTGCATTACCAAGACCATAGATACCGTAGAAAATTCTAGCGAATTATCGAAAAAATGGACCCAAAGCACTGACGTGAAGTCTGGATTTTCGCGTTGGTTTGAAATTTTCTTTGACAGCTGTCAAAATCTTTCCAATTGGTTTGTAAAACTGGAGAATGCGAATCTACCTACAAGGTGCCTGTACGAGCGCTCAAAAGCTCCTGCCTTCACGGCAGTGCTTTTCGAAATTTTTTATGAATATCTTCCAATGGCTTCACTGAATATACTGAAACAATAAAAAATTGAAGGTCAATAATCTGAAATATTCACTTTGAGGTTTTAATTGAATGAATATTTTCATGTGCAGTTCAGTTTAGGTTCACAGTTGTTGTTGTTAAAGCATTGCCAGAATGGTGATAGGCTACTTCGACAATTTGGAGAACTTTTTTTCAACTTTCGATAGGGTATGTTTTAATATATGTAATTCGTTTTTTACAGTGAGTGATTATATTGAAGGAGGGGAACTCTACACATTACTGTCCAACTACGGAATTCTGCCTATTGCACTGGTCCAATTGTATGTCGCTCAAATAGCTCTGGCATTAGGTGAGCGATATTTGATTTTTTCATTCATCAGATTGCTATTAGTGTAGCATGACTGAGATATCCATAACATTATAAAAAACTAAGTCATACTTTTAAAAGTACATAGCCTACTTGACCTTGCTTCTTATTGAATGCTTATTTTGCTATAATATCTATAATATTTTGACAATAATTGATGATAAATACAGGGTCTTTAAGAATGATTGTAACATAAGAGTCGGCCTTCTGTTTCCGAAAATTATTTAAATCTGCAATGACTTGTGATTCAGAATAAAACACATTTGATTTGATATGATATGATTGATATGACTCCTATAAAGGAGTGTAAAAATGAATATCTGGCGAAATATCCAGATGTTCAAATTCAAGAATCCTTTCTGAATGCCCATATCAAACCTATATAAACAGATTTATTCAGACTGGGAACATCATATAGGGAAAATCGATAGGAAGACCTCAAGTTTCTGAAGAAGTTATTGAACATCATAGAGCACAAGTTGACCAAAATCCTCAAATGCTCTAAAAAAATTATCTCTGCAGTCTGGTGTTCTTCTGAGTACTTGATAAAAAGTGTTGAAGAAAAAATTAAATTTGTACTCTTACAAAATCACCAACTTTAACCAATAGATATTCCACATCGTATAGAGTACTGCCATTGATTCCTGTGTAATCTCAACGAGGACAGATTGTTGGACCTCACTTTCTTCAATGATGAGGCGTGATTTCATTTGTCAGGGTATGTGAATTCTCAAAAGTACAGATTCTGGAGATCTGAGATATTCACAAAAAATTGATGATTGGTTAGCGGTTTCTTGAATATATGGATATATGGTTTTCTTTCAAGATACCATCAGTGGGGAAAGTTACAGAAGAATAATGCTGTAACCATTTATGAATGAACTAGATGATGAAGAAATGCAGTTGGAATAATTTCAACAAGACTGTTCGTGCAAATCTAAGCTATTTGCAGGAATTTTATAACAACTTGGTTAAAGTCAAGTACTTCTGCCTTCTTTTCCAACACGGTCTTTAGACTCGACTCCCTTGGATTTTTCCATATTTGCATACCTGAACATTTCGTAATGCCTGTATTTTTCGAATTTTGAGCCGAAAATGGTCTCAAATCGATAAGGTTCGACTCACTGATAATGAATCTGTCGAAAAATACAATCTGTCCGTTCGGCCGTATACACGATAACTCTCGAACGGAACGACCTGGAAACTCAAATTTTCAGGGTTGGTTCAAATCATGAATGCAAAATTCGACCAAGGGTTCCGTAAATATTGCCCCTCGAAATTTTGTTCCCCTGATTACTTCGAAACTACTGGTTCGATTGAGATGAAATTCTGCACTCAGATGGAGAATGACGTGTTCAAGCTATGTACATGCAAAATTTTGTCCAGATCGCATAACCAGAACCAAAGAAAATTATAACTTTCGAACGAAAAGGCCTAGGGACTTGAAATTTTCCGGAAAGGTGTGGATCTCAAATGTCGTGGTCACGTTTATCAATGAGCAAAATTATACTAGAGGTTCCGTAAATATGACCGTTATTTTTTTACTGATTACGAAACTACTGATTCGATCGGAATGAAATCTCGCCCATAGATGAAGAATAATGTATTTCAACTACGTGCGAAATTTTTTCCAGATCGCATCACCAAGACCATAGAAACCGTAAAAGATTCTAGCGAATTATCCTTATATTCCTGTAACAGCTGATTCGGCATAATTGCTGTCATTTTTTTGACAGGAGGTGGATGAACGAGCGCTCAAAAACTCCTGACTACACGTCAGTGCTTTTTATAATTTTATTTCAATTTAAAGCTGAAAACATACAACCATTACAACAAAAAAGTCTGATTCTTATCTAATTCCAGAAATCTCTTATCTCTTGCCTCATTCAAAACAAAATGATGACTCAAAAAAATTACGAAAAGCACTGCCGTGAAGGCAGGAGCTTTTGAGCGCTCGTACTTGCACCTTGTAGGTAGATTCGCATTTTCCAGTTTCAGAAATCAATTGAAGGAATTTTCGACAGCTGTCAAAAAAATTTTGAAACTTAGGCGAAACTCCAGACTTCATGTCAGTGCTTCAGCTGATCAATTTTTTTTCGATAATTCGCTAGAATTTTCTACGGTATCAATGGTCTTGGTGGTGCGATCTGGACAAAATTTTGCACGTAGTTTGAATACATTATGACTCAGCTAGGTGCAAAATTTCACCCCAATCCGCTCAGTATTTTCGGAACTATCAGCAAAAAAATATTTTGAACGGCCATATTTACGGAACCCCTAGTCTAATTTTGCTCATAGATGAACGTGATCGCGATATTTGCGATCCAAACCCACCTTGAGAATTTCAAGTTCCTAGGCCTTTCCGTTCAAAAGTTACAATTTTCTATGGTTTCTATGGTTCTGGTCATGCGATCTTGACAAAATATTGTTTTGATATATCATTCTCGATTAAAATACAAAATTTCATCTCGATCGAATCCGCACTTTCGAATTTATCCAGAAACCAAAATTTCAAACGACCGTATTTACGGAACCCCTGGTATAATTCTGTTCATTGATAAACGTGAACGCGACATTTCAGATCCACACCTATCCTGAAAATTTCAAGTCCCTAGGCCTTTCCGTTCGAAAGTTATGATTTTCTATGGTTTCTATGGTTCTGGTCATGTGATCTGGAGAAATGTAGCTTGAATATATCATTCTCCATTAGTATACAAAATTTCGTCATGATCGAATCTGTAGTTTTGAAATTATCGAGAAAACTAAATTTCAAACGACTATATTTACGGAACCCCTAGTATAATTTTGCTCATAGATGAACGTGATCACGACATTCGAGATCCACACCTATCCTGAAAATTTCAAGTCCCTAGGCGTTTCCGTTCAGAAGTTACAATTTTCTATGGTTTCTATGGTTCTGGTCATGCGATCTGGACAAAATTTCACATGTAGCTTGAACACCCCATTTTCCATTTGAGTGCAAAATCTCATCTCAATCAAATCTCTAGTTTTCAAGTAATCAGGGGAACAAAACTTTGAGCGGCCATATTTACGGAACCCCTGGGCGAATTTGGCCCATTAACGAACTTAACCGAGGCATTTGGGATCTGAACCTACACTGAAAATTTCAAGTCTCTAGGTTGATCCGTTCGAGAGTTATCGTGCTTACGGACGGACGGCCGGACGGACGGACGGACAGACTCGAATTTTCCGACGGATTCGTCATCAGTGAGTCGAACATAGTCGATTGAGACCATTTTCGGCTCAAAATTCGAAAAATACAGACATCGTGACGAAATGATATAGCCCTCGTGTAAGTAGTACGAGCGCTCAAAAACGCTTCCATTCAAGCACAAGGGGGCAGATTATGAAGAAACATCACTTATTATTTCTAATATAAATGAACAATGAAGTGAGGTTATGTTTTTCATGCGCGAAGAAAATAAATTCTGTGGCTGGAATTGCAAGTGCATATGAAACGGCTAAATATGAATATTTCCAAGACCACTGCGATGTTACAATCATCTATGAAGACCCTGAATTTCTATTTTCTACAGACTAATGAGTTACTTTTATATTTACAGATTTCCTTCATAACGCCGGAGTAGTCTACCGTGACCTGAAACCTGAAAACATTCTTCTAGACTCCGAAGGCAATGTTCAACTGACCGACTTTGGTCTATCCAAGTGGCTGAAGAACGGATCAACAACGACAACTCTCTGCGGAACTCCACAATATATGGGTATGCACTAAGAAATCCCATTTCAAATACCAAAGATTTAATCAATTCGAAGTGTAGAAGCAGAGATAAAATTCGTTTTGTGCAATCGTGACCTGGACTTGAACTGTATTATCAGCTTGATGAATGTGATATATTTTGAATAAGTGGCCGTTAATATTAGCTGCAATTCGATTCTCAGGGATAAAAAAAAACTGTGATTTTCAAACTATTCAATAAGTTAAAGGAGTAGATATCGAATATATTATGCAAATTATTTCTTGACAAGAGAACATCGCGACATACAAATCGAAATGAATGCTAGAAGTCAAACTTTCGAACTCACCCTGAGGGGTAACCAAACCTACGAAGCCGTTTCTAGCATATTTCACACTATTTTACTACATCGTACCCTTGGCAAGTTCAATTACTATGAAGGTACCAACAAATATAAAATGGGTACCATAGGTTACATGGACGTCGCTTGCGATTTTATCAACCTCCATTACGTTTGTTGCTCTTCCCCTGCATTACTCCGGATGGTGAACGGGGAGATACTCAAATTCTCCAACGCCATTCACGAGAGTGAAAATAATGGCTACAACACCGGCCAGATCAGTTTGGAGTTCTTCGAAAGGCGACCGCAGAAATGGCCCTTGTATTCGGACTGTGTCCCGTGGGAAGTTTGGACAGTTAGATTAGACTTGGTGTCGGTGACTCTGAACAATTTGGTGGACTACACAGACGGCATCGAACATGTGATAGGGGATAAAATAATCCATATAACCGATATCATGAACAGGCACGAGAATTATATACCCGTAGTTTCCAATCGCACCGATTTGGAATATGTTTTCAACACGAGCCTGCCCGACGTTCAGCCATATCTCTTCAAACTTGATTATTCTGTTAATGGACCATCCTCGGCGGTTAGTATGGGGTCAACAGTACGAAAACTCCTCAGAGAAACATTTTCATTCTAGTAATGTTGAAATGTTGCTAGTGACATACTTTATAATATACATTATTGGTCAGATTTCACATCACATGATTATTCATGATCCTTTACAGATGTTTTGCGTTAAAAACGATCTGACAGTATAGTTCAAAAATAAATATTTTAGTACAACCAAGAATCTGAATTTGTCGGTACCTGTCTACTCTCAGTAAAGGACTCGATAATTTCTTTCTTGATATCTGTTATCACTATTCAATTATGGATTTATAGACCAGGAAATAGAGCAGGTGAAGAGTCATTCTGTGACAAAAATAGAAGAAAACCTCGTGTTTGGGGGTTTTCGACTCGCAACTATGAGTACTTCATTTTTAATTTCGAAAAAACACCACTCTTTTTATATTTTGCTTGTGAAATCTGAACCAGTGTAGCGATTCTGACGCTTTCATAAAGCGAATTGTAGAGAATGAAAAGACGAAGAAAATGTCTGCTAGTGCAATTCAATCGGGTCATTATTACCTGAGAAAATTCGGAAAAACAAGGAAAATCAGCGTTTTTTTTAAGTCCATAACTCGGCCATTTCCCAAGTTGTAGCGCTGGCTTTCGGCATGAAAGTAGTGGTAAATAGGTACTTTAAGTGTGCACAAACCGGGCGTTGTCGAATAAATAGTTTTTGCGTAATTGCGATTTGAATTATTTCAGGCACTATTTTGCGGAAGGGCTGGATGCGCCGAAAGTCGTTCGATTTTAATTCACGGATTTTGAAAGTAGAAGTATGATTTTTCGTTGATATGTTGCAAAATAGGTGAAAAAACGTGCGAACATGACCAAAACCGGCCTAGCGCTCGATCGCGGTCGAGTAGTGGGGGTAGACGCGTGGAAGTGCAGCAGCCGGGCGCGAATCTTTACATTTATACCCCCACTATTCAACCGCGTTCGAGCGCTGGGCCGGTTTTGGTCATATACGCACGTTTTTTTCACGTATTTTGCAACATTTTAACGAAAAATCAAGATTGACCTTTTGTAGTACTATACTCTACTCTCAAAATAAGTTTTGTAAATAAAAATCGGACAACTTCCGACGCATCCAGCCCTTCCGCAAAATGGTGACCAAAATAATTCAAATCGCAATTACGCCAAAACTATTTATCCGACAACTTCCGCGTTGTGCTCAATCAAAGTACCTATCAAGCGCTATTTTCATCCGGATAGCCAGCGCAACTGAAAATGGCGGAGTTATGAATTTTTGAAAAAACGCTGATTCTTACGGTTTTTCCGGCTTTCTCCGGAACCGATTGAGTTGCACCAGCAGTCATTTTCTTTGTCTTTTATTCTCTACATTCCTCTGCTGAAAGTGCCAGCATCGCTCTATTGGTTAAGATTTTACAAGCAAAAAACTGAAAAAACATCGTTTTATTGGTGAGTCGAAAACATCCCCCACCCTCGCGGTTTTCTTCTACGATTTTTGTCGAAATAAAATCTCCATTGCCTTGTCTATTATAGATGATTATCGACGTTGACGAATGATACACATTTGAAATGTGAAAAAAATCAACCACTCAACAAATCTCATGATGAAAGTTTTAAAAGTTGACATATATATTTTATTTTGTGGGTATTCGAAATTTATTTTCATTATTAGACCTTCCCAATAACTTAATTATTTATTACCAGATGTGGTAATATTTTGTGCAATGATTAGTTATTGAACTAAATTATTGATTTAAATTAGGCTCTTGATAATGGAATCACAAATTTAGATGACAATGACAAAGGTAGTTTCGTAGTGACAATATTATAATCTAAATTGTAGGTTTAACGGTCGAGCAATTCGTTTTAATTGGTTTAGTTTGATCAAATATCAAAACATTATATTTAAGTTGATATTTGTAGAGGTGGAGATGGGTTTTTATTTATGACATAATAATTTGAAAATTTTTTTTTAAGTTTGTTTTGTATAAAAAAAAACAAAAAATGGTTGTTCGAATTTTTGATTTGCCTATTTTTCTCAAGAATGAATTTATTATTTCAATATTTTCCATGATAGTGTAGTTGGTTTCATATGAAGATGTGTAAAATATCTGATATATTCATTTCTGTCTGAAAAAGTTGGGGACAAATATGGGAGACAAAAACTATTCTTGGATAATGCTACAAATAATGGTATTACTTCTCAGGTTGAACTAATTAATGGAATAATGAATTCTAAAATCCGAATATGCAGGAATATTGGATATTAACGAACAAATCATATTCAAGTGAATAAGCAGTTATTTTAAACATCTCAGTTTCATACTTGAAGGAATATCTTCAAGTAATTTACTGAAAGAGCAAAAAGTAAATCTTCTTTGTGATTCATTGAAATGATTACATATAAAAATTTGAAATTTATGCCTTAGTCTCTATAACACTGCAGAAATTAATCTATTTGTAATTATTTTGATTTTTGAAAGTTACTCATCCAAGTTTCAAATTATGTACAATATGCAAACTTCCTCAGAAAAATATAGCAAATCTTTTTTTTTGCCTTTTAGTTGAGTCGAAATTTCATGAAACAACTAGTCATAAGTTTGCCTATTGATAGAGCTAAAAATAAACATTTTCGATTTCACAATTTCGTTATTGAGCTTTTTATATGATTCTTCTTCCAGTGGCTACTGGAAATCTTAATTTTCTGTTAGTTCTTTAGTTTAGTCACTTATAATGTTCCTTTGTCCTGCGCTTTATGAACATAATTTTGTTTTTGTTGATATAAATAGATTTTTTTTTTTTCAATATATTCAAATACAAATCGATTATAGTACAAAGTTCTGTTCTCAGTTTCGTGATATTGATGAGATTTGGTTGTATGAAATGGAGGTGTGTATGGTCGAAACAGACTTTGTACGATGTAAATAAAAATTTTATTTATGGTATAATGTTTGTGTTAGTTTTTGTGAATGTTGGTGCACTAGATTCTCTGGATTGTAGTATTTATTTATAGTCGTATAGATTTCAACTACTCCAGTTTTTAAGTATGGTGATTGGTTGTGATGACCTTATATTCATTATTAATTAAGCATGCTTTGAAGTATAGTTTTTCTCAAATGTTTCAGTGAAATGACAAATAAATCCTTGTACTAGATACAATGAAGAAATTTTTCACTTAAATAATATAGTACATATATTTAAGATTTTCTTCCATTGGTTTCTAATAATGTACATACATAGAGTCATTCTAAAATTTTTATTGTGATATATTTTGAGCACCACGAAGCATGTAACAATAATGAATAACGCACGTTGAATTACACATCGTGAAAATATGTACATATTCAATCGGATAATTTTAATAACTTGTAAATACTTGTGAATAGTTTCTAGTTTATTATTAAATGTGATGTCAAACTAATGAGAGAAAAATAAATTTATCTATCTACATCGTTTTTTTTTCAAGTTTTGATACATCCAGTGAATTTGTTATCACCTACAAGTTGATATTTTGTGTTGTCTTAATTTTTTATTTTTTTCTATAACGATCAAAATTTTCTCCTTTTTTTGTCACCATATAATATGAGCAGTTTTTGTCAGTTGGTAATAAGTTGACTGTTGTTTGTTATTCTCAGAGAAGGCAAAATGAGTTGAATGAGATAAAGACTCAAAAACAACAAGGAGTACAAACGAAATCGAATTAGAATAAAGTCAACAATAAATGATTTCAGTTAGCAAACAAAATTTTTGTAATTAGTTATATTGAAAATTATGTGTATGCTTCACACCTACAGAAAAACTGATAACATAAAAAACAAAGAAATTATATCAAATTTTCAAAAGAATGATAGGAAGTAAAACGTTTTTCTTCAATCAGTATTTCTGAGCCTTAGGCAGTATAAAATACAAAATATGTACTGATAAGCGATTAAGTTGAGCCTGATATTGAAAAACAATACTAAGTAAACATTAGGTAACTAAAATCATACAATTAATTTAGTCTTTAATAAACTCCTAGTTAGGTCATAAAGAGGTTCATTACAGGTAAGTTATTTTGTTGCAGCACCAGAAATTTTGGAATACAAGCCATATGGGCATGCCGTGGATTGGTGGAGCTTGGGCGTTCTAACTTGTATTATGTTGACTTCCAAGGTAAGTTTGACATTATATCGAAAAAAAAAAATGGAAATGCACCGACGTGAAGTCGGGAGCTCTGTGCGCTTGTTTCTGTGCACCAAAACGACCTCCAGTTTTCATTCTCAGTATGGCAAGTACTGTCATTTTATTTTATAAACTTCAAAATATGGAATTTACGAATTAATTGAATAAATCAGAAAAACTAATTTTTTTCTCAGTGCTCCAAATTGCCTTCAGTGTTCATTGTCAGTACCTACGGCAAAATCTCCCAATTTATTTTTATAAACTTCAATAGATGGATTTACCGAATTCCTCCTAATTCCTATGTGGGGATATCGAATTTCATTCCTCTCAGCCAAATTTTCACCGAATAATTTCTCTGAAATTTCCTGGAATAACTTTACTTGAAGAGAAAAATATATTGAAAAATCCAACCACTTTCCTTTTCTTTTCTTCATCATTTCGTCACGATGTCGGTATTTTTCGAATTTTGAGCCGAAAATGGTCTTAATCGACAAGGTTCGACTCACTTATAACGAATCCGAAAATTCAAGTATGTCCGTCCGGCCGGCCGTAAGCACGATAACTTTCGAACGGAAAGACCTAGAGACTTGAAATTTTCAGTGTGGGTTCAGTTCCCGAACGTCGCTGTTGAGTTCTTCGTTGGGCAAATTTTGTTTTCCCGATTACTTCGAAACCATTAACTGATTCGATCGAAATGAAATTTTGAACTCACATTATGTCCAGATCGCTTGACCAGAACCATAGAAACCATAGAAAATCATAACTTTCGAATGAAAAGACCTAGAGAATTTAAATTTTCAGGGAAGGTTTGGATTTCGATGGTCGAGTTCATCAATGAGCAAAATTAGACTAGGGGTTCCGTAAATATGGCCGTTCAAAATATTTTTTTACTGATAATTTCGAAACTACTGATTCGATCGAAATGAAATTTCGCACAAAGATGAAGAATAATGTATTCAAACTACGTGCGAAATTTTGTCCAGATCGCATTACTAAGACCCTAGAAACCGTAGAAGATTCTAGCGAAATATTGAATGAAAAATCCTTACATTTCTGTAACAGCTGATTCGGCATAATTGACAAAGAGCTGCTGTCATTTTTTTGACAGCTGTCAAGAATTTTTTCAATAGAAGGTGGATGAGCGAACGCTCGAAAGCTGCTGACTACACGTCAGTGCTTTTTACAACTTTTTTTTCAGAAATTAGTGATCTCCCCTATTTCCAGAATTTCTCAATTTATTATTTGTTCACCTAGAATTCGAAAAAATCCGATGAAAAACACAAATATGTATCAAACTTTATTCAATGGTTCAAATACATTAATTATTTCTTTAAATTACGTTTATAATCTAAAATTGTGACGTACTTATTCACTTAGTTGGCAAAGTCGGTTATGTATGAAATGATGTTGAGTCCTTCATTGAGCGATGATGACACTATTTCACAACGAAAAACAATAATTGACCACCCTGTCGACAGCAACAAAACGCCCCACCACAAGGAATCGAGCACAATATAAATAAAAATCAATGGGATCGAGGTCTGGTTAACCAGATGTTCACATATTTTAAGTGCTTCGGAACATAAGGGCAAGCAAACCTCTGTCAGTCTGTGGAACTTGTTGGGTTAGATTTCTAGAAACTTCAAGAACTTGATACACTAGTAAGGGGTAATTTTTCTGTTGTTGCTACTTCGGGTTTCTTCTCTTCGATTGTTTTTGGTGTTACCTTTGCCTCTTCAACTTTTGGTTTTTCTTCTACTTTGGGTTTTTCCTCTACTTTCTCAGCAATCTTCTCGATAGGTTTCGATTCTAAAACAGCTGGTGCTGGTATTTCTGGTACAGCTTTCTTCTCAATGGTTTTTTCCTCGGTTTCAGAAAGGGCCTTCACTGCTGGTACAATCACCTCAGGTTTGATTGGCGCAATTTCTTCGCCTTTCTTTTCTTCGGGTTTAGATTCTGGGATTACTACCGATTTAGCTTCCGGTACATAAGCAGGTTTTATTTCTTTAATTTCTTCAGGTAACTTCTCGACCTTCTTGATTTCTTCGACCTTGTTGTCTTCTGGTTTCTCAACGAGCACTTCTTTCTTTTCAACTAAGGGTTCTTTCAGTTCGACGATTTTTTCAGTTGAAGGAGCCAATGGTTTTTCTTCTAAATTTTCGGTAGATTTCAGTTGGGGTGCAGTCTCTTCGGCAACAGGAGTAGCCTCGACTTTTTGTTCACTCGGAGC
Source organism: Aphidecta obliterata (assembly GCA_963966015.1). Taxonomy (NCBI): domain Eukaryota; kingdom Metazoa; phylum Arthropoda; class Insecta; order Coleoptera; family Coccinellidae; genus Aphidecta; species Aphidecta obliterata. The sequence continues at coordinate 11,969,760 of OZ014431.1, read as the reverse complement.
AGCTTCCTCGGCTTTGGCGGGCTCAGCTGGAGTTTCTTTCTTCAAAGCTGGAAGAGCCAATGGTTTTTCAACTTCTGCTGGGGTTTGTTCTTCCTTCTTTTCAGTCGGGATTTCTACTGGTGCACTGGATTTGAGTGCAGGGACTATTTCAGAAGTTGCTGGAACTTTGATGTCTTGCACAGGTTTTTCAGTTGGCTTGGCTATTACCTCTAATGGTAGAGATTTGAGAGCTGGAAGTGAGTCTTTTTTGTCTTCTACTGGCTTTTCTGTTTTGGCGACTTCTTCTTTCTTCAGTACTTCAGGTTTGATTGCTTTTTCGGCTTCTGCGCTTGGGGCAGGTAACTGAGGTTTGGCCAATTCTTTTACTTCTTCAATCACTTCCTTCTTCGCTTCGATCGTTTTCAGAGTAGAAGCGGGAATGCCATCTTGCATCACACCTTCCTCGCTGCTCTCTTCCGACTTGTCTTGTTTGGGTTTCTCGATTTCGGCGGATTTTTCTGAACTTTCCGAAGATGACGATTCTTCGGAGTCGTGAACGTGACCAGCTTTTCCATGGGGAATGTTGTGGACCACCTCAGCTTTGGCCACCGATGAGTAATCGGTGATGACTAGGGGTACTTCGGGGCTTTTGACGTCGGACTCTGCTAGAGGGTATGCCAACGCGCCGGCTACCAGAAGTAAAAGTCCTGCTGCGATCTTCATTCTGCAAAAGAATGAAACAATAAGTTTTTTTTGAATACAAGGTCAAGAGAATTCCAGTCAAGGTTTGAGTCAACCATATGTTGGAGCTTCGAGATTTTATGCTTTCTTAGGTGAATAATGATAAACTTACGTCTCTTTTTTGATGAGTTCTATTTTTGATTTTCTTAGAAATTTTATTCAGAGAATGGAACGTCAAAATTTCGTGTAGTTGTCAAACATTTTTATGACATGTTAATAACGTTTGGTATCGATAATTGATTTAGTTTATTCAGTTATTTTTCTACTCCGAAGGTTGAAAAATGTCTTAAGGGGTTCGAAAAAAAAAATTATCGCGAAGAAGCGGGTTCCTTGAAACTGTTTTGACCGAACTGTTGGTCAGCGAGGGTCTTTTAGCGATCCGTATAATTTAATCAACGCAAGCCCTGGGGTCAATAAACGGATCCTTTCAGGTTCAGATTGTATATTACCGACTATTGAAATAATTGTTGGATATTTTGGGGTCCAGCATCTATTCATGCGATTTCTAGAAGGTTAAGATTAGATAATGACAGGAAACGTTTTAAGATGTCAGAGTAGTGACCGTCCCAGCGGTAGTAAACAAGTATCCTTCGCCGTTAGCGGTGTTCAGTTTGTCAATTTTTTTTTTACGTTTTGTTGTGTCATCTTTATCCTGCAAGGCCTATTGATGGGTACAAGTTATGAATGACTGGGACGTCCCATTATCCAATTTATCGTAACCAGTCGGCATATCCGTTAGGTCCGCGTCATTATTAACCAGTTGCATTAAGATGCATTTGATCAATATCGTACATGACTGGGAATACTAATCGAGATTTTGCATGGCGATTCTCCTGAAGATTATCGTTTCTGATCTACAACGTTCACGTTATAGATTATGGGAAGTGTGGCTATTTCAAGATTAGTTTGTAATTACATTTTCGTGAAAGTAATGACGAACTAGTCACCCATCTGTGCATATTGAAGAGCGTTCTAGGTTTAGAATTTCTCATGTTAAGCTGAGAAATCATTAAATGGATGGTGGAAATCCAAATTTAGAAGTGAACTGTTTCTGGATTTTTAGTACCGCATAACTCAGTCGACGATGATGACCAACATGAAAGGCACAACCTATATTACCAGCGAGAAGACGCACAATACAATGTAAAGAGCCGCGACATCTGGCGGGGAAATGTCTACAATTCTTTCCGTCACTTCTTTCAAGAATATAGATTTCTACGTACTTTCCTTTTTCCTTCATTGTATCGATGCGCGTCTTCTCGCTGTTAATATGGGTCCTGCTTTTTGAGCGCTCTTACTACTTACACGAGGGCTATATCATTTCGTCACGATGTCTGTATTTTTCGAATTTTGAGCCGAAAATGGTCTCAATCGACTATGTTCGACTCACTGATGACGAATACGTCGGAAAATTCGAGTCTGTCCGTCCGGCCGTCCGTCCGTAAGCACGATATCTCTCGAACGGAACAACCTAGAGACTTGAAATTTTCAGTGTGGGTTCAGTTCCCGAATGCCTCGGTTAAGTTCGTTAATGGGCCAAATTCCACCAGGGGTTCCGTAAATATGGCCGTTCAAAGTTTTGTTTCCCTGATTACTTGAAAACTACAGATTTGATCGAGATGAAATTCTGCACTCAAATGGAAAATGAGGTGTTCAAGCTACATGTGGAATTTTGTCCAGATCGCACGACCAGAACCATAGAAACAATAAAAAATTGTAACTTTTGAACGGAAACGCCTAGAGACTTTTCAGGATAGGTGTGGATCTCGAATGTCGTGATCACGTTCATCTATGAGCAAAATTATACTGGGGGTTCCGTAAATATGGTCGTTTGAAATTTAGTTTTCTTGATAATTTCAAAACTACAGATTCGATCGTGACGAAATTTTGTATACGAATGGAGAATGATATATTCAAGCTACATTTCTCCAGATCACATGACCAGAACCATAGAAACCATAGAAAATCATAACTTTCGAACGGAAAGGCCTTGGGACTTGAAATTTTCAGGATAGGTGTGGATCTGAAATGTCACGTTCACGTTTATCAATGAGCAGAATTATACTAGGGGTTCCGTAAATACGTTCGTTTGAAATTTTGGTTTCTCGATAATTTCGAAACTACGGATTCGATCGAGATGAAATTTTGTATTTTAATCGAGAATGATATATTAAAACAATATTTTGTCCAGATTCATGACCAGAACCATAGAAACCATAGAAAATTGTAACTTTTGAACGGAAAGGCCTAGGAACTCGAAATTATCAGGGTGGGTTTGGATCGCGAATATCGCGGCCACGTTCATCAATGAGCAAAATTAGACTAGGGGTTTCGTAATTATGGCCGTTCAAAATATTTTTTTGCTCCGAAAATACTGAGCGGATTGGGATGAAATTTTGCACCTAGCTGAGTAATAATGTATTCAAACTACGTGCAAAATGTTGTCCAGATCGCACTACCAAGACCATAGATACCGTAGAAACTTCTAGCGAATTATCGGAAAAAAATTGATCAGTTGATGCACTGACATGAAGTCTGGAGTTTCGCCTAAGTTTCAGAATTTGTTTGACAGCTGTCGAAAATTCCTTCAATTGATTCCTGAAACTGGAAAATGCAAATCTACCTACAAGGTGCATGTACGAGCGCTCAAAAGCTCCTGCTTTCACGGCAGTACTTTTCGTAATTTTTATGTAATAGGTTCTAAACCTCCTCATGGTATAATTAAACTATGTTGATTTCTTCAAAATTTTTTTCGGATTTGATAACAAACCCACTTTTCAACACCCTGTGTCTCCAAGTCATTTTCAAACATATCGATTATATTGAAAACCGCGTTGAGAACCGGTTCGGAACTAGACTGAGACCCCAAAACCAGTTACGAATCGTTTCTGAACTACGTGAAAACGAAAACTTGGAATCAGAGTGAAGTTCGAATCGCTAATTCAAACAATAAACCTGTTTCAACCTAAAACAGGCGATTCTATCATAGAGTACCTAATAGCATATAATTGAAGGAAAATGCACTGGAAGAATCCAAATCAGTCCATAATCATTTCCATCTAACTCCTGAGTAGTACAAACGATGGACACTGCTAAATATTCATCGCTGCACTCGCATTTTCTTCGGCAATCAGATGAATCGGAGACCATTACCAGCGTGCGCAATGAATAATGCAGAGGCAGCTTCCGTCCCAGACATTCTACAACGTAATAGATCAGCCATTAGGCCTCGCGCACTCGTTCCCATACTTTTATTTTCAATCTCCCGACGTAATTGCCAACATAATGATGCGAAACTACCCCATAAAGAAATTGCGTAAAGCCACCTTCGGGACATAAAGGTAATTCAACTTGGACATGTGAAGATGATCTTCCTTTTATATAATTCCAGCGGGGGGGAAAGGATGAGAGAGATGAAAAAACTGCATCGAGACTCGACGCGAAGGGCATAGATGGCATAGAATCGAAGAACCGGTTAGGTGAACAGCCTAAATGCATATCTCTGGTGTAGTAGAGTGTAGAGCTTCTTTTTGTTCTTTTTTACTATCTGGCCATATCGGTCTTTTTGTTTTCTCCCGTTCGCTCGTTTTGGTAGCAACGACCGAGACTTTCGCTCGGCCATATTCAGAGGCGCAGATCAACTCGTCGGAAGGGTACACGAAAAAGATGTCATCTCAATGGTGATTCAGCTTCATATGAAGCAATTTTTAATGGACCATAATGAGTAAGGAACAATTCAATTTTTTTGTGTTGGCATCCGTGTGTAATTGTCATCAGTGTCACTTGTCATTATTTTTGTCATTGTTATGAAGTGTTTGTCATGATTTTTGAGCGCTCGTACAACTTACACGAGGGCTATATCATTTCGTCACGATGTCTGTATTTTTCGAATTTTGAGCCGAAAATGGTCTCAATCGACTATGTTCGACTCACTGATGACGAATCCGTCGGAAAATTCGAGTCTGTCCGTCCGTCCGGCCGTCCGTCCGTCCGGCCGTCCGTCCGTAAGCACGATAACTCTCGAACGGATCAACCTAGAGACTTGAAATTTTCAGTGTGGGTTCAGTTCCCGAATGCCTCGGTTAAGTTCGTTAATGGGCCAAATTCCACCAGGGGTTCCGTAAATATGGCCGTTCAAAGTTTTGTTCCCCTGATTACTTGAAAACTACAGATTCGACCAAGATGAAATTTGGCACTCAAATGGAGAATGGGGTGTTCAAGCTACTTGTGAAATTTTGTCCAGATCACATGACCAAAACCATAGAAACCACAGAAAATTGTAACTTTTGAACGGAAAGGCCTAGGGACTTGAAATTTTCAGGATAGGTGTGGATCTCGAATGTCGTGATCATGTCCATCTATGAGCAAAATTATACAAGGGGTTCCGTAAATATGGTAGTTTGAAATTTAGTTTTCTTGATAATTTCAAAACTACAGATTCGATCGTGACGAAATTTTGTATACTTATGGAGAATGATATATTCAAGCTACATTTCTCCAGATCACATGACCAGAACCATAGAAACCATAGAAAATCATAACTTTCGAACGGAAAGGTCTAGGGACTTGAAATTTTCAGAATAGGTGTGGATCTCGATTGTCGTGATCACTTTCATCTATGAGCAAAATTATACTAGGGGTTCCGTAAATACGGTCGTTTGAAATTTTGGTTTCTCGATAATTTCGAAACTACGGATTCAATCGAAATGAAATTTTGTATTTTAATCGAGAATGATATATTGAAACAATATTTTGTCAAGATCGCATGACCAGAACCATAGAAACCATAGAAAATTGTAACTTTTGAACGGAAAAGCCTAGGAACTTGAAATTTTCAGGATGGGTTTGGATCGTGAATATCGTAGTCACGTTCATCAATGAGCAAAATTAGACTAACTAACTAGACTCCGTAAATATGGCCGTTGAAAATATTATTTTCCTGATAGTTTCGAAACGACTGATCGGATTGGAATGAAATTATGCACCTTGCTGAGTAATAATATATTCAAACTACGTGCAAGATTTTGTCCAGATCGCACCACCAAGACCATAGATACCGTAGAAAATTATAGCTAATTATCGAAAAAAAATTGATCAGCTGAAGCACTGACATGAAGTCTGGAAGTTTCAGAATTCTTTTGACAGCTGTCGAAAATTCCTTCAATTGATTTCTGAAACTGGAAAATGCGAATCTACATACAAGGTGCATGTACGAGCGCTCAAAAGCTCCTGCCTTCACGGCAGTGCTTTTCTAAATTTTTTATTTTACTATTCAAGAATATTGCTTTTTCAAAAGCTCCATCCATGATGCATCCTTGAGAGCCAACTAGGGATTTGAGTAATGTTCAATATAGTTCTGAACTAGTTCGAGATTCATTTTTACCGGGAAAAGAACTACAAACAAAGTAGTTTCTCCAGCAATCGAAGAGTTGAATTAAATTATGTGTTTCCTTTATGGCAGCATTTTTCTATAATTATTCTCCAGTTTACCAATAATGGGTGTAAATGACGTAAACATTCATTAGCTTGAGTAAAAAAGTTACCATCAACTCTAAAACTAGTTTACTTTCCAGACTGCGTAGGCGATTAGCAGGTACCTGTACTGGTTCGAGATTAGTTTCGCGAAAAACAAATCCGAACGATCCTTAAAATGACATTACATTTCACACTTACTCTTAAATCATGGAGAATTTTGATCAAATGCATCTGGATACAAAATAATTCAAAGTTTTCTAGCTTAACATAAGAATTCTGAAACTAGAACGCTTTTCAGACGAATGGTTATGAACTAGTTCGGGAATAGCTTCGGGAAAAACACAGCGTCCAAAACTAGTTCGGGATTAGACTGAGTAAGCACAGATCGATATGAGGCTGGCGAAAATGGATGTGTGCTTGATTTCAGATCAGTTCCGAACCGGTTCTTTACGCTGTGGGAACAGAGCTTTTGATATTTTTCATCAACTTCTGATATTTTTTTTCCTATATTTGATGTGTTTACCATAACTCATTATAATTTGCTCTGTTTATGTTTTATGTATATATCCCGACTCTCCTAGGTTATTTGTTTTTTTTTGAAAATGTTTCCTTTTCGGTTTTCCTTTTCGGTTTCTTTTCGTTTAGTTCTTTCGTAAAATTCTATTATTTTCAAAACAGAAAATTTCATGAAAACCAATTTTTTCTTTCCCTTCCTTTTTGAGCGCTCGTACTACTTACACGAGGGCTATATAATTTCGTCACGATATCTGTATTTTTCGAATATTTAGCCGAAAATGGTCTCAATCGACTATGTTCGACTCACTGATGACGAATCCGTTGGAAAATTCGAGTCTGTCCGTCCGTCCGTCCGTAAGCACGATAACTCTCGAACGGAACAACCTAGAGACTTGAAATTTCCAGTGTGGGTTCAGTAAATATGGCCGTTCAAAGTTTTGTTTCCCTGATTACTTGAAAACTACAGATTTGATCGAGATGAAATTTTGCACTCAAATGGAGAATGAGTTGTTCAAGCTACATGTGATATTTTGTCAAGATCGCTTTACCAGAACCATAGAAACCATAGAAAATTGTAACTTTCGAACGGAACTTCAAGGGACTTGAAATTTTCAGGATAGGTGTGGATCTCGAATGTCGTGATCACGTTCATCTATGGGCAAAATTATACTGAGGGTTCCGTAAATATGATCGTTCGAAATTTAGTTTTCTTGATAATTCCAAAACTACAGATTCGATCGTGACGAAATTTTGTATACTAATGAAGAATGATATATTCCAGATCGCATGACCAGAACCATAGAAACCATAGAAAATTGTAACTTTTGAACGGAAAGACCTAGGAACTTGAAATTTTCAGGGTGGGTTTGGATCGCGAATATCGCGGTCACGTTCATCAATGAGCAAAATTAGACTAGACTGAATTCATGTTTTATTTTGGGAAGGAAAACAGTATTGAACTAATCAAAGCAGTCAGAAATTGAGTTTATGAGTATAATATTTTGACATTCCTGTCATACAGTAGATCTAATGTATCACATCTGTCATATTTACCAAACCTAACCTGCTCATTTAAATTTTTGCTAAGTCGAACTGCTCAATGAATGATTTCTCAGTTCATAGAAAAACATAAAAAATCCTAAGAATTCCGTTACAGCGCAGTTGCCGGAGACAAGAGCAGAACAAAGAAGGAACGTCGATGCGAATTTAGATCTCATGAATAGGAATGAACTTTCATTTGTTCAAGTTTAAAGCAATCGACCTTCTTTCATCGCGGCTTTAGTTGTATATCCCATTTAATAATCGTTATTCTTCGTTGCGTCACGCGCAGGTTGTGATAATTTTAATTATAACCGCGGAATCTGAGGCTGTCCGTGGCGCAGGCGACCTGCAGTCATTTACCCGTGGAATTATAATCATTTTAATCGCCGATAATAATGTCATTGCGAACGTTCAGTTAGGATGTTCGTTTCTTGATCGGGCGTTGATTTTGAAGCAAATTTCTTGGAATGTATTCTCAACTTAATGATCGACCCCTGAAGTTGCCTTCAGTTTAGTGTTCCAGATTAAAGCAAAGGATCCTTTATGTTTAGTCTTTTGAATAACATTTTTACAGTTGGCTACACGAGATCTCATCCCCGGAAATTCATTGAGTAATTAATTCCATAAATTTGATTAATGTTTCAGATTACATTGTTTTTTCCTTGACTTTTTATTTCAGGGGGGAACGGTGACCTCCTGGGCCCCCCTCTGAACGCCCTTGTTTGAAATTCGAAAAGGAAATTGTCCTATAGTTTCCGAGAAAAATTTTCTCCAAGGTTTAATATTGGAAATAATAAACCGAAAGCACAAAACAGATAAATACTTCTAGAAATTTCTACAATTATGCAACAACCGAACAACAATCAGTTACACATAATCGCGCAAAGAGATCGAAGCAAACGACTTCAGTTTTTTTCCTTTCAAGGTCTCCAGACGACGACTAAAAACAAATCTGTCGAAATACTAATACATTTAACTTGTGAGATCTTCGGCAACGGGTCAAGATCAACAACTGCCGGTGTAATTCCTCGAGTTGGAAATTTCTTCATCCTCCGAATGATGAAAGTTAAGTTCATCGCATGAGAAATCCAAAATCGGTCGATAACGATCAGAGGAAGGAAGAGCCTTGATCGACGATGAAGGAAATAGGTTCGCACAGGAAATGGAGAATTATTCAATTCCTAGTTTTCGAAGGAATCTCGCGAGTTGGTGTTGTTCGCCTCTAATCTGGGCGGAAACGGGTGATGTTTTGAAATTGAGAGGACGAATTGGTTTCTGGGAAATGAAATGTTTGGAAACGCCAATTTAGTGTGTGTTTTCTTGGTATCGGAAATGATGCGGAGGTTTCGAGTTTTAATTTGGACTAATGCTACATTTGATGAAGATAATTGTTAATTGCATTGCAGAAAAAAAAACCTCCCCGGGCGGGACTCGAACCCACCACCACCGTATTACCGGTACGGTGTTCTCCGCATATAGGGGAAACGCTTCCCATCCTTGTTGATACTATTTTTGTCCAATTTTCTTCAATAGTTGATTGTTCGAAGTTAAGTGGAAATCCTGCTCAAGAAAATTCATCTCTAATGAGGTGTGCGCAGTTTAAAATTCGTCACAATCAAGAAGTGTCATTTAAAAAATGAAAATACGAAAATTGCTTAATTTCCTGTACAATTTTCGTATTAGCTCTTCATAATCGGGCTCGAGAATGGTATTGCATTGTTACCAACAGTACCGAGTAATAACAAGATAATAAATGCATATAATAACACGTAGGTTTATAATTGTTGCAAATCATGTCATTTCGGAATGCCTATACAAGGTAGTCAGATATTTATTGGCAGGGGGTTTTTATGTAACGTATATGCGTTTTCTTTCGTTTGACATTTACGATATTGTTGTGATTTCTTTAGCACCTTTCAAATATGTAAATGAATTAAAGATTCCAACAACGGAATGTTGCATTGTGGTTCAATTAAGAGTTCATTCGGGTCGAATGAATTTTTTCGAGATGCAATAAGTTGACTTCTTTCAAAGGCACTCTCGGAGATTTCTGTTTCTGTCAAAATTTGTAACACGCTCGTCCAATTTTTTTTCGAATTTATGTTAATTTCGGAGAAGAATGAGCCATGAATTATTCAATTATGAGCATTTCAATTCAAATTGCAAATTTTCTACAATTTAAGGTATGTATTTGATATTAAAAAGTCGATTGAACCGAAGGACAGGATTTCTTCTTTACTTGGTTTAAATGAATTTAATTTGTCAATTTAGTATAAGTACTCCAGGAAGTTGTTGTTAGAATTATTCGATTGAAAAATTGCTAGAAAGGTCGTCCATCCATGCTATGAATTTTTATACTTATTTGAGCTTTGTTATTATATTAAAAATTTTTGTTCATTTTTTCTTATTATTGATGTTTTCGGAAAATGTTCTTGAGATATTGGGACATACATTTTATTCACAATTGATACATTTTCATCTAGCCGATACGAAAAAAAAATTTGAAAAGCACTGAGTCAAGAGCTTTTGCGCACTTTTTTCTGTGTACCAAGAAATCCTTCAGTATTCATTGTCAGTAAGACAAATACTGTCAATTCTTATAAACTCCAAGTGTAGTTAAAAAGTGGATACATCTGAACTAAATGTCTTTTTCAATATTCATCTAATGCTTGAAATCGTCCGTTTCACGAAAAATGGAGTAACTTTTTTTTCAACTTCCAATATCTTCGATTTTCCCAAATCAATCGATTCAAGTGTAGTAAAAAAGTTGCTACATTTCAAATAAATGTATTTTTCTATATTCACCTTATGCATGAAATCAGCCGTTTCACCAGAAATGGAGTAACTTTTTTCTCTCTCGTGTTTTTCTTGCGATTTTTGCAATGGATAAACATTTTCTCCTGGGACTTTTTATAAAGGAATGCAACGTTGCCACTTGTATACGAGATACGGGAATTCTTGGAATTTCCAGAATTCACGATTAGCAAACGTCGAAAATATTTTTGAAAGTTGAAGAAGACTGAAGTCAGGAGCTCTGGGCGCTTGTTTTCATGTTCATTGTCAATATGAAACGTACTTTAATTTTATTTTTAAAAACTTCAAAAGATGGAATCACCGAATTATATTAAATATATCAGCAAAACACAATTTCTTTCCACGTGGAACAGCTAGAGAGCTGAATTTCCACATAACTCATTTTATCGATGACTCATATATGTAAACAAAAAATTTCAGCAGGATATGGCGAATAGTTTTCGAGTTACGGAATTTTAAATATAGAAATTTGAAAAAATTTCTTTGATATTGATATTTTTCGAATTATTGAGAAGAAAAAACTCAGATCAACTTGAACTCAACCGGCGCATTCAGAACTCGAAAGTACCCTGAAAATTTCAAAACTCTAGCCTCTTCTTCTGAGATTTATTGTGTTTTCGGTCGGACGGAAAGAATTGAATTTTCCCACGAATTCATCATCTGTGAGTCCAAACTCCAAACTACTCGTTTGAGACTATTCTCGGCGCAAGTTCGAGAATTGAAGACATTAGGGCAAAATGATAAAAAAAAATTTACAAAATTAATTTAAAATTGAAAACCAAATGACACTGTTCGATTCACTACAGATCTGATATGAAAGCAAACTGACATTTTTTCACAAAGTTACTATGCATGAAATTAGGAAACATTTATCTCACTTTGAATGAATAAAAATATAAGTTGATGACAAAAAACAGTCGTCTCAATAATTAAATTCAAAGAAACTAATAGTTCATATCATAAGATAATACAAGACATAATAATATGTAAAGAAAATTTGAATTCTGATAAAGAAAAATGAATTTTTTGAATTATGTACTTTCCAAATTGAATCGAAACTGATAAAAAGTCCATGAAATTTTCAACGTTTTCTTCAGTAAAAAATAAAAATCGAGATCGGATTGAAAAAAAATTACATACAGAACACAATCGTGGTATACTATTGACCTACCTGAAATGTATGAAAACGAAACTTCGTCTCGATTAAAACGGGGTTGTCTTGAAAAATACCAAAATCACTGCACTTGACGAACAATCTACCAACTGAGTTTGCAGAACTTTGCTACCTATCGGTTTATATAAGCATGGCCCCCTCTCTTGGTTAAAGAGGATTCTAATCGCCCTGTTCGGAGCAGGAGACGCCGTCGAGATGTCTCATTTTTTTATCTCGCATGTTTTTTCGAAGTTAATTCTTCGGTACCCGGCCCCCGACAACAATGTATGATTTTGATGCGACAATCTCGAAAATTGCACGAATTTTTTTTTTCGAGAAATTTTCAGGGATCGCGTTCTGTTTATTGGGTGTAATTGAGGATAAGTGGTACATATAACTTTAGTGGTATTTGATGTTCAAGCAGTGGAGTTCAAGAATTCTTGTGAGATTTGAAAGAATTATTCATTAAAGGCTTTAAAGGCAATATGTAATCAGTTTAATCGAAAAGAAAGAGGTTATATTGTGCTATCTTTTTTCATCATCACCACTTCTGATCAGTTTATTGAACATATTTCAACCCCTTCGTTTGAGTTGTCTCAAGGATGTTCCATTTTTAATGGAAGATATTGAATTGAAAGAACCTAACCCAAATTAACCAAAAATTTGAAAATCAACAATTTCGATAAATGCAACAATATTTCTCATCGAAAACATTTTTTTGGAAATACGATTTGATTGATATAAATAGAAGTATTTTAAAATTTGCGACTAATTGAATATTCACAATGTTTTTTGGAACAGTAAAAAATATTATTCATTCATGATATTTTAACACAAGAATAATACCCTGCTTGAGATATTGGAAAAGAAGTACAAATTTATCTTATCCTTTTACGTTCGAGGAATTCGAGAATATTATCCACAAGGACATTGAAGTTCTTGTTTATGATTCTTAAATTTATTATGATTTTATTTCAGGTATGCCATTATTCTTGTTATAAGCTTATTTCAATGAATAAGAATTGAAATTTCATTTTCTCTGCTGAAATTGAAAATAATATTATTCTTATGTCCTTTTCCAAGTGAAAAATTTGATATGAAAATATCCTCCGAAATGTGTTGTTATCGAAATATTTTTGAAAAAAAATGTCCTGTTTTTATTTCCTGAAAAATTTCTTAATTTTGGTTTTCGGATCAAGGAAAATATACAGAGTGTCCGAATTGACCTACTAGGAAGTAGGGTATTTATGCTACCCCTGGGAGAGTTAGAGCCCCTTCATAACCCCCAAAAACCGGTAATTTTGCGAGTATTTTTTCAAAATTTGACAAATTAAGTAGGCGAAGGTTTCTGGATTTGTTTGTGATAACAAAAAATACTGATTTCTTCCAGTGGCAGACTTAATTTCGGAGCTGGTGATATGAGTGAATTTGTAATAAAAAAATAATAATTTTTCTCCAAAAAATTTTTTTTTTTATATTTCATTTATATCTGCCAAATTTGTACCACCGAACAATTCGGCTTTTCCAAAAACCCCCTCATACTGAATTTAAATACTTCCAAATTTTGACCTACTCTCTCGAATCATATAATTAACATGTATTTCTTCTCCTACCAAAGAATTAACTTTTTGTCAAATTTTATTTTTCTAACATTTTTTAATGACATTTTTTTTTCCATGCATTCTGCTGATATTTTTGATTCGAGCAGATTCAATTTCGCTAATTTCGAATATGCAGTCGCTTCTTACTTAGACCTTATCGTTTCGTCGTAGCATAAGTTAAAATTCTCGAAAATAGAGTTGTTTGGTGAAAAAAATCATCAAATTTAGTGGAAACATTCTAGAAATTCAACAATAATTTTTTTCGATAGATACAATATGGAGACAAATGGAAATAAATCAACACTTACTAGAGTCGATCCATTTCCATGAAAGAAATCCTCAAATTTGGAGATCTAAAAATGGGATCTTCAGAAGTTTCAAATTTAAAGTGCAGTAGCAACCAGAAAAATTATTTCTCAGAGAAAACAAGCACATATTTGGAATCTTCACTCTCGAATCATATAAATAACATGAATTTCTTTCTCCTATCAAAGAACTAATTTTTTGTCAAATTTTATTTTTCAAACATTTTTTAATGACATTTTTTTTTCCATTTATTCTGCGGATATTTTTAATTCAAGCTGATTCGATTCCGCTAATTTCGAATATGCAGTCGCTTTTTTCTAAGACCTTATCGTTTCGTCGTAGCATAAGTTAAAATTCTCGAAAATAGAGTTGTTTGGTGAAAAAAATCATAAAATTTAGTGGAAACATTCTAGAAACTCAAGAATAATTTTTTTCGATAGATACAATATGGAGACAAATGGAAATAAATCAACACTTACTAGAGTCGATCCATTTCCATGAAAGAAATCCTCAAATTTGGAGATCTAAAAATGGGATCTTTAAAAGTTTCGAATTTGAAGTGCAGTAGCAACCAGAAAAATTATTTCTCAGAGAAAACAAGCACATATTTGGAATCTTCACTCTGGAATCATATGAATAACATAAATTTTTTTCTCCTATCAAAGAACTAATTTTTTGTCAACTTTTATTTTTCAAAAATTTTCTAATGACATTTTTTTTTCCATGCATTCTGCTGATATTTTTGATTCGAGCAGATTCAATTTCGCTAATTTCGAATATGCAGTCGCTTCTTACTTAGACCTTATCGTTTCGTCGTAGCATAAGTTAAAATTCTCGAAAATAGAGTTGTTTGGTGAAAAAAATCATAAAATTTAGTGGAAACATTCTAGAAACTCAAGAATAATTTTTTTCGATAGATACAATATGGAGACAAATGGAAATAAATCAACACTTACTAGAGTCGATCCATTTCCATGAAAGAAATCCTCAAATTTGGAGATCTAAAAATGGGATCTTTAAAAGTTTCGAATTTGAAGTGCAGTAGCAACCAGAAAAATTATTTCTCAGAGAAAACAAGCACATATTTGGAATCTTCACTCTGGAATCATATGAATAACATAAATTTTTTTCTCCTATCAAAGAACTAATTTTTTGTCAAATTTTATTTTTCAAAAATTTTCTAATGACATTTTTTTTTCCATGCATTCTGCTGATATTTTTGATTCGAGCAGATTCAATTTCGCTTATTTCGAATATGCAGTCGCTTCTTACTTAGACCTTATCGTTTCGTCGTAGCATAAGTTAAAATTCTCGAAAATAGAGTTGTTTGTTGAAAAGAATCATCAAAATTTGTGGAAACATTCTGGAAATTCAAGAATAATTTTGCAATCCATTTGAATCAACCCTGTGAGCGTGATGACAGCAACCCTTGAAATCTCAAATAGGAAGGGGGGTTGAGTGAGGGTGCTTCGAAGGTTATTCTATTGCCTTTTTCAAAAATGCCATTCACTTGATTTTTTTGTTGGTACTTCCAAAGAAAAAAAGTAGAATAGTTGCAAAGAAACATGAAAATAATGAAAAATTTTGAAATGTGGTCCATTATTTTTCAGACAAATGCTGTGCTTATTCTTACTTTCAATTCTTCTACATCTCGGGGTACTAACGAAAAAGGTCAAGTAGGTATATGGAATTTTCGAAAAGACAATCAAATTACCTTTAAAACAAGGTGTCACTTATCCCCCCATCCCATTTAAGATTTTAGAGGTTTTTTTCATCACGCTCACAGGGTTGATGCAAAGTTTACCTATTTTTGCATTTTTTCTGATTTTGCATGGGGACCGAGATATTAAGGGTGGTACCTTCTCAAATTGACACACTGTATATAAAATTTCTGGAATTCAATCATCTATCTTTCATCATCTAAATATATTTCTTGAACAGAAAAAAATAAATTATGCATTTAGAAATCTTTCTCCAATCAATTTTCTCAAATTGATATAGCTGTTCTTTTTTTCTTTCGTTTCAGAGGTTTCATATATTTCGAACTCGAATAAAAACAATACAAAAATCAAAACTCCTCGAAACAAATTTATAACTAAATTTCCAGAATCTGTTATGGTTCATAAATAAATTAAACAGTTTCAAAACTACACATTATGTTCCAGTTTTACTACTTCTACGATGTATACATATATTTAAACTCGACACGGAATCCATAAGGTCATTAATTTCGTATTATGTTAACTCGTTCCATAACGGTATTCAATATCGATGAGCTTCTTGAGTTAACGCCGAATGAAGTGAATCCTTTTTTACCATTTAAGCCTTAAGACGTCAGATAATAATGCGGTAAGTTACGTTTATCTTATAACTGTAGAATCCCGGAGAAAACGCAGGAGAGAAAAATTCCTAATACCTGATGTATTTCGAAAAAATTCCTTGGACTTGGTTTGATTGATGAATACAATCAATGTTTGAGCAACAGAAGGTGTTTAGACGTAATTTAATCTGAATAAGATAACACCCACAATAAGATTTATGATTAATGGCGAATGAGTATTGAGTTCGGTATGATTCAGTGAAAACTACCATTATCCAATCGTTTTCTGAATGTTTATTCAGATTAGCCAGTTTTGAATGAATGCCAGTGCTACATGTTTCATTTCATGCTTTACAGCGTGGTCCACCTTTTTGTAGAATGATAAATTTCATGACGAAAATGTTCTTCAAACAACACGATGTTCGAAGAGCACTACCTTAATGAAAGGCAGTCACCTCAAACCATACTTCCATATTTCTGCCCCACCCTGTGTACCGACTTTCTCGACCATGATATATTTTCGGAGCAATTGTAATTCAAAAATGCGATGAACAAGATTTTGGATACAGAGTATTGTGCTAAGTAGGTTGACATTGACGTAAAAAGGTTGAATTCATCTAATCATTAGATTAGCCCAGCTCTTCATCTCACTGTGTGAATCATAAAAATTAACGGTTGTTTATGAAAAAAAAAAAACTATTGTGACCTTGACTCGGCCTTGATACTGGCCTGTAAAGTTTATGGGATCGGATTAACCTCCTTCTTTCAGTTTTAGTTTACACTATTACTGGTACTTTCCAAACGAATGGATGATAATGCGTCTATTACTCGATGAACTGGTCGCAATTTGATTGTTATTGAACTGGCCAATTATTGAAAATGATCTTCTCCAATTACTTAAATTTTTCATATTAGGTCCGCTCTGTTTCTATAAACGGGAGCCTTATCATTTTGCCCTGTAATTTCCGAATTAGTGTTCAAATTTAATTTTTTCCTTCCATCCGGCCTTCCGTCTTTTTGTGAACACAGATAAATCTCCAGAGAAGGGGCTTAGAGTTTTGAAATTTTCAGGGTGAGTTTGAGATCCGAATGCGTCAGTTGAGTTCGTTGATGGGTTTCGTAGAAATAACCATTTGAGTTTTTTATTCTCAATAACTTTTTGAGTAGAGAAGATAACAACACGAAGGTTAATGGAATTTTCGTGAGGATCGTCGTAGAAATAGACATTTGTTTTTTTTATTCTCAATAAATTTTTGAGTAGAGAAGATAACAGCATGAAGTTAATGTGGAATTTTCGTGAGGATCGTATCACTAGAAGATTTTCGAAAAATTATTTTCTTGAACTTCGGTATCTCTGAAACTATTCGCTATTTCTGCTAAAATTTGTCTTCATATAAGGCATCGATTAAATGTGAGAAAAAATTTAGTTTTTCTGTGGTTCGGTGATTCCATCTATCGAACTTCATTAAAAAAAAAATAGTCACTATTTGTCATATCGACAATGAACACTGAAGGTCATTTTGGTGCATCCAAATGAAAATTAAGTTTTTCTGATATATTCACTAGTAATACCACTAGAGGTCAAATTATTGCCGGAAATTTTTTCGAGCTCATGAATATTTTGAAAATTATCCCGAGTCGAAGACGAGGGATAATTTTCTAAAAATATTCATGAGTGAGAAAAAATTTCCGGTTTTAATTTGACCTCGTGTGGTATTCGGTAAGAAAATTTCACACCAAATGCGTTTATTTCCAATAACATCGATTTTTGTCTTCATCAAGTAGAATATTCTGCCATTATAAACGTCAAAAAAATTTCCAGTATAATTCGCTGTTGGGTACCGTGAAAAAATTTCCACTAAAATTCATCCGTTGCGATGGTGATCTGTCAGAATTACACGTTCTGATTGGTTAAAAATCACATGTGTGGAATTTTCCAAATAATTCGGTGATTCAATTTATTATTTTATTTTATTATTTGAAATAAAATGACAGTGAACACTGAAGTTTGTTTTGGTGCACAGAAAAGAAGGAAGTGGACTTTTCTGATATATTAATGACAATATTGGCTATACTGTTGATAAACATTGAAGGCCGTTCTGTTACACAAAGAAAAAAAGTTTTTCTGATATATTCGATATAATTCGGTGATTCCATATTTCGAAGTTTATAAGAATAAAATGACAGTTTTTGTCATAATTACAATAAACACTGAAGGCTATTTCAATGAAAATTAAGTTTTTCTGATATATTCAATATAATTCGGTGATTCCATCTATTGAAGTTCATAAAAATAAAATGACAGTTAACACTGAAGTTCGTTTTTGTGCACAGAAAAGAAGTGGACTTTTCTGATATTAAAATGACAGTATTGGTTATACTGTTGATGAACACTGAAGGCCGTTTTGGTTCACAGAAAATAAAAGTGTTTTTCTGATATATTCAATATAATTCGGTGGTTCCATCTTTTGAAGTTTGTAAGAATAAAATGACAGTATTTGTCATAATGACAATAAACACTGAAGGCTATTCCAATGAAAATTAAGTTTTTCTGATATATTCAATATAATGCGGTGATTCCATCTATTGAAGTTCATAAAAATGAAATGACAGTTAACACTGAAGTTCGTTTTTGTGCACAGAAAAGAAGTGGACTTTTCTAATATTAAAATGACAGTATTGGTTATACTGTTGATGAACACTGAAGGCCGTTTTGGTTCACAGAAAAAAAAAAGAGTTTTTTTTGATATATTCCATATAATTCGGTGATTCCATATTTCGAAGTTTATAAGAATAAAATGACAGCATTTGTCAAAATAACAATAAACACTGAAGGCCATTCCAATGAATATTAAGTTTTTCTGATATATTCAATATTATTCGGTGATTCCATCTTTTGAAGTTCATAAAAATAAAATGACAGTTAACACTGAAGTTCGTTTTTGTGCACAGAAAAGAAGTGGACTTTTCTAATATTAAAATGACAGTATTGGTTATACTGTTGATGAACACTGAAGGCCGTTTTGGTTCACAGAAAATAAAAGAGTTTTTCTGATATATTCAATATAATTCGGTGGTTCCATCTTTTGAAGTTCATAAGAATGAAATGACAGTATTTTTCATAATGACAATAAACACTGAAGGCTATTCCAATGAAAATTAAGTTCTTCTGATATATTCAATATAATTCGGGGATTCCATCCATTCATAAAAATGAAATGACAGTGAACAATGAAGTTCGTTTTTGTGCACAGACAAGAAGTGGACTTTTCTGATATATAAATGACAGTATTGGTCATACTATTGATGAACACTGAAGGCCGTTCTGGTACACAGAAAAAAAAAAGAGTTTTTTTGATATATTCAATATAATTCGGTGATTCCATATTTCGAAGTTTATAAGAATAAAATGACAGCATTTGTCAAAATAACAATAAACACTGAAGGCCATTCCAATGAATATTAAGTTTTTCTGATATATTCAATATTATTCGGTGATTCCATCTTTTGAAGTTCATAAAAATAAAATGACAGTGAACTCTCAAGTTCGTTTTTGTTCCTAAAAAAAGTGGACTTTTCTGGTATATAAATGACAGTATTAACTGTACTGTGGATGAACACTGAATGCCGTTTTGGCATATAGAAAAAAAAGAGTTTTTCTGATATATTCAATATAATTCGGTGATTCCATCTTTTGAAGTTTACAAAAATAAAATGACAGTACTTGTCCTACTGACAATGAACATAGAAACAAGGGCTCAAAGCTCCTGACGTCAGTCCTCTTGAAGTTTTCTTCAATTTTGAAAAATATTTTCGACTAATGCTCATCTTGAATTCTGGAAATTCCAAATTCCCGTATCTCGTATACAAGTGGCAAAGTCGCATTTTTTCCATAAAAAGTCCCAAAGCGAAATTTTTACCCATTGCAAAAATCGCAAGAAACACACGAGATGAACTGACAAAATGGAACACTGTGAAAAAACTAAATGACAGATGACGTTTAAACTCCGCGTACTGATGGCAGTTGTGCCAAGTTAGCGACGAAAAGAATTCCCTTTAAGCGGGCATTTCGAATGATTAATTCAATTCGAAATTTAACTGTGAGATAATTCTGTTTATAATCATTTCATTTTATCAGTTCTTGTACCTACTCAAAATTGTACTAAATTTTTTTTTTAAACCAATACAATTTTCTATGGTCTTACCTTCCTTCCTTCTCTTTGCAGGGCCGTATCTAGGTACTATTGCGCCTGTGGCAATATATTAGACAGCGCCTCCTTATTTGCGTAGATTTTTTTCCATCCATCATATTTTCTTATAGTATTTTTTTTTCATAATGCCAGTCATATATTTCCGTAAGAGTTTCAAAATAATACACATTTTTATGGAAAATTTTTTTCATTAAAAAAATATTGAAATACACATTTTAAATGAAATGCATAAAAATAAAACAAATTCTGAAAGGGCAAAATGAAATATTCATATTTATGTAATAAATACGAACATTTATCTTGAAAAATATAAATTCTTCAACTTAAAATTTAAAAATACATACTTCAAACGTAAAATAAAAATTTTTGATAAAAAAGTTGACTAGAAAACAATAATCGATAATCACAATCTCTGCATGAAAAACTGCAAACTTAGCATACAAATACTATTTTATAACCATTTGAAACACGTACTAATAGTTTCGTACAGGGCCCGATGTTGCAATATTCAAGAAATCCATACGTTAAGTATAAAAAAATTACTAGAATAATCTTTGCCAGATGAGATTGAAGATTCAATGAAAACTATGAAAAGTGACACTAAAATTTGAGTTTTATTAGATTTCAAAAAAAGACGCTCTGAGAAGTGAGAACTCAAGTTTGAAAATCCATATTTTCCGCAATGAACCGAACATATTTCTTCTTGAATTGAAAGGAACAATATTATTATGTTAAAATACGAATAATTGAATATATCCGATGCCAGAATAATGTCATAAAAAATAACAAATACTTAGTACAACTCACCTTCAATAGCACAATTTATAATGCTCAAATCCAAAAGCACAATGGCACAAAAAAGTCAGAATATAAAAAAAAAACTCAAAACTTATAACAGTTCAAATCTGGATACACAAAACATTAAAATTTAATTTTTTTGCTCTTCCCTTCACAATTGAAAGAAATCACTATTTATGTAGGATAGAAAAAGATTCCCCAATTTTTCTCCCACTTCTTGAGCTCAAAACTCTGATTGGTTAATTTTTGGCAATACAAATCATTTTTAAAATACCATCTAAACAAATCGATCATTATGAACCATCATCATCAAAGAAGCCGCCCTTCAAAACAAGCTGGATGCGATAAGGGATGTAGTAAGCAACTCATAAAAGAGCTGTGCTTGGAATCGCATGACGATATTACCGATTGTAATATTTCTGATCAGAGTGCGGTATCTTTGAGAATTTTTTTTAACAATTGGACCATATTTTTCGTATTTCTGACCTAATTTCATTCTCATTCTGTTTTTTGAATGTCAATGTTTCGAAATGTTCTGATCGAATTACTTACTTACGTAACCGTGTTGTCATCTTTCGAATTAGTTTTTTTTTGCTTGGCTCTTCTATTTTTTTATTTTTGATATTTTTGGCGCCCCTTCGGACCTTGCGCCCATGGCAAGTGCCACCCTTGCCACGCCCTAGATACGGCCCTGTCTCTTTGTTCTTTATAGCCTATTTATATTATCCAGTTGACCCCTCAGATGTTTCTTTATTCGAGTTGAGACCAAGAATTTGGAGCTGGTTAGCTTTTGTTACTGTATTTTTATTGTTTGTGTATCCTTATCAGAAAAGAATTGTTTGTCGATTACTCCCCCTAGAAGTCACCTGATCTCAAGTTTATTTTCTTCCTTTGTTTGAATACTTTTTCCTGATCCATTAAACAAGTTTGTTTTGGTGTTTATGGAAAATTGCCTTAATGACTGTTTACCAAAACTTCTTCCTCGTATTTTACTAGTTGAAGAAGGTGATAAATGAATTTACAGTTAAGGGAAATTCAGTATCGTATTCGCAAATAGAGGAATGATTTTTAAGTATCGGTAATAATCGTTATTGTTTGCGGAACGAGTTTATGTTCTAACTCGCGAAAAGTGAGCGTATTCGAAAAATGCACCCAAACCGTTAGCGTTTTATTCATTTGTATCTGCTGGAAGTCCATAGGCGTAGTGTTCAAATATCACCATCAAATACGAAATTATTGTGAAATGAATATCATTTTTGAGATGAAGTTTTTATTGAGAAGCAGGACAAAAAGTTAACAAATCTCGAACCAACAACATATTTCAAAAACGAAAATTCAACAAATTCAATAATTTATTCCAGTACCCAGCAAAAAGCCTCCCAGTAGTCCAACCGAAAATATTTTGTTCCGGCCAGCGAATTTTTTGGCATGTGCGAAAAAATCCTTGACTTTCTTCGTCCTCGGACTGTTGAAATAATCTTTTTCCTTGATCTGCTTCGAAATTGCCTCCAAATCCTTGGTAACAATTTTGTTGTGATGGGCGATTTCATAGAGTATGATCCCACCGCCCACAGCCAAGGCGGACAATCGCCCAACTTTCATGGATAAAAATCCCGCTAATATTCCTGTTGATGTCCCTAAACCTATCTGTTTAGGGAACGTGTTCGCCTTCAAATTGTTCCCAAGTCGATTTAGGGCTGCCTTGGCCTCGTTCAGATCGAATATTTCGGTTTTCGGCTCATCGATTCTCTCGTTAACATCAATTTTCCGTTTATCTTCCGTATCGAAACTTCTGCCATCGTTCCTCGGGGGAAAATCGAAATAATTCTCTGATTTTACCGCGTTGGCGTTTCCGTCAATGGGAATTTCAACACTCGATATGATTTTCTCTCTTGATGGTTCAGCTGGTTCAGACTGCAATTTTTCATCTTTCGGAATCGTAATATGGAGAGGTTTTCCAGAGTCAGACATTATCTTAAATACGCAAATTCTGTAACGGATAATTTGCTTGTAGTTTGAACTGTCAAAATACCCTACTGTCAATTATAATGCGGCGTACAGACCAAGCTGACTTCGTCCTGCTTTCTAAACTAGGAACTAGGATCATAGAAAACTGTTCGACTTCGTCTTTGTGTTTTCTAATCTGGGATCAAATAAAACTGTTGGATTTTGAGAAATTAATCATTCAAAATGTGAGGAATTATTTGATTATACACATTTTTTGATACAATTACCGCCCAGTGGTCGGAATTCGACCCATTTTTGAATCCTTCTTGTTAACTCTCGTAAATTTGTTCGATTGGCAACTGTGATAATGCCAGAACATTTCTATGCAATTTTCCTGTGTTCGATGTTTTCTGTCGTCATGTCATTGTGAAAATCATTTAAATTTTGTTTCTTGGGACCATAATTAACCGGTTGAGGCTGGAATTTCTCATTTTTTAGAATCGAAATTTGAAGTGGTTTTCTAGACTAAGGCATTATCCAAAACCCACAAATTCTCTGAACGGATAAATTGCTTGTAATTATAAACTGTCAAAATACCCTAATGTCAATTATAATGCGGCGTTCAGACAAAGCTGACTTCTTCCTTGTGTTTTGTAATCTAGGATCATAGAAAACGGTTGGATTTTGAGAAATTAATCATTCAAAATGTGAGGAGTTATTCGATTATACACATTTATTGATATACCTACCGAAATTCTACCCATTTTTGAATCCCTCATGTTAACTCTCGTAGATTTTTTCGATCGGCAACTGTGATAATGACAGAACATTTCAATGCAATTTCATTGAGTTCAATGTTTCCTGTCTTTATGTCATTGCAGAAATCATTAACATTTTTTTTCCTGGAACCAAAATTAACCGGTCAAGTCTGGAATTTTTCATTTTTTAGAATCGAAATTTGAAATGGTTTTCTAGAGTAAGACATTACCCAAAACACACAAATTCTCGGAACGGATAATTCGCTTGTAATTATAAACTGTCAAAATACCCTAATGTCAATTATAATGCGGCGTTCAGACAAAGCTGACTTCTTCCTTGTGTTTTGTAATCTAGGATCATAGAAAACGGTTGGATTTTGAGAAATTAATCATTCAAAATGCGAGGAATTATTTGATTATACACATTTATTGATACAATGGTTGAAATTCGACCCATTTTTGAATCCTTCTTGTTAACTCTCGTAAATTTTTTCGATTGGCAACTGTGATAATGACAGAACATTTCTATGCAATCTTTCTGTGTTCAATGTTTCCTGTCATTATGTCATTGCAAAAATCATTTGGATTTTTTTTTCTGGAACCAAAATTAACCGGTCAAGTCTGAAATTTTTCATTTTTTGGAATCGAAATTTGAAATGGTTTTCTAGAGTAAGACATTACCCAAAACACATAAATTCTCGGAACGGATAATTCGCTTGCAATTATAAACTGTCAAAATACCCTAATGTCAATTATAATGCGGCGTTCAGACAAAGCTGACTTCGTCCTTGTGTTTTGTAATCTAGGATCATAGAAAACTGTTGGATTTTGAGAAATTAATCATTCAAAATGTGAGGAATTATTCGATTATACACATTTATTGATTCAATTACCGCTCAATGGTCGGAATTCGACCCATTTTTGAATCCTTCTTGTTAACTCTCGTAAATTTTTTCGATTGGCAACTGTGATAATGACAGAACATTTCTATGCGAATCCTCTGAGTTCAATGTTTCCTGTCATTATGTCATTGCAAAAATTATTTGGATTTTTTTTTTCTGGAACCAAAATTATCCTGTCAAGTCTGGAATTTTTCATTTTTTAGAATCGAAATTTGAAGTGGTTTTCTAGAGTAAGACATTACCCAAAACACACAAATTCTCGGAACGGATAATTCGCTTGTAATTATAAACTCTCAAAATACCCTAATGTCAATTAGAATGCGGCGTTCAGACAAAGCTGACTTCGTCCTTGTGTTTTGTAATCTAGGATCATAGAAAACTGTTGGATTTTGAGAAATTAATCATTCAAAATGTGAGGAATTATTCGACTATACACATTTATTGATACAATTACCGCCCAATGGTCGAAATTTGACCCATTTTTGAATACTTCTTGTTAACTCTCGTAAATTTTTTCGATTGGCAACTGTGATAATGACAGAACATTTCTATGCAATTTTTCTGAGTTCAATGTTTTTTGTCTTTATGTCATCGCAGAAATCATTAAAGATTTTTTTTCCTGGAACCAAAATTAACCGGTCAAGTCTGAAGTTTTTCATTTGTTAGAATCGAAATTTGAAGTGGTTTTCTAGAGTAAGACATTACCCAAAACACACAAATTCTCGGAACGGATAATTCGCTTGCAATTATGAACTGTCAAAATATCCTAATGTCAATTATAATGCGGCGTTCAGACAAAGCTGACTTCGTCCTTGTGTTTTGTAATCTAGGATCATAGAAAACTGTTGGATTTTGAAAAATTAATTATTCAAAATGTGAGGAATTATTCGATTATACACATTTATTGATACAATTACCGCCCAATGGTCGAAATTCGACCCATTTTTGAATTCTTCTTGTTAACTCTCGTAAATTTTTTCGATTGGCAACTGTGATAATGACAGAACATTTCTATGCGATTTCTGTGAGTTCAATGTTTCCTGTCATTATGTCATTGCAAAAATCATTTGGATTTTTTTTTCTGGAACCAAAATTAACCGGTCAAGTCTGAAATTTTTCATTTTTTAGAATCGAAATTTGAAATGGTTTTCTAGAGTAAGACATTACCCAAAACACACAAATTCTCGGAACGGATAATTCGCTTGCAATTATAAACTGTCAAAATACCCTAATGTCAATAATAATGCGGCGTTCAGACAAAGCTGACTTCGTCCTTGTGTTTTGTAATCTAGGATCATAGAAAACTGTTGGATTTTGAGAAATTAATCATTCAAAATGTGAGGAATTATTTGTTTATACACATTTATTGATTCAATTACCTCTCAATGGTCGGAATTCGACCCATTTTTGAATCCTTCTTGTTAACTATCGTAAATTTTTTCGATTGGCAACTGTGATAATTCCAGAACATTTCTATGCAATCTTTCTGTGTTCGATGTTTTCTGTCGTCATGTCATTGCGAAAATCATTTAAATTATTTTCCTGGAACCATAATTAACCGGTTGAGGCTGAAATTTCTCATTTTTTAGAATCGAAATTTGAAGTGGTTTTCCAGGGTAAGGCATTATCCAGAACACACAAATTCTCTGAACGGATAATTTGCTTCTAATTATAAACTGTCAAAATACCCTAATGTCAATTATAATGGGGCGTTCAGACAAAACTGACTTCGTCCTTGTGTTTTGTAATCTAGAATCATAGAAAACTGTTGGATTTTGAGAAATTAATCATTCGAAATGTGAGGAATTATTTGATTATACACATTTATTGATATACTTATCGAAATTCTACCCATTTTTGAATCCTTTTTGTTTAACTCTCGTAGATTTTTTCGATCGGCAACTGTGATAATGACAGAACATTTCTATGCAATTTCTCTGAGTTCTTTATGTCTGTGCGAAAATCATTTAAATTTTTTTTTCTTGAACCAAAATTAACCGGTCAAGTCTGAAGTTCTTCATTTTTTAGAATCGAAACTTGAAGTGGTTTTCTAGAGTAAGACATTACCCAAAACACACAAATTCTCGGAACGAATAATTCGCTTGTAATTAGAAACTGTCAAAATACCCTAATGTCAATTATAGTGCGGCGTTCAGACAAAGCTGACTTCGTCCTTGTGTTTTGTAATCTAGGATCATAGAAAACTGTTGGATTTTGAGAAATTAATCATTCAAAATGTGAGGAATTATTTGATTATACACATTTTTTGATACAGTTACCGCCCAATGGTAAAAATTCTACCCATTTTTGAATCCTTTATGTTAAATTTTTTCGATCGGCAACTGTGATAATTACGGAACATTTCTATGCAATTTCTCTGAGTTCAATGTTTTCTGTCTTCATGTCATTGCAAGAATCATTTGTATTTTTTTTCCTGGAAACAAAATTAACCGGTCAAGTCTGAAATTTTTCATTTTTCAGAATCGAAATTTGAAGTGGTTTTCTAGAGTGAGACATTATCCAAAACACACAAATTCTCTGAACGGATAATTTGCTCGTGTTTTCTAGTTTGGAATCATAGATAACTGAATAATTTTGTGGAATTAATCATTTGAAATCTGAGGAATTATCAATGGTCGAAATAAGACCCATTTTGAAATCCACCATATCAACTCTTGCAAAGTTTTTTCAATTGGTAACTATGAAAATATCAGAACATTTCTTCGCGATTGTTCTCCGTCAATGTCTCCTGTCACCAAAATCATTCAATTTTTTGCTTTGATCGATAACTGGGAGTAATACACCAAAACGAACGCGTCCATCATTCGAAATACTTCTCTGGCTATGCGAACATTTTCAACGCTTTTTATGAAAGCGCTTAACTGGTGTGAGCTGAGTCTAGTCGAGAAGCCTATAAAATCGTGTATAAATACATAGTAAGCTGAATCGCAAGATAATTGTTTGAAAGAAGTCCTAATTATCTAGTATAAGTATACATTTGCGGGATCACTGCTAAGGCCACTTTAGGTCGACCAACTATCAACCGAGTCCGACAAGGGTAGCCAACACTATAAATAGAAACATGTCTTTAACTACTCTTGACTCTTTTTCTTACATTACATCGTGCCATTCGTTTGGCCTCAGGGATAATCCCGCTTTGCACAGGACGTTCTTAAGTATATTTCGCATTATTTGAAGATGTTTATGTTTGAATGCGGCGGCTCGGAGTCTTCTTTATTCCTTGAGTAGGACCTTGTAACGATATGTGGGTTTTGTTGAATTCGATTGCAAGTTCAGCTGAAATTTTATTAGACCAAATGGGTCAAAATTTGATCTTTACTGCAGAAAATCGAAGATCAGAGCGTCTGGTCATTTCTGGCCAAACATATTTCATCAGCCACCCTAATCAACTTCTGAGACAGGTTCAGCAGAAAATGACGAATTCAGATTATGTGGCGAAGAGGAAGAAACTCTTGAAAACCCAATGCCTTTCACAATAATGCTGCGGACTCTAAATAGTCAATGAGGAGTCGTTTCAACTACTGCAGTAAATTAGAATTCTAGAACTGGATGGCGGGTTGTAACTCAAGATATACCAAGGATGCCAATAGATCGTCAGATCAACAAGAAATATCAATTATGATTCATCATAGCTATAAAACGGAACAAAGGATCAATAATTCCTGGAGACGAAAATCTTCAATCCGTTCTTCAGACATCATATGAAGACTATAATCATTCACCACCAATGCTGAAGTGTAGATTAAATCGCGTGCGATTATCTGTGTGCCTACTGGCTAATTTTATAATGATAAACATGCAGGTAATTGATACTTATCTCAGTTTGCCGTGCGTGGTGATAATCAGTTGTTTTGCAATGGCAGCTCTCACGACCGATGGGAATGTGACACCAGATTTTCCATCTGATATTGGCTGTCGTTGGCACTGGCCAACTGAAGAGGTTGCATTGCTAATCAATGCACTTGGTGGGATCGATATTATTTTCATCGAATATATTGGGTTTCGCTCTTGAATTGGACGTACATAATGAAATTCTTGGTGAATCTTGAGCTAAAATATACTCAGTGACATTGAAATTGCCCTACCAAAAACAGAAACGTTAAACTGTTAAAAAGTCGATTGCCCAAAGAGGTATTGTGTCCCCATCAACATTCGTGCTGTTGAGCTTGCAGCTATGCGGAGGATGTGGCAAGTTTTCCAGTTTCTCCCTATAATGCCCCAAAAATTACCCACAATTTTTGTGGTTTGTTCAGGTTAAGTTCGAGTGATTCCTTCTAGTGGTCTTTTAATCCTCGCCTCTTATTTTCAGGTTGTAAGAACTGTTGGGATTGTGATGTAGGCTGCTCCTTTCAGTTTTCCTTTAGTATGGCGTTCTTCCTTGGATCATCATTATCAAGAGTGAAGGGTTACTCAGAAAATGATTGTCGAACTTTTCTTGCGATGAATGAGGTATACCCTAGGCTTCTAGTCCTCAGGAAGGATAAGTCTCCATCCTCAATGATTTCGAGCACCAAGCATTTTTTTCGATGGCTCTCAATGACGAGGCATTCTGTTAAAAATGTGTCCAAGAGTTTCTTCCTCTTCCTCACACATACTCAGTGAGATGGAAATTGCCCCACCAAAAACAGAAACGTTAAACTGCTGAAAAGTCGATTGCCCAAAGAGGTATTGTGTCCTCATCAACATTTGTGCTGTTGAGCTCGCAGCTATGCAGAGGATGTGGCAAGTTTTCCAGTTTCTCCCTATAATGCCCCAAAAATTACCCACAATTTTTGTGGTTTGTGCAGGTTAAGTTCGGGTGATTCCTTCTAGTGGTCTTTTAATCCTCGCCTCTTATTTTCAGGTTGTAAGAACTGTTGGGATTGTGATGTAGGCTGCTCCTTTCAGTTTTCTCCTAGTTTGGCGTTCTTCCTTGGATCTCCCTCATCAAGAGTGAAGGGTTACTCAGAAAATGATTGTCGAACTTTTCTTGCGATGAATGAGGTATACTCTAGGCTTCTAGTTCTCAGGGAGGATATGTCTCCATCCTCAATGATTTCGAGCACCAAGCATTTTTTTCGATGGCTCTCAATGACGAGGCATTCTGTTAAAAATGTGTCCAAGAGTTTCTTCCTCTTCCTCACACATACTCAGTGAGATGGAAATTGCCCCACCAAAAACAGAAACGTTAAACTGCTAAAAAGTCGATTGCCCAAAGAGGTATTGTGTCCCCATCAACATTCGTGCTGTTGAGCTTGCAGCTATGCGGAGGATGTGGCAAGTTTTCCAGTTTCTCCCTATAATGCCCCAAAAATTACCCACAATTTTTGTGGTTTGTGCAGGTTAAGTTCGGGTGATTCCTTCTAGTGGTCTTTTAATCCTCGCCTCTTATTTTCAGGTTGTGAGAACTGTTGGGATTGTGATGTAGGCTGCTCCTTTCCGTTTTCTCCTAGTTTGGCGTTCTTCCTTGGATCTCCCTTATCAAGAGTGAAGGGTTACTCAGAAAATGATTGTCGAACTTTTCTTGCGATGAATGAGGTATGCTCTAGGCTTCTAGTTCTCAGGGAGGATATGTCTCCATCCTCAATGATTTCGAGCACCAAGCATTTTTTTCGATGGCTCTCAATGACGAGACATTCTGTCAAAAATGTGTCCAAGAGTTTCTTCCTCTTCCTCACACATCCTCAGTGAGATGGAAATTGCCCCACCAAAAACAGAAACGTTAAACTGCTAAAAAGTCGATTGCCCAAAGAGGTATTGTGTCCACATCAACATTTGTGCTGTTGAGCTCGCAGCTATGCAGAGGATGTGGCAAGTTTTCCAGTTTCTCTCTATAATGCCCCAAAAATTACCCACAATTTTTGTGGTTTGTGCAGGTTAAGTTCGAGTGATTCCTTCAAGTGGTCTTTTAATCCTCGCCTCTTATTTTCAGGTTGTAAGAACTGTTGGGATTGTGATGTAGTCTGCTCCTTTCAGTTTTCTCCTAGTATGGCGTTCTTCCTTGGATCATCATTATCAAGAGTGAAGGGTTACTCAGAAAATGATTGTCGAACTTTTCTTGCGATGAATGAGGTATACTCTAGGCTTCTAGCCCTCAGGGAGGATATGCCTCCATCCTCAATGATTTCGAGCACCAAGCATTTTTTTCGATGGCTCTCAATGACGAGGCATTCTGTTAAAAATGTGTCCAAGAGTTTCTTCCTCTTCCTCACACATACTCAGTGAGATGGAAATTGCCCCACCAAAAACAGAAACGTTAAACTGCTAAAAATTCGATTGCCCAAAGAGGTATTGTGTCCCCCCATTTGTGCTGTTGAGCTCGAAGCTATGCAGAGGATGTGGCAAGTTTTCCAGTTTCTCCCTATAATGCCCCAAAAATTACCCACAATTTTTGTGGTTTGTGCAGGTTAAGTTCGAGTGATTCCTTCTAGTGGTCTTTTAATCCTCGCCTCTTATTTTCAGGTTTTAAGAACTGTTGGGATTGTGATGTAGGCTGCTCCTTTCAGTTTTCTCCTAGTATGGCGTTCTTCCTTGGATCATCATTATCAAGAGTGAAGGGTTACTCAGGAAATGATTGTCGAACTTTTCTTGCGATGAATGAGGTATACTCTAGGTCTCTAGCCCTCAGGGAGGATATGTCTCCATCCTCAATGATTTCGCGCACCAAGCATTTTTTTCGATGGCTCTCAATGAAGAGGCATTCTGTTAAAAATGTATCCAAGAGTTTCTTCCTCTTCCTCACACATACTCAGTGAGATGGAAATTGCCCCACCAAAAACAGAAACGTTAAACTGCTGAAAAGTCGATTGCCCAAAGAGGTATTGTGTCCCCATCAACATTTGTGCTGTTGAGCTCGCAGCTATGCAGAGGATGTGGCAAGTTTTCCAGTTTCTCCCTATAATGCCCCAAAAATTACCCACAATTTTTGTGGTTTGTGCAGGTTAAGTTCGAGTGATTCCTTATAGTGGTCTTTTAATCCCCTCCTCTTATTTTCAGATTGTAAGAACTGTTGGGATTGTGATGTAGGCTGCTCCTTTCAGTTTTCTCCTAGTATGGCGTTCTTCCTTAGATCATCATTATCAAGAGTGAAGGGTTACTCAGAAAATGATTGTCGAACTTTTATTGCGATGAATGAGGTATACTCTAGGTTTCTAGTTCTCAGGGAGGATATGTCTCCATCCTCAATGATTTCTAGCACTAAGCATTTTTTTCGATGGCTCTCAATGACGAGGCATTCTGTTAAAAATGTGTCCAAGAGTTTCTTCCTCTTCCTCACACATACTCAGTGAGATGGAAATTGCCCCACCAAAATCAGAAACGTTAAACTGCTAAAAAGTCGATTGCCCAAAGAGGTATTGTGTCCCCATCAACATTTGTGCTGTTGAGCTCGCAGCTATGCAGAGGATGTGGCAAGTTTTCCAGTTTCTCCCTATGATGCCCCAAAAATTACCCACAATTTTTGTGGTTTGTGCAGGTTAAGTTCGAGTGATTCCTTCTAGTGGTCTTTTAATCCTCGCCTCTTATTTTCAGGTTGTAAGAACTGTTGGGATTGTGATGTAGGCTTCTTTGTATGGTGTTCTTCTTTGAATCATTATTATCAAGAGTGGAGGGTTATTTACAAAATGATTGTCTAACTTTTCTTGCGATGAATGAGGTATATCCTAGGCTCTAGTCTTCAGGGAGGATCAGTTTCAATCCTCAATGATTTCGAGCACCAAGCATTTTTTTCGATGGCTTTCAATGACGAGGCATTCTGTTAAAAATGTGTTCAAGAGTTTCTTCCTCTTTCTCACGCATACTCAGTGACATGGAAATTGCCCCACCAAGAACAGAAACGTTAAACTGCTAAAAAGTCGATTGTCCAAAAAGATATTGGGTCCCCATCAACATTCGTGCTGTTGATCTTTCAGCTATGCGTAGAAGGCAAATTTCCCAGTTTTCTCCGTATAATGTTCCAAAAATTACTTATAATTTTTGTGGTTTGTGCAGGTTGAGTTAGATTGTTTTCCTCTAGTGGTCTTCGAATCACCGCCTCTTATTTTCACGTTGAAAGAACTGTAAGGATCTTTCTGTTTTCTCCTTGTATGGTGTTCTTCCTTGGATCATCCTTAGCTGTGTGGAGGATTACTTCGAAAATTATTGTCCAATTTTACCTGTGATGAAAAAGGTATATCCTAGGATACAGTTCGCCATCCAGTTCCAGAATTCCTATGGAATCTGGTAGCTCAGACGTCTTCAGGGGGGGAGGATATGTCTCCATCCTCAATAATTTCGAGCACCAAGCATTTTTTTCGATGGCTCTCAATGACGAGGCATTCTGTTACAATGTGTTCAAGAGTTTATTCCTCTTCCTCATAGTTTCTTCCTAATCCCACCAGATGTCTTCTGAGACGACTCTGAGTGCCTCGTGAAGATGCCTTCGAAAAGGTATAGCATATTCTTGCTATGATCGTGATAGAAACTTTCTGGAATGCTGCAAATCTGGAAGGCTGCGCCAGAAGGCTTTCCTGTCAGTCTCCTCTTCGTTTTCGTATAGTTCTTTATAGGTTTGTTTTCCAAAGACGGCGACGACACCTTTCTAGCCAGTGTATTGGCCCCCTCGTTTCCCCTGAACCCAAAGTGCCCAGGAATCCAGACCAAGGAGACCCTGATATTCTTGCTTAGTTTGTTGAGTTCACCCAGCTGATAAGTTTGGAGATCTGCGCTTTGATAGCTGCTCGAATGTCTCTTCCAGTTACTCGGATCTCTGCCTGAAAGATTCCTTGGTCGGTACCTATAGCTCTTGAGTATTTAGTTCCTGGTTCGATGATTCCAGCTTCAGTACCTTTGATGGTTTCTAAGTGTCTTTATGCAATGTTATGGTTTTTTTTTTAATCTTGTTGGTGGAATCCATTTACCAGGCATTCTCTTTGCTGAGCTTTGTGGTAAAACCTTTCACAGCTAAATTTCTTCATAGCTTCAGCATTAGGAAGGGTCACGGATGAGATGTGTCTGGTCAGAGATGACCAGGCTCTCTAATTTTTTTTTTGTCATTCCTTTTATAAATATTCTGTAGTTGTAGATGAGTGAAGTTCTTTCTCTAGTGTCCTGGTTGGGCATGTTCACATGGCCTCAGTGCTGCATATGCATGCTAATCATTGCACCTTTTTCAGGACTCTCCTTGTGGTACATCGTTTCGTTTTTCAATACCAGACATCTGCCTCATTAGATGATAACAAATATCACAACCATGACGTACATCCATGGCACTATATCTGGGTGACAACCCTAAATTCCCGCATGATTTGTGCACTCAATCAGAGCCTTAATGACTTTTCTAACCGTTATCTCAACATGCTCATTCCAGGGTATCTTACTTTCTGGCGTATCTAGCTTCAATTACAACTAACTTGTACTGTAATATATGAAGGATAGTTCTTTAATTCAACAGAAAATTTCTGTTAAATCGATACTACAGTTCTGTTATAAGTAATACCTGTTTTAGTTAAATGCTCATTGCTGAAAATTCTCGTAAAAACTGAAGTTTCAAGTTTAAAATACAACTATCTAGTTTGTTTACTAAACAGGAAATTCCTGTAAGTAGTCACGCATATTCCGGTTTTCGTCACAGTATTATTTTTCTGTTGAAATGACAAACTACCTATTGTAAAACTTCCTGCTATCGCTTATATAGGGGTAGTTTCCTGCAGAACCGAATACCTGAACCTGAGTTCACAAAGGGGTACCTATATTCCCTCGTAGAAAGGCAGGAAGGCCAGAAAGGCAACGTTCATAACGTGCCCGAAGGAGACTTCCTCTCGAACGGAAATAATCGTGAATTTGTATGCTAATTGGTTACGCGAATCCGATTCCGCACTCCATTTCATTCATATAATCGACTATATTGCCCAGCCGAGTCCTTGACAATGGTTCTATAAATTAAAACAAGTACCAAGTCGCTCTCGAAATCATTTCTTCGCGACATGGCACGTTTATTAATTGATGAATCATGCCGAGTTTTTATATCGCGGCACACAGGAAATGCCTTGATGCTATTCAAATTAGGAACGGTTCTATTACTGCACATCAGAAAAGTGATGTGGTTTGTTGAGATTTGTTCTTATCTTCGGTTCAATCATCTTTGTAGTCATGGTCGATTCGAAGGGCCTCTACTTGAACTTTTTCCATGACCTATGATGGTCATTTTGCGAGAATTCACTAGAATATAATAATGATGAATATAGTTAGATATGATAACGAGGTGGTAGGTGGCGTTAGTGTGTTCGGTTTCGTGTTCTATTATTCATATCCCCCGAAAGAGGGCGTCCCATTTTTGCTTAACATTGCACCATTACGAAGAATTGTTTCTTACTTCATAATTTCTGAATACCGCTGTCAAATTCAGTGATAGAAATATATTAGAAATACAAGTTTTCTCGAAGTAGAAACGGGAAGGTATCCGTACGGTCCTTCTAGTCCGTCTGGAAATATTCTAAAATAATGTTCGGAATTGGACAAAATCAAAAAGAGTTGTGAAGTTGATAAGGCTTCTATTCCGTCCCATCTTGAGGACTG
This sequence comes from Aphidecta obliterata, assembly GCA_963966015.1. NCBI lineage: Eukaryota > Metazoa > Arthropoda > Insecta > Coleoptera > Coccinellidae > Aphidecta > Aphidecta obliterata. The sequence continues at coordinate 11,934,644 of OZ014431.1, read as the reverse complement.
ACGCAAATTGCACATCTATGTGGGGTATTCACCCATTTTACCATTTTCCCAAGCTAAGATGCTAATTTTTATAAACAAAGGACTTGAAACGTCCAACTTCATGGTAGGCCCCGTCTTGAAGGTGGCTCATCGGCCTTCTGTCATCTGACATCTATCATCTTTCATTTCAATTTTCGACCATCAACATTAATCGAATGAAAGATATGGAAAAATCGTACAGTTGAATCACTCATTCTCTTCATTGTGTACAGAAAGATATTTTGACCAGGGCCGTATCTAGGTACTATTGCGCCTGTGGCAATATATTAGACAGCGCCCCCCCATTTGCGTAGATTTTTTTTCATCTATCTTTTTTTCTTATAGTATTTACCTAAATTTATCCTAAAAAATATAAATTCTTCAACTTAAAATTTAAAAATATGTACATACTGCAAACGTAAAATAAAAATTTTTTGGTAAGTCGACTAGAAAACAATAATCGATAATCACAATCTCACTTTCCTTGATTTTACTTCGGCAAACATGTCAATTAATTCATAGTAATCTAACGTACATGTCACTTCTTTTTCGATGGCGAGGATTGCCATATTCGATAATCGCTCTTGTTCCAAGGAGGAACGAAGATACGATTTTATAAGTTTAAGTTTGCTAAACGAACGTTCACATGTAGCAGTTGTCACTTATAACTTATACAACTTATAACACTTCAAATCTGGATAGACACTAATCGAACATTTAAATTTAAATTTTTGCTCTTCTCTTCATAATTGAAAGAAATCAATATTTATGTAGAATAGAATAAGATTCCCCAATTTTTATCCCACTTCTTGAGCTCAAAACTCTGATTGATGAATTTTTGGCAATACAAATCGTTTTCAAAATACCACAGATGTGGCCTGAAAATCTAAACAAATCGATCATTATGAACAATCATCATCAAAGAAGCCGCCCTTCAAAACAAGCTGGATGCGATAAGGGATGTAGTGTAAACAACTCATAATAGGGCCGTGCTTGGAATCGCATGACGATAAGGCCGATTGTAATATTTATGATCAGAGTGCGGCATCTTTGAAAATTTTTTATAACAATTGGACCATATTTCTCGTATTTCTGACCTTATTGCATTTTCATTCTGTACTTTGAATATCAATTTTTCGAAATGTTGTGATCGAATTACTTACTCATGTAACCGTGTTGTCATTTTTCGAATTATTTCTTTTTGCTTGGCCATATTTTTATTTTTGATATTTTTTGGCGCCCCTTCGGACCTTGCGCCCGTGGCAAGTGCCACCCTTGCCACGCCCTAGATACGGCCCTGATTTTGACTAAACCAATTTTGGAAATTTATTTCACTCGATAAGTTTCATCACATTACATTCGAATTATCACTGAGAAGCTGCCGAATCCAATCCCAGTAGCATTGCTAAATAAGAATGTAGATGCAATTAGCACTAATCGACAAAGAAATCGAGCTGTTCACAAATATTACCTTACGAAATTTACTTTGGAGGATGTGTAATAATTTTAATGTATCGTACCCTGACTTTTCTATGGTTATCAAGCAATCACTGGAAATGTCAATTGGGTTTATCAATCAATGATTAGATTAATTTCGATTGTATTACTTCGGAGCAAGAATGAAGAACGACCTCGGTCGGAAATTGGGATGAATTTTCAGAATGGTATTCGCGTTGGGTAATTTAGATCAGGACCCACTTTTTCGTAATTTCTTTCATCGCGAAATACTTTTCGGAATGTAAGCCAACTGAAATAAAACGGCGAGTATGAAGTTCTATGTTCTCTGAATTTTTGACAGAAACTGTCACTGACATTAACCTAAATTCTAGTAAAGTTTTCACGGTTTGTTGGTGTTTTCTGTTGAACCGGAACCATAGAATAGAATATTTTTAACCCGACTTTCATAGACCCCTCGACCTCGTTCGAAATATTCAATTTTCACCGTGAATTCTCCACCATCATTGGAATTTCTTATGAACAGTTCGTTTCAAATTCTGAAGGGTGACATTTAATGAAGTATCCTTGATTGCATTATCACGGAACAAATTTACGCTATTGATCTTAGTCAAATCGACAAATTATGGTCGTAAAGAAGAAAATGTTCGAAATGCTATGGTGAGATCATTTTGAGGAACTCTAGCTGATTGATAGATCTCCGCATTCAGACCTTCAATGTTGTAATATCTTTAACTGTAAAGATGATTTATTTCAGGCGATTCAGGAACAACCGTGAATTCGATGCAATAACAGAATTATCTATGACGGGTTGGCCAATCCTTGATATATACATATTTTGAAAAATTCATTCTTTTGGGTATAATATTAGAGAAAATGTCTCGATTATTTTCCTCATCGTAACACCGATTAGTTCAAAGTTTTTTGTGAAGAAATTGGTTGATGAGAGCTATTTAGATATTTTTAGTTATTGCGCCTTGCGATACAAAACGAGCCGAAGGCGAGTTACGTACGGTTTATGCGAGTGTATCAATAGCCATTACATGAGAGTTGCATACGTTATTTTTGAGCGCTCGTTCTGCTTACACGGGGCTATATCATTTCGTTACGATGTCTGTATTTTCAAATTTTGAGCCGAAAATGGTCTCAATGGAAAAGTCTGTCCGTCCCTCCGTCTGCATGAGTCGAATGGAAAATGTAATCATGACAAAAATTTCAAAAATGCAATGTTAGATACTTACTTTTATAAATAAAAACTTTTCATCGAGTGCATTGTCGATAAACGTTTTTATCTACTCCTATTGAATTATATATTAATTATTAAACTACTTTTGAGAATTTAATAGTATCTGTAAACAAACACCGTGAGTTATAATAACTCACTACTATAACTCCCTGTTTCTGTGCTTCTGAACAAGCCGATTGACCGAAAGAAAACAGTCCATTATTGGTATTGAGGGGAGGTCACTCGAATAATTTTGACGTTTTCTCAAACTAAGTTGTATCCTAATTATTATTGTGAATGTTTGCTGAAAAAGATGGATTCAGATAGTGAAGACGAATTAGTATGTACACCTTCAGGAATAAGACAATCACCCAATGTTATCATACAGAATTTATTGCTCGAAAAATCCAAAAACCAATAAAAATGTGTATACAATAATTTTCAAAATTGGTGTAGCAGTAAGAATATAAGGTCATCATTTACAGAGAATGTTTTTTTGGCATATTTTTGTGAACTTAGCACTAAATATAAAGCATCGCCCATATGGACTTTCTACTCCATGCCTAGAAGCACAATCAACATAAATAATGCATTGTTATAGGTAACTATTAAGATTTTGTAAATAAAGTTCTTTCTCTGTACTTGTATCTTAGTATTTATCGTTATAGTCGTAGATAAAGTATAGTATTCAACTTGCGTTAATGGTCATAACTCACTTGACGAATTACAGCACTCGCCTTAGGCTCGCGCTGCAAACTTCATCTGCTTTAGTTATGACCTATATTACCGCTCGTTAAATAATATACTATTGTACTGCATTTGCTGCTTTTTCCGATATGGATCGATGGTTGATGATCTGTATCGTTATGAAAAATCTTGATCCAATTATGAAACGGATTATGTGCATATAAATGTACCTATTATTATAGTATGGGTGTAGAAAAAACCTATTTAACGTTACCTCACATGCTGATAAGCAGCGAATTTTTTTTCACCTCTCTTAGTTTTTTCTCAAAATCCTAGGTTACCTACTTTCATAAAGTCCCGATTATATTTTCCGTACCAATCTAGAATGCTAATTTTTTTCTGAATCATAAATCATAATATAATCAAGACGCGTTTGCTGTTCCACTTATTTAGGGGCCAATCGAGTTACTCGAGAATGTCGTCTAGAGAGGTATCCCGCTGATATTCGAAGAATCGAAATCCGGAGTAGAATACGGGACACGAGAGGATCAACACGAATCATTAACATAATGACAATCAATCAACCGAGCTCCGATTATCTGCTATTAGAGCACCAAAGGAAGACGTCGAAATTCGTATAACTGTTCTTCGATTTTGTTAGTTATAACAGTTATTTCGCGTTTCGGTTTATCGTCGCATTATGCTACTGGATTTTGAAAAACCAGAAGGAATTTCGTCGATAGTGTGCGACTTGACAAAACCGTGTCTTTCGCCAAATTGCCAGAGGTCAAGGACGTGCCAAATAAGTGGTTGCTCTCAGATGGAGTAGAGATATCTTCTCATTAGTGGCGATTTATGTTCCACGAGATTTTTAGTGTCGCGATTATAGATTCGGATGGTTATGTGGGAATGTCCATTTCCTCAATACCTACATTATAATCAACGTTCGAGAGTGCTGAATTCCTTTTGGATTCCTATTAAGATATGCGAATCATTTGAGAATGATGAAATCTTAATGCTGACTATTGAATTTTTCGATTTGAATCATTAATTTCAGCTGAAAATATACAACCATTACATTTAATATCATTGATGAGTAAAATATATTTTTCAGGATACACAACAGAAATTCGGTTACCTGTATAGGAAATTCCCCCTATATAAGCGACAGCAGGAATATTTGTTGATTTTACGTGACAATTCCGGTCGTTTAATTCCTTGAGATGTAACAAGCTTTACATTAGTTGATGCAACCAAACTGCAGTTTGTCATTTAAACAGGAAAATAATACTGTGACGAAAACCGGAATATGCGTGACTATTCCCATGAATTTCCTGTTTAATAAACAAACTAGATAGATGTTTTTCAAGCTTCAAACGAAAATTTCCAGTTTTGAACACTAAACTAAAAAATTACGAAAAACACTGCCGTGAAGGCAGGAGCTTTTGAGCGCTCGTAGATGCACCTTGTAGGTAGATTCGCATTTTCCAGTTTTAGAAAACAATTGAAGGAATTTTCGTCAAAAAAATTCTGAAACTTAGGCGAAACTCCAGACTTCATGTCAGTGCTTCAGCTGATCAATTTTTTTTCGATTATTCGCTAGAATTTTCTACGGCATCTATGGTCTTGGTGTTGCGATCTGGACAAAATTTTACACGTAGTTTGAATACATTATTCCTCAGCTAGGTGCAAAATTTCATTCCAATCCGCTCAGTATTTTAGGGACTATCAGGAAAAAAATATTTTGAACGGCCATATTTACGGAACCCTTAGTCTAATTTTGCTCATTGATGAACGTGACCGCGATATTCGCGATCCAAACCCACCTTGAAAATTTCAAGTTCCTAGGCTTTTCCGTTCTAAAGTTACAATTTTCTTTGGTTTCTATGGTTCTGGTCATAAGATCTGGACAAAATATTGTTTTAATATATCATTCTCGATTAAAATACAAAATTTCATCTCGATCGAATCCGTAGTTTCGAAATTATCGAGAAACCAAAATTTCAAACGACCGTATTTACGGAACCCCTAGTATAATTCTGCTCATTGATAAATGTGAACGCGACATTTCAGATCCACACCTATCCTGAAAATTTCAAGTCCCTAGGCCCTTCCGTTCGAAAGTTATGATTTTCTATGGTTTCTATGGTTCTGGTCATGTGATCTGGAAAAATGTAGCTTGAATGTATCATTCTCCATTAGTATACAAAAGTTCGTCACGATCGAATCTGTAGTTTTGAAATTATCAAGAAAACTAAATTTCAATCGACCATATTTACGGAACCCCTAGTATAATTTCGCTCATAGATGAACGTGATCACGACATTCGAGATCCACACCTATCCTGAAAATTTCAAGTCCCTTGGCGTTTCCGTTCAAAAGTTACAATTTTCTATGGTTTCTATGGTTCTGGTGATGCGATCTGGACAAAATTTCATATAAAGCTTGAACACCTCATTCTCCATTTGAGTGCAAAATTTTATCTCGATCAAATCTGTAGTTTTCGAGTAATCAGGGGAACAAAACTATGAACGGCCATATTTACGGAACCCCTGGTGGAATTTGGCCCATTAACGAACTTAACCGAGGCATTCGGAAACTGAACCCACACTAAAAGTTTCAAGTCTCTAGGTTGTTTTTTTCCGACGGATTCGTCATCAGTGAGTCGAACTTAGTCGATTGAGACCATTTTCGGCTCAAAATTTTAAAAATATAGACATCGTGACGAAATGATATAGCCCTCGTGTAAGTAGTACAAGCGCTCAATACTGTTAGCTAAATAAGATTTTTTCCGGTAGAATAACCTGAATTTCTGCGAGAAATACCAAACATTCCTGTTGAATTTAATATGTCCATACTGTTATTCGTACAAATATTGTAGGGTTATACTTACAAAATTATTATATTTTACTAGATATTCCTGTAACATTTACGGAAATATTCCTTCCAAAATAAAGGTACCTCATCACTTATATAAATGTTACCGTTTTTCCTATTCATAGGACTCAATAACTTAAACCGGAATCGGGATGTTAGATTGCAGGTATAGATTGCTCTCAGAACGCCCTTTTTTGTAGTGATTACAATAGCTTGGTTCAAACAACACGAATTCATTTAACCGGTAATTCCTGAGATTCGTTTTCTTCAGTGTATTCTCTTGGCTCATTCAAAATAAAATGATGACCATTTCTTCTCTTCCAACAAAAAGAATATGGCTCTGCAAAACAAGTTTAATTTGCTGGTTATCGCCTGAGTTTGATCCAAACTCATTTAAGTATTCGAAAAGATAATCATTTTTCATTGATTAAAAACAAAAACAAATATTGAAAAAATTACGAAAAGCACTGCCGTGAAGTCAGGAGCTTTTGAGGGCTCGTACATCCACCTTGTAGGTAGATTCGCATTTTCCAGTTTTAGAAATCAATTGAAGGAATTTTCGACAGCTGTCAAAAAAAATTTCAAACTTAGGCGAAACTCCAGACTTCATGTCAGTGCTTGAGCTAACCAATTTTTTTTTCGATAATTCGCTAGAATTTTCTACGGTATCTATAGTCTTGGTGATGCGATCTGGACAAAATTTCGCACGTAGTTTGAATACATTATTCCTCAGCTAGGTGCATAATTTCATTCCAATCCGATCAGTAGTTTCGAAACTATCAGGAAAATAATATTTTGAACGGCCATATTTACGGAACCCCTAGTCTAATTTCGCTCATTGATGATTGAAAATTTCAAATTCCTAGGCCTTTCCGTTCAAAAGTTACAATTTTCTATGGTTTCTATGGTTCTGGTCATGCGATCTGGATAAAATGTTGCTTTAATATATCATTCTCGATTAAAATACAAAATTTCATCTCGATCGGATCCGTAGTTTCGAAATTATCGAGAAAACAAAATTTCAAACGACCGTATTTACGGAACCCCTAGTAACATTCTGCTCATTAATAAACGTGAGCGCGAAATTTCAGAACCACATCTATCCTGAAAATTTCAAGTCCCTAGGCCTTTCCGTTCGAAAGTTATGATTTTCTATGGTTTATATGGTTCTGGTCATGTGATCTGGAGCAATTCAGCTTGAATATTGAATTCTCCATTAGTATACGAAACTTTATCACGATCGAATCTGTAGTTTTGAAATTTTCAAGAAAACTAAATTTCAAACGATCATATTTATGGAACCTCTAGTATAATTTCGCTCATAGATGAACGTGATCACGACATTCGAGATCCACACCTATCCTGAAAATTTCAAGTCCCTAGGCCTTTCCGTTCGAAAGTTACAATTTTCCATGGTTTCTATGGTTCTGGTCATGCGATCTGGACAAAATTTCATATAAATCTTGAACACCTCATTCTCCATTTGAGTGCAAAATTTTATCTCGATCGAACCTTTAGTTTTCAAGTAATCAGGGGAACAAAACTTTGAACGGCCATATTTACGGAACCCCTGGTGGAATTTGGCCCATTAACGAACTTAACCGAGGCATTCGGAAACTGAACCCACACTGAAAATTTCAAGTCTCTAGGTTGTTCCGTTCGAGAGTTATCGTGCTTACGGGCGGCCGGACGGACGGACAGACTAGAATTTTCCGACGGATTCGTCAACATAGTCGATTGAGACCATTTTCGGCTCAAAATTCGAAAAATACAGACATCGTGACGAAATGATATAGATCTCGTGTAACTAGTACGAGCGCTCAAAAAATAGTTCAACTGTATGCATTGCATAGTCAACATTATATGAACCAAACCTGTTCAAAATTCCAGATAGGACTGGAAAAACGCTTTCATTCGAGCAAATTATGAAGAAACGTCTTTATTATTGCCAATGTAAATGAAAAAAGAAGTGAGCGGCAAAAAAGGAATATTTCGAAGTCCACTGCTATGTTACAATCATTCAAAACAACCCTATACTATCTCAAAACGCAAGAGTTCAAAGCCGTTTTCTCATTGATTTGCCGATGTTGGCAGCCGTAATTATTACTCGATGAGATTTGCAAATTTCAAATTGAAATAGTACTTCAAGTTGTTTCTCTGATGGTACTCTGATTGGTATTCTCTCGAAAATAAATACACGTCAATGCAATAAACTTTGACGAGTCGAACATCCTGTGCAGATGAACCAATCGGAAGGAGCTCCGCAGGAACTGCGAGTTATCCCCATAAAACCAATCTAATCGAGATGGACATCCTGTGCGTCGCATCAGCCTCGTCCTAGTAAGTGCAGAAAAACATCAAATCGGCGGATTTGTAGGAAAGAGCATCGCTTGCTGCCGATAAGGTTGGTCTTTTTGGAATACCTGCTGGCGCCCACGGCCGGCGCCAGTACTCGTTATTCAGTTATTTGCCGGACGAGGTACAAGATACAACATCATTTTATCTGCGGATTGTATGCCTCCGGATGGTATCGCCGTACCAGAATCGCGGGGCAATGCCAACATGCGATTGGAAATTGCGCCCAGACGAAGAACTGGTCTAGGTGAGATTATTAGGAGGAATTGTCGCCAGGTCTTATCTTCAACCGGATCCAATCGGAGGAAGGAGGATAAGGATGGAATTGTTTTTTTACGTGATTAAGGTATCTGAGTTACAGATTAGATGTCGAATGCGTTCTTTCAGGGTTTGCTAGATTTTTTTTCATGCGAGTCTAGAACGTAGGTTTGATTCTCACTGATTTTGGACATACCGAAAAAATAAATTTAACACTTTCAATTTCAAGCTCCAACGACAATAATTGTCACTAGTTTATTGTTCGAATGGACAATTTTAGGTCAAGCAAGTCGTTTTGAGTGTTGCCAACTGTACCAATTTTTTTGAGAAAAACTTCACATAAAGGTTCCATAAATTTATAATGATACGATATAGAACATTGTTCTTCTTCAACCTTTTGGGTAACAAGGGCGACTTAAGGGGTTGATTATGAAATCGTTCCTATGGTCTTCAGATCAAGGGAAAAATTACAGCGCAAAGTTCACTCTGATATTGTGTGGCGAAGGATGGAATGATTTGTGAGGCTACCCATCTTTTTCTATTCTTGGGACATCAGCATCGTGAGCAAACATCGAGTTATGCCCAGTCCATGGTATAGAATTTCGTGAATTTCTGTTGGAAATTTCCCTCATTTGACATTGACAGTTCATTCTTTGGTCACAGAGTATATAAATTATTTTTCTTTGTGTACTATTTTATTGTGTAGTGAAGGGAGAAATTATTGGTGAGGTTACCCATCTTTCTCTATTCTTGGGACATCAGCATCTTATGCAGAAGTCGCGTTACACCAAATTTATGGTATAACATGCTATTTCGTGTTTTTCTGTTGGCAACTTCTTCCTATTTGATAGTGACAGTTCATTCTTGGACCACAGAGTGATTAAATTATTTTTTTTTGCACTTTTTTATTGTCTAGTCTAGGGTGGATTTATTGGTCAAATTATGCATGTTTCTCTATTCTTGGGACATCAGTATCGTATGCAAAAGTCGCGTCACACCTACATCTATGGTTTAACATACTACTTCGTGTTTTCAGGTTGGCATTTTCTCCTCATTTGACATTGACAGTTTATTCTTGGGTCACAGAGTGATTAAATTATTTTTCTTTGTGTACTCTGAGATTGTGTAGCCAAGAATGGAATAATTGGTGAGGTTACCCATCTTTTTCCATTCTTTTCTTTTCTTTCACATCAGCATTGTATGCAGAATTCGCGTTACACCAAATTAATGGTATAACATGCTATTTCGTGTTTTTCTGTTGGCAACTTCTTTCTATTTGACAGTGACAGTTAATTCTCGGGTCACAGAGTGATTAAATTATTTTTTTTTGCACTATTTTATTGTGTTATAAAGGGTGGACTTATTGGTCAGATTATCCATCTTTCTCTATTTTTGGGACATCAGTATCGTATGCAAAAATGGCGTTACACCCACAGTCTATGGTTCAACATACTATTTCGTGTTTTTCGGTTGGCATTTTCTCCTCATTTGACATTGACAGTTTATTCTTGAGTCACAGAGTGATTAAATTATTTTTCTTTGTGTACTCTGAGATTGTGTAGCCAAGAATGGAATAATTTATGAGGTTACCCATCTTTTTCTATTCTTGTGACATCAGCATTGTATGCTGAAATCGCGTTACACCCAATTTATAGTATAACATGCTATTTCGTGTTTTTCTGTTGTCAATTTCTTCCCATTTGACAGTGACAGTTCATTCTTGGGCCACAGAGTGATTAAATTATTTTTTTTTTGCCCTATTTTATTGTGTAGTGAAGAGTGGATTCATTGGTCAGAGTATCCATGTTTCTCTATTCTTGGGACATCAGTATCGTATGCAAAAATCGCGTTACACCTACAGTCTATGGTTTAACATACTATTTCGTGTTTTTCGGTTGGCATTTTCTCCTCATTTGACATTGACAGTTTATTCTTGAGTCACAGAGTCATTAAATTATTTTTCTTTGTGTACTCTGAGATTGTGTAGCCAAGAATGGAATAATTGATGAGGTTACCCATCTTTTTCTATTCTTGTGACATCAGCATTGTATGCTGAAGTCGCGTTACACCCAATTCATAGTATAACATGCTATTTCGTGTTTTTCTGTTGTCAATTTCTTCCCATTTGACAGTGACAGTTCATTCTTGGGCCACAGAGTGATTAAATTATTTTTTTTTGCCCTATTTTATTGTGTACTAAAGAGTGGATTCATTGGTCAGAGTATCCATGTTTCTCTATTCTTGGGACATCAGTATCGTATGCAAAAGTCGCGTTACACCTACAGTCTATGGTTTAACATACTATTTCGTGTTTTTCGGTTGGCATTTTCTCCTCATTTGACATTGACAGTTTATTCTTGAGTCACAGAGAGATGAAATTATTTTTTTTTGTGTACTCTGAGATTGTGTAGCCAAGAATGGAATGATTGGTGAGGTTACCCATCTTTTTCCATTCTTGTGACATCAGCATTGTATGCTGAAGTCGCGTTACACCCAATTTATAGTATAACATGCTATTTCGTGTTTTTCTGTTGTCAATTTCTTCCCATTTGACAGTGACAGTTCATTCTTGGGTCACAGAGTGATTAAATTATTTTTTTTTTGCCCTATTTTATTGTGTAGTGAAGAGTGGATTCATTGGTCAGAGTATCCATGTTTCTCTATTCTTGGGACATCAGTATCGTATGCAAAAGTCGCGTTACACCTACAGTCTATGGTTTAACATACTATTTCGTGTTTTTCTGTTGGCATTTTCTCCTCATTTGACATTGACAGTTTATTCTTGAGTCACAGAGAGATTAAATTATCTTTCTTTGTGTACTCTGAGATTGTGTAGCCAAGAATGGAATAATTGGAGAGGTCTTTTTCTATTCTTTGGACATCAGCATTGTATGCAGAAGTCGCGTTACACCAAATTTATGGTAAAACATGCTATTTCGTGTTTTTCTGTTGGCAACTTCTTTCTTTTTGACAGTGACAGTTAATTCTCGGGTCACAGAGTGATTAAATTATTTTTCTTTTGCACTATTTTATTGTGTAATAAAGGGTGGATTTATTGGTCAGATTATCCATCTTTCTCTATTCTTGGGACATCAGTATCGTATGCAAAAATGGCGTTACACCTACAGTCTATGGTTTATCATACTATTTCGTGTTTTTCGGTTGGCATGTTGTCCTCATTTGACATTGACAGTTTATTCTTGAGTCACAGAGAGATGAAATTATTTTTCTTGGAATGGAATAATTGGAGAGGTTACCCATCTTTTTCTATTCTTTGGACATCAGCATTGTATGCAGAAGTCGCGTTACACCGAATTTATGGTTTAACATGCTATTTCGTGTTTTTCTGTTGTCAACTTTTTTCCATTTGACAGTGACAGTTAATTCTCGGGTCACAGAGTGATTAAATTTTTTTTTGCCCTATTTCATTATGTAGTGAAAGGTGGATTCATTGTCAGAGTATCCATGTATCTCTATTCTTAGGACATCAGTATCGTATGCAAAAGTCGCGTTACACCTACAGTCTATGGTTTTACATACTATTTCGTGTTTTTCGCATTTGACAGTTTATCTTGGGTCACAGAGTGATTACATTATTTTTTCTTTGGCACTCTGGGATTGTGTAGTGAAGAGTGGAATGATTGGTGCGATTACTCATCTTTCTCTATTCTTGGGACATCAGCATCGTATGCAGAAGTCGCGTTACGCCCAGTCCATGATATAACATGCTATTTCGTGTTCTTGTGTTGGCAACTGCTTCTCATTTGACAGTGACAGTTCATTCTTGGGACAAGAGTGATTGAATTATTCTTCTTTGTGCACTCTGAGTTTGTGAAGAGATTGTAGAATTGATTAATTGGTGAGGTTACTAATCTTTTCCTATTCCTATGACATCAGTATCATATGCAAAAGTCGCGTTACGCCCAGTCCGTGGTATAACTTGCTATTTCTTGTTTTTCTGTTGGCAACTCTCCTTCTTATTGGACAGTGACAGTTCATTGTTGGATAACAGAGTGATTGAAATATTTTTCTTTGTGCACCCCGAGATTGTGTACCCCGAGAATGGGATAATTGGTGAGGTTAACCATATTTTGCTATTCTTGGGACATCAGCATCGGATGCAGAAGTCGCGTTACGCCCAGTCCATGGTAAAACATGCTATGCTATTTGATCTTCCAGTAGTATCGAGCTTAATTTTGAGAGACTCTCAAAAAAATAAATACAGAAACAAGATAGAGCAAAAACGACACCTTCAACGTTGACCCGGCGAAGCCTACTGATTCAGGATCATCAAGATGGATTAATACGCCACTGGCCAGTGGATACTTTTATCCGATTACGATGTTCCCCGTGTTCTTGGGCCGCGACGGACGAAGATACACATGCAGAGATACGAATATGTTAGTGAAAAGGTCGATGACCCACGGTTGCAAGTTTGAGATGAGAATGCAAGAATAATTGCCGCCTTTAAATAAATTGAACATTTACGAACCGGCCTGCGGTCGACAGCCCCAGACGAGATTTGAACCGGTGGCTCTAGTGGTGCACTAATGAGATGATGAAGATAATCACGATCTCAAGTGAAGATGGGATGATCAAAATAAGATTATTCATAGTTATATGGTCGGTCGAATAAAAATTGCTATCTAGAAATTTCCATCGCCGGGATCCCCTCGCTGTGCGCTTCTAGGCGGAGAGGGCAATAAAGACACTTTCAGATGATTGACGGGCCATTATGAAGCGAGTGGTCCTGAAGCTGGTAGCATTTGCGGTAGCTACTGGTGAAGCAACATCGGTGTGAGTCTAATAAAATCAAAATTAAACAGATCTCAAACTCAAGCTGCATTCGTGATCGATTCTCTGGCTGTGTGGCAATTCGACCCGAAAGTACGCAGGCAGCGTTGTCAGTGGATGGGTGACCACCCCGGCGATAGACTTCTTCTTGTTCTTTCTCGCATATTATTCGGTGCTCCTCCTAAGTTCACGTCTTCATGCGCCTATGCGCTATCTGCATGAATAAATCATCGGAATATGATCCATAACAGTGAAAACATCCTTGGGTAACCCGATCGAAAATTATAGGATTCCGTAATGAGTCTACGTGAATTTCCGTTATATTGGTCTCTTCTCGTATCACTGAATCGATAGATAGAAGCGGGCATTCCAGGCAGCTGGAACGGTTGTTTGAGATGCATTAACATTCAAATGGCTTCTAATTTTAGATTTCGCCTCTGGCCCTATTCGTTTTTGCCAGGCTATCACTTAACCGCTCCGACTGGACTCACCTGTCAGTCATAGAAAAATATGACGTGCATGTATTATAGGGAACGTTATCTTCGATAATCTCAGCCTCATGCCCGCTCCGCGATATCTGGGCGCGACTTGGACATCCTCTGTTGAAATCTCGACGATTCATGCAGGTTGTATCGCAGTGACAATCCTCAACTCATCCCAAATTTTTGTTCCTCCAGTCAAAATCTAGAGCAAGAGACTATCCTGGCAGTAAGACACAAATATTTGAAGTATCTTTGAATTTACAATTGGAATGTAAAAAATATAACAGAGGGTTACGAATTCGTGTTCGATCGAAGGTTTTAGTTGAGTTACACAATCATGAGAAAAATATCTACGAAGATGTCTTATCCTTCTTAAAATGAAAGTTCTCAATTGTGCTATCCAAGAGAGAAAGCGCGATCCCTGACGAAAACCTATATCTGCAAATTTATTGAGTCTCAATTAACTTCGTCAAGTTTACCATCAGCAAAACAATCCTCAACTAATTCCGAATTTTTGTTCCTCCATTCAAGAGCTTGAGACTATTCTGGCAGTAAGAGACAAATATTTGAAGTACCTTTGAATTTTCAAATGGAATGAAAGAAATATAACAGAGGGTTAGGAATTCGTGCTCGATTAAAGGTTTCAGTTGAGTTACACAATCATGTGAAAATTATCATTTGATATCTACGAAGATGTCTTGAACCTCCTTGATGAAAGTTTTCAATTGTGCTATGCCAGAGAGAAAGCGCGATCCCTGAGGAAAACCTATATCTGCAAATTTATTAAGTCTCAATTACCTTCGTCAAATTTACCATCAGCAAAACAATCCTCAACTAATTCCGAATTTTTGTTCCTCCAGTCAAGAGCTTGAGACTATTCTGGCAGTAAGACACAAATATTTGAAGTACCTTTGAATTTTCAAATGGAATGAAAGAAATATAACAGAGGGTTACGAATTCGTGCTCGATTAAAGGTTTCAGTTGAGTTACACAATCATGTGAAAATTATCATTTGATATCTACGAAGATGTCTTATCCTCCTTGATGAAAGTTTTCAATTGTGCTATCCCAGAGAGAAAGCGCGATCCCTGAGGAAAACCTATATCTGCAGATTTATTGAGTCTCAATTAACTTCGTCGAATATACCATGAGCAAAACAATCCTCAACTTATTCCAAATTTTTGTTCCTCCAGTCAAGAGCTTGAGACTATTCTGGCAGTAAGACACAAATATTTGAAGTATCTTCGAATTTTCAATTGGAATGAAAGAAATATAACAAAGGATTACAAATTCGTGCTCGATTGAGTTTTCAGTTGAGTTACACAATCATGAGAAAAATATCTCTAAATATCTACGAAGATGTCTTATCCTCCTTAATGAAAGTTGTCAATTGTGCTATTCCAGAGAAAAGGCGCGACCCCTGAGGAAAACCTATATCTGCAAATTTATTAAGTCTCAATTACCTTCGTCAAATTTACCATCAGCAAAACAATCCTCAACTAATTCCGAATTTTTGTTCCTCCAGTCAAGAGCTTGAGACTATTCTGGCAGTAAGACACAAATATTTGAAGTATCTTTGAATTTTCAATTGGAATGAAAGAAATATAACAGAGGGTTACGAATTCGTGCTCGATTAAAGGTTTCAGTTGAGTTACACAATCATGTGAAAATTATCATTTGATATCTACGAAGATGTCTTATCCTCCTTGATGAAAGTTTTCAATTGTGCTATCCCAGAGAGAAAGCGCGATCCCTGAGGAAAACCTATATCTGCAAATTTATTGAGTCTCAATTAACTTCATCAAATTTACCATCAGCAAAACAATCCTCAACTAATTCCGAATTTTTGTTCCTCCAGTCAAGAGCTTGAGACTATTCTGGCAGTAAGACACAAATATTTGAAGTATCTTTGAATTTTCAAATGGAATGAAAGAAATATAACAGAGGGTTACGAATTCGTGCTCGATTAAAGGTTTCAGTTGAGTTACACAATCATGAGAAAATTATCATTTGATATCTACGAAGATGTCTTATCCTCCTTGATGAAAGTTTTCAATTGTGCTATCCCAGAAAGAAAGCGCGATCCCTGAGGAAAACCTATATCTGCAAATTTATTGAGTCTCAATTAACTTCGTCAAATTTACCATCAGCAAAACAATCCTCAACTAATTCCGAATTTTTGTTCCTCCAGTCAAGAGCTTGAGACTATTCTGGCAGTAAGACACAAATATTTGAAGTATCTTTGAATTTTCAATTGGAATGAAAGAAATATAACAGAGGGTTACGAATTCGTGCTCGATTAAAGGTTTCAGTTGAGTTACACAATCATGTGAAAATTATCATTTGATATCTACGAAGATGTCTTATCCTCCTTGATGAAAGTTTTCAATTGTGCTATCCCAGAGAGAAAGCGCGATCCCTGAGGAGAACCTATATCTGCAAATTTATTGAGTCTCAATTAACTTCGTCAAATTTACCATCAGCAAAACAATCCTCAACTAATTCCGAATTTTTGTCTCCCAGTCAAGAGCTTGAGACTATTCTGGCAGTAAGACACAAATATTTCAAGTATCTTTGAATTTTCAATTGGAATGAAAGAAATATAACAGAGGGTTACGAATTCGTGCTCGATTAAAGGTTTCAGTTGAGTTACACAATCATGTGAAAATTATCATTTGATATCTACGAAGATGTCTTATCCTCCTTGATGAAAGTTTTCAATTGTGCTATCCCAGAGAGAAAGCGCGATCCCTGAGGAGAACCTATATCTGCAAATTTATTGAGTCTCAATTAACTTCGTCAAATTTACCATCAGCAAAACAATCCTCAACTAATTCCGAATTTTTGTCTCCCAGTCAAGAGCTTGAGACTATTCTGGCAGTAAGACACAAATATTTCAAGTATCTTTGAATTTTCAATTGGAATGAAAAAAATATAACAGAGGGTTACGAATTCGTGCTCGATTAAAGGTTTCAGTTGAGTTACACAATCATGTGAAAATTATCATTTGATATCTACGAAGATGTCTTATCCTCCTTGATGAAAGTTCTCAATTGTGCTATCCCAGAGAGAAAGCGCGATCCCTGAGGAGAACCTATATCTGCAAATTTATTGAGTCTCAATTAACTTCGTCAAATTTACCATCAGCAAAACAATCCTCAACTAATTCCGAATTTTTGTCTCCCAGTCAAGAGCTTGAGACTATTCTGGCAGTAAGACACAAATATTTCAAGTATCTTTGAATTTTCAATTGGAATGAAAGAAATATAACAGAGGGTTACGAATTCGTGCTCGATTAAAGGTTTCAGTTGAGTTACACAATCATGTGAAAATTATCATTTGATATCTACGAAGATGTCTTATCCTCCTTGATGAAAGTTTTCAATTGTGCTATGCCAGAGAGAAAGCGCGATCCCTGAGGAAAACCTATATCTCCAAATTTATTGAGTCTCAATTAACTTCGTCAAGTTTACCATCAGCAAAACAATCCTCAACTAATTCCGAATTTTTGTTCCTCCAGTCAAGAGCTTGAGACTATTCTGGCAGTAAGACACAAATATTTGAAGTATCTTTGAATTTTCAATTGGAATGAAAGAAATATAACAGAGGGTTACGAATTCGTGCTCGATTAAAGGTTTCAGTTGAGTTACACAATCATGTGAAAATTATCATTTGATATCTACGAAGATGTCTTATCCTCCTTGATGAAAGTTTTCAATTGTGCTATCCCAGAGAGAAAGCGCGATCCCTGAGGAAAACCTATATCTGCAAATTTATTGAGTCTCAATTAACTTCGTCAAATTTACCATCAGCAAAACAATCCTCAACTGATTCCGAATTTTTGTCTCCCAGTCAAGAGCTTGAGACTATTCTGGCAGTAAGACATAAATATTTGAAGTATCTTTGAATTTTCAATTGGAATGAAAGAAATATAACAGAGGGTTACGAATTCGTGCTCGATTAAAGGTTTCAGTTGAGTTACACAATCATGTGAAAATTATCATTTGATATCTACGAAGATGTCTTATCCTCCTTGATGAAAGTTTTCAATTGTGCTATCCCAGAGAGAAAGCGCGATCCCTGAGGAAAACCTATATCTGCAGATTTATTGAGTCTCAATTAACTTCGTCGAATATACCATGAGCAAAACAATCCTCAACTTATTCCAAATTTTTGTTCCTCCAGTCAAGAGCTTGAGACTATTCTGGCAGTAAGACACAAATATTTGAAGTATCTTCGAATTTTCAATTGGAATGAAAGAAATATAACAAAGGATTACAAATTCGTGCTCGATTGAGTTTTCAGTTGAGTTACACAATCATGAGAAAAATATCTCTAAATATCTACGAAGATGTCTTATCCTCCTTAATGAAAGTTGTCAATTGTGCTATTCCAGAGAAAAGGCGCGACCCCTGAGGAAAACCTATAGCTGCAGATTTATTAAGTCTGAATTAACTTCGTCGAATTTACCATGAGCAAAACAATCCTCAAATAATTCCAAATTTTTGTTCCTCCAGACAAGAGTTTGAGACTATTCTGGCAGTAAGACACAAATATTTGAAGTATTTTTGAATTTTCAATTGGAATGAAAAAAATATAACAGAGGGTTAGAAATTCGTGCTCGATTGAAGGTTTCAGTTGAGTTACACAATCATGAGAAAATGTTCCCTAAATATCTACGAAGATGTCTTATCCTCCTTAATGAAAATTCTCAAATGTGCTATCCGAGAGAGAAAGCGCGATCCCTGAGGAAAATCCATATCTGCAGATTTATTGAGTCTCAATTAACCTCGTCAAATTAACCATCAGCAAAACAATCCTTAACTTATTCCAAATTTTTGTTTCTCCAGTCAAGAGCTTGAAACTATCCTAGTAGTAAGACACAAATATTTGAAGTATCTTTGAATTTTTAATTAGAATTGAAGAAATATAACAGAGGGTTACAAATTCGTGCTCGATTGAAGGTTTCAGTTGAGTTACACAATCATGAGAAAATTATCTCTAAATATCTACGAAGATGTCTCATCCTCCTTAATGAAAGTTCTCAATTGTGCTGTCCCAGAGAGAAAGCGCGATCCCTGAGGAAAACTTATATCTGCAAATTTATTGAGTCTGAATTAACTTCGTCAGTTTTACCATCTGCAAAACAATCCTCAACTTATTACAATTTTTTTTTTTTTTCAGTCAAGAGCTTGAGACTATCCAGGCAGTAAGACACAAATATTTGAAGTATCTTTGAATTTTCAATTGGAATGAAAGAAATATATCAAAGGGTTACAAATTCGTGCTCGATTGAAGGTTTCAGTTGGGTTACACAATCATGAGAAAATTATCTCTTAATATCTACGAAGATGTCTTATCCACCTCAATGAAAGTTCTCAATTGTACTATTCCAGGAAGAAAGCGCGGTTCCTGAGGGAAACCTATATTTGCAGATTTATTAAGTCTCAATTAACTTCGTCAAATTTACCATCAGCAAAACAATCCTCAACTTATTCCAAATATTTGTTCCTCCAGTCAACAGCTTGAGCCTACCCTGGCAGTAAGACACAAATATTTGAAGTATCTTTGAATTTTCAATTGGAATGAAAGAAATATAACAGAGGGTTACAAATTCGTGCTTGATTGAAGGTTTCAGTTGAGTTACACAATCATGAGAACATTATCATTTAATATCTACGAAGATGTCTTATCCTCCTGAATGAGAGTTCTCAATTGTGCTATTCCAGAGAAAAGGCGCGATCCCTGAGGATAACCTATATCTGCAGAGTCTCAATTAACTTCGTCAAATGAACCATCAGCAAAACGGAATATTACTCGGCTGAAATAATTTTCAGAATCGGTTCATTAGTTCCAGAGCTTCCTCCTGACATAGAATTACCTAACTTAACCTAACCTAACATAGAATTGATAAATTTCTTTCAACCATATTTCTCGGATGCTCTTCAGTATGTCCTACTGCAGATCATCTTGGATAGTTCGAAATATCTCCAAGGTTGTTCAAGATCCAACCGCAACGTTTTGAAAAAAAAATATATTATTTTTTATCCAATGTTGTTGAGGATTCGGGGAATTCTCCTCCCTGGAATGTCCAAGACTACCAGCACCAATCAGGTTTGTCTGAAGATATTCCTGGAAACCATAAAATGTGTTTTCTATATCAGTACCAATTTATAACGATTATCTGAAGAAGTTTTTTTCGAATAATAGACGCCATCATGAGAGTTCAACGAACGGATATTAATCCGGAGCAGAATATTAAATGATTCAGGTGGTGTTTACTCAACCTAGATTGACTCAACAAGACTCATAAACACCTTGAAGTTGTGAATAACGAATCAGAAATTCTACAGATAATAACCCTTTCATCTACCAATTAAAATACTTAATATACTTTGCCAACTAAAATCGATGAAGATAAATTCAAGTACTTTCCAATAAATGCAGGAGTTTCACAAGGAAGTGTTCTCGGACCCTTATCACTATACATTTTATACAAGATGTGGATGTCACTCCGAATTCAATCGGTAATTATCCAAAGATGCTAATCAAAAATCCTTCGCCAAATTATGGTATATAACAAATCACGCTGTTAACCGCTAACCCTCTTGAAAAACCTGGAGCCAGTTACCAACAGCAGAGTCAAAAAACTGTGACCAATGTTGATGGAAAATATGCCAAGTCATTTTTTGTAGGTTCTTAGTGTCTAGTAATCCCCAATATTTCAGCTCTCAAGATTGCAGTTTTGGTGCCATCGAATTAAATGATTTTACTAGTTCACACAAAATTAAATTTCTTTTTCCAACCAAACTTCCCTGAAAAAATTTAAAAGCACTGCCGAGGTTTTGAGCACTCGTTCATCCACCTTGTAGGAAGATGTGCATTTTCCAGTTTTAGAAACTAATTGAAGAAATTTTGACAGCTGTCAAAAAAATGACAGCAGCGATTTGTCAATTATGCCGAATCAGCTGTTACAGAAATATAAGGTTTTTTTTCAATAATTCGTTGGAATTTGAAATGGTTCTGTTGATGCGATCTGGAAAAAATAAAGGTTGAATATATCATTCTCCATTAAAATACAAAATTTCGTCACGATCGAATTCGTAGTTTAGAAATGATCAGGAAAACTAAATTTCAAACGACCATATTTACGGAACCACTAGTCGAATTTTGCCCAATAACGAACTCAACCGCGGCTTTCGAGATTTGTACGAACCCTGAAAATTTCAAGTTTCTAGGTCCTTCCGTTCGAGAGTTATCTTGTATACGGCCGGCCGGACGGAGGACAGACTCGAATTTTTCGACGGATTTGTCATCAGTGAGTCGAACCTTGTCGATTGAGACCATTTTTTGCTGAAAATTCGAAAAATACAGACATCGTGACGAAATGATATAGCCCTCGTGTAAGTAGAACGAGCGCTCAATTGAGGTGGTGTTTACTCCACCTAGATTGATTAAAAAAGACCCATATACCTTAAAGTAGTTAACAATGAATCAAATAATCACCCTTTATTTCTAATCGCACGAAGAAAAAAATGTTTTCATCCCTCACATTTTGGAGAATCTAGAATACAAAAATTGAACGAAAAAATCTACCATTTAAAATCACATATGAGTGAGAACTTCGCCAACTTAATTTAATGGAGAGAAATTCAATTACTTTTCAATAAATTCAGGAGTTCCACAAGGCTGTGTTCTCGGACTTCTACTATACATTTTATACAATATGTGGGTGTTACTACAAATTCAATAAGTGTTTAGTCGAATATGGCAATAGAAAATTATTCGCCAAATTATGGAATATAACAAACCACGCTAACGAACAGCAGAGTCAAAAAAACTGTGGCCAATGTTGATGGTTAACAACCTGCCAAGTCATTTTTTGTTCGTAGTTTGTTTTGTCTAGTGCTCTCCAATATTACAGCTCATAAGATTGTGGTTTTCTGATTGCTGAATAAAGTGCCACTATAAACAAAGTTTTTATTAGTTGAAACAAAAATTTATTTCGTTTTCATCAATCTTCCCTAAAAAAAATTTTTCGACGGATTCGTCATCAGTGAGTCGAACCTTGTCTATTGGGACCATTTTCGGCCCAAAATTCGAAAAATACAGACATCTTGACGAAATGATATAGCCCTCGTGTAAGTAGAATGAGCGCTCCAAAAGTTTCTGTTCGTTGTCATATCATAAAACCATTCTAAAAAATTATATAATTTTCATACAATGATGTACTATCTAATAGAATAGAAACTTTCTTTATGAATGTGAATGAAATATCATTTAATTCTTGTTTCATTTTTCAGTTTCCTCAAAACTTCGATCCAATGGAACAAAATAAAGAAAACAGGCGACCAGGTAGTCTTCCTCCAGAAGTAACACTCGCTCCGCCATCTCGTGATCTCCTTCATAGGCTCCTTGAGGTTGATCCGAAGAAGAGGATGCGATCTTTACGGTCACTCAACACCATTGCCTTCTTCAAGGGTTATAATTTCCAGCAAGTAAAGAACAAGAAGGTATGACTCTTATAAACCTCCTATTTCGTCAAGATATCAAATTCCTACCATTATCCCTATTGTTTTGAAAACAATTCCATTTTACCATCATATTTTTCATGGAATGTCGATCTTAAATGTTTACAGATCAAACCAATATCAATTATGGACAAGTATTTTCCTAATGGACCACCACCGAAAGATACTAAAGCAGTGTTTGAGAATTTCGACGGTGTTTTTTAGCAGAAGAGGCCTTCGAGAACTACATTATTGACATCGAACTTCATTTATGGATCATTTATTATCCGCACCAGTGATATAAAACCCATCTGATGGGAAATAGTATTCTAAAGCAGTATTAAACCTCACTTTAAGAATAAACCTTTTTAGTATCCCATGAATGTTTAATTTTGTTATCACAATCCAAACTGAACCCTGACAAGAATTTAACACTGTCCCAACTCAATCAAACTTGAATATCAATTCATTTTGAAAATCATTTTCAACACTGTCCTAACTTAGGCAAACCTAACCTAAATATTAATTCGTTTCAAGAATTATATTTAACACGGTCCTAACTCAATCTAACTTTACCTGAATATTACTTCATTTCAGGAATTATTTTCAACACTCTTCTAACTTAAGCTTAATCCAAACTGAACCCTGGTTCGAATAAAATAACACATCAGAATTTATAATTTAATTTCTGAAGTTACTGATCAAACAAAATCCAAAACTTTGTATATTTTATGGGATATCTTATCTGAAAAAGCTAAAAACATGTGAATATAAATATAATGTAATATATTGTATATTATGAGGATAATTAATATTGCTGTTGATATTTGTGACGATATCGAAAAGTAATAGAGTCAAGAGTAAATTGCAAATTTGTTTCTTCGGTTACAGTCTTAGAGGCTGATATTCTTTCAATTCTAGAGAGGTTGCGCATTTCGATCGACTCATCTGAAATAACCGTTATAAAACACCTGCAGAAGAAATATATCCAATTCAAGAGATATCCGAGCTCCTCCAGTCTACAGACACATTTTTTTTATTGGAACTTACTTATGAAATGAATAATTGATAAACTTTCAGTACAAGAGTAATTTCAAGATGGGTATTCCTGCAAATTGATTGGTTTTAAACGAGTGGCTTTGAGCAATCAAGCCATTCCTTTTTTTAATATGATAAATTTTTTAATGCAAGTGTAGTACATAATTCCGAACGACGTTCTTCATATAAAATGCAAACAGAAAAATTTAAGAAAAAATTCACTTATAGATAGGATTTCATCTAGTTATAGGTGCTAGACATTCAACACAATGACCGAAATTTTAATATCCCTATTTCAGACCAACCTTATCAAAATTTCATTTCAATTAATCAAAGCAGAAACTGGTTTCTTACATTAAATACTCGGTACACTCAATCTAAAAGATTACTTCAGTTTCATGGTTAGTACTATCGAAATAATGAATATATTTTCACAAAAGAATTATTATATCAAAAATTAATAGTCTTGGTGGAAATCATATTATGATTATTATAATATGCTTATTATATTGTAATTAAACCACATGAAGAGGATATCATTAAACATTCAGTAATAAGTTAATCACATCTCGAGTGGATTCTACAATTTGAGTATTATAAACATCACAGTCAAAAGCTATACCTACTTAAACATACATTATAAATAATTCAAGTTTGTGTTCTCAAATATTTTATCGCTATTCATCAAGCAAGATGTTCTCCTCCTAAAGTTAAGTATTATATTTCAAGAACTATGCCAGGATTTAGTGCCTAGAATTCGAGAACTACAGCATTTCTAGTTGTATGTCACTGGATTTCAGAATAGATTGAATTTAAGAAAGCGTCGTTGTTCAGAATTGTCTATTCAATTTGAGGAAATGACCAACACTTTTTGGTGTACTCTCTGAACTTCAACAGTCTTCTCATTTCAAATGTCCCAGAATTCTGACCGATGCTTGAAGCGTTACAATTGTCTATTTCGAAATACAAGTGTTTATTCTGACATTTCATTGGAATACAAGTGACTATTCTGACATTTCATTGACGTTTCCTGAAATACAAGTGATTATTCTGACATTTCATTGTCGTTTCCTGAAATACAAGTGACTATTCTGAAGTTCAATTGACGCTTTTTAAAATACAACTGAAAAGGTGTAGTCTTTGATCGTTAGCAAATAAAGATGTAAGGAAGATTTGTGAGCAGATTCGATAACACTGGCTCAAATATTTTATCGCTATCCATCAAGCAAGATGTTCTTCCTCGATCGTTGAGAGTATTATATTTCAGAGGACAATGCCTGGATTAGTGCCTAGAATGCGAGAACTGAAGCATTTCTAGTTGAATATGTCACTGGATTTCAGAATAGTTAGTTGAATTTAAGAAAGCATCGACTGTTTTTCTGAATTGTCTTTTCAATTCAAGGAAATAACCAACACTTTTTGGAGTACCCTCTGAAATTCAACAGTCTTCTCATTTCAAATGTTCCAGAATTCTGACTGATGCTTGAAGTGTTACAATTGTCTATTTTGAAATACAAGTGTCTATTATGACATTTCATTGGAATACAAGTGACTATTCTGACATTTCATTGACGTTTCCTGAAATACAAGTGATTATCCTGACATTTCATTGTCGTTTCCTGAAATACAAGTGACTATTCTGAAGTTCAATTGACGCTTTTTAAAATACAACTGAAAAGGTGTAGTCTTTGATCGTTAGCAAATAAAGATGTAAGGAAGATTTGTGAGCAGATTCGATAACACTGGCTCAAATATTTTATCGCTATCCATCAAGCAAGATGTTCTTCCTCGATCGTTGAGAGTATTATATTTCAGAGGACAATGCCTGGATTAGTGCCTAGAATGCGAGAACTGAAGCATTTCTAGTTGAATATGTCACTGGATTTCAGAATAGTTAGTTGAATTTAAGAAAGCATCGACTGTTTTTCTGAATTGTCTTTTCAATTCAAGGAAATAACCAACACTTTTTGGAGTACCCTCTGAAATTCAACAGTCTTCTCATTTCAAATGTTCCAGAATTCTGACTGATGCTTGAAGTGTTACAATTGTCTATTTTGAAATACAAGTGTCTATTATGACATTTCATTGGAATACAAGTGACTATTCTGACATTTCATTGACGTTTCCTGAAATACAAGTGATTATCCTGACATTTCATTGTCGTTTCCTGAAATACAAGTGACTATTCTGAAGTTCAATTGACGCTTTTTAAAATACAACTGAAAAGGTGTAGTCTTTGATCGTTAGCAAATAAAGATGTAAGGAAGATTTGTGAGCAGATTCGATAACACTGACTCAAATATTTTATCGCTATCCATCAAGCAAGATGTTCTTCCTCGATCGTTAAGAGTATTATATTTCAGAGGACAATGCCTGGATTTAGTGCCTAGAATGCGAGAACTAAAGCATTTCTAGTTGTATATGTCACTGGATTTCAGAATAGTTAGTTGAATTTGAGAAAACATCGACTGTTTTTCAGAATTGTCTTTTCAATTCAAGGAAATAACCAACACTTTTTGGTGTACTCTCTGAAATTCAACAGTCTTCTCATTTCAAATTCCCAGAATTCTGACTGATGCTTGAAGTGTAACAATTGTCTATTTCGAAATACAAGTGTCTATTCTGACATTTCATTGGAATACAAGTGACTATTCTGACATTTCCTGAAATACAAGTGATTATTCTGACATTTCATTGTCGCTTTCTGAAATACAAGTGGCTATTCTGAAATTCAATTGACGCCTTCTAAAATACAACTGAAAAGGTATATTGTTTGATAGTTAGGAAATAAAAAATGTAAGGAAGATTTGCGAGCTGATTCGTTAACATAAAGCAGAGATTATCCGAACTGGAGAATGAGGAAAAAAAAATCATACACACTTTCTTACATTTGTTGTCAACATGTTTTTACTTAAATTTGCCTGTTAGCTCTGATGAAAAAGTTGATTCACTGACACTTCCACGATTTACCTATTTATTTTTTATTTAGAAATCCTTCAAAATCAGTAATGAATATTTATAATAAATACCTATGATAATCAAAGTAACAATGTATTTTCCATCAGAATCTTATTTTTAAAATATTGTGCTTTATATTTAATGGAATATCAAATTCTAATATTTCATAGTATGGTAGATTATAAACTTGTATATTCAAATATATCTTTTGAAAAAACGCCATAAATTTCCAACTAGAAAACTGAATTTCTACAGGATAGAAATTCTAACAATGTTGGAAGGAAACAAGCGTTAGATATTATATGGAGTTCTGCGTTGAAATTTCCTGGACCATTTAGTATTTATTTGCTTGAGAACTGGAAACTAGAAATTTCATTGTGTCTTCAGATTGTGAAGGTGGTGATATTTTATATTGAAGGGCATCAAAGATTGAAACAATTTTGGTATCAATGCATAACTCCTCACTGAGGAAACCCTAGAAAATGAAACCCAAATTTCTAAGCAGAACTCTCTCAATATCTCCCCATCTCATCTACGAAGCATCGGCCCCTTTATTCTGACTGCCTCGATGCCTTACCCCGTCTCCGTTGTGGTGGTGGTGGTTGTTGTTACCGCCGCGCCTCTCCTGGTGTTGCTGCTGCCCGGCGTTCATGTTGGGTAAGGCGTTTTCCGAGTTGTTCCTCTTCTCCTGGTTACCACCCCTGTTTCCCCCACCCTGCCAGTAGTTTTGCGAGTGGACGGGTGGAAACCAGTTACCCCTGTAGTTCATCGAGTTGTTCCTTCTGTTTCCTCTCCCGTTCTTCTGAAAGGAGCCGTTCCTCTCCCTGTGGTCCGTGTGGTCCCTGTGTCCATCTCTGTTGTGGTGCAAGCCTTCCCCCCTTTGGGGGTTGTAATTTTCGCGTTGGTGGTAGTGGGAGGGGGAGACGGAGGTGTTGTTGTCGCGACGTAAGGTGCTGATCTCTTGTTGGAGACGTCGGATTATGGCATCAGCTTCCTCCACTTTTCTTCTTAGTTCGGGTTCTGCTTGAACTGCTCGTTCCCTTTCTCTCTCACGATCCCTCTCGTACTTCTCCAGTTTCCTATGAGAGAAAGAAGAGGAAATTATTCAGGATGGATTAGTTGTAAGTACACTCACTTCTTCTGTTCATCCACAATCGCTGAAAGATACACGTTGCGACTCTCGTTCTCCTGAAGTTGAATTTTCATGTCGCCGATGGACTTTTCTAGCAATTCAACGTGGAGAGACGATGTGAAGGTTGGTTGGTTTGGACTCGACACAATCTGGAAATTGAACTCAATCATACAAAGAATATCCCCAGTGGCTTTAACTTTTCAGAGAGAAATAATAGTCTCTATTTCATACTGACCTTGTGCTCGTCATCAGAGGAAGAAGTCGATGGAGGTGTTTGTGGAGATGGTGGTGTCGTCTTGTTGAAAATCAGTTGGAACTGTAAATCTAAAATTCAAAATTAGGGATGAATTTTTCGATTCAGATGATCGTTTTTGAAAAAATCCTCACCTCGGTTTTTGGTTCTCAATGATTCTATTTCGTTATGGAGATCATTGAGCATTTCTTGATGTTGATCCTGCAGAAATTTCATGTTTTGCTCCAACTGGGCTATCCGTACGTTCTCTGACGATCGCTCGACGAACCTGGGTGTCCCATCTTGAGATCGGCTCAGTGCTAGCAATTCTCCGCTAACACTAGACTTTGTCTTATTGACCTAAAAAATACAGTATTAAATGGAGAATATATTGTACCATTTTTTGATTTTTCTTGAGTGATTCTTGTATAATTTTCATCAATTTTTTTGTTGAATTTTTTTTAGCTAGGAGGACCAATGCCAGATGGCAACTGATAGTTTTTATGAATTAGCTCTTCGGTTTTTGAAACAAGGTCTTGAGCCTTTTTGAGGGCTCGTTCTACTTAGACGAGGGCTATATCATTTCGTAACTGTATTTTTCGAATTTTGAGCCGAAAATGGTCTCAATCGAAAAGGTTCGGCACACTGATGACGAATTCTTCGGAAAATTCAAGTCTGTCCGTCCGTCCAGCCGTCCGTGAGCACGATAACTCTCGAACGGAAAAACCTAGAGACTTTTCAATGTGGGTTCAGTTCTCAAATGAGTTCGTTAATGGGCAGAATTCCAGCAGGGATTCCGTGGATATGGCCGTTCGAAATTTTGTTCTCCTGATGACTTCGAAACTACTGATTCGATCGAGATGAAATTTCGCATTTATTTTGCCCAGATTGCTTGACCAGAACCATAGAAATTATAGAAAATTATAACTTTCGAACGAAAAGACCTAGAGACTTGAAATTTCAGGGTAGGGTTAGCAAAATAAGACTAGGGGTTCCGTAAATATGGCTGTTGAAAATATTTTTTGAGCGCTCGTACTACTTACACGAGGGCTATATCATTTCGTCACGATGTCTGTATTTTTCGAATTTCGAGCCGAAAATGGTCTCAATCGACTATATTCGACTCACTGATGACGAATCCGTCGGAAAATTCGAGTCTGTCCGTCCGGCCGTCCGTAAGCACGATAACTCTCGAACGGAACAACCTAGAGACTTGAAATTTTCAGTGTGGATTCAGTTCCTGAATGCCTCAGTTAAGTTCGTTAATGGGACCAATTCCACCAGGGGTTCCGTAAATATGGCCGTTCAAAGTTTTGTTCCCCTCATTACTTGAAAACTACAGATTTGATCAAGATTTTGCACTTAACCCTTTCAGCCCTGACTTTTTGATTTTATTATTATCATTATTATTATTATCATAAGTTCATTAACTATCAATTTAGAGTCTTTTTTTATATTGATTTTTTTTCTATGAATTTGCTTACAAGCAACCTTCTAGCAAGTTTTTCAACAAATATGAGGTAGTTCTCAGTATTCGTATAGGAACTATGAAGTAGTGGCAAATTCCACCACCAGGTCTTCAAATAAACTTGCTAGGTGTATGTTGAACTCTGTGAAGTCAGTGGTGGCAAATGCCACCGTCAGGGCCGAAAGGGAAATGGAGAATGAGGTACTCAACCTACATGTGGAATTTTGTCCAGATCGCATGACCAGAACCATAGTAACCATAGAAAATTAGAAAATTGTAACTTTCGAACGGAAACACCTAGGGACTTGAAATTTTCTGGACAGATGTGGATCTCGAATGTCGTGATCGCGTCCATCTATGAGCAAAATTATACTAGGGCTTCCGTAAATATGGTCGTTTGAAATTTAGTTTTCTTGATGATTTCAAAACTACAGATTCGATCGTGACGAAATTTTGAATACTAATGGAGAATGATAAATTCAAGCTACATTTCTCCAGATCACATGACAAGAACCATTCGTATTATCGAAAAAAAAATCCTCAAATACCTTTAACAGCATGATTAACAAAGAGCTGCTGTCATTTTTCAATAGATGGTGGATTAACGAGCGCTCAAAAGCTCCTGACTACACGTCAGTGCTTTTTATAATTTTTTAATGGATTTTGCATCCTACCCAAAGTGTAAAGTGTAAAAATTTCTTTGGGGGTTGGCAATTTTTTTCGACGATGCCAAACGTTTTATTTATTGAGATAACCCTCCTTATGACTGATAGAATTCACATATATTTTTTGTTTATACAGATGTTAACAAGTGCTATTTTGTGATGGCTGATTTGAAAATAAGATAACAATAAAGAAACGGTACAAATTCATCAAAAAGAGATTCGTTATTTCAACATCACCTCGTTTTCTCTATATATTCCTCAAGTCGTACCAAGAAGAAAAAAAATTGTTTTATACTTTCTGGTAAAAGGAGGTCGAGCCTGCTGCACTCAGGCAATATAAGATAATTAAGTGTTAGGCAACTGGGCTAATGGGGGCCAAAGAAAATAAACCTTTTCCTTCAGTTTTTTTTTTTCAGTTGTCAATTTCGAACTGATATTCAACATTTCATAACTCGCGAAAAATTGGGGGGCGAGCTTTGTAGTAAGAAACATTCCATTGGCTAAAATAATACCAACACCCAATTCCAATGATATTGAGTGGAAGAGTTTTGCCACAATGAATTTTTTCGTATTTTATGCCCAGATTTTTTCGCTTTGAAATTCATGACAATGATTCCTGACCTAGGAGGAACAACGCCGGATATCAATCAATTTTTGTAATGAATTTCATGCGATTCACTCCTATTGGAAGTTATAAACCAAAATGCTCTGCACTTTTTGAGGTGTGCAAATCATAATAAATATCATATTTCCTTGACACTTCCTAGTGGTATATGACAAGCAAGTATGGAACTAAAGAACCATGACAAATGCCAACTGTTGGATGATTCAGCAAGGTCATGGAACCTCCATAAACAACCTCATCGACTTTCGATATCGAAAAAAAATCTGGGTTCAACATACAGCCTTTTTTCACTTGTATGAATGTTCCACAGTCGAAATTGTAATGAAAATTTGTTCACATTATTACTGACCTGGGAAAACGGAGCTACATTAATTTTCACCATTAGTTGCGAAGTCATAGTGACGAATTCTTCAATCGATTATCCACCTCAAATACATATAATTTGTTGCATGGAATTCCGATGAATATTTGTCAACACTAGTTTCTCAAAACAAGAAATAAAAATTTTCCACGCTCACTTTCGCTGTTCAAGCACGGAAAACAACAAATTCAAAGGATAACTATGCAATAATACCGCACAAACACTGGATGCAAGTGGAAAATATGGAAAATCTCAAAACGACCCGTGTTTTCCTCGCATGATTCACAACTCAAAGTATTGATTGCGTTCATGAGCCTCGACGGACATGCTCAAACGGCTCTGACATTTGAAGAGTTTGTTTTGAAACGGGGAATACAATAAAATAGCGAATCGAGAAACTTTGATGACCGCGTAATCACCATCTGTATGTTATTCGCAATGATGAACTCGAGGACATCGCAGTTTACCCTAAGGGCAAGGTGGAATTGAAAAAAACCCTGCAAGTTTAACAAGTCAGTATATTCTTCTGTTCTTTTCTTTTGTTTGTGAGTTTCCTGCTCTGTATTTGACTTTCAAATGATTCTATCAGGAATGCAGGAATGATGAGGGAAAATTCGAAAAGTACTGATGTGAAGACAGCGCGCTTCTTCAAATTTATCGCCAGAGAGGTCACCCATCCAGGTACTGAACCAGAACAACGCTGCTTGGCTTCAAGTCTTATCAAACTCACCCCCAATTCTTCACCTGCGAGTCCAACCGAGTCATTCATTCATTTCGGCAAAAAGACTGGAAAAAAGTGTCGAACAACAATTTCTTCAATGCCGTCCTTTTTGAGCGCTCGTACTACTTACACGAGGGCTATATCATTTCATCACGATGTCTGTATTTTCGAATTTTGAGCCGAAAATGGTCTCAAACGACTATGTTCGACTCACTGATGACGAATCCGTCGGAAAATTCGAGTCTGTCCGTCCGTCCGTCCGTAAGCACGATAACTCTCGAACGGAACAACCTAGAGACTTGAAATTTTCATGGTGAGTTCAGTTCCTGAATGCCTCGGTTAAGTTCGTTAATGGGCCAAATTCCACCAGGGGTTCCGTAAATATGGCCGTTTAAAGTTTTGTTTCCCTGATAACTTGAAAACTACAGATTTGATCGGGATGAGAGAATTTTGCCCTCAAATGAAGAATGAGGTGTTCAAGCTACATGTGAAATTTTGTCCAGATCGCATGACCAGAACCATAGAAACCATAGAAAATTGTAACTTTTGAACGGAAACGCCTAGAGACTTGAAATTTTCAGGATAGGTGTGGATCTCGAATGTCGTGATCACGTTTATCTATGAGCAAAATTATACTAGGGGTTTCGTAAATATGGTCGTTTGAAATTTAGTTTTCTTGATAATTTCAAAACTACAGATTCGATCGTGACGAAATTCTGTATATTGATGGAGAATGATATATTAAAGCAACATTGAGTTTATACCAGAAAGATCTTTATTTTATATCATCCTAGGCAACAATGAATGAAAGGAGAACCGAATAATAACGGAAACTATCTAAAAATTATTTCTTGAGTGAAGAATTCATGAAAAAAATAGCGGAAAAAGCCAGCTTTACAGTATTCACACTGAATTTATATCTACCAACAAAAAAAGAGTAAAGTTAATTGAGTTTTATCACTTCATCCGGGTCTTACTAGATATTTTCTTTAAATGGCTAGTTTTTTCGATTAATTCCACCCCAATTATCAGTTCGTCTGAATTGGAAACTTTTATATATAGGGTGTTTTCGAAGGTGAGGCTTTTTTTTTGACAGGTGCTAGAATTCATCAAAATAGGTCAAAACTACAAAAATTCTTCATATAAAATATTCATCAGAGCCAAGTATTTTGAAATCATAGTTTCTTCTTCTTCTTTTGTTCTTTTGGGGTAATTTGAAAACATTAGTGTTCAGTAACGGTGAGGTGAATAGTGTTGAGTTAGTAAGTAGGTAAGTGAGTTGAAGAACTAAAACAACGCATTGAAAATATTTGTGAAATTCCTCGTGAGCAAACTGATGTGATAGTTGCTGCATTCAATAATTACGTCGGGGTAAGACTTTGTGCACATCAAACGAAGTGTGACCATTTCGAACAATGTCTGTTAACAATTTGGATCAATTTTATCGGTAAGTTTGTGAACTTCCGAATTTTTTTTTATGGGACCTTTTCAATCAGTACTTTACCCTCTCCTCAGTTTGAACCTTAAGAATTATATCGTTCCGGAAAAACCTCCTAATAAAATTTGCGATAAAATCCAGCACTTTATTTACTTTCTGGAATGCATATGGCACCGTGGTTCATGGCAGATCTCCTGACAGAGAGATATCACGATCCAGAGTCTTCTTAAGATCTTGATGCCCAAGATTTGTATGCACCTTTTTCAAATTGAATATTTCAAATGCTCAACTTCCGGCGAAATGATCTCTTGTTGAGTTCCAGCACTCTCAAAAAAGCCTTACCTTAAAAAACACCCTGTATAGTTTTCGTTATCACCTTAGAATACGAAGTCAAAGAAGGGGTTGAAAATTTCAGTACAATGCTCGAATAGGTATAAACATTTTTGAGAAGAATCTTAGAGATGAAAAAAAAACGATTTGTATGTATCAGAGAAATTGGAATTTGACAATTCTATTAATCAAGGATTAAACAAGTAGAGGATTCTCAGTTGCACTTAATGTTGAAGAACTAAAACAACGCATTGAAGTTGCTTGTAACCTTATTCTCGAGCAAACTGATGTGATAGTTGCTGCATGTCATAATTCGTTAGATATTACACCGGCAAGACTTTGTGCACATCAAACGAATGGTGACCATTTCGAACAATTTTTGTAAACAATTTGGATCAATTCTATCGGTGAGTTTGTGAACTTTCTAATTTTTTTCATAGGAACTTTTCAATCAGTAATTTTTCCTCTATTTAGTTTGAACTTTGAGAATTATACCGTTAAGGAAAAATCTCCTTATAAAAGTTGAAAGAGAATATACTCGTACAAATTTGCGATAAAATTCAGCTCTTTATTTACTTGCTGGAATGCACCGTGATTCATGCCAGATCTCCTAACAGAGAGATAAAACGATCCAGAGTCGTCTCAAGAAATTGATGCCCAAGATTTTTTGGAATTTTTTTCAAATTGAATATTTCATACGATCAACTTCTTAGGTCTTTTGATGAGTTGTAGCACTAGCACCTGTCGAAAAAAAAGCCTCACCTTGGATGGAATGTTTAATACTAATATCGATCACTTTGCGATGTAACTGTTACAGAGAATGTGATTAAATAGCAATTTTACATAATGGCTGGACATTATGCATTTTCAATAAATATATTAGATAAAGATAATAGGATAAATAAATACATTGATGTCTTACTAGATACTCTTGAAAAAACCTAGATTTTTGATTAATTCTACCTCAATAATCACTCTGTTCGAGTTGGATAGTTTTGTTATATAATGGCTGGATAATATGAATAATTCCACACTTCGCCTGCAACTGTCAACTACAATGTGATTAAATAGCAATTAATACATATTGGTTGGAAATTATTTATTTATTTATTATGGTTTTCTTGAACCGAAATGAGACTATTTTCGATCAACTCACTGATCCTCCCTCAATATTCTGTTGGTTATGCAAATCAGTAGACGAAACTACTGGGGCATCAGAAGTGGAATTGTTACGCACAAAAAGTTTGGATTGATGGAAAAAAGCTCTCCGAAGAGATTTTTGAAGTAGTATTTCAATTCAAAAAAACGAATTCTTTGATGGCCTGATATTATGTCTGTTTTTTTCTTCGATTATCCTATGCAGTTGTAATAATACTCACCAGTATGAGTTGAGTATCACTGTCGAGCAGACCAGGAGAAAGGGGTGGCAAAA
Organism: Aphidecta obliterata; assembly: GCA_963966015.1. Classification (NCBI taxonomy): domain Eukaryota; kingdom Metazoa; phylum Arthropoda; class Insecta; order Coleoptera; family Coccinellidae; genus Aphidecta; species Aphidecta obliterata. The sequence continues at coordinate 11,899,583 of OZ014431.1, read as the reverse complement.
CGACAGTGTTCAAAGGAATTTTTTTATATCCTTCAAAGTACGGATTTCTAGCAACTCCACAATGCCTCATTCTACAGTATATACCTTAAATCGCTATTCAGGCTTAGAATATTTCTTCGATGAAGCTCAATACTGAATACACTCATCTTCAGGGGTTCGAAATGCCATGAACTGACATTGCATATCGAATACAGAATTTTCCATTGAATGAAATCTGTCTTCCTTCTTCCGTTCATTGGAAATCGAATAATTCGTCACTTTGTTGATGTGGAAGAAATTTTATTTGTAAGTAGCCCTCGTTGCTGAGCAACTAGGCCGGCAACAGCTGTTTCCTGTTACTGTGTCAGGGGCAGTCTTATGTGTATTTCACTGTGTTTGCTATGAAACCCTTATTCACCAGTTGTTTGTAGGCGATTTATAAATAATTATTTCATTAACGTTGTATTCCGAGAACGAATGCAATGAACGATATTTTTCATGTAAGTCTTTTTCCTTTCCCATAATTGAAAAAGATATTTTTCTTCTATTGTTTTATTCGGAAACTTTTCACGTCATTGAAGTTTGTCAATAACTTCTTTTTCTTTTCACCATTCAAGAAAGTGAAAATTCCACCAACACGAAGGAACTTTGGATTCAATTGCACCATGTGGAAATTTATACTTTCAATGTCAGCGCAACTTGTCAAAAAGACAATTCAAATTTTGTTGTGTGAATATTGGGGCAACAATTTAGTCGTAATTTTCTCAGTTTTTCTGAAACCCATAATGCTAGTAGAAGAATGTTATGATGTATCCGTGAGTATTTTTTTATAATGTGAGAAGGGTGGCCAGAAAAAAGATTATTTCTGAAAGAAAAAATTGACTTTCGGAAAAATGCAGAATATTTGCATAGGAACTATTTTCCTATTAATGCAACAAAGAATGAATGGCCAAAATACACCAATTCTTAATTTCTCTGAAGCATGAAGTTTTTTCTGATAATGCAGAAATGTTCACAATGTTCACAAATGTTTCCAGGATCCTTCTTTCGAAGAAGATTTTGCCTTTATACGTCAATTGGAGGCTGAAGACAAAGAAAATATTCCATGCAACACACACATTGTACACATTAGGTTTTTTCACGCTTCTCAACTGATTTCGCTTTCATATGTCAATTGGAGGACAATAACAAATAGTACTGAAAGAAATATAAACGAGTTTTTAGGTGGAAAAATATTCCATGCAGTAATGAACACACATCTGCTTTCTTTCAGACTTTTCAAGTGATTTCAGAATCCATCTTTCAAAAAAGATTTCGCCTTCATACCTCAATAGTAGGCCAATAACGAAGAGTACCAAAACGAAATATGATCGAGTTTATATGGGTGGAAAAATATTCCAGGCAATAATAAACACATTTCTGGTTTGCTCACGCTTTTCGAATTATTTCACAATCCTTCTTTCGAAAAAAAATTAGCTTTCATAATTATTATGTCAATTGGAGGCCAATAACGAAGAGTACCAAAACGAAATATTATCGAGTTCCTGCGGAAGGAAAAATATTCTATGCAGTAATGAACACACATCTGCTTTCTTTCACACTTTTCAAGTGATTTCAGAATCCATCTTTCAAAAAAGATTTCGCCTCCATACCTCAATAGTAGGCCAATAACGAAGAGTACCAAAACACAATATGGTCGAGTTTCTACGGATGGAAAGATATTCCAGGCAATAAAAACACATTTCTGGTTTGCTACGCTTTTCAAATTATTTCACAATCCTTCTTTCGAAAAAAAATTCGTTTTCATAACTATTATGTCAATTGGAGGCCAATAACGAAGAGTACCAAAACGAAATATTATCGAGTTCCTGCGGAAGGAAAAATATTCTATGCAGTAATGAACACACATCTGCTTTCTTCCACACTTTTCAAGTGATTTCAGAATCCATATTTCAAAAAAGATTTCGCCTTCATACCTCAATAGTAGGCCAATAACGAAGAGTACCAAAACAAAATATGGTCGAGTTTATACGGGTGGAAAAATATTCCAGGCAATAAAAACCACATTTCTGGTTTGCTCACGCTTTTCAAATTATTTCACAATCCTTCTTTCGAAAAAAAATTCGCTTTCATAATTATTATGTCAATTGGAAGCCAATAACGAAGAGTACCAAAACGAAATACTATCGAGTTCCTGCGGAAGGAAAAATATTCTATGCAGTAATGAACACACATCTGCTTTCTTTCACACTTTTCAAGTGATTTCGGAATTCATCTTTCAAAAAAGATTTCGCCTCCATACCTCAATAGTAGGCCAATAACGAAGAGTACCAAAACAAAATATGGTCGAGTTTATACGGGTGGAAAAATATTCCAGGCAATAAAAAACACATTTCTGGTTTGCTCACGCTTTTCAAATTATTTCACAATCCTTCTTTCGAAAAAAAATTCGCTTTCATAATTATTATGTCAATTGGAAGCCAATAACGAAGAGTACCAAAACGAAATACTATCGAGTTCCTGCGGAAGGAAAAATATTCTATGCAGTAATGAACACACATCTGCTTTCTTTCACACTTTTCAAGTGATTTCGGAATTCATCTTTCAAAAAAGATTTCGCCTCCATACCTCAATAGTAGGCCAATAACGAAGAGTACCAAAACAAAATATGGTCGAGTTTATACGGGTGGAAAAATATTCCAGGCAATAAAAAACACATTTCTGGTTTGCTCACGCTTTTCAAATTATTTCACAATCCTTCTTTCGAAAAAAAATTCGCTTTCATAATTATTATGTCAATTGGAAGCCAATAACGAAGAGTACCAAAACGAAATACTATCGAGTTCCTGCGGAAGGAAAAATATTCTATGCAGTAATGAACACACATCTGCTTTCTTTCATACTTTTCAAGTGATTTCAGAATTCATCTTTCAAAAAAGATTTCGCCTCCATACCTCAATAGTAGGCCAATAACGAAGAGTACCAAAACAAAATATGGTCGAGTTTATACGGGTGGAAAAATATTCCAGGCAATAAAAAACACATTTCTGGTTTGCTCACGCTTTTCAAAATATTTCACAATCCTTCTTTCGAAAAAAAATTCGCTTTCATAATTATTATGTCAATTGGATGCCAATAACGAAGAGTACCAAAACGAAATATTATCGAGTTCCTGCGAAAGGAAAAATATTCTATGCAGTAATGAACACACATCTGCTTTCTTTCACACTTTTCAAGTGATTTCAGAATCCTCCTTCCAAAAAAGATTTCGCCTTCATACCTCAATAGTAGGACAATAACGAAGAGTACCAAAACACAATATGGTCGAGTTTCTACGGATGGAAAAATATTCCAGGCAATAAAAAACATACTTCTGGTTTTCTGACGATTTTCAAATAATTCCACAATTTTTCTTCCGAAAAAAGAATTTTCTTTTATATGTCAATAAAAGAGAGTACCAAAACAGAATATGGTCGAGTTTCTACAGGAGGAAAACATTTCAGGCAATATTAAACACACATATGGTTTTTTAACGTTTTTCAAAATACTTCGAAAAAGGATTTCGATTTCATATGTGAATTGGAGTCAATAAGGAAGAGTACCAGAACAAAATATGGTCGCGTTTATCCGGGACGGAAAATATTCTATACAATAATAAACACACATCTGATTCCTTTCACGCTTTTCAAACGGAATCAGAATCCATCTTTCAGAAAATATTTCGTTTTCATACGTCGATTGTAGGCCCAAAACAAAGTGTACCAAAACAAAATATGGTTCAGTTTCTACGGATGGAAAAATATTCTATACACTAATAAACACACATCTGTTGTTTCACGCTTTTAAAATTTCATATTTCAAAATCCTTCTTTCGAAGAAGAATTTCGCTTTCATATGTCAATTAGAGCCAATAAGGAAGAGTGCCAAAACAAAATATGGTCGAGTTTCTACGGAAGGAAAAATATTCCATACAGTAATAATCTCACATCTGGTTTTTTTATGCTTTTCAACTGATTTCACAATCCTTTCTAAAAAGATTTTCCATACGTCCACTGTAGGCCAATAACGAAGAATACCAAACCAAATTATGGTTGTGTTTCTGCGGAAGGAAAAATATTCCGTTCAGTAATTAACACACATCTGTTTCCTTTCACACTTTTCAACTGATATCAAAACCCTTTCCAAAAAGATTTCGCCTTTAAAACCTCAATAGAAGGCCAATAACAAAAAATACCAAAACAAAATGTGGGTGAGTTCTACGGATAGAAAAATATTCCATGCAGTAATGAACACACATCAGATTTCTTTCACGTTTTTCAACGTATATATTTCAGAATCCTTCTTCCCAAAATGATTTTCCATACGTCCATCTTAGACCAATAACGAAGAGTACCAAAACAAAATATGGTTGAGTTACTACGGATAGAAAAATATTCCATGCAGTAATGAACACACATCTAATTTCTTTCAAGTTTTACAACGTAATTCAGAATACTTCTTCCCAAAATGATTTTTCATACGTCAATTGTAAACCAATAACGAAGAGTACCAAAACAAAACATGGTTGAGTTTATGCGCAAGGAAAAGTATTCCATGCAGTGATAAATACACATCTGCTTCCTTCCACGCTTTCCAACTGATTTCAAGATCATGCTTTAAACAAGATTTCGCCTATATAACGTCAATTGAAGGCCAATAACAAAAACTACCAAAACAAAATGTGGTAGAGTTTTTGCGGATGGAATAATATATACCATGCTGTTATAAACACACATCTGATTTCTTTCACGTTTTCCAACTGATTTCAGAATCCTTCTTTCAAAAAAGATTTCTCTTTCATACGTCAATTGGAGACCAATAACAAAGAGTACCAAAACAAAATATGGGAAAAATTCGTCGGCACCTTCAGCAAAAACGACGACGATATCAGGATCGTGAACACCAGATTCGAACAGCACCCTTCTGGCCTTTCCAGCGAATCTGAAATGAGTATCCGCAATATTGACGATGATTGGCAGAACGAGGCCTCTTTCATGCTCACAAGTACCAGCTTGGAGTTGAACTCGCAGAGGGAGAAGAGGAAGTCAGTTTCAGGGAGCAAGGTGATAAATAATTGAACGTTTTTCGGTGAAATCTCATATTGAAAAATAATTGTTAATTTCAAATTTTTTGGTAAGAAAAGTTTTGTTCGGTTATCTTCTAGATGATTTGGTTTCTTCAATGTAATCTTTCTCATCGAACGTAAGTTATATTCACATGAATGTATCTCCTAGATAGTCCTCAATGAAGTTGAAAGAAAGAAGCTCCACAAAAAACTGACCAAACACCTCAAAAGTGGAACGTTGGATAAGTTCGAGGTTAATGATATCGGCGATCACGCAACAAAGAACGACAAGCCCGAAGGTGTCCCGAAGAAGACGGAACCCGTGCTTGAAGAGAAGCAGGAGGTTTACCTAGACCGATGGAGCAAACCTCAGTCGTCGATATCGACGCCCAAAAGCATCTCAGAGATATCATTGAAAGAAGACAAGTCTAAATCCAAGAAGATTGATATTCTAGCGGTTGAAAGGAAGATGTCTGAAGAAATCGAAAAGCTCAAGGCTCAACTGAAGGAGACGCAGAAGATGGGGAAGAAGATGAGGCCTAAAACTGCGGTACCCAAGGGCAAATCGCCAGACAGGAAGGAGGGTAAAAAGTTCACGGTTGAGGTCAATGCCACTGCTGAACTCAGAAAGTCGAAGTATTATATGGAAAAATGTATAGGTGTTATCAAGGATATCAGGTAAGATTTCAGCTATTTTTTTTTTTGGAGATTATTCCCATTTCTTTATGGTTCGTTACTTATGACTATGTAGTGTAATTGGGTCGCGTTGTGGATGCCACCACATAAATTTTCATACAGTAACAGACTAGATTTGATACATGTAGATTGATGGAAAGAACACCATCCAAAAGCAAGGGGCATGGAAAGAACTATAAAAAACTGGAAGAGGAAATCAGGGCGGATCCTATTAAAGGGGTGCTCACCGACTCCATGATGACTGAGTAGTTTTTCCATAGGAGTTGCAAGGTAGTTATACCAAAAAAGGAACACAAATATAGTTAGAATCTATTGGATCCCAGTGAACCTCAAATACCACAGTGTGCCAAGGTGAAGTGGTAGCAATACATCACGGTATCTCATAGATAGATAAGACAATCAAGAGTACTGTCATCCACTCTTATAGTTTGGCTGTATTGAAAGCAGTCAATGACACACAGACAACTCCAAACTTGTGTTTGAGGGGGCCTCAAGCTATGAAGGAACGAGCCAATCCCAGGCCAAAGAGGGTACAAGGAGAAGAGCCGAGGAACTGATCCAACAGAGACAATCGATAGCTGTTTTGGCCCATTACCCTCAACCACAAACCTCCAAAAAATTGGTACAAAAGCAGGATCGATTCTGGCGGGAAAAAACCTCAAGACAGAGCTAATCCAGAACATTCCTAGACCTTCTAGGTGCGGACAGGAAGTTCGTGAAGACTATAGAGCCTTCTAACTGATTGTTGCAAGCTGGACATAGGTCTGGTGGAACAAGCACTATGAAGTTTTTGCCAGGAAGAGAAGTCTCCACTTTCTTCAGCGAGATTTTCATTGAGAGACCTAGAATATCTAGACTGCTAGAGCTGACTGAAAGTAGGAAGCTGATGCAAATCAAAGGGGACCACAATGGACCCGTAAGGGGCGTGTTGGGCTTCGGGCATGAAGATAACCTATAGTTTATATTCAATATTTTGGTTAGGAGGTTACATTTCACTGCGCCCTCAAGTTCTTTGTGCCCCCCATCAGAGCTCCTTTCGAAAACGCGCTTCCTACAGCTCGCCCTCCAGCTCCAGAGCTCCAATGAACCCCAGTATCTGAGAGGGCTTCGAGGAGGTTGAATCCTCGTTCCTCCTGTAATTATCTTGTCCAAGACATTCTTCGCGCTGGTTTGCAATGGAGAGGTATTCTGTAACCAAGTGAACAGGAATTAACTCCTCTTCCCCACAGCATCTACACTCGTCCGTTACTGTTGAGCCCATCGTGATCATATGCTTTCTAAGGCGAAAATGTCCTGTGAGGAAGCCAGTGAGGAGGCGTAATTTATTTTTACTGGAATTCAAATACTTTTTGCATCTTGCACTTTTAAAGTTTCGAACGAACTTTTTGGAGTGATCCATTCCTAGAAAATTCCTCCAGAGTGCTTCTCTTTCAGTCTCTTCGTCAATTCTGATGATTCGTTGTTTAAATCTAGCTACTTTCCACCGAGATGTAGACCAGTTTATGGTTGGAGTTCAGAGGAACTTTTTGGAATGCTCCAAATATGAAACCTTTTCTTCATTGGTGCGTTAGACACTCTTCGCCACAGAAAAGTTTTGGACCTGCTCCCAGAAGGTCTAGGAATGTAGACTGAAGATACCTCTTTTTCTTTGACCAGTTCTTTGAGTTGGGGAATTTTCTTATCATCTTCGTGCTGATTACATCAGAGCCAAGTGCTTCAAAAGCCGTTTGACTTTCATACCTTAACTATATATTTTTACAGTGCCACAATGAACGATGGAATAATACCTCCCGATGGTAGTGAAGATTACGCCAGGAGGCAAGTAAGGACGAAAGAATTTACCTCTAGATTTTCCAGAATCTACTTATATCCTCTGTTCACCCAAGTAAGTACATTTATGCTACAAGACACTTTCAATCTGAATCAAATCGGGAACTTGGGATTGCTGTGCATTGGCTCAACTATCTAAAGAATATGGTATTTTTCTTCGACAAATACAGACTATGGTTGGTCAGGCAAGGGTGACTTGGTAAGAATAATGATCCTCGATTTGCTTTGAAATGTACATCGCAACAAGGATATGAAGGCCTTGGGCTTAATGGCAGTGGGTGGTCTTCATCAGAGTCGTTATAATACATTCAAAAGGTGAAATAAATGTTCTACCCTATGGGGTGCGTTGTAATCCACTGTTCCAACAAAAAAGTGCACAGCCACATGTGCCCAGCCTACTTTCACCAGAATTAAATCGATTTGTTGCCACAGTGACTTATTTCTCCTGATCTTTCTCCCATTGGAAACATCTGGAACATCATTGGTAAAAAACTTCGAAATGCATCCTTGTATTATGTGACAACCTAAAGGTGAGCAAGGGATCAAATTCCTAAGGAGGATCGATCATTAGGAGTACTCCCAAATAAGCAATCAATACAAACTACCAAACCTAGGAACGAACAGCAGCAATTGAAAATAGAGCAATCTTCATAATATCAACCTAATTTTTTAACTTCTTGATCCTCAGCTGTCCAAGTTAAGCGACGGGGAGAAAAGTGCGAGGAATTATCCGAAATTCACATCTTTATACCAACTAACTTACCAAGCTCTACAAGCCTGTTTCAACCATCTTCCTAACACCGTCGGCACAAGTTCTTACCACAAACTTAAGGAATGTTTGAACTGTGCCGTAGATATTTGCGATAAAAGTCAGGGTTCCTTCGAGAAGGAATTGAACTATGACAACGCAGATTATGTCTGTGTAAGTATTTTCTTGAATAGCAGGTGCTGATAATCTCAACAATTCATAAATTCTTCAGATCTTCAAGTCTCAATGCGTTGAGCTCTCACAAAAAATCGAAGATAATTTCCTTGCGGTTTCTGTTGACTCCCTACTGTATTCTAAAAGTACAAGAACCAGCCTAGTACCTGTCACCCAGAATAATAAAAATGCGATGCAAAACCAAGACAGCAAGAAAAATCTCCAGAAGAGACTTTCTATGTATAACAGTAATTTGGCATCGAAAAGGGACAGACAATGGAAGAAAATGATGGCTGCTTATGAAGAGAAGAAGCCGTAAGTTGGAACTCTTCCAATGATGAACCTTTGGAGGAACCATTGAAACCATTTCTTTTCTAGCAAGGTGAAATCTCGATATCGGACAGCAACCTTCAAACACCGTCCACCAATTGAAAAGTTCAATCTCCAGGATATGCTACAACCGAAACAACACCGTCTCGACGATAAAAGATCGCTCGTTTTACTGAGGAACACTCCGATAGTTACACCGATAAATGAGGATAATATACAAACCATGATTCAATTCGAGAACGAGCTTAACGGGGGCAACGAAAGCGAGAAGGAGAAGGACGAAGAAGAGGAAGAGAAACATCATACAACTTTTTTCGTTGAACAAGCCAGCCAGGTTAGTAACTCGAAAAAGTGATAATAATAAGATATGCCTTTAATTCTCAATATGTGGAGACGATAATTCCAAAGACCTAGGGACAAAATTAATTTCTAATTATTAATTAATTTCATTTGGGGTGATAAAATCAATGTTCGAAAATAAACAGCTTTAATAAAGTGTAATAACTATTTTAACATTAGTTTGTAGTATTAAGCGTAAAATAAGTAGCCTCTTCATCGAAACAATGGAAATAGGAAGCTTAACGAATGTCGATGAATTTCATGGCAGCTTTAGCAGGTCAAACATTTGGGTAGGCCATCTTCAACCCTGAATTGCTGATCCAACATCATAGGCTTGCCACATTTCTGAAATAAAAATCGTAGTTTCAGTCGATATAATTTCTATTTATTCCAAAACTCATTGATCAGAATATTTAACAGCCAGCAGCAGTTGTCCCACAAATATATGTAGGATTTGTATTCCATCTGTGAAAAGTATACATGGTAATTGTCGTGTATGGTACGCTTTTTATTTGAGGGTTCCCTCTGTGATTTGTTACTGAGAGGCCTCAGAATCACTGAGCAGTTGTGCTTGTCAGTGGGGCTCAACATCAACCCAGCCTCTGTAAATGGAGATGCAACGTGCCCGATGAAAGCACTTGAGGTGATCACAGAGCTCACTCCTCTACATCTAGTGATCAATAGGGTTGCCCATGAGGCTACACTTAGAATATCTAGGGAAGGTACAGTGAATGAGAAGATTTAAAGTCAGGGAGCCTGGTCCTCTTTGAACAAGTACATCTCATCAGTGAACCTGACTAATGATGTTATGATTGAAGAAGTAAGTGTTGAGAAGAACAACACTATTTTATGTGAAAAGGAAGAATGGGAAAAGGAATACACTAACCAAAACTTCAGAGTGATTACCATTAAATGGTATACAGATGGTTCTTGGAAACCTGGAAAGAAACTATCGAGGGTGTGACATTGTAATCCATTCTGATAGCTGATAGCAAAGCAATGAACTCCTGTATCATCAACTCAAAGCTGATGGAATTGCCGGAGGAAACTCCATGAAGTAGGCAAGAAAAACAAGGTCTCTTTAGTCTGGGTTCCTGTTCCCTCAGGGATCGAAGGAAACGAAGAGGCCAATACACTTGCCAGAAAGGGAGCACAAACGCCACTTACTGGCTCAGAACCTTTCTGTGGCATAGGCAAATGCACCTATAAGAAAGAGTTTTTGGAGAAGAAAGAGACTGAAGGAGAAGCACTCTGGAGGAATCTTCCAGGAATGCATCACTCCAAAATGTTCATTCGGAACTTTAGAGGTTCAAGATGCAAGAACTATTCGGATCTCAGTAAGAATAAGTTACGTCTCCTCACTGGCTTCCTCACAGGACATTGTCGCCTTAGAAAGCATATGATTCGAATAGGCTTAACAGAAACTGACGAGTACAGATTCTGTAGGGAAGAGGAGGAAACTACTCCTGGTTACAGAATGCCTCGTCATTGCAAACCAGCGCAAAGAATGTCTTGGACAAGAGAATTATAGGGGGAACGAGGATTTAACCTCCTTGAAGCCCTCTGGAGTTCATTGGAGCTCTGGAGCTGGAGGGCGAGCTGTAGGTAGCGCATTTGCGAATACAGCTCTGATGGGGGGCACAATAGACCTTGAGGTCGCACTGAAATGTAACCCTCTTACCTAGCGATAACTAGAACTAATGTCTCCCTTAGAAAAATCCTGGATTCCCTACTGGAATGATAAAATTAATGCCGTTCAATATAAGACGGGTGGATTTGGAAATGTATTTGAATAGATTTTTCAAATAATGTCTTCCCAGTCGACAATGATATAACATTGGATGTGACAATATTTTTGGCCCACACCATGAATGTCTGTGATGTTATGATTTCGAGAATACTAAAACCTGAAGTATAAATCATCCGAAACGACCTTCATCAATCCAATATCTGCGGATCTAAGAATAGGACAATGTAAGTTCCTGCCAATCTGCAGGAACAGATGCGAGGGAGACAGAAGTACTAACACTGATACACGGGAAAACATATTTCGCTGGCAATTTCCCAACTTTATAATTAGGAAATTATTAGGTTAGTTTCAGATGCAACATTTTTTGCAGACGCCACCACTCCACAGCTGTGACTCTCGCATCAACCTTACTGAGCAGATGTTTTTTTCGAGTGCTGATCTCTGATTTTATATACAAACTCCGATTCGGTAATTTGTTTTCTGAGATATAAATGAAATTTAGGTGGGATGGAAGAGGTTAGTGGAATAATTGTAGGAGTGATATTGTGAGTATCCATTTCTACAACTCCATCTGTTGTCCTTCGCGTTACTAGATACTAACGCTCGTAGGGCAACATTTAGGATGAATGTTGCACATACTCAAAATTGTGTATACTCACTTTGCACTTGAAACAGAATTGATGCCATTTAGCGTCCAGGGCAATGGTGGCTTTAGTTGTGATAGGTTTGTTGCAAGCCCTGCACTTGGGGCATATTTTGGAGGCGTGACATTCGGTACAGTATGGCTTGCCCTCCACATCGACGAATTGTTTGCCTATCAGGGGTGACTTGCAACTTTCACATGTGAAATGGTCGGGGTGGAAGTGTCCACCCATTGCAGCGACTGCTTTCTGTAATATTCAGATAGGTGAATCGCAGAAAAAGAATCGAAAGGGGTTTGGTGAGATCGTAATGGAATTGCATGGGTTTTTAATGGTATTTTTTGGGTTCAATCACGGCCGTTCTTCCACAGACATCCCCCTTACTAGAAAGGATTAAACTCAAAAATCTTTTGCGCTCTTGTTGGTGAGAGGATAGCTTTAATGGTCTTATCTGATTATTTTAGATTTTAGATTATGTGGAACGAATCGAAATTTTTAATTCGGGATGATATTGATACAAATATTGAAGAGAAGTTGATGAGAGCAGCCAGCTGGTGAATGTTCGAATACTTACTCCGTCAATTGGCTGTATGCAATAATTGCACTTAGGTGCAAGGTATTTCGCATGGCAAGTAATGCAATATGGAATTCCTTCTCTATGGTGGAACTTCGCGTCGCGTATGGGTCTTGCGCATTTTATACAAATGAAATGGTCTGGGTGGTATGATTTTTCTAAAGCTGTTAGTACCTAAAAAAAATTCCAGCTGAAACACACACTTCTACATCTACTGGGGTAAAAATAACAAAAAACAACACAAACACTCTTCACGCTTATTCACCCCCACTACTTTCATTTGCCTTATGAATCACAATACTTGTTTCAATTATTTCCCATAAACGGTATGAATTCTTTTCATTTTTTGAATGCACATTCGAAAAAAAATTTCAATATTTTTGCGTGCAATCCAATCCATCCAAGGCGGTTAATTCAAACTCACTTCAACAATTACTGGCGATAAAAAAGAAAAAAGTTGAAAATTGATATTTCTTTCAATATCAGAAAGTTGTTCTCATCGCTTTCTTAATTCGATTTTAATCCATCACCTTTCAAATCGGATATATTATGGGAACACCTTTTTGATATTGAAAAAAATTTCATTTTTTTTTCGTCACCAGTTATTGTTGTAGTAAGTTTGAATTAACCGCCTGGGATGGATTGAATTACACGGAAAAATATTGAATTTTTATTCTAAAACGTTCGAGGAAAGTCTTATGAATACACGCATGAATGTACATTCGAAAAATTCAAAGCTTTCAACATGCCGTTTATGAGATATCACTGAAACAATTATTGTGGTGCAATGAAAGTAGTGTACACCCTTAAATCATTCAGCTCCCCACAGTTTTACACTGCTATCATCACATTTGACACTTATTGCACAATATTTATGTCAGACACTTTTTCATGTAGATAAGTTTTATGTCAATCTACTCAAATTCAGCCACGCCATGGTTGGGGGAAGGCAATTTTTTTTGTTAATTCCTGACTGATATTCCAAATTTCATAACTACTGAGAGTTTTTAGATTGGGTAAGACCATGCTAAAACACGTTTCGATTTTTTTTTGTGTCTTCGTTGGATAGTTTTTCCGAAATGGATTTCTTTATTTGATTCGTCGATTTTTTGGGTAAAAGCAACAATTTCAGTTTGTCTCTCTTCAGAGTCTCTGTAGATTTATTGCTCGAAAAATTTGCAACAGTTTTGAACTCAATCTATTATGCTTAGTTGACCAAAAATTCCCGAAGAATCCACCTAAATCATTTTGAAAAAAGAATATGTCGATATGTAGCTTTCGAAAAGTTTCTTCAGTAATTCGCCTCCTAATCAAACAAAATAAAAATCCAAACAGTTCATAGGAAATGTTTCATGCAACGTTAGTATCAATCCACCCGAAATATGAACATCTATTGAGTAGGCATTCATCCAAAATTGAAGAATTCGAAGGAATTAAGAAAATTGTACATACCCCTCCTTCAATGCCTTTCTTGCATGTACCACACACCTTTGGTGCATCAGCCTGAAAAAAAAAAAGATATGAGGTTCTAATAATTATAAAGGTTGAAAAAAAAATAACTGTGTTTCAGTTACATTTACATGTTCTGGATCATTTCCAACATTATGCTCCATCGTTTTATATTGAAGGAAAGTGAAATACTAAATACTGATACTGGTATCAGGTTTCTGTTAGAAATATAAATGTGCATGGATCTTGGTGCCACCCTGAGACTGGTCCGAAAATTCCATTACATATTTGCCTTAAGCAGTGTTTACGTGTTCGAGTATTTCCTATAGTTTCTTATTAGAAAATAATGATTCGAAGGCATAGAGTAGAGAAAAAATGGAAGAATTTGGAAATTCTAATCTGAATACAAACAAGTTTTCTTCTATTTCATCCTTTTATGGTTATGAATTTATTTTCCTATGATCAATCCAGATGGCCTGCATTCTCACCTGCCTTTTTATTTCTTGGAGCATTCTACGATTCTATTTGCGGATAAAAATTCAGATTTTTATTTATTATCAACATATACAGGGTGTCACCAAATAGGTGCGAAAATATGGGGTGATTCCTTATCGGAAATTGAAGGAGGTTTTTAATGTAAACAAAATCTTTTAGCCCTTTCCTTTGAAAGTTCCAAACGTTTCCAAAAACAAGAAAAAAAAAATTATTTTCACCAGAAATTTTCAACAAAACGAAACTTCTAATTAAAAATTACGAAAAGCACTGCCGTGAAGGCAGAAGCTTTTGAGCGCTCGTACATCCACCTTGTAGGTAGATTCGCATTTTCAAGTTTTATAAATCAATTGAAGGAATTTTCGACAGCTGTCAAAAAAATTCTGAAACTTAGGCGAAACTCCAGAATTCATGTCGGTGCTTCAGCTAACCAATTTTTTTTCGATAATTCGCTAGAATTTTCTACGGTATCTATGGTCTTGGTGATGTGATCTGGACAAAATTTGGCACGTAGTTTGAATACGTTATTCCTCAGCTAGGTGCAAAATTTCATTCCAATCAAATCGGTAGTTTCGAAATGATCAGGAACAGAATATTTTGAAGGACCATATTTATGGAACCCCTAGTCTAATTTTGCTCATTGATGAACGTGACCGCGAAATTGGCGATCCAAACCTACACTGAAAATTTCAAGTCCCTAGGCCTTTCCGTTCGGAAGTTATAATTTTCTATGGTTTCTATGGTTCTAGTCAAACGATCTGGGAAAAATGTAGCTTGAATATATCATTCTCCATTTAAATACAAAATTTGGTCACGATCAAATCCATAGTTTTCAAATTATCAAGAAAACTGAATTTCAAACGATCATATCTACGGAACCCCTATTCTAATTTTGCCCATTGATGAACGCAAATTCGAGATCCACACCTATCCTGAAAATTTGTGCCTAGGCTTTTCCATTCGAAAGTAATAACTTTCTATGGATTCTCTGGTTCTGGTCATGCGATATGGACAAAATTTCGCATGTAGCTTGAACACGTCATTAAAATCTGAGTGCAGAATTTAATCTCGAACGAATCGTTAGTTTCTGAGAAAAAAAAATTGTTTTTCAAAGAATCTTCTTGTGCTATTATCCTCGTTATCTTACAACTAATCACAAAGTTTGTTGGAATTATTGAGAAGAAGACATGCAGATGGCTATACCTACGGAACCCTCCGGCGGTTTTACCCATCAGCGAACTCAACTGGCGCGCTCAGACCTCGAACGTACTCTGAAAATTCTATAACTCAAGGCCCTTTTTTTTTGATAGTTATCATGTTTACCGTAGGACATAATTGAATTTTACCACGAATTTTTCATATGCGAGACCTGGCTATGATAATGTCTGATTCATAGAGACAAGCACACAAAAATTGATTATTTCTTCTTATTCTTGGAAAAGTGAAACGTTTCAAGGATAAGGCTAAGAGCTTTTGTTCACATGAAAAACAAGTTATCACCCCCTAAAAATTCTCACCCCTATTTGATAACTTCCTGTAAATATGATCAGAATTATGTCCTAACGTGTGGTCTCTCCTTCACACTCATTGATTTCAGAATGCGTGCGAAGGCGCCCCACAACAGGAAGATATACTGACGAAACTTCTGCAGCTGGTGCAAGATAACGACCCGACAAACCCCGCCGATACCGATGCCAATTTGACCAACACCATAATGGTTCTTCAGAAGTGCCTCAGTTTCAAAAATCAGAATTCAGAACAGCTGAAGAAGATGGAGGTTGGGGAAGATGAACAGTTCACTGTGCAAAACAGCCATATGGAAATCAGCCCAGAAATCAACGGAATGAAGCAGAAGAAAGAGTAAGAGAGAATCGAAATACACACATTAAACATATAAAAACGACGACGATGAAACTTCTGCACTATTCATGGAAAACAGGCTAATATAAAGAAAATGAGAAAGCCCACTAAAATACATTGCTAAATTTTCATTATCACTCACCATCTTGCTGTTATATGTCTTCGAACACCACTTATTACCACGACTACAACCAAGTTGTGCTAGTTGGCAACTGATCTTCGCGATAATCTTGTTTTCAAAATTGTGTGGAAATTTCAGAGGACTGGGTTCTAATAATAAAGGAATGACTGCGTTTCGATGCAGGAGGTAGATCAAGATCGGGGGTTATTCGTTTCAATAATAGATCGTTCAAATTTAGATGAAACATGGAATAATTGATGGTGTTTTGTGACGAACCCGAAGTGAATTCAGAATGAGAGAAAAGTGCGACAGCTGATGAATGGAAATGTTTTAGTTTCATGATCCAATTTTGTCACTGTTACTCAATTTTCAGACATTAAGTGGATAAAATATGAATAATTCCGAAGGATTATTGTTCGTGCAGCATCCTATAGTTATAGTTAGGTGAGGGGGTTTTATTTCACTGCGACCTCAAGGTCTATTGTGCCCCTCATCAGAGCTGTATTCCTAAATGCGCTACCTACAGCTCGCCCTCCACCTCAAGAGCTCCAACGAACTCCAGTATCTGAGAGGGCTTCAAGGAGGTTAAATCCTCGTTCATCCTGTAATTTTCTTGTCCAAGAAATTTTTTGCGCTGGTTTGCAATGACGAGGCATTCTGTAACCAGGTGAACAGATGTTTCCTCCTCAATCCCACAGAATCTGCACTCGTCAGTTTTTGTTAAGCACATTCTCATTATATGCTTTCTAAGGCGACAATGTCATGTGAGGAAGCCAGTGAGGAGGCGTAACTTATTCTTACTGAGATCCAAATACTTTTTGGACCTTGAACTTCCAAAGTTCCGAATGAACTTTTTGGAGTGATCCATTCCCGGAAGGTTCCTCCAGAGTGATTCTCTTTCACACTTTTCCTCCTCCAAAAACTCTTTCTTACAGGTGCATTTGCCTATGCCACAGAAAGGGTCTGGGCCAGTAAGTGGCCTTTGTGCTCCCTTTCTGGCAAGTGTATTGGCCTCTTAGTTTCTTTTGATTCCTGAGTGACCAGGAACCCAGACTGAAGAGACTTTGTTATTCTTGCCTACTTCATTAAGTTTTCTCCTTAGCTTTGAGTCGATGAGTAGTTCAGTGCTTTGATAGCAGCTTGACTATCAGAATGAATCACAATGTCACACCCTTGATAATGCGATCGATTGACCTCTTTTAACCAGCTGGTTATAGGAACAATAATCCTCCGAAATGATTACTGGTGCATCTTATCAAGATTTTTCATCTCTGATTAATTGCTAGACCGACAGTCACCGTAACTGGCGCAAGAAACGCCCAGCTCATCTGCATAAAGGACGATAATTCCATCATGTCCATCGTGAACGAAGACGAAAAATCGACTAGCCAAATGACTTGTCAAGATTCCACCAAGAAAAACGTTAAATCGGCGGAGGTACAAACATCGAAATCTGAATTGATCGAAGAGGATGGGTACAAACTGAACAGATCCAAGAGTAATATTAAGATCGCTAGAGTTAAGAGGTCTAGGAAATTGTTGCAGCTGCTGCCGAAGGATTACGCCATCAACATCATTCAGTACAAATTGATGTTTTACAAACACAATAAGGGGAATTATATGTACAAGAAGACATCGACAACGAAGCCTTGGGAGTTGATGGATAAGTGAGTAGTTCCAGATCTTTATTAATTTGCTTCCTAACGAATTTCTTCGTCTTTACCAGGATTTCCGAAGATATCTTGGACTATGCGTTACTCGGAATCGCAAAGGAAATTGAAGTTAATGAACTTCTGGAGAATATATATAATGCTGAATTCCAATACTGATTTTCGAAAAAATTGAATAATATGATGTATCTTCGTCTAATATTTTATAATATAGTTCTCAAACAAATTTTCTCACTTATAGTATTCACTAATCCACCAGACAAATATTTTCACTACTCAAGAGTTTTACTAAACGCGTTTCGCCATGTTTCTTGGAAAAAATGAAAGCAATATCGTGTATGGGACTGATGAAAGCTTAGGCCATCAAAAATAATGAAGATAAAACAGATCAATCAGATCAATCGGGAGTATATAAACTAACACCGAGTTTGTCCAAGTTTCTATATCGGCCAAACTGGTAGAACCTTCGAGAAAGGAATATAGAAGTTCTTTCGTCAACGGAAAAACAAATTCAAATTTCGCAGAACACTTATTGACTGAGAGGCATTTCTTTGGCCACGATTACGAAATTTTGTAGATTGAAGGTACAGGTATAAAACTCAATCTTTTAGAAAGCATATAAATCGTAGAATTCAATTTCTTTTTCAACCAGTTATGACAAAAAAGAAACCATTATAATAATCCGATTTGTTATGTTGTTCGTGCTCCCTGCACGAAGATGAAGTCTTTTGTGTTATCATTTTCTGAGGAACAGGTATTCAGGAAAAAGAAATGAAAATTTAGTTTTTCACAACAACTCACATAATCCTTATTGATAAAAATTACGAAAAGCACTGCCGTGAAGTCAGAAGCTTTTGAGCGCTCGTACATCCACCTTGTAGGTAGTAGATTCGCATTTTCCAGTTTTAGAAATCAATTGAAGGAATTTTCGACAGCTGTCAAAAAAATTCATTGTCAGTGCTTCAGCTGACCAATTTTTTTTTCAATAATTCGCTAAACATTTCTACGGTATCTAAGGTCTTGGTAATGCGATCTGGACAAAATTCTGCACGTGAATTGAAAACATTATTCCTCAGCTAGGTGCAAAATTTCATTGCAATCCAATCAGAAGTTTCGAAACTATCAGGAAAAAAATATTTTGAACGGCCATATTTACGGAATCCCTAGTCTAATTTTGCTCATTGATGAACGTGACCGCGATATCTGCGATCCAAACGCACCTTGAAAATTTCAAGTTCCTAGGCCTTTCCGTTCAAAAGTTACAATTTTCGATGGTTTCTATGGTTTTGGTCATGCGATCTGGACAAAATATTGCTTAAATATATCATTCTCAATCAAAATACAAAATTTCATCTCGATCGAATCCGTAGTTTCGAAATTATCGAGAAAACAAAATTTCAAACGACCATATTTACGGAACCCCTAGTATAATTCTGCTCATTGATAAACGTGAACGCGACATTTCAGATCCACACCTATCCTGGAAATTTCAAGTCCATAGACCTTTCCGTTCGAAAGTTATGATTTTCTATGGTTTCTATGGTTCTGGTCATATGATCTGGAGAAATGTAGCTTGAATATATCATTCTCCATTAGTATACAAAATTTCGCCACGATCGAATCTGTTGTTTTGAAATTATCAAGAAAACTAAATTTCAAACGACCATATTTACGGAACCCCTTGTATAATTTTGCTCACAGATGAACGTGATCACGACATTCGAGATCCACACCTATCCTGAAAACTTCAAGTCCCTAGGCGTTTCCGCTCAAAAGTTACAATTTTCTATGTTTTCTATGGTTCTGGTCATGCGATCTAGACAAAATTTCACATGTAGCTTGAACACCTCATTCTCGATTTGAGTGCGAAATTTCATCTCGATCAAATCTGTAGTTTTCGAGTTATCAGGGGAACAAAACTTTGAACGGCCATATTTACGGAACCCCTGGTGGAATTAGGCTCATTTACGGACTCAACCGAGGAATTCGGGAACTGAACCCATACTGAAAATTTCAAGTCTCTAGCTTGTTCCGTTCGAGTATTATCGTGCTTACGGCCGGACGGACAGACTCGAATTTTCCGACGGATTCGTCATCAGTGAGTCGAACATAGTCGTTTGAGACCATTTTCGGCTCACAATTCGAAAAAACAGACATCGTGACGAAATGATATAGCCCTCGTGTAAGTAGTACGAGCGCTCAAAAATAACTATGACTGGAGGGGTAGTTACAGAAATTGAGACCAATTTCCCAGAAATGGTCCATTTTCAGTTTGTGGTGTGGTGATTGTTGAGAAAAACATGGACCACCATATCAATCATTGATTCACTTGGCTTTTTTATTTTTTAACAAATTCGATACCCCCAGCGCCATCTATATTTGGTTGACTGAAGTGTTCTTCAGGTAACCGCGAACATAGTAGATTTCTGTATGGCAGATATATTACTTCTTCTATCCGTGTACAGATGGCACACACTAAAATAGACTAAAAGATTTGTATATTTACGTGATTGAGATCCTTCAGGAACAAACTAATTGTATATTCGTATTCAAAACTCCCTCTCACCTCTTCGTGGTGATTCTCAAAAAGATCTGTTCAAAAAAAAAATCGTCCTTAAATTTATGAAAGGAGTTCTACTTTGGAGTAAAATGGCTATCTTTTTAAGATTATTTGAGGTCGTAGATTCCTTATCTGTCATCAGTTTCGAGATGAGAGAACTTTTTAGTTATTATTTCACGTTTTATCGTTGTTTATCGAATTTGTTACTGCCAGCGCCATCTATAATCGACTGACTGAAATGTTCTTCAGGGACTGCCAAAATAGTAGTTTTCTGTAAGAAAGATATTTTACTTCTTGTATCCGAGTACAGATGGTGCACACTCCAGTAGACTGAAAGATTCGTGAATTATACGTGATTGAGATGCTTCAGGAATGAACTGATTGTATATTCGTATCCAGGATTCCCTTTCACCTCTTTGTGGTGATTTTTGGAAAGATCTGTTCAAAAAAACATCGTCTCAAAATTTATATGAAGAGTTCTCCTTGTGAGTTTTTTCGGTGGAACTATTATGTTTTTAGGCTAATCTGAGGTCGTAGATTTCTTATCTGACATCAGTTTCAAGATGAGAGAACTTTTCAGCCATTATTTGACCTGTTATTGTTGTGTATCAAATTTGATGGTTCTAGCGCCATCTATACACTATTGACCCAAGTATTCCTTCTAAAATACAAAAATAAGAAGTTTTCGCTAATGCTGAAAATGAACTTTTTGCATTAGACTACAGATGGCAAATTCGAGGATGTAGATTCCAAATCAAAAAATCTGTTCAGATCTTGAATATTTTGTCCCATTTTTCATCAAATTTTGGTGTACACTCAGGTAAAAAAGTGCTCTCGCAGATCAAACTTTTGGCAATTACTCGCCAATAAGATTTTTTATTGAACAACTGATTCCATATTCGGTTTCAGGGTTGCCGATTACACCTTTATGGTGAATTTTGAGAAGATCCGATGAAAAAAATTTTGGAATTTATCCAAGGGTCCCCCCTTTGAAGTTAAAAAATCGAAATTTAAAATATAACATATTGAGCATGTTTTCGTGATGAATAAGGGATGCAGATTCCGAATCTAACATTTTTTCAGAGCTCAGATTTTTTTCTGAGATTTCGAGTACACTCAAGTAGAAAAGTTCTTTCGTCAGTTCCACTTTTGACGCTGGAACAATTGGATTGAGAATCATGAAAACACTCGAACTCTAGTCCATTATGCTTCGAAAATCTATAAAGTCATGATCTGGGATATTTTGTCCCATTTTCATCCAATTTTGGTGTACACTCAAGTAAAAAAGTGCTCTCGCAGATCAAATTTTTGGCAATTACTCGCCAATAAGAATTTTTATTGAACAACTGATTGCATTTTCGGTTTCAGGGTTGCTGATTACCCCTTTATGGTGAATTTTGAGAAGATCAGATGAAAAAAATTTCGGAATTTATCCAAGGGTCCCCCCTTTGAAGTTGAAAAATCGATATTTAAAATATAACATATTGAGCATGTTTTTGTGATAATTAAGGGATGTAGATTTCGAATCTAACATTTTTTCAGTGCTCAGATTTTTTTCTGAGATTTCGAGTACACTCAGGTAGAAAAGTATTCTCGTCAGTTCCACTCTTGACGCTGGGCCAATTGAATCGAGAATCATGAATACATTCGATCTCTAGACCATTCTGCTTCGAAATTCGATAAAATTATGATCTCGGATATTTTGTCCCATTTTTCATGAAATTTTGGTGTACACTCAAGAAAAAAAGTGCTCTCACAGATCAAACTTTTGGCAATTACTCGCCAATTAGAATTTGTATTGAATATATGATTGCATATTCGGTTTCAGAGTTGTCGATTACCCCTTTATGGTGAATTTTGAGAAGATCCGATGAAAAAAATTTAGGGTTAAAAATTGAAAATTCGAAAAATAACATATCCAGCATGTTTTCGTGATAATTAGAGGATGTAGATTCTGAATATAACATTTTTTCAGCGCTCAGACTTTTTTCTGAGATTTCGAGTACAATCAAGTTGAAAAGTATGTACTCTCGATATCTATGATCTTGGTAATGCGATCTGCACAAAATTTTGCACGTAGTTTGAATACATTATTCCTCAGATAGGTGCAAAATTTCATTCCAATCCAATCAGTAGTTTCGGAACTATCAGGAAAAAAATATTTTGAACGGCCATATTTACGGAACCCCTACTCTAATTTTGCTCATTGATGAACGTGACTGCGATATTTGCGATCCAAACGCACCCTGAAAATTTCAAGTTCCTAGGCCTTTCCGTTCAAAAGTTACAATTTTCTATGGTTTCTATGGTTCTGGTCATGCGATCTGGACAAAATATTTCTTCAATATATCATTCTCAATCAAAATACGAAATTTCATCTCCATCGATTCCGTAGTTTTGAAATTATCAAGAAAACTAAATTTCAAACGACCGTATTTACGGAACCCCTAGTATAATTCTGCTCACTGATAAACGTGATCACGACATTCGAGATCCACACCTATCCTGAAAATTTCAAGTCCCTAGGCGTTTCCGTTCAAAAGTTACAATTTTCTATGGTTTCTATGGTTCTGGTTATGCGATCTAGACAAAATTTCACATGTAGCTTGAACATCTCATTCTCCATTTGAGTGCAAAATTTCATCTCGATGAAATCTTTAGTTTTCGAGTTATCAGGGGAACAAAACTTTGAGCGGTCATATTTACAGAACCCCTGGTGGAATTTGGCTCATTAACGAACTCAACCGAGGCATTCGGGAAATGAACCCACACTGAAAATTTCAAGTCTCTAGGTTGTTCCGTTCAAGAGTTATCGTGCTTACGGCCGGACGGACAGACTCGAATTTTCCGACGGATTCGTCATCAGTGAGTCGAACATAGTCGTTTGAGACCATTTTCGGCTCAAAATTCGAAAAATAGGGACATCGTGACGAAATGATATAGCCCTCGTGTAAGTAGTACGAGCACGAGCGCTCAAAAATATATAGGGGTTAATACTGTGATCTAAACTTTTCCTACCTTAATTGGCAGGCAGCCTTATCCCTCTGTGTATTCGAAACAAAATGCACTCACTCCGAAAGTGACCTTAACCTTTTTCGCACTCCCGTAACGAATCCGCACCTAAACTCCGGACGATTTTGAAACTTACTCAAAACGCAATTTTTAAGGCACTTTCCGACCAGGAGCAACTATCTCAATTTGTCCCTAACATCGGACCCTCAAAACCGAACCGAACCAACAAGTTTTGTGCCCTTCGTGGTACCTCCAAAGAACCACGAGCTGCTATCCCCGAGATCTCGCAAGCAACTGCCTTAGGGTCTTCTGAGCTCTCCAAAGGTTCAGAAAACCTTTTTCTAGAGATTACACTTTTCGTCGTGCAAATGTGGGGTCAAATGTAGGCTCGACAAAATAATTACTTGTGCAGAAGTAATTTATTATATAATTATAATGTTAAGGCTTGGTCTTAGTGTAACACCTGATTTTATTACAATGTAACTGTACAACATTAAAAAAAATATATATTCAGTCATTCAAAACAAATTATGTCAAATTCGACCTATAAACCTTCAGTTTATATTCTCCTATATAAAAACATGTTGAACAAAATTTTCTGCACCCGAATATATCATAATTTTCAATGAGAAAAAATATGGCCTGGAATTTTCGAAATGAACAGTGAATTCTGCATTTACCACCTAATTCTGAAAAACAGAAGATCCCCTAAGAAATGAAAAGCGAAGTAGGTGTTTATTTGATATTGTTCATTTTGATTTTTCTCAAATAACTGCCATATGGGATTGGATAAGACTCAAATACAATTATTCAATGAGTCTGAAGCAGAGAGAAATTTTCCGCACATCATCATCAGAAGAATCAATAAAACATAAATCATGGATTCGATATGAAGGACTGCAAAGCTAAAAAATAAAAGCAGTTATAGGTCTTATTTGTACAATTGCAGTGTATCATGATATTTTTCAGTCCGAATTTTAAAAAATAAATAACGATTAATACTACACAAATACATACATATTTATAAATTCTTTACATTAAAGATGGTTACGATTTCATAAAATGTCGGATTGAATTGATGATGCCCCTATAAGTTATCGATAATCTGAACCCACTGATGGTTGATCATGAAGAACGCGAAGGTTGGTATAGATGAAATACCACTGCTTGGCGTTTCGTAAGGTTTTAATTTATAAGAATTCTAAGAGAACAAATAGAAAATTATTCAAAAATTGAACAGCTAATAAAAGGAGTATCACGTCGTGAAAGAAATCGAATAAAGATTGGGAAGAATATCAATAACCCAAGTACATTCACTTTGTAAGGATCAACTGATTACAAGATGCAGATGTTACAAATATTACATTATAATATATATTAAAGGCATCATAAAAAAACGTTTTACATTCTCCATCTACCTATTTGAATATAAACACTTAATATTTCAGCTGCAAACCAAATTTGTTCTCCTAGAACTGTAAAATAAATTGGATATTTTAGATAATATCGACACAACATAACTAATTATGTTTACCATATAGAAATTTCTTTGGTTTCCAGGAGGAATATACTCAAGACATTAAAGAATGAAGAATTGACAAAACCGCAATTCCTGTGAATGAATTAATATTTTTCTTTCGATTTTCTTGAAATTTGGCAGGTTTGTTTGCAACAACAAGTTAGGTATATACCTCTTGCGATGTAATAAAAATTGTTTTGAGGGAAGATTTTTTGTTGGGAAAAGAACATATTCAATCAACCTTCTCTGGAAAATACAATATTCTTGTTGAAGAAGTAACAAATTTATCATCTTTTTCTCGAAGATACAACACACTCTTCTTTCGATTTTCTTGTAACGATTCGCTCCAAGAATAGATTTTTTGTTGAAAAAAGAATATATTTAATCAAATTTTTCTCGATAAAAGATATAAAAGATTTTATGATTTCATGAAAAAACCCTTCTTTCTGGACATTTTGTAGGGGTTGATGAGCAACATGATACCTGTTCTGATCTAACTAGAATTTTTTCCAAGGGTGGAATTCCTGTTGAAAAAGTAACAATTTCATCAACGTTTTCTAGAAGATACAAAGTATCCAATATTTTTCAATTCATAAAACACCCTTCTTTCGATTTCCTTGAAATTTGATAGCTTTGTATGCAACAACTACATACCCCTTCTGATGTTATTAGGATTCGTTCCAAGCGTATATTTCTTGTTGAAAAAAACATATTCAATCAACTTTTTCTCGAAGATGAAAGTTATAAAAGATTTTATGAGTTCATGAAAAAACCCTTCTTTCGATTATCTTGAAATTGAGTAGAAGGTTTATGTACAAAAAGATACCTATTCTGATCTAACTAGAGTTTTTTGCAAGGGTGGAATTCCTGTTGAAAAAGTAACAATTTCATCAAATTTTTCGAAGATACAAAGTATCCAATATTTATCAATTCATAAAACACCCTCCTTTCGATTTCCTTGAAATTTGATGGCATTGTATGCAAAAACTATATACTCCTTCTGATGTTATAAGGATTCCAAGGTGTTTATTTCATGTTGAAAAAAAGTTATAAAAGATTTTATAAATTCATGGATAAACCCTTCTTTCGATTTTCTTGAAATTTAGTAGAGGTTTATATACAACAAGATACCATTTCTGATCTCACTAAAATTTTTTCCAAGAGTGGAATTTTTTGAAAAAGTAACAATTTCATCAACTTTTTCTAGAAGATATAAAGTATCCAATATTTATCAATTACTAAAACACCCTTCTTTCGATTTCACCGAAATTTGATAGCTTTGTATGCAATAACTAGATTTTTTTATATCTGTAGGTATCTATCAAAACTATGAGTTTAAATAAAAGTTTTCAGAATCATTTTCCACTTTTGTTACAATATAAATAATATCATATTCCTCGAGGAAACCATCAGTGAACTCTGCTGAAATTGAAGGTTTGAATACATGATTATGAATGATAGGTAACTTTACAAAAAACTCCTCGCAAAACACAAACACCTTACCATACAGGTTCGTATTTACACAATCACCCATGCATATATATTTATACAAGTCTATAGTGATGAAAATATTTCTGATTATGTAACATACAAATGACTATTGTGAATAACTATGGATTCAAAAGATTGCCCAGCGAAATTCCCATTTATACCAACTAATTTCCTGAAAATTAAATGAACGATTTGATTTTGGAGATTATGTCCATACAAATGCAAAATTCTCGGGCTCAAATTTCACATTGGTGTAAGGAATGGGTTCTGAAAAATCAAGCTTATCTGGCGAAAAAGTTCATTGTAGCTGGTTATTCGTTGCCAACAAAAACGAATTCATTGCACAATACTTCTTGTCGTACCTAAAAATAAATGTGTTATACCTTATCATATTAAGATATAGTCTTTATCACATGATTTTAAAAATATCAGTTAACAGTAACACTGCTCCGTCTTTTTCTTCGTGAAATTTACATGAACTTTTAATTTAATATTTATATATCTCGGTTATCACAAGTCCGATGTAGCGTCACTCCGTTCGTTTTCTTTTGTTGTCATTGTTGTTGTTGTTGTTTTGTTTGATGTTTATTTTTTTCTCAGGTCAAATTGAAGGAAGGGGGTGAACAAAAGGGATTGTATATTCTATTGCTTCGAAATAATAGGATTTTATCGTTTTTAACTTGATTTCTTCAACAATGGAATGATTATTCAGTTCTCACTCATAAGTTTCCGACTAATTTAAGTACAATTGGAACTACCATATAAAGGGTAAGTCTTGGATTTTCAAGTGTTAAATTTATGCACAAGTCAAAAACTCACCCAGAATATAGCACACTAGCACACCTGCTGGGTTATAAAAGGCATTAAAGAAAATTGATAGTTTATTACAAATACCCGGAAGGAGAGGCACTCATTTTGGATAAAGAGATAAAATTTGAGCAAGTAACAGGTGAGGAATTCTTTGAAATGAAACAATTATAAATTGAAACTGACTTCAATGAGGCCATATCTCGACTTCTTACATTGGGAATCAATGTTTCCTCATTGTGTGCAACTTGTAAGCAAATGACCTTGACGAAACATAACCTTCATTTTTTATACACGAAGTTATTTCTCAGTTAACATTGTGCATTGATACTTTTGAAATGTTTCTTGTTTCTTGTGGAATGACATAAATGGATTAATTATTGTGATGATTTCATTTTATTTTTTTTTGTGTTCGTTTCATATCTGCAAAGAAAAATTCATTAATGCCTGATATACCGAAGAGTGTCCAGTGTCGAGTGATCCAATAGAATGAAAACAATTACGGTAAAATACCGTAAACTCTTTTGTCATACTATGGGTTCCTCCCGTTTGAAATTGATGTTTTGAGAGGCGCAAAAGTCCCTCGTTAACGGCAAACAGTTGAAGTACGAACATATCTTACAGTTATAAACGGGCGTGATATAAAACAAGATTACCAAAAAGATGAACAAGATACCGGCGGAGAGGAGGCAAACCCATATAAGTATGATTTTTTTCTGCCTTTCGTAGGACCCGAAGGAGATGAAGGGTAGGAGGGCGTAAGAGAGGAGAAATCCGAATACGAAACCGAAGAGATGGGCGTAGTTGTCCACCCAAGGTAAGAGACCGACGAGGAAGAGGATGAAGGTGATGCCTAGGAGTTTACCCAGCGCGCGTCTCGGATGCTTCAACATCGGCCAAACGTTGATGACCTCCACGATGAGACAGGCTAGGAGTCCGAATTGTGAGCCAGCTGGACCAACCTGGAAAGGAAACGTTACTTCACCACATATCCCTAAGATTTCCACAATTACTCACGTCTGCTCTATATGGTACAAAAATAGCACTAGCTAAGTTCCCAGCTACTCCTGAGCCCATGTAAATCAGGCATATCCTCAAACTTCCCGTGAGCTTTTCCAAGTCTCTCATGAGAAAATACTGGACGACCACAGTAAGAGCTAACTGCAAAATGCCGGCGTGTAGAAATATCGAAGTCCAGAGTCGATAGAACTGGTCTGGTGTTTCCGGGAAGTAGAAGGGAAGCATACCACACACGTCATTCAGACACGAAACCTGCAAAAAAGAAACTTTTCTCACAATCTCCGTCATTGAAGAGGGAAAACAGATGTGTATAGTTTCTCTCGAGTTGATATAAATCTGTACAAAGGGAAGAACAAAATATTGCCTATGTACCGGGCTCTATGATTCTTCGTCTGATCACAGAACCAAGAAAGGCTCAAGAAATAGCAGTATATTATTTACCGCCAAAAAAAAGGATCCAGGAAAAAATGTAACGCTTCACAGGCACGATAGCTTTTTGGTCGGGGCGGGTTTGGAAGATCGTTGTTCTGTAATGCTTATGATAAATTTGATAATGAAAAAAAAAGGGTTAAATGAAGAGAAAATGGAAATTGCACAAATACAATATGAATTTTTTTTGGCAAAACTAAGTATAGGTAATTTGAGTTCAATTCACGATTTATTCAGAAAAGAAATCAATGTCACCTCCATGCGACGCTATATTTCACTTCTAATCTCCTCAGGAAACAAAAAGTATAAGGAAATGTATCCTAACGCAGAGGCGCAACCTACCCTCTTTCGGCAGGGTGAATTTGCAAGGAAAAGATAAGGGTACTTCGAGAATAACATATCCACGTTCTGCTAACTCACTCATAATAACCATCAGAAAATTCGAGAGGTTGGGAACAGAGCTGTAATTTTTGCTTGGAGCTGTAAATTTTCCCTAAAACTAGAACTGTCTTAGTTTTCCTGGAACTGGAACCAGAGTTTATTGCTGGAACTGAAGTTGTTTTATTCTTTGTGGAACTACAGCAGCAATCATTTCCGTTGGAGCTGAAAGACTCCTATTAGTTTGATATAGAAATCCTCCTGTAGTGGCTAAAGCTGTTTTATTCTTTGTGGAACTATAGCACAGATAATTTCCCTTCGAGCTGAAATACGCCTATTGATTTGAGATATAGATCCTCCTTGAATACTGAAGCTGTTTTATTCTTTGCGGAACTACAGCAAAGATCATTCCCTTTGAAGCTGAAAAACGCCCTCTGGTTTGAGATGGAGATCCTCCTGTAGACGCTGATGCTGTTTTATTCTTTGTGGATCTACAGCAGAGATCATTCCCCTTGAAGCTGAAAGATGCCTATTGGTTTGAGATAAAAATTCTTCTATGGTAGCAGCTGAAGCTGTTTTATTCTTTGTGGAACTACAGCAGAGATCATTTCCTCAGAAGCTGAAAGACGCCTTTTGGTTTGAGATAGAAATCCTCCTATAGATGCAGCCGAAGCTGTTCTATTCTTTGTGGAACTGCAGTAGAGATCATTTCCTCAGAAGCTAAAAGACGCCTATTGGTTTGAGATAGAAATCCTTCTATTAGTAGCAGCTGAAGCTGTTTTTTTCTCCATGGAACTACAGCAGATAGCATTCCCTTCGAAACTGAAAGACGCTGTTTGGTTTGGGATAGAAATAATTCTGTAGTAGCCGAAGCTGTTGTATTTTTTGCGGAACTGCAGTAGATATCATTCCCCCTGAAGCTGAGAGACGCCAATTGGTTTGAGATATAAATCCTCCTGTAGATATTGAAGCTGTTTCATTTTTTGTGGAACTACAGCAGAGATCATGTCCCCTTAAAGCTGAAGGATGCCTATTGGTTAGAGATAGAAATCCTCCTAGAGTAGCAACTGAAGCTGTTTTATTCTTTGTGGAACTACAGCAGAGAGCATTCCCTTTTAAACTGAGAGACGCTGTTTGGTTTAAGATAGAAATCATTCTGTAGTAGCTGAAGCTGATAAATTTTCTGCGGAACTGCAGTAGATATCAATTCCCCTAAAGCTAAAAGACGCCTATTGGTTTGAGATATAAATTCTCCTGTAGTAGCTGAAGCTGTTCCATTCTTTGTGGAACTACAGTAGAGATCATTCCCTTTCAAAATGGAAGAGGACTATGTGTTTGAGATAGAAATCCTCGTGTTGTAGCTGAAGCAGTTTTATTTATCGTGGAAATATATCAGTGCTCATTCCCCTTGAAGATGAAAAAGGCCTATGTGTTTGAGATATAAATCCTCCGGTAATAGCTGAAGCTGTTTTATTCTTTGTAGAACTACAGCAGAGATTATTCCCCTTGAAGCTGAAAGACGCTTATTGGTTTGAGATAAAAATCCTCCTGTAGATACTGAAGCTGTTTCATTCTTTGTGGAACTACAGCAGAGATCATTCCGCTGGAAGCTGAAGGATACCTATTGGTTTGAGATAAAAATCCGTCCATAGTAGCAGCTGAAGCTGCTTTATTCTTTGTGGAACTGTAGCAGAGATCATTTCCTTAAAGGCTAAAAAAAGCCTTTTGGTTTGAGATAGAAATCCTCCTATTAGAAGCAGCTGAAGTTGTTTTATTCTACATGGAACTACAGCAGATAGCATTTCCTTTGAAACTGAAAGACGCTGTTTGGTTTGAGATAGAAATCATTCTGTAGTAGCTGGAGCTGTTGTATTTTTTGCGGAACTGCAGTAGATATCATTCCTCCTGAAGCTTAAAGACGCCTTTTGGTTTGAGATATAAATCCTCTTGTAGATACTGAAGCTGTTTTATTTTTTGTGGAACTACAGCAGAGAGATTTGAAACTGAGAGACGCTGTTTGGTTTAAGATAGAAATCATTCTGAAGTAGCTGAAGCTGATTCATTTTTGCGGAACTGCAGTAGATATCAATCCCCCTGAAGCTAAAAGACGCCTATTGGTTCGAGATATAAATCCTCCTGTAGTAGCTGAAGCTGTTTTATTCTTTGTGGAACTACAGCAGAGATCATTCCCTTTAAAAATGAAAGAGGACTATGTGTTTGAGATAAAAATCCTCATGTAGTAACTGGAGCCCTTATATTTATCGTGGAAATATATCAGTGATCATTCCCCTTGGAGATGAAGATGTGTTTGAGATATAAATCCTCCTGTAGTAGCTGAAGCTGTTTCATTCGTTGTGGAACTACAGCAGAGATCATTGCCCTTGAAGCTGTATGAGGCCTTTTGGTTTGAGTTAGAAATCCTTGCTTAGTAGCTGTAGCTGTTCTATATTTCGTGGAACGACAGCAGGGAACATTTTCTTGAAGCTGAAAGACGTCTATCAGTTTGTGGTAGAAATTCTATTGTAGTAGATGTGTAACTCAACTATACCCAATCGTGCTCGAGTTTGTAAACCTTCGATATATTTCCTAAACATTCGATGTATTGTTAATTCAAAGATTAAGAAAGAGATTCTGGAGAAGGAAGAGATTGAAAGAGAAGCACTGTGGAGGTACCTTCCAGGAATGGATAACCCCAAAAAGTTCATCCGGAACTTTGAAAGTTCAAGAACCAAAAAGTATTTGGATCTCAGTAAGAACAAGTTACGCCTACTCACTGGCTTCCTCACAGGACATTGTCGCCTTAGGAAGCATATGATGAGAATGAGCTTAACAGAAACTGACGAGTGTTGATTCTGTGGTGAAGAGGAGGAAACTCCTGTTCACCTGGTTACAGAATGCCTCGCCATTGCAAACCAGCGCAAAGAATGTTTTGGACAAGAGAATTAGAGGAGAAATGAGGATCTGACCTCCTTGAAGCCCTCTCAGATACTGGGGTTCATTGGAGCTCTGGAGCTGGAGGGCGAGCTGTAGGTAGCACATTAGCGAATACGGCTCTGATGGGGGGCACAATAGACCTTGAGGTCGCAGTGAAACGTAACCCCCTTCCTAACTAATAACTAATAATAATTCAAAGATTCCTTCAATCCTGATTGTTAATTCCAAGGTACATCGTCAAACAAAATATTTGTGCATTTCTGCAGAGATCGTCTGAATTCTGATGCTATATATTAGCTCTTTATCGTAGCTCAGTGCCATTTCATTCAGTTTAAAACGTGACCTATAAAAGTTAATCTAGTAACATAAGCGCCCAACGTCGGGCTTTATATATCACCAAGTAACTTTTTCCCATTTTAAACAACGATCGATAAACAGTTTTACGACTGAGTATTACCTGAGAGCACAACGAAGCTTCCTCGTGGAAATTCCCCCTAACGAAGTCGCAATACTCCTTGGTGGTTATTTTGCACTGGCCGTGGATTCCGATGCAACAAGGATGTCCAATGATTTCACAGACCATATGTTCCAGATGCTTGTCTCTGGTTGTGCTGTCCAGTCTGGTTCTGTTCTGCTTCGACGCGTTCGTCTTCCGACAAATTGGCCACTTGGTGATATCGTCGGGCCATTCGTATGGATGGACGCTGGCCGGTGCATCGCAAAACCTGAATTGGGAAAATAATGATATTAGTTGGGGATATAAATTTAACTCTAATCGCTTTTTTATGTAGAAGAAGGTGGTAGGTGTTAGAACGTTTTCACTAAGAGTACTAGATTTCACTTACTTGGGGTCGAGTCCACACACTGAACCGGATATACGGCCACCTGGGCCGTAATTTTTATCCGACCATTTCTTCCAAGTCGATATTGTTTCCTGTAAGAATTGGTGGTTATGTGTTAGACTGTGATTCAAGAAACGGACTGATACTTCTGGACCTACCGTTGGCTTCAGTCCTCGAAGCTTGCAATAACATGAATTCTATCAGTCATTTGTGGAGAGTATAATTATCAATGTTTTATAAATTTAATATTAGGACATTAGATTCAATACGAAATATGAAGTATCCTTATTTTATACTTACAGAGCAGTCCGCTTTAGAAGACTGTACACAACCAGAATCATCGTTTCTAATGCAGCAAGCAGTTTCTCTTTCTATTGTCCGAATTTTCTCAATTTCTTGGCTTATTTCTGCGTCCACCCTCATGCACGGTGCAAATTTTGCTCCTAGATGTATGAGATCCGCCGCTCTTGGTCCAAACCTGTGAACCGAAGGAATGTTCAAATGGAGGAATACGTCTTGAGAAAGTGGCTCAATCCGAAATTTGTGACCATTCAGTTAAAACATTACGAAAATATACTTGCCAGAAGGTCGCTGGCTCCAGATAATCCACCTGTTGAAGTGAAAGACTCGTGACAAGCACCTGTCCAGACCTTGACTGAAGATCTATGCCGAAAGGTCCGAAACCATAACAAACCAAGGAGATGAACAGCACCAATATCTGGACTATCGTAACCCAATAGGTGAACATTGGCCTATGATCTTCCAGATCGTCGAGTTGATCCTGTATCGTCTCGTCGTAGGCCACTGACTTTTTGAAGGTTCTCCTGAAGAAATACGCCATGATAATATAAATGGGGCTAGCAAAGAAGTTGAAACTCACCCAAACATACGTCCTACCCAACCCATCCCGTACTGTCTCCTGTCTGAGTTGTCGAGAAGATTATCTAAACAATTCGATATCTTGCTCTTCCCCACTTTCGTCGGCTGTCTGGAGGTGCCACGAGGGACGTCCCGTCTCCAGCCACTGCTGACTCGAGGCGAGACGTATCTTTCCTGGGCGTGTATTCTCTCGGCTGAAACAGAACGAGGATGATGAATAAGAAGGTCGAGATCAAACAAACTACTTGTGGAAGAAACTAATATTTTTACAACTAACCTATATCTCCCGATCCTCCACTGTCAACTGTGTCACCTACGCCTTCATTTAATCTAGGAAGAATTGCACTTTCCGTCGG
The DNA here is from genome assembly GCA_963966015.1 of Aphidecta obliterata. Classification (NCBI taxonomy): domain Eukaryota; kingdom Metazoa; phylum Arthropoda; class Insecta; order Coleoptera; family Coccinellidae; genus Aphidecta; species Aphidecta obliterata. The sequence goes on along the minus strand of OZ014431.1, from coordinate 11,865,599 downwards.
TTCGAAGAATGTATCGTCTTCATCTGTTGGTTCTTGGGCAGGTACATCGGCGGGAAAACTTCGTGACCATTGGTTGTTTTGCGATCGAGGCCTTGGCCTCTGCCTCGTCAATGTCTGGAATTAGAAAACCTTATGAGCGTGTTTGCCTTAGCCAAGATGAAGAGATCTGTAAAATCATTCGCGGAACGAAGGATTTACAATGAATCTGGGAAGGTACGGTACACGTCTGGTTCATTAGTAAAAATATTCTACGACAATCCATTGCATGGGAGACATTTATACTTCCTAATAAAAGTGAAAAATAATTTCTATTCTGGAAAGTAGTAATCCGGTAGATCCGTATTTTAGATCAATATAACAAACAAACATAAATATAAAGATAAACATGCGTAGATCCACATAAGAGGTAAATCCACCGAAAAGGTAGATCCAAGAGAGACAAAGACCTATCAGAAGGAAATGGGTAGGTGGGAGGAGTGTTTTCCTTAGCCAAGACATAGAGATCTGGAAAATCATTCTCGGAACGAAGGATTTACAATGAATCTGGGAAGGTACAGTACATGTCTGGTTCATTGGTAAAAAGACTCTACGACAATCCATTGCATGGGAGACATTAATTTTTCCTAATAAATGTGAAAAATAATGTCTATTCTGGAAACTAGTAATCCGGTAGATCCATATTTTAGATGAATGTAACAAACAAACATAAACATAAAGATAAACATGAGTAGATCGACATAAGAGGTAAATCCACCGAAAAGGTAGATCCAAGAGAGACAATGACCTATCAGAAGGAAATGGGTAGGTAGGAGGAGTGTTTTCCTTAGCCAAGATATAGAGATCTGGAAAATCATTCTCGGAACGAAGGATTTATAATGTATCTGGGTAGGTACAGTACACGTTTGGTTTATTAGTAAAAAGACTCAACGACAATCTATTACAAGGGAGACATCAATTTTTCTCAATAAATGTGAAAAATAATTTCGTCTCTGGAAAATAGTAATCTGGTAGATCCATATTTTAGATCAATGTAACAAACTAACATAAACATAAAGATAAGCATAAGTAGATCCACATAAGAGGTAAATCCACAGAAAAGGTAGATCCAAGAAAGACAATGACCTATACGTGGGAAATGGGTAGGTAGAAGGAGTGTTTTCCTTCGCCAAAATATAGAGATCTGGAAAATCATTCGCGGAACGAAGGATTTATATTGTATCTGGGAAGGTACGGTACACGTTTGGTTCATTAGTGAAAAAACTCCATAATCCATTGCATGGGAGACATCAATTTTTCCTAATAAATGTGAAAAATAATTTCTATTCTGGAAACTATTAATCCGGTAGATCCATATTTTAGATGGATGTAACAAACAAACATAAACATAAAGATTAGCATAAGTAAATCCACAGAAAAGGTAGATCCAAAAGAGGCAAATACCTATTAGTAGGAAATGGCTAGGTACTTTATAGAGGGTGTTTTTTTTCGACAGGTGCTAGATCAAAAGTAATCATTCCTCCAGAAGTTGATCATATGAAATATTCGATTTGAAAAAAAGCACTGCCGTGAAGGCAGGAGCTTTTGAGCGCTTGTACATGCACCTGGTAGGTAGATTCGCATTTTCCAGTTTTAGAAATCAATTGAAGGAATTTTCGACAGCTGTCAAAAAAATTCTGAAACTCCAGACTTTATGTCAGTGCTTCAGCTGCTAAATTCTGTTTCGATAATTCGCTAGAATTTTCTACGGTATCTATGGTCTTGGTGATGCGATCTGGACAAAATTTCGCACGTAGTTTGAATACATTATTCCTCAGCTAGTTGCGAAATTCCATTCCAATCAAATCGGTAGTTTCGGAATTATCAGGAACAGAATATTTTGAACGGCCATATTCACGGAACCCCTAGTCTAATTTTGCTCATTGATGAACGTGACCGTGAAATTCGCGATCCAAACCCACCCTGAAAATTTCAAGTTCCTAGGCCTTTCCGTTCAAAAGCTACAATTTTCTATGGTTTCCATGGTTCTGGTCATGCGATCTGGACAAAATATTGCTTTAATACATCATTCTCGATTAAAATATGAAATTTTATCTCGATCGAATCCGTAGTTTCGAAATTATCGAGAAAGCAAAATTTCAAACGACCGTATTAACGGAACCCCTAGTATAATTGTGCTCATTGACAAACGTGAACGCGACATTTCAGATCCACGCTTATCCTGAAAATTTCAAGTCCCTAGGCCTTTCCGTTCGAAAGTTATGATTTTCTATGGTTTCTATGGTTCTGGTCATGTGATCTGGAGAAGTGTAGCTTGAATTTATCATTCTTCATTAGTATACAAAATTTCGTCACGATCGAATCTGTAGTTTTGAAATTATCAAGAAAACCAAATTTCAAAGGACCATATTTACGGAACCCCTAGTATAATTTTGCTCATAGATGAAAGTGATCACGACAATCGAGATGCACACCTATTCAGCAAATTTCAAGTCCCTAGGCGTTTCCGTTCAAAAGTTACAATTTTCTATGATTTCTATGGTTCTGGTCATGCGATCTGGACAACATTTCACATGTAGCTTGAACACCTCATTCTCCATTTGAGTGCGAAGTTTTATCTTGATCGAATCTGTAGTTTCAAAGTAATCAGGAGAACAAAATTTTGAACGGCCATATTTACGGAACCCCTGGTGGAATTCTGCCCATTAACGAACTTAACCGAGGCATTTGGGATCTGAACCTACACTAAAAATTTCAAGTCTCTAGGTTGATCCGTTCGAGGGTTATCGTGCTTACGGACGCCCGGACGGACAGACTCAAATTTTCCGACGGATTCGTCATCAGTGAGTTGAACTCTATCGTTTGAGACCATTTTCGGCTCAAAATTCGAAAAATACAGACATCGTGACGAAATGATATAGCCCTCGTGTAAGTTGTACGAGCGCTCACAAACTCACCGATAAAATTGATCCCAATTGTTCACAGAAATTGTTCGAAATGGTCATAATTTGTTTGATGTGCACAAATTCTTGCCCAGCGTAATAACGAATGGTCACTTATACACTAACGTTTTCAAATGATCCAAAAGAAAGAAATCGCAGGGGTTATCATACGCATCACATAGATGATTTCTCGTATACTGACCTCAAACAGCTGGTAATATCTGAACATTTGAATATCAATACGAACCTAATACAGATCCGTGCTAGGAAATTTTCATATTCGCGGGTAACTTTGGTTTCGAAAAACTCGGCCCTGGTGAATATTTCATATATTTTTGGTATACCTATCGACTTATTTCGATGAGTTCGTCCACAATTCAAAATTCATCGAAATGTAAAGTATATTTTCATTTGATAATGGTCATTCTGCTAAGACCCTGGTTTACTGTAAATTGGTTGTGAAAAAACGATTGACAATCGCGTTTATGGGCCTTTGTCCGATGCTAACGGTATTATTTTTGAAAAAATAAAATGAATTGAACGAAAAAAAATCGAGAAGTGCTCGATGCTAAAATCCTACATTCCGCGAATTATTTTCCAGATCTGTATTTACATGGGAATTTAATTTTTGTTGGAAACCTGGTAGCATTTGTTGGCGAATCTTCCCCTGCTAATCAGTATTAATTCAACGCTGTCCCAACCGTGTCTCGGAAGATAAAAGAAACGAATTAAGTATAATCACCGAGACCAAGACCAGAGGGACTTCGCGGCCCTACGGAAGAAATAAAATTACCCCCGAGAATTTTATCAGATGGTCGGCAAACAAGAAAAAATATTTGTCCCAATTTACAAATCCTGCGGGTTTTTTTTTGCACCATGCCCCCGACAAAAGAATAAACCCGAAATTGGTTCACAATTCAATTAACCCTTTCATTGTCGACAACGGGGTATGTGCCGTTGTTGGGGACCCTTGCAGCTTCAAATTGAATCTCTTTTTAATTACAGGTGGTGAAATGGATTTATGGCTAGGAGCGGACCTAATCCATTTGAGTTTCCCTTTTGTTTTTGCTGGGTTCCCCACCTGGATGGGATAATATAAAAAATATATTCCAACCCAAGCGTGAAGGAATGAAAGCGGGAAAGCTTTCGGTTTATCTGGGGTGTTCAATAATTTTATTCGAAGCACCATCTGACCATCAATAGCATGGATGGAATATTCTGTTTTCATATACAGTGAAACCTCGCATAGTGTAGCTCTGAAACTTGATGATGCTGCAGGTCCATTGGGGGAATCCGTTGGAGCTCCTACGACACCAGCCCTAATTTATATAACCAAGGAAATGCCCCTACATGTGTCATAAATTGAACCTTTTCCTGGACTCCCGTTTTTGCCGCCTACGTGGCAATAAATCCGTCTTGCTAATGTGCTGCGTGTTGATGGCGCCAGTATTCGACGGCGAGGCCTAATGAACGTGTGTTCACGGGGTGGGCCTTCGAGAGAGGATCTTCGGGTCCATTTCAAGGTAATGGACCGTGCCGACCGCATTATGTTCATCTTGGAAATTGACCCACTCGAAACCCACTTCATTAAGGTCAAGGTTAGGGGTTCTTGTTACCGAAATACGGAGGGAGCCTCAAGAGGTAGCAGAGTTGGTCCAGTAGGATCCCCGCTCAGACCCTAAGTATTCATGTGGGAATTCTTCAGTAGATCCTTATTTTCACATAATATCATCTTATAGTTGAATCTGAGTGGAAGAAGGATATTCTTCTTCACATAACCTAACCTAACCTTAAGATCGATTTACTTGACATAACATGAATGATCTATGTTACGGTTGCAAAGGCCAAGGAGAAGAAGAAGAACAATACGAATGTTGCATGCGACGTTGCTGCACGCCGCAATTGAAATAAATTTTCAGAAAAATCCTTGAGGAACAAACGCCAATAAAAGTTTGAAGAATTTGCATAAACGATTCGAAAACCCCCACCCCGAAAACTAATGAGCGGTATAATTATACGTATTCAGGGTAGCGTGCTTTCCCAAAGTGCGCGATTAACGTTGAAACTTATTCAGGCGATTTGAGATTTTAAACCGTTCGAAACGGACGTGAATGCATTTCTGATTCCGATGTTTTCCCCACAGACTTTGAATGGAAGAGAATATCGTTTTCGGGGTCATCAAGTTTCATAGACTTCGAGGGGTATTCGAGAGATGCTTACTTACTGGATATGGAATTTGAGAAACACGTAAAGCTCAACATAATGTGTCTAAGGCATGTAATGTAGCATTTTAATCACCTTATGCCTTCACTGATTCCCGACTGAAAAATAAATTACAAAACGTGAGGTTGACACGTCAGCGACTTGTTTTGTCTTCACAATCAACGCAAAGCTTGTGAGCCAATAAATCCACATTATGTCAGGATCTACATAACCAGTAGATCTATACAGCACGTAGCTCGATAGACATTAATGATTGTAACATCGCAGTGGGCTTGGAAATATTCATATTTTGCCGCTTCATATTTATAATGTTCACACTTGCAATTCCTTTCACAGAATTTAGTTTTTAGCAATAATAAATGACGTTTCCTCATAATCTGCCCCCTTGTGCTCGTTTGGCGTTTTTGAAGCCCTATCTAGAATTTTGAAGGGATATTATTATTATGTTGATAACTGTTTGCATACCTTTAAACTAATCTCTTAATTTCTGAGAGTTCGTTCTTTTTACACGAGGGTTATTTAATTCCGTCACGATGTCTGTATTTTTCGAATTTTAAGCTGAACATGATCTCAATCGACAAGGTTCGACTCACTGATGACGAATCCGTCTGAAAATTCAAGTCCGGCCGTCCGTAAGCAAGATCACTCTCGAACGGAACAACCTAGAGACTTGACATTTTACGGCAGAATTCCACCAGGGGTTCCGTAAATATGGCCGTTCAAAGTTCTGTTCCCCTGATTACTTGAAAACTACAGATTTAATTGAGATGAGATTTTGCACTCAAATGGAGAATAAGGTGTTCAAGCTACATGTGAAATTTTGTCCAGATCGCATGACCAGAACCATAGAAACCATAGAAAATTGTAACTTTTGAACGGAAACGCCTAGGGACTTGAAATTTTCAGGATAGGTGTGGATCTGAACTGTCGTGATCACGTTCATCTATGAGCAAAATTATACTAGGGATTCCGTGTATATGGTCGTTTGAAATTTAGTTTTCTTGATAATTTCGAAACTACGGATTCGGTCGAGATGAAATTTTGTATTTTAATCGAGAATGATATATTAAAGCAATATTTTGTCCAGATCGCATGACCAGAACCACAGAAACCATAGAAAATTGTAACTTTTGAACGGAAAGCCCTAGGAACTTGAAATTTTCAGGGTGGGTTTGGATCGCAGATATCGCGGTCACGTTCATCAATGAGCAAAATTAGACTAGGAGTTCCGTAAATATGACCGTTCAAAATATTTTTTTCCTTATAGTTTCGAAACTACCGATTGGATTGGAATGAAATTTTGCACGTAGCTGAGGAATAATGTATTCAAACTACATTCGAAATTTTGTCAAAACGCATAAACCGTAGAAAATGCTAGCGAATTATCGAAAAAAAATTGTTCAGCTGAAGCACTGGCATGAAGTCTTTCACCTAAGTTTCAGAATATTTTTGACAGCTGTCGAAAATTCCTTCAATTGATTTCTAAAACTGGAAAATGCGAATCTACCTACAAGGTGCATGTACGAGCGCTCAAAAGCTCCTGCCTTCACGGCAGAGCTTTTCGTAATTTTTGAACGAGTCGCATATCTAAATACCAATAGCAATTCAGCAATACACAGAATCTTGATGCCATCTAATTCACAACAACTACATTCAAAGCGGTTAGATTTTTTTTTTGTTGCGTTTTATAAGACATAATTATTAATAAGAGGTTCATCCACAAGAAAATCAGAATTTTCGAAAGTAGGAAATAAAAAAAAACCAAAAAACATTTTTTTACGATGAAAATAATGTTGGATGTAGATCATTTCATCCGCAAATCGGGGAACTCGTTTTCCCAGAATTCAATGTTAGTTGGGTTGGGAAAGTTAGGGATGGAGGGAACTTATACACCATCAGTGGTCATCACGATCCCATTCACCTTTCCCCCTGGGTTTAGCAAAATTGAAATTGAAAAGAACAAATGACAAAAAAAAAACACTAAAAAAATCTTCACTAGAAAAAGTCAGGTCTAACAGCCTGTCCTCGTTGAGATTACGCAGAAACCAATGGTGTTCTCTATATGGTGAAATATCTATTGGACGAAGTTGCTGTACAATTGTGATTTTTTAAGGGTAGAAATTCAATTTTTCCTTCAACACTTTCTGGCATCTACTCAGAGGTACCAGACTGCGAAGATAATTTTTTCAGAGACATTTGAGGATTTTGGTCAACTCGTGTTCTAAGATCTCCAACAACTTCTTGAGAAACTTGAGGTCTTTCTGTCGGTTTTTTCTTGTTGACGTTCCCAGTCTGAATAAATCAGTTTATAACAGCACTGATGTGGGCTTTCAGAGAGCATTCTTGAATCTGAACATCCGGATAATTCGCCAGATATTCATTTTTATACTCCTTTATAGAACCATTGGTTAATGTACCGTTACGATAATAGGACATCACAATGAATATGTTCTGTTCTAAATCATGAGCCATTGCAGATTTCAAAAGTTTTTACGGTTTTGGAAACAGGTTAACGAATTTGAACAAGAATTGACATTGAAATAATACTGGCTGCCAGTTTTGAAATTCTATGATACCTATAGTTTGGAACATTGAGTGAGGAGTGGCAAACAATAATCCAAAGCCAACTGTTTCATAAAGACCCTGTACAAAGCTATATAGAGCCAGGATATCAATAGAAGGCTCACTCACCGTTACAACATAGCTCAATCCATCCCAAGTCATCCTGGCTACAGACTCCTTCCTCCTCAAAGTGACGTTTCTCAGGACCTCGTCTCCATCCGGCACGTCACTGGGCCCTGGCAAGACGTCGGGCCTCTCTGCGATCAGTTGACCAGAAGTTGCCGTCGTTCGTGTCGGTAGTTCCGACACTGTCCGCCTATGAGAACGTAGAGTTGAGGTGCGATATTCTTCCTTCAACGGACCATAAGCTCTGTAAAAAAACATGATTAACGAAGGATTTGGGAAAGTTTTCCTCTAGAGGATTGAAGATCCAGCCTGGCCCACATTTCTTCACCTGGTGATTGAAAATTGAACTTGGACAGAGAGATGCGATGGAGGAAGACCTCAGGGCACTTTTTGATTGTTCGATTCGAAGTACTTGGTCAGTTTCCTCTATCTATCGTATATGCTGTCGATATATAGTAAAAACCCTTCGAGGGTTCCTCCTACATATGGACAGGTGAGGAAAGTATCATCTACATGGTCGATGGCCTCATCTTCTAATTCCTCCATCTATTTGGCGATTAGCAGACAAAAAAAAAGTCCATAGTGAGACTATAGTTATAGTTAGGCAAGGGGTTACATTTCACTGTGACCTCAAGGTCTATTGTGCCTTCCACCAGCGTTGTTTTCACGCTACCTACAAGTCGCCCTATAGCTTTAAAGCTCTAATGAGCTCCAGTATCTGTGAGGGATTCAAGGAGGTTAAATCCTCGTTCCTCCTGTAATTATCTTTTCCAAGACATCTTCGTACTGGTTTGCAATGACGAAGTATTCTGTAACCAGGTGAACAAGAGTTTCCTCCTTTTACCCGCAGAATCTACAATCGTCATTTTCTGTTGAGCCCATTCTCATCATATGCTTTCTAAGGCGACAATGTCCTGTGAGGGAGCCAGTGAGGAGGCGTAACTTATTCTTACTGGGATCCAAATACTTTTTGGATCTTCCCTTTTTAAGTGCCGATGGAACTTTTTTGAGTGATCTATTCCTGGAAGATTCCTCCAGAGTGCATCTCTTTCAGTCTCCAGAACCAGAAAGGTTCTGGGCCAGTAAGTGGCGTTTGTGCCCCCTTTCTGGCAAGTGTATTGGCCACTTCGTTTCCTTTGATTCCTGAGTGACCAGGAACCCAGACTCAAGAGACCTTGTTGTACTTGCCTACTTCATTAAGTTTCCTCCGGTACTCCCATATCATCTTTGAGTCGATGATACAGGAGTTTACTGTTTTGATAGCAGCTTGACTATCAGAAGGGATCACAATGTCACACCCTTAATGGTTTATTTCCAGGTTTATATCTATGCATCTTTTGATTGGTATGTACTAGAAAGAAAGTGGGAAGCTTGCTCTGATTCGCTATGCGGCTCTTCTGAGGCAGAAGACTAACATAAAATATGAAAACGATGTCTCACCTCGAAGCCATTCGTTTCCTCCTATCCAACCAGAGGTTATGCTGTTCGGCCTCATTATCCTCCCCTACCCCAAAAAACGTAGCCGTCTCCTTCTTGATATAATTCTTGATCATCTCCTTTTTCGAAACCGATCTCTCCAGCGTCGGCCTGTTCGGTATTCTCTCGCTCTGCGAATAATTAACGCCCCTGCTCTTCTGCGGCCTCTGGATTCTATCAACATCAGCAGGTGACGTGGCTGGCATAGACACAGCCCGGGTGTGTACCGGTAATTGTGCAGTCCTCGCGATTGGCGGCGAAGGGGTAGTCTGCATAGGCGGTTTGGGGTCGTTTGTTGTAGCCGGAGCTTCCGCTGTCTGGTCATTCTCGTCGCTGGCGTTGTTCGAGGCGGCTGCTGTTGATTGTTCTTGTTGCGGCTGTGCTTGGGGCTGCGGCGGGCTCTGGTTCATTTGGGCCGGAGACGACCGCCTGCAATGGAAATGCGGAATTAGAAATCTGCTGCACTGATAAATTTCGTTATTTGTGCGCTTCTTTCTATGAACAAGAGCGTTATCGTTCTGCCCAAATGTCTGTGATTTTAGAATTTTTACCTGAGGTCTCAAACGATTAAGTTGGACTCACCTATGAAGAGGAATTCAATTCTGTCCCTGAACATGATAAATTTCGAAACAGTTTTGAAATTCTCGGGGCACGTTCGAGGTCTGAATGCAGATATGTTTTGTAGGTATAGCCATCTGATTCAATTATTTTTTTCTCAATATTTAGGAAAATACTGTTTTGATCGAATTGTTATGCAGTAGACTTGGGAATAATAGTATATTATTTAACGAGCGGTAATGTAGGTCATAACTCACGCAGATGAAGTTTGCAGCACGAGCCGCAGGCGAGTGCTGTAATTAGTGAGTGAGTTATGACCATTACCGCAAGTTGAATACTATACTATACTAACAATGCATTATTTAAGTTGATTGTGCTTCTTAGCATGGAGTTCACTAAAATATGCCAAAAAAACATTCTCTGTAAACGATGACTTAATATTCTTACTGCTATACCAATTTTGAAAATTGTTGTATACCCCTTTATATTTGTTTTGGAATTTTTCGGGCAATAAATTCTGTGGTAACATTGACTGATTGTCCTTTTTCTGAAGGTGCATATAATAATTCATCTTCACTATCTGAATTCATCTTTTTCTGCAAACTATTCACAATAATAATTAGGTATCAACTCAATTTGATTAAACGTCAAAATTATTCAAGTGACCTCCCCTCAATACTAATAATGGACTGTTCCCTTACGCCCAATCACACAGGGGAGTTATAGGAGTGAGTGAGTGGGAGAACACTCACGGTGTTTGTTTACATATACCATTACTCCATCGAAAGTAGTTGAGTAATGACTATATTATTCAATCGGAGTGGATAAAGCATATTATCATTAATTGAAATTTTTGGTAGTAGAAGTTTGACATGAAATTCCGTCAAGATCGTTTCACTAGAAGAATAAAGGAATTGTAATTTCGAAAACTTTGGTGTCTTAGAAACTAGGTAATCCCAAATCTTGCTGAAATTTTGTGTCCAAATATGAAGCAGCGATAAAATAGGGATTATAAAAATCTACAGCTGTTTCAGGTGAAAAGAAAATTGAGTTTTTCTCATCTGGAAATTTGATATATACTGCTCCACAAAAGTTAGGGAAGTTCAGCAATTTTGTGACCGTTTCAAAAGTTGCCGATTGTTGTCCACCGAATGTTCAGTTATGAGAAATCAAATATTTAATCTCTTATATCTGAATGGTTTTTTTGTTTGCTCCTCGTTTGATAACTTTTTCAGTTTCAGGCGAGTTCGTGTCGTTTGGGTTTCTAAGAATTTTGGTTATTGTTTTACGTTCTTACGATAAACTTTGATTCAAAATCTTAAAATTTCTTTGCAATAATGCCTAGACTTAGTGCGGATGAAGCCAATTGGGCTATTGGTATGATCGAGGCGGGACGTAATAGGAGATATGTTGCGAATTTCTTTCAAGTTAGCGAAAGCGTAGTTTACCGGCTCGTCCATCGATATCGAGAAACTGGAAGCGTGAACGAAATACCGAGAAGTGAACGCCCAAGATCTACCACTTTTGCCCAAGATCGGTTTCTGACTGTGCCTACCCGTAGAGAGCCTTTGAGTACTTGGTGTTTTGGTTTCGATTCAAACAGTTCGTCTAAGACTTCGACGTTAATCTTCATTCTCGACGACTTTTGAGAAGGATTCTACTAACTCAAAATGCGATTCCGATTGGAATGGGCCAATAAGCACTCGAATTAGAACGATCCATGGAGGTCTGTATTGTTCACAGATTTCTTTCTTATGTTTGGACGATAATGCGCCAGAATCTTTGGTTCGATAAGTCTTGCTACAGGTTCACCTTATGTCAAATCAAATGATCACAGATGATTTCTCACAAAACCACATTTCAGAAACCCAAATGGATTTGGCATCGCTGTCAAGTTGAATGTTCTGTCATTATTCCACAATCTGGAGGAGAGTTTGATGAATCTTGAAGCCAAGCAGCGTCGTGTGGGTTCAATTCCTGGATGAGTGACCGCTCTGGTGATGAATTTGAATAAGCGCAAAATAGCTTCTGACTTCACGTCAGTATTTTCAAATTTTTCTGGATGTTTTTGAGCGCTCGTACTACTTACACGAGGGCTATATCATTTCGTCACGATGTCTGTATTTTTTGAATTTTGAGCCGAAAATGGTCTCAAACGACTATGTTCGACTCACTGATGACGAATCCTTCGAAAAATTCGAGTCTGTCCGTCCGTATACACGATAACTCTCGAACGGAATGTCCTAGAAACATGAAATTTTCAGGGTAGGTTCGAATCTTGAATGCCGAGGTTAAGTTCGTTATTAGTCAAAATCCGCCAAAGAGTTCCGTAAATATGGCCGCTCGAACTTTTGTTTTCCTGATTACTTTGAAACTACAGATTCGATCGAGATGAAATTTTGCACTGTAATGGAAAATGAGGTGTTCAAGCTACATGCAGAATTTTGTTTAGCTCGCATCACCAGAACCATAGAAACCATAGAAAATTGTAACTTTTGAACGGAAACGCCTAGGGACTTGAAATTTTCAGGATAGGTGTGGATCTCGATTGTCGTGATCATCTATGAGCAAAATTATACTAGGGGTTCCGTAAATATGGTCGTTTGAAATTTAGTTTTCTTGATAATTTCCAAACTACAGATTCGATCGTGACGAAATTTTTTATACTTATGGAGAATGATATATTCAAGCTACATTTCTCTAGATCGCATGACCAGAACCATAGAAACCATAGAAAATCATAACTTTCGAACGGAAAGGCCTAGGGACTTGAAATTTTCAGGAGAGGTGTAGATCTGAGATGTGGCTTCCACGTTCATCAATGAGCAGAATTATGCTAGGGGTTCCGTAAATACGGTCGTTTGAAATTTTATTTTCTCGATAATTTCGAAACTACGTATTCGATCGAGATAAAATTTTGTATTTTAAACGAGAATGACATATTAAAGCAACGTTTTGTCCAGATCGCATGACCAGAACCATAGAAACCATAGAAAATTATAACTTCCGAAGGAAAAGGCCTAGGAACTTGAAATTTTCAGGGTGGGTTATTAGCATTTCTCTGTCAGGATAACTTCAAAGATTTTCTCCATTTCCTAATAAACACTAATGTGGAAGTTGTGTAACATGGAACATAATGTGTTTCCTCAACAGGATGTGTCTCTCCACGACGCTTTCCCTGGATTTCCCCAACGTTGTTTATAATTAACTGAGTTTTCCTCACATTTAGTTAATTTATCTCATCATGCTGTCGATTCAAATATTGAAAATAGCAATTTTTCTATTCTGGGACGAGTTCTCTGCTGGATTTACATTTGAGAAGTTTTTTGGTCCTTTGGGTCGAAAATTCGAACGTCCTCGACTCCCGAGACGCCGCGGATCAAAAGCCTATGTGACAGGAAAAGGGTAACTTTTTGCGTTTTCGTCGATTTTCGACCTTTTCCGAATGTTATTTCCATATGATTGGAATTCGAAATAGGAAACGTTTTGGGTACCGTCGGAAAGCCCGTTTCTTCACCTCGAAAACGCAGGGGCGTTTTTGATAAAATTGTGAATTGTAAATATAAAGGTGATATGAGAACGTCACACATTTCCTTTTCGTTTCTCAATAGGTAAAATAACCTTGACGTTCACTGAGAAAAACGAATCCCGGGAATTTCCGGTTCAATGAATTCCTGTTGTTATCACAACAACAAAAGACCGGTCTGAGAACTATCTGTACTTGCAAATCTAACACTTGACAAATATGGTGCTACCTATCCAAATCAGAATTCACTCGAGATTGACAGAAACGTTGGGAGAAAAAGACATATCATTGTGATTTTTTTTTTCTTAATTTTTGAAACCTGACTCCTCGAAACTCATCGCTTCATCGAAATAACCAGTTTCAATTTCAGAACCTCCTTTCTGTCACATCCCGGAAATAAATTCCTACAACGCGGTTTTCATTATGAAACTGAATTTCCGACCGTTCCCGCAGAAAGGGAATTATTGTACCTCGGGGAATAGGAGGCAGGTTCGCCAACTTAATTTTTATATAACGCTTATGGTTCAGCACGAGCTCCTCCAATTCGTCGAAGTTTCATGACCTATCAACTTGTTCGCGTCGTAAACAAGCTGTTACAGAACTGTTTATAGAATCCTGATGTTTATCGATCCGGTGTGATGGGACCATCGTTGAATAATTTATGATTTTTATTGGAATGATATGACCTGGAGGAATAAGGAAGAATTTTCTTAGATTAGAACACGGTTTACAATTAAATTAGAAGGTGGCGAAGGAGGGTACAGAGAATTTGAAAACGTTGATCGGACGCGAATCTATTAATTAAGAGCCTCCTTTGATGGAAGCCAGGAACATGACAAAAACGCAACGTTTGTGAAATCCGATAGACTCCGGAATAAACTTTCATCTACTCCTATAGAATTATATATTCACTAGCTGACCCGGCAAACGTTGTTTTGCCATATAAATAATTTCCTAGTAATTTCTAGTGTAGACAAAAAATGATTGAATTACTAAAATGGCTATTAAAAAATAAGGGTTGATCGTAGAAGGGTGAAAATTGGGGATTGTATGTATTTTTGTATGTTGTATCATAAAAAAATAGAAATTAGAAATTTTGTCTAAAAAATAAAAAAAATTTTTAGGGGTGGACTACCCCTAACATTTAGGGGGATGAAAAATAGATGTTGGCTGATTCTCATAGATACCGGATAAGCACAAAAAATTTCATCAAAATCGGTTAAGCCGTTTCGGAGGAGTATGGCAACGAAAACTGTGACACGAGAATTTTATATATTAAGAGATTATTCAACTACTTTTGAGCAATTAATAGTATCTGTATACAAACAACGTGAGTTATAATAATTCACTACTATAACTCCCTGTCTCTGTGCTCTGAACAAGCCGATTGGCCGAAAGGGAAGAGTCCATTATTGGTATTGAGAAGAGGTCACTTGAACAATTTTGACGTTTTCTCAAATGAAGTTGATTCCTTATTATTGTGAATGTTTTGATGAAAAATATTGATTCAGATAGTGAAGATGAATTTATTGCCCGAAAAATCCCAAAACAAATATAAAGGTGTATGCAACAATTTTCAAGATTGGGGAAGCAGAAAGAATACGAAGTCATCGGTTACAGAGAATTTTCTTATGGCGTATTTTAGTGAACTTATCACTAAATATAAAGAATCGGTTCTATGGACTTTCTACTCCATGCTAAGAAGCACAATCACCATAAATAATGCATTGTTATAGGTAACTATTAAGATTAATAGATAAAAATAATGAAGTTCTTTGTCTGTACTCGTATCTTAGTATTTATTGTTATAGGCGTAGATAAAGTATACTATTCAACTTGCGGTAATAGTCATAACTCACTTGATGAATTACAGCACTCGCCTTCGGCTCACGCTGCGTGAGTTATGACTTACATTACCACTCGTTGATGATAAAATATATATAAATAATCTTGATATTTTTATGGAATCAGATTAATTACAATTATTGTGTTCAATATAAATATAAAAGGAATTCTGCAGTGTGCTCCGAAACATCGACGAAGTTATCAGAACGTAAATAATTTGTCCAAATCCCTGCGATATCTTTTCACTATAAATGGATTGTTTAAAGTTTTTTTATATCTATGGTAATACCCGAGGTAATACCATTAATTATAATTATGTAGAATTTACTAGTAATTAGTGTTATTGTGTTCAATACGAATATAAATATAATATTTATAGTTCATTATTCATTCATTATTCATCGGGTAATGGTTATCAATACACTCGCATGAACCATACGAAACTCGCCTTCGGCTTCTGGTTAATGCTCATGTATCAATAACCATCATTACATGATCGTTGCATAATATACTTTTTCCGTCGACCATAGAATAAAAGCTCATTTTAACGCACTCGAAATCATACATTAATGACCCCTATTAATGCATGATTTCTTGTATTAATGCATGATTATCATGGCAACCGATTATAAAATATTCAGTCGGAGCATAGATGCATCTATGTCGGAGCACGATCGAGCTGTCAAATTTATTTATTCGCTTTCGATCAGAATCTGATTTTATCCGTTACGCTACTACATAATGAATACGGAAGAAAATATCCCTTTGACACCGCCAGATGTGACAAAAACTGCTGAAGCAGCAACTTTGAGTCTGCTTCCTGAAAAGAGCCGCCATTTATATGAGAAAACCTCTGCTGAATTCAGATCTTGGTGCAAGGACAAGAAGGTTCGGAACTTTACGGAAACGGTTTTGTTGGCATACTTCACGGGTATTGCAGAAAAGGAGCATCTAGCAGGTTTATGGCCAAAATATTCGATGCTGAAATCGACACTAAATGTGAAAGACAATACTGATATGAGCAGATACCACAAACTGGTGATGTTTATTAAACGGAAAAGAGAGGGATATAACCCAAAAAAATCAAAAGTTCTCGAAAAAGAACATGTGAGAGAGTTCATAGCGAATGCTCCTGATAGTGTTTTCTTGATGTCGAAGGTAAAAACAAAACTCAATTGAATCGTTATTCCAACTTATTCTCATTATCTCGTTATAGTGAAATAACTATCATTGTTTGAAGTGTAGGTCGCTTTGATATTCGGAGTAGCGGGTGCATTGAGAAAAGATGAATTGTTAAGGTTGCAGAGAAAGGATGTACAAGATATGGGATCGAAATTTTTGGTGAGAGTGAATTAATCGAAAACACATTCGAACAGGATATTCACTGCGGTGGATAATGATGAGCATACACTTTTAAACATAATAAAGAGATATATATCCTTGAGGCCAGCTCACACTCCACACGAAAGATTTTTCGGTTTTTATAAGAACTATAAATGCTCAACACAACCAGTTGGAATTAATACATTTTCTAAATTACCGTCAATGATTGTAAACTTTCTTAAATTAGAGCAACCACATTTGTATACAGGTCACTGTTTTCGGCGTTCTTCTGCGTCTATTCTTTCTGACAACGGTGCAGATTTTTCAGTCATCAAAAGACTTGGTGGTTGGAAATCAACTTCTGTTGCAGAAGGGTATATTGAAAACTCCATTCAGAATAAAATAGAAACTGCAGAAAAAATTGTATGTCATAATAGTTCCAAAGTAAATAATGCTTTAACCTCCACTTCATCCACACGTTCCTTATCGGACATTATAGGAAATGAAATAAATGTAAACTATTCAGAATGTCACAACATGTCCAATATTCCCTCTATGAATTTTTCGAATTGTTCTATAGGAAGCATAAATATTAATATATCGAAATGAACATAGAAATTTGTATTACGTCAAATTTGTATGTTTCGATCCAGAATATATATTCAATTCCTAATGAGGTCAACGGAAAAATCTTGTAATCAACTCGTTTATTAATTCAGCGATTAATGGCCTCAAACATTAACGCTTGAGCGTAGCGACCATTAATCGCTGTCATTAATAAACTAGTTGATTGAATAACTATTACACAATTTTATGATCTTCTCGTGGTTCTTGCTGTAAAATAAATTGAATAATAATTAAGTAGCTATAATAGAGTCTTGTAACATACATACGCGTATCTGAATACTTCAGAACAAACAAAAAAACAAAAAAAGGGGAAATCATGCCCTTGTCGAAATCGTGTTGTTCACACAGAACACACCCGAACTTCCTTTCGGCGTTTCGATATAATTCTGTTCACTTTCTTACTCAACTAAATTCCTGATAGATTCCGTAGAACTTTTTGTCCCAAAACTTTTTTCGAACGAGTCCCCTAAACCACTGCCTGGTTCCGATCTTTATTTCGTCTCAAGAAAATTTTCAACCCTACCATTCCAGGTGGTTCCAAATGATGTTTTCGTTAAACCAATCACCTTCTTCTATTATCTTTTCAAGGCGGTTCTTGAACCATACATCGGCAATTATTGGTCTGAAACCAATCACCTCTCACACCCCCGACAGTGGTATTAAGGGAAATTATAAATCTCACAACGCTTTATTTTATGTGATCATTAAACGCGCTTTAGGAACTATATTTATGGGTCCTTTAAAACTCTCGAGTTTGGGTTATCGACATTGCAACGCTAGGCGCGTAGACTAAACAAATACTGAAAGTAATTCTTCACATTCCTAGGCGTTCTCACGACTTCGATTTTTTCTTGTATGGACTAGGCCAAAAGAAATAATTTCTATTCCTGACTATTTGAATTAATTCTGTATGTACCGAAATGTTATTGAGCCTTCCGATTTGTTACAGACTCTTTCATTCGAATATCAGGAATATATTCACAATAGCCAAACTGTCAGATGTCAAATCGGCTATGACTGAAAACGTTTTGCAACTCAAACTCCCAAGTATATTTATCGACTAATATTCATAATGCGATAGCCCGGACTTAAAACGTAAGATAACGATAATCTCGTAAAAAGAAATATTCGAACGGCATTATAAAAACCCCAAACGACGGATGTTCTACGTCGTAAAAAGGGCCCTGTCACTCCTAATGTGCCCTATAAAACAAGGGCGCATTATGTTTTCCTTATCGAATTAGACGGTAGGACGGACGGGGATGTTCCGGTAAAAACCTTCAGGGGTTGGACCATTCAGAAAATAAAATGATGGACTAGCTTCAATACGTTTCCTGCATACGACCATCTCGTGACGTCGTTCGATAAATCCATCTCTCGTTTATCCACTTCACGTACAAGAACTCTGTCGAGATGACATTTTATTATGATATTGCACGTTAGAGCCAGTTTTACACGTTTCTATATTTCGGGCTTGTTCTTATGGTGCTGTATCCGTTGAATATTGTTGAACGCGTCAAAAAAATATATCCTGTGTAGGTTATGTTCATATGTTTGCCTTAGGGTACAATTGAATTTGTCGATCTGGCAACATCGCCCAAATTTGACAGATCTTCTACATTAGACCTACTGTGTGACAGTGACAGTAATGTCGAAAATTTACTCCGAATTTCCCTTCGCGATGCTCATAATGTCCAATTCCTCCACTCATTTATATGAATTCGCAATGGGAAAAGGCCGAATCGAAATGCGTCCGGCAAAAACCCCGCCTCGGTTAGGGGTCGGATTAATTCGCTGGATCACCGCGAGATTTCATTATCTCGTACACAAAGGGCAGCGAAATAATCCTGAAACGGGGATGTGCTTCTCGACGTAGACCGCTTCATTGAATATTGTGTTTGCTGTCTGCAATTTCGTGTCCGCAAATGAATTACGAAAAAAATGGGAGAGTGCAGTCGGATATATAGCCGTAAACGATAATGATCTGCTTTGAATTGAAACGAACGCACGCCGGAATTTTAATTTTAGTTCGTTGTGTCGGTTTCACAAAGAAGGGCGTTTACATCAGGGAGAAACTTGGAGGTTATTGGTTAATCACTGTCGCAATTTGTTGCTACTATTCTGTAGTTATCCCTGCCTAGTTTCATTTTCTATTACTTTCAGTTTTAATTTAGTCACAGGTAGGAGGCAATATTGAGAAATTGAATTCATTAGAATAGTTCGACAACGTTGATTGCTATCTTATTTCAATTTTTTTCTTTTTAATCGCCTGTTAATTGTTGAAGTAAGTTTGAATTATCCGCCTCCCATCTAGCTTCACCTCTGAATTTCTGAATAACCAATGACAGTGGACATAACCCTTGAGTTGTGACTTTTTATTAAGGATTTATTGTTATGATGCATTCAAAAAGGGTCGTGTTATTTATGACATGTTTTCCATAACAAAACAGGTTTTTGAAGTCTGAATTGTTGATCTTCAATTCAACCACAATGAATATCGGGTTATTCCCAGATTTCAAGATTAGATGGATTTACTTAAATTTTCTAATTATTATAATGTAGTGATGTAGACTCATAATTGTTACATTATGTTTGAAAAAATTCCAACCATGAGTTTCCTGAAGTTTCTTTTCATGGGTTGTATCGAAACTAAATATTTGCAATGAAAATCTTCAATATAATTCATTTTTGAGCGCTCGTACTACTTACACGAGGGCTATAGCATTTCATCTCGATGTCTGTATTTTTCGAATTTTGAGCCGAAAATGGTCTCAATCGACTAGGTTCGACTCACTGATGACGAATCCGTCGGAAAATTCGAGTCTGTCCGTCCGTCCGGCCGGACGTAAGCACGATAACTCTCGAACGGGACAACCTAGAGACTTGAAATTTTCAGTGTGGGTTGAGTTCTCGAATGCCTCGGTTGAGTTCGTTAATGGGCCAAATTCCACTAGGGGTTCCGTAAATATGGCCGTTCAAAGTTTTGTACTCCTGATTTCTTGGAAACTGCAGATTTGATCGAGATAAAATTTTGCACTCAAATGAAGAATGAGGTGTTCAAGCTGCATGTGAAATTTTGTCCTAATCGCATAACCAGAACCATAGAAACCATAGAAAATTGTAACTTTTGAACGGAAATGCCTAGGGACTTGAAGTTTTCAGGATAGGTGTGGATCTCGAATATCGTGATCACGTTTATCTATGAGCAAAATTATACTAGGGGTTCCGTGAATATGGTCGTTTGAAATTTAGTTTTCTTGATAATTTCAAAACTACAGATTCGATCGTGACGAAATTTTGTATACTGATGGAGAATTATATATTCAAGCGACGTTTCTCCAGATCGCATGACCAGAACCATAGAAACCATAGAAAATCATAACTTTCGAACGAAAAGGCCTAGGGACTTGAAATTTTCAGGATAGGTGTGGATCTGAAATGTCGCGTTCACGTTTATCAATGAGCAGAATTTTACTAGGGGTTCCGTAAAACGGATGTTTCAAGTTTTGTTTTCTCGATAATTTCGAAACCACGAATTCGATCAAGATAAAATTTTGTATTTTAATCGAGAATGATATATTAAAGCAACATTTTATTCAGATCGCATCTCCAGAACCATAGAAACCATAGAAAATTATAACTTTCGAAGGGAAAGGCCTAGGAACTTGAAATTTTCAGGGTAGATTTGGATCGCGAATGTCGCGCTCACGTTCATCAATGAGCGAAATTAGACTAGAGGTTCCGTGAATATGGCCGTTCAAAATATTCTTTTCCTGATAATTTCGAAACTACTGATTGGATTGGAATGAAATTTCACAACTAGCTGCAGAATAATGTATTCAAACCACGTGCGAAATTTTGTCAAGATCGCATCACCAAAACCATAAATAATGTGGAAAATTCTAGCGAATTATCGAAAAAGCTGAACCATTGACATGAAGTCTGGAGTTTCGCCTAAGTTTGAGAATTTTTTTGACAGCTGTCGAAAATTTCTTCAATTGATTTATAAAACAAGAAAATGCGAATCTACCTACAAGGTGGATGTACGAGCGCTCAAAAGCTCCTGACTTCACGGAAGTGCGTTTCGTAATTTTTCATTATAATACTCATGTAACGATTTATTCATATTTTTTTGACCTTACCTTACCGAAATTAATAAACGGTGTATTCAAATTGAATTTCAATATTCAAGCATCTGAACATGATTTCGAGTCAAAAAGTTCATATAAACAAAGGTTTATTTTCACTTTTTTTCGATATACAGGCAGTTACAATCAATTCCGGATTTTTTTTCGAATGATTTCTAAACTAGATATACTGGATATGTTTATAAAACTTGGTGGGTATGAAATTTGTGAAGAGACATTAGTGGCTTTCCGAGTAACATTATAATGAACATTTTCGATGTGAAAAATTATAAACCTCTGTCGTGAATTGAAATGACCAATTATATAGTGGTTTTATAGTGCGCGCGCTGCCCACAACTTGTCATCTGTGTGAAGAACTCATTAATTAGCAAGTCACCGAGAGAATCACGTACCGTCGTAGAAAACCAAAATCTTCTGGGTTATTGCCGAGTTATTATCATCGCATTTATCGAGCAGACCTGATTCTTCTGATAGATACCGCCGTGTTCATCGCACCATTGTGTCTTCTGTTAATGTGACATTAAGCAACTTCAAGTTGAGTGCCCTTAGCTTCTCAATCAACCAGGTGACAGCCCCTGAACTGTGCAGAAAGGAGGTTCGTCCTCTGCTTCCTATCCTTCAACCCTATTTCAGTATCAGCGCGTGGTGATTCGGCTAGACTCCGTCATCACCCTCTGTTGGTAATACTTTGCTTTTGCTTAAAGTGATCAATTTCACAGTAAGTTCATCTGCTTTCAAAAAAAATATCCTAATTGTTTTTTTTATAATGAAAAAAATTAGGAGTTACTTAATAAAGTAATTCTGCAGATCAGCAATTTTCATTGAGATAAAATGAAAACACTGGGGAACAAATAACAATTTTTGATTAAAAAACTATGATTTCTAATACAATCGGTTGAAAAGTACGTTAGATTTTTCTGATTTACACTTAGAAAGCACATCTCAAAACACGAAAATCATTCAACGTTGAACAAAACGAAATCTTGGTCAAAATATAGGAAAGCTTCCAAATCTCTCCTTCTTCACTATGGGTCATAAACTTGTTTGTTAACATATTAGGCAGGGCCGTATCTAGGGCGTGGCAAGGGTGGCATTTGCCACGGGCGCAAGGTCCGAAGGGGCGCCAAAAAATATCGAAAATAAAAAAATAGAAGCATCAAGAAAAAAAAAATTCAAAGATGACAACACGGTTACGTTAATAAGTAATTCGAACACAACATTTCGAAATATTGATATTCAAAGTACAGAATGAAAATGCAATAAGGTCGGAAATACGAGAAATATAGTCCAATTGTTATAACAAATTTTCAAAGATGCCGCACTCTGATCATAAATATTACAACCGGCAATATCGTCATTCCAAGCACAGCCTTTTTATGAGTTGTTTACACTACATCCCTTATCTCCTCCAGCTTGTTTTGAAGGGCGGCTTCTTTGATGATGATGGTTCATAATGATCGATTTGTTTAGATCTTTGAACCACATCTGTGGTAATTTAAAAACAATTTGTATTGCCAAAAATTCATTGATCGGAGTTTTGAGCTCAAGAAGTGGGAGAAAAATTGGGGAATCATATTCTATTCTACATAAATATTGATTTCTTTCGATTGTGAAGAGAAGAGCAAAAAATTTAAATTTTAATGTTCGTTCAGTGTGTATCCAGATTTGAAGTGTTATAAGTTTTGAGTTTTTTTCATGTTCTGACTTTTTTGTGCCTCAAAAGCAAACGCTGTACATTCGTTGAAGTCGCAATTAGGTGAAATTATATAAGTTCTTCGCTAGCTCAAAAAATCGTCCCTGGTAAATTCGATAACAAATTATGAATTTATCATATATCTTAACTTCTGGGAAATTCTGTTAAGTAAAATAAACCGAATTAATCAATATTTGCAAGAAAAACAACTAGATATATCTGAAGGCTCTCAAATGATACTTGGACTATTGAACGAACTGAAAGCTTACAGAGAAAACTTTTTTATGCCATTGATGGAACTTTCGAAGAATGAAGCTGATAAAATTGGAATCGAAGCAAAGTTACATCAATCGAGAAAACGAAAAAAACCCAAAATGCCAGGGGAACTAGCCAGTGATGAAGCTCATCTTTTTGATGCAAACGCAAAACTGAGGAATTGGACTATGAATATTCGAATTGAAGAAAGATTTGTTGCTTTGAACGAAGTGGCAAACGACTTCAGTTTTTTGAATGGTAGTGTCATTCAAACTATGAATATTGACGATTTGAAGAAAAGTGCTGCAGATTTTAAGATGAATGTTCGTATTTATTACATAAATATGAATATTTCATTTTGTTTTTTCAGAATTTGTTTTATTTTTATGCATTTCATTTAAAATGTGTATTTCAATGTTTTCAATGAAAAAATTTTTCCATAAAAATGTATATTATTTTGAAACTCTTACGGAAATATATGACTAGCATTATGAAAAAAAATACTATAGAAAAATATGATGGATAAAAAAAAATCAACGCAAATGGGGGGGCGCTGTCTAATATATTGCCACAGGCGCAATAGTACCTAGATACGGCCCTGATATTAGGTACCAGATGGGCGAGAAACGAAAGGAATGTTTCGAACTTTTGAAGTACCTAACTCGAAGGGAGGAGCTTTTGCAATCTTGGGTGTGTACGATATTTATTTGACTGAATTTTCAAGTGCTGCAATCTAACGGAATCCACGTTTCTTGTTAAAGGGTATAACACCCTTAACGTAAGAGAGTGCTAGTTGGCTGCTTAGGGGTCCTAATATTAGTTGGAAAAGGCAGTCTCTGTCAAGTTTCCCTGACGATTTTTCAAATCCGATTAAGTCACAGTTACGGTGAATTTCGAGAAATTGAATTCATGAGAGATTAATTCTATTTGGATGTCCTGTAGAAGGGCCAAGGCGATAAGGGGTTATGAATAGCTCATTTTAAATCTTGAAGTCGGATGCAAAAAACGTTTAAAGATGAGATGAACGAATTTATCGTTCGATTTTTCTATTAACGCGATGAATAGCGTCTGGACTAGAAGAACGAGGCTGATGAACCTAAATTCGCGAATCCCCCAAGTGACCCTTTCGAGTCTGTCTATTTGGAGGAGGTAAAAAGATAACCAGGCCGATAACGTTGATCGGAATTGTGGAAAAACTCGGAACTATTTCTTTTGGGCTCCCCATAGATTGATGAAAGGTAGCTTCCATTAATTCTTGATTGTAAATTCAAGGATACATCATTATACGTTTAAAAATATTTGTGGCTCACTACCAGGATAGTCTCATACTCTTTCCCTGTTCTGTTGCCCTGTGATATCAGAAATTTCGAATTATTCAGTTCATAACCACCTTATAAAATAGTTCCCATCAGATCACCTGAAAAATTATCCAACAATCTACATTTTAGCGTTGAACCTCCAACAAACTTACATTATTCAATTACGTAGCGGAGCAGCCGCGAAAGTCTGAACTCCAAAGATTAATTAACAGTACAGCATTAAACATTTAACAGCTGCAATATAATGCGGCAGCATATAAAATATTATCTTCCCAACACTATCTTTATGAGGATAATCAAACTATTCCATCCTGAAAACTAAGAAGTTTTCTTGTAGTTGCAAATTTGTGGGTTACTGAAACTTTGAAATATAACTTGCTGCGGTGGGCACTATATAATCCAGGTGCTTTCCCCTCAACCACCATTGACAGTAATTAGGTCAGGTATATGAGAATAATGCCTCTTCTCACATATACTCTCTCGAGAATGAAAAACCTCTCTTAATTTACCTCATCAAAAAACTTCGACAGTGTACCTTTAATTATTCAACCCGCGTTTCATGGTACAATGAAATAGTTAGAATAAACAAACGTGCTTATGTAAGTTTGAAACATATCTGCCAAATGGATCACTAACCCGCTCGAACCGTTTATTTATTCATTCGCTGAAAGGGATGGAATCAGGTCAGAACCACAATAGTTATCCACTGATATGATGAACAATTCGGGTCGGCGAACAGTACAAATAAACATGAGCTTAACTTTGCATAAATAAATTCATGTATTTTTTTGAAGAACCGGGACCTTCGCCAATTTGCATAATTGTTTACACTTCGTTGAGAGATTCCATATAATTCTATGATTTCATCTGGTATAACATTATTTTTCACTTTGCTTTTAATGTGATCTAATCTGGATAGAAAACAAGAAATAGTCTGTTATTGATATGAAAGCCCACTCACACCTAGACAGCGAAGGGTCGATGGAGAGGCCAAAGACAGCCCAGACGAAGATGATGAGGTTTCAATATACTTCTACCTAGCGAATCAGCGAGTATTCAAATTCCATTTCGATTCATCTCCACTTCGCTAAACAAAATTCCAAAGGGGCGACTGTACTGACCCAAACCTGAATTCCATGGAGCGAGGAAGTTCTCCAGAGTAGTTTGGGTCGGCGAACAGTTCAAATAAACATGAGCTTAACTGTGGATAAATAAATTCATATATTTTTTTCGAAAAACCGAATCCTTCGCCATTTTGCATCATTTTTTACACTTTATTGAGGGATTCCATATAATTCTGTAATTTTATGTCGTGTAGTGTCGATTACATTATTTTTCACTTCGTTGTTAATGAGATCTCATCTATATAGAGAAGAAGAATTAGTCTGTTATTGATATGATAGCCCACTCACACCTAGACAGCAAGGGTGTTATCCAGCAATGGTCGATGGAGAGGCCAAAGACAGCCCAGAAGAAGATGATGAGGTTACCAGGAGATTCCAATTTATTTATACCTAGTGAATAAGCGTGTATTGAAATTCCATTTCGATTTATCTCAACTTCGCTAACAAAATTTTAAAGGGGCGACTGTACTGACCCAGACCTGAATTCAATCGAGCGAGGAGGTTCTCCAGAGTAGTCCGGGTCGGATAACAGTTCAAATAAACATGAGCTCCGCCATTTTCCATCATTTTTTACACTTTGTTGAGGGATTCCATATTATTCTGTGATTTTATCTCGTGTAGTGTCCATAACATTATTTGTCACTTTGTTGTTAATGATATCTCATCTAAATAGAGAAGAAGAATTAGTCTGTTATTGATATGACAGCCCACTCACATCTAGACAACAAAGCGTGCTATACAGCAATGATCGATGGAGAGGCCAAAGACAGCCCAGACGAAGAAGATGAGGTTACCAGGAGATTCCAATTTAC
Source organism: Aphidecta obliterata (assembly GCA_963966015.1). Lineage (NCBI taxonomy): Eukaryota > Metazoa > Arthropoda > Insecta > Coleoptera > Coccinellidae > Aphidecta > Aphidecta obliterata. Next base: position 11,839,043 of record OZ014431.1, on the reverse strand, counting down.
TTTTACATAGCGAATCAGCGAGTATTGAAATTTCATTCAGATTCATCTCCACTTCGCTAAACAAAATTTCAAAGGGGCGACTGTACTGACCCAGACCTGAATTCAATCGAGCGAGGAAGTTCTTCGGAGTCGTTTGGGTCGGCAAACAGTACAAATAAACATGACCCCAACTTTAGATAAATAAATTCATATATTTTCTTCGAGGAACCGGGCTCCTCCGCCATTTTGCTTCATTTTCTACACTTCATTAAGAGATTCAATATAATTCTGTGATTTAATCTCGTGTTGTGTCGATAACATTATTTGTCACTCTGTTGTCAATGAAATCTCATCTAAATAGAGAAGAAGAATTAGTCTGTTATTGATATGACAGCCCACTCACACCTAGACAACAAAGGGTGTTATCCAGCAATGGTCGATGGAGAGGCCAAAGACAGCCCAGACGAAGATGATGAGGTAACCAGGAGATTCCAATTTACTTCTACATAGCGAATCAGCGAGTATTGAAATTCCATTTAGATTCATCTCCACTTCGCTAAACTAAATTTCAAAGGGGCGACTGTACTGACCCAGACCTGAATTCAATCGAGCGTGGAAGTTCTTCAGAGTCGTTTGGGTCGGCAAACAGTACAAATAAACATGACCCCAACTTTAGATAAATAAATTCATATATTTTCTTCGAGGAACCGGGCTCCTCCGCCATTTTGCTTCATTTTCTACACTTCATTAAGAGATTCAATATAATTCTGTGATTTAATCTCGTGTTGTGTCGATAACATTATTTGTCACTTTGTTGTTAATGAGATCTCATCTGAATACAGAAGAAGAATCAGTCTGTTATTGATATGACAGCCCACTCACACCTAGACAACAAAGGTTGTTATCCAGCAATGGTCGATGGAGAGGCCAAAGACAGCCCAGACGAAGAAGATGAGGTTACCAGGAGATTCCAATTTCCTTCTACCTAGCGAATCAGCGAGTATTGAAATTTCATTTCGATTCATCTCTACTTCGCTAAACAAAATTTCAAAGGGGCGACTGTACTGACCCAGACCTGAATTCAATCGAGCGAGGAAGTTCTTCAGAGTCGTTTGGGTCGGCAAACAGTACAAATAAACATGAGCCCAACTTTAGATGAATAAATTCATATATTTTCTTCGAGGAACCGGGTTCCTCCGCCATTTTGCATCATTATCTACACTTCATTAAGAGATTCAATATAATTCTGTGATTTGATCTCGTGTTGTGTCGATAACATCATTTGTCACTTTGTTGTTAATGAGATCTCATCTAAATAGAGAAGAAGAATTAGTCTGTTATTGATATGACAGCCCACTCACACCTAGACAACAAAGGGTGTTATCCAAAAATGGTCTATGGAGAGGCCAAAGACAGCCCAGACGAAGATGATGACGTTACCAGGAGATTCCAATTTACGTCTACATAGCGAATCAGCGAGTATTGAAATTCCATTTAGATTCATCTCCACTTCGCTAAACTAAATTTCAAAGGGACGACTGTACTGACCCAGACCTGAATTCCATCGAGCGAGGAAGTTCTCCGGAGTAGTCCTGGTCGGCGAACAGTTCTAATAAACATGAGCTTAACTTTGGATAAATTAATTCATATATTTTTTCGAAGAGGTCCTTCGCCATTTTGCATTATTTTTACACTTTATTGAGGGATTCCATATAATTCGTTTTCATCTCGTGCAGTGTCGATAACATCATTTGTCACATTTTTTTTAATGAAATCTCATGAAAAGACAGAGTCTTGAGTAGTGACTAAAGAACCCATCCATCTGCAGTAAAGGATGGAGTTTAACTACCTTGGTTTGTTAAAATTCAGCAGCAGTGAGAATTTAGGAGACCTTCATCAGACTTGTATTGAACGTATGCATCATTTACAGTGAGAAAACAAATTAATTCCATTTTCTCATTTCAATAGGTACCAACTGTTGAACCTTCCTTTTTCGAAGTGGTTTGTGATATGTTTTGTGAACAGAATTATCATCTTTCAATATCCCTAACTTTCGACAAATGACAAAGCTCAAAAACTACAAGTGTCTTCCAATAATCGCAAGTACCATCACAACATGATAAAAACGAAACAATATCGAAGCGAAAGAGGCTCGCCAAGTCCATCCACTCCCTTATAATCGTCTCCAATTCAACGAGGCTCATTGGGTTTTTGTCGAATTAATCAACAGAAAAACTCCCCTGTATCGCCAAACATCGTTCAAACTCCGTTCCCGTTATTTCGCTCTGTTTTTTTCCTGAATAACGAGCACTGTAGTGGCATCGACCCGGTGGCAAATTTTTGTCGCTGCCTGGTCACTGGAACTAATCCAAATTGATTTCGAACCGTTCTTTGATAAATGGACCGTGAACCCGACGCCGAAGAAGATGAATCAGAGCGATTGTCTACAAGGCATAACAGAAACTATTATTCTCGGGGTCGAAGCTCGGCCTTTCAGGATCAATCAGGCTCCGCTGCTGATGCTAGTTGGACTATTCGCTGCAAGCGGAGATTGACTGTCCAAATTGTTGAGGGGTATTTCAATGCTCGATTATTCAACAACTCACCACTGATTCTCTGAATTCGAGAGTAAATTCTGCTAGAAATCATTGCGATGGCCAACTTTTGGTTGAGGCAATAGAAGTAAATTTCTATAAATCAAATGTCTCATTGCTTCATTAGAACATGTTTTCGAGTTTTGCTGGGTTCTGACAACTCTACAGATAACATTTCCAAATTGATTCTTCATCTGTTGTTTTTAAAACTTCAATTTCATGTGAAGATTCTTCATTGGTCTTCTCTGGAGGAAATTTCAAAGGGGCGACTGTAATAACTTAGACCTGATTTCTTGTTCATTGAGCGAGGAAGTTCGCCAGAGTATATTATTCACACACCCCTTGGTACTCATGCATTAGTTTGTTATTGATATGATAGCCCACTCACACCTAGACAGCGAAGGATGTTCTCCGGCAATGGTCGAATAATAAGTGTTGAAGTTCATTTCGATTCATATCCACTTCTCTGAACGAAATTTCAAAAGGCGACGTTTATAATCTAGACCTGAATTCCTGCCCATCGAGTGGGAAAGTTTTCCAGAGTTGATTCTTCAGGAAAAATCGTCTACCGGAGGAAGAGACAAACCTAGACAGCGAAGGGTGTTATCCACCAATGGTCGATGGAAAGGTGACAAGGTTACCAGGAGATCTCAATCTCTTTCTACCTAGCCAATCAGCGATTTTTGAATTCTCCATTTCTCTGAACAAAATTTAGGAAATTTTGAAGGGGCGACTGTAATTATGCCTACCTGAATTCTCGTCTATCGAGCGAGGAAGTCTTCAAGAGTTGATTCTTCAGAGTATATTTTGTACCGAAGACAGGATCCCCAATTCAAAGAGGAACAAGCTTATATGTCTTCGGAGTTAAACAACCTTGAGTCATACCCCTTGGTTCTAATTTATTATTTCGCTATTGATATGAGACCACTTACAATCCTAGACAGCGGAGGATGTTACCCACCAATGGTCTATGGCGAGGCCAAAACAAACCCAGACGAAGATAACAAGGTTACCAGGATATATCAATCTACCTCTAGCTAGTGAATAAGCGAGTGTTGAAATTCCATTTCGATTAATCTCCACTTCTCTTAACAACATTTCCAAGGGGTGACTGTAATCGTCCAGATTCCAATATTGTATATAGACAGTTCAATTTCACGCTCCCAATGCGAGGAAAAACAAGCTCATGTGACTCTGAAGGATTACAACCTTGAGTCATACGAATCCCTTGGTTTTTATTTGTAAGTATATCATTGATATGGAAGGCCACCCACAAACCTAGACACGTTGTTATCCACTGATGGTCGATGAGGTGGCCAAATAAAACCCAGACGAAGATGACAATTTTACCAGAGCATTTCAATTCACTTCTACCTAGCGAATCAGAGAGTGTTGAATTTCTATTTCGATTCATCTCCACTTCTCTGAATAAAATTTACGAAATTTCAAAGGGGCGACTGTTATTATGCTTACCTGACTTCCCGTTCATCGAGCGAGGAAGTCTCCAAGAGTTTATTCTTCAGAGTAGATTTTCTACCGAAGACACAGTCCCCAATTCAGAGAAAAACAAGCTTTCATGTCTTCGTAGTTAAACAAGTGTCATAAATATCATACACACCCCTTGGTTCTAATATATTATTTTGCTATTGATATCCACTCACCACTCACAAACCTCCAGCTAGTGAATGAGCGAGTGTTAAAATTCCATTTCGATTTATCTCCACTTCTCTAAACGAAACTCCCAACGGGCGACTATAATCGTCCAGATTCCTATATTGTCTATCGAATACAGTTGAATTCGACGTTCCCAATGCAAGGAAAAACAAGCTTATATGTCTCTGAAGGATAACAACCTTAAGTCATACCAATCCCTTGGTTTGTATTTGATATGGAAGCACACCCACAAACCTAGACACGTTGTTATCCACCAATGGTCGATGGGGTGCCCAAATCAAACCCAGACGAAGATGACAATTTAACCAGAAGATTTCAATCTACTTCTACCTGGCGAATGAGCGAGAGTTGAAATTCCATTTCGCTTCATCTCCACTTCTCTGAATAAAATTTACGAAATTTCAAAGGGGCGACTGTAATTATACCCACCCGAATTCCTGTCTATCTAGCAAGGAAGTCTTCTAGAGTTGATTCTTCTGAGTAGATTTTCTACCGGAGACACAGTCCCCCAATTCAAAGAAAAACAAGCTTATATATCTTCGGAGTTAAACAACTGTGAGTCATACACACCCCTTGGTTCTAGTATATTATTTTGCTATTGATATCCACTCACCACTCACAAACTTAGACAGCGGACGGTGTTGCCCACCAATGGTCTATGGAGAGGCCAAAACAAACCCAGACGAAGAAGACAAGGTCACCAGGATATATCAATCTACCTCTAGCTAGTGAATAAGCGAGTGTTGAAATTCTATTTCGATTTATCTCCACTTCTCTAAACAATATTTCCAAGGGGTGACTGTAATCGTCCAGATTCCAATATTGTATATAGACAGTTCAATTTCACGTTCCCAATGCGAGGAAAAACAAGCTTATGCGTCTCTGAAGGATTACAACCTTAAGTCATACCGATCCCTTGGTTTGTATTCGTAAGTCTGTCATTGATATGGAAGCACACCCACAAACCTAGTCACGTTGTTATCCACCAATGGTCGATGGGATGCCCAAATCAAACCCAGACGAAGATGACAATTCAACCAGAAGATTCCAATCTTCTTCTACCTGGCTAATGAGCGAGAGTTGAAATTCCATTTCGCTTCATCTGAATAAAATTTACGAAATTTCAAAGGGGCGACTGCAATTATGCCCACCTGAATTCCTGTCTATCGAGCAAGGAAGCCTTCAAGAGTTGATTCTTCAGAGTAGATCTTCTACCGGAGACACAGTCTCCAATTCAAAGAAAAACAAACTTATATGTCTTCGGAGTTAAACAACCGTGAGTCATACACACCCCTTGGTCCTAATTTATTATTTTGCTATTGATATGAGACCACTCACAAACCTAGACAGCGAAAGGTGTTATCCACCAATGGACTACGGAGAGACCGAAACCAACCCAGATTACCCAGACGAAGATGACAAGGTTATCAGGAGATTTCAATCTGCCTCTAGCTAGTGAATAGGCGAGTGTTGAAATTCTATTTCGATTTATCTCCACTTCTCTAAACATTTTCAAGGGGCGACTGTAATCGTCCAGATTATGTGCCTCTCCAAGATGACAACATTAAGTCATACGAATCCCTTGGTTTTTATTTGTAAGTCTTCCATTGATATGAAAGCCCACTCACAAACCTAGACACAGTGTTATGCACCAATGGTCGATGGGGGTGGCCAAATCCAACCCAGACGAAGATGACAATGTTACCAGAAGATTTCAATCTACTTTTACCTAGCGAATTAGTGTGTGTTGAAATTCCGTTTCGATTCACCTCCTCTCCTCTAAACGAAATTTCAAAGGGGCGACTGTAATGATCCAGACCTGAATTCCTGTGCATCGAGTGGGAAGGTATTCCAGAGTTGATTCTTCAGTGACGGTACAGTACGTGACAAGCCAGACGAATTCCTATTGCTAGAGCGCAAATCGCAATATAATTTTATGGGAAATGGAACGTTTTCATTGCTTCCCTTTCATCTCGGCAATTAGCCGACTACTCATGAGTTCGCGAAAATGTGGGTGTGCGAATTGAAATAATATCCAAATAATTACACACTCTGCAATGAGGGGGCGAGGCGTCTGATTTTCCCCGAAATTCGCCCGAGGGCGAATCGAATTCATAAACATTACGATACCAGTCGGCTTTTATTTCCGCGTCATAAATTGGATCGCGGCAACGGAAATTATGTTCGAGAATTATATCAGAGTGGCGTTTCCGGGCAGCACATGTTACGGTAATTGGAATACGTCGATTTGTCGCCTCGTCCCCGCGCGCCCGCTTCAGTTTTCGGGCCTGTTGACCTATTTAAACTATGTTTCGTATTTAAAGTTTGGTTCGGCGACATTTCCAAAACTGCGGACGAAGGCACGTTCCCCCGGGATTGTCGTTAACTGGCGCGGAAAAGACGGGAGCTCGCCTGGCCAAGTTATAATATTCCGAGCACTTATTGGAGCGGGTTCTGAGATCAACTGGAAGGATTCGCTTCGGTCGTGCATCGCAGTAGATTTATGGCATGTATAGGAAAACCTTCCCCCATAAATTACTCAGCCTTTGATGAAAACCAGAATAAATTCCATTGGAAACTTCTCGGGATTATCGCGTACAAACATACACACACGGTCATCGACTTTTTACTTATACATATTCAGGGTTACAGGAAAAGTCGTATTGAATATTAGAGGACGTTATTATTCAAGTCATTTCTGATTTGTTTCTATAATATGGTGTCCGAAATTTGGCCGTTATGGAGATATTGAGTTTTGAAGATTTTTCAAAAAATCCTTTATTTTTTGGCTTTTTATCAATTTTTTTCGGACTGGATCTCCTAGGAGCCGTTTCTCCGATGTATCTAGTTCAAAGGGATGCCAATCAATAAAAATTACGAAAAGCACTGCCGTGAAGGCAGGAGCTTTTGAGCGCTCGTACATGCACGTTGTAGGTAGATTCGCATTTTCCAGTTTTAGAAATCAATTGTAGGAATTTTCGACAGCTGTCACAAAAAATCTGAAACTTAGGCGAAACTCCAGACTTCATGTCAGTGCTTTAGGTGACCAATTTTTTTTCGATAATTCGCTAGAATTTTCTACGGTATCTATGGTCTTGGTGGTGCGATCTGGACAAAATTTTGCACGTAGTTTGAATACATTATTCCTGAGCTAGGTGCATAATTTCATTCCAATCCGATCAGTAGTTTCGAAACTATCAGGAAAAAAATATTTTGAATGGCCATATTTACGGAACCCCTAGTCTAATTTTGCTCATTGATGAACGTGACCGTGAAATTTGTGATCCAAACCCACCCTGAAAATTTCAAGTTCCTAGGCCTTTCCGTTCAAAAGTAAGAATTTTATATGGTTTCTATGGTTCTGGTCATGCGATCTGGACAAAATGTTGCTTCAATATATCATTCTCGATTAAAATACAAAATTTCATCTCGATCAAATCCGTAGTTTCGAATTTATCGAGAAAACAAAATTTCAAACGACCGTATTTACGGAACCCCTTGTATAATGTTGCTCAAAGATGAACGTTATCACGACATTCAAGATTCACACCTATCCTGAAAATTTCAAGTCCCTACGCCTTTTCGTTCAAAAGTTACAATTTTCTATGGTTTCTATGGTTCTGGTGATGCGATCTGGACAAAATTTCACATGTAGCTTGAACACCTCATTTTCCATTAGAGTGCAAAATTTCATCTCGATCAAATCTGTAGTTTTTAAGTAATCAGGGAAACAAAACTTTGAACAGCCATATTTACGGAACCCCTGGTGGGATTTGGCCCATTAACGAACTTAACCGAGCCATTCGGGAACTGAACCCACACTGAAAATTTCAAGTCTCTAGGTTATTCCGTTCGAGAGTTATCGTGCTGACGGCCGGCCGGACGGACGGACGGCCGGACGGATAGACTCGAATTTTCCGACGGATTCGTCATCAGTGAGTCGAACTCACTCGCTCAAAATTCGAAAAATACAGACATCGTGACGAAATGATATAGCCCTCATGTAAGTAGTACGAGCGCTCAAAAATGATCTAAAGAAACTGAATCTTCTACTAACAGCTTAATAAGACTGCTCGATAAATGTTAAAATCAAAGAATTTTCACCAAGTGTTTGAAGCGCTTTTTGAGCGCTCGTACTACTTACACGAGGGCTACATCATTTCGTCACGATGTCTGTATTTTTCGAATCTTGAGCCGAAAATAGTCTCAATCGGCTATGTTCGACTCACTGATGACGAATCCGTCGGAAAATTCCAGTCTGTTCGTTCGGCCGGCCGTCCGTATACACGATAACTCTCGAACGGAATGTCCTAGAAATTTGAAATTTTCAGGTTAGGTTCAAATCTCGAATGCCGCGGTTGAGTTTGTTATTGGGCGAAATTCGCCGAGGGGTTCCTTGAATATGGTCGCTCGAAATTTTGTTTTCCTGATTACTTCGAAACTACAGATTCGATCAAGATGAAATTTTGCACTCAAATGGAAAATGAGGTGTTCAAGCTACATTCGAAATTTTGTCCAGATCGCATGACCAGAACCATAGAAAATTGTAACTTTTGAACGGAAACGCCTAGGGACTTGAAATTTGCAGGATAGGGGTGCATCTCGATTGTCGTGATCACTTTTATCTATGAGCAAAATTATACCAGAGGTTCCGTAAATATGGTCGTTTGAAATTTAGTTTTCTTGATAATTTCAAAACTACAGATTCGATCGTAACGAAATTTTGTTTACTAATGGAGAATGATATATTCAAGCTACATTTCTCTAGATTGCATGACCAGAACCATAGAAACCATAGAAAATCATAACTTTCGAACGGCAAGGCCTAGGGACTTGAAATTTTCAGGATACGTGTAGATCTGAAATATGGCGTTCACGTTTATCAATGAGCAGAATTATACTAGGGGTTCAGTAAATACAGTCGTTTGAAATTTTGTTTTCTCGATCATTTCGAAACTACGGATTCGATCGAGATAAAATTTTGTATTTTAAACGAGAATGATATATTAAAGCAACATTTTGTCCAGATCGCATGACCAGAACCATAGAAACCATAGAAAATTATAACTTCCGAAGGGAAAGGCCTAGGAACTTTAGATTTTCAGGGTGGGTTTGTATCGCGAATTTCACGGTCACGTTCATCAATGAGCAAAATCAGACTAGGGGTTCCGTAAATATAGCCGTTCAAAATATTTTTTTCCTGATAATTTCTAAACTACTGATTTGATTGGAATGAAATTTTGCACCTAGCTGAGGAATGATTTATTCAAACTACGTGCGATATTTTGTCTAGATCGCATCACCAAGACCATAGATACCGTAGAAAATTCTAGCGAATTATCGAAAAAATATTGGTCAGCTGAAGCACTGACAAAGTCTGGAGTTTCGTCTAAGTTTTTTGACAGCTTTCGAAAATTCCTTCAATTGATTTCTGAACCTGGAAAATGCGAATCTACCTACAAGGTGGATGTACGAGCGCTCAAAAGCTCCTGACTTCACGGCAGTGCTTTTCGCAATTTTTTTGAAAAAATCTTCATGGAACTTATTCTGCATATAAGTTTGAAAACGTCTACGTCTCCTTAGCTGTTCAAAAAGGTATGACACCTGCTATTAAATAGGCAAAACATCGACCAACTAACAGTTAAGGTAGTAGAGGGTACATTTTCAGTTTGAGGTAAAAGTAGCTAAAATAGGCAGGAAGTATGGTCCTATCAAGTAGTTTGATATTATGGCCATCCACACATTTAGACTGCATCTTCTTTTGACCCTCTTGTTTTTATTTTGGGTTATCTTGCAATTTTGGAGCCCAATAATAGGCATTGTGATAATTTGTGATGCCAAAGTTCGACTCATCTGTCTACACGAAAAAAAGACCGGATCTTCAATATCGCCATTGAGCATAAATCTCCAGAAGTCTAGTCGCCCCAATGGATCCCCTCCTTCTGTTACTAGCACTGGCGTGTAATGGTAAGGATATTACCCAGGAGTGAGCATTAAGAACCAGACTTTCCACTGATAAATACCAAGCCGTCGAGCGATAACATTTTTTGTTGACGTGGTCGGGTCGGCTTTGAAGTATTCAATTTGCTTCTTCGTCGTCGTCGAGGTATTCCCATGTCAGTCCATCGTACAAGAACAGACCCAGTTTCTCGTAGTCTTCGATAAACTCTGTCAAAAACGCCATTATTAGGTACTCGACGAGTAGGATACCGTCGCAAGTATTTATTGCTTGCACGCCTCTACACATTAGGATGTCAGCATATTCCTCGTTAGTAAATGTTGCAATGTTCACAATACAAATCAAAGTCCAGTCACAAGCCACGTCACACAGTAAGAAGATGCAACAGTCCAAAAATCCAAGCCAAGTCGCGTTTTTACAGATAACACATCTATTATTTTTATTTTCATCTGTGAGAGCAACTTTGTAGGTTGATTAACAGAATAAATATATTTTATGTTTATGTTTATGTTTACCACGAAAGAATCGCATGAGCAGACTATACGCCAAGATTTGAAATTACATACCTGAGTCTTTGTCTTTGTCTCCCGAGAACAAAAAATAGCTAGAATACGTAAATGAAGCAAAGAAAAACAGACCAATATTTTTATAATTCATGTTCGATATGACCGCCGCCACTACCTCAACTGTCATTTGGTCAATGTTTTTCCTATTTAATAGCAAGTCTTATACCTTTTTGAATAGCTGAAGAGACGTAGAAGTTTCTGAACTTCTCTGCAGAATAAGTTCCATGGAGTTTTTTCTCAAAAAAGCGCTTCAAAGTTAAAAACACTTAGTGAAAATTCTTTACTGCTAACCGTTGTCGAGCAGTCTCATTAGGCTATTAGTAGTAGGTTCAGTTTCTGTTGATCATTTTTATACATTGACATGCCCTCTAACCAGATACATCAAAAAAACAGTCCCTAGCGGCTCAAATCCGAAAGAAACCGATAAAAAAGCCAAAAAATAAAGGATTCTTCAAAATATCTTCAAAACTCAATATCTCCATAACGGTTAAGTTTCGAACAGCATACCGTAAAACCAAATCCATCAGAAATGACCTGAATAATAACGTCCTTCAATATTCAGTACGACTTTCCTTGTAACCCTGTATAACTGGATGCAATCCTGGCTTGTCCTAATCGCGCTTTTTTCCCAACCCTGCATATTCACATTCCATCTTGTGACATGGACACACCAACAACCCCTTGGTGATCTCTAGAACTTGAAACGAAATTCATCTTACAAGACTAACAGAAAAATCGTTCATAATTTATTTCTTCTCATACTTCGAACTTTGTTTTGACAGCGAACGCTTCCGTTTGATCGATTGTTTTCCACTGGGGACAGAAAACTTTCCGCCAGAGGTGATAAACAATTGAGGGATCCTCGCCGTTTCTCGAAGTCTCGGGCAGAAGGAGGAGCGGTTCTCCAAAGCAACACATGAATAATCGAGGGAAGACAGATAGCCGGAATTTTAAACGAAGGGACCTAACGTCGATGCAAATCTTAGGGTCGCCTCCGACGATAATTTTGAATCGAGCATCTCTTAAATTGCATTTTAGAAAGGTAGTTTTGAAGTTAATCATGATCAAAACTATATTGCTGAAGGAATTATGAGCCAATCTCCTATAATCTACCCCAGTCCACCGCTGAATAATGAACAACTTCATAGCCGACCGCCCCTGGAAATTGTCCTTTGATCTCGCCGACCAAACGACTTCAATTATTCCCGAAACTAACCGAAATGGCCCAATCAAAAATTTACCGATGTCCGCTTCGCAGTCGAGGGGGAATTGAACGTTTTCGTCCACGGTCGAGAAGATAAGGCGCCCCTGGGATTTCCGGATCTATGCATGAAAAATATTCGCATTATCCCCGCGCGGGAACGCGACACGGGGTTGTTAATTTGATGCATTTCGTTGGGGATGGAATGGAGCTTTGTACTTATGCAGTTCCATATCCGTGGATCGTATAATCACTGGACAGGGCGAAGAAAAATACCACCAATTTATGTTGATGATATCTCACTGCGCAATCGTCAATGAGTTAATCAGAAAGTTGTCTTATTTTTCTGATGAGTTGCGATTTTCTCCAGAAGAAGCAATAAGGTTTTCAGCTTGTCTTCGTCTTTGGATATTTATTATACCAGATCATTTATCTGGTTCGTTTTTGATTTATCGACACACTTGAGTCGGCGTCATTCCTCCTGAGTGCCTCGGCCGGACGAAGCTAAGCATGCGCCCTGATGTTCTCTTCAAGATATCCAAACTGAAGTACGTTTTCGAGCCCAGTTGAAATATAATACAAAAATAAGGGAACTTCCAGAGAGTGTTTTCGAATTATTCCCGCTTCCATTCAGTCCCGAGAGTAACGAAAAATACAAATACCGGAAAATGCAGAAAACGGAAATGTGCAAATCAACTAAATATGGCGAATGTACAGACCCCCTGTTCAGGTTATGCGATTCGGCATTCAATTTAATGCGAAAACTCCGAGAACCTACGGACAAAGATTACGTATGATGTTTTTCATCGCCCAAATTCATTCCAGTCCGAAATTGCGAACGCAATAAAGTAGCTGTTTACATTCGGCACCGCCACAGCCGTCGACAACCGAGAAAAAACCAACAAAAAAAAAAAACAACTACCTCTCGAAACCAGCAAGTCAGATCCGGATTGGATAAAATGCGCCGTTTCGAAATCGTTGTAATCTCCGGATTAATGGGTACATTTTTCAGAGTGTTTATGATTTCTATTTTTCATAATGATATATGCTAGAAAACGGTTATTTTAATCCCTCCTGAAATTTGAATCGTTTATGATGAGGCTCGAAATGATGAAACATATTATTTGAATGATTTTTTTTAATGTTCGTTTTGATGTTTGTTTTAATGTTTGTTTCAATGTTTGTTCTGATGTTTGTTTCGATGTTTGTTTAAATTTTTGTTTGAGTGTTCGTTTCAATGTTTGTTTTAATGTTTCGAATGAAGAAGAAATCATAAATATACAAATACTTCATTATCTTCGATGATAAACCGAAAAAAATGCTGCTATGTACAGGGTCTCAATGAATTATTGCAACATCGCAGTGGGCTTGGAAATATTTCTACTTGGCCGCTCCATATGCATACCGTTCACACTTGCAATTCCAACCACACAGTTTATTTTCTGCTCGCATGAAAAACCTAACCTTCCTCATTGTTCATTCACCTTAGCAATAATAAATGACGTTTTTTCATAATCTGCCACCTTGTGCTTGAATGGAAGCGTCTGTTTCAAGTCCTATCTAGAATTTTGAAGTCTCAATGAAATTGTGGGGATTCTCAGAGATCCAAAATCTGTAGTTTCGAGAATACACATACATAAATTTTTGACAGCTGTCAAACAAATTTTCAATCTAAGGCGATAATCCAGACTTCAAGTCAGTGCTTCAGGTGACCAATTTTTTTTTCGATAATTTGCTAGAATTTTCTATGGTATCTATGGTCTTGGTGATGCGATCAGGACAAAATTTTGCACGTAGTTTGAATACATTATTCCTCAGCTAGGTGCAAAATTTCATTCCGATCAAATCAGTAGTTTCGAAATTATTAGGAACAGAATATTTTGAAAGGCCATATTTACGGAACTATTAGTCTAATTTTGCTCATTGATGAACGTGACCGTGAAATTCGCGATCCAAACCCACTCTGAAAATTTCAAGTTCCTAGGCCTTTTCCTTCGGAAGTTATAATTTTCTATGGTTTCTATGGTTCTGGTCATGCGATCGGGACAAAAGGTTGCTTTAATATGTCATTCTCGTTTGAAATACAAAATTTTATCTCGATCGAATCCGTAGTTCCGAAATTATCGAGAAAACAAAATTTCAAATGAACGTATTTACGGAACCCATAGTATAATCCTGCTCATTGATGAACGTGAACGTCACATTTCAGATCTATACCTATCCTGAAAATTTCAAGGCCCTAGGCCTTTCCGTTCGAAAGTTATGATTTTCTATGGTTTCTATGGTTCTGGTCATGCGATCTAGAGAAATGTAGCTTGAATATATCATTCTCCATTAGTATACAGAATTTCGTCACGATCGAATCTGTAGTTTGGAAATTATCAAGAAAACTAAATTTCAAACGACCATATTTACGGAACCCCTGGTATAATTTTGCTCATAGATGAAAGTGATCACGACAATCGAGATCCACACCTATCCTGAAAATTTCAAGTTCCTAGGCGTTTCCGTTCAAAAGTTACAATTTTCTATGGTTTCTATGGTTCTGGTGATGCGAGCTCAACCAAATTTTGCATGTAGCTTGAACACCTCATTTTCCATTAGATTGCAAAATTTCATCTCGATCGAATCTGTAGTTTCAAAGTATTCAGGAAAACAAAATTTCGAGCGGCCATATTTACGGAACCCCTCGGCGAATTTTGCCCAATAACGAACTTAACCGCGGCATTCGAGATTCGAACCTACCCTGGAAATTTCAAGTTTCTAGGACATTCCGTTCGAGAGTTATCGTGTATACGGACGGCCGGACGGACGGATGGACAGACTCGAATTTTCCGACGGATTCGTCATCAGTGAGTCGAACATAGTCGTTTGAGACCATTTTCGGCTCAAAATTCGAAAAATACAGACATAGTGACGAAATGATATAGCCCTCGTGTAAGTAGTACGAGCGCTCAAAAAGAAATTAATATCGCGTATATAACTGATAATAGCTTAGGTGAATTCATCAAAAATAATAAAGATAAAACGGATCAATAGGATAAACCGGAGATTGTTCAAGTTTCCATATCGGCCAAACTGGTAGAACCTTTGAGAAAAGTATGAAGAACATAAAAGTTCTTTCGTTAACGGAGGAACAAATTCAAATTCCGTAGAACATTTATTGACGGAAATCCATTGCTTCACACATGACTACGAAATTCTGCATATTGAAAGTAAAGGCATAAAACTCAATTTGTTAGAAAGCATGGAAATCAACAAACAAAAATGGTCAACTAATTTGCTTAACGACCAGGTAGAGTTGAATAATTCTCCTTTGTTGAATTTGTTTCCTTCAGGAAGTAGCTATGGTATGGCGAAACATATGTAGTGGTTTAGTTAAGCTCTCAATTAGTGGAATTCGTAGACTAAGTTAATTAGTGAATACCAAGTTAATATGGATGTTCATCAAGTATCGGCCGAATCAATCAAACCCTGTACATAGTTCTGAGAAAATCCCAAACGCCTGAACGAATGAATTCCTATCATGCAATTTTTCAATTCATGAACGTTCCCCACTCGAAACTATGACGAATTTTTCACGGAAGAGAGGGTGGAAGATTGCTCGATATCTGTTGGCATGCGCTTTCGACAAGAAGCTGACCTCATTGGCAGCATAGCCTTCCACGTCTTCACCTTACACGCGTAATTGCGTTCATGAACTTCAGTTTATTCTGGGAATTATGTCAACCGATGAATAGGAATTTCATCCATTTCAGGAAATTACTTATTTACTGAATGAACCCGGAATTGATTTTCACTCATTCTTAGGAGAATTAATGAGGGATTTATATCGATGGGAGCGGCTGGGAACGAGGAATCGACTTCAAAGTACCAGGGATGTTGATGGTCCGTTTGATGGAAAGTTGTTTGGTCTATGGAATTTCTAGGTAGAAATTGGAATTGGCCCAAATCACTTTTGGTTGTTTTTCAAGATTGAAAACTCCATGGACGTGCCTCGTGAAAATATAAGTATAGCTCTCTTGCACCACGCTGAAGTCATTAGCAAAATGAGTCAATTAAAAACTTGAAAAGAAGAAAGAGCAATTCAAATTTCTTGGCAATAAAATGATGATGTTCAAAAAAATTGTTGACAAACTGAGAAGGTGTAGAAAAAATTGAGATTAAATTCGGGGGCGCAGCATTCTTCAAATTGTGAACACTTTTTTCGAACTTGTTCCAAGTATGTCACATTTCCCCAGCAATTATTGTCTTAAAATCCGAAGAAAAATATATATTCATTCCGACTACATTCCATGAATGTTTCAAAGGACAAATCTCTTCAGCTTATGTATATATTAGTAACAGTTGACAATAGAACCACTGATAGTGAGGGAAGGGGATGATAATTGGAAGGATTTGGGATTCCACCCTAGAAAGTGAAATGCAATTAAACCAGACCCTTCCTAAATATCCGTCAGTTCCATGCCATGAAGCTCACGTAGGAGTAACGGTGGTTCTATATCAACAATACTGGCACAATATTCAAATTAAACATCAACTTTAGTGTATATCTAACTTTTCTTACCCCTTTTCATGGTTTTTTTCTTGTGAATAAATGGAAAAAAAGTTCTAAGGAGGGGTTTGAAATATTTTCCAACTGAAAACACCGAGCACCTAAATTGAATTCATACAGCGGGATAACATATAACATGAGAATAATATGACAAAGCATAAAAACAACATAACATAAGTTTGTCGATTTGAAAAAAAATTAACAAAGAAACTTCAACTTCATTCTCAAATCATGTTATTCCAGTGTATAACTGGCAACCGGCAAGCCAGTTCATTTGCCTTTTTTTGTCTTTTATGGTTATGTTCATGCTATTTTATTTCATTCTAATGTATATATTCAACTCATCTCTACAAATGCAAAACAGAAAAAACTTGAGACGATATGCCGTTGGGAATTAATCGACTTCTCTGAAGAAGTGGATCTCCTGGGGCATCAGTAGTGGAATTGTTACGCCCTGAAGATCAAATGGTTCCTTAGGGGCCAATCCTTTAATCTGAATACAACATTTTGATACTAGAGATTCTAAGCCTCCCCTAAATTTGTATTGCTGTAGTTTTCTACCTAATAAAATTTTTTTTAGGTACAGACGGGTGAAGATATAATTTTAATGAACAAATAAAATGAAATTCCGCTTCAAATACGTGGTTAAAATTATCCACTCCATTGAGTATTCCCCCAGGAGATCCAATTCTTCAGAGGAGTCGACGAATTCCTAAAGGCGTCTCAAGTTTTTTCTGTTCTGCATTTGTAGAGATAAGTTGAATTCATACATTGAAATTACATAAAATAGCATGAACATAAACATACAGGACAAAAAAGGAGTCAAATGAACTGACTTATCTGTTACCATTTTTACAGCAAGATAAAATAACATGAGAGAAAACAAAGTATAAGAATAACATTACATAGTACAAGAATAACATAACATAAGATTGTCGTTGAATTGAAAAAAAATAGTTTGAATACATTATTCAGCTAGGTTCAAAATTTCATTCCAATCCAATCAGTAGTTTCGAAACTATCAGAAAAAAAATATTTTAAACGGCCATATTTACGGAACCTCTGGTCTAATTTTGCTCATTGATGAACGTGACCGCGAAATTCGCGATCCAAATCTACCCTGAAAATTTCAAGTTCCTAGGCCTTTCCGTTCGAAAGTTACAATTTTCTATGGTTTTTATGGTTCTGGTCATGCGATCTGGACAAAATATTGCTTTAATATATCATTCTCGATTAAAATACAGAATTTCATCTCGATCGAATCCGTTGTTTCGAAATTATCGAGAGAACAAAATTTCAAACGACCATATTTACGGAACCCCCTTGTATAATTTTGCTCATAGATGAACGTGATCACGACATTCGATATCCACACCTATCCTGAAAATGTCAATTCCCTAGGCGTTTCCGTTCAAAAGTTACAATTTTCTATGGTCTCTATGATTCTGGTCATGCGATCTGGACAAAATTTCACATGTAGCTTGAACACCTCATTCTCCATTCGAGTGCCAAATTTCATCTCGATCAAATCTGTAGTTTTCAAGTAATCAGGGGAACAAAACTTTGAACAGCCATATTTACGGAACCCCTCGTGGAATTCTGCCCATTAACGAACTTAACCGAGGCATTTGGGATCTGAACATACACTGAAAATTTCAAGTCTCTAGGTTGTTCCGTTCGAGAGTAATTGTGCTTACGGACAGCTGGACGGCCGGATGGACGGACAGACTCAAATTTTCCGACAGATTCGTCATCAGTGAGTCGAACTCTACCGTTTGAGACCATTTTCGGCTCAAAATTCGAAAAATACAGACATCGTGACGAAATGATATAGCCCTCGTGTAAGTAGTACGAGCGCTCAAAAAGTCGAATGAACTGACTTGACATTGCCATTTATACAACGGAATAACATAAAATAAGAATAACATAGTATTAGAATAACATTACATAACATAAGAATAACATAGCATAAGGTTGTCATTGAATTTAAAATCGTTTTTAAAAAATATGAACAAAGAAACTTCAACTTCATTCTTGAATCTTGTTATTCCAGTGTATAAATGGCAACAGGCAAGTCAGTTAATTTGTCTTCTTCTTGTTTTTATGGTTATGTTTATGATATTTCATGTAATTCCACTGTATAACATAATAACATAACAAAACGTTGTCCTTGAATTTAAAAGTCAATTTTGAAAAATATGAACAAAGAAACTTC
Source organism: Aphidecta obliterata (assembly GCA_963966015.1). Lineage (NCBI taxonomy): Eukaryota > Metazoa > Arthropoda > Insecta > Coleoptera > Coccinellidae > Aphidecta > Aphidecta obliterata. The sequence goes on along the minus strand of OZ014431.1, from coordinate 11,820,300 downwards.
AACTTCAACTTGATTATGGAATTGTTATTCAAGTGTATAAATAGAAACAGGTAAGTCGGTTCATTTAACTCTCTTCTGTCTTCTATGGTTATGTTCATGCTATTTTATGTAATTCCAATCTATAAATTCAATATATCTCTGCAAATGCAAAACAGAAAAAACGTGAGACGAGATGCCTTTGGAACTTCATCGACTTCTCTAAAGAAGTGGATCTTCGGGGGCATCAGTAGTGGAATGGTTACGCCCTAAAGATCAAATGGTTCCTTCGGAGCCAAACCTCTAATCTGAATACAACATTTTGATTCTTAGGATTCTAAGCCTCCCTAAGGCAATTTGTATTGCTGTAGTTCTCTTCTTAGTGAAAATATTTTAAGATACAGACAAATCAAATATGATTTTCATGGAAGCATAAAATAAATTTCCGCCTCTCATATGTGGGTAGAATTCTCCACTCCATTTAGTATTCCCCCTAGGAGATCCACTTCTTCAGAGAAGTCGACAAATTCCCAAAGGCATCTCGTCTCAAGTTCTTTCTGTTTTGCGTTTGTAGAGATAAGTTGAATTTATACATTGGAATTACATAAAATAGCATGAACACAACCATAAAAGACAGAAAAAAGTCGAATGAACTGACTTGCCATTGCCATTTATACAGCGGAATAACATAAAATAAGAATAACATAGTATAAGAATAACATTACATAACATAAGAATAACATAGCATAAGGTTGTCATTGAATTTAAAATCGATTTCAAAAAATATGAACAAAGAAACTTCAACTTCATTCTTGAATTTTGTTATTCCAGTGTATAAATGGCAACAGGCAAGTCAGTTAATTTGTCTTTCTCTTGTTTTTATGGTTATGTTTATGATATTTCATGTAATTCCACTGTATAACATAATAACATAACATAAGCTTGTCGTTGAATTTAAAAGTCAATTTTGGAATATATGAACAAAGAAACTTCAACTTCAACTTGATTATGGAATTGTTATTCAAGTGTATAAATAGAAACAGGTAAGCGGTTCATTTGACTCTCTTCTGTCTTTTATGGTTATGTTCGTGCTATTTTATGTAATTCCAATGTATAAATTCAACTTATTTCTGCAAATGCAAAACACAAAAAAATTGAAACGAGATGCCTTTGGAAATTCATCGACTTCTCTAAAGAAGTGGATCTCCTGGGGCATCAGTAGTGAAATGGTTACGTCCTAATGATCTAATGGTTCCTTCAGGGCCAAACTACTACTCTAATGTGAATACAACATTTTGATACTAGGGATTCTGAGCCTCCCCTAAATTTGTATTACTATAGTTCTCTCCTTGATGCAAATATTTCAAGATACAGACAATTTTCATAAGTACATGAAATAAAATTTCGCTTCAAATACGTGGTTGAAATTCTCCACTCCATCTAGTATACGTTTCCTAAATTTGTATTGCTGTAGTTCTCTCCTTAATGGAAATATTTTAAGATACAGACAATTTTCATAAGCACATAAAAGTTATTTAATCAACTAGTTTATTAATGACAGCGATTAATGGTCGAAATATTTTAACGCGTGAGCGGAGCGAGCGCGTTAATGTTTGAGACCATTAATCGCTGAATTAATAAACGAGTTGATTTTTTTGGGAAATATCCCTCTCTTTTCCGTTTAATGAACATCACCAGTTTCTGGTATCTGCTTATATCAGTATTGTCTTTCACATTTAGTGTTGATTTCAGCATCGAATATTTTGGCCATAAACTTGCTAGATGCCCCTTTTCTGCAATACCCGTGAAGTATGCCAACAAAACCGTTTCCGTAAAGTTCCGAACCTTCTTGTCCTTGCACCAAGATCTGAATTCAGCATAGGTTTTCTCATATAAATGACGGCTCTTTTCAGGAAGCAGACCTAAAGTTGCGGCTTCAGCAGTTTTTGTCACATCTGGCGGTGTCAAAGGGATATTTTCTTCGTTATTCATTATGTAGTAGCGTAACGGATAAAATCAGATTCTGATCGAAAGCGACTAAATAAATTTGACAGCTCGATCATGCTCCGCCATAGGTGCATCTATGCTCCGACTGAATATTTTATAATCGGTTGCCATGATAATCATGCATTAATACAAGAAATCATGCATTAATAGGGGTCATTAATGGATGATATCGGGTGCGTTAAAATGAGCTTTTTATTCTATGGTCGACGGAAAAATAAAATTCCGCTTCAAATACGTGGGTAGAATTCTCCACTCCATCTAGTATTCGTTTTCTTTGAAGAGTAATCTACGCCTGCCATCATACGAGATAGACAGCACAGGAGGTAAATCTCCGATAAGTCTCCTTCCTTTCTAGCTCATTGTGAAACCTACAGTCATAGAATGTCATTCTGGACTACATTCAAAACCCCTTGGATTTTGAATAGAGATGAAGTTAATTAATTTCGGTCTTCCGCCCAGATTCAACTTGCATTTCCCATTAAAACTTAATAACAGCTTCAATAATTCCGGTGAAATCTGGACGTCCATTAAAGGTGTGAGTTTGATGACATAAGAGAGGGGAAACTTGTATTTCAGCATCCAACACGAGCGTCGCAACTGACGCGTACCTGAGAACGTTGTGTTCTGATGAATGGCTTTCATCCCTGGCGGGCCAGTGCAAATGAAAGAGATGGAGGGACGGGCGCGCCCTCGAGTATCACTTCCGTATATGGCCTATTCATTCGGCGGTATCGAAAAGTTTTATGTCCACGAAACGTACATCGTCCGTTGAAGATACGTACAGTGGAAACATTTCCAGGGTGATTGTCTGAAAAAGCACGCACACTTTGAAGTGTATTTACCGAATGTACGGCGTTCAAAGGGGCTGGCATCCTAAGTTTTCATATCGGCAGATTTATGTGAACATTCCCTTTTGAGATTCCCGTTCCGCATTCGGGATGTTTGCCCGGGAAAACTTTATGCTATTTGTTTGAGGGGAAATTGTGTCGGTTGCTCGAACGTGGAGGACTGAAATGCACACGGCTTCTATTATAGTTTTCCAATTTCTGGCCACGTCTTCGTATTTCACTGAGTCCTCTTTTCAAGTGTGTATTTCGTGTTTCGTCTGAAACCGACGCAAAACTAATTGCTACATGAGGAAATTTTTCCATGAATTCATTTTATCAACTCCTATTGAATTATATTCATTATTCAGCTACTTATGAGCAATTAATAGTATCTGTAAACAAACAACGTGTGTTATAATAACTCACTGCTATAACTCCCTGCCTCTGTGCTTCTGAACAAGCCGATTGGCCGAAAAGAAACACTCCATTATTGGTATTGAGGGGAGGTGACTCGAATAATTTTGACGTTTTACTCAAATTAAGTTGATATCTAATTATTATTGTGAATGTTTAGCTGAAAAAGATGAATTAAGATAGTCAAGATGAATTATTATGTACACCTTCAGAAGTAAGACAATCAGCCAATGTTACCATACAGAATGTATTGTCCAAGAAATCCCAAAACAGATATAAAGATGTATACAACAATTTTAAGATTGGTGTAGCAGTAAGAATATTAAGTCATCGTTCACAGAGAATTTTCTTTTGGCATATTTTAGTCAACTTATCACTAAATATAGAGCATCGCCCCTATAGACTTTTTACTCCATGTTAAGAAGCACAATCAACATAAATAATGCATTGTTATAGGTAACTATCAAGATTTGTAAATAAAGTTCTTTCTCTGTACTTGTATCTCAGTATTTATTGTTATAGTCGTAGATATAGTATAGTATTCATTCACCTTGCGGTAATGGTCATAACTCACTTGATGAATTACAGCACTCGTCTTCGGCTCGCGCTGCAAACTGCATTTGCGTGAGCTATGTCCTACATTACCGCTCGTTAAATAATATATTATTATTATACGTTTATTATATTATACGTTTACAATATCGTCTGTTGTCCCATCTAGGATAAGACATATGAAAAAAGCAAATGCTTGGAACTAGAAAGAAGAGCAGACTCGAAAATATCCAGAATCGGGTTAACCGAGTTTAAAGTTCGACCAAATCGAAGTTTAACTTCACTTGTTCGAGTCGATTCGCACCTCTGATTCAAAATGAGTAGAGCTCAACTCGAGTAATAGCAGAAGACTACTCAGCTTGGTGTCGCCATACCCCTGATTAGTAAATTAAGGAAAACATTTCGGGGGTGAGAATTTCTTTCTTCGGGAATGTATTGACAGTAGTTTCTGGGATTACTGGAGCCGAAAGTCACTAATTAGAGGCAATTGCATTTTCAGCACACATTTTTCGACAAACACTCTCTTTTACAGCTTCATCCTTCTCGTTTTCGGAAAAGGTGTAGTATTTGGTCACCTCTCGGATTTCCATGAAATTACAGGAGCTGAAAATTTGCTATTAAATGAATGAAAAATTTAGAAAAGCACTGCCGTGAAGGCAGGAGCTTTTGAGCGCTCGTACATGCACCTTGTAGATAGATTCGCATTTTCCAGTTTTAGAAATCAATTGAAGGAATTTTCGTTAGCTGTCAGAAAAATTCTGAAACTTAGGCGAAACTCCAGACTTCATGTCAGTGCTTTAGGTGACCAATTTTTTTTCGATAATTCGCTAGAATTTTCTACGGTATCTATGGTCTTGGTGGTGCGATCTGGACAAAATTTTGCACGTAGTTTGAATACATTATTCCTGAGCTAGGTGCATAATTTCATTCCAATCCGATCAGTAGTTTCGAAACTATCAGGAAAAAAATATTTTGAACGGCCATATTTACGGAACCCCTAGTCTAATTTTGCTCATTGATGAACGTGACCGTGAAATTTGTGATCCAAACCCACCCTGAAAATTTCAAGTTCCTAGGCCTTTCCGTTCAAAAGTTACAATTTTCTATGGTTTCTATGGTTCTGGTCATGCGATCCGGAGAAAATATTGCTTTAATATATCATTCTCGATTAAAATACAAAATTTCATCTCGATCGAATCCGTAGTTTCGAAATTGTCGAGAAAACAAAATTTCAAACGACCGTATTTACGGAACCCGTAGTATAATTCTGCTCATTGATAAACGTGAAAGCAACATTTCAGATCCACACCTATCCTGAAAATTTCAAGTCCCTAGGCGTTTCCGTTCAAAAGTTACAATTTTCTATTGTTCTGGTCATGCAATCTGGACACAATTTCACATGTAGCTTGAACACCTCATTTTCCATTTGAGTGCAAAAAATTTCATCTCGATCAAATCTGTAGTTTTCGAGGAATCAGGGAAACAAAACTTTGAACGGCCACATTTACGGAACCCCTGGTGGAATTTGGCCCATTAACGAACTCAACCGAGGCATTCGGGAACTGAACCCACACTGAAAATTTCAAGTCTTTAGGTTGTTGCGTTCGAGAGTTATCGTGCTTACGGAAGGCCGGACGGACGGACAGACTCGAATTTTCCGACGGATTCGTCATCAGTGAGTCGAACATAGTCGATTGAGACCATTTTCGGCTCAAAATTCGAAAAATACAGACATGGTGACGAAATGATATAGCCCTCGTGAAAGTAGTACGAGCGCTCAAAAAAGTGCAGAAATTCTTGGGCATCAATATCTTAATACCACTCTGGATCGTGTTACATCTCTGTTAGGAGACTACATATTATACATAATTGTCAGTTGAAACTGACAATTTTACATAATTGACTGTTGGAAATGACGTTTATGTATAATTGCCAGTTTGAACAGGGAATTGTACATAATTGAACTGAAAATTATAAATAATAACCAGTTTAAACTAATGGTTATGAATAATTACTAGTTTGAACCGGCAATATTACATAATTGCCAGTTGAAATGACAATTATTTCCAGTTTGAACTGACAATTATGCATAATTGCCAGTTTAAACTGGGAATTGTGGATAATTGGACTGACAATTATACATTATTACCAGTTTGAACAGGTAATTATACATAATTACCAGTTTTAACTGACAATTATACATAATTGTCAGTTAAAGTGACAATTATTTCCAGTTTGAACTGACAATTATGCATAATTGCCAGTTTTAACTAACAATTATTTCCAGTTTGAACTGACAATTATGTATAATTGCCAGTTTGAACTGGAAATTGTGGATAATTGGACTGACAATCATACATAATAACCAGTTTGAACTGGTAATTATACATAATTACCAGTTTTAACTGACAATTATACATAATTGTCAGTTAAAATGACAATCATTTCCAGTTTGAACTTACAATTATGCATAATTGCCAGTTTTAACTAACAATTATTTCCAGTTTGGGCAACATTACATAATTGCCAGTTGAAATGACAATTATTTCTTGTTTCAACTGACAATTATGCATAATTGCCAGTTTGAACTGGAAATTGTGGATAATTGAACTGACAATTATACATTATTACCAGTTTGAACTAGTAATTATACATAATTTCCAGTTCAAACTGACAATTATACATAATTGTCAGTTAAAATGACAATCATTTCCAGTTTGAACTTACAATTATGCATAATTGCCAGTTTTAACTGACAATTATTTCCAGTTTGAACTGACAATTATGTATAATTGCCAGTTTTAACTGGAAATTGTGGATAATTGGACTGACTATCATACATAATAACCAGTTTAAACTAATGATTATGAATAATTACTAGTTTGAACCGGCAATATTACATAATTGCCAGTTGAAATGAAAATTATTTCCAGTTTGAACTGACAATTATGCATAATTGCCAGTTTGAACTGGAAATTGTGGATAATTAGACTGACAATTATACATTATTACCAGTTTGACTGACAATCATACATAATTGTCAGTTGAAACTGTCAATTAGACATAAATCAGTTGGAACTGACAATTTTGCATAATTGTCAGTATAATCTGGTAATAACTATAAAATATTTTCATGCCTACCTTCTAAGAAACGGAGCTGAATATCTGAGAGTACCTAAATACAATATTGAAATGGCAAATCATGCCAAATCTGAGTGTGACAACCGTTGAAAATCACTCCGAATCAATGGGAAAAACGATATATGACAAATATTAATGGCCCAAAGCTCAGTTATTTGAATATCCGGTAGGGAGCGTATCGCTAATCCCGATACGCCAATAGGAAGCTCGAATTTCGACAGTGGGTTAAGCTTCATCTGTCAAATTTCGAGGTTATAATGCTCAATTTGGGCAAATAACATCACTGAGCAATTCGTCCAAATTACTGAAAGGATTCATTCCATTTGTGACTTCTGCAGAACAGGAGAATATACTTCCAAAACGATCCCTAAGTTTCTCCGATAAAAACAAATCCCGAAGCATTAAAAACGGTCTCTTAAATCGAACGGCCCGAATATGATTAAGGAGAACCCTCCAGGGGTCTCCGTTTCATCCCCATTCTAATGTGCCACAAATTGACGAGGAGAACAAATTCATTTTCCACGTCTTACAACGAACCCCCTCCGTGCCCGTCCACCATCCTACCGGGTCGGTCGATAAATATTCATGCACATTATTTTTATTCCCGTATAAATTCCGTTTCTACGTGATGCCCGAGCTGGTTTCCTCGACGTTACGCCTGGAAAGTAGGTTAATAGGGAATTCGAATCTGGATGAGTTATGGGGGGGAAATCATCGGAAAGAATATAAGAAGGGGGTTATTGTACTCGGAGGAGAAACAGATCGGATGAAAAGATCTGGCCGTGTACGTCGCGGGGTGAAATACGGGAAGGTTGGGTAATTGATTAGCTTCCGGGAAATGGCAGTGATGTAAGCGTTTTTATCCGGCTGGAATGAAGAATTTCTGAAGATTAGTTTTTATCCGGTGGGATTCTTGGAAGTTCCCCTATTCAGCCGCCAGTTAACGAGAGAGCCAGCGGATCCACCTTTGAAGGGGACGCATGTTTCACTTCTTCTCGCGTTGGATGTGGAATCCTGAACGAACGGATTTTTTGACATATTTCTACCATATTGTTGCTCTGTATCGCTTTCACTGAACAAAAAAAAAATTCAGAAAAGCACTGCGGTGAAGTCAGGAGCTTTTGAGCGCTCGTTCATCCACCTTGTAGGTAGATTCGCATTCTCCAGTTTTAGAAACCAATTGGAAAGATTTTGACAGCTGTCAAAGAGAATTTCAAACTTAGGCGAAAATCCAGACTTCACGTCAGTGCTTTAGGTGACCAATTTTTTTTTCGATAATTCGCTAGAATTTTCTACGGTATCTATGGTCTTGGAAATGCGATCTGGACAAAATTCCCACGTTGTTTGAATACATTATGCTTCATCTATGTGCAAAATTTCATTTCAGTCCAATAAGTTTTTTCGGAATTATCAGAAAAAAAATAGTTTGAACGGCTATATTTACGGAACCCCTGGTCTAATTTTGCTCATTGATGAACGTAGTCCCTAGGCCTTTCCGTTCGAAAGTTATTATTTTCTATGGTTTCTATGGTTCTGATCATGCGATCTGGAAAAAAAGTAGCTGGAATATATCATTTTCAATTTAAATACAAAATTTCGTCACGATCAAATCCATAGTTTCGAAATTATCAAGAAAACTGAATTTCAAACAGCCATATTTATGGAACCCATAGTCTGATTTTGCTCATCGATTAACGTGACTTCAACATTCGAGATCCACGCCTATCCTGAAAATTTCAAGTCCCTAGGCCTCTCCATTACAAAGTTATAATTTTCTATGGTATCTATGGTTCTGGTCATGCGAGCTAGACAAAATTTTGCATGTAGCTTGAACACGTAATTCTCCATCTGAGTGCAATATTCCACTTCGACCGAATCAGTAGTTTCGAAGTAATCAGAAAAACAAAATTTCGAGCGGCCATATTTACGGAACCCCTAGGCGAATTTTGCCAAATAACGAACTTAACCGCGGCATTCGAGATTCGAACCTACCCTGAAAATTTCAAGTTCCTAGGACATTTCGTTCGAGAGTTATCGTGTATACGGACGGCCGGACGGACAGACTCGAATTTTTTGACGGATTCATCATCAGTGAGTCAAACATAGTCGATTGAGACCATTTTCGGCTCAAAATTCGAAAAATACAGACATCGTGACGAAATGATATTGCCCTCGTGTAAGTAGTACGAGCGCTCAAAAAACGATGGTTGAGATGAAAACACTCGAAATCATTCGATTCGGAATATTATACTGAATTAAATGGCGGAAATATGACTGAGATGACAAGCAATTTCTACCAACTGCACAACAGACAACTGAAATGAAGAATTGTGATGATTCTACTTCTATTACATGGATTATTCTTTAACTTGGAGTATTTTCGTCTATAATTAACAGGGCATGGTGTTCTCAAAGGTGAGATTTTTTTTTTGACTAGCAATAGAAATCATCAAAATAAGTCGATTTATCAAAAATCGTTTATATAAAATATTCACCAGGGTCGAGTATTTCGAAATTTACCCGCGAATCTGAGAAATTTCTAGCCCGGATCTGAGTTAGGTACGTATTGATATCTAAATGTGTAGATATTACTATAATGCGTATGATGCCTAAGTTTTCCGATGTCAATCCCTGTGATTTCTTCCTTTGGGGGTCGTTTGGAAACATTAGTCTATAAGTGACCGTGAGGTGGCATTATTCCGTGAGCAAACTGATGAGGTGAAAACGGTGACCATTTCGAAAAATTCCCTCAAACAATTTGGATCAATTTTATCGGTGAGTTTGTGAACTTCCTAATTTTGTTGAGAATACGAATTTGCGATAAATTCCGATAAATGCCAAGAAAAGGTCGCATGCATATGACATATGCCAGTTCAATCTGACAATTATTCATATTCATAATATTTGATAATTATTCATAACTATAAGTTTGGTTATTGTGTATGATTTTCAGTTCAATTATACACAATTTCCAGTTCAAACTGACAATTATACATAAACGTCAGTTCCAAAAGTCAATTATGAATAATTGTCAGTTTCAACTGGCAATTATGTATAATTGTCATTGCAATTATGTATAATCGTCAGTGCAATTATGTATAATTGTCAGTTCAGTACGCCAATTGTACATAATTATCACTTCAACTGGCAGTTAAGTATAATTGCCAGTTAAAACTGGTCATAATTATGTATAATTATGATTTCAAACTCATAATTATGTATAATTGTCAGTTCAATTATCCACAATTGCCAGTTCAATTATACACAATTGCCAGTTCAAACTGGCAATTATACATAATTGTCAGTTCCAGCAGTCAACTATGTATAATTTTTTCAGTTTCAACTAGAAATTATGTATACTTTTCAGTTCAAACTGGCAATAATTGTCATTTCAACTGGCAATCGTCGGTTTAAACTGGTCATTCTTTATACATAATTATTAGTTCGAACTGTATGTAGTATTTTCAGTTCAATTATACACAATTCTCAACAGTCAATTATGTATAATTGTCAGCCCAAACTGGCCATTTCAATGAAACTGGCTATTATAAATAATTTCCAGTTGAAAATTAAATTATACATGATCGTCAGTTTAAGCTGACCATTAAACATTATTTTCAGTTCAAATTACTATTTTTTCTGCATGTCCGTTCCTTCCGCAATTATAAAATTCTGAATGATAGATATACATTTTTTTTTTCTGAGCGCTCGTACAACTTACACGAGGGCTATATCATTTCGTCACGATGTCTGTATTTTTCGAATTTTGAGCCGAAAATGGTCTCAATCGCTAGGTTCGACACACTGATGACGAATCCGTTGGAAAATTCGAGTCTGTCTGTCCGCCCGGCCGTAAGCACGATAACTCTCGAATGGAACAACCTAGAGACTTGAAATTTTCAGTTTGCGTTCAGTTCCCGAATGCCTCTGTTGAGTTCGTTAATGAGCCAAATTCCACCAGGGGTTCCGTAAATTTGGCCGTTCAAAGTTTTGTTCTCCTGATTACTTGGAAACTACAGATTTGATCGAGACGAAATTTTGCACTCAAATGGAGAATGAGGTGTTCAAGCTACATGAAAATTTGACCAGATCGCATGACCAGAACCGTAGAAACCATAGAAAATTGTAATTTTTGAACGGAAATGCCTAGGGACTTTCAGGATAGGTGTGGATCTCGAATGTCATGATCACGTTTATTTATGAGCAAAATTATACTAGCGGTTCCGTAAATATGCTCGTTTGAAATTTAGTTTTCTGGATAATTCCAAAACTACAGATTCGATCGTGACGAAATTTTGTATACTGATGGAGAATGATATATTCGAGCTACATTTCTCCAGATCGCATGACCAGAACCATAGAAACCATAGAAAATCATAACTTTCGAACGGAAAGGCCTAGGGACTTGAAATTTTTAGGACAGGTGTGGATCTGAAATGTCGCGTTCAGAAATTGACTAGGGGTTCCGTAAATACGGTCGTTTGAAATTTTGTTTTCTCGATAATTTCGAAACTACGGATTCGATCGAGATATAATTTTGTATTTTAATCGAGAATGATATATTGAAGCAACATTTTGTCCAGATCGCATGACCAGAACCATAGAAACCATAGAAAATCATAACTTCCGAAGGGAAAGGCCTAGGAACTTGAAATTTTCAGGGTAGATTTGGATCGCGAATGTCGCGGTCACGTTCATCAAAAAGCAAAATTAGACTTAGGGTTCCGTAAATATGGCTGTTCAAAATATTATTTTCCTGATAATTCCGAAACTACTGATTGGATTGGAATGATAATTTACACCTAACTGAAGAACAATGTATTCAAACTACGTGCGATATTTTGTCCAGATCGCATCACCAAGACCAAAGATACCGTAGAAAATTCTAGCGGATTATCGAAAAAAAAGGGTCAGCTGGAGCACTGACATGAAGTCTGGAGTTTCCCCTAAGTTTGAGAATTTTTTTGACAGCTTTCGAAAATTCCTTCAATCGATTTCTAAAACTGGAAAATGCGAATCTACCCACAAGTTGGATGTACGAGCGCTCAAAAGCTCCTGACTTCACGGCAGTGCTTTTATAATTTTTTTTCTGCATATCTGTTCCTTCCGCAATTATGAAATTCTGAATGGTAGATATAAATTTCAATTTTTTTGTTAATGTAGCGATTCAGAAAGAATCAGCTATCGAATCAAAATTTTCAATTATCCCATCGTCAATCTTAATTCCATTGCGAAGATCTTCGGGAGACGGAAAAATAACAACTACTAAACTCCAAAGAAGATGGTCCATCTCGAACCCCTCCGAGTAATCGAAGATTGTTACCGTAACGACATCAATTTTCATTCTCTCTTATCTCATCACGTCGGAAACGCTATCATTACCGATAAAAATAACTTAGGACCCCTCCCCTCCTCCTGTCGAAGACGAGATCCGACCCTACCATCATCAGGTAACGTCCAATCGGAGTTCGAAACGAGGTCGATGATTAGGGAACCATTAGATTAATTTGCAGAGGAAAAAAAATCAAGTCGTGGTAACTCTCCCCAAGTTATTAGGAAAGTTATATTGGAAGTAAGTAAGAAACTTTTGGTTCAATTGAAAAAACGGTGATTTGAGAACTGTTCAGAGGGTAATTTCAGTCAGTTTTATTTCGGAGTTTACAGAGAGGGCCCATTAGATGAAGCGAATGGCTGTTTCCACCCCATTCACTTAACTTTTTGAGGTAAATGAGAAGTATACAAGGTTATACGTAAATAATGGAAGAAACTGGGTCATCCAAATGGGGCAAATAACACTTGATAGGTAAAAAGTGACAATTGACAAGGAAAAAGTATTTTACACTAGCTCTTTTACACTGAAAAAAAAATCAAATTCGAGTTCGGCAAGGTTCCCTTTGAACGACAAATAGGCCACCCTGTATAAAAATCCTCCCCCTTCCCTTTTTCCCGTCAGCAGTTAATTTAATACCAACAAATGATCCAACTAAGTCGTAAATAACACACCACGCGATCATCTGTTTGTTACACTTATACAAATCACAGGGTAGATAAGTTTCAAGGTGAAACATCTTTGTTTCAGACCACTAGATTATTTCGAATGTGAACAACTTCACGCCGTTCCGATGCTATAGTGCATCTGAACATGCAATGCTGAGGGGTTCCACCGATAAAAACGTCCCATTTTCTTTTTTTTTTTTTGAATAGCCCATTCAATTTACGATTCGGTTCGTGTGAAGCAATTTTTTAAGCTCAATGGGGTTGGAAACAGAGCTGCGAAGTGCTATTCGCGGGGTGCCTTGAAGAGAGGGAGGTATGATAAAATGGAACGGTATTTTTTGTGGGGATCGGATCATTTTCTAGATTTTGTGAAGGTTGACAAGAGGGTTATTAAATTCAGAAAATTATCGATATCAAATATAAAGTTTCAAAATGGTAGTCTGTAGTGCTGTAATATCTGGGAATACGAATATTCAATGTAAAATTGGGTTACCTATATCGGTAAAGAGTCTGTATATTCGAAGTCGGGCACACATTGTATTACTTTGTATAATCAACAGATGTCGTTAATTTTGAAGCCATAGATAAGGAATTAGTATATGCAAGACATACATCGATTACTTTGTATCCATCTTTGAGGATAGACCTTGTCGAATGTGTTAAGCGGGCCAAGATGAGGCCAACAAGGGAAAAAGAAGCAAGATCGGTTGAACATCAAAAAAATTAGCAGAAAGAATTTAAGAGCGTGGGTGACCCGAGCCATGGAAGTGAGAGTCACTACGAAAAATGTCAACTCAGGAATTGGGTTTTTGAGGGGGGAAAAAGTTTACCTTTGGGGGACTCTGAAAGAGTTAGAGTCAGTTGTTTGCTAGTCGGGGACGGAGTTGTTAGTTATCTGCCAGCCGAGGGTGACATCGGGTGTGCAATTGGCCGTACCAAAAAAGGTATACAACTTGTAGGTTCGGTTTTTAGTTCGGTGTAGGATAGTACGGCGATTAAGCGCGGATTCGTTACGGGAGTGCGAAAAAGGTTAAGGTCACTTTCGGAGTGAGTGAATTCGGTTTCAAGTGGGTACATTAAGATATTAGGTGGCTTGCAGATTAGGGTAGGAAAGTTTAGATCAAAGTATTAACCCCTTAAAATGTAAATGATGTTATTGTGATCTCCGATAATACTGATAACTCGACCCGAAATTGATTTGATGTGTTTCAATGTAAGGAATGTGAATAATAGTTGTATTTCTTTTGTATCGAGTCAATTGACCCCCTCGTACACTTGAACTATTAGGTTTGCATGAAGGAAGGAAAAAAGGAGTTAAATTGTCTGATTTAATCATGATCATGAGAATTATGTGAATTGTTGATGCTTTTGAGCGCTCGTACTACTTACACGAAGGCGATATCATTTCGTCACGATGTCTGTATTTTTCGAATTTTGAGCCGAAAATGGTCTCAATCGACTATGTTCGACTCACTGATGACGAATCCGTCAGAAAATTTGAGTCTGTCCGTCCGTAAGCACGATAACTCTCGAACGGAACAACCTAGAGACTTGAAATTTTCAGTGTGGGTTCATTTCCCGAATGCCTCGGTTAAGTTCGTTAATGGGCCAAATTCCACCAGGGGTTCCGTAAATATGGCCGTTCAGAGTTTTGTTCCCCTGATTACTTGAAAACTACAGATTTGATTGAGATTAAATCTTGCACTCAAATGGAGAATTGTCCAGATCGCATGACCAGAACCACAGAAACCATATAAAATTGTAACTTTTGAACGGAAACGCCTAGGGACTTGAAATTTTCAGGATAGGTGTGGATCTCGAATGTCGTGATCACGTTCATCTATGAGCAAAATTATACTAGGGGTTCCGTAAATATGGCCGTTTGAAATTTAGTTTTCTTAATAATTTCAAAACTACAGATTCGATCGTGACGAAATTTTGTATACTAATGGAGAATGATATATTCAAGCTACATTTCTTCAGATCACATAACCAGAACCATAGAAACCATAGAAAATCAGAACTTTCGAACGGAAAGGCCTAGGGACTTGAAATTTTCAGGATAGGTGTGGTGAAATGTCGCGTTCACGTTATCAATGAGCAGAATTATACTAGAGGTTCCGTAAATACGGTCGTTTGAAATTTTGGTTTCTCGATAATTTCGAAACTACGGATCCGATCGAGATGAAATTTTGTATTTTGATCGAGAATGATATTTTAAAACAATATTTTTTTCCAGATCGCATGACCAGAAACATAAAAACCATAGAAAATTGTAACTTTTGAACGAAAAGGCCTAGGAACTTGAAATTTTCAGGGTGGGTTTGGATCGCGAATATCGCGGCCACGTTCATCAATGAGCAAAATAAGACTAGGGGTTCCGTAAATATGGCTGTTCAAAATATTTTTTTCCTGATAATTTCGAAACTACTGATTGGATTGGGATGAAATCCTGCACCTAGCTTAGGAATAATGAATTCAAACTACGTGCCAAATTTTGTCCAGATCGCACCACCAAAACCATAGATACCGTAGAAAATTCTAGCGAATTATCGAAAAAAAATTGGTCACCTAAAGCACTGACATGAAGTCTGGAGTTTCGCCTAAGTTTCAGAATTTTTGTGACAACTGTCGAAAATTCCTTCAATTGATTTCTAAAACTGGAAAATCCGAATCTACCTACAAGGTGCATGTACGAGCGCTCAAAAGTTCCTGCCTTCACGGCAGTGCTTTTCTCAATTTTTTTTTTGGATATGAGAAGCTCGATTTTGTTCATGCATTTTACCATAATTTTTTTTATATAATATGTTCTATTGAATATTTGGGTTTTTTTCCCTGAATATTTGCTCCACAGAAAGGATAAAACAAAAGACTTCCTCTTCGTGCAGGGAGCACGAACCTTATTATTTTTAGACAACAAATTAAATGGTGACAGTGGTTAAAAATATTAAATAAAACTCCAATATTCCAACATAACAAATCGTATTATTACAGTACGACAATTAGACATGCCTTGCTTTGACCTTCGAAGTAAACAGTGATATCGTTCGCGTAACGCTCTCGTCACGCATTCACCAGCTTACTCCCCAAGTCAAGCGTAATAAAGTTCTACTTCTAAAAAACATAAAATTAATCAAACCGTTCAGAGCACTTTTTATATATTCCAAAGGTTTATGTATTAAAAATACCTAATGGAACTTCTGCCAGGTATTTACCCGAACTGTTCCAATCGAAGTTTCCAATAGGCATTGTAAGAGTTTAAATATCAGGAAAACAAACCACCGAACCCTCAGGTAAATTTATATTTCCCATCGGCCAAAGAACAAAGCCCAAATCTCGCCGACTCCAATTTTAAACGTTGAAATATTTTGGTTACTCCAGAAAATCCCTGGGGCCCAGCCGGAACGCCAGATTTGTAATGGAAAAGTTGTTGTGTGAGCCCTCCATAAAAACTCGCATCGACCGGAAACCAAAGATTCGTTTTGTTCGCGGAACTTGAGATTCTATTGTTATCGCGTTCACGACCCTGCCGGAGGTGTCGTTTTGTAATTTTCAGAAGAGACTACTATTTTCACTACTTAAGGCCTTGTTCACATGTTATAACGATAAAACAAATTCCATAAAGAAAAATTATTCAACTCTATCTGGTCGTTAAACAAATTGGGCGAACCTTTTTGTTTATTGATTTCCATGCTTTCCATGATTTCCAAAAGAATTAGTTTTATACCTCCACTTTCAATATGCAAAATTTTGTCATCATGAGTAAAACAAACCACACAGAGTGCCATGTTCACCGCCTATTTGGATATACAGGGTAGAATAGACGCCAGCAGATTCAACCTGTGGTTTCGAGCTCACCAATTTTTTTTTAATACTCCCATAGTTATGGTAACAAAGCTCCGCTTCCAAATGTTCCAACCCCCTAATGGCATATTAATTTCCTACGAACAACAAAGACGTCGCGCCACGGGGTTGGCGCCATTTAGCAATAACGCTTTTGTAATTTTTGTCCCCCGTAATCCAGCGAGCCGTTATCGAATCCAGTGTTATATATAACTTTTGGGGTTTATATTGTTTATTTTGTGAACTGCGGGACGAGCTTTTAATTATCGTACAACCGATAATTTCAATACGTCACTAGATGTATTCAGTGAGGGAACAATACACCCCCATCTTCCAACAATGGCGTAGATACATCGAGAATACGACACGTAGGGCGGTCGGTGGTGGAAATTCGCCGATATTGTATCTCGATTTTTCAGGGATAGATTCATAGATTCCGCTGCAGGAAAGGATTTGGAGCCCTGATAAATTTCTCCTCGCAAATTCAACAATTATGATATTAATATTCCTCCAAACTCGCTGCCGAGTTTAAAAAGTCGCAGTTCGAAGCCAGCTGGTAGGGCACCTCGCATTTCGCCCCACCAGGCTTCTATGAATTGTGATGGGCATCACTCCCGGTGAAGTAAAACAACATCAAGTGAGAAACACCTGAGGAACATCAAAAAATATTTAGTTTTGTGTAAGGCACAGCCTGTACCTGAATATAATTTCATTTTGAGAATCATTTCCAACACTGTCTCAAGTCAAGCTAACCTAATCTGACCTCAATATAAATTCATTTTGAAAATGATTTTCAACACTGTCCTAAATTTAGCTAACCTTACCTGACCCAAGTCGAATATACATACATTCATTTTAACAATGATTTTCATCACAGTTCTTAGTCAAGCTAACCTAACCTTAATATAGTTTCATCATAAGAATTATTTTCAACGCTGTCTTAACCTAAGCAGACCTAAACTAACGTAACTTAAATATTAATTTATTTCAAGAATCATTTTCAGCACTGCCCTAACTTAAGCTAACCTAACCTAACCTAAATATAACTCGGAAACGGAACGACCTAGAAACTTGAAATTTTCAGGGTAGGTTCGAATCTCGAATGCCGCGGTCAAGTTCGTTATTGGGCAAAATTCGCCTAGGGGTTCCGTAAATATGGCCACTCGAAATTTTGTTCTCCTGATAACTTCGAATCTACTGATTCAATCGAAATGAAATTTTGCACTCAGATGAAAAATGACGTGTTCAATCTATATGGAAAATTTGTCCAGCTCGCATGACCAGAACCATAGAAACCATAGAAAATTATAACTCTGTAATGAAAAGGCCTAGGGACTTGAAATTTTCAGGATAGATGTGGATCTCGAATGTTGCGGTCTCGTTTATCAATGAGCAAAATTAGAGTAGGGGTTTCGTAAATATGGTCGTTTGAAATTCAGTTTTCTTGATAATTTCAAAACTACGGATTTGATGGTGACGAAATTTTGTATTTAAATTGAGAATGAAATATTCGAGCTAAATTTTTTCCAAATCGCATGATCAGAACCATAGAAAAAAATAACTTTCGAACGGAAAGGCCTAGGGACTTGAAATTTTCAGGATAGGTTCGGATCGCGAATTTCGTGGTCACTTTCATCAATGAGCGAAATTAGACTAGGGGTTCCGTAAATATAGCCGTTCGAGCTATTTTTTCCTGATAATTTCGAAACTACTTATTGGATCGGAATGAAATTTCGCATATAGATGAATAATAATGTATTCACACTACGTGAGAAATTTTGTCCAGATCGCATTACCGAGACCATAGATACCTCAAAAAATTCTAGCGAATTATCGAAAAAAAAATTTGTCACCTGAAGCACTGACGTGAAGTCTGGATTTTGCCTTAGTTTGAAATTTTCTTTGACAGCTGTCAAAATCTTTCCAATCGGTTTCTTAAACTGGAGAATGCGTATCTACCTTCAAGGTGGATAAACGAGCGCCCAAAAGCTCCTGACTTCACGACAGTGTTTTTCAAAATTTTTGTTTGAGAATGATTTTCAACATTACGCTAACTTTACCTAACGAACCCTAAATATGAATCTATTTTGAGAATTATTTTCAACACAGATGAAAAATCAATATTTTTTTACGTGAAACAGATGTAAGTCGAATTAAAAAAAAATAAAATCTTTTCCATGTTAAAAAAAAATTCTTCACCAATAATTTCGATCGCTCAAAACTTGTCAATATTGATTCGCCTGATTTCCGGTACTGTCCCAACTCAACCTAACCATCCCTAAATATGAATCTATTTTGAGAATTATTTTCAACACAGATGAAAAATCAATATTTCTTCACGTGAAACAGATGCAAGCCGATTTAAAAAAAAAACAGAATCTTTTTCTCAGTAAAAAAAAATTCTTCACCAATAATTTCGATGGCTCAAAACTTGTCAGTATTCATTCGCCTAATTTCCGGTATTGTCCTAACTCAACCTGATCAAACCTGAATATGGATCTATTTTGGAATTGATTTTCAACACTACCCTAACTTAACCTAACCAAACCTAAATATGGATCTATTTTGGGAATTATTTTTAACGACATCCTCAATTAACCTAGCCAAACCTAAATATGGATCTTTTTTTGTGAATGATTTTCAACACTACCCTATTATTTCAACACAGATGAAAACTCAATTTTCTTTTCAAGAGAAACAGCTGCAAGCCGAATTTTCCAAGAAAAATAGAATCTTTTCCATAGTAAATGAAATTCTTCACCAATAATTCCGATCGTTCAAAACTTGTCAATATTGATTCGCCTGATTTCCGGTATTGTCTCAACTCAACCTAACCAAACCTAAATATGGACCTATTTTGAAATTGATTTTCAACACTACCCTAACTAACCTGATCTTTACTAACCAAACATAAATATGGATCTCTTTTGAGAATTATTTTCAACTATATCCTCAATTAACCTAACCAAACCTGAATATGGATCTTTTTGAGCGCTCGTACTACTTACACGAGGGCTATATCATTTCGTCACGATGTCTGTATTTTTCGAATTTTGAGCCGAAAATGGTCTCAATCGACTATGTTCGACTCACTGATGACGAATCCGTCGGAAAATTCGAGTCTGTCCGGCCGTCCGTAAGCACGATAACTCTCGAACGGATCATCCTAGAGACTTGAAATTTTCAGTGTAGGTTCAGATCCCAAATGCCTCGGTTAAGTTCGTTAATGGGCCAAATTCCACCAAGGGTTCCGTAAATATGGCCGTTCAAAGTTTTGTTTCCCTGATTACTTGAAAACTACAAATTCGATCGAGATGAAATTTTGCACTCAAATGGAAAATAAGGTGTTTCAGCGACATGCGAAATTTTGTCCAGATCGCATGACCAGAACCATAGAAACCATAGAAAATTGTAACTTTTGAACGGAAATTCCTAGGGACTTGAAATTTTCAGGATAGGTGTGGATCTCGAATGTCGTGATCACGTTCATCTATGAGCAACATTATACAAAGGGTTCCGTAAATACGGTCGTTTGAAGTTTTGTTTTCTCGATAAATTCGAAACTACGGATTCGATCGAGATGAAATTTTGTATTTTAATCGAGAATGATATATTGAAGCAATATTTTGTCCAGATCGCATGACCAGAACCATAGAAACCATAGAAAAAAAAATTGAAAACTTTTGAACGGAAAGGCCTAGGAACTTGAAATTTTCAGGGTGGGTTTGGATCGCGAATATCGCGGTCACGTTCATCAATGAGGGGTTCCGTAAATATGGCCGTTCAAAATATTTTTTTCCAGATAGTTTCGGAACTACTGATGGGATTGGAATGAAATTATGCACCTAGCTGAGGAATAATGTATTCAAACTACGTGCGAAATTTTGTCCTGATCGCATCACCAAGACCATAGATACCGTAGAAAATTCTAGCGAATTATCGAAACAAAATTGATCAGCTGAAGCACTGACATGAAGTCTGGAGTTTCGCCTAAGTTTCAGAATTTTTTTGACATTTGTCAAAAATTCCTTCAATTGGTTTCAAAAACTGGAAAATGCGAATCTACCTACAAGGTGCATGTACGAGCGCTCAAAAGCTCCTGCCTTCACGGCAGTGCTTTTCGTAATTTTTTAGAATGATTTTCAACACTACCCTAACTTAACCTAATGAACCCTAAATATGGATCTATTTTGAGAATTATTTTCAACACAGATGAAAACTCAACTTTTTCTTCACGTAAAACAGAAGTAAGCTGAATTTTCAAAAAAAAATGAATCTTCTCTAGAATGGTGTATAGAAGGAGATCTCGTCAAGGAGCCCCGCAATACCGATGTAGATAACTCAGTCAAAAAGTTCACAATCTATAAATACATTCGAAAAAGCGAAGATAGATGGCGTGTGGTGAGTTTCAACGAGAGAACACAACCAAAATTCCAAACTTCACTCTGATTTAAACCAGGAAAAAGAGACCGTTATATTATTATACCTTCGATAAATTCAAGAGATGGAATCACCGAATTATATTGAATATATCAGAAAAACTCATTTTTTTTTCTGTGTATCAAAACGGCCTTCAGTGTGTTCATTGTCAGTGGCAAATACTGTCACTTCAGTTTTGTAAACCTCAAAAGATGGAATCGCCATTATTTTGAATGTATCAGAAAAACTCAATTTTTGTTGATGTGGGAGACAAAGAATATTATCAGTGACGAATACTGTCAATTCATTTCAATAAACTTCAAGAGATGGAATAACTGAATTATATTGAATAAATCAGAAAAACTCAATTTTCATTTCACGTAGAACAGCTGTTAAGCTGAGTTCTACCTGATCGCTCAAGACCATTCCAGGCTCATAATTCGAGTTCGCCAACGACCGTATCGACCTCCCAGAAGATTGATACAGCTCTCAGAGGCAGTGTGAGCCGGGATTGAGACATTCGAAACCTTAATTCGGAAGATCTATGCCAAGTACAACCATTGCAACATGGGACTTGTACGTTCTCATCCGCGCAATTTGTTGCAAGGCCTTATCGCGATCAGTTCTCGCGCTACAATAAATAACGAGGCCTTATTCGGTCCCCGACGGGGTGGAATGACCCACTTAGGGGAAAGCGGAAAGAAAATACCTTACGGATTCGACACAGCCACGTGTCTGGATTACGGCGCGCTATTCCTTCTTTTGAAATGTTACGGCAGCTTAATTTACCTGAGTGTTCCACCAGTTAATATTTGTTCTGATGGCGTTATCGATTCTGCCGATGGCGAAACGCTCGAGGAAGATTTATGTATATGTATACAGGGTGTTTTCAAGTTCAAGTTCAAGTTACCCGCGAATCTCAGAAATTTCCAGTCTGAATCTGACGGTACGTATAGAGATCTAAATGTGTTTATTGAATGCGTTCAGTTCACGGGAAATCATCTGATAGCGTATAATTTTTGTGACTTTTCCGAATTTCGTAATGTGTTTCCAAATAGGTTGATAGGACGTGGTGGGTCGTTTTCTTGGCCTGCACGCTTCCCGGATCTCAACCCCTGTGATTTATCCTTTAGGGGTCAAATGAGAACATTGAGTGTACAGAAACGGTGAGGTGAATAGTGTTGAAGAACTAAAACAACGCATTCAGAATGCTTGTGACATTATTCGTGAGCAAACTGATGGGATAGTTGCTGCATGTAATAATTCGTTATTACACCGGTCAAGACTTTGTGCACATCAAACGAATGGTGACCATTTCGAACAATTTCTGTAAATAGTTTCGACCAATTTTATCGGTGAGTTTGTGAACTTCCTAATTGAGCGCTCGTTCTACTTACACGAGGGCTATATCATTTCGTCACGATGTCTGTATTTTTCGAATTTTGAGCCGAAAATGATCTCAATCGACTATGTTCGACTCACTGATGACGAATCCGTCGGAAAATTCGAGTCTGTCCGTCCAGCCGTCCGGCCGTAAACACGATAACTCTCGAACGGAACAACCTAGAGACTTCAAATTTCCAGTGTGGTTTCAGTTCCCGAATGCCGCGGTCAAGTTCGTTAATGGGCCAAATTCCACCAGGGGTTCCGTAAATATGGCCGTTCAAAGTTTTGTTCCCCTGATTACTTCAAAACTACAGATTTGATCGAGATGAAATTTTGCACTCAAATGGAGAATGAGGTTTTCAAGCTACATGTGAAATTTTTTGGATCTCGAATGTCGTGAGCACGTTCATCTATGAGCAAAATTATACTAGGGGTTCTGTAAATATGGTCGTTTGAAATTTAGTTTTCTTGATAATTTCAAAACTACAGATTCGATCGTGACGAAATTTTGTATACTAATGGAGAATGATATATTGAAGCTACATAGAAAATCATAACTTTCAAACGGAAAGGCCTAGGGACTTGAAATTTTCAGGATAGGTTTGGATCTCGAATGTCGCGTTCACGTTTATCAATGGGCAGAATCATAATGGGGGTTCCGTAAAAACGGTCGTTTGAAATTCTGTTTTCTCGATCATTTCGAAACTACGGATTCGATCGAGATGAAATTTTGTATTTTAATCGAGAATGATATATTAAATCAATATATTGTCCAGATCGCATGACCAGAACCATAAAAAACATATAAAATTGTAACTTTTGAACGGAAAGGCCTAGGAACTTGAAATTTTCAGGGTGGGTTTGGATCGCGACTATCACGGTCACGTTCATCAATGAGCAAAATTGGACTAAGGGTTCCATAAATATAGCCGTTCAGAATATTTTTTTAACTGAGTAGTTCCGAAACTACTGATTGGGTTGGAATGAACTTCCCCACCTAGCTGAGGAATAATGTATTCAAACTACGTGCGAAATGTTGTCCAGATCGCATCACCAAGACCATAGATACCGTAGAAAATTCTAGCGAATTATCGAAAAAAAATTGGTCAGCTGGCATGAAGTCTGGAGTTTCGCCTAAGTTTCAGAATTTTTTTGACAGCTGTCTAAAATTCCTTATATTGATTTCTTAAACAGGAAAATGCGAATCTACCTACAAGGTGGATGTACGAGCGCTCAAAAGCTCCTGACTTCACGGCAGTGCTTTTCGTTATTTTTCTTTATCTTCTTTTCAATCAGTAATTTTTCCTCTCCTTAGTTTGCACTTTGAGAATTATACCGTTCAGGAAAACCTAATAAAAGTCGAAAGAGAACATACAAATTTGCGATTAAATCCAGCACTTCATTTACATGACGGAACGCATATGGTAGATCTCTTAACAGCTAGATAACACGATCCAGAGTCGTCTCAAGATCTTGATGTCCAAGATTTTTACACTTTTTTCAAATTGAATATAAAACTTACAATGAAATAACTCACGATATGATTTTCACGACATGTTTTTTGATGCGGAGCATCATCTTCAGGTGGTTAAGATGTACTATATAATAAAATTAATTCTCTAACTCTAAAGCTACCTACTAATAAAAACCAATCTTATCACTAGGTTAGGTAATGGTCAATCCTATGCGCAAATCCTTGTGTGGTATGAATATTTGATGATATCTTAATGACGCTTCCAAGGATGAAACTATGCTTATCTTACCATAAGGTCACACATGGAAATCACGGGTTCAGCCTTCAACCTTATTCGTCTAAAAAAGCGATTCATGACCTACAGATATTTGAGGAAGTCGCTTTAGGAACAGGTGGCGTGATTTGGGAAAGTTTCTCCGATCACCGTTGACTTATGTTTTAAAAGTTTTCTGTTTCTCACATCAAATTTTTCATTTTGCTAACTGTACTGACGAAATCTGATATGGATCGAAACCGGTCTACAGGTGCAAATGATAAATTTGGTGGTCTCTGGGGTGCATGAATTGTTTTGTTGGCTCGCTATTAGTTTATATAGTGTAATTTTTCTAATTTCATGACTGAATTTGATAATTTCATATAAACAGCCGGTATATCATTTTTGTGGCGGTTCTCTGTCATTCTTCAAATGAAAGCCAGGAACACGACAGATATGCAACGTCGCCCGAAGGCCGTGTGATCCGGAATAACCTTGCGTCCATACAACGATCAGACACGTATACCAACCTCTAACAATCAAAATCCTCCTGCATAACTAACGCAATCTATTTTTAGGTGCACCCCATCGCCTCTCTCGACAAAGGTCCATTAAAGGACGCAAAAAAATAATTACATTCAAGGCACGACCGGTCCTGAGAACGCCGCTCGCAAAAACATCGAAACGTTTCGATTCAAAGGGGCGATAATGGCTTTTTACGTTCATCCATTTCCACACCCTGATGCCGGACCAAAATAACGAACAAGAGGTATCATCCTAATAGAAGCACATTTCCAGGGAATAAATAACTTCCATTGCGCGAGCAGCTAATTTACGCGATCGTAAAAATGCCGCCGTGATAGAATAAAGTTCGGATTAAGGTCCGTTTACTAAAACATATTTTGCCGTGATGGCCGAGCGAGAGATTTCTCTCAGAAGAATGGGCAGTGACGTTGTTTTTAGCAAACATTAATTTCGAATCATTAGATTTTAGTGACTGTTGAGACATAGCTACGGGAGATTCCCTGTTCGAGACACTGTTCGTGCCAGGGCTGGGAATATATAGCGATTCCTCTTAAATCTCTCCACACTCCGAGAGTGTGGAAGCTCTTCGCCTCTTTTCCAGTACGAACACCGCGGTCGAACACGTTCGAAGCGATCAAAATTTCGTCGGTCTCTGAGCACGAGGCAAAGGGATCCGAGGGTCATCATATTGAACTTGGTCGAGCTCTTTATACTAGGGAATGTTACTGGATTATTCCAAACAGATGTTTGTTCTAAAATACACTGTTATCCCCTTTTTTTTTGACGAATATAAATGTCATATTTCGAATATTTCTGTCGTGTTATTTTCGTCGAATGTTTGTGGATGAACAATGCCACAAATAACGGTATTTGCGAATCTCCCTTGAATAAGTCATGAAACGAACTTTCCAAGTTGCACTTCTCCAATATATTCTTGCTGGCTGACTGACCGCGTCGTCCACGTCCAATCTCGACGTCCCGGAAGCTGCGTTGAAGAGGGTCAGCATAACGGCCCAAGGAAAACACGGAACGGTTCCGAAACCCCTTCTAGACCAATCATGTGGGTCATTTCGGAAGCACTAGAGCACGACAGTGAAATCGACATAATGGTGAAAATATTTTATTGGCAGAAGTTCTGAAGAGGCAAATCGTGAACGAGGAGAGCGGTTGTGATTAAGTCTGCAATAGTTAATTCATAGCTGTGAATGAAGATAAGATTTGAGGATATGTTTGGATATCCTCAGCTTATTTTCCTCGATTCTTTTAATGCCAAACTTTCACAAATGATCTGTTGTAAAGCCAATTTATGGAATTTGTCTTTCCAGTTATTGTCGAATACTTCGTGAATATAACTTTTTCCGTCGACCATAGAATAAAAGCTCATTTTAACGCACTCGAGATCATCCATTAATGACCCCTATTAATGCATGATTTCTTGTATTAATGCATGATTACGAGGCATACGGTTGAAAAATATTAAGTCGGAGCATAGATGCATCTATGTCAGAGCACGATCGAGCTGTCAAATTTATTTATTGGCTTTCGATCAGAATCTGATTTTATCCGTTACGCTACTACATAATGAATAACGAAGAAAATATCCCTTTGACATCGCCAGATGTGACAAAAACTGCTGAAGCAGCAACTTTGAGTCTGCTTCCTGAAAAGAGCCGCCATTTATATGAGAAAACCTATGCTGAATTCAGATCTTGGTGCAAGGACAAGAAGGTTCGGAACTTTACGGAAACGGTTTTGTTGGCATACTTTACGGGTATTGCAGAAAAGGGGCATCTAGCAAGTTTATGGCCAAAATATTCGATGCTGAAATCAACACTAAATATGAAAGACAATACTGATATCAGCAGATACCACAAACTGGTGATGTTTATCAAACGGAAAAGAGAGGGATAAATCCCAAAAAAATCAAAAGTTCTCGAAAAAGAACATGTGAGAGAGTTAATAGCGAATGCTCCTGATAGTGTTTTCTTGATGTCGAAGGTAAAAATAAAACTCAATTGAATCGTTATTCCAACTTATTCTCATTATCTCGTTATAGTGAAATAACTATCATTGTTTGATTTGTAGGTCGCTTTGATATTCGGAGTAGCGGGTGCATTGAGAAAATATGAATTGTTAAGGTTGCAGAAAATGGATGTACAAGATATGGGATCGAAATTTTTGGTGACAGTGAATTCATTGAAAACACATTCGAACAGGATATCCACTTTGGTGGATAATGATGAGCATACACTTTTAAACATAATAAAGAGATATATATCCTTGAGGCTAACTCACACTCCACACGAAATATTTTTCGTTTTTTATAAGAACTATAAATGCTCAACACAACCAGTTGGAATTAATACATTTTCTAAATAACCGTCAATGATTGCAAACTTTCTTAAATTAGAGCAACCACATTTGTATACAGGTCACTGTTTTCGGCGTTCTTCTGCGTCTATTCTTTCTGACAGTGGTGCAGATTTTTCAGCCATCAAAAGACTTGGTGGTTGGAAATCAGGGCAGAAGGGTATATTGAAAACTCCATTCAGAATAAAATAGAAACTGCAGAAAAAATTTTATGTCATAATAGTTCCAAAGTGAATAATGCTTCAACCTCCACTTCATCCACACGTTCCTTATCGGACATTATAGGAAATGAAATAAATGTAAACTATTCAGAATGTCACAACATGTCCAATATTCCCTCTATAAATTTTTCGAATTGTTCTATAAGAAGCATAAATATTAATATATCGAAATGAACATAGAAATTTGTATTACGTCCAATTTGTATATCATGCAAAATAAAAATTGGGTTCGATCCAGAATTTATATTCAATTCCTGATAAGGTCGACGGTAAAATCTTGTAATCAACTCGTTTATTAATTCAGCGATTAATGGTCTCAAACATTAAAATATTTCGACCATTAATCGCTGTGATAAATTGATTAAATAACTATTTATTATTATTATCATTAGTGAGAGCCTGTTTCAACAGAAATGGTGCATGAGATTTTTCATAGATATTCAGAAGAGACTGCCTGCATTTTCAATGTGTTCAAAGGATTTTACATCAATTTTGATGGTTTCGAAGGATTTCGACAGTATTTTGGATGTTTTGATGTTAATTATTCGAATATTTTTACATTCGATTCTGATTTTTACACCATTCAAGTGAACCAATATTGAACGATATCAACCAAGAATATACTTAATTCTCAGGATATGGATATCGAACCGGTAACCGATATCATCTTCTCACATTTAATCGCCATTTGAGCATGCTAATTTAAAAATTTTTTCTTATTTTCAGAATAATGGAGACCAAATAATCCATGGAGGATAAAAAATCAATGAAGGAAACTGGAACTTTCAGTGATATTATTGACGTTGGAAATTTATTATGAATTTTGAATATGAAATATACTAATTTAAAAGAGATTATTTGGTGAAAATAATTAAATACCTTTCCTTTCGATATTTCAAAAACAATTTTTATGAAATTTCGAAACGTATTTCGTGGATAAACTAAGCCCTGCGCCCTTCGATTGACATTTTAGGACTGGACCGTTCTTGGCCCTTCTGGCAATAATCAAAATTTTTTGTTTTTCACCGAACTATTCGAAAATGTGGATCTACCCGAAAAGGTTAATCTATCGGATAAGTCGGATCTACCTATTATGTGGATCTACCCATCAAAGGCAAATCTATCGGATAGGTCGGATCTACCCGAAAATGTGGATCTCCTGGCTTACTAGTACTGTAATATATGAACGAAAGTTCTTCAACTCAACGAGAAATTCCTGTTAAATTGATACTACAGTTCCGTTATAAGTAAAGTAATTCCTATTTTAGTTTAGTGTTTAGTGGAAATTCTTGTAAAAACTGAAGTTTGAAGTATTATTTTCCTGTTGAAATGAAAAGCAGCAGGTCGGTTGCATCAACTAATGTAAAACTTGTTATTTCTAGAGGAATTAAACGACCGTAATTGTCACATAAAATCAACGAATATTCCTGCTGTCGCTTATATAGGGGAATTTCCTGTAGAAGTAACCGAATTCCTGTTGTATATCCTGGAAAATTTCTTTCCGTGTTACCGATTGATATTTCATGTGACCCTGATATTTCGGTGAAATCATAAAAAGTTTTGTTTTTTTCTAATCAAACCAATCTCTCACCATTTCATAGATTCTAATGCTCCATCCTCATACTGTATTTCATGAAATCCATAGAGGAATAAAGGTAATGTGGAAATAATGAACCTTTGTGTGAAATCTCAAGCGTTTTAATTATTACGATTAATTCTTCATTTCGTTTCGAACCTATCGATTATGCTCGCAACAATGCAACCTCATCTCGAATAAAACAAGTTTAATATGAACAGTATCGTGCCACATGTTATAAAACAATATTTGAGTATAACGCGCAAGAACGCAAAGTTTAAATTACAGCTCCTATAACGTAATTACATATCGGTCGCCAGTTCAGACCGTACTTTAATCGTCTAATTTAAACCCAGATAAAGAGTTATGACTGGGATTCAGGAGTAATCGATATAATTCGCCAGTCACCAAGCCTCATACATTAATGCCCGACATCACAATTCAGTGCTGTAATGAAACTTTATAATACTTGTTAAATTATTTAGTGGTTCACTGCTCAGTATTCGATCGATTGGTTTTACTCCCTAGTTAATCGATCTGGACCGCCCCGATATAGGCGTAATGACACTTATATACGTATCAATAGAATATGTACCGATCAAATGGGGTGACGTTGATTTTATGGGGGATTTCGATGAAGAGACTAATTTTGTTTGATTAATTCAAATCTTCCGCAATTATATCCGCCCGAAAGACAGTCGAAAGAGTGAATTTCCGCCGTTATTGTGTCGTGCTGGCGTACAGGCTAGTAGTTGCTTCAATACGGTTGTAAATATTCTATTAGAATAACTCAAACTAACGAAAAATTCAAACTGTCCAAAATTATAAAATGTTTCATGAGTTTTCACATTTTTCAACTGTAACTGTTATTTATGATGGAATGCTTTCTAATTAACATAGAAAGGAAAGAATCTTCAATAATTAATCGATGGGTTCTTGCGAAACATCCAAGGAAAAAAGGAAAGTACTGAGAAATCTATATTTTTGAAGGAACGGATGGAAAGAAATGTAGACATTTCTCCGCCAGATGCCGGAACTCCCTACATTGTATCGAGGCGCGTCTTCTCGCTTGGAATATTGGTTCTGCTTTTCATGTTGGTCTTCATCGTCGACCTGCTACACTTTAGACAGATGACGGCACGTTCCATTCTGTTCACTTGGTAAACCCTAGATGTCTCCATTACACAAAGTGCAAATACATTATTAGTTATTTAATCAACTAGTTTATTAATGACAGCGATGCATGGTCGAAATAATGTTTGAGACCATTAATCGCTGAATTAATAAACGAGTTGATTACAAGATTTCTCCATCGACCTCATCAGGAATTGAATATAAATTCTGGATCGAAACCAATTTTTATTTTGCATGATATACAAATTTGACGTAATACAAATTTCTATGTTCATTTCGATATATTGATATTTATGCTTCCTATAGAACAATTCGAAAAATTCATAGAGGGAATATTGGACATGTTGTGACATTCTGAATAATTTACATTTATTTCATTTCCTATAATGTCCGATAAGGAACGTGTGGATGAAGTGGAGGTTGAAGCATTATTTACTTTGGAACTATTATGACATACAATTTTTTCTGCAGTTTCTATTTTATTCTGAATGGAGTTTTCAATATACCCTTCTGCAACAGAAGTTGATTTCCAACTACCAAGTCTTTTGATGGCTGAAAAATCGGCACCACTGTCAGAAAGAATAGACGCAGAAGAACGCCGAAAACAGTGACCTGTATACAAATGTGGTTGCTCTTATTTAAGAAAGTTTGCAATCATTGACGGTAATTTAGAAAATGTATTAATTCCAACTGGTTGTGTTGAGCTTTTATAGTTCTTATAAAAAACGAAAAATCTTTCGTGTGGAGTGTGAGCTGGCCTCAAGGATATATATCTCTTTATTATGTTTAAAAGTGTATGCTCATCATTATCCACTACAGTGAATATCCTGTTCGAATGTGTTTTCGATGAATTCACTGTCACCAAAAATTTCGATCCCATATCTTGTACATCCTTTCTCTGCAACCTTAACAATTCATCTCTTCTCAATGCACCCGCTACTCCGAATATCAAAGCGACCTACAAATCAAACAATGATAGTTATTTCACTATAACGAGATAATGAGAATAAGTTGGAATAACGATTCAATTGAGTTTTATTTTTACCTTCGACATCAAGAAAACACTACCAGGAGAATTCGCTATGAAGTCTCTCACATGTTCCTTTTCGAGAACTTTTGATTTTTTTGGGATCTCTCCCTCTCTTTTCCGTTTAATAAACATCACCAGTTTGTGGTATCTGCTTATATCAGTATTGTCTTCCACATTTAGTGTTGATTTCAGCATCGAATATTTTGGCCATAAACTTGCTAGATGCCCCTTTTCTGCAATACCCGTGAAGTATGCCAACAGAACCGTTTCCGTAAAGTTCCGAACCTTCTTGTTCTTGCACCAAGATCTGAATTCAGCATAGGTTTTCTCTTATAAATGGCGGCTCTTTTCAGGAAGCAGACTCAAAGTTGCTGCTTCAGCAGTTTTTGTCACATCTGGCGGTGTCAAAGGGATATTTTCTTCGTTATTCATTATGTAGTAGCGTAACGGATAAAATCAGATTCTGATCTAAAGCGAATAAATAAATTTGACAGCTCGATCGTGCTCCGACATAGATGCATCTATGCTCCGACTGAATATTTTATGATCGGTTGCCATGATAATCGTACATCAATACAAGAAATCATGCATTAATAGGGGTCATTAATGGATGATTTCGAGTGCGTTAAAATGAGCTTTTATTCTATGGTCGACGGAAAAAGTATTATAATTGATGATAAATATTACAATTATTCAGAATTCCTTTGAATGGTGATTGGTGAACAATATAGGATGTGTCTAATCTCAAGATTAGTAGGGGGAATTTGAACGGGGTACCATACATCTACGTATGATACAGATACGAATCTTAGCAAAAACTATGTCTCCCTGCATAAGTGTAGTGGTTTGGATTTGTTTATTCAATGAAATAACATCAAAATCCCATTGAAAAGCATCTTTTTCATTGTAACAATAGTTATTCTTCCTTAATGAAGATCAAAATTTCCAAAATAATAGTATTCTGTATTGATCTGGACTGGTCATACAAGCGGTCATTCTTCGAAACCTAAAGTGTTTGTGGAACGCTATATGGCCCTCATGTTAAGGGATCATGTCTCATAGATTTGAAATATTATTAATATAAAATCAATGAAAAGGGAAAACAAATTGAGAACTTCTTGACAAATCATAAAAATTATTAATTATTCAGAATCAACTTTTTTGTTCAAGAGGTTGCTTAATGCTGGCTTTGATTGAAATTCAGGTGTTCTTTGGCCAGTTTTAAATGCAAATCTACACTCATTGTTTTTAATTGTACCAAAAATTAAGTCATCTAATATCGCTTTGAGGGAAGAATCGTATTGTACAGATTTTCTTCTACTTTCCATTGCTAATTCCAGACTGTAATGACTTGCCTTCTTTTTTCAGCAAAATTCTTCGAATAGTACTGGCAGAATTCTGAAACGTATCCTACTTATCAATCAGAATACACTTTGAGTAGGTAAATAATAGTTTACCTGAAAAACTATAGCGGAAATATCTACTGAATCTATGAAGACCCTTCCTCACGTCCGCTTGTTGTCGCAAGATATCCTGATCAATTCCAGCCATTTTAATAGCACAAGGCACGAAAAAATTCAGAACAAATCGATGAGCATTCAGAATTAATACAATTATTTCCGAATTTGTTTGATAAAATTACCATCACCAAACCAAAACCAATCCAAGGTCTCTATGAGTTAGGGTTTTTCCTATACCAACCTGAATTCAGCAACCCATAATATTACTGAATAGTCTATTACCAACTTAAATTCGATTTTTAACAGCCTCCCGAGATGTCAATAATTCTTAAACGGAGTATACGACGCGAGAACATCATAGAATAGTTCGAAATAATGAACCTGAATTCACTGCCTTTATTTTATTGAACAATGTGAATGACCTAAGTATCATGAACTTGAAGACCGCCTACTCAATTTTATGTTTGTTTTGAGAGCCCAGGTAAAAATTCAGCGAAGAGATATTCACCTTTCTTACGATGATTATCATTTCTTGTGAGTGTTTGCTGAAACGTTTGAATGCAAATTGTAGGCGAAATTTTAGGCCTACTGCTACGTCTTTTCAAGAGCTTCATCACCTCAGAAGAAAATCCAGTTTAGCAGTAAATGACCAATGTTGATTCTGCGGAGAGATGGAGGAGACTCTTGAACACATAATATAAAACCGCTTCGACAGTGGTGGCCAATGGAGGAAATGAAAAATGAAGATAGAGCACGAAATGTCTCAAAACTGATTGATTGCGATAGGATCTGGCAATTTTTGAAAAACAAATTTATCATAAGTCATAATAATGTCCGATAAGGAACGTGTGGATGAAGTGGAGGTTGAAGCATTATTTACTTTGGAACTGCATACTATGACATAAAATTTTTTCTGCAGTTTTTATTTTTTTCTGAATAGAGTTTTCAATATACCCTTCTGCAACAGAAGTTGATTTCCAACCACCAAGTCTTTTGATGGCTGAAAAATCTGCACCACTGTCAGTAAGAATAGACGCAGAAGAACGCCGAAAACAGTGACCTGTATACAAATGTGGCTGCTGTAATTTAAGAAAGTTTGCAATCATTGACGGTAATTTGAAAAATGTATTAATTCCAACTGGTTGTGTTGAGCATTTATAGTTCTTATAAAAAACGAAAAATCTTTCTTGGGGAGTGTGAGCTGGCCTCAAGGATATATATCTCTTTATTATGTTTAAAAGTGTATGCTCATCATTATCCACCACAGTGAATATCCTGTTCGAATGTGTTTTCGATTAATTCACTGTCACCAAAAATTTCGATCCCATATCTTGTACATTCTTTCTCTGCAACCTTAACAATTCATCTTTCCTCAATGCACCCGCTACTCCGAATATCAAAGCGACCTACAAATCAAACAATGATAGTTATTTCACTATAACGAGATAATGAGAATAAGTTGGAATAACGATTCAATTGAGTTTTATTTTTACCTTCGACATCAAGAAAACACTATCAGGAGCATTCGCTATGAACTCTCTCACATGTTCTTTTTCGAGAACTTTTGATTTTTTTGGGATATTTCCCTCTCTTTTTGTTTAATAAACATCACCAGTTTGTGGTATCTGCTTATATCAGTATTGTCTTTCACATTTAGTGTTGATTTCAGCATCGAATATTTTGGCCATAAACTTGCTAGATGTCCCATTCTGCAATACCCGTGAAGTATGCCAACAAAACCGTTTTCGTAAAGTTCCGAACCTTTTTGCCCTTGCACCAAGATCTGAATGCAGCATAGGTTTTCTCATATAAATGGCGGCTCTTTTCAGGAAGCAGACTCAAAGTTGCTGCTTCAGCAGTTTTCGTCACATCTGGCGGTGTCAAAGGGATATTTTCTTCGCTATTCATTATGTAGTAGCGTAACGGATAAAATCATATTCTGATCGAAAGCGAATAAATAAATTTGACAGCTTGATCGTGCTCCGACATAGATGCATCTATGCTCCGACTGAATATTTTATAATCGGTTGCCATGATAATCATGCATTAATACAAGTGCGTTAAAATGAGCTTTTATTCTATGGTCGACGGAAAAACAACTTTCCCAACGGCACCATAACTCTCTATAATAGTATTGTTCTTTCGTACTGAGCGAAGTGATTTATGTAAGTTAAATCACATAGATCAGTTTAAGCGATCGTTCTTTCGTTTTCAATCAGTTCCCCCTTCCACAACTCCAAAGTGATTGCAAGTGATTGTTCTGATCGCGAAATTTCGTATTTCAATTAGATCCCATTGGTAAAGTCAAAATTTGAAGTTTGAAATAGAAGTGAGCGCATTCTTTCGGGCTTTAAGTGAATGAATGTGTTCTGATTGCAAAATCGCTTTCACTTGAATCACATAAGTTCCATCAGTTGAATCAGTTCGAAAGAACACTACTATTGTATAGCGATCTGACGTCACAAGCACGTGCATTGCGCATGCGAGCGTTCTGGCGCGAAATTCAAAAAAGCCGATATTTTATACCAAATGACTCTCACACTAGTGAAATAAAATATAGGTTAGGACATCATTGAATAGTTTATTGAGACGCCCACATCTGCCTAGAAGGACCTTCCACACCCAACAATTCTGCACAGGCAGCACAGTCACTGATCACGTGGAACATCCGGCCAAGGAACAGGAGCGGAAGAACAAAGGATTCGTCGAATCAAGCCCCAGAAGCCGACTTCATTAGCGCCATAGCCACGGAGCGATGAGCCAGGAAATGCAAACCTGAGGCTTGAACTTTTCCTATTTTCTCATTTTAATGCGCTTGGATCCTAGGGGGGGCATTTCTGGTCGAAATTGCCTCCTGAATATTCAAGTCGTGGAAACTCTTCGGTGATATTTCGCGATGATTAGATACTTCGGTGCGATTCACTGTCTTGTCGTCATAGGGGGGTGAAATCGGGGTAGGAGCTTCTAGTCCCTTACGAACGGAATAGATTTGGATTTATGCAAATGAATTGGAGCCTTGATATTCACCCTCTAACGCCTTGAAGTTACGATCACAATTTGGAAATCCTTCGAAATATGATAGAATATGGAGTGGGAGATGCGTGCGCCGTCGAGAGAATTTAAATGCGCGATGCAACAATAAAAGGGCTACGATTAAAGCAATATAAGTATGAGACTTTTGAGACTTTTCTCTTTCATTTTTGGAACAGTGTGACGTTAACTTTGAGGGAGCTGGTCACAAGGCAATCAGGCTCGCGGCTACACTCAGGGAAGCTGGGAGTGAGTAAATGAGGAAATGGAAAAGGGCGCCAGGTAGAGATATGCCTGCCTATTGAAGAGAAAACAAAGCTGCGTACCCCTCTACCAGAGTAGCAGTAAACAAAATTACTCAAAGGTTTAATTTTAATGGTTCAATGAAAATAAAATGCAGTGGTTGATGGGTACAAGGCGCAGAAAAGAAAATAAACAATGCAAATTATCCAATCGGGAGCCAGACGGACTCTCGATCACTACCCTAATACCTACACTAACTTGCATCTAAATCGGTACTGACAAAACTTTAATCAGCCTAACTTGGCTAAGTTCAACTATAACTCTCTGTTAATATGACAGACCAATAACGGTAGTTCAATAACACAATATAACCAAAAGAATTGGTTAACAAAAAAAATCCAGAAGGAATACACTGGTACCGTTGCTGGTATCCAAACGCAATTTGTGAAGTGCACCCCACTATAACTGCTAACAAGCTTACAATAGCTATAACCAACCAAAAATTATATCACTTAAGTGTAAGTTATCAACCGATATGCGGTATGATCTTCAAATCACTGATTACCTTAAGTATATGTTATTGATAGTTACAGACAATGATCTTAATGCCAGTGCGGAGCACTGGTTACCTTAACCCATAAGCGAGATCCCATGTAGAATTCACAGTGCAGTGCCAGCACCCAAACAATACTTGTACGAAAATGGGCTCGAAATGGAGACGCTTGGATACTTCGAATAGCTGACTCGAAAGGCAGTGGTATACTTGAACAGCTCACACTTGAAATACAGCCTGAATTAGAGCCTCCGCCGTATACGTGAACCCTCTAAGTTGTTGTTCGAGGGAATTGAAGCGAGATGTATTCAGTTCTTCGTGGAAAGTCCAACAGAAAATTATTTCTCAACACAATTGTCGCAATCGAAACCTCTTAGATGTCCAAGAGTTGATTCGTGAGAATAGCAGTCCTCGTGGAAAAATATACAACGTTAATCCCAGAAATATTCCAGTAAACCTCACAGGGAATTCTTCAAATTGAAGTTACAATCGCTTATAACAAGGGTGATCCAAGATCACAATTTCTTCAATTCAAAAATCTACTCCACGTTTTTCCACTATCTCAACCAATATCACAATCACACAGCATTGACAGAATATCCCATTGACACCTAATTCCCAAGGTTCACACAGAGATACCAACTGTCGAATTTGACAACCAAGAAAAAGAATAAAAAGAAATCGAAAATTATTTGATAATGCTATTCGGTAATTCCCATTGAGATGTCCTATTTTGCATATACTAAATAAGGCACTCTGTAAATTCAAATCCATGGTAATGGCTATAAGTCCGGAAATCATACGTAGAGGCCAAAAAGATCTTACGGAATAAAAGCTAACGGAATGACAATGACGGACGCTACAGTTAACCTCACAAATTCCAAAACAAAACAAACAGAAGGAACGAATTTCAGCAATTCAAGCACGGAGATTCAGGAAATATCACATTACATTAGCGAGATGATAAATATATAACGTACCAAGAGGTATGAATTCAAACATTGAAAATATAAATGATAGCGTTAGGTGGAATTTCGCAATTTTCCATAGTGCATGGTGGAAATAAACAATGATGTGAAATTATAACGATACAACAGGTTGTCAATTTTGAATCGATTTAACATATTATTATAAATAATAAATGATAATAATATATGTTGTATCCATTTGAAACAGTATTGAATTCAGGACGCGATTACTCCACTAGAAAAATGTTGTCAGCTGTCCTCATCATTCATAGCACCTTCCCTCTTAGTTTAAAAACTTCTTCGAAAAACATGAATTATTCAGAATTCCAACTGCTCAGAGTCCACTCTTACATTCTTCTGAATGCTCGATATATTTAGGATCCCGGGATGATTGAGGAGAAAACAAAATTAGTGAATAATTAAAGTACCTACCTGCATAACAAAAAAGTAATTTATTCTTTTTATTACGGGGCTTCTTAATTGTCGGGCTCGATTGGGCGGAGGGCCGCCCGTAGTCGAGATGCTGACTTAATTAAATTTCTCCAGAATTGCCCCGTTTGCTGAAGCGTGGATGTTGTTCGCCAGTTTCCACCCCAAGTCCTTACAGGGCTCGTAATAAGGAATTGTAAAATCGAGGAAAAAGTGTCGGGTTGTTAATTCCGAATGAATGAAGAAGTGATTACTTCAGTTCATCCAATTTTTCCGGACATCGTTCGAAACGTCTTTTTTATTATTTCTTTCGAGGGTCATGGACGAAGATTGGGATGGATCTGGCAGATTCGGATGGAGCAATTTCATCATGCTCAGAGTGATTCATACTAAGGAGGTACCGCGAAGAATACCGTTTACTTTCGCAATTACTTCATGGGACGTGATGTTTACGTATACATTTGCTGGAAATTGCCATTAATGAACCTCAGTAATTTTACTGGCGGAGGATAAACAAGACGAAGTTCGAATACTCGAGCATTTCAGACATTCGGATGTTCTCATCAGAAGAATTCCCAAAGGAATACTGAGGTGAAGTATACGAAAAGAAAGGCAGAATCATTGAAAAATAAATACAATTTCAGACGCTGTTGAAGTTATTGATGAAAAGTGTGTCAGTAAGTCCAGAATTATGCCCGTCCGTCCCTCCGTAAACAGATAATTTCCGATAGAGAAGGCTCAAAGTTTCGAAATATTCAGGATACGTTCGAGGCTTGCGGCGGCTCAGTTCGTGAATGGGTGAAATCCGCCGAAGGGTTTCGTAGATATAGCCATCTGATTTTTTTTACCAATAATTCTGAAAACGCCGATTCGATCGATCTGAAACTTTGTAGTTGGTTGTAAAATAACGAGACGAAGTTTTAAGTGGAATTTCGTGAAGATTGTATTACTATAAGAATATAAAAATAACCTTTCAAAGCATTCGGTATCTCAGAAACTATTAGCCACATCTTTTTGAAATTTTCTGTCTTTATAATCGATAAATGGATAAAATATTCAAGTGTTCCACGTGAGAAGGAAATTGAGCTTTTTTGAAATGTTGTTGAAAAATTTCATAATTTTGTGATTCCATCTCTTGAAGTTTATGAGAATAAAATGACATTATTTGAGATATAGGCATCTAATTTTTTTTATCAATTATTCTGAAATCGCCGATTCGATCGATCTGAAACTTTGTAGTTGGTTGTAAAATAACGAGACGAAGATTCAAGTGGAATTTCGTGAAGATTGTATCACTATAAGAATATAAAAATAACCTTTCAAAACATTCGGTATCTCAGAAACTATTAGCCACATCTTATTGAAATTTTCTGTCTATATAATCGATAAATGGATAAAAAATTCAAGTGTTCCACGTGAGAAGGAAATTGAGCTTTTCCGAACTATTGTTGAAAAATTTCATAATTCTGTGATTCCATCTCTTCAAGTTTATGAGAATAAAACGACATTATTCGTGATATAGCCATCTAATTTTTTGTATCAATTATTCTGAAATCGCCGATTCGATCGATCTGAAACTTTGTAGTTGGTTGTAAAATAACGAGAAGAAGGTTCAAGTGGAATTTCGTGAAGATTGTATCACTATAAGAATATAAAAATAACCTTTCAAAACATTCGGTATCTCAGAAACTATTAGCCACATCTTATTGAAATTTTCTGTCTATATAATCGATAAATGGATAAAATATTCAAGTGTTCCACGTGAGAAGGAAATTGAGCTTTTCCGACTGGTTGTTGAAAAATTTCATAATTCTGTGATTTCATCTCTTCAACTTTATGAGAATAAAACGACATTATTCGAGATAAAGCCATCTGATTTTTTTCATCAATAATTCTGAAAACGCCGATTCGATCGATTTGAAACTTAGTAGTTGGTTGTAAAATAACGAGACGAAGGTTCAAGTGAAATTTCGTGAAGATTGTATCACTATAAGAATATAAAAATAACCTTTCAAAACATTCGGTATCTCAGAAATTATTAGCCACATCTTATTGAAATTTTCTGTCTATATAATCGATAAATGGATAAAATATTCAAGTGTTCCACGTGAGAAGGAAATTGAGCTTCTTTGAACTGTTGTTGAAAAATTTCATAATTATGTGATTCCATCTCTTGAAGTTTTTAAGAAAAAAAGGACATTATTTGAGATAAAGCCATGTGATTTTTTTTATCAATAATTCTGAAAACGCCGATTCGATTGATCTGAAACTTTGTATGTAGTTGGTTGTAAAATAACGAGACGAAGGTTCAAGTGGAATTTCGTGAAGATTGTATCACTATAAGAATATAAAAATAACCTTTCAAAACATTCGGTATCTCAGAAACTATTAGCCACATCTCATTGAAATTTTTTGTCTATATAATCGATAAATGGATAAAATATTCAAGTGTTCCCCGTGAGAAGGAAATTGAGCTTTTTTGAACTGTTGTTGAAAAATTTCATAATTCTGTGATTCCATCTCTTCAAGTTTATGAGAATAAAACGACATTATTTGAGATATAGCCAACGCTCTTATAACTTTAACTACCTAACCTAACTTAAATATAAATTCATAATTATTTCTATTCTAGAATGAATTATTATTATTATCAACACGTTCCAACCTAACCTGACCTAACCTACATATAAATTCATTTTGTACACTGTCCTAGAATAAGCTAACCTAACCTAATTACAAATTTATTTCGAAATTTATTTTTAGCACAGTCCACTCAAAAATGACAAGATGTTGTTTTACGTTTCCAATCTTCAACAAATATAACCCCTCAAAAAATTATCTCACGTTTAAATCTCCAAAATAGTGTCATTCAATGCTTCATGATGATAAATTTACCATAGGTTGGCCAACCTAGCTGTCAATTTCCAGACAAAGGATAAATCGGGTAAATATGTCACTTTTCCCAACCTACATCTAAGAAATCAGAAATAATCGTCGTCAAAATCTACTTATTCAAAATACAAATGTGAAGAGTATTCTAAAATGATGAATTCAGCATATGGGAACCTAAATCTACCCCTACGAAACTTGAATCATTCCCTGAGATTGAATGGGCACCTATACGAATATTCTGAGATGAAAAGACTGAAATTGGCTTATTTGAAACAAAATTGAAGAAACTGGGAACAAAAAAGAAGGGGATGTATTCCTTCATAAATATGCAAACCTTGTCATCCATAAATTTGGTTGAGGTTTATTTTTTCTGTGAAATATTTGCGGTGGTAGAAGAAAAACAAGAAAAGGGACGTAACCCTCTGTTTGAAAAATGTTTAGTTCCCTAAAATGATAATACAAATAAAATATTGCAATGAGCGAAAAAAAATTTCCATTAGTTATCGAAGCTCAATTGGTCACTTCAAACTATCTAATATTTTATTTGAACCACTCAATTTTATTGTGATTTCAATACTCAGCATTAAAACTAATTGTGGGTGCAAATAAAACCGAGTAACGATTTCCAATTTCTATCGATGTGTCAATGATAAATACATACTCGAACTTGTCTTATTTTTATCGTTAATAAAAGGTATACAGATAATTATATAAATAGGAACGTTCGACAACAAAGGAAACAATAAATGAATCATCAACGTGACGTTCAACTTCTACATCATAAAAATATCGGCATCATCTTCAGGCGATACTTAAAAATTCTAAACACCAGAAGCATAAACAAGTCACCACAAATTCAAATCTCCCTAAGCATGTGATCTATTTAATAGTTAGAAAGTTTATTCTAACCTCAAATTCTTGGTATGATCAGACCTTAAATTAAGAATGAATTGAAATGAACGTTGACTTACAGTTCCTCCAGTTCCATTATTTGCTAGTCCCTTGTGGAATATTTCATCGATAAGTTGAAATTCATGAAGATTCTTATGAACGAAGTAAATAAACTAATTTAGTTTTGCACAAACACTTGGTCGTTTTGACAACTGACCACATGTAAATAACTCCACGCTTGCGCTAAGATAAGTCAAGGTTTGAATATTGCTTAAATAGTTCGCCAGGGGCGTAGCAATGATCGGGGCATCGGCCAAAACAGGGAATCATTGTAAAATTGTTAGAAACGATTGATGCAAAGTCTTCCACATTTTCCGGACTTCAAAACAAACTTTCTTGATACTCATAAAATAGTTCTTATGTTTTGGCAATCTAAAATTTCCTGGCTATCAGATTATTTCTCCTTTATTCATCCGTTTGCTTTGGACATTAACAAGTCCTCAACAACAAAAATTACATTGGAAAGAGAAAACTTCGTTTATGACTGGAACCTTTTCTATCTACAATTCAATTAAAGTTTGAAGAGACATGTATATCGTAAATATTTAATGAAAGGCGGTTGGAACTTTCCGTCGTGAAATGCCGCGATAGGAACAGAAAACTTTCCAAT
This sequence comes from Aphidecta obliterata, assembly GCA_963966015.1. Classification (NCBI taxonomy): domain Eukaryota; kingdom Metazoa; phylum Arthropoda; class Insecta; order Coleoptera; family Coccinellidae; genus Aphidecta; species Aphidecta obliterata. The sequence continues at coordinate 11,778,019 of OZ014431.1, read as the reverse complement.
TCGATTCTAGGTATGATTTAAAAATTTATTACGTTCCGGTTTGTTCCGACGAATACTTGAACAGAACTACCACAAACTTGTCCAGAGAAAAGATTGTATGCATTTCTTCAATTATTGCTGGAAATATGATTCTTACACAAGTTTCGGGAGTTCGTCAACCATTAGAAATATTGATATTATAAGTATCCATCAAAGTACAGTTTTTTTTAATTAGTTCATTGAAGAAAAATTTACCTAAACATTATATGCTCTGAATCACTGTTTTTTTCAACGAACAGCTGGAGTTGAGATGATATTATACCTGCGAAGAAATAGAAGAGAAGTGGATGAGCCATTATCTTTTGAAAGATGGAGTAAATATGAATTTTTCTCGATAATTATATTAGGGATAGATTGTTCTATGACATCCTGTATTTTGTCGTGTCCATGTTTACCCTTTACGACCTTCAAAAGTTGGGAGGGCAGAAACCTTCTACGAAAATAGACAAGTTGTGGAAGAAAAAATTCAAACTTTTCGAAAATTTTTCTATAACACCCTGTATTCAGAATATTTTTTCGGGTCCTTCCTCCTCTCAACAACCTTCGAAAGTTGACAGGGCTGTAACCTCGTTCGAAAACAGACATGACGTGCTCATAACTTTTTCAAAAATGAAAAAAATTCCAATTTTTTTTGATAATTCCATTTGAAAAAGAATGTTCCATAACACTCGTTATTCATAATATTTTTTTGTCTTCATTTTTACCCTCTACAGCCTTTGCTAGTTGGTTGACAGGGCAGTAACCTTGTACGGAAATAGAAAACACATAGCTGGCTCATAACATTTCGAAAAATGGTAGAAATTACAATATTTTCCATAATTATATTTGAAAAAAAATGTTCTATAACACTCTGTATTCGTCATATTCTTTTGGGGCGTCCATTTTTACTCTTTACAACCAATTGAGAGGGCAGAAACCAGCGTGACCATTTTTGTTAGAAATCTACTTCTTTGGTAGAAATAGAAATAGAAATATTGAAAAAGACTGTTTCATAACACTCGTTATTCATAATTTTTGTTTTCATTTTTACCTTATACAACCTTTTCTAGTTGGTTGAAAGGGAAGTAACCTTGTACGATAAAAGACAAGACCATAGCTGGCTCATAACTTTTTGAAAAATGGTAGAAATTTTAATATTTTCCATAATTATATTCGGGAAAGAATGTTCTATAACACTCTGTATTCAGAATATTTTTTCGGGTCCTTCCTTCCCTCTACAACCTTTGAAAGTTGGGAGGGCAGTGAATTTGTACGAAAAAAAGGCATGACTGGCACATAACTTTTTCAAAAATTAAAAAGAAATCAATTTTTTTCGATATTTCTATTTGAAAAAGACAGTTCCATAACACTCGTTATTCATAAAAATTTTTGTTTTCATTTTTACCCTCTACAACCTTTTCTAGTTGATTGACAGGGCAGCAACCTTGTGCGAAAATAGACAAGACCATAGCTGGCTCAAAACTTTTTGAAAAATGGTAGAAATTTCAATATTTTTCATAATAATATTCGAAAAAAAATGTTCTATAACACTCCGTATCCATCATATTTTTTTGGATCGTCCATTTTTAATCGCTATAACCTTTTATAGTTGAGAGGGCAGAAACCTTCTTCGAGAATAGATAAGTTGTGGAAGGCTCATAACTTTCATAAAAATGAAAAAATTCAAACTTTTTGAAAATTATTCTATAACACTTTGTATTCAGAATACTTTTTTCGGGTCCTTCCTACCCTCTTAAACCTTTGAATGTTGAGAGGGCAGTGGACTTGTATGAAAATAGATAAGACCATAGCTGGCTCATAACTTTTTGAAAAATGGTAGAAATTTCAATATTTTACATAATTATATTCGAAAAAGAATGTTCTATAACACTCTGTATTCAGAATATTTTTTCAGGTCCTTCCTCCTCTCTACAACCTTTGAATGTTGAGAGGGCAGTGGACTTGTATGAAAATAGACAAGACCATAGCTGGCTCATAACTTTTTGAAAAATGGTAGAAATTTCAATATTTTCCATAATTATATTCGAAAAAGAATGTTCTATAACACTCTGTATTCAGAATATTTTTTCAGGTCCTTCCTCCTCTCTACAACCTTTGAATGTTGAGAGGGCAGTGGACTTGTATGAAAATAGACAAGATCATAGCTGGCTCATAACTTTTTGAAAAATGGTAGAAATTTCAATATTTTCCATAATTATATTCGAAAAAGAATGTTCTATAACACTCTGTATTCAGAATATTTTTTCAGGTCCTTCCTCCTCTCTAAAACCTTTGAATGTTGAGAGGCAGTGGACTTGTATGAAAATAGACAAGACCATAGCTGACTCATAACTTTTTGAAAAATGGTAGAAATTTCAATATTTTCCATAATTATATTCGACAAAGAATGTTCTATAACAATCTGTATTCAGAATATTTTTTCAGGTCCTTCCTCCTCTCTACAACCTTTGAATGTTGAGAGGGCAGTGGACTTGTATGAAAATAGACAAGACCATAGCTGGCTCATAACTTTTTGAAAAATGGTAGAAATTTCAATATTTTCCATAATTATATTCGAAAAAGAATGTTCTATAACACTCTGTATTCAGAATATTTTTTCAGGTCCTTCCTCCTCTCTACAACCTTTGAATGTTGATAGGGCAGTGGACTTGTATGAAAATAGACAAGACCATAGCTGGCTCATAACTTTTTGAAAAATGGTAGAAATTTCAATATTTTCCATTATTATATTCGAAACAGAATGTTCTATAACACTCTGTATTCAGAATATTTTTTCAGGTCCTTCCTCCTCTCTAAAACCTTTGAATGTTGAGAGGCAGTGGACTTGTATGAAAATAGACAAGACCATAGCTGGCTCATAACTTTTTGAAAAATGGTAGAAATTTCAATATTTTCCATAATTATATTCGAAAAAGGATGTTCTATAACACTCTGTACTCAGAATATTTTTTCAGGTCCTTCCTCCTCTCTACAACCTTTGAATGTTGAGAGGGCAGTGGACTTGTATGAAAATAGACAAGACCATAGCTGGCTCATAACTTTTTGAAAAATGGTAGAAATTTAAATATTTTCCATAATTATATTCGAAAAAGAATGTTCTATAACACTCTGTATTCAGAATATTTTTTCAGGTCCTTCCTCCTCTCTAAAACCTTTGAATGTTGAGAGGCAGTGGACTTGTATGAAAATAGACAAGACCATAGCTGGCTCATAACTTTTTGAAAAATGGTAGAAATTTCAACACGGTTTTAACAAACCGTACGAAATATTCTGAATACAGGATGTTAAAGAATAGTCTCTTCGAATATAATCATAAAAAAAATTAAAATATTTCCATTTCCAAGAAATTTATGAGACTTGTTCCTTTTCGTACAAGGTTTGTTCCCTCTGAACTTTTGAAGGTCGTATAGGAGAAGAAAAATGGATCCAAAAAAACATTCTTAATATGGAATGCTGAAGAAAAATTTATCTAGAATGTAATTATCGGAACAAATTGATAATTTTTTTATTTCTTCAAAAGTTATGCTCCATTCACCACTCGTCTATTTTCATACAAGGATAACATCATCTCAACTTCAGTGGTTCGCTGAAAATCAGTTTCTACTCGAAAATGGTTCTGAGAATTTGATGTTATGGTTGAATCTTCCGGCAATAAATTCATTAAAAACAATCTGAAATGTTATGAGTTTTCTTAAAGTTATTGCTTAAGGAATATGACCGCATTGCATTCCTATCGGGCGCCTCTTGCATTCGTTCGACAAGTCATGGCAGCTACTCATGGGGTCTGTCACTCCGGTGACACTCCCTCTCTACAAAAAGTTGTGCTTCATACCTTTCCAAGCAAATTTGTACTCCATTGTTAAACCTCTCAGTAACGAAATTGAAGTTTTACCCATCGACAATGATATATTATACCCTTTGGATTTGTTCGAAAATTTTTGATAACAATACCAAGGACTCCAAGACACTCAGGTGCTTTGTTCACCCTTCTATTTCCGACTTCGATTCATCCAAAGACAGCACAATGATCCTCGCAAGGGTACTTCTACCTGTACTTTGCTCCATTCTTGCTGTTTCCTGCCACCCTGGGTGAAATTATGTTATGGGCATTCCCCTTTAGACCTCACTGTAGTATGTATCAGTATGAACACTCTGTATATTAGCTATCTTGAGATGCAATATCTGTTACCTTGCTTTGTCGTCAAAGCGTGTCGCAAAGGTACACTGATGTGTTTACTACGATGTTATTGATGTTAATCATTGTTTAATATTATATCGATCATGTTATCAATTCTCGAGGTTATTATGTTACAATTGACTGGAAGTTAATATGTAAACATGTACATCCTGAATATAAATACATATTAACATTTTGGCTACAGGAGAGTCTCTAGATGTTACGAATAAACCTTTGACGAGTTATTAGTGTATCATTCACCATCCCTCGACTGCATAACGATTGAGCGAACCTACCCTAGCTGGGTACGTTACATCACAGATCTCTTTTACAAAAAGCTTAGGTAACCTATTGGGGTACTTGAGAAGTCTGGCGTGATCTCGGAGGTGTTTGTTAGACCGAATATCAAACTTCTATAAGTACTAGACCAAATAGTCTAGCAAGTTAATTATGATGTTTTGGTATGAGAGTCAACAAGAAATTTTCAAATCTACTCACCATATAGCAACCGTGAAAGACGTCTGTCCCCTAGCTCTTGCACAGCAACCTTCATTGTACTTCGTACAGTCCTGCGAGCAAATATTACCCCTTGGCGGAGGGGTCGCACACACACGCCTGGTCCCGTTACTCGCGACGTACTCGACGGAGGGATTCACGCAAATACTATGTCTACATTGTCCCCTCGCCACCCTCAAATTAGGAGACACGAAAGCGAGACACTCTTTCGAACTGTTGCACACCCCGACACACTGGTTCAATTTCTCTTGCGGGTAATTTGATTGTTTGAAGTTTTGGCACTGGATATCTTGAAGACTGACATTTACATTATTGACACAGGGTGCTACAGGTACGGCTCCTTCCTTGGGGTTTTGACTCGCCACCGAACTGCTGGAGCTCGACCCGGGACTCGACTTCGACAGGTGGTACCCTTCCGAGTACTGACAGCACTTGGTTCTGTTCGGGGTACCGATATAACGGACTTTTTGGTACTGGTTCTGGAAGGGGATTCTGTATTGGATATTCGACAAGTCTCGTCTCATATAAGGGTCGTTTGCGTTGAGTTTCATCGAGTATCTATCGTAAGGGAATCCGTAGTAGTCTTCGGGTTGTTGTTGAGGAACGTACCTCTCGACTGGCATGTGCGGATTCTGAGGGCCATACCTACCCGTCTCGTACCTTTCGTTACTCACGTACTTATCACTAGGACCGTGATAAACTTCACTGCTCACTTTGTACCTATCTGTACCATACTGCACCTCTCCGTATCTATGTTGCTGTTGGTTGAATCTATCGTGGTGTGAATATTGGTAACTCTTTTCATTTTTGTTCGAAGGAAACGTCTCCATGGTATCCGAAGTTGTGAGAGGAGGCGGTGGGATGAACTTATCCGATACTGTTGAGGAAGGAGGAAAAGGGTTGTTCGGGTAGCAATTAGGAGTTGTCGGTGTACTACCCGGTGAGAGAGGTGGAGGTGGTATGAACCTGTCGTTAGCAGGAGCAGGAGATGGAGGTTCCAAATAGGTCGATTCACTGTAACCGTTTTCAGTCGCAAACCTTTCAGGACAGGGGATAGGAGGATACCTATCATTCTGGTAACTATCAGGAAGAAACTGGTCGTGTTGGTATTGGTGCCTAGTTTTTCTATCACCCGAACCTGACCTATCCCTTTTATCTCCTTTATGGTGGTCGCTATTGTAACACACTTCCGATGATGACGTTTGTCTATCGACGATGATATCTCCTTGAAGGATGTATCGATCACCCGACACCTTCCTCTCCTTTTCTCCGTGGATGTTGAACTGTTCCGTCGCAGCGAATCTCTCAGGTTTACACCTGTCTTTCTCGTGAGATATCGTGTGGTACCTATCGAGGTACCTTTCCGGGGTTTTTCTCCCCTTGTCAGTAGAAAGAGTATTGTACCTATCGGTCGAAGTAGGAGTAACAGTTCTCGAATATCTGTCATTGGTCGCGTGCGTTCTCTCCAGACTACCCGGTGGTGCAAACCTTTCTGGATACCTGTGGTAGGTGATGAATCTGGAAAAAAACGAACAATGAAGTTCTGGAAACTTCAAAACGTCCCATACTCACCTATTATCTGCTTGATAGGCTTGGGCCACCTGACTCGCAACCAGTCTATCGGATGATATAGAAGTCTGCGGTCTTTCGCCCAACGGGTATCTCTCAGATACCCCCTGGTATCTCTCCCCGCTCGGCAAACGGTCCGACTGGCTGCGCTCCGATCCGAACCGTTCCGAACGTCCGGCGTCGGCGCCGAAGTGCTCCGGTTGGTTCCGACTCGGTCCGAATCTCTCCGACTGATTCCTGTCGGCGGCGACGAAACGATCCGGTTGGTTCCTGTCGCCGTTGTAGCGTTCCGATTGGTTGCGGTCGGGTCCATAACCTGTCGCGTATCTTTCGCAATGCACATTGTTGGGGTAGCGGTCGGGAGAGTAGGCGGAAACGCAACTGGAAGTTAGGTACTGAGGCCGGTTCGCAGGGGACGGGGATACAGGTGTAGAATGTTGCAGGATCTGTCTTCGGCTATAGTCGTCCTCTGCTGGCATTTTGGTGGTCCTGGCCTGTAGTCAGGACATCTGGAAACGAAAAGGGATAATCGATGCAGGATTTGAGTATAGGCTCGGAATCGAGAGAATCTGAACCCAATGGAAGATGCCTAGTTACAACTTAATCTTGGAGAGTGTTATCTGAGATAGATATCCACTCAGCTAGATTAAGAAAGGGCTCTACGCGTAGCTTTAAGTCGCAGAACACTAAACACCCCCATATTTTCATTCAGAAATGGTCAGATTATAAAGGAGATAGAAATTGAAAAATGAGGAATAAAGTCGTAAATAAATTAATTAATCAATAAAAATTGAAATATGCAATAACAAGAAACAATTCAATTTAATTTATAACTTTAGACATACGCACCTGTGACGGTCGCCGTGGTGATCCGTAGTGGCGGCGCCGGTCTAGAGGGGGTGTAACCCCCTCAACCCCGCCTACAGCATAATGAGTTATATTCTGGAAAATAAAAAAATATTAATCATACGCACACTGTTCACTCTCTATGAGGTTAGCTTAAGTTGAGACAGTGTTGAAAAACATTTTTGAAATAAATTGATTTTTAGGTTAGGTTAGCTCAAATAAGGACAGTTGTAATAATTGGGGAATACTTATTCAAAATTACATGAATTATTTAAATTCAAATGTATTGCTCAAGTGGAAAATACTCCAGACTTTCGTATATGCATGGAATCAGTCTGGAGGTATCAGAAAGGATGTCGTTAGTTTTAATCGGCGTGATAAGTTCGAAAAAGTCCACCCAGTCGTTGAAATTGTTTATGTCTACCGTAGATTACGAACGTTCGTTCTTTTTGAAAGGGGGGTAGAGTTTACCTTTGGAGAAGGAGGAAAAATTAGAGTCAGTTACTCGACGAAAAGGGAGTTACTCGGCGAAAGGGAAGCTCACCACTAAGGAAAAAATTCGGACGACGGTTTCGGTCGGAGGACGGTTAGAGGAAAATAGTGTTGTATTTTTCAGTAGAGGATTCTGTTAGATTTCGGATTAAGGGAGGAATTGTGTTAGATCGTGGAAATAAGTGTTTTGGGGAGTTTATTCAGAGTAGAGTTAAAAGCCGTATTTTGTGTTTCGAGTGCGAATCAAAATAAAGGCCAATATCGTGTGTGGGTGCTTTTGTTTCCGAATAGGTATGAAAGAGAAATTGGGTGGTTTGCAGAACAAGGTAGGAAAATTCAGTTCAAAGCTTTAACCCCTATGAATGTGAATGGTGTTATTGTAATCCCCAATATTATTGATATCTCGATCCGAAGTTGATTTGATGTATGTTCGATTTTACGTAAGGAATTTGAATATTAGTTGCAGTTGATAATTTGACCCCTCGTACATTTAGATTAGTATGTTTTTAAGAAGTAACAGTTTAATTGTTTGATTAAACTACGATTATGAGAAATTAGGTGAACGATACATGCTTAATTTGGATGTTCTTTTTGATGTCTGTGAAAGTTTCGATTTTATGTACGCATTTTACCATTTTTTTTCGTGAATATAATATGTTCTTTTAAAGTTTCAAGGTTTTCTTTCCTGAATACCTGTTCCTCAGAAAATATATGACAAAAGACTCTCTCTTCGTGCAGAGAGCACGAACCTAGACCTTTTCGGAAAATAGATATGAAAATTGGTGACAGCGGAATACGATTAATCAGGGTAGAAACCCCAGGTTTTAGTACAAATTGGTGACAGCGAAATACGATTAATAAGGGTAGAACCCCCAGGTTCAGTACACAGTGTTGAAAAAAATTTTTAAAACGAATTTATATTTAGGTTAGGTAAGCTTAAGTTAGGACAGTGTTGAAAATCATTATCAAAATAATTTTATATTAAGGTTATGTCAGCTCAATAAGTACAGTGTTGAAAATTATTCTTGAAATGAATTTATATTCAGATTAGGTAAGCTTAAGTTAGGACAGTGATGGTTAAGTTAGGAAATGATGTCATTTAATTTTTCTGAACTTCAAAAGATGAAATCACCGAATATATTGGAAACACTCAATTTTCTTTTCACGTGGAACAGCTAGAGAACTGAATTTACACATAATTCATTTCATTGATGCCCCGCATTATGAGGTAAGGTTAGGTAAGCACAGTGTTGAAAATCATTCTCAAATGAATTTATATTAAGTTCAGAATTCAGATTGACTCTCAATGTTCATTGTCAGTGACAATTAATGTCATTTAATTTTTCTGAACTTCAAAAGATTAAATCACCAAATACATTGAGAAAACTCCATTTTCTTCTGACGTGGAACAGCTAAAAGCTGAATTTACACATAACTCATTTCATCGATTCCCCATATTATTAGGTTAGGTTAGATCAGTGTTGAAAATCATTCCCAAATGAATTTATATTTAGTTTAGAATTTAAATTGACTTTCAATGTTCATTGTCAGTGACAATTAATGTCATTTGATTTTTCTGAATATCAAAAGATGAACTCACCAAATACATTGGAAAAACTCAATTTTCTTTTCACGTGGAACAGCTAGAAAGCTTAATTTACACATAACTCTTTTCATCGTTGCCCAATATTATAAGGTTAGGTTAGGTTAGGTTGGGACAGTGTTGAAAATCATTCCCAAATGAATTTATGTTTAGTTTAGAATTAAGATTGACTTTCAATGTTCATTGTCAGTGACAATTAATGTCATTTAATTTTTCTGAACTTCAAAAGATGAAATCTCCAAATATATTGGGAAAACTCCATTTTCTTTTCACGTGGAAGCTGAATTTACACATAACTCATTTCATCGATGCCCCATATTATTAGGTTAGGTTAGGACAGTGTTGAAAATCTTTCTCAAATGAATTTATATTAATTTCAGAATTCAGATTGACTTTCAGTGTTCATTGTCAGTGTCAATTAATGTCATTCGATTTTTCTGAACTTCAAAAGATGAAATCTCCAAATATATCGAAAAAACTCAATTTTCTTTTCACGTGGAACAGCTAGGAAACTGAATTTACACTTAATTCATTTCATCAGTATATTATTAGGAAAATTTAATTTTTTAAAATATTTCAGTGACCTTCCGAATTTAACATGAACTTTCGTGTCGTTATAGAACCCTTCGGTGGATTGCGCTAATTCACGGCGCATTCAGACCTCCATCATAATCTGCGCGAAAAAATTTGATATCCCTGAATTCTAAATGGAAACAAACCTCCGACTGAGTTGAGGCCCAGTCTGCACATATGAACATAGCGAAGTTTCACCATCGACACATAATATTTACATATAAATTTTTTCATATGATTAAAATTCAATCGCGAATTAGAATTTCAGGATATACTGCCACGATTCTCCCGAAACGGCGGAGTGCAGCACCTCGTGATTTATGGGAAGGGGACAATCCCATCCTACTCCAGGATATCCTATTCGAACCCGTCCTGGAAATCCAGGACGCGTTTTTATAGTTCCCGCCAATATCGGCGAGTTTTTTTTAGCCACGGACGTTCGGCGGCAGATATCAGTGACGCTCCGAAGATTCTGAACGAAAGAATAATACGATAGGAAAAAATGGAATGTCGTTCCTCGATCCGCATTGGATGGATTCCGATATCCTCACGGAGTTTTTTCTCAATTAATGAAAGTTACACGAGAAAAAAACAAATGTAAAAATCCAGCGACTACATCTAGAAAACAGACTATATTCCTGACCGATGGGACAGAAAGATGTTGAGGTATGCCGCAAGTTGGTATCGTATCTCGAATAACCACAAATTTCCTATCTATGTGGCGTTGTCACCCATTTTATCATTTTCGCAAGCCGAGATCCCGGGAATCGTGAATTTTTGTAAACAAAATGACGTGTGAAGTAAGGAGCTTTTGAGCGCTCGTTCATCCACCCTGTAGGTAGATTCGCATTTTCCAGTTTCAGAAACAAAATGAAAAATTTTTTGACAGCTGTCAAGATAAATCTCGAAATAAGGTGAAACTCCAGACTTCACGTCAGTGCTTTAGCTGACCGATTTTTTTCGATAATTCGCTTGAATTCTCCATGGTATCTATGGTCTTGGTAATGCGATCTAGACAAAATTTGGCACGTAGATTGAATACATTATTCTTCAGCTAATTGTAAAATTTCATTCCAATCCAATCAGTACTTTCGAAATTATCAGTAAAAGAATATTTTGAACGGCCATATTCACGGACCCCTAGTCTAATTTTGCTCATTGATGAACGTGACCGCGATATTCGCTATCCAAACACACCCTGAAAATTTCAAGTTCCTAGGCGTTTCTCTTCGGAAGTTATAATTTTCTATGGTTTCTATGGTTCTGGTCATGCGATCTGGACAAAATGTTGCTTTAATATATCATTCTCGATTAAAATACAAAATTTTATCTCGATCGAATTCGTAGTTTCGAAATTATCGAGAAAACAAAATTTCAAACGACCGTATTTACGGAACCCCTAGTATAATTCTGCTCATTGATAAACGTAAACGCGACATTTCAGATCCACACCTATCCTGAAAATTGCAAGTCTCTAGGCTTCTCCGTTCGAAAGTTATGATTTTCTATGGTTTCTATGATTCTGGTCATGCGATCTGGAGAAATGTAGCTTGAATATATCATTCTACATCAGTATACAAAATTTCGTCACGATCGAATCTGTAGTTTTGAAATTATCAAGAAAACTAAATTTCAAACGACCATATTTACGGAACCTCTAGTATAATTCTGCTCATAGATAAACGTGATCACGACATTCGAGATCCACACCTATCCTGAAAATTTCAAGTCCCTAGGCATTTCCGTTCAGAAGTTACAATTTTCTATGGTTTCTATGGTTTTGGTCATGCGATCTGGACAAAATTTTACATGTAGCTTGAACACCTCATTCTCCATTTGAGTGCAAAATTTCATCTCGATCAAATCTGTAGTTTCCAAGTAATCAGGAGAACAAACCTTCGAACGACCATATTCACGGAACCCCTGGTGGAATTTGGTCCATTAACGAACTCAACCGAGGCATTCGGGAACTTAACCCACACTGAAAATTTCAAGTCTCTAGGTTGTTCCGTTCGAGAGTTATCGTGCTTACGGACGGAGGGCCGGACAGACTCGAATTTTCCGACGGATTCGTCATCAGTGAGTCGAACATAGTCGATTGAGACCATTTTCGGCTCAAAATTCGAAAAATACAGACATCGTGACGAAATGATATAGCCCTCGTGTAAGTAGTACGAGCGCTCAAAAACATAGTGTAGTAAGGAACAAGGAAATAGGGGTTTTACAGGAAAACAGAGGTTAAGGTCAGGTTAGATCAGATCAGAGGAAGGAAGAATGATTAGATTTGTAGCGATCTGCACCGGCAGCCCAACAGTTATCGTACCGCTCAACAGAGGGCGCCACCGAATAGACAAACACAAAAGATACTACCAAAAGGATTGAAAATCGACAGAAAGGATGTGAGCATTTGAAGACAGTAATTCTGTAATCAAATTCGCTGATATGACCTCAACCAGGTTCTTCATTTTCCTGTATATATTTAAACAAAAGACACTTATTATTCAAAATCCTTTTCAACTAAATTTTTATAGACTATGTCAAAAATTATGAAAATTGTAGAAATTTTTATTGCAGGAACTACTAAATAAAATTACGAAAAGCACTGCCGTGAAGACAGGAGCTTTTGAGCGCTCGCACATCCACCTTGTAGGTAGATTCGCAAGCTCCGGTTTTAGAAATCAATTGAAGGAATTTTCGACAGCTGTCAAAAAATTCTCAAACTTAGGCGAAACTCCAGACTTCATGTCAGTGCTTCAGCTGACAAATTTTTTTTCGATAATTCAACGGTATCTATGGTCTTGGTGATGCGATCTGGACAAAGTTTCGCACATAGTTTGAATACATTATTCTTCAGCTAGGTGTAGAATTTCATTCCAATCCAATCAGTTGTTTCGAAATTATCAGGAACAAAATATTTTGAACGGCCATATTGACAGAACCTCTAGTCTAATTTAGCTCATTGATGAACGTGGCCGCGAAATTCGCGATACAAACCTACCCTGAAAATTTCAAGTTTCTAGGCCTTTCCCTTCGGAAGTTATAATTTTCTATGGTTTCTATGGTTCTGGTCATGCGATCCGGACAAAATGTTGCTTCAATATATCATTCTCGATTAAAATACAAAATTTTATCTCGATCGAATCCGTAGTTTCGAAATTATCGAGAAAACAAAATTTCAAACGACCGTATTTACGGAACCCCTAAACTAATTTTGCTCATTGATGAACATGCCTGCGAAATTCGCGATCCGAACCTACCCTGGAAATTTCAAGTCCCTATGCCTTACCGTTCGAAAGTTATGATTTTCTATGGTTGTGGTCATGCGATCTGGAGAAATGTAGCTTGAATATATCAATCTCCATCAGTATACAAAATTTCGTCACGATCGAATCTGTAGTTTTGTAATTCTCACAAATTTCAAACGATCATAATTACGGAACCCTTAGTATAATTTTGCTCATAGATAAACGTGATGACGACATTCGAGATCCACACCTATCCTGAAAATTTCAAGTCCCTAGGCGTTTCCGTTCAAAAGTTACAATTTTCTATGGTTTCTATGGTTCTGGTCATGCGATCTGGACAAAATTTCACATGTAGCTTGAACACTTCATTCTCCATTTGAGTGCAGAATTTCATCTCGATCAAATCTGTAGTTTTCAAGTAATCAGAAGAACAAAACTTTGAACGGAGATATTTACGGAACCCCTAGTGGAATTTGGCCCATTATCGAACTCTACCGATGCATTCGGGAACTGAACCCACACCGAAATTTTCAAGTCTCTAGGTTGTTCCGTTCGAGAGTTATCGTGCTTATGGCCGAACGGACAGACTCAAATTTTTAGACGGATTCGTCATCAGTGAGTCGAACATAGTCGATTGAGACCATTTTCGGATCAAAATTTGAAAATACAGACATCGTGACGAAATGATATAGCCCTCGTGTAAGTAGAACGAGCGCTCAACAATACTGAAATTGAAAATACTTATTGTAAAAATGTGTATGAAGAAATATCTAAATGAATTCTTTTTGACTTGACTCGCTAATATCAGTCCGGAATCAGGGAAAAAAAATTCTTTATATTCATTGTGGAGTCTCTCACTACCAGTTTTCAACGAATGTCTCTCTTATTCGTTAGAATAATGTAAAGATACTCTATAACGAATATAATCTTTATATATAAAAATTACGTCACGTTGTTTGTCCGGGATGAACTCCTAAAATACTGAACCGATTTCAATCAAATTTTGCACACTGTGTGCAGTTTTATCCAACTTAAAAGATAGGATAGTTTATATCTCAATTCACATCAGCAATATTTTTTTATTGCAAATTATTTGTTCATTATAATATATGAGTTATATGACAAAAAGTGATCATTATAAACGCGGCAACGTAGGTCTCAAATCGATGGCAGCTCATCGCGTCCCCACTAAATCCGATCACTCGAAAGAGCGATAACGTGCGAGGAGTGATGCCAAGTGTCTGGATCTTTCCCAAAACTGAGGAAATTCAGAACTGTTTGAGAATATATAATATTCTTATATAATATAATAATATTCAAATATCAAGGACGGGGTTAGGGTTAGGGTAGGGTAAGGTTAGGTTAGGGTTAATAATAATAGTAATTCCACCTTGGAATACAACTATCTAGTTTGTTTATTGAATAGGAAATTCCTGTAAGTCGTCACGCATATTCCTGTTTTCGTCACAGTATCATTTTCCTGTTGAAATGACAAACTGCATGTTGGTTGCATCAACTAATGTAAAACTTGTTATCTCTAGAGGAATTAAACGACCGGAATTGTGACGTAAAATCAACAAATATTCCTGCTGTCGCTAATATAGGGGGAATTTTCTGAAAAAGTTACCGAATTCCTGTTGTATAGCCTGGAAAATTTCTTTGAAAGTGGCCCTAAGACGAGTTCTCATCGACTCACGGGCAATTCATTACCAGAGTTAGGTGTGAGATATATATGATGTTCTCTAGTGCCTAAATTGGACAGTGTGGCTACGTTTGTTCGATACCGGCTTATGTAGGCTCGACTCCTACGTGGCGAAGGGTGTGCGTGTCGTCCAACAGTTCGTAGGCCTTCCACGTCGTCCAAGTTATGCGTTTTCCGATCGAATAACGATCAGTATCGCGTTCAGACGCCGGATAATTCGTCGTTCACGACTCCGTTACCGGTGCCTCGTCCAGAGACGCCCCATTACCCCGACGACGCCCCCTGGCCGTTTCCCATCCATCCCCTGCACAATCCCGCCACATAATGCCGATACGTGAATGATCGTTAATTCGGTTCAACCGGGCTCATTGATTGTTCGAAGTGTTTCCATCTAACTGTCATGCATTCGCCATTCGCCAGCAGGTCGACTGTGTTATTATTCCGCCAAATTACAAACGGTGAGTGAGACCGAAACATCGGTTGTCCTAACATTGACAAGTATTTGTTGTGCTCACTACTCAGGGCTGCCAATTAGACGAGATTGGAATATTGCGAAATTTGTAGTTAACATGCTGAGTGTGTCTTCGAACGCGAGTTTAGACATGTCAGTGACAGACCCGCCGGGTGCAGTGCGAGAAAGGGGGCGGCAATAAGAGTTTTTTCCGTCGACCATCGAATAAAAGCTCATTTTAACGCACTCGAAATCATCCATTAATGACCCCTATCAATGCATGATTTCTTGTATTAATGCATGATTATCATGGCAACCGATTATAAAATATTCAGTCGGAGCATAGATGCATCTATGTCGGAGCACGATCGAGCTGTCAAATTTATTTATTCACTTTCGATCAGAATCTGATTTTATCTGTTACGCTGCTACATAATGAATAACGAAGAAAATGTCCCTTTGACACAGCCAGATGTGACAAAAACTGCTGAAGCAGCAACTTTGAGTCTGCTTCCTGAAAAGAGCCGCCATTTATATGAGAAAACCTATGCTGAATTCAGATCTTGGTGCAAGGACAAGAAGGTTAGGAACTTCACGGAAGCGGTTTTGTTGGCATACTTTACTGGTATTGCAGAAAAGGGGCATCTAGCAAGTTTATGGCCAAAATATTCGATGCTGAAATCAACACTAAATGTGAAAGACAATACTGATAAAAGCAAATACCTCAAACTGGTGATGTTTATTAAACGGAAAAGAGAGGGATATATCCCAAAAAAAGCAAAAGTTCTCGAAAAAGAACATGTGAGAGAGTTCATAGCGAATGCTCCTGATAGTGTTTTCTTGATGTCGAAGATAAAAATAGAACTCAATTGAATCGTTATTCCAACTTATTCTCATTATCTCGTTATAGTGAAATAACTATCATTGTTTGATTTGTAGGTCGCTTTGATATTAGGAGTAGCGGGTGCATTGAGAAAAGATGAATTGATAAGGTTGCAGAGAAAGGATGTACAAGATATGGGATCAAAATTTTTGGTGGCAGTGAATTCATCGAAAACACATTCGAACAGGATATTCACTGTGGTGGATAATGATGAGCATACACTTTTAAACATAATAAAGAAATATATATCCTTGAGGCCAGCTCACACTCCACACGAAAGATTTTTCGTTTTTTATAAGAACTATAAATGCTCAACACAACCAGTTGGAATTAATACATTTTCTAAATTACCGTCAATGATTGCAAACTTTCTTAAATTAGAGCAACCACATTTGTATACAGGTCACTGTTTTCGGCGTTCTTCTGCGTCTATTCTTTCTGACAGTGGTGCTAATTTTTCAGCCATCAAAAGACTTGGTGGTTGGAAATCAACTTCTGTTGCAGAAGGGTATATTGAAAACTCCATTCAGAATAAAATAGAAACTGCAGAAAAAATTTCATGTCATAATAGTTCCAAAGTAAATAATGCCTCAACCTCGTTTATTAATTCAGCGATTTGGTCTCAAACATTAACGCGCTCGCTCCGCTCACGCGTTAAAATATTTCGACCATTGATCGTTGTCATTAATAAACTAGTTGATTGAATAACTATTTTCAGCATCTTAAATCATACGCTATCATATCCAAGAGACAGATTCGAGGAGTTGTAATAGATCGGTCCTAGATTATTATCCAGCGAATAAGGAAGTTTTCGATAATACCAATTTCAGAGTAGATTAGAAGAACACAGTCGAATATTCTGAACTCAGCCAAATATTATGTACTCTGTGATTTATTTTTATTCGATGGTTTTTGTGGAGTTGAGGTTATGACAATTTTGGGAGTTTACTTTCTAGTAGAGAATGACCAGGGACGGTTGTTAGTTACTCTCAGATACTCAGCCGAAAAAGTTGTCGGTAAGGTTTTTAAGGTTCATAATGAAATAGATAGCCATCTACTTCACCTTTATATTGAAACGTTACGGTGAGATTCATTCTTCGTTGTCTATACTTGTACTGTTTCTCCATTTAATATTTATTACGTATTTTTGCTTGTGATCCCTATTCATATTTCAGGTACTCGTGTACCCAGGGGTTAATACAACTATTTCAATTATCCCACTTGGAAAACATGGTAGATGGTTCATTAATATCTAGGATTCTTGATACTTCATTGGAGTGATATGTGCCTGCCAAGCATAATGACGCGGTATAGAGGTTCCCCTATGGGAGGATGTATCAAGAATTGTGTCTCTTTGCATATTAGTAGTTTTGTACCTTCTCCACTGTAGAGCGTTTAATCACGAATTTGCAGGATATTCCTGAATTTATTTCACTGAGATTACAGCCTGTAAAGATGGTCTCGGTCCCTACAGTTGCCACATGTCCACATTTTTAGTTGAGAGGATACGGGATGCAATTCTGGAATAATCTTCTCTTTGTACCGTTCAAGTTGTGAGTGTAGACATTGTAGCATCTATCATTCTGAAGGAAAGTCCCTCTTGAATCTAACTCTTTTCTGCGTATGTTGTTATTTAGTGAACGGTTTTCAACTTACGATACATTATCTTTGCATCCACCATTCGTGAACTGTGTATTTGGTTGTGGCACTGGCTAGTCGGATTCAGCCAGGATCCTCCACTACTCATCCATTGAACCCTCTTATGAAGTGTAACTGGAGTCTTTTTTTTCTGCTTGTGATATCTTTTACCATTAATACTATCTATTCTACAGAACGGTTTTCCTCGCTTTGTAGTATCTATTTTTGATTGTGATATATTTTCCCATTGCTCTCTATTACTTATTTTTGATTTTGCTATATTCTCCCACTATTACCCTTTATTGCTTATTTTTGATTGTGATATATTTCCCCATTGCTCTATATTACTTACTTTTGATTTTGATATATTTCCCCATTATCGTTCATTATTACTTATTCTTGATGTTGGATCTATTTCCCCATTATTGTTCATTATTACTTATTTTTGATGTTGGATCTATTTTCCCATTATTGTTCATTATTACTTTTTTCTGATTTTGGATATATTTCCTTATTGTTCATGATTACTTATTTTTGACTTTGATATATTTCACCATTCTCTTTATTACTTTTGTAGGTGATATTTTCTTCCCATCAATGCTATTCATCTTACAGAACAGGTTTTCTCGCAGGTCTTTCCTGATTCTTATTATCCGGTTAGACCTGAAGTTGGGGAACCACCCCAACAGAACCAATAAACTATTGATACTTGGTTCTAACCATTTTGTTTGAATTCCCTAGACTCCCCCACGGTTTTTGTAAGTACGACGAGAGAATTCTGTGGTTTCTACGAAACTTAGAGTTCTTTCCACTAGATCGATCATTGCGCTGGCCAAAAATAGTTAAGATTAGTTTGCGATCCCGCTGTAATAATTGGGAAATACTTATTCAAAATTACATGGATTCTTTAAATTCAAATGCATTGCCTGAATGGAAAGAAAATACTTCATCTACATTGTATTAATCTGCAGGTGTTTGGACGGATGTCATTTATTTTAATGGTCATGATAAGTTCGACGAAAAGACCACCCATGGTCTCGATAAGTAATGTCTAAAAGGCAAAGTTGTCCATTTGCAACATTGTAGTGGCTGAAATTGTTTATGTCTACCGTAGATTACGAGTATCGGTCTCACGGGAACATTTTTGAAACGAGAATTGCTGTTTAAGCGTCTGGATGCCCACTCTTGAGCTGTAGATTCTTTTTGAAAAGGGGGGTAAAGTTTACTTTTGGAGATCAAGGAAAAATTAGAGTCAGTTACTCGGCGGGAGTGGAGTTACTCGGCGGGAGTGGAGTTACTCGGAAAAAAGGGAGTTCCTCGGCGAAAATGGGACCCACGAAGGGTAAAGTCGGACGACGGTTTCGAGGGCGGTGTAGGAAACTAGTGTTGTAATTTTTCAGTAGAGGATTTCTGTTAGATTTCGGTTTAAGGGGGTAACTGTGTTAGATCGTACAAATGAGTGTTTAAGAAGTTTATTTTGAGTAGAGTTAAAAAGCCGTAGTTTGTGTTTCGAGTGCGAATAAAATTGAAGGCCAATATCGTGTGTGGGTGGTTTAGTTTCCGAACAGGTACAAAAGAGAAATTATGTGGTTTGCAGACCAAGGTAGGAAGATTCAATTCAAAGCTTTAACCCCTATGAATGTGAATGGCATTATTGTAATTCCCAATATTATTGATATCTCGATCCGAAGTTGATTTGATGTACGTTCGATTTTACGTACGAAATTTGAATATTAGTTGTAACTGATTATCTGACCCCTCGTACATTTTCGATTGGCATGGTGATGGGAAGTAACAGTTGAATTGTTTGATTTAATTTACGATTGTGAGAAACTAAGTGAACGATAGATGCTTTATTTGGATGTTCTTTTGATGTTTGTGCAAATAACGATTTTATGTACGCATTTTACCATCATTTTTCTTTCTTAAATATAATTTGTTCTCTTAAAAATTTCGAGGTTTTCTTTCCTGAATACCTGTTCCTCAGAAAGATAAGACAAAAGACTCTCTCTTAGTGCAGAGAGCACGAATCAAGGCCTTTTCGGAGAATAGATAGATAAAAATTGGTGACAGCGAAATATGATTAATAAGGGTAGAAACCCCAGGTTTTAGTACGAATTGGTGACAGCGGAATATAGAAAATACGATTAAATAAACAAAAGAATAGACCACCCCAGGTTTATTACACCGCGTGTTCGTATATTGTAAGTGTTCTGAGCTCTCGTTCAGATAATATAGTCGTATCTAAAACTGCAAAACGTTACAGAGTTGAAGACGTTTGCTGACGTATTCGGATTCTTGAGCAATAATATATTTGACCACGAAAATGATGGCTTAATGATGCATTGTAAAAACTCAAATCTTGAGCTTAAACGAATCTACTGGTGAAACTGACATTGACGGTATCGATATATTCTATGAAATCATAGCTTTATTATCATGTTATCATTTTCCAGAAAACCATTCTGACCATTCTCATTCTTTGTTACAATATTTCTTCACTAATGACTTAATTCAAACATTACATAATAGCGCTTAGAATATTACTTGCATTGCCAGTTTCCGTTGCATCCGGTGAAAAGTCCTTTTCAAAGTTGAAAATTACAAAAAACTATTCAAGGTCAACAATGCACCAGCAAAGAAATAATAATTAAGGTATATTGTATCGATTGAACGTGAAATTTTCGACAGCTTCAATACAAAAAACTTGATAGCACATTTCGCAAACAAGAAGGCAATAAGAGTTCAGTTTCTGTAGTATAATATTTGAGTGCCGACATGGTTTTATCTGATCTGAAAAATAATAAATATTCTTATAATACACACTTTCCATTGTAAATTTCGTTGAATTTGTGTTGTTATTCAAGAATTTTGATTCAAGCCTGATAGTCTTGACACAGACATTTCGGTTGCTAGATATATATTAGTGTTATGGTTCGTTGAAGATATTAATATTGAATTTTTGAAATTTCCGAAAACCACTAACAATATTCAAAGAATTTTGTTTCAGTTATATATTTCAATTTTTTCCCGAGACTCTTTTTCAAGGAGGGTTCTAAAGATGAACAATCAAAAGGAATTTTTTCACAAAATTATATTATCAGCATCTAATTCTAGAAAAAACCAAATTCAACTATCAAAAGAAACTAAAACTAATATATCTAAACTCTGAAAAATCGTTCAATGGGTGAGTGCACTCACTATATGTTCTACTATCTCCAATTTCAATTTTCCTTCTTCTAACCAGCACGCCGTTTCGATATCTCCTTCAGTCGCCAAATCAATTCTAACAATTCAATCTACGAATCTACTGTTGACAGAGTTTCAAATACTATTTATTATACTTTTCTTCTCGCAAAACCAATATTTCTGCAAACTTTTTGGAAATATTGATTTTCCACCCTGACGTTTCTCCCAAATTTTCAACTGGCCTGCTTTATTCCTTCCAACTTATTCAATATCGCATTCCCATTGTATGCCATCATTCTTGATACATTTTCCATCTTCACATGCACATCTTCATAAACATTACTTAACTAAACTTAACTATTTAAAATTAAAAACTTTAACCAATTCATATTTTTCTTTTCAAATAGAATGAACCCTCTTTGAAAATACAACAATACAACAATCCATAAATTGATCGAACTTCCCAAATTGACTATACGATGTTTGAAGGTTCTTGAATTTTGGTGATTTTATTTTATTCTGAATTTTTGGAACTTTTGAAAACATGACCATGGTTTGATTTCCATAACAATAGCTTTTGTGATCTTAATTATGCAGGATGTCCTAGAAAGAATGGATCATCCTGAAATACTGTGTAGAAGAGCTTTTGGGCGCTCTAAAAAGAATTGAAAAAAGAACTATCCCAGGTAGAAATATCTTTTTTTTTTTCAAAATAATTTTTTCTACTACACCACACCACTTTGCTCTGTGTTTCTTTATGGCAAAATATTCTTCATTTAAATACCAATAGATATAGATATAGATATGGAAAAAACCATAGGAATAACTGTTGTTTTTTCTTGGAAAATATATCCAAATGCAAATTTCATCATAAAGTTATTAAGTCGTATTTGCTTCTTCTGAATACTAATAGCAATAACTTCGCATTCACATAAGATATGAATGAAGATACATTGTACCATTTCGAGATCTGCATGAAAGGCGCATATTTTTTTGAAAGGTGGCTTTATGTGCCTTTATATATAAGATATGAAACAAGGACACATAACTACAACAACCCTAAATGCAAACTAACAACAACACAGGTACAGTTAGAATATAGATGCCTTCAGCTGCACAATAAATTACCAAAGAGAATACAGAGGATAGAAAGCCATAAAATAATCAAGAGAGGATATTTGGTCTGCTGGTGGAAAATGAACCATACTGCTTGGAAGAGTATGGGATGGACCGCAAAGAATAATCACTAAACTTTTGACACTGTTTCATTTCATATCATGTAGACGTTGTATACATTGAGACGATTTGAAATAAAGATTTTCATTATTATTATTATTATACATTTTTTCGACCATGAACGATCAAACTTTCACATAATGAAATATTGGTCATATTTTACGATGAAATTTGAAGTTGAATATTTTTTTCCAAAAAAATTACAACAGTTATTCATCCGGTTCTCTGCATTACTGTTGTTATTCTAATGAAGAATATTTTACCATGAAGAAACTGATGGATTTGATTCATTTGTGAGCGTATTACATAGAAACGCAACGTGGTGTAGTAGAAATCATTATTTTGAAAAAAAAACTACCGAGGATGGATTTTTTTTTTATTTTTTCAAAACGCCCAGTAGCTCTTCCATACAGTATTTCAGGATTATCCATCCTTTCTGGGACACCCTAGGTCCTAGATATAAATATGTACTCATATCTGAATATAGCATTTTTTGTAAATTATTTCTTTCATTTTTGCATGCATAGACATGCATGCAAGATTTACATTTATATCTCAAATTCGATTCGATACTTGTCTTGTCATCGTAAAAATAGTCCAACGGATTCAATGTTATCGAACCCGTTCCACTGATTCACCCATACCGAGCTCAGCGTCGAGTTGTACTGTTGTACATGGGCTTAATTGGTTTTGCACGCGGGCGGTGGTCGGTGAAGATCTGATGGGTTTTAAATGGCTTTGTTGAAAACTTTGAAGTCAAATTTGGGATAAATAGGACTTATTTCAAAATTGTCATACCTATCTTCAATTGAAAAATATTGAAATAGTTTTTCCTTTTCATGAAAAATGAAGATATTCAAGTATACATTTTTTCTATCGTCTTTCTCGGTCAAAATTTGAAAATTATAGACAAATAGAATTGATAGCCCAACTTCCTCGCAGTGAGGATTAGCTCCTTTCAGCCGAGTCTAATTCTAAAATATAATTTTAATTGCATATAGGAATGAAAGGAAAGAAACTTTTCTCGAAATCAACAGACGAAAGAAAAACCACCGTTTTCACTAAATGACCACATTCTCCACTATTGAAGTGATTTCACCTTTATGGCATTCTTATCAGAATCTTATATTTTGGTTAATGATGCTTTCCAGGTAAAAATTGCAAAGTTAAATTTCCATAGGACCGTTACCCCTTCCCTTCTTTCCATTGGATATTGGTATAGAAAGAAAGTTTGCAACAGAGTTTTAGGTGTTAGTTCAACCTCACCCTCTTGATGATGCTATAGAACTTCAGAGCGAAATACGTGTCATGGTTTGTCAACCGTAAATTAGTGAAAATCGTAGTGCAATGTATTAGTGAAAATACGAAGTGAGTAACAAATTTCTATCAGAATACTTCGTCGCATCCTGTTGCCATCGGGTCCTCCTGGAAACTTTGGAATGGAATTAAAAATGAATAAAAATGCGATAGTTGCCATTCTGCATTTGTTATAACAAACTTTTTACATCGGGGCTGTGTTCGCTTCAACGGTTAATTACCGCAACAAAAATAAATTCGGATCCCTCTTCATAGCTGTTTCGAATACTTCCAAATGAGGTAAGTCTGGTAACTTTACAATTATTCTCTCATGAAAATTTGCCGCAATTTTTGAAAGGAATGAAAATTCCTACTTGGTTATTGAAAGATAGAACAAAATACTGAATAATTTCTATTTCGAACAAATTTTCATTTTCACCTTTGTGAACCATTTATTTTGTATTTTTCATTGATTTTCTCGAATTTCTCGAAAACAAAACAACGAATTATTATAGTTTTCGTGGTTCCGGAAAAATAAGATTTGCTTTGAATGAAAGTAATATATAGGGTGTCTACTAGACGTTTCTTGAGAACCGGACCTATTTGAAATCTGAAAATTTGGATTATGATATTTTTCAACTTTATCTCCTGAGCTAAATATTCTTGAAGCCTGAAAACTTTCAGTTATACAGGGGGTGAAAATTAAATTCTCTAAAAATTTTTTGAAATATTTTCTCCTCTTTTATGATCGATTATTCAATTTTAAATATATTTCTATTCTATCCTTAATAACTCAGGAATTATTTAATTTAGGAGCATAAACATTTTTGAAGACTATCATTATTTTTTCCGCAGAACCTAACGCAATCATAAAAAATGACAAAAAGCACTGCCGTGAAGTCAGGAGCTTTTGAGCGCTCGTACATCCACCTTGTAGGTAGATTCGCATTTTCCAGTTTTAGAAATCAATTGAAGGAATTTTCCACAGTTGTCAAAAAAATTCTGAAACTTAGGCGAAACTCCAGACTTCAGCTGACCAATTTTTTTTCGATAATTCGCTAGAATTTTCTACAGTATCTATGGTCTTGGTGATGCGATCTGGACAAAATTTCGCACGTAGTTTGAATACATTATTCCTCAGCTAGGTGCAAAATTTCATTTCAATCCAATCAGTAGTTGCGAAACTATCAGGAAAAAATATTTTGAACGGCCATATTTACGGGACACCTAGTCTAATTTTGCTCATTGATGAACGTGACCGCGACATTCGCGATCTAAATCTACCCTGAAAATTTCGAGTTCCTAGGCCTTTCCGTTCAAAAGTTACGATTTTCTATGGATCCTATGGTTCTATGGTACAGAATTTCATCTCGATCGAATCCGTAGTTTCGAAATTATCGAGAAAACAATATTTCAAACGTTCATATTTACGGAACCCCTAGCATAATTTTGCTCATAGATGAACGTGATCACGACATTCAATATCCACACCTATCCTGAAAATTTCAAGTCCCTAGGCATTTCCGTTCAAAAGTTACAATTTTCTATGGTTTCTATGGTTTTGGTCATGCGATCTGGACAAAATTTCACATGTAGCTTGAACAACCCATTCTCCATTCGAGTGCAAAATTTCATCATATCTGTAGTTTTCAAGTAATCAGGGGAACAAAACTTTGAACAGCCATATTTACGGAACCCCTCGTGGAATTCTACCCATTAACGAACTCAGCCGAGGCATTTGGGATCTGAACATACACTGAAAATTTCAAGTCTCTAGGTTGTTCCGTTCGAGAGTTATCGTGCTTACGAACGGCCGGACGGACAGACTCAAATTTTCCGACGGATTCGTCATCAGTGAGTTGAACTCTATCGTCTGAGACCATTTTCGGCTCAAAATTCGAAAAATACAGATATCGTGACGAAATGATATAGCCCTCGTACGAGCGCTCAAAAATAGGGGTCTTAATTAAAAAACAAAAGTTGTGAAAAAATTCTGATCACAATTTTTGGCTGAATATTTGAAAGACACTGTGATGAGTTTCCTAGAATGCCCAATATTCCGTCATTCTTCTACGAAAATGTAAAAACAGTTTATGCTTGAAATATTGAGAATAGGAATAACGAACATAATTTTGACTACGCATGTCTCCCTTTCTTTTCAGTTTTTCCTTGATATTTTGAACGAATGCAACAATTCGAATAGAAATATATTTAAAATTGAATAATCTATCATAAAAGAGGAGAAAAAATTTCAAAAAATTTTTAGAGAATTTAATTTTCACTCCCTGTATAACTGAAAGTGCTCAGGCTTCAAGAATATTTCAGCTAAGTAAAGAAAGTCGAACAATATCATAATCTGAATTTTTGGATTTCAAATAGGTCCGGTTCTCAAGAAACATCTAGTAGGCACTCGAACTTGGGACATCCTGTATAGTTCTAAATTTGTCAAAAAAAGATTTTTTGAAAATTGGCGCCAAGGCATTATGGCAAAACAAATTTCGAATAAAAGTTGATTGCAAGGACGTAAAACAATAATTCATCCAAAATTCTTAGAAACGCAACCGACTAGAACTTGCCAGAAACTGAAAAAGTTATCGAACGAGCAGCAAAAAACCCATTCTGATAGTAAAGAGTAAACACTTGATTTCGCATAAATGAACATTTGGTCGACAAGAATCGAGAACATTTGAAACGGTCACAAAATTTCAGAAATTCCTCAACTTTTGTGGAGCAGTATATTTGAAGATTCACAATTTCACAATAATCCTGTCTAACGAACTGTTTGGTAAAAAAATTACGAAAAGCACTGCCGTGAAGGCAGGATTTTTGAGCGCTCGTACATGCACCTTGTAGGTAGATTCGCATTTTCCATTTTCAGAAATCGATTGAAGGAATTTTCGACAGCTGTCAAATAAATTCTGAAACTTAGGCGAAACTCCAGACTTCATGTCAGTGCTTCATCTGATTTTTTTTCGATAATTCGCTAGAATTTTCTACGGTATCTATAGTCTTGGTGATGCGATCTGGACAAAATAGTGCACGTAGTTTGAAAACATTATTCCTCAGCTAGGTGCAGAATTTCATTCCAATCCGATCAGTAGTTTCGAAACTATCAGGAAAAAAATATTTTGAACGGCCATGTTTACGGAACCGCTAGTCTAATTTTGCTCATTGATGAACGTGACCGCGATATTCGCGATCCAAACCCACCCTGAAAATTTCAAGTTCCTAGGCTTTTCCGTTCGAAAGTTACAATTTTCTATGGTTTCTATGGTTCTGGTCATGCGATGTGGACAAAATATTGCTTTAATATATCATTCTCGATTAAAAAACAAAATTTCATCTCGATCGAATCCATAGTTTCGAAATTATCGAGAAAACAAAATTTCAAACGACCGTATTTACGTAACCCCTAGTATAATTCTGCTCATTGTTAAACGTGAACGCGACATTTCAGATCCACACCTATCCCGAAAATTTCAAGTCCCTAGGCCTTTCCGTTCGATAGTTATGATTTTCTATGGTTTCTATGGTTCTGGTCATGTGATCTGGAGAAATGTAGCTTGAATATATCATTATCCATTAGTAAACAAAATTTCGTCACGATCGAATCTGTAGTTTTAAAATTATCAAGAAAACTAAATTTCAAACCACCATATTTACGGAATCCCTAGTATAATTTTGCTCATAGATGAACGTGATCACGACATTCGAAATCCACACCTATCCTGAAAATTTCAAGTCCCTAGGCGTTTCCGTTCAAAAGTTACAATTTTCTATGGTTTCTATGGTTCTGGTCATGCGATCTGGACAAAAGTTCACATGTAGCTTGAACACCTCATTCTTCATTTGAGTGCAAAATTTCATCTCCATCAAATCTGTAGTTTTCAAGTAATCAGGTGAACAAAACTTTGAACGGCCATATTTACGGAACCCCTGGTGGAATTTGGCCCATTAACGAACTCAACCGAGGCATTCAGGAACTGAACCCACACTGAAAATTTCAAGTCTCTAGGTTGTTCCGTTCGAGAGATATCGTGTATACGGACGGAGAGACAGACTTGAATTTTCCGACAGATTCGTCATCAGCGAGTCGAACCATGTCGATTGAGATCATTTTCGGCTCAAAATTCTAAAAATTAATATAGACATCGTGACGAAGTCATATAGCCCTCGTATAAGTAGTACAAGCGCTCAAAAAAAAGTATACTGGATTTATGGTAGGAATTCACCTTTGTCAAACTCAAATTTCTTTTGATACTTCTCATTTCTCAAGACAAGATCGATATATCGATGTTGGATTCATATCTTGAATTTGCCATAGGTGAAGACTAATACCAAATACTATTTTTGAATCGTGAATTTTGGGTTGCCTGAATCGAGGTCTTTGGGCGTTTTTATGTTCTAATCACTATCGACTTCCTCCGGGTAGAAAACGCAACCGAGTGGCTTGACTGTCAAAAATCGCCATTCAATAAGTAAGTCACCGAGAGAGTCATGTACCGTCGTAAAAAACCCAAAATCTTGTTATCGTGCAAAATCGAATCTTCTGAAATATATCGCCGCATTTATCGTGCAAAACCGAATCTTCTGATACATATCGCACCATTGTTTCTTCTGAATATGACATTGAGCAACTTTGAGTGAAGTGCTTTTAGTTTCCATCAACCCGAAGCGGTGCAGAAAGAAGTTTTTCTATCCTTCAAACACTTTTTCAGTACCAGTTCGTAGGGATTCACCGAGACTCCATCATCACCCCCTTGGGGTAGGTACTTGCAATTTGTCACCACTTCAACAATCATTACCTGAAAGTGGTCGCAAACCCTTTGCGATTATTTAACTATCGCGTCTTTTTTAAACACCCTGTATTATCTCATTCTGGATTGAAGCACATCCTATCGGAGAATAAGAAATATAAGAAGAATGATATAGGTAAATTTTTTTACGATTAAGACATCTATGAAAAAGAGGGTTTGTATCCACGTTAGTTCTGACGTAAGGAGGAGGTGCTGCATTCAAATTTGCCGAAATCGCTTCGCATTGTAAACTTCAACGAAATGCACTGTCCACGCCTTTCGGTCACGAGCCGCCACTGCTACATCGTCAAGTTCGCCTACTCACATCTTAATTCCAAACACGCGAAGATCTACACCCCCACATAACAGTTAATAACCCCCGAAAGATAGTCAGCATCCCTATTTAACGATGATAACCAACAATACGTACCCGTTGGGATGGAGAAATGATCCAAAATCGATGTTCACCAGACGACGGAACTTGTATTATTCATTTGGTACACATCACCGAACTGCACCACCCCCTATCCTGTTAAGCAGCGAACAACGCACCTCTGTATCATGAGATAAGGGCTGAATCAATCCTGCAACAGAAACACGTATGATAGTTCCGATAAGGGAGTATGAAGGGATGATCGGCTCAATAAACACGCTTGTACACTTATCATCTTGATCCAGGATGAGTGCAACTCGTCCAACAGGAGCTACATTTCTCTTTCGAGAGATCATAAACGATTTTTCCTCAACATAAAATTTCTCGTAATAATAAAATCTTGCTTCCACCACGAGCGTTATTATATCCTTACGCTCATCGGGCAACGTTCATCCCTCGAGCCAGAGGCGCAGATGAGAACAAAATTAATAATTAATTCTGACTGTTCCATTTTCTATGGCACTGAGTATATTCGAGAAGATGTTTTTAACAACACATCGCATTCACATCATCAACGTTCATTCCTACTAAGTAAGCTCAATTCGACGATTTATTTATAAACTTGCATCCCAGACTTTCGCAAGCTAGTCGAACGGTCGGAATAAAATGCTTTCGAGTAACATTTTAATGAGGACTATTCAAGATCTACCTAAGCAGTCGTGGAGAACTTGCCTAATCCACATTTAATTACTTCTGCGATTGGAGGAGATGAGAGTCGTCTTTTGAAAACATTCACCCCCTTTAATTTGAAAGCGTTAATCGTCTGCTTAGAGGAATAAAATTGATATTTTGATAGGAATCACGTTTGGTATTTTGGAAAGCTG
This sequence comes from Aphidecta obliterata, assembly GCA_963966015.1. Taxonomy (NCBI): domain Eukaryota; kingdom Metazoa; phylum Arthropoda; class Insecta; order Coleoptera; family Coccinellidae; genus Aphidecta; species Aphidecta obliterata. The sequence continues at coordinate 11,748,511 of OZ014431.1, read as the reverse complement.
CTAGTTGCACTCACAATCTCGAAGTTAATTGAGATTATCCAATTCGGATTCCTACTCACCAAGATATCGAAAGAGTAGTTGAAGTGGTTACCTCCGTTGAAAAAAGAGCTCAAGCAACGTTCATCGGATGTGGAATGAATTTTAGAAGGAGATACAAAGCAGAAAACGTCTCACTGGTGAAATACCATTGAACCAAGGCAATCTGAAGAGCCCATTGCATTTTCGAAAGAAAACTCGCAAGTCTTCCTCTCACTAAAGAGATCATCTTCAAGAAATGAGCGAAAAAGACTCAACTCTTCGAAGGTTGACAGATTGAACCATGTCCGTTAAATGCCAAATATAAGTGCAGAAGAGCACTACTGGGAGGCAGTCATCTGCTTCTTCAGTGAAGTAGATTTTCTGGAGCATCTGTAGTTAATTTGGTTATGCACCAAAGTTTTAATGGTCGCAGCCCAGAAAGTTTGCTGATTCCTTCTCACCAGGGTATCGAAGAAAAAGTTTAACGGTGTGCCTCCGTTGAAGAAAAAGGGCTCAAGCAACGTTTATCGGATGTGGAATGAATTTTTCTGAATGAGGGACAAAGCAGAAAACGTCTTACTGATGAAATACCACTGGACCCGAGCAAACTGAAAAGCTCATTGCATTTTCGAAAAGAAACTGACAAGTCTTCCTCTCACTAAAGTAGACCGTCTGGTCTACTCTCTGACCTCCACTGCGCAGTGAGATACAACCTCCAAGAAATGAGCGAAGAAGACCCAACTCTCTGAAGGTTGACAGATTGAACCATGTCCGTAAAATGCCAAACATAAGTGCAGAAGAGCACTACTGGGAGGCAGTCATCTGCTTCTCCAAAGAAGTACATTTCCTGGAGCATTAATAGTTGATTTGGTTATGCATCAAAGTTCTAATGGTTGCAGCCCAGAAGGTTTCCTTCGTAACCAAACAATCTCCTTCCATCTGAAATCTAAGATACTCCTTCGGAAGAAGTTGAAATTACGTTTGGTTTTGCTGTTATTTGAACGCGCAATTTCTTCATCTCTAAGTTAATCATGGTATTCTGATTCCTGCTCACCAGGATGTCGAAAAATCGCTCAAGGCCGTGCCTCCGTTGGAAAAAGGGCTTAAGCAACGTTTATCAGATGTGAAATGAATTGTGGAATGAGAGACAAAGCTGAAAACGTCTCACTGGTGAAATACCACTGGACCAAGGCAAACTGAAAAGCTCATTGCATTTTCGAAAGGAAACTAGCAAGTCTCCATCTCACTAAAGAGATCACCGTCTAAACTACCACCACTGCGCAGTGAGATACAATCTCCAAGAAATGAGCATAAGAGACTCAACTCTTTGAAGGTTGACAGATTGAACCATGTCCTTAAAATGCCAAACATAAGTGCAGAAGAGCACTACTGGTAGGCAATCATCTGCTTCTCCAAGGAAGTGTATTTCCTGGAGCATCAGTAGTTAAGTTGGTTATACACCAAAGTTCTAATGGTCGCAGTCCAGAAAGTTTTCTTCGCGACCAAACAATCTCCTTCCATCTGAAATCTAAAATACTACTTCGGAAGAAGTTGAAATTACGTTTGGTTTTGCTGTTATTTGAAGGCGCGATTTCTTCATCTCAAAGTTAATTATGATATTCTGATTCCTGCTCACCAGGATATCGAAGAACTTGTTCAAGGCTGTGCCTCCGTTGAAAAAAAGGCTCAAGCAACGTTTATCGGATGTGGAATGAATTTTAGAATGAGGAACAAAGCAGAAAACGTCTCACTGGTGAAATACCACTGGACCAAGGCAAACTGAAAAGCTCATTGCATTTTCGAGAGGAAACAAGCAAGTCTTCCTCTCACTAAAGATATCACCGTCTGGTCTACCACCACTGCGCAGTCAGATACAATCTCCAAGAAATGAGCATAAGAGACTCAACTCTTTGAAGGTTGACAGATTGAACTATGTCCTTAAAATGCCAAACATTAGTGCAGAAGAGCACTACTGGGAGGCAGTCATCTGCTTCTCCAAGGAAGTAGATTTCCTGGAGCATCAGTAGTTAATTTGGTTATGCACCAAAGTTCTAATGGTCGTTTTCTTCGCGACCGAACAATCTCCTTCCATCTGAAATCTGAAATACTACTTCGGAAGAAGTTGAAATTACGTTTGGTTTTGCTGTTAGTTGAACGCGCAATTTCTTCACCTCAAAGTTAATCATGATATTTTGATTCCTGCTCACCAGGATATCGAAGAAATTGTTCATGGCTGTGACTCCGTGGAAAAAAGGGCTCAAGCAACGTTTATCGGATGTGGAATGAATTTTAGAATGAGAGACAAAGCAGAAAACGTCTCACTGGTGAAATACCACTGGACCAATGCAAACTGAAAATCTCATTGCATTTTCGAGGGGAATTTAGCAAGTCTTCCTCCCACTGAAGATATCCCCGTCTGGTCTACCACCACTGCGCAATGAGATACAATCTCCAAGAAATGAGCATAAGAGACTCAACTCTTTGAAGGTTGACAGATTGAACCATGTCCTTAAAATGCCGAACATTAGTGCAGAAGAGCACTACTGGTAGGCAGTCATCTGCTTCTCCAAGGAAGTATATTTCCTGGAGCATCAGTAGTTAAGTTGGTTATGCACCAAAGTTCTGATGGTCGCAGTCCAGAAAGTTTTCTTCGCGACCAAACAATCTCCTTCCATCTGAAATCTAAAATACTACTTCGGAAGAAGTTGAAATTACGTTTGGTTTTGCTGTTATTTGAAGGCGCGATTTCTTCATCTTAAAGTTAATTATGATATTCTGATTCCTGCTCACCAGGATATCGAAGAAATTGTTCAAGGCTGTGCCTCCGTTGAAAAAAAGGCTCAAGCAACGTTTATCGGATGTATAATGAATTTTAGAATGAGAGACAAAGCAGAAAACGTCTCACTGGTGAAATACCACTGGACCAAGGCAAACTGAAAAGCTCATTGCATTTTCGAGAGGAAACAAGCAAGTCTTCCTCCCACTAAAGATATCACCGTCTGGTCTACCACCACTGCGCAGTCAGATACAATCTCAAAGAAATGAGCATAAGAGACTCAACTCTTTGAAGGTTGACAGATTGAACCATGTCCTTAAAATGCCAAACATTAGTGCAGAAGAGCACTACTGGGAGGCAGTCATCTGCTTCTCCAAGGAAGTAGATTTCCTGGAGCATCAGTAGTTAATTTGGTTATGCACCAAATTTCTAATGTTCGCAGTCCAGAAAGTTTTCTTCCCGACCAAACAATCTCCTTCCATCTGAAATCTGAAATACTACTTCGGAAGAAGTTGAATTTACGTTTGGTTTTGCTGTTATTTGAAGGCGCGATTTCTTCATCTCAAAGTTAATTATGATATTCTGATTCCTGCTCACCAGTATATCGAAGAAATTGTTCAAGGCTGTGCCTCCGTTGAAAAAAAGGCTCAAGCAACGTTTATCGGATGTGGAATGAAGTTTAGAATGAGGGACAAAGCAGAAAACATCTCACTGGTCAAATACCACTAGACCAAGGCAAACTGAAAATCTCATTGCATTTTCGAGAGGAAACTAGCAAGTCTTCCTCTCACTAAAGATATCACCGTCTGGTCTACCACCACTGCGCAGTGAGATACAATCTCCAAGAAATGAGCATAAGAGACTCAACTCTTTGAAGGTTGACAGATTGAACCATGTCCTTAAAATGCCAAACATTAGTGCAGAAGAGCACTACTGGGAGGCAGTCATCTGCTTCTACAAGGAAGGAGATTTCCTGGAGCATCAGTAGTTGATTTGGTTATACACCAAAGTTCTAATGGTCGCAGCCAGAAAGTTTCCTTCGCGAACAAAAAATCTCCTTCCATTTGAAATCTAAAATACTTCTTCGGAAGGACTTGATGTTACGTTTGGTTTTGCTGGTAGTTGAACGCGCAATTTCTTCATTTCTAAGTTAATCAAGATATTCCAATTTCTGCTCAAGAGGGTATCGAATAAATAGTTAAAGGGGGTGCCTCCGCTGAAAAAGAGACTCAAGAAACGTCTTTCGGATGTGTATCCTCGTGTTGGATGTCGCCAAGTTCGAAGGATGAAAGACGAAGCAGAAAATGTCTTACTGGTGTAATATCACTGGACCAAGGCCCAAGGACCAAGACAAGCCGAAAAGCTTATTGCATTTCCGAAAGAAAAGACACAACTCTTTTTCTCCCCTTCTGGTCTACTCCCTGACCACTGCCCAGTGAGATACAACCTCCAAAAAATGAGCAACCTTTGGAAGGTTATGTGAATCTGCAGATGACCCCATCTCTGCAAAATGCCAAACCTTAGTACAGAGTCGAGGAGTTAACAGTCATCTGCTCCTCTATAGAAATAGATTTACTTCCATCTCAAATCTAAAATACTTCTTCGGAAGAACTTGAGCTCCTGTCCTTCAATCTGGCATAAACTGAGATTTCAACGCGCCTGAAAGGTTGAAGAATCAATCCCGAAATAAAGGAACAATCTCATCTCATAAAGCCCAAGTGCTGCAACAAATATCTCAACCTACCAATCGCCCCTCATCCCCTCCGATCGATAACTATTTCCATTATATCCATCACATCGGAGTTGATGTCGAAAAAAATTCCTTCGTGCAAAAAGGTTCGGCATTTCATATAATTTAGCAATTTCATAAGGTGCTTATGTAGAACATCATTCAGGACATCGAAATCCACTCTCCGTGATATCAGAGATGATCGTATTCGAAATGGTTGGATAAAGGATCAGGGTATAAGTGTAAAAATACGGGTATGTGATATCCCCCCTTTCCACCCTCAGACTGCCGACAAGATTCGGTCGATAGAATGCTGAAGATGACACGAGATTGAACTTTAGGAACACGCAGGAAGCATATGACGAAGAGTGGAACTTCCCGATTTGAATACTCAACTGAGGAAACTGGGTGAATGGGGAATAACCTTTGATGAGAGGAACCATTTGGAGGTACGAGGAACTGCAGCAGCTCTCAGAAATGAAAGAACTAGGATACCTCGAAACTGGGTTGAGAACAAAATTGGTAGATATCATTATACATGCATTCCCAAATTGGATTGAACGAAAGGGGCTGACTACTTGGATAACATCAAGAATAAAAGTCATATAAATAGCAAATGTTATACTCAATATGGAAGCAATTCGCAAAATCATTTTAGATTCTTTTTGAAAATCATGTTATTAAGTATTCGAATAATCTCACTAGATGAAGTTTGATTTGCTTATGAATTTCGTCATGTCGTGAACAGATCTACGCGATGGATAATCAAGTATTCAACAAGACTGTTTGAATGTGTTGCACCGTCCCCTCGCCCTTGCTGACGTAGCATAGATTATCGTAAAATTTTTTTTTTTTTTATTTATTTTATTTTCATAGAAATTTTTTTTCTAGAAAAAGTATATAGTCGCAAAATTTTCGAAAAAACTCACTGAACTCTGGCATATTATGTTAAATTCATGGTTCTATCTCTATTTATTTTTTTGTATTATCTGAATCAGTAAAGATTCGAGAAACTCGTATAATAATCACCACAAGAAATGATATACTTAATACAAGAAAAATAATTATAACAACGGAAGATGCAAATAACATGGACAACAACGGAACTGAACTACAACAAATAATTTTGTAGAATTATAATATTTTCGTGGAATTCCTCTTATTTTCGTATCATTTGAAATTTTTTTGATTTTCAGTGATTTTTTGGATCAGCTCACGATCAAGAGGGAGAAAAAGTTGAACCATTATCTTTAAGTAGTCAGAAAAATACAAATTTTTGAAAAAATTCAATGAGCTCTGGCATATTTTGTTAAATTCATGGTTCCATCATTATTTATTCTTTTATATTCTCCGAATTTGTGGAAGTTTTCCATAGAGATTCGAAAAACTCGTATAATAATCACCACCAGAAATGATATACTTGATACAAGAAAAATAATTATAACAACGGAAGACGCAAATAACATGGACAACAACAGAATTCAACTACAACAAATAATTTTGTAGAATTATAATATTTTCGTGGAATTCATCTTATTTTCGTATCATTTGAAATTTTTTTGATTTCCTGTGATTTTTTGTATCAGTTTACGTTCCACTGATTCTGTGGAAGTTATTCATAGAGATTCGAAAAACTCGTATAATAATCACCACAAGAAATGATATACTTAATAAAGGAAAAATAATCATAACAACGGAAAAAACTAAACTTACATTCACAACAACGGAACTATCTACACCAAATAATTTTGTAGAATTATAATATTTTCGTGGAATTCATCTTATTTTCGTATCATTTGAAATGTTTCGGATTTCTAGTGATTTTTTGTATCAGCTTACGATCAAGAGAAGAAAAAAGGTAAACTTTCATCTCAGTAGTCAGAAAAATACAAATTTTCGAAAAAAATTTTGGGTGCTTTGGCATATTTTGTTATATTCATGTTTCCATCTTCATTTATTTTTTATATTCTCTGAATATGTGGAAGTTATTCATAAAGATTCGAAAACTCGTATAATAATCACCACCAGAAATTATATATTTGGTACAAGAAGAATAATTATAACAACGGAAAACACAACTAACATGGACAACAACGGAACTCAACTACAACAAAGAATTTTGTAGAATTATAATATTTTCGTGAAATTCATTTCATTTTCGTATCATTTGAATGAATTTTTTTGATTTTCAGTGATTTTTTGGGTCAGCTCACGTTCAAGAGGGAAAAAAAGTTGAACCATTATCTTTAAGTAGTCAGAAAAATACAAATTTTCGAAAAAATTCAGTGAGCTCTGGCATATTTTCTTAAATTCATGGTTCCATCATTATTTATTCTTTATATTCTCCGAATTTGTGGAATTTATTCATAGAGATTCGGAAAACTCGTATAATAATCACCACCAGAAATGATATACTTGATACAAGAAAAATAATTATAACAACGGAAGATGCAAATAACATGGACAACAACAGAATTCAACTACAACAAATAATTTTGTAGAATTATAATATTTTCGTGAAATTCATTTCATTTTCGTATCATTTGAATGAATTTTTTTGATTTTCAGTGATTTTTTGGGTCAGCTCACGTTCAAGAGAGAAAAAAAGTTGAACCATTATCTTTAAGTAGTCAGAAAAATACAAATTTTCGAAAAAATTCAGTGAGCTCTGGCATATTTTCTTAAATTCATGGTTCCATCATTATTTATTCTTTTATATTCTCCGAATTTGTGGAATTTATTCATAGAGATTCGGAAAACTCGTATAATAATCACCACCAGAAATGATATACTTGATACAAGAAAAATAATTATAACAACGGAAGATGCAAATAACATGGACAACAACAGAATTCAACTACAACAAATAATTTTGTAGAATTACAATATTTTCGTGGAATTCATTTCATTTTCGTATCATTTGAATGAATTTTTTTGATTTTCAGTGATTTTTTGGATCAGCTCACGTTCAAGAGGGAAAAAAAGTTGAACCATCATCTTTAAGTAGTCAGAAAAATACAAATTTTCGAAAAAATTCAGTGAGCTCTGGCATATTTTCTTAAATTCATGGTTCCATCATTATTTATTCTTTTATATTCTCCGAATTTGTGGAATTTATTCATAGAGATTCGAAAAACTCGTATAATAATCACCACCAGAAATGATATACTTGATACAAGAAAAATAATTATAACAACGGAAGACGCAAATAACATGGACAACAACAGAATTCAACTACAACAAATAATTTTGTAGAATTATAATATTTTCGTGGAATTCCTCTTATTTTCGTATCATTTGGAATTAATTTGATTTCCAGTGATTTTTTGTATCAGCTCACGTTCGAGAGGGAAAAAAGTTAAACCATTATCCTTAAGTAGTCAGAAAAATACAAATTTTCGAAAAAATTCAGTGAGCTCTGGCATATTTTGTTAAATTCATGGTTCCATCATTATTTATTCTTTTATATTCTCCGAATTTGTGGAATTTATTCATAGAGATTCGGAAAACTCGTATAATAATCACCACCAGAAATGATATACTTGATACAAGAAAAATAATTATAACAACGGAAGATGCAAATAACATGGACAACAACAGAATTCAACTACAACAAATAATTTTGTAGAATTATAATATTTTCGTATCATTTGGAATTAATTTGATTTCCAGTGATTTTTTGTATCAGCTCACGTTCGAGAGGGAAAGAAGTTAAACCATTATCTTTAAGTAGACAGAAAAATACAAATTTTCGAAAAAATTCAGTGAGCTCTGGCATATTTTGTTAAATTCATGGTTCCATCATTATTTATTCTTTTATATTCTCCGAATTTGTGGAAGTTTTCCATAGAGATTCGAAAAACTCGTATAATAATCACCACCAGAAATCATATACTTGATACAAGAAAAATAATTATAACAACGGAAGACGCAAATAACATGGACAACAACAGAATTCAACTACAACAAATAATTTTGTAGAATTATAATATTTTCGTGGAATTCATCTTATTTTCGTATCATTTGAAATTTTTTTGATTTCCTGTGATTTTTTGTATCAGTTTACGTTCCACTGATTCTGTGGAAGTTATTCATAGAGATTCGAAAAACTCGTATAATAATCACCACAAGAAATGATATACTTAATAAAAGAAAAATAATCATAACAACGGAAAACAAAACTTACATTCACAACAACGGAACTATCTACACCAAATAATTTTGTAGAATTATAATATTTTCGTGGAATTCATCTTATTTTCGTATCATTTGAAATATTTCGGATTTCTAGTGATTTTTTGTATCAGCTTACGATCAAGAGAAGAAAAAAGGTAAACTTTTATCTCAGTAGTCAGAAAAATAAAAATTTTCGAAAAAAATTTTGGGTGCTTTGGCATATTTTGTTATATCCATGTTTCCAACTTTATTTATTTTTTATATTCTCTGAATATGTGGAAGTTATTCATAAAGATTCGAAAACTCGTATAATAATCATCACAAGGAATGATATACTTAATATAAGAAAAATAATTATAACAACGAGAAACGCAACTAACTTTGACAACAACGGAATTGAACTACAACAAATAATTTTGTAGAATTATAATATTTTCGTGGAATTCATCTCATTTTCGTATGATTTGAAAGTTTTGGGATTTCCAGTGATTTTTTGTACCAGCTTACGTTTGAGAGAGAAAAAAAAATTAAACTATTATCTCTAAGAAGTCAGAAATATTCAAATTTTCGAAAAAATTAATTATTCCTGAAAATTCGAAAATTTTGTTCAATAATCACCACAAGAAATGATATACATACTTAATGAAAGAAAAATAATTATAACAACGGAAAACGCAACTAACATTGACAACAACAAATAATTCTGAAAATCATTAAGTCAACTCAACTGAACTGAATCAAGATCACCTCATTCCTCATGGTAATGATAGCAAGATGGCGAAAAAAATCTTTATTGAATAATTTCATCTCATTCAATTGTTCCGAAAAAAATATAATTGTTTTTTCGATACATCGCCAAGCAGAAACCTGCATTTAGGAAAAGACGTGGAATTGGAATTAGATTGTAGAAGAATCCATGTAATTTATGTACAGATCTGGAAAGTCACTCGCGGAATATAAGATCTACAATGCATTTGAACGATGCGCTGGTCCTCCAGTCGATCAGCACAGAATATAACAGATATACGCGATGAATAATCAAGTATTCAACTTTGCCCCCCTTCTGACGTAGCATTGGGCACGTACATTTCAGTTCATTCAGGCAGCAGGCTCCCCAAAGATATGAGATTATTTTTATACGAATGATTTGACTATAAGGTGGTTAGTTTTAACATTATTTGATCTATTAGATTCGTGAGCTTTGGATTTTTTTTCAGCGTTAAATATTTTTATTTATTTCATTATTTTTTCGTAGAATTCATCTTATTTTCGTGAAATTTATCAATCTTGTTTTGAGAAATCCTGCCTTGAATATGCTAAACTTCTGTTCTACTTCATAAAGTTGTCTTATATTCAAATTCATGTATTCTTATTCCGATTAAAATGAGTCCAACAATATTTCGACTTTGCTGAGAATCGGGAAGATAAGATATTGAAGGTTGAGCCCTTTATATCGACCAAATTATATCGAAGATAATAAACAGAACCATTGAAAAATTAGTTCCATGAAATGATTTTGTATAATTTTTTTTTCAATTCTCATGTTTCGAGAGAATAAAATGTTGTTGTTATGTATTTTATGTTATCATTGGCTTCTGTGTTTTTTTGGGTATGGACTATCATTCGAAGTAGCAAACTCAGGGGCGAGATTTTGAAATCAGAGGTTCGTCAACTTTATGAAGGACAACAAATTCAATGTTTGAAACATCTTGAAAAATTTTGCTTAAAAAGCTACAAATGGGAAAATTTTTCTGATCCTACAATATTCCCGAGATCGAGGAGCTACAATCCTCTCATATATATCCTATCAAGAGAATGTTAACGACGAATATTTTATCTGCCAACAAGCAAAATCTTTGGCCTAGATACGACCAAAAATATTGGATGTATACGCCTCTATATACTCAAAATGGCGAAGATACTCGATGAATTTGACAGTGAATTCTCTGAAACCCATAACACTCAACCTCTCTCAAGCTAATCTACACGTTCATCACGTTTCATCTTGATGATTCAAAGACCATTCCTCTGAAGTATGAATAATGTTAAAAAAATACCCCAATGTATATACCTGTCAACTGGCACCACCACCGCCGTTACAACAAGATGTTTTGAATCGATACGTTCACAAAAACTCAAACTTCCCTCTATCCACAATCACAAACTGCACTCTGTGCCGCCATCCCACCGATTTCCCATCGGAAAACAGAAATTTCCACCAGAATTTTCAACAAAAACGATAAAATAATCCGAGTTTTCAGTCTGTTCGCGACATAGATTCGCGGACAAGGCTGCGTGAATCGATGTCCGTTTTACCCCTATTTCCTAGGGGTGGGAGGTTCAACGACATCGAAGGGGGAACGCGGCTGGCGCCATCTAGGTGGAAATGGGGAACGCGGAAATTTCCCTGTGTCTGCGTTTCTGCACCAGATGAGAACAGAATGATCTGGGTGCGCTTGTGTGGATTTGAATGATTTTCAGGGATGAATTGTTCACGGGGGTTGTGAATTGAATCGCTACTTTTTCTCCCCAGGAGGAATGAATTGGATCGACCATTTACACCATTTGATGGAATGAACGATAAGAAAGAGTATTTCCTACAAAAATATTCTGTATACGTGAAATGAACCACGCAAAAATACAACGTTATTCTACCCGACACTTCGTCTGATGAGAGTTTCTTCCAGTTCATAACAAAGATTGAAAACAATAACAAATAAAATTATTATCTTCCCTTATCTTCGAAACGATTCGGCTGAGCTGAGCCTGAGTGAATTAAACGAGTAGGAAAAGATTGATTATAATGAAGCAATAATTATTGTTACTATATGATGGAGTGTGATATTGGTGGAACACCCTGTATATGTAATTCAAAAATACCTGGAAAATTGCTTACACAAGACTATATACTCATTAATCAACAATCATTTCAGTTTGTTGGTTTTTGGTACAATTTAGCAATAAATCAACACATAAAATATTTCACTAAACCTCATGAATTCAAATACCAAACACAACATATTTATTATTCGATCTGATTAGGTAAATAAGTTGTGAAATTCATGTTAAATTCAATGGATTGTTTGATTTTCAAGAATTCAGAATATTCTCACAAATCAGGTCATATTTCATGAAATCATAACTATTTTCTAGTAAATTCCTCTTTTACTGGAAAGGCAACAGAATCTATAGTTTCCACTCATATTGAGAATTTCGAAAAGCACTGAACTAAAGCCAGCTTTTACGCTCTTGTTTATGTGCACAAAAATGGCTTCAGTGTTCATTCTCTTCAGTATGACAAGTACTGTCATTTTATTTCAATAACCTTCAAAATATGGAATCATCGAATTATATTTAATATATCAGAAAACTCAATGTTTTTTCGTGTACCAAATCGGTTTTCAGTGTTCATTTTCAGTATAACAAATACTATCATTTCATTTCCATAAACTTCAGAAGATGGAGTCACCGAATTGTATTGTATATATCAAAAAAACTTATTTTCATTTCTGTGTATCAAAACGGCTTTCAGTGTTCATTGTCAGTAGGACAAGTACTGTCATTTTATTTTTATGTGATGGAATCATCGAATTATGTCGAATACAACAGAAAGCTCAGTTTTTTTTCTGTTCACCAAAACGGCCTTTAGTGTTCATTGCCAGTATGACAAGTACTGTCATTTCATTTTTTAAAACTTCAAAACATGGAATCATCGAATTATATCGAATATATCAGAAAACTCAATGTTTTTTTTTGTACAAAATCGGTTTTCAGTGTTCATTGTCAGTATAACAAAAACTATTATTTTATTTCCATAAACTTCAGGACGATGGAGTCACCGAATTGTATTGAATCTATCAAAAAAACTGATTTTCATTTCTGTGTACCAAAACGGTCTTCAGTGTTCATTGTCAGTATGATAAATACTATCATTTCATTTTATAAACTTCAAGAGATGGAATCACGGAATTATTTCGAAAATATCAGAAAAACTCAATTTTCTTTTCACGTAGAACAGCTTGGTTTCCAAGCATGCCTCAAAATTGAAAAGCATCTTCTGAGAACTGTTATTCAAAAAAAAAAATATTATAATTCAAACAGAATTCAATTTCATAAAAAACGGTATTAATTTTGTTTTGTGGAATAGTCCTGTTTCTTCGTTTCTTTTTCCTGTTTCAATTCTGAATATGGTATTTGATATTTTCCGATCCTGAGTTCATCTAAATTTTTTCTGTTTAATTTATTTCCGTTTTCAATGTATACGAAATCACCTGTATTGAATTCATTTTCTTTTCTGTTTTTGTCAAATAGTTTTTTATTATATTCGTGTGATTTCATAGTGTTATCTAGAGCTATTTTTCTATCTTTTTTTCAATCTTCGGCATTATTATGTTCTTTCAGTTCTTCGGGTAGCAAATTTGTATTAGTCAGTAGATATTTTGGTGTAAAACCTGTTACTGAGTGTTCTGTTATGTTATATTTGTCAACACATTCTCTTCCTATTGTTGTCCAAGCTTTCTTTTCTGTAGATTCATTGATTCTGTAGATTCATTGATTCTGCATCTTATTTTATTGACTATTGTTTGGTTCAATCTTTCATTTAGGCCATTTGAAAAAGGTTAAAACTGTGTAAATAAGTCTAATATTTTGTCCTTTTAAAAAATTTTCGAATTCTTTAGAGTTGAGTCCTGGATATTGATCTGTTAATATTGTATCTTTCTTGTTTATTTCTAGTGTATTTTGAACTATCTTTATAAAATCGTTCGCAGCTTGGGTTTTTGAAGTATGTATGAATGCGTACCTTGTATAGTGATCAACTAAAAGATGGAGGTATATTTTCGTTGATCTTTGACCACCAAACCCACCGATCGTATCAATCGACACTATCTCAAATGGCTTTGTTGCTGGTCCTAATTGTGACATCAATCCATATTTTGCTTGACCCCTAGATTTATTTCTTTTACAAATAGCGTATAGTATAATATGGGCATATTCTATTTATCAGTTAATTTATGCTAATATGACACCAATCTATATGTGTATTTCTTATTAATTCAATGCTTAATTCCTCTGATGATACTATCTTCCTTTTATTCTTACTTTGTTTATAAATTTTACCATATGTTCATCTATTGTTTTTCTCTTAAGTTCTTTTAACGCACTGTTTTCATCTTGATCTTTTTTCATTTCCTCAATTTTGATTGTATTTACTATCCACAATGCTTCTTCGGTATTATCTATTGATTCCAATACCGGGTTCCTGCTAAGACAGTCTGCTTCAGTGTTGAGTTTCCCTGGTATGTATTCAATTCAATTCTCAATTCATTAAATAAGTCTGTTGTTGCTTTTAATTCTGACTTATCATCTACTATATAAAAATAAGTCGGGTTTTCCTTCCTGACGTTATAACTCCAGAACGCACGAACCGATTTCCACGGTTTTGCATTCGTTGGAAAGGTCTCGGGCTCCGTGAGGTTTATAGCAAAGAAAATTCAGGAAAAATTCAGGACAAACCAACATTTTAAGTAGATGGCGCCGGTGCGTGATACTTTGTTTGACAGCTACTCATTGTTCTCTGCTCAGTTAATTTTATGTGACAAACCGGTATTGTGTTCACTGTGAAATTGTAAAAAAAAATAAAAAAAAACATATAACGTATATTGTGCAAATTTTTATTCAATTTCAACAGCAGGCATTTGTCTTCAAGGTCGTAAGTTGAACTGTGTAAATTATATGGATCGTGCATTCGAGGTTAAATTCACCACTCTGTCCATAGCCCAAAAGGCCTAGAGGACGACGTGCGAACATCGGCCGCCGCACAAGACATGCAAGCCAGCAACAAGTGTATTCACAGAACTTAAGCGAAGAAAGACAAAATATAATAAGAGAAAATGCCCGATTGAGACAATGCGTGAGCACACGAAGATCATCGGCATCATACAATCGCTTGGCATTCCAATATGATCCCACTGCGAACTACAGTGATGATGAAAATTTAGATATTGGACCAATGACGACTATAATGCCGATATTGCAATGCGTTAAAGTTCAAAAGAGAAACGGCTGGATTGTGCTGCGCAAGTGGAAAAGTCAAACTGGATCCATTACTTACACCACCACAGCCACTGAAACCATTGTTCGAAGGAAGTGATCCCGATTCCAGCCATTTTCTTCAACACACCCTTGAATACAATAACTGCTTTCACATGACTTCCTTTGGAGCTAATATCATTCGAGAAGGCGGCTTCATGCCGACTTGCAAGGTAAAAGATACAACACACATAACCAATCACTCACACCAACACAATGAATTGCAATACATAACAACTACATATACACCACACACTACACCATCACACGATCAGAAGTTACACCGTATTCTTCAATAAATGATTGTTTGCAATTACAGATACAAGGACAAATATATCATTTGCATAGTTCAATGGTGCCAGCACCAGATGAACCGCATCAATTTCTGCAAATATATTTCATTTCGTTGATGGTGGATCAGCTGAATGTGCGGTGCAATATACAGGGAAGACAACAGTTAAAGAGACGAATTATTGAACAGTTGCAAGCATTTTTTCACGCTAATAATGCTGTGGTTAATATGTTCAAAACAGCATTGAAGCGAATGCCATCGGATACGCACAAATTTGTCATAAGAGCGGATTGTACCCCAACAGGTGAACATGTGCGAAGATTCAATGCACCCACCGTTAATGATGTTGCTGCAATTATTGTTGGCGATCCAACTAAATCGCGAGACATTGTCGTTCAGCGAAGAAGCAAGTTCATGCATCGTGTAAACGAGACACATCGTTTGTACGATGCGTTACAATATCCAAAAAAAACAAAAAAAAAAAAAAAAATTTTTCTTCATCTTTTAATCACCAAACGAAATGTTAAGCCCGATCCACACTCATGCCGTGAACGTCCGCGAACCCGCGAAACGCGAGTGTGGATGGGATCGCGCAAACCAAACTGCGAATATTCCTGGCTTATTTACACGTGAAGTTCACGCCAAGATTCGCGGCAAGAATTCTTGCCGTTATTCGCGGCATGAGTGTGGATCGGGTATTACATAAAACGAAGCCATCTGGTGGCGAAACGGAGTTCGCCGGGTTTGCTAGTTCTGTTCTATTAGACCAGGCAATAGAGCAGAAAAAGGGTCATTCTGTGACAAAAATAGTAGAAGAAAACCGCGAGTGGGGAGTTACGTGGGGTGGTCCGTGGATGTTCAGTGATATGTTTTCGACTCGCAAATATCATTACTTTTCTTGTAATTGCGAAGAAACACCGAAAAAAACGATGTTTTTTTAGTTTTTTGCTTGAAAAATCTGAACGAATGGAGCGGTGCTAATACTTTCAACAGACGAATTGTAGAGAATGAAAAGATGAAAAAAATGAGTGCTAGTGCAACTCAATCGGGTCATCATTACCGGAGGAAAGCCGGAAAAACCGTGAAAATCAGCGTTTTTTCAGATCCTCATAACTCGGCCAATTTTTAAGTTGTAGCGCTGGCTTTCCAAATGAAAGTAGTGGTTAATAGATACTTCAAGTGTGCATAACCCAGACGTTGTCCGATAAATAGTTTTTCCGTAATTGCGATTTGAATTATTTAAGGCACTATTTTCCGGAAGAGCCGTATGCGTCGGAAGTAGTCCTATTTCAATTTACAAAACGGATTTTGAAAGAAGAAGTATAGTACTACAAAACGGCAAACCTGATTTTTCGTTAAAATGTTGCAAAATAGGTGAAAAATACGTGGAAACATGACCAAAACCGGCTCAGTGCCCCATCTGGGTCGGATAGTGGGGGTAGCCGGCAGACGCGGGGAACCAAAATCGCGCTGAGGCCTGGCGCGAATATTTACGTATATACCCCCACTACTTGACTGCAATCGAGCATTCGGCTTATTTTGGTCATGATTGTATGCTTTTTTCACCTATTTTGAAGCATTTTAACGAAAAATCAAGATTGCCTTTTTGTAGTACTATACTTCTTCTTTCAAAATCCGTTTTGCAAATGGAAATCGGACTACTTCCGACGCATCCAGCTCTTCCGGAAAATAGTGCCTCAAATAATTCAAATCGCAATTACGCAAAAACTATTTATCGGACAACCTCCGGGTTATGCACACTCAAAGTATCTATTGACCACTACTTTCATTTGGAAAGCCAGCGCTACAACTTCGAAATTGGCCGAGTTATGAGGATTTGAAAAAACGCTGATTTTCACGGTTTTTCCGGCTTTCCTCCGGTAATGATGACCCGATGGAGTTGCACTAGCACTCATTTTTTTCATCTTTTTATTCTCTACAATTCGTCTGTTGAAAGTATTAGCACCGCTCCATTGGTTCAGATTTTACAAGCAAAAAACTAAAAAAACATCGTTTTTTTTGGTGTTTCTTCGCAATTACAAGAAAAGTAATGATATTTGCGAGTCGAAAACATATCACTGAACATCCACGGACCACCCCACGTAACTCCCCACACGCCGTTTTCTTCTACTATTTTTGTCACGAAAAAAAACTCTATTGCCTGGTCTATATATGAATTCTGGCAATCTTACTGCTATTAATGCTATAAGTGACTCAATATCCATATCTTTATTAAAATCTATCAAAAGTTTCTCTTTTTGAGCGCTCGTACTACTTACACGATGGCTATATCATTTCGTCACGATGTCTGTATTTTTCGAATTTTGAGCCGAAAATGGTCTCAAACGACTATGTTCGACTCACTGATGACGAATCCGTCGAAAAATTCGAGTCTGTTCGTCCATCCGGCCGTATACACGATAACTCTCGAACGGAATGTCCTAGAAACTTGAAATTTTCAGGGTAGGTTCGAATCTCGAATGCTGCGGTAAAGTTCGTTATTGGGCAAAATTCGCCCAGGGGTTCCGTAAATATGGCCGCTCAAAATGTTTTCCTGATAACTCCGAAACTACAGATTCGATCGAGGTGAAATTTTCCACTCAGATGGAGAATTACGTGTTCAAGCTACATGCAAAATTTGGTCCAGCTCGCATGACCAGAATCATAGAAACCATAGAAAATTATAACTTTGTAATGGAAAGGCCTAGGGATTTTCAGGATAGGTTTGGATCTTTAATGTTGGGGTTACTTTCATCAATGATTGGGATTAGACTAGGGGTTCCGTAAATATGGCCGTTCGAAATTCAGTTTTCTTGATAATTTCAAAACTGTGGATTTGATCGTGACGAAATTCTGTATTGTGAATTGAGAATGATATATTTGGAGCTAAATTTCTTCAGGTCGCATGATCAGAACCATAGAAACCATAGAAAATCATAACTTTCGAACGGAAAGGCCTATGGACTTGAAATTTTCAGGATAGGTTCGGATCGCGAATTTCGCGGTCACGTTCATCAATGAGCAAAATAAAACTAGGGGTTCCGTAAATATAGCCGTTCAAACAATTTTTTTCCTGATAATTTCGAAACAACTTATTGGATTGGAATGAAATTTCGCACATAGATGAAGAATAATGTATTCAAACTACGTGGTAAATTTTGTCCAGATCGCATTACCAAGAGCATCGATACCGTAGAAAATTCTAGCGAATTATCGAAAAAAAATCAGCTGAAGCACTAACATGAAGTCTGGAGTTTCGCCTTAGTTTCAGAATTTTGTTGACAGCTGTCGAAAATTCCTTCAATTGATTTCTGAAACTGGAAAATGCGAATCTACCTACAAGGTGTACGAGAAATTGGTCACCTAAAGCACTGAAGTGAAGTCTTGATTTTCGCCTTTGTTTGAAATTTTCTTTGACAGCTGTCAAAATCTTTCCAATTGTTTTTTAAAACTGGAGAATGCGAATCTCCCATATATCTAAATTCTTCTGGCAATACATATCTTTTCCCATCCTCTGTACAAATTGAGGTTATGGCAATAACATTTGTTTTGCCATCTTTTGGTGAAGTCACTACCATAAATTCAAACTGTAATTTCGAAATCATAAACAAAATTGTTGTTTTATAAGGATGTTGGATCACTTTTGATGACAAAAATCAGTTTTGTTTCTCTGTAAAGCGAAAGAAACAACAATTAAAGTTTATTATTATCACTCTTTGCTTCACTAAATTAACGATCTCAAAATCTATTTATTGATTCACTGCTCAACGTATTATTTCAAAATCTGCTTGTCATCTTTTGTCATGGTATTGTTCCATCTGGTCGGGTTAATTAGAGGGCGCGCGCCTTATATGAAGCGCGGCAAATTTAAATGAAGAAAGTACTTTCTTACATACATATGAACAACAACAACAATAAAAATATATGAAAAACAACAACAATAAAACCTGTGAACAACAACAATATAAATCTATGAAAAATAACAATAATAAACAGCAATGAAATTCTATGAACAACAACAAACAAAAATTCAACGCTTGCATTGAGTAAAGGCTCTTCTCAATCGGAAATTCGCATAAAGATCCAATGAACCTGCATTTTTGGATCGACCTTTATTATCACCAGGCTCCTCTAACACTTACATTGGTCTTTGCAATAAATAATAAAGGCCCCAATATTTACCCTTGCGGGACTCCGCGGCTCGATGTCAAACCAAAGTAAACAATACAACAGACTTGCCTCATCCATAATGGCGTCATTAATCCGTTTTAAGACTATTTTATCCTCCTAAAACTTCAGATTTGGGTACCAATCTTGATATTGTGCATTGTTGTTAACTAAGACCAGTCCATACTTGATATCTATCTATTATTATTATTATTATTATCGATGGAAGTAGTATGTTTGTTGGTTCTCTCTTCACTGCGCTGGTGGGAAGTCTTCATTTTCTGGTGTCTCTTTCTTTTTTTTTTTAGGGAATCGTACTTCTTCAATATTTTCAATTCCTTATCTTCATAACAATCGACTATTTCCTGCAATATAATCGGATGAAGTTTATTACGGGATTTAGAATTGAGGAAACCGATACCGAAATCTTCCCGTCTCCTCCTCCGCAGTCCAGCACATATCAATTTCTTCATCCGCGCACCAAAAAACTTATAGTCCGAAATTCTGAATTCGGCCAGTTCTCTAGCCGATTCTGCTCTTCTGGCATATGCAGCAATTTTCCGACTATGCGACTTGAAAATGTTCCAATATGAAATGGTTGTATTTTGAATTTTTCTGTTTTTCATATGTTCAATCTCTTTTTCGCATTCTTCTTTGATGGCGCTCAATATCGGCGATGATTTGATGGAAACAGTGATATCCTCAGATAGTTCCTGTTTTTCCAGGTGTACTTTCAGCATGATGTGTTCCATTAAAATCGATGCTATATCTTTATGTTTATCGCAGCAATGTAAATAATGTATTAATGTTTGTCCTTCGTTGTTTCTTATATTAACATCAGCCCCATTCTTCAAATAACTCCTGACAAGGGCCTTGGAGCTAGCATATACAGCAAGATGTAATGGTGTATTTCCCATCTCGTCCCTTTGGTTTACATAGGCGCCGTTTTTGATCAAAATTTCCGAAACTTCCGATAGTTGAGGATGTTGGGAACGTTGAAGATTCGAGGAGGCGGCTAAAAAATGTAGCGAGTTCGTCAACTCCATCGACCCAGAAGAGTTCGGATCACAGCCGTTCGAAATCAATTTTTTCAAAATTCCCAAATCGAAATTTTCTCCATTCAGGTAATAATACAGTGGCGTCAGGTATCGGTCTTTCGAATTCAAATCCGGTTTTTGGGTTAATAGAACATCAACTATGTCGTCCCCTTTTTCCGCCGATAGAGCGGCATGAAGCGGCGTTAATCCTTGGGACGTTTGTGCATTGACATCAGCGCCATATTCCAGCAGCATTTTCACCATTTCTAGACGATTCTCTCCGGTATAGACGCGAATTGCCAAATATAGAGCTGTGAATTCATTAAGACACGTTCTGTTTGGATCAGCATTTCTGTCAAGGCAGTATTTGAGAATTAATAGATTTCCCAACATTGCTGCGAGGTGCATTGCATTCGCTTTCGAGGACCATTCTAACGGACTGTCAATCCACTCGACACAATGGAGTAATTCAAGAATAATATCAGTATCTGAAAATAAAAAAAAAATTTATTTATTCAATTTATTAACAGTGGGTGAATTTGATAACTTCTGTATCAAACTAGAATCATTCGTTGAATCAAAAAAAAAACCTGTCGAATTTGGATGAATATATAATAACAAAGTTCTAATTATTTTGAGCAGGTACATAATTATTTGCGTTTTATATATTTGATAATGTCATCCCGTTTGGCGGTATTCGAAAAGTTTTTTTTTCAAACTAGGTAATCAAAAGGTGATAGATGATTCACTTACGACATTGTATAAACTAGTCTACTACTATGTACTAATAAATGTTCCACACCACCAATCAGATTTTATTTATTTACTTTTCTGCACGCGAAAAGAGTTAGAGTTCGGTTAATTTTTTAGTGCGAAAAGTCAGTTTGCTTCATTTCAGTAACAATCACAAAAAACAAAATGATAATTTATCCAATAATTCCCAATTGAACACGATAGAAAGAACTATACATCAATGAAGAAAAAATTATGAAAAGCACCGCCGTGAAGTCAGGAGCTTTCGAGCGCTCGTTCATCCACCTGTAGGTAGATTCGCATTTTCCAGTTTTAGAAACCAAATGAAAAAAAATTTGACAGCCTTCAGAAACATTTTCAAATTGAGGCGAAACTCCAGACTTAACTTAACCAATTTTTTTTCGATAACTCGCTGGAATTTTCTACGCTATCTATGGTCTCGGTAATGCGATCTGGACAAAATTTTGCACGTAGTTTGAGTACATTATTCTTCATCTATGTGCAATTTCATTTCATTCCAATCCAATCAGTAGTTTCGAAATTATCAGGAAAAAAATATTTTGAACGGCCATATTTACGGAACCCCTAGGCTACTTTTGCGCATTGACGAACGTGACCGCGATATTCACGATCCAAACCTACCCTGAGAATTTCAAGTCCTTAGGCCTTTCAGTTCGAAAGTTATAATTTTCTATGGTTTTTATAATTCTGTTTATGCGATCTGAACAGAATTTTGCGTGTAGCTTGAACACGTAATTTTCATTCAATTGCAAAATTTCATCTCGATTGAATTTCTAGTTTCGAAGAAATCAGGAGAATAAAATCATTCTGGCCAAATGTCTGTTATTTCAGAATTTTGAGCCGAAAGTGATCTTTGAAGATAAGGAAGACACACAGGTGAACAATTCGTGGTTAAATTATGTCCATCCGTCCGGTCGTAAACACGATTGCTACCGAAAGAAAAGGCCTAGATTGTGAATATTGAATTTTCAACTTACTTCATTACATAGAGAATGAATTATATACTTCCAACTGCCGGGAAGTTTGGTGTCTGTTGTCCAATTCTCGACATCCTTACCATTAGCACGCAAGAATAGTCGCAGACTCTGAGACTGGTCAAGCTTCATAGCGTGTTAGCTTCAAGTGATAACCTGTGGAGTACATTTTTTTTTTCAAAAAGGTACAGATTATTATGGGAAAAATGGAAATCAAAATAATTTCGTGGAACAACTGTACCTAAGTTTTTATATAACTGATTTCATCGATGCCCCATATGTTTTTATCTTGAAGAATTGTTTTAATTTATTTAAGATTGAAGCTTTCTGATTGCCTTTGATTAGGGTAATGTAGTGGTCTCTGAATATCTGAAATTTCAAGAATCAACGCTTGGACCTGCTGAACAAACATTTGAAGAGAATGGGACTGACTAGTTTCTCTTTGTACCAGTGGTGCAGGAGCACGGATGAAACTGCTGAACACATTTTGTGCAGTTGTAGTGACCTCACTAATCTGAGGACAACACATCTATAAAACCCAACACCCACTATTCCTATGGTGAAGGGGACTCCTCCTGGTCGACTTGCGGCATTTCTGTCTGCTTGTCTGCAGGACTGAGTCTCTCAAGCAGTATGCGAAGGAACAATGGGCCCAGTTCAGCCCGGAGTGGGCGCCGCACAGAGAAGAAGAAGAAGACAAGATCAATTCTACCCTTACCATTTCCAGAGAGTTCCAGCACTCCAACCAGATGATCATTCTCGAAGAAAATAGTTCTGCAATTAACAAAATCCAGATCTAAACCCCTGTGATCTCTTCCAAAACACCCTGTATATGTAAACGCAAATTGTTTATTGTTATATTTATCTGTTCGAATGGTGGGAAAATTTATGAGATTTTACTATTTAAATATCTACCTTTATTAAAATATCCACCATACCATAATTCAATAAAGCTTGAAGAAAAACCCCATTTCCTCTTCTTATACCTTTCAAAGGATTAGCACCATGCTGAAGTAAAAGTAAGATCATCTTAGAATCTTCCAGCGTTGGCTTCGTTTGTCCTACTAAATATTCCAACGCATTGAACCCATGCAGAATTGACCAACTCTTTTTATCTACACTCACATCAATAGGTTTTTCTATCAGCATTTCTTCTACTATGTCAACTTCTCTTTTTTTTATTGCACAGTGGAAATTTTCCAACCAATTCACTTCATCAATCATTTTCGATCTCGCAAGTTCACTGCAAAGCGCGATACACTATACACTAACTTAAAATATTCAAAAGCTTTTGCGACATGTTATTTTTGAAGTGTGCGCCGCACTTTATGCCATCTAACCATAACCATAGAACAGTTGTTCTTCCAAAATTGGTCCTCCGTATCAATGGACATAACGGTTTTGTATTAAGTTCGTAGAGTTATAAAGATTTGAATTTCACTCCCAGTTCGTAAGTTGAATATTTCCAACTTGCTTGATAGTGTAGTGAAAGCAATGAAAAGGTGTAGTTTAAAAACGGAAAAACTGAGGGAAACACCGGCCATTTATGTTACTGCGGAATAAAAAAATTCAAGTTAACCTGAGCGAGATAGATTTTCAAAAGTATTGAAAGAGTTTCAGAATAACCTCTTTTTTTTAGTCATTGGCTGTGTTGGAATATGAGATTTTTCAGGCGTCGAAGAGCACTTTCCTCTAACGTTCCAATTATCAGAAGGAAAATTAAATGTAGAAATAAAAGGTAAAAAGCCTTGTAATAAATTCTGTTTTTTTTTCAAATCCAATATTTTTACTCTCGTCTTTTCTGGCCGAATTTATTTTCGTGTTTTTCTATGTATGTATCGATTCGTTACAACACGCAAAACATCCACAATTTTCATCCAATTTCCATAAAATTTTCACAGAATATTTGTATTGGGACCTTGATGGTCACCTAATTATAGCGCTTTTAGATCTTTTGTGTCCCAGCGCATGATCAAACGTGAAAATCCTTCCAACGTAGACCCTGTATATTCAGGGCGAATTTGTTGTTCTCGAATTCCACCAACTAAATTAAAACCAGAGATTTTTCATTCATGTTACTTTGGAATACAAAAATTCAAGTTAACATGAGCGGGATATCGTGGGATATATTTTCAAAAATTTTGAAAGTGTTTCAGAATAACTTCTTTTTTTGGTCAATAGCTTGGTGAAATATAAGAATTTTCAGGCCTCGTAGAGCACTTTCCTCTAACGTTTCAACTATCAGGTGGAATATTCCGAAAAAATTCAATGTAGGAAAGATCAAAAAAAAAATATAATTTTTTTTATATTCGACTTGTCTAATAATTGTACGCTTTTTCGTTCATATTTCATATCATTTCTTTTGCATATACCGAAGGAAAAAAGGATCGTAATAAATTCTGATTTTTTTTTTCGAATCCCATATTTTTACTCCCGTTTCAGTCTTCCCTGTCCGAATTTATTTTCGTGTTTTTCTATGTATGTGTGTGTGTCTTATCGATTCGTTGCAATACGCAAAACATCTACGATTTTCATCCAATTTCCATAAAATTCTCACAGAATATTTGTATTGGGACCTTGATGGTCAGTCACCTAATTATAGCGCTTTTAGATCTTTTGTGTCCCTGCGCATGATCAAACGTGAAAATCCTTCCAACGTGGACCCTGTATATTCAGGGCGAATTTGTTGTTTTCGAATTCCACCAACTAAATTAAAACCAGAAATTTTTCATTCATGTTACTGTGGAATAGAAAAATTCAAGTTAACATGAGCGGGACATCGTGGCATATATTTTCAAAAATTTTGAAAGTGTATAAGGTGGAATATTCTGAAAAAATAAAATGTGGAAATAACAACAAAAAAGTATCTTTTTCTTTATATTCGACTTGTCTGATAATTGTACGCTTTTTCGTTCATATTTCATATCATTTCTTTTCCATACCGAAGGAAGAAAGCCTTGTAATAAATTCTGAATTATTTTTTTTTTAATTTGATATTTTTACTCTCTCAGACTCCCCTGAACGAATTCAATTTCGTGTTTTTTTATGTGTATGTATGGGTGTGTCTTATAAGTATCGTATAAGTTAGTTAATAAAGTTGAACGATGGATTTTTCAAAGTATCGACCAACAATGTTCAATATTTAAAACTCTTAAATTTCGTACCAGATATGGGTATCTAGAAGATTTCTATGCACTTAAGTACTTATTTCAAATCTAGCTCACTGTTGTGTGAGGTCCAATTCATGAATACTAGAACAACAAAATCAGATTTCATGATAAAGAATCACAGTTTCTGGACATGACCGAATTCTAGATAAAAGAAGAAGAAGAGCAGTCAGTACCTAGTCTGTGTTCACTCTAACTAAATAGGTTCATTGCCGAAGTTAGTCGGAATCACTTAGCGCACCGAATGGTAATGTGCTACGTTATCAGGTAAGAAC
Organism: Aphidecta obliterata; assembly: GCA_963966015.1. Taxonomy (NCBI): domain Eukaryota; kingdom Metazoa; phylum Arthropoda; class Insecta; order Coleoptera; family Coccinellidae; genus Aphidecta; species Aphidecta obliterata. Next base: position 11,723,036 of record OZ014431.1, on the reverse strand, counting down.
GCACTTTTTTTATATTCCCTCTCACTGTAGTTGTTGTTCTGGTTTTTATTCCTTTGGTTTCTCTTTTTCTTGCTTTTTTTTGGTTAGAATGTAACTCCGTCAACATGAAAAGTTTCAGATGCTTATAAATAGCACTTTTCTATTTCTTACATTATTTATTTTTCACTATCTGATCAAAAAGTAAAAGAATTGATTATTTTACACAAATGAGACTTCCACCAATAACAACTCTCTATCAATGCAGTAAAGTCTGGAGCTTTTGCACGCTGGTTTTTGTGTACCAAAACGTTTCCTCAGTGTTCAATGTCAATATGACAACTACTGTAATTTTGACAATTTTTTACCACTTTTTTTTTTTTTTTCAATTCGGAATATAAACTAATGATCTTCATTCACAAATTAGACTACTGTCATTTCGAAAATGTTTGACAATTTTTTTTACCATGTTTTCGTAGTTCCCGGAAGGCTAACCGATCCATAAAGACTCCAGTTCAAATAAATAAATGTTATTTTTTTAGATTCCTTGAAGTCAAGAAGAACCTGGCAAAGGAAGTCTTCTGGATGATTAAAGATCAGCGAAATACGGTGTGGTTTAAAAATAGAATTTATCTGCTCGAATTTTTTTGACCGATAAGTGGATTTGATTATGTACAATATTTACTCCTTTCTTGCCTTTTGGCAATTTTTCTGTAGTTATAAAGCACGCACATCATTCAAATCAATAACAATTCTTCTACTTTTTACAGATTCAAGTTCAATCCAGCAATGAAGCAACTGACACATCACCAAAGGAAAATTATTTGCGAAAGAGAAAACAAATAACAGAACAAATTATAATGAGCCATAATAAACAGGAGAAACCAGAAAATAAAAAGAAAAGTGAATACGTGGAATACACTTTCTGACAGAATTGTCCAACAGAACGTGTGCGAATAATTAGTGTTCAGTGATATTGTGCAGGATTTTCTAGAACTACCTGTGTTATATTGTTCTAAAGAAAATTCAATGTGAAAGATGTAAGCGAAAATCTAATGATGGTGTAGTTAAAACATCCAATAACAGAAAAGCGAGGTTATTCGCTTCTTATTAATCTATTGTAGGTAAGAGTACGAATATATTTCAATGATTGTAATTAATCAATAATTATTGTTTCTTACATTTCACCTGTATTGATTTTCTTCATATTGTACGTTTTGAATAAAAAAAAATTTTTCTTTTTTTCAATCCGGAATCATTTAGCGCAACAAATAGTTTTGTGCTACGTTATCGGGTAAGAACCCATATTTTTCTAAAAATTTCTCCCACTGTTGTTGTTTTTCCAATTAGAATCTAACTCGGTAAATATAAAAATTCAAGTCAGTTTCATATCATTATAATAAATAGCACTCATTGATTGATCTTACATTATTTTGGTTTTCACGATCTGATCAAACATTGAAAGAACTAATGATCTTCATTCACAAATTAGACTACTGTCATTTCGAAAATGTTTGACAATTTTTTTTACCATGTGTTCGTAGTTTCCGGAAGGCTAACCGATCCATAACGACCCCAGTTCAAATAAATAAATGTATAAGAGTTACATTTCACCTGTATTAATTTTCTTCACATTGTACGTTTTGAATAAAAAAAAATTATGTTTATATGTATAAATTGTTATGGTTCAATTTTTTCGATATTAATAATTTTAAATTTTATTATTCAAATTTTTAAGAGAGAACCACTAACAATATTGAAAATAATTTTGTATTTTAATTTTTCTTTTATTTTTCCCGCGACTCTTTTTCAATGAGGATTCTCAAGGTGTACAAATGAAATAATTTTTGTTAACAACAACTTATTATTTAAATTCAATAAACTAATTCTAATAATGTTATAAAATTCTAAATTATGACGCCTATCGAACAAGATATAAAATAAAAACTCACAGTGAACAGCTTACTCTAAATATAGTTTATCAAAATGCAAGCTTCAAATTTCTCCTCTGTTTCGTAGAGAATATCTTTGAATTCAGTAATTGATCCTATAAGATCTATTGCCTCTGGTTCCACCAATATTTCTGGTATGAGCTGTTGAGACAATTTTATCCCACAGTTCTCTTCTAAACAGTGAAATCAGCAATGAATGTACTGCAACTTGATTCCAGTATCTCCAAATCAACAACTTCCTGATGTCAGGCTGTATAAATCTTTGATAATTTTTCGTTTTCCAATCTTAATTTCAATCATACAATTCAAAGAAATTTTTTCACACTGACTTTTTACAATTTTCAAAATCAATCCGCTTGCTTAATTCTAATTATCTTACAACAATTTTCTATGGTAACTATTAAATTATTCTGAATCCTCTTAAAAAAAAATTCATTTTACTATAATTTATACGATGTTGAAAGAAAATTCTTGAATTTTGGTGATATAATTTGAATTTATTTTTGATTCTTGGATTTCCATGACAATTCCCCAAATTAAATATTTAATAATTTTTTTTTTTTAAAAAAAAAATTTTAAATATTGAAATTTCTTAATTTATCTGTAATTTATTAACATTAATAATGACAAAAATTTTCTCGATAAGCATTGTTTGTTTCTTGATTGAATTTCAATATGAACATCATTTATGTCGAAATTTTTTTTTTTATAATATTTCTCCCCACTTCTCTTTTACTTTCTTCCGTCTTTTTTTAATGGAAGTCTTCTCTGGCGCAGATTTATGAACTCTTTTAATAATTTTTTTCTTTTTATTGTTCATCTTATAAGCTCGTTTTTGCTTCTGGCAAACATCATCGATTTCATCATACATTAGGGAACTCTCATCTTCTTCGCTGTCATCAAATTTTGCCTTCTTACGTTTGTCACCTCTTTCTCTTAATTTTGTATAATAAAATCTATCAAATTTCTGAATTTCTGTTTGTATCAGCTCAATTTTGCCTGATTTTTTGTATATCAACTTGATATCCCCTTTCTTGAATCTGTATATAGAATTTTCTATTCTATGAATATTTCCAAAACAATATTTTCCTATTTCTGTTTCAGAACTATCCTCTCTAGTTCCTTTCTTATCATCATTAGATTTAAAAGCATTTTTTTCTTCTTTCTTATATGATGAGTCTTGTAATTTCTGCATATTAATTTCATTTAATTTCATATTTTCTTCTGCATTTTCTATTTTTACTGTAAGTTCTTTGTCTTTCTCAAAATCAATTATTTCTTCTTCAATTTTATTCTGAAGTCTGCTTTCCCATAAATCAATTCTGTCTCTGGTTTCCTTCAGTTCCCTTGAATTTTCTTCTATTTTAGTCTCTAATCTCTCTGAAATTTGTTCCATTTTCTCAAATTTTCTATTCATATCCAGTTTCAATCTTTCTGTATTATCTTTCATTTCTTCCATCTTTTGTTTCAAACTTTCTGAATTATCTTTCATTTCTTGATGCATTCTTTCTGAATTATCTTCCATCTTTTGTTTCATCTCCATTAATAAATTGATTAATACACTTGATTCTGTTTTGTTTTGTTCTTCTTCACTTCTTTGTATTTTATCTTCTTCATCTCCTTTTTCCCCAATCAAAGTTTTACTTCTAGTTTCCATGTTGAAAAACAAATGCTAATTATAAAAAAAATTATCGAAAAAAATATTATAATAAATCTGTTGTATAAATTCAAATTATTCACCTTTAATCAAGCCAATAATCACCTTGTTCAAGCCACGCGTTGGGCGCCAAAATTGTTATGGTTCAATTTTTCGATATTAATAATTTTAAATTTTATTATTCAAATTTTTAAGAGAGAACCACTAACAATATTGAAAATAATTTTGTATTTTAATTTTTTTTTTATTTTTCCCGCGACTCTTTTTCAATGAGGATTCTCAAGGTGTACAAATGAAATAATTTTTGTTAACAACAACTTATTATTTAAATTCAATAAATTAATTCTAATAATGTTATAAAATTCTAAATTATGACGCCTATCGAACAAGATATAAAATAAAAACTCACAGTGAACAGCTTACTCTAAATATAGTTTATCAAAATGCAAGCTTCAAATTTCTCCTCTGTTTCGTAGAGAATATCTTTGAATTCAGTAATTGATCTATTGCCTCTGGTTCCACCAATATTTCTGGTATGAGCTGTTGAGACAATTTTATCCCACAGTTCTCTTCTAAACAGTGAAATCAGCAATGAATGTACTGCAACTTGATTCCAGTATCTCCAAATCAACAACTTCCTGATGTCAGGCTGTATAAATCTTTGATAATTTTTCGTTTTCCAATCTTAATTTCAATCATACAATTCAAAGAAATTTTTTCACACTGACTTTTTACAATTGTCAAAATCAATCCGCTTGCTTAATTCTAATTATCTTACAACAATTTTCTATGGTAACTATTAAATTATTCTGAATCCTCTTAAAAAAAAATTCATTTTACTATAATTTATACGATGTTGAAAGAAAATTCTTGAATTTTGGTGATATAATTTGAATTTATTTTTGATTCTTGGATTTCCATGACAATATATATAATAATAAAGAAATACGACGTATTATACAAACTTTAAATTCAAATCAACGAAGTTTGCTAGATACTATTTAAAATTTGAACTTTTTCATTCAATTATTTTGTAATGATGGTATTGTTAGTATTTCGAATAATTCATGGCTTACAAGTTCAAATTGGGGAAAAACTGAACTACAATAACCATCGAAGTAATCTGAAAGAAATTGTTCGGTAAGTTTTTCTACCTGACTATTTTTCAACAAAAAAGATTATTAATGGACTTGGAAAAAGCCAAGAATTAAGGTATGCAAGCATGGAGGGAACAACTAAGAAAAAACCTGGGCAAAGCTCTGAAGCATAAGGCACCTTCCCCCAGCTGTTTAAATCAAATCAAAATTCCAAAGAATGAGAACGATTTATTTTAATGAAATCGAAAAAAAAAATTAAATGTGGTAATTGTTTCTCAATTCTGAGATGAGAGAATTGAAATTACAAATGCTGTTGAAGGAGTACGAAAAGACATTTCACCTCTGTTAATTTTCTTTATATTGTACTTTTTTGATTAATTTATGTATATACAAATACATATATATTGTATATGTTTATAAATAAAGTTTGAATTTTATTTGGCGAATCCCCAAGTTTCAGAAAAAATTATGGATGAGGGAGGCCCATTCTTAGGCCTTGAGTCCCCTTGCGTCCTAGTTCCACCCCTGTTGCAATAGGACAAAATGGGTTACGAATGTGGTGAGAAAAACGACTTATTGTACGAACTATGGAATACATACAATTTTAAACTCAAATCAACAAATTTCACTAGATCCTATTTCATTTCGTAATTTTTGAGCGCTCGTACAACTTACACTATATCATTTCGTCACGATGTCTGTATTTTTCGAATTTTGAGCCGAAAATGGTCTCAATCGACTATGTTCGGCTCACTGATGACGAATCCGTAGAGTCTGTCCGTCCGGCCGTCCGTAAGCACGATAACTCTCGAACGGAATAACTTAGAGACTTGAAATTTTCAGTGTAGGTTCAGATCCCAAATGCCTCGGTTGAGTTCGTTAATGGGCAGAATTCCACCAGGGGTTCCGTAAATATGGCCGTTCAAAATTTTGATCCCCTGTTTACTTCGAAACTACAGATTCGATCAGGATGAAACTTCGCGCTCAAATGGAAAATGAGGTGTTCAAGCAACATGTGAAATTCTGTCCAGATCGCATGACCAGAACCATAGAAATCATAGAAAAATGTAACTTTTGAGCGGAAAGGCCTAGGGACTTAAAATTTTCAGGATAGGTGTGGATCTGAAATGTCGCGTTCACGTTTATCAGTGAGCAGAATTATACTAGGAGTTCCGTAAATACGGTCGTTTTAAATTTTGGTTTCAAGATAATTTCGAAACTACAGATTCGATCGAGATGAAATTTTGTATTTTAATCGAGAATGATATATTAAAGCAATATTTTGTCCAGATCGCATGACCAGAACCATAGAAACCATAGAAAATCATAACTTTTGAACGGAAAGGATTAGGAACTTGACATTTTCAGGGTGGGATTGGATCGTGAATATCGCGGTCACGTTCATCAATGAGCAAAATTAGACTAGGGGTTCCGTAAATATGGCCGTTCAAAATATTTTTTTCCTGATAGTTTCTAAACTACTGGTCGGATTGGAATGAAATTTTGCACCTAGCTGAGGAATAATGTATTCAAACTACGGGCAGAATTTTGTCCAGATCGCATCACCAAGACTATAGAAACCATAGAAAATTCTAGCGAATTATCGAAAAAAAATTGGTCAGCTGAAGACATGAAGTCTGGAGTTTCGCCTAAGTTTCAGAATTTTTTTGACAGCTGTCGAAAATTCCTTCAATTGATTTCTAAAACTTGAAAATGCGAATCTACCTACAAGGTGTATGTACGAGCGCTCAAAAGCTCCTGCCTTCACGGCAGTGCTTTTCGTAATTTTTATCTTTTAGTGTCGTATTTCATTAAATTTTCGAAAAAATTCGCGTGGTCCAGCCCATACTAAGCCATTTTCATATCTTGATAAATATGATGCATTATTGGGTGGCGATAAAATTTGGGACACCTGGCATATTGAAAACATTTTTTTCAATTCATACCAAAGATTTATAATACCAATTACCGGTATGCAATCCACGTTGGACCATATTCAATTTTCCACGCCGCCCATTCCATCAATCACGTACTGAAATTCGTAATTTGTTCTACATTCAAATCCGCTAATTCGGCGGATTTTTCATTCGTCCTAGTTTCACAAAACATATTTCGCACTTTGAAATAATCGAAATGGAATAATGTAAACACGGTCTTTCGCAAACAGTTCTCCATCAATTTTTACATTTAGTTGCACATCGACAGCACACCGAACGGTTTAAATCATTCGATTTTCATGAATTACCGGAAAATGGACGTTCGTTGGTGCGTAATCGTTTTTTCCATATGTTCGCTCGGTTGTGACGCGAAAAGTGTGGGTTGCGATGGTTCGAACGACTGTGAAACGAAGAAGGGGATGGATGCTGGTACTGAAAGCGTTCTGGCCAACAGAAGGCTTGAAGAACTCGAGGAAAACGTAGGTAGAGTAGGAAATAAGTTAGAAGGGATAGTTTACGAGGTCCTCAAGGATATCCTCAAAGACGACTTCGATTCTATCCGCGAACATGAACGTATTTCAGGTCAGTCGAACCACCTGGTGAAAGAAACGAAGAAAGAAACAGAACTTTCCATGAATAAATTAGACAAAAAAAAATTATCAGTTATAGAAAACGAAGTGATTCATTCCAACAAAACTTCTTCCAATGGGACCATTCCAAAAACTGTGAATCCCTTACTTTACAACTACCAGTTACTGGCCAGTAACATCCCCACGCCTGAAGCTAACCCAGAACTGCCATCCACAGTTGACTCAACCACAATAGAGCCAACAAAAACCACAACCACAATTCCTTCCTCCACAGAGAAGTCGAGAAAACGAAGGATGGTTCAAGAAAACCCCGACCAAACGCGATCAGTTGAGAGCTTCATCGAGTCAAACCAAGACAAAAGTTTCAGGGAAGAATCCTCGAGGAACCAATTAGACGACCCGATATTCATTTCAATGCCAGAAGAAACGAGATTGAGGTCAAAAACGGACACTGTGAGAAGAGACCCGAAAGATGAACCTACAGAAGATAATCGAAACAAAAGACCCCAGGACAAAGTGAGAATGAGGCAACTTCCAATGCCAGACAACCCCCTAAGTGAAGCTTCGAATAAAAAGTCACAAAACCAAGGAAACTCGGAGAATAACACAGTGGACTCCCCGAAGAAACGAAAACCAGAGAGTCAAAGATCCCCCAGAAGGAAGACGATGATGACCTCGGAGGAAAATCCAGATTTCCACTATCAAAATCAGGAATCCAAGAAGTTACATCGAAACAACGATGGAATTATGGACCGAAGAATCAGTTCGGATGTTAAACCCGATTTCCAACTCCCAGTTCACGTAGATATGAAGACTGCACCTCGAAGAACCAACTCAGATATACCAGAAGACTTGGATGAATTTCAATTTCCAATGCTAAGGGAAACCAAGAAAGTACCCACTAAGACTGAGGAGATCAAGAGATCCAATCCAGAGCCCCTCAATTCAGGATTCCCAAACCATCCAGAAGTTAGGAAAATACCACAAGAACCACTCGAAGACTCAAGACTCGGACAATCTTATATGTGGGCAAACCAACCTTCAAATTGCTACGAAAAAAACAATAGAGACGACATATTAGAAAAACAACACATAGAAGACCTAAAGTACGAAGTGAGCAAGCTAAAATCAGTAGTAGATCTCCTAAAAGAACAACAACGACTAATAAATTCATTCGATGGCGACAAAAAAAATATGAACACTCAAGAGATGCTGAACGTATTAAACCAAATAAACAACGAAAAACCTATGACAATGGACAAAACTCAACAATATGCAGTCGATACAACAACAAAAACCAAACATGAAGAATTGGGGCAAATTAAAGTTCAATTAAAAGATGCAATCGAGAACCTCAACAGAACCAAGGAGATCCTTAGTCTCGAACATAAGAAGGAGATGAATCTCGAGACGGAATTGAAGACTCAGAAGACTGAGATCAATTGGCTCAAGTTGATAATAGAAAATTTCATCATCGCCCAAGCGAAAAAGAAGCTGAAAGAAGATCCTAACGGTACAAAACCAATAGAAGGGGAAATAAAAACTGTGAACGAAACCAACCTAGTGGGCGCGAGAAATCCAAGCCTCTTGCTGAAAAAACCACATAACCGAACCATACCGAGTACAGTGAAAATGGCCGAAGAGAAGCTTATGGAATTGGACGAAACGAGGTCTCGAGAAAGTTCCCTAAACGATGATAGAGAAATCAACCGACAGATCGGAAATTTGAAAGCAAGTTCACCCAAAAGTAGGGCTAGCAGTATGTCTAGTTTAGAAAAAATACTAGACAGTCTTAGCGACAAACAATCGAAGACTATCGACGATGATGATAACTTTCAAATGAAGCTGTTAGAAGCCGTGAAGCAAGCGAGGAAGAAGAAAGAAGAAGAGTCCATCACCAAAGACCTCTTGAGAAAACTACAACTGAACACTGTGGAAAGTAAATCAGAAGATGACATGCTCGTGAAATTCCAAAAGGCCCTGAAGGCTCTGGATAACCCCCAAGGTAAAAGTGACGATTTGGACATCGAAGACCAACTGAAAGTGCTTCAGAGGGAGATCAACAAACTCAAAACGACTGATGATTTAAGTTTATTCACTGGGGAACTGAAAGCACCTGAAGACGACAATTCTCAACTTCAGATTATGTTGACCAAATTGATCGCCAATAACCCACAGTTCCAAGGGGCGAAAGTACCCCCAATAACGCCGCAGCAGCTGATACAATTGCAGAAAAAATTCGGGAAGAGACCTGGAATGGTACCTCCAGGCGTAGGAGTTGGGGGTGACTTTGGAGTTACACCACCAGGTGAGTCTATATAAGGAAAGAATATTGACAAGAAAATGTGTTGGATTTTGGTTATAAATATAAAAATAATTTTTGCTCTCATAAATATTGATGATTGATTTCAATTTTGTTACTCAATTTCTTCCAAGCATTCCTTTAAAAAAAGGACGACACGAGCTTGTTCCTGTGTACCAAAATGGGCTTCAGTGTTCATAATCAGTATGACAAATAGTGTCAATTTATTGTTCTAAACTTCAAAACATGGAATTACTAAATTATATCGAATATATCAGAAAACCCATTTCTTCTGTGTACCAAAATGGCCTTCAATGTTCATTGACAAATACTGTCATTTTATTTTTGAAAACTTTGAAACAATTTGTTCCCTGATTTATATCGAATATAACAGACAACTCAATTTTTTTTTCTTCACTGATCATTATTAGTATGGCAAGTACTGTCTCTTTTTTCAAAATTCAAGAGATGGAATCATCGAATTGTATCGAATATATCAGAAGAACAACTTTTTTTTTGTGCACCAAAAAGGCCTCCAGTGTTCATTGACAAATACTGTCATTTTATTTTCTGAACTTCAAAAGATGAAATCTTCGAATTGTATTGAATATATCAGAAAAACAACTTTTTTTTTTGTGCACTAAAACGGCCTTCAGTGTTCATTGTCAGTATTTCAAATACTGTCATTTTATTTTTAAAAACTTCAAAAAATTTTTACACAGAATTATATTGAATAAAACGGACAACTCAATTTTCTTTCTGTGCACTTAAACGGCCTTCAGTGTCCATTGTCAGTATGACAAATACTGTCATTTTATTTTTTAAAAACTTCAGAAAACTGGTTCACCGAATTATATTCAATATAACAGGCAAATCAATTCTCTTTTCTGTATACCAAAAGGCCTTCGATGCTTATTGACATTTACTGTCATTTAATTCAAACTTCAAAAGATGTAATAAACGAATTATATTGAATATATTGGAAAACCAATTTTTTTCTGTGAACCAAAGTAAACTTCAGTGATCATTGTCAGTATGACAAGTACTGTCTTTTTTTTCGAACTTCAAGAGATGGAATAATCGAATTGTATTGAATATATCAGAAAAACAACTTTTTTTTGTGCACCAAAACGGCCTTCAGTGTTCATTGTCAGAATGTCAAATACTGTCATTTTTTTTTGAAAATTTTTACACAGAATTATATTGAACAGAACGGACAACTCGATTTTCTTTTTGTGTACCAAAAAAACCCTTAGTGTTCATTGACATATACTGACATTTTATTTTCTGAACTTCAAAAGATGGAATCATCGAATTGTATTGAATATAACAACTTTTTTTTTCTGTGCACCAGAATAGCCTTCAGTGTTCATTGTCAGTATGATAAATACTGTCATTTTATTTTTAAAAACTTAAGAAAACTTGTTCACCGAATCATATTTAATATAACAGGCAACTCAATTCCCTTTTCTGTGTAGCAAAAAGGCCTTCGATGCTTTTTGACATTTACTGTCATTTAATTCAAACTTCAAAAGATGTAATAAACGAATTATATTGAATATATTGGAAAACCAATTTTTTTCTGTGTACCAAAGTAAACTTCAGTGATCATGTCAGTATGACAAGTACTGTCTTTTTTTTGAACTTCAAGAGATGGAATAATCGAATTGTATTGAATATATCAGAAAAACAACTTTTTTTTTTGTGCACTAAAACGGCCTTCAGTGTTCATTGTCAGTATGTCAAATACTGTCATTTTATTTTTTAAAACTTCAAAAAAAATTTACACAGAATTATATTGAATAGAACGGACAACTCGATTTTCATTTTGTGTACCAAAAAAGCCCTCAGTGTTCATTGTCATATACTGACATTTTATTTTCTGAACTTCAGAAGATGGAATCATCGAATTGTATTGAATATAACAACTTTTTTTTCTGTGCACCAGAATGGCCTTCAGTGTTTATTGTCAGTATGACAAATACTGTCATTTTATTTTTGAAAACTTAAGAAAACTTGTTCACCGAATCATATTTAATATAACAGGCAACTCAATTCCCTTTTCTGTGTACCAAAAAGGCCTTCGATGCTTATTGACATTTACTGTCATTTAATGTTTTTTAAACTTCAAAAGATGTATCGGAATCGCCTAGAGACTTGAAATTTTCAGGATTGGTGTGGATCTCGAATATCGTGATGACGTTTATCTATGAGCAAAATTATACTAGGGGTTCCGTAAATATGGTCGTTTGAAATATAGTTTTCTTGATAATTTCAAAACTACAGATTCGATCGTGACGAAATTTTGTATATTGATGGAGAATGATATATTTAAGCTACATTTCCCCAGATCGCATTACCAGAACCATAGAAACCATAGAAAATCATAACTTTCGAACGGAAAGGCCTAGGGACTTGAAATTTTCAGGATAGGTGTGGATCTGAAATGTCGCGTTCATGTTCATCAATGAGCAGAATTATACCAGGGGTTCCGTAAATATGGTCGTTCGAAATTTAGTTTTCTCGATAATTTCGAAACTACGGATTCAATCGAGACAAAATTTTGTATTTTAATGGAGAACGATATATTCATGCTACATTTAGTTCAGATCGCATGACCAGAACCATAGAAACCATAGAAAATTATAACTTTCGAACGAAAAGGCCTAGGGACTTGAAATTTTGTTGGTAGGTTTGGATCGCGAATGTCGCGGTCACGTTCATCAATGAGCAAAATTAGACCAGGCGTTCCGTAAATATGGCCGTTCATAATATTTTCTTCCTGATCATTTCGAAACTACTGACTGGATTCGAATGAAATTTTGCACATAGCTGAAGAATAATGTATTCAAACTACGTGCCTAATTTTGCCCAGATCGCATTTCCAAGACCATAGATACCATAGAGAATTCTAGCGAATTATCGAAAAAAAATTGGTCAGCTATAGCACTGGCTTGAAGTCTGGAGTTTCGCCTTAGTTTGAGATTTTTTTTGACAGCTGTCAAACAATTTTTCATTTTGTTTCTGAAACTGGAAAATGCGAATCTACCTACAAGGTGGATGAACGAGCGCTCGAAAGCTCCTGACTTCACGGCAGTGCTTTTCGTCATTTTATTTTTATGAATTCAAAAGATGGAATTATATCGAATATATCAGAAAAACTCAATTTTCTTTGCACATGGAACAGCAGGAAAGCTGAATTTGCACATATAACTCTTTCAATCCAATTCCTATTGGTAGAAAAAAAAGAAAAGAATTTTCGTGTCGTTATCTTTCGACTAACTACAAAGTTTCAATTCGGTCGGTTCCATGATACATACAAATAAAAAAAGATGGGATCTTCGATGAGTGTTTATGCGACCATTCCGCGCATGACGTCACATGAAGAGTTGTCTCTGGCGCGTTGGATAGAATTAACGAGATTTATGAGCTATTTTAAACAAATCAGAGTTCAATTTATTGAGAATTGTATTATTCATTGAATTGTTGTGCCTATAAAATATGCGGCTTTTCAACCCAACTTATGGAACGAACAATATTAAAATTACTGGTTATAAACTGTAAATACAGTCATTATTGATTCAAACTGTGAAATTGATTTCAAATGAAAAGACCCAAAAAAACAAATACAAAAGTGCTCACGCTCTATAAATAAGTAACTATGTATTAGTAGGTTTATTATATTTAAATATATTTTCCAATTGTATTTATTATTCGATACCTATGCGCAAATCTCAAACCCATTCAGAGAAAACTATTTTCGAATTTCAATGTAGCTTCTGGAACAACATAACATAGCCTTAACATAAAAGGTGAAAGAACATACTCTATCATTTAAACTGTGGAATAACAAAACATTCAGACTATGCGTAAGCAATAAAGCTTTTATGGTTATGCCAAAACCAGACTGCGCAGGTCAGAACATTAACATTATGTCAGTTTATTGCGGTCGAATTTGAAACATTGTTTGAGATTAAGTTTATTATAGCGAGGAACCCCTAAAATTGTATTCCTCGACGTTTTCCTCATATATAAAACATGAAGATACAACCTTCTCATGTTATTCTTATGTTATGTTATTACGCTGTATTAATTCACGTTAAGTCTTTGTGCTACGTTATTCCTTTGTATAAATCTTATGAACCTTCGGTCCTGTCATGTTATCCTTGAATTATGTTATTCCGGAAACCCCAGAAAATATCCTCATACTCTTCTTCACCTTCAGTTTCAGTTCAATCTCAAGTCTTAGTATAATTTTTTTGAATTTCAGCATCTCTGATAAATACTTTCTCAACTGGAATGGGAAAAGTGTATGGACCTTATGGCCCTAATGTTGGACCATATGGTCCTTCTGCCTATGGTAAGGACCTCGATATCACTTCATCCCTTGGATCATACCCAGGTGGATACGGTTTAGGACCAGATTTATCTAAAATAATGTCGTATGGAGCCCAACCAAGCAGCTCTTACGGTTCCTCTAACGCTTACCCTGGACCAAATGATTACGCTGGCAACTTGGGATATTTTGGAGGCAATAATGGCTATCTAAGTGGTGGCAGCTATGGATCAGGCTCAGGATCTGGAACGCCTTACTCTTCCCATACCAACAACTACCAAGTTCCATCATTAGGACTTTACAGCGCCTCCAAAGCACCGTACAATGGTGGTATTATGCCTGGTTACGGCAATATGTATTCCTCGCCTTATAAAAATACATACGGAAAACCTCAAGATAATGGTTATCCGATGAATCCTTACAGCAGCCAACCTCTGACGTACACAAATCCGGCATATGGACCAAAGGTCGATCAATATAATAACGACAAGCAAGCCTATGGAAATAATTTTTTTCAGGTAATATGAAGTAACGCTTATAGTAACAATATAAATTCGTGAATAATTTGCTGATTGGTGAAAGTTCAATTCCTTCGTGTTGGCATCTGTGATTATCTGTCATTAGTGTCAGTTGTCAGTTAATTCAAGTGCCAACGCTAGAATATGAATTTCGCCACCAAAGTGATTCCTATCCGATTCGTTGGATTCTGAAATTCAAGCTTGTTGATTATAGGTTACCCAGCCTAGTTCCTATGGAAGTGGCCCACCAGCACCTTACCTCCCTCCAAAACCGATTGATGCACAAGGCCCTGAGAAAATTTACGGAAATCAACCACCGTATGCCGCCGCTAATCCGCCGTATGCTTCAGACAAGATCGAGGAACTCAAGACGCAAATCTACGCCCTCCAGAACGCCATCAGCACCTACAGCCGCCCTGAATACGCCCAAACCGCGGAAGACAAAAGCACCATACACAACCTAGAACAGCAGATCGAAGAATTGAAAGGAATCGTGAACTCCTTGAACGGATACTCAGGTAATTTTTCACGATGGTCCAAAATTGAAAATTTGAAAATAATGAAATAATTTCTTCAGGTGAACAACAGAATTATGCATCGCCAGGCACAAATCAATACGAACCAAGTCCATATGGCTCCCCCAACGACCCTAAGAATATCGAAAACTACAACAGAGACAACGAGAAGAAAGTAATAAAGAGATCGACACAAGATGAAGAAGGAAATAGATTAGACAAAACTGACACGATAAAAGAACATAACGATAGTGGTGTGTGGAATAAAATCACTGCGTTCTTCGAAAAAACCGTCTCGGAAGGATTCGACAACCCTGGCAACCAAACGAGAAGACGAAGAAGATCGGTGGATGACAACGCGATAGAAGATAATTCGAACGTGATGGATAAACTAACGAACGTATTGAGGGAAGTTCTGGAGGACGATACAGATACTCAACCCAAATCACCATATGGAGTGGGTCCCATGTCAACGAATGCGATTAATTCTTTTTCCAGGTCGGCGGAGAATCAACAATCTAACGCGATCCCGAAACAGACTTCCCTTCAGGACATCAAGAATCAAATCGACCATCTCAAGAAACAGCTAGGTAAATACCGTTTGGATAGTCTTATTTTCTAATCGAAATTCCTTCTCAGGAATCATTTTTATGAGAGTCCCCCTAAGTGTCTTCGCCACTGGGAGGAATTAAATAAGAATTTTGTTGTTGTTAGGCTTATTCAAAAAGGTTAATTTGTTGCATATTTCGAGGTCTAGAACCGCGTTCCGAAATATATTAACGTTGATCTCGGACAACTGCATAGGCTCTAGTTGTATCGCGTCTAGGAAAAGAATATGGTAACATCTAAGATTTTGATGACATTTCCGCAGACATATTGGAACATTTTAAAAACACCAAAACGATCGAATTTTTTTTGCGGAAACCCTTCTTTCTGAGTTTTTGTAAGAAAATGTTTAACATTAATGACTTGGAACTGGACTAGCCTGACATATTTGAATTCACTGCATTGTATCGATTTCACTCCAACAGAATTATTTTTAACACTGTCCTAACTTCAGCTAACCTAACCTAACCTAAGTATGTAATGTATCCATTTTGAGAATTAAATTTAACATATTTTGGAATAAACGAATTTCCTGTCGACCTGGCAACTTCGCAATTCCATTCCATGTTGATTATGTTATTCGTCTCTACCTTGTTTTCTCGTGATTGCTCATGATTTCATCAAAAAGCGATAATTCCGAGTTCATTCTGCTCAAAAATTATTTCATCTGTATTGTAAGAGTAAAATCGATGCAACGCCGTGCATTTAAATATGTTAATCAATTAGTTTTCCAGGTCAAGTCAATACTATCATACATTTTCTCTAAAAAAAAACTTGAAATTTTCGATCGCTTCAGTGTTTTTATGATGTTTCAAAACGTCTGTTGAAATTTTATCAAAATCTGAAAGGTGACCATATTTTTCACCTTCTGCAACAAAACAAGGAAAATACTAATGACAAGCTAGCCACTGCTACCAACATTAAATTGAATTGAGACGTTGCCAGATCCCCATAAAATTCAGACATTGAAAAATGTTTCTTTCAGAATTATATTTGACACTGTCCTAACACAAGCTAACCTAACCTAACATAAGTATGAATCCATTTAGGGAAAAATTCAGCACATTTTTTAATATAAGAATTTCATGAGGATCTGGCAACTTCGCAATTCCATTCCATGTTGGTTATGCCATTCGTCTATACCTTGTGTTTTTGTGATTGTCAATTCACAATTTCGAGTTTATTCTACTGAAAAATTGCCTCATCTAATTAGTGAAAGTGGAATTGATACAACGCCGTGCATTTGAATATGTTAATCAATTTGTTTTCCACGTCAAGTAAATACATTCATACATTTAAAAAAAAAACTTTGAAAAAATTGTTTTTGCATGACAATTTCGATCGCTTCAGTGTTTTTATGATGTTTCAAAACGTCTGTTGAAATTTTATCAAAATCTGAAAGATGACCATATTTTTCACCTTCTGCAACAAAACAAGGAAAATACTAATGAGAAGCTAGCCACTGCTACCAACATTAAATTGAATTGAGACGTTGCCAGATCCCCATAAAATTCGGACATTGAAAAATGTTTCTTTCAGAATTATATTTGACACTGTCCTAACACAAGCTAACCTAACCTAACCTAAGTATGAATCCATTTAGGGAAAAATTCAGCACATTTTTTAATATAAGAATTTCATGAGGATCTGGCAACTTCGCAATTACATTCCATGTTGGTTATGCCATTCGTCTATACCTTGTGTTTTTGTGATTGTCAATTCACAATTTCGAGTTTATTCTACTGAAAAATTGCCTCATCTAATTAGTGAAAGTGGAATTGATACAACGCCGTGCATTTGAATATGTTAATCAATTTGTTTTCCACGTCAAGTAAATACATTCATACATTTAAAAAAAAAACTTTGAAAAAATTATTTTTGCATGACAATTTCGATCGCTTCAGTGTTTTTATGATGTTTCAAAACGTCTGTTGAAATTTTATCAAAATCTGAGAGGTGACCATATTTTTCACCTTCTGCAACAAAACAAGGAAAATACTAATGACAAGCTAGCCACAGCTACCAACATTAAATTGAATTGAGACGTTGCCAGGTCCTCATGAAATTCGGACATTGAAAAATGTTTCTCTCAAATTATATTTGACACTGTCCTAACACAAGCTAACCTAACCTAACCTGAGTATGAATATATTTGGAGAAAAATTCAGCACATTTTTGAGTATTAGAATTTCACGAGGATCTGGCAACTTCGCAATTCTATTCCATGTTGGTTATGCCGTTCGTCTCTACCTTGTGTTTTTGTGATTGTCAATTCAATTTCATCAAAAAGTGACAATTTCGAGTTTATTCCATTTAAAAATGGCATCATCTGTTTAGTGAAAGTGGAATTGATACAACGCCGTGCATTTGAATATGTTAATGAATGAACTTTGGAAAAATGTTTTTTTGCATGACAATTTCGATCGCTTCAGTGTTTTTATGATGTTTCAAAACGTGTGTTGAAATTTTATCAAAATCTGAGAGGTGACCATATTTTTCACCTTCTGCAACCAAACAAGGAAAATACTAATGACAAGCTAGCCACAGCTACCAACATTGAATTGAATTGAGACGTTGCCAGGTCCTCATAAAATTCGGACATTGAAAAATGTTTCTCTCAAATTATATTTGACACTGTCCTAACACAAGCTAACCTAACCTAACATGAGTATGAATCTATTTGGGGAAAAATTCAGCACATTTTTGAATATTAGAATTTCATGAGGATCTGGCAACTTCGCAATTCTATTTCATGTTGGTTATGCCGTTCGTCTCTACCTTGTGTTTTTGTGATTGTCAATTCAATTTCATCAAAAAGTGACAATTACGAGTTTATTCTACTTAAAAATTGCGTCATCTGTTTGGTGAAAGTGGAATTGATACAACGCCGTGCATTTGAATATGTTGATCAATTCGTTTTCCACGTCAAGTCAATACTGTCATACATTTAAAAAAAAAAAACTTTGGAAAAATGTTTTTTTGCATGAGAATTTCGATCGCTTCAGTGTTTTTATGATTTTTCATTTTTATTTTTCACCTTCTGCAACCAAACAAGGAAAATACTAATGACAAGCTAGCCACAGCTACCAACATTGAATTGAATTGAGACGTTGCCAGGTCCTCATAAAATTCGGACATTGAAAAATGTTTCTTTCAAATTATATTTGACACTGTCTTAACACAAGCTAACCTAACCTAACCTGAGTATGAATCCATTTGGGGAAAAATTCAACACATTTTTGAATATGAGAATTTCATGAGGATTGCTAACTTCGCAATTCCATTCCATGTTGGTTATGCCGTTCGTCTCTACCTTGTGTTTTTGTGATCGTCAATTCAATTTCATCAAAAAGTGACAATTTCGAGTTTATTCTACCTAAAAATTGCATCATCTGTTTAGTGAAAGTAGAATTGATACAACGCCGTGGATTTGAATATGTTAATCAATTCGTTTTCCACGCCAAGTCAATACTGTCATACATTTAAAAAAAAAAAACTTTTAAAAAATTGGTTTTGCATAAAAATTTCGATCTCTTCAGTGTTTTTATGATGTTTCGAAACGTCTGTTGAAATTTTATCGAAATCTGAGTGGTGTCCATATTTTTCACCTTCTGCAACAAAACAAGGAAATACTAATGACAAGCTAGCCACAGCTACCAACATTAAATTGAATTGAGACGTTGCCAGGTCCTCATATTATTCGGACATTGAAAAATGTTTCTTTCAAATTATATTTGACACTGTCCTAACACAAGCTAATCTAACCTAACCTAACCTGAGTATGAATCCATTTGGGGAAAAATTCAGCACATTTTTGAATATTAGAATTTCATGAGGATCTGGCAACTTCGCAATTCCATTCCATGTTGGTTATGCCGTTCGTCTCTACCTTGTGTTTTTGTGATTGTCAATTCAATTTCATCGAAAGTGACAATTTCGAGTTTATTCTACTTAAAAATTGCATCATCTGTTTAGTGAAAGTGGAATTGATACAACGCCGTGCATTTGAATATGTTAATTAATTCGTCTTCCACGTCAAGTGAATACTGTCATACATTTAAAAATAAAAAACTTTGATAAAAGTGTTTCTGCATAAAATTTCGATCGCTTCAGTGTTTTTATGATGTTCGAAAAGTCTGTTGAAATTTTATCAAAATCTGAGAAGTGACCATATTTTTCAATTTCTACGAGGACACAAGGAAAAGACTGATGACATAATGACAAGCTAGCCACAGCTACCAAAATTGAATTGAGATGTTGCCAGGTCCTCATAGAAGTCGGACGTTGAGAAATATTTCTTTTAGAATTTTATTTGACACTGTCCTAACTTAAGTTAACCTTACCTAACCTAAGTATGAATCCATTTTGAGAATTAAATATAACACATTTTTGAATATAAAAAGTTCATGGCGAAAAAAGTAAAATCGATAAAGGCCGTGCATTTAAATATGTAACCCATCCGTTTTCTACGTCAAGTCAGTAATGTCGTATATTTTCTCAAGAAAAAAGTGTGAAAAAAGTATTTCCTCATGGAAATTTTGTTGGCTGCAGTGTTTTCATGATGTTTCAAAACATCTGTGGAAATTCAATCAAAATCTGAGAAGTGACCATATTCTTCATCTTTACCTTAAAAGCTTTTCTGTGTATATGTTACCTAGAACATTTCCAGTTCTGTTGAATGCAATTTTAACGAATCACTTCTTCATTTCCAGGGACACCAAAATCAGCTGGTGAAAATCCCGAAAAATCAAGAGCGGCTGACACGCCTGGCCAAACCTCGCGTTCTTCGGCTCGACACGCCATCTTACCTGACCCATCCTACGGCTTCAACTACGCCCTGAATCCATTCCCGCTGGATCTATCGATCAAATCGAAAAAAGTGGATATTTTCAAAGAAATAGTGGCGAAAGTAATGGATAAAGTAATTGAATCCCTTCCTGTTATTATACAGAAGTTGTTCGGGTTCGCCGTTCACCAACTAACATCTTATGGCGATGACTATGGCGCAGCATACGGCGGCGACAGCAGCTACCTTTCCGTCTTCAGAAATCTCGGCATATTCGGATACCTACCCTTGATCTTGTTGAGGGTGGTCAACGCGATCTCCACCTTCATCTACATCTTGCAGAAGAATAAGTTCCTGAAGTTCTTCTTGGTGCCTGCTGGTGTGGTCTTATTGGTAACCGGTGGTATGGTCTTCTTGATCTGGTGGTTGCAGCCGAGTGACTACTACGTGAACTACGACAAGTTGTCGTACGACAAGGAACCAAGCTATGGAAGCGATTACTACCCGGGAGATTACGGAAAGACTAATGGTCAAATTGTAAAGACTTACGGCGTGGACGATGGAAAATCCAGAATTCATAACTACAACCATGGTGGAGATACCAAATCACTACAACCTAGTGGATATCCTGCGTTCTACAAACCAAACCTTGCAGGTCCTCCAGATAATCAAATGCCGGTTTACAATGAATAAATCCGAATTTTCTAAAGATTTTCACTTAGGTTATTTTTTTTTACATAACCTGACCTAACCTTACATCCTTTCAACACTTGATAGGGTTATTCTGTATTATATTCACTGTAGTGTGTACCTCTCCCCTAGATGGTGCTACATACATAGGCTGTCGGTAATGCAGAAAAGATGAAGAGTTTGTATGGCGTAAGAAAGTGTACAACGTGCCTACCCTCTTTCCGAACTCACGAGCCGCTGCTGAAATAAAATATTGGCAGATTTTTCTTGCAAACTATATTTTTCGCAAAAACAATTACAGTCCATATGTTTGCCTGCATGTAATTTAAATCTATAAATCGAAGTATAGCTGGTATCAATTCGTTTTCCACGGCAAGTCAATACAGTCATACATTTTCTCGAAAGAAAACTTTGAAGAAAGTGTTACAGTATAAAAATTTCGATCGCTTCAGTGTTTTTATGATGTTTCAAAACGTCTGATGGAATTTTATCAATACTTATGGAGTGACCATATTTTTCACCTTCTACAACAAAACGAGGAGAAGACTAATGACATAATGACAAGCTAACCACAGTTGCCAACATTAAATTGAATTGGGATGTCGCCAGGTCCTCATGAAATTCGGACATTGATTGCGAAAAAATGTTCACTTAGGTAATTTTACTCACATAACCAAGGGCGGATCCAGGATTTCTTTCTGGGGGGGGCACAGGATTTTTTCTGGAGGGGCACAAGGGGGTGAATGCAAAAAATTTTTTTAATTATGTACTGTGATGGAATCTCCACAGTACAAAAAAATTCCGTCTGGGGGGGGGGGGGGGGGCACGTGCCCCCCGTGCCCCCCCTTGGATCCGCCAGTGCACATAACCTAACCCAGGGCCGTATCTAGGGCGTGGCAAGGGTGGCACGGGCGCAAGGTCCGAAGGGGCGCCAAAACATAACAAAAATAAAACAATAGAAGCGCCAAGCAAAAAAAAATTATTCAAAAGAAGACAACACTGTAACGTTAGTAAGTAATTCGATCACAACATTTCGAAAGATTGATATTCAAAGTACAGAATGAGAATGCAATAAGGTCAGAAATACGAGAAATACGGTCTAATTGTTATGAAAAATTTTCAAAGATGCCGCACTCTGATCATAAATATTACAATCGGCAATATCGTCATGCTATTCCAAGCACAGCCCTTTTATGAGTGGTTTACACTACATCCCTTATCGCATCCAGCTTGTTTTGAAGGGCTGCTTCTTTGATGATGATAGTTCATAATGATCGATTTGTTTAGATTTTTAGGCCACATCTGTGGTATTTTAAAAACGATTTGTATTGCCAAAAATTCACCAATCAGAGTTTCGAGCTCAAGAAATGGGAGAGAAATTGGGGAATCTTATTCTATTCTACATAAATATTGATTTCTTTCAATTGTGAAGAGGAGATCAAAAAATTCAAATTTTAATGTTCATTTAGTGTGTATCCAAATTTGAAGTGTTATAAGTTTTGAGTTTTTTTTTAAATTCTGACTTTTTTGGGCCATTGTGCTTTTGGATTCGAGTATTATAAATTGTGCTATTGAAGGTGAGTAGTAGGTACTAAGTATTTGTTATTTTTTATGACATTATTCTGGCATCGGATATATTCAATTATTCGTATTTTAACATAATTATATTGTTCCTTTCAATTCAAGAAGAAATATGTTTGGTTCATTGCGGAAAATATGGATTTTCAAACTTGAGTTCTCACTTCTCAGAACGTCTTTTGAATGAAATCTAATAAAACTCAAATTTAAGTGTTACTTTTCATAGTTTTCATTGAATCTTCAATCTCATCTGGCAAAGATTATTCTAGTAATTTTTTTATACTTAACGTATGGACTTCTTGAATATTATCACATCGGGCCCTGTACGAAACTATTAGTACGTGTTTCAAAGGGTTATAAAATAGTATTTGTATGCCAAGTTTGCGGTTTTTTTGCAGAGATTGTGATTATCGATTATTGTTTTCTAGTCAACTTACCAACAAATTTTTATTTCACGTTTGCAGTATGTATTTTTGAATTTTGAGTTGAAGAATTTATATTTTTCAATATAAATGTTTATATTTATTACATAAATATAAATATTTCATTTTGTTTTTCGAGAATTTGTTTCATTTTTATGCATTTCATTTAAAATGTGTATTTCAATGTTTTGAATGAAAAAATTTTTCCATATAAATGTGTATTGTTTTGAAACTCTTACGGAAATATATGACTAGCATTATGAAAAAAAAATACTATAAGAAAATATCTACGGAAATGCGGGGGCGCTGTCTAACTGTAATACGCAGACGCGATATCTCGTTACTTCTAAACAAAAAAAAAACAAAAATAATCTTCCATAAACTTTTTGTGGGACACTAACCCCAATCCAATCGAGCGGTTAATTGGATAGGGCCTTGGATTCGAGCCTTGAGCAAAGTAAGGGCTTCGAGTTTACTGCATTTTCCCTGAAAACCCCAACTGGCGAATATAAATGAAACAGCGATGTGTTTTCATTAAATATATATATTAAAAAAAAAATAAATGACTCTTTACAAATTACATATATACACCAATGCATCAACACACGCATTCAATCTTCACCAGAATGAATAAATCTCGACAAATTTATCAACAAAAAAAAAAACTGTCAAATCAAGGTTTGATTAATTATGTCAGAATATCAATTATCTAAAAAAAACTGAATTTCAACAGTAACTAATTCAATATTGTGTGGGAGATTTCAAGACTCGGGACTAGTAAGAACTCAATTAAAACCACAAAACCATGCGTAATTTTAGAATTACCTTTTCTCGTGCTCCGCCACTGGAGGGTTTAATCCTGTCACTGTATTGTTCGCACTTACTAAAGCCGAGAGTTCACTGCGCTACAAAACACATCATCTTCGACACTACTTACTTCCACAAGCTATCACAGATTTTTCCCTAATCCGGACTCTAAAAAAACTCCCTACTGAAAATACTAAAGCTATTTCCCTACAACGGACTACTACCTCAATTTAGTCCCTACACCGGCCTCGAACCGAAACTTATAATTCTGTACCTATCTTGGCACCTTCCCGACTTTCAACTACACCGGCCTCTAACCGGAAAACCGACCCCGTACGACTAATTCTTAATGAGTCCTCTACCTGCGAGCACTGCCTCTAAATCGAAAAGTGAACCTAAAATTCTGTACCTATCGTGGCACCTTCCCGACTTTCAATTACTGCCCTAATGCGAGTCACCGACTCAAAACAACGAAATCTCCAAAGTTCTCTACTTGCGAGCAACTGTCTCCAAATCGAAAAGTGAACCTAAAATTCTGTACCTATCGTGGCACCTTCCCGACTTTCAATTACTGCCCTAATGCGAGTCACCGACTCAAAACAACGAAATTTCCAAAGTTCTCCACTTGCGAGCAACTGCCTCTAAATCGAAAAGTGAACCTAAAATTCTGTACCTATCGTGGCACCTTCCCGACTTCCAATTACTGCCCTAATGCGAGTCACCGACTCAAAACAACGAAATCTCCAAAGTTCTCTACTCCCGCACAATTCCCCTTCGGTGCCAGACCGGTAACAACTGACTCTTTTCGAGCCCCTCCAACTCGCGAACAACCGACCCTCGATCGACAACAACTTCTTTTACCGGGTTCCCCGAACCAACTTCTTCTACCGAGTCCCCTGGACCACTTTTTCTACCGGGTTCCCAGAACCAACTGACTTACTCCGATCTTTTTTTCGTCTCCAGAAAATTTTCAACCCTACCATTCTAGGTGGTTCCAAATGATTTTTTCGTTTTCGTTGAACCAATCACCCCCTTCAATCATCTTTTTTAAGGCGGTTCGTAAACCAACCATCGGCAATTATTGGTCTGAAAATTCTGAACCAATCACCTATCGCATGGTATGGTGATATGGTGTGAAATTTTTCCATCTAAACCCTAATCAAGTGTTTCGTGGAATCGATGAGAGAGAATTATAAATCTCCCAACGCTTCATTTTTTTGGTCAATATATGCGCGATAAGGCATTTATATTTATGGGTCTCTACAACATTTGAGTTTGCTTATCGACATTTTAACACTGTCGAATAAACTAAACAGATAGAAAAAGATATGCGCGATAAGGCATTTATATTTATGGGTCCCTAAAACATTTGAGTTTGCTTATCGACATTTTAACACTGTCGAATAAACTAAACAGATGGAAAAAGATATCCGCGATAAGGCATTTATATTTATGGGTCCCTAAAACATATGAGTTTGCTTATCGACATTTCAACGAATAAAACTAAACAGATGGCTTGCCCAGGCGTTCCCACGATATCGATTTTTTCTTGTATCGACTAGGCCAAAAGAAATAATTCTCTATTCCCGTCTATTTAAATTAATTCTGCATTTACCGAAATGTTATCAAGTCTTTCAATTCATTACATAACATATTGCCACAGGCGCAATATTACCTAGATACGGCCCTGCCTGCCGCTACTGAAATAAAATATTCTTACATTTTTCTTGCAAAATACTATATTTTTCGAAAAAACCACTACACAATATCGAATCAGTCCTTATGTTTGTCTGCATGTACTTTAAATCTATAAATCGAAGTATACCGGGTATCAATTCGTTTTCCACGTCAAGTCAATAATGTCATTTACTTCATTACTTCGAAAAAAGTGTTACTGCATAAAAATTTCGATTGCTTCAGTGTTTTTATGATGCTTCAAAACGTCTGTTGAAGTTTTATGAAAATTTGAGGAGTGACCATATTCTTCCCCTCTTCAACAAAATGAGGAGACTAATGACATAACAAGCTAGCCACAGTTGCCAAAATTAACTTGAATTGAGATGTTGCCAGATCCTCATAAAATTCGGACATTGATTGAGAAAAAATGTTCACTTAGGTAATTTTATTTACATAACCTTACATCCTTTCAATACTTGATATGGTTATTCCATATTCTATTCACTATTTGTGTACCACTTTCCTAGATGACGCTACATATATCATCTGTCGATAATGCAGAAAAGATGAAGAGTATGTATGGCGTAAGAAAGTTTACAACTTGCCTACCCTCTTTCCGAACTCACGAGCCGCTACTGAAATAAAATATTCTTACATTTTTCTTGCAAAATAGTATATTTTTCGCAAATACAATTACACAATATCAAATCAGTCCTTGTGTTTGCCTGCATGTACTCTAAATCTATAAATCGAAGTAAACCGAGGGTTGCCATAGTTGCTCGAGATCTCCAACTCGACATACTCGAAATAATTGTTCGAAAATATCGAAGTATTTATCGGAAAATTCTGTATGGGCGATTCATGCTTCCTTATGTTGAAAGTGTATGAGCCCAGTAGTATTTTCTTGGAATTTTCTGGGTCTGTCAGTCCCTACAAAGAAAATATCATGTCGAAAGCTTCTTTAGCTGACCCTCACAAAATATCCATATTAGACACGCGCTGTGTTTCACTGTTTAAGTGAACCAGCCTCCAGATAACTTACGAAAACTTTAAATTCCTTTGGCGCATCGGAATAATCCTCTAGCAACGGGCTGTGCTCCATCGTCACAGATCCGACGGGTATTTTTTTACCCAATTTTAAGATGATCCTCGCTTTGGTACCATAAAATCTGAAGCAATCTCCTGGGATCGTACTAGGTTTGATAATTTCATTCGGGGAAGAGGAGTAAGTTAGTCTGAACAGTCCGAACAACTGCATTATCTTGCTGGTGGGATAAGGCGTGCTGCCTGGAATCGCAACCACCTCACCTCCAGCGTAATCAGCTGCATAATCTGCAATAATGTATGAAGGCTTGTTCAGGTGGAAAGTCGTGGTGGTAGGGCTGTTCTCATATTGCCCTACCAGGCATATATAAATTATACACAGCTTGGCTTTTAAAGCAAGCTAGAGGGGCATTTTCGCTTCAGCCCCAGCAATCAGAATCTGAAGCGAACTATCGAATGGCTCAATTTATTTGCCATCGCAATCTAAGAATCGAACTGATAAAAGATAACACACTTAGTCATGGCATTAAGATTTAGTGATAAAACAAGAACAAAACAATTTGAAAACTAACAAAAGCATGTCGAGAAAGTTCGAAAAATTTTCTACAGTTGAGCCGACTCGTTGTGCGGATGTGATGTGGAAAGGAATTTTTTTGTGTGTTATTAATAAGGACTCGAAACTTCCAGAACACCCAAGTGAAAAAGTGAAAAAACAACAAGTAAGCGAAAAACTTCTAAGTGAGATGATAGAATATTCATTTTCAAGAGACACCCTGTATTTAAGATACCAACAAAAATATTCAATAGGAGTTGATTTAAAAATATGGAACGTGAATAGAATGAACTTCTCACCTAAATGTAATTATCACGAAATAACCGTTTCCAAGATATTATCACAAAAGTATTTGTATTCAACGTTTGTGTTCTTATACCGCATAAACATTCTTTTTTGATTTTTGTGTGTGATTACTTAATTGCTCGAAATATCCAGAACACCCAAGTGAAAAGTGAACAAACATCAGGTAAGCGGAAACTTCGATCTAAGTGAGATGATAGAATATTAATTTTTCTGAAACACTTTGTATTTCAGATACCAACGAAAATATTCAATAGAGGTTGATTCAAAAATATCGAACGTGAATAGAGTGAACTTCTCACCGAAATTTTATTATCTCGAAATAACCGTTTCCAAGATATTATCGAAAAAGTATTTGTATTAAACGTTTGTGTTCTCATACCGTATAAACATTTTATTTCAATTTTTTTGTGTGATTACTTAGTTGCTCGAAATATCCATAACACCCAAGTGAAAAATGAACAAACATCAAGTAAGCGGAAAACTTCGATCTAAGTGAGATGATAGAATATCAATTTTTCTGAAACACTCTGTATTTCAGATACCAACGAAAATATTCAATAGAGGTTGATTCAAAAATATGGAACGTGAATAGAGTGAACTTCTCACCGAAATTTTATTATCTCGAAATAACCGTTCCCAAGAAATTATCAAGAAAGTATTTGTATTCAAAGTTTATGTTCTTATACCGTATAAACATTTAATTTTAATTTTTTTGTGTGATTACTTAGTTGCTCGAAATATCCATAACACCCAAGTGGAAAAGTGAACAAATATCAAGTTAGCGAAAAACTTCTAAGTGTGATGATAGAATATTAATTTTCAAGAGAAACCCTGTATTTCAGATACCAAAAGAAATATTCAATAGGGGTTGATTCAAAAATTCAGAACGTTAATAGAGTGAACTCCTCACCGAAATTTTATTTTCTCGAAATAATCGTTTTCAAAGATACTATCAAAAAAGTTTTTGTATTCAACGTTTATTTTTTTGTGTGTGATTACTTAGTGATTCGAAGTATCCAGAACATCCAAGTGAAAAAGTGAAAAACATCGAGTAAGCGAAAAACTTCCAAGTGAGATGATTGAATATTCATTTTTATGAGCCACCCTGTATTTCAGATACCAAAAAAATTATTCAATAGAGGTTGATTCAAAAATATGGAACGTGAATAGAGTTTCAGCGAAAATTCATAATGTATTTTGAAATATCCGCTCTCAAGATATCATGAAGAAAATTATTTGTATTCAACAATTATGTTCTTACCGTATAAAGCTAATTTATCAGCATCGTAAGTGTCCAATGCTTTCTTTATCTTATTATCAACTACATCGCTCTCAACTATAGCATGTCTGATTTTGTTCTCCATTTCTGGTATGTCACATGTTGACGATAAGCCGTTCATGCTATTCCTAGAATAGAAGAGGAAATAAGCCAATCACATAAAATTATTCATTGGTTATTATACTTCCCATATATTCATTACTTGATTCTTCAAACTTGCCACGTCTTTTTTCAGTAGAGTGAGGGCATTATTATTACTATTTGAAATTTCTCTTTCAACGTTCAACATACTTCCACTGAATTTTTGATGACCCAATTGGTCTTCAACATCTTCGCATTCATTTGCCTCCAATGGTTTTTTTTCAACTCTCATTGCATAATAATCCGTAAACCTATCTACAAACACTGCGGAAAATGCAATTGAATATTCTCTGATTTCTTTCATTAATTGAATCTGTACCTACAATATAATCCTCCCATAACAATGAAGCATAGCAAAGAATTCCTCAACAACCCATATAGTGCTGAAATAAGTAATATTATTATAAAAAGCACTGCCGTGAAGTCAGGAGTTTTTGAGCGCTCGTTCATCCACCTTGTAGGTAGATTCGAATTTTCCAGTTTTAAAAACCAATTGAAGAAATTTTCGACAGCTGTCAAAAAAATGACAGCAGCTCTTCTTCAATTATGCCGAATCAGCTGTTACAGAAATATAAGGATTTTTTATCAATAATTCGTTGGAATTAAAAATGTTTCTGATTATGCGATCTGGATGAAATATAGCTTGAATATATCATTCTTCATTAAAATACAAAATTTTGTCACGATCGAATCCGTAGTTTTGAAATTATCAAGAAAACAAAATTTCAAACGACCATATTTACAGAACCCCTGGTCGAATTTTGCCAATAACGAACTCAACCGTGACATTCGAAATCCAAACCTACCCTGAAAATTTCAAGTCCCTAGGCCTTTCCGTTCGAAAATTATAATTTTCTATCATTCTCGGCCGGCCGGACGGCCAGACTCAAATTTTTCCACGGATTCGTCATCAGTGAGTCGAACCTTGTCCATTAAGACAAATTTCGTCTCAAAATTCGAAAAATGCAGACTTCGTGAAGAAAAGATACAGCCCTCGTGTAAGTAGAACGAGCGCTCAAAAACAGATCGAAGGCCTTGAGATTTCGAAGGAATATCTTAGCTTGTACCATGGAAATGGTCACAGAGCACGAGGTCAAAGCTTTAACCATAGACATATAGAAGAAATAGAAGATGTCTTCGTCTATAACCCATAAATGATAAATACTGCATTCGGTTATTACATATCGGCCCACTCCTTTCACTCTGTCAGCTCCATTATGAACAGTCTTGGTTCAGTATCAAAGAGCTGTCAACCTCAA
Source organism: Aphidecta obliterata (assembly GCA_963966015.1). Classification (NCBI taxonomy): domain Eukaryota; kingdom Metazoa; phylum Arthropoda; class Insecta; order Coleoptera; family Coccinellidae; genus Aphidecta; species Aphidecta obliterata. The sequence continues at coordinate 11,693,008 of OZ014431.1, read as the reverse complement.
TTTTTTTTCGTCAGGATTATTTTTTATTTTGCTTTCCATTCTGCTCTAATTAACTCGAGGATGGTAAACGGTACAATTGAAAATTTGGCAAATCGGATTAATCCCATCGTTTTTCGGACAACTTTGACAGATATCAGATAAATTTCGGAACGCTAGGATCAGTGAAATTTAATCGATTCAACCCGATCAATATTTCGATCAATTTGTTAATCCATTAATTGATTTTAATTTTTATTTCGAGAGGACACCGTTCAAAAACATAAAAAACTCACTTAGTTTCGATCCATAAGTTTGATTCGGTGGGACGGGAAGTAAATCGGATGGGTTCACATTCATTGAAATGGTCCAATATCTATTCCGGGTGAGATATTCCACTTTACTCATTAGTTCAAATAGAACAACCATTTACCCTCTGGTTTGCTACGAGTCTTATCATTCATTCACAGGTATTACGTATAACTAAATTGTGAAAGCCAATTTTTCATGATCAGGGAAACAAATTCTACCCTTACCTTCACGGATTTGACATTTGTCTGTTGAAATCATAGAATATTGTTGAATTTAAATATTAGGTACATAGATATCTAAGATAGACTCTATGATGGTCAATTCGCGATTCTAACTACCGATGAGGGCGCTGCGAAATGTAAACAAACATGGAGGAAAACGAGTACTTTTTCGGGGTTTATCGTGGTGGAACGGATTAGTTTTCAGGTTTTTCCTTCGATTTTGTGAGTTTTATGTGGAAACTTTTTAGTGAATGATTGGATTATTGATAGCGTATTGTCAAGTTTACTGGTTTTTTCAGTTTTATTTATATCGAAATTAATAATTCAACAGGAAAAATGGAGCACTATTTCAGTTTGACGACAGTGTTCAATTATTCGGAAGCTACACCTAATAGTCGATCGTTTTTGCTTTTCTCCGGTCCATTTTTTCCACTCTGCCAAAGGCATAAGCGACACAAACTGCTGAGGCATCTTTGTTATGAAATTTATGGAAATGTTTAGCCCTGTGTCGATTTTTCTTCAAGGCGCAATTGAAGACACAACAATTACAATTGTAAATTGTTTTTTTCTTGTACGAGAACTTGGTTCACTCATTGTTATTTGATCACATATCCTAAAATTTATATACATATATTATTTAAACATAAAATCGACTCCACCTTAAAGATAATTCTAATTTCTTTCTTACAAAAATATTGAGTCACAGTCATTTGAAATACGAAGATCAATTCATTACACTCTTGTCGATAATTATTATTGAATAACCTTTCTAAATCACCACTCAAACCTGCCCTAGAAAATTGGACTCAAACTTGTAACCACAAATTCTATAACTTCGTGTTCGTATTTCAACTGAATAACCCTGATATATTTAAATACCTTACAGACTATTTTTTTTTGTACCACTCATTCTGCTCAGAAAACGATAAGAATTTCTAAATATACCTTACGAACATCTGGTTCCTGGATATAAAATAAAAATATCTGGCTTAAAAGCACGTGGAATATCAAAACAATACTCGTTTTCTAGGTTCGGGATTTAGCCGGCAGGGGCCTCTAGACTTGTGCAATGGCGAATAGTTCGATGATCTAAACATCTATGCTCGAACTAGCACAGATATGAACTGCGTTCCACCCATCAGCTCTGTATGCGTTCTGTGTTCTATTTGCCGCTTTCGATTGAGAGTGTCGAGCACCGGAGGAGCTCGGCTTTGGTTGTTTCACGCGGTTGTGGCGCTTTAACAGAGCCAATCTAATGCACCAATGTCGCCAAATGTCATTGTTTCGTGCCCTAGAGAAGCTGAGATAGACAAATCGAAAGCTAAAATTATTACAGCAGTGTACTTTGTTCTGCAATCGTTTATTCCCCACGGACGGAAAAGAGCGTTCTCAATTTCGAATCGGAGTTCTTTATGAATGTTCATATTTATCAATAAGAGCCTCATTTCCAGATATAAAAATTACGAAAAGCACTGCCGTGAAGGCAGGAGCTTTTGAGCGCTCGTACATGCACCTTGTAGGTAGATTCGCATTTTCCAGTTTTATAAATCAATTGGAGGAATTTTCGACAGCTGTCGCAAAAATTCTGAAACTTAGGCGAAACTCCAGACTTCATGTCAGTGCTTTAGGTGACCAATTTTTTCTCGATAATTCGCTAGAATTTTCTACGGTATCTATGGTCTTGGTGGTGCGATCTGGACAAAATTTGGCACATAGTTTGAATACATTATTCCTAAGCTAGGTGCAGAATTTCCTTCCAATACAATCAGTAGTTTCGAAATTATCAGGAAAAAAATATTTTGAACAGCCATATTTACGGAACCCCTAGTCCAATTTTGCTCATTGATGGACGTGGCCGCGATATTCGCGATCCAAACCCACCCTGAAATTTTCAAGTTCCTAGGCCTTTCCGTTCAAAAGTTAAAATTTTCTATGGTTTCTATGGTTCTGGTCATGCGATCTGGACAAAATATTGTCTCAATATATCATTCTCGATTAAAATACAAAATTTCATCCGTATTCACGGAACCCCTAGTATAATTCTGCTCATTGATGAACGTGAACGCGGCATTTCAGATCCACACCTATCCTGAAAATTTCAAGTCCCTAGGCCTTTCCGTTCGAAAGTTATGTTTTATATGCTTCTGGTCATGTGATCTGGAGAAATGTAGCTTGAATATATCTTTGTCCATTAGTATACAAAATTTCGTCACGATCGAATCTGTAGTTTTGAAATTATCAAACGACCATATATACGGAACACCTAGTATAATTTTGCTCATAGATGAACGTGATCACGACATTCGAGATCCACACCTATCCTGAAAATTTCAAGTCCCTAGGCGTTTCCGTTCAAAAGTAACAATTTTCTATGGTTTCTATGGTTCTGGTGATGCGATCTGGACAAAATTTCACATGTCACTTGAACACCTCATTCTCCATTTGAGTGCAAAATTTCATCTCGATCGAATCTGTAGCAGTGTTGGGCATAATCGGATGAAAAATAATCGTTAATCCGATTTTTGATATAATCGGCAACATTCGATTATGAAAATAATCGAATCGTCAAATAATCGGGATATAGAGTTCAGTTTCTAATACCACTAGTTGAAATAGCAGGCGAAAGCAGATTTTACGAGCCTTATGTACAGGTACAGATGGTGAACTCCGAGCATCTCGAAAAATCGGATGTTTTCAATAATCGGGATATAGAGTTCAGTTTCCAATACCACTAGTTGAAATAGCAGGCGAAAGCAGATTTTACGAGCCTTATGTACAGGTACAGATGGTGAACTCCGAGCATCTCGAAAAATCGGATGTTTTCAATAATCGGGATATAGAGTTCAGTTTCCAATACCACTAGTTGAAATAGAAGGCGAAAACAGATTTTACGAGCCTTATGTACAGGTACAGATGATGAACTCCGAGCATCTCGAAAAATCGGATGTTTTCAATAATCGGGATATAGAGTTCAGTTTCCAATACCACTAGTTGAAATAGCAGGCGAAAGCAGATTTTACGAGCCTTATGTACAGGTACAGATGGTGAACTCTGAGCATCTCGAAAAATCGGATGTTTTCAATAATCGGGATATAGAGTTCAGTTTCCAATACCACTAGTTGAAATAGCAGGCGAAAGCAGATTTTACGAGCCTTATGTACAGGTACAGATGGTGAACTCCGAGCATCTCGAAAAATCGGATGTTTTCAATAATCGGGATATAGAGTTCAGTTTCCAATACCACTAGTTGAAATAGAAGGCGAAAACAGATTTTACGAGCCTTATGCACAGGTACAGATGATGAACTCCGAGCATCTCGAAAAATCGGATGTTTAGATAATTATGCGATGCAATTGATTTCTTAGGTGAGATTCTTGCAAATTTTTTCACGATTAAATCATTTAAATTCTTCAAAAATTGGATATTCTTAATTCGGTTTCACCAATAGTTCACAAGTATATTCAGGATTAAGATTTTGGAACTTTTTTTTGGGTTCTGTTCGGCTCAAACAAGTTATTGAAAAAACAAAATCATTCGACGTAAAGTTTAATGGAAAAATATACGATTTTTATTATTCGAATGATCATCAGATTATTGAAACAATCGATTTTTAAACATCCGTTATGCCCAACACTAATCTGTAGTTTTCGAGTAATCAGGGGAACAAAACTTTGAACGGCCATATTTACGGAACCCCTGGTGGAATTTGGCTCATTAACGAACTGAACCCACACTGAAAATTTCAAGTCTCTAGGTTGTTCCGTTCGAGTGCTTACGGCCGGCCGGACAGACGGATTCGTCATCATTGAGTCGAACATAGTCGTTCGAGACCATTTTCGGCTCAAAATTCGAAAAATACAGACATCGTGACGAAATTATATAGCCCTCGTGTAAGTAGTACGAGCGCTCAAAAACGTAATCCCGGATAATTGACCTTAGGTGATTTACCGAACAACATTGACAGATGTTAGTTTACTCTCCAACTTATCATATAAACACAATCAGTGAATAAAGCTAATACTTGATAACTTTCTTATGTAGTTAATAGTAATAAGGAATGCGATTGCCAAAAAGAAGTAGATGTTCCTCAATGAAGACAAAATCTGTTGAAATCAATAAACTAAAATTTCCAGAAGAAAAGGTTCTGTGTGAAAACTCAAGAATGAAAATTCAAGGCTTCAAATCTCGTCATTTATTTAATAAAAAATTAATGCCATTTGGTGTTAGTTGCGCCCCAACTGGAGGCAGGTGCACTTGCTGCTGCACTCCATTCTTCCTGCGCCTGGCTTGCCCAGTCGGAGGTTGCCGCAGGGGGAACAATAGCCGCAGGTGGAGGAACCAAAGGTTGTTCGCTAGGATCTTTGAACTCGAACTCAATAGGCTCGATAGGTTCAACCGGTTCCGGAATATATTCCGGAATCACTGAAGCTCCGTTCCTGGCCACAGCTGTTGGTGCTTTGACCTCATCCTTCTCCGTCTCTTCTGGTTCTCTGTAGAAGAACAAGTCGACCTTCACTTCCCAATCGACTTCCCTCTGAATGGTTCCCCTCAGTCTGAGCACCTGGAAATTATTCGAATATGTTTAGTACAATTCAAAACACCTAATAATGAATTCGGTAACGAAATCATCATCAGGTGGAAAAATTTTATTATCATGGTTTTTCATGAAATTTGGAACGGTTTTTTATCATCATTATGAAATATCAAACTATTGTTTTTATAACTCGAATATGGTTTTCAAAACTCACCTCTCTTGCCAAAAGCCACCACAAGAGACCAATGCTATGTGGGGTCTTGTTGTTTCCGGGAATGGCAATGTCGACGAATCTAAGAGGACTGTCTGTGTTGCACAAAGCAATGACAGGGATGTTTACATAGGAAGCCTCAGTAATGGGCTGATGATCATGAGCTGGATCTGTGACGATCAACAGACGAGGTTCACGGAAAGCCGCCTGGATCTGATTAGTGAAGGCACCTGAAAAAGTAACACAAAATGAGAAATGACCCGGAATTGAAAGAATCATGCATTTACATCGCAAGTTTATCAGATAAAGATTAGAATCACTAAAAATCATAGGTTCCTTAAATCAATAAGATCATCACATAAGAAATTTTTCAGAGATGTACAAAAAAATTTATTATGAATCGCTGACGTTACTTACAAGAAGAAACAAAAAGAACTTAGTTTTGTTCTTACCAGGAGTGAACCTTCCAGCGAGAGGTGTAGCACCAGTGTGGGTGGCGTACTTCAGAACAGCTCTCTGACCGTAAGGACGAGAGGAGATAACGAAAACTTCGGCAGGATTCTCAATGGCAACGATGGCTCGTGCGGCCAACAAGATTTTCTCCCAGATTTTCCTCAAGTTGATGATTTGGGAACCATCGGCGCGCCTTTTGAATACATACTGTTCCATTTGGAAGTTCATGTTGTTGGAACCCACATGGGTACCAGCAGCGAGCATCTTCTTAACATCATCCTCTTTGAGGGCAAGAACGTCTAAGTTTCCAGACATCTTAACGTTTTTGATTTATTAGGAAAACCTGAAATTAAAATTATCCACATTATTCGAGTACAGAACATTTGGAACTGAATTTTAAGTTTTAATAATTATTTTACAAAGGCTCATTCCGTGAAATGCATTGTAGTTAAACTAAATCTAGTTTTCAATGATCGATAACGATGGTAAGCAATAAAATTTTGAATAATGATGTATATTTATTATAACTATAATATATAAATTCATATAGTTTCAAAATATACAACCTTATACTGAGAAAATATAAGATGTTTCTAACTTTGCAGGTTAGGTTTATGTTTATTGATCAATGATATAAAAACTGGTAGGTTGAAAATAAAAATAATAACTAGAACAAAAGCCGATTCAGAAAATGTCCATCAAAAAAACTGATTGAAAATAATAAAGATTACAAAAATATATGAAGATAAGTTCTACTCACGTTGTCAATGCCACAGGAAAAGTACTTACATCGATCTCGACCGAATTCGACTCAAGAAAGAAAGGTTAAGGTTCACTGAGGCGAGTTTCTCCATTCTCTGTTCTCTGCTTAAGTGACATTTTGATGCTTAAGAAACTTTTTTCCATCTAGGAATGGCCTTTGCTAATGGAAACATTTTTCTTTTAGAATAATCGTGAATTACCTTCGAGTTTCATCAAAATGAAATATGCGATATTGTACCAAACCAAGTCGAATCTTGACAATATATAACATCATCAAATTAAAACATATTATATTTGCGATTCCAAGTACCGATGAGGGCGCTGCGAAATGTAAACAAAGATGGAGGAAAACGAATACCTTACTGGGATTTGTCGTGATGAAACGTATTATTTTTGGAGTTTTCCCTGTATTTTGTGAGTTTTGTGTAAAGCATTTTAGTGAATGATTGGATTATTGATAGTGTACTATCAAGTCTGTTGATTTTAGGTGAAAAAATTGGTTTTTTCAATTCTAATTATCGGAAAATTAGTAATAATTCAACAGGAAAAATGGAGCACCATTTGACTTTGCACACAGTGTTCATTTGTTTGAAGGCTACACCTAATAGTCGATCTTTTGTGCTTTTCTCCGGTCCATTTTTTCCACTTTGCCATAGATATTAGTGATACAAACTGGTGTGGCATCTTTCTTATGAAATTTATGGAAATGTATAGCCCTGTTTTGATTTTTATTCAAGGACTCGAGGAGCAATTAAAGACACAACACTTACAATTGTAAACTGTTTTTTTTTTCTAGTACTAGAACTTTTTTCACTCATTGTTTTATAATCCAATACCCTAAAGTTCATGAACATATATAATTTAAACATAAAATCGTTTCATTCAGACTTCACCCTAAAGATGATTCTAATTCTTTCTTACAGAAAGATTAAGTCACAGTCATTTGAAATACGAAGATCAATTTCATTACAATCTTGTTGATAATTATTGAACTACCTTTCTAAATCAACACTCAAACCTCCCCCAGAAAATTGGACCCAAACTTCTAACCTGAAATTCTATAACTTCGTGAACGTATTTCAACTGAATAACGGTGATATAAACACCTTATCGACTTTTTTTCAATGCCAATTACTCTGTTCAGAAAACAATGAAAATTTCTGAATATGCCTCAAGAATACCTGGTTCCTGGATATGAAATAAGATCTGCCTCAAAAGCACGTGTAATATAAAAACAATACTCGTTCTCTAGGTTCGGGATTCAGCGGCAGAGGGCCTTTGGACTTTTGGAATCGCGAATGATGATCACGAACCGCGAGATGGCGCTGAAAATTACAAAATGTCGGGCCGAGTGATGATCAAAATATTCTGTCATTTTTGTTCTTCACAAGAAATGAATCAAGTATTTTTTATGAGATTTCGGAATTAATAATAATGCCTGTGAAAGTCGAGATAATCACTTCGGACATTTTTGATTATGTGGGTGAAGGTGAATGTCGTGAATGTGATAGCAAATGACCACTATATAATAGAAAATTATTGAACTTACGATAAAAAAAATCAACTTTCAGGAAGTGCTTGCTGCAAAGTAACAATTTCTTTGAGATACGTTTCCCAATCTTCAAGATTGTCTGCCATTTTTTAACTGACGTGGGATTCAACGGGAATGTATGCAAAGAAATTTCAAAAGAACTATGTGATGAGCATTGAGAAACAGAGCACATATTTCGTGATCTTATTCCCACATTAGCTCTTTCAGCTCGTATACAGTTTATTTGAAACAATTGTCCATAAATTATCATCTAAATATATCACTCTCGAAACATGAATGACAAATATTTCACACTTTTCCCATATAAACACACACACGTTAGTTTGATGTTCATCACTCGGGTATTTCAAACGATTAAAAGTAGATGTCGCCCACTCCGTGATTTTTCCCTATGTATTCGGAATGTTGAAATCGTTAGGAAAACTACGATCTCATTTTCATTATTCATATTACTTGAAACTTTGATAGAAAAAATACAAATTCAGTTAATTTTTGATGAATGTAAAAATTCAGAAAGCGCATCTACCATAACATCAATAACTCCTACGAATAGTTTTATGGTGGATGCGCTTTCATGACATAGCAAATGGAGATCCTTTTGATTTGCAACGATTATCGAAAATACTCCAAATGTACAAAAAATGTAATGGGGTTGAAACGGCGACCTCATAGGAATAATTTTCGAAAATTTATCAACTTTCACCACCGGTTCCACTAGTGTGGTTATTGGATGTTCATTGAAATCTGTATTGAGGGTATTTGACGAGTGTAGATAAACAATTACTACACTCATAAGAACTGAAAAGGTACTGAGTGATATATCAACATAAAATCACATTGAAATAAGATCAAATAAAGCAAACCTCTGGATAAAATGTGGATTTATGATACGTCAAAACTGTTATTTATTGTTTTGTTATGAATGCGGTATATTAAGATGTGTTTGTTCAAGATATCCACCTGCTTTCTCAGTATATGGAGTAATTAATTTTTTTAGTTAGGTTTGGTCAACTTGTGAAGTACCTGGTTATAGATTTACTGTGGGAATATTGTGTTCCATAAGAGTAAGTATCTTCACATTTCACCCGCTTCTTTGTCCATTATGTTTTAATTTACACCATGAATTGTTTTCATCTTCACTTTCCTCCAGACCACACTGTGTGTCTTTTGAGCTAAAGCGGAGATTTTTCTTCACAATATGCACAAGGGACATATAAAGTATAATCCTATTGTGTCATCGTCCCTGAACTATTCTTGAACATTTTATGCATTTACTGTTTCATTCCACAAAGAAGTTTCTTGTTGAGTTTTTCCTATTTGAAGAAGATAAAGGTGTGTATATTGTACCTAAATCAATAAAAAATTTATGTTAATATAGTGACTTCAAAGATTCATTAATTTACTCTCAAAAAATGTCGCCCTTCGAGAATCTAGATCATGTTTTTCTATATTTTTTTCCCTTCTGAATTAACTGAACCTGTTGTTCAAAGGTTGATAACATTCAAGGCAATAAACATTGACTTAAGGTATTAATTCCAGGTTAAAGCAATCAAGATGACAACAGAAGTGTTTTTAATTTATGTTTTGAGGGTCAAAATAATAATGAATTGATATTTTGATTACTAATCCAATTATGCAGCTTATGAGCCTTGAAAATTAATAATGCAAGTTTGTGCTAGGAACTTCTCATCCTGGGGGAGATAGTAACCTAACCTAATCTAACCTATGAATATCATTGTCGACAATTGGTGAGAGACTCAACTTCTTTTTTTATTTCAGTGCGAAAATTTTCAACGAGCAGCGGCCAGTTCAGGCACGTGAAGAAAAGCTACCTCCAGAGGCTCCAGATAACGCAATGGTTCCCACAATACAAGAAGTTCGATTTCGTATCCGATCTGGTGGCAGGTCTTACGGTGGGAATGATGTTGATACCCCAGTCCATAGCTTACGCTGGACTAGCATCTCTACCTGCCCAGTACGGACTGTACACTGCCTTCGTTGGTTCCTTCACCTACGTCATCTTCGGCACGATAAAACAAGTATCTATCGGTCCTACCAGTTTGCTGTCCATGTTGTCCTTCACTTATCTGGAAGGATATTCGGTGGATTACGTTATTTTTCTCACCTTTCTTGCGGGGTGTGTGGAGTTGGCCATGGGGGTCCTCAATTTAGGTAGGTCCAGTTCAAGGTTTCTTTGTGATTTGAGATTGAGGTTGGTTCTTAGAGTAAGCTGTAGTAGTTCTAAAACTACGATAGGGGCCGGCGATGGAGTATATAAGGAAGAACCAAGTGTACACTATCGTTAGGCTCCTACTTGAGTGTTATTCAGGCAGAAATACTTGCAATCAAAAGTTGCTTAGATATAAACCTGGAAAGAAACTATCGAGGGTGTGACATTGTGATCCATTCTGATAGTCAAGCTGCTATCAAAGCACTGAATCTCCCATATCATCGACTCAAAGCTGATATGGGAGTGCCAGAGGAAACTTAATGAAGTAGGCAAAAACAACAAGGTCTCTTTAGTCTGGGTTCCTGGTCACTCAGGAATCAAAGGAAACGAAGTGGACACAACACTTGCCTAAAAGGGCAGTAAGAATAGGTTGCGCCTCCTCACTGGCTTCCTCAAAGGACACTGTTGCCTTAGAAAGCATATGATGAGAATGGGCTTCAGAAAATGACGAGTGCAGATTCTGTGGGGAAGAGACACCTGGTTACAGAATTCCATTGTAAACCAGAACCAATAATGTCTTGGACAAGAGGATTCCAGGAGGAACGAGGATTTGACCTCCTTGAAGCCCTCTTCAGTTCATTGGAGCTCTAGAGCTGGAGGGCGAGCTGTAGGTAGCGCATTTGCGAATACAGCTCTGATGGGGGGCATAATAGACCTTGAGGTCGCAGTGAAATGTAACCACCTTGCCTAACTATAACAATAACTAAACTAGTATATTGGGGCCATGATTTACAGATTCATATCCTCGTGTAGTGATTCTATGCTAATTATAAGTTCAATGCAATGAATTAATAAATACATATTTCATAAATAATAAATTTCTTCGAAATTATTTCCAGGTTTCTTGGTAGACTTCATTTCTCCCCCTGTATCGGCTGGTTTTACAGCTGCGATATCTTTCTTGATAATGGCTTCCCAACTCAAATCCCTGCTTGGTTTGAAGATTATTGCTCACGACTTTTTGGAGCTCATCACATTGATAGCCAAAAATATCGGAAACATAAATATGGGCGATGCTATATTGGGTCTCAGTTCGATTACGTTTTTATTTCTATTGAAGGTAAGATTGGCCGTTAAGTGAATTTAGTTAGTCTATGATTTCTGCTTGTCTCAATTCCTTCCGGGACACCTGTATAACGTCAATTTTCGGTGGATAGTTATCCACCACAGGACATACTGTACAGGATGGGCAAATTTGGATGTTTAAGCACAACAACATAAATCAGAGGAGACAAAATCTGATACCCCTTTCTCGTTGTCTTTTTTTCCACGTAGAATCCAGTGGCGTGCTCATCTTTTTAGCAGGATTTTTAATTACGAAGCTATGACCCGAATTATGTTTTTATAAATGGGAACACTAGATTTCTATGCCATTTTTTGAAAGACGAGCACGCCACTGGATTCTACGTAAAAAAGAGCCTGTATAATGTTTGGATTTCAGAGTTCTATCATCAGTATAAGCGGAGATATAAATTTTTTCCAATCTTCGCTTATAACTCGAAAACAAAAGAAGGTGGCCAAAAATGAATACTACTCTCGTTAGTTTCTCAGAAAAAGAGAACGAGAAAGGGGTATCAGATGTAGTCTGTTCTCCTACTTCGAAACTACGGAAAGGATCGAGATGAAATTTCGCACTCAGATGAAAAATGACGTGTTCAAGCTACATGCGGAATTTTATCCAGATCGCTTGACCAGAACCATAGAATAACTTCCGAACGGAAAGACCTAGAGACTTGAAATTTCCAGGATAGGTTTGCATCTCGAATGTAGAAGTCACGTTAATCAATGAGCAAAATTATACCGTAAATAAGGCCGTTCCAAATATTTTTTTAATGATAATTTCGAAACTACTGATTAGATCGAAATTAAATTCCGCACATAGATGAAGAATATTCAAACTACGTGCGAAATTTTGTGCAGATCGCAGTAGAATATTCTAGCGAATTATCGAAAAAAAATCCTTATATTCCTGTAACAGCTGATACGGCATAATTGTCAAAGAGCTGCTGTCATTTTTTTGACAGCTGTCAAAATTGTTTAATAAAAGGTGGATGAACGAGCGCTCAAAATCTCCCTACACGTCAGTGCTCTTTATAATTTTTTCATTTCAGAAATTGAACAGCGTCAAAGTGAAGAACAGGACGATCAAAAGAACGCTTTGGTTCGTTTCCATTTCGAGGAACGCCTTAATTGTTCTGATAACTTCAATGATAGCCTATTACTACTGCCAGGTCCACGGTAAAGCCCCTTTCGCACTTTCAACCAAGGTGCCATCGGGTTTACCCCGATTCTCGTTGCCGAAATTTTCGGCAGTACACGACAACCAGACGTCTAATTTTTTCGACATGATACACACCCTGGGTTCCGCTATATTCGTTGTGCCGATATGTGCGATACTCTCGAACGTGGCTATAGCCAAATCTTTTGGTAGGTGCTATTTCCGCAGTCTTCGAATGAGTCTACATTAAAGCTACAGAATGATACTTTGCAGCTTCAGGAGTGATAGTCGATGCCTCTCAAGAGATGATAACTTTAGGACTGAGTAATATACTCGGGTCGTGTGTTCAAGCAATGCCATCTTCAGGGGCGTTTTCGAGGTCGGCAGTTGCCAACGCAAGTGGTGTAAGAACTCCAATGCAGGGACTTTACTCAGGTAAGACAAATTAACGTTTCGCCGTGCCAATATCGCATTCTATGATTCCTAAAAGAGAGTCATAAGGGCTTTATTACGGAAGAACACTGAGCCTAAACCGGTTTCGGTTCACCGAGTTCACTAAAAACTGATTTGGGTTCAAAGTCAACCATAAATTTTACTGGTATTCGCGATTCCAAAAGTCTAAACGCCCCCTGCCGGCAAAATCCTGAACCTAGAAAACGAGGACTGTTTTTATATTTCACGTACTTTTAAGCCAGATATTTTCATTCTATATCCAGGAACCAGGTATTCGTGAGATATATTTAAAAAATGTTATTGTTTTCTGAGCAGAGTAATTGGAATTGAAAAAGAATTTTCTGTAAGGTATTTATATCAGTGTTATTCAGTTGAAATACGTTCACAAAGTATTGAATTTTAGGATATAAGTTTTAGTCCAACTTTCCAGACTGGGACTTAATCTTTCTGTAAGAAAAAAATTAGAATAATCTCAAGGGTGAAGTCTGAATGAAACGATTTTATGTTTGAATAAACTCACAAAATCGAAGGAAAAAGATGAAAAACACCTGAAATAATCCGTTTCATCACAATAAATCTCGAAAAAGTACTCGTTCTCCTCCATGTTTATTTACATTTCGCAGCGCCCTCATCGGTAGTTGGAATCGCGAATAGGGTAGAATCACGGAGTGGGCGACATCTACTGTTGATCCTTTGAAATACCCGAACAATGAACAACAAACTAACGTGTGTGTGTTTATATGGGAAAAGTGTGTAATATTTGTATGATTTTGAGTCATTCATGTATCGAAAGTGATATATTTATATAATAATTTATGGACAATTGTTTCGAAAAACTGTATACGAGCTGAAAGTGCAGCCGATTGTACGAGCTAATGTGGGAATAAGATCACGAAATATGTGCTCTGTTCCTCAATGCTCATCACATAGTTCTTTTGAAATTTCTTTGCATAAATTCCCGTTGAATCCCAAGTCAGTTGAAAAATGGCAGACAATCTTGAAAATTGGGAAACGTATCTCAAAGAAGTTGTTACTTTGCAGCAAGCACTTCCTGAAAGATGATTTTTTTTCATCGCAAGTTCAATAATTTCCTATTATATAGTGGTCATTTGCTATTACATTCACGTTCACCCACATAATCTAAAATGTTCGAGGTGGTTATCTCGACTTTCACAAGCATTATTATTAATTTTGCAATCTTATAAAAAATATTTGATTTACTTGTTATGAAAGACAAAAATGACAGAATAATTTTGACCACCAATCGGCCCGACATCTTGTGATTTTCAGCGCCGTCTGGCGGTACGTGATTTTTCCCTATAGCCTCAATCAGGGCGGTTAAGCGCGATCATCGAAACCTCACCTGTCAGATCAATTTTGTCCGATGTCGGGCGATTCGGGCTAACCCGATCAGTTTCCGTAAAGCCCTTTTATTCAGGTAATGATTCTTCTTATTTCAGGGACAATTATAATTTTGGCGTTGAGTTTTCTTACACCATATTTCTCGTTCATACCGAAAGCAACATTGGCGGCAGTGCTGATATCGGCAGTATCGACTATGATCGAGTTTTCCCTACTACCTGTACTATGGAGAACAAACAGTAAGTGACTATCTTCATATTGGAAATGAATTAAAAGCACGACGTGAAGTCAGGAGCTTTGAGCGCTAGTTTCTGCGTACCAAAACCTGCAATTTTCATAGGGAAGAATCACGGATTGGGCGACATCTACATTTAATCGTTTGAAATACTCGAGAGGTGAACAACAAACTAGCATGTGTGTGTTTATATGGGGGGAGTGTGAATTATTTGTATGATTTTAGGTCATTTATGTATCGAAAGTGATATATTTGGATGATATTTTATGGACAATTGTTTCAAATAAACTGCATACGATCTGAAAATAGACCGGATTGTAAGAGGTAATGTGGGAATACGATCACGAATAATATGCTCTGTTCCTCAATGCTCATCATATAGTACTTCTGAAATTTCTTTGCATAAATTCCCGTAAGATCCCAAGGCAGTTGAAAAACAGCAGACAATATTGATGATAGGGAAACGTATCTCAAAGAATATGTTAATTTGAAGCAAGCACTTCCTGAAAGATGATTTTTGAGCGCTCGTACTACTTACACGAGGGCTATATCATTTCGTCACGATGTCTGTATTTTTCGAATTTTGAGCCGAAAATGGTCTCAATCGACTATGTTCGACTCACTGATGACGAATCCGTCAAAAAATTCGAGTCTGTCCGTCCGGCCGTCCGTCAGCACGATAACTCTCGAACGGATCAACTTAGAGACTTGAAATTTTCAGTGTAGGTTCAGATCCCGAATGCCTCGGTTAAGTTCGTTAATGGGCCAAATTCCACCAGGGGTTCCGTAAATATGGCCGTTCAAAGTTTTGTTTCCCTGATTACTTGAAAACTACAGATTCGATCGTCACGAAATTTTGCATTTAAATGGAGAATGATATATTCAAGCTACATTTCTCCAGATCACATGACCAGAACCATAGAAACCATAGAAAATCATAACTTTCGAACGGAAAGGCCTAGGGACTTGAAATTTTCAGGATAGGTGTGGATCTGAAACGTCGCGTTAACGTTTATCAATGAGCAGAATTATACTAGGCGTTCCGTAAATACGGTCGTTTGAAATTTTGGTTTCTCGATAATTTCGGAACTACGGATTCGATCGAGATGAAATTTTGTATTTTAATCGAGAATGATATATTAAAACAATATTTAGTCCAGATCGCATGACCAGAACCATAGAAACCATAGAAAATTGTAACTTTTGAACGGAAGGGCCTAAGAACTTGAAATTTTCAGGGTGGGTTTGGATCGCGAATATCGCGGCCACGTTCATCAATGAGCAAAATTAGACTAGGGGTTCCCTAAATATGGCTGTTCAAAATATTTTTTTCCTGATAATTTCGAAACTACTGATTGGATTGGGATGAAATTTTGCACCTAGCTTAGGAATATTGTATTCAAACTACGTGCCAAATTTTGTCCAGATCGCACCACCAAGACCATAGATACCGTAGAAAATTCTAGCGAATTATCGAAAAAAAAATTAGTCACCTAAAGCACTGACATGAAGTCTGGAGTTTCGCCTAAGTTTCAGAATTTTTGTGACAGCTGTCGAAAATTCCTTCAATTGATTTCTAAAACTGGAAAATGCGAATCTACCTACAAGGTGCATGTACGAGCGCTCAAAAGCTCCTGCCTTCACGGCAGTGCTTTTCGTAATTTTTTTTTATCGTTAGTTCAATAATGTTCTATATAGTGGTCATTTGCTATCAGCTATCGCATTCGCGTTCACCCACATAATAAAAAATGTCCGAAGGTGTTATCTCGACTTTCACAGGCATTATTATTAATTCCGCAATCTTATAAAAAATATTTGATTTACTTCTTATGAAAGATAGAAATGACAGAATATTTTAATTACCTCTCGGCCCGACATTTTGTCATTTACAGCGCCACCTCGCGGTTCGTGATTTTTCCCTTTGGAGAGGTGGTTTCTGTGTACCAAAACCATTTTATTTTGGTATGCTCCAAAAACTTACTGTTTTTCTGTGCTCCAAAATGTCATTGTCAGTATGATAAATACTGTCAATTCATTTTTATAAACTTCAATAGATGGAATCACCGAATGGTATTCATATAATTGAAAATAAATCTATGAAAAATGCAAGAGGGACACATTTCTTGTGAGTGACTAGAAAAAGAGCCCAAAAGCTCATTATTTACTATATAGTGGTCATTTTTCTCAGGAATCGATTTTTCACTGTGCATCACAACTTGCTGTCTAGGAGTTATATACGGAGCAGATATAGGACTAATAGTTGGAGCAATTCTGAACTTATTAGTTCTACTGAAGGACTGGTCAAGACCACTCATCATAATAAAATTGTGTTCGGTGAGTAAAATATTCATTATTCAACTACTTTTGAGCAATTAATAGTATCTGTAAACAAACACCGTGAGTTATAATAACTCACTAGTATAACTCTCTGGCTCTGTGCTTCTGAACAAGCCGATTGGCCAAAAGGGAACAGTCCATTATGGGTATTGAGGGGAGGTCACTTGAATAATTTTGACTTTTTCTCAAATTGAGTTGAAACCTAATTATTATTGTGAATGTTTTGCTGGAAAAGATGAATTCAGATAGTGAAGACGAATTATTATGTACACCTTCAGAAATAAGACAATCAGCCAATGTTACCATACAGAATTTATTTCCCAAAAAATCCCAAAACAGATATAAATGTGTATACAACAATTTTCAAGATTGGTGTAGCAGTAAAAATATCAAGTCATCATTTACAGGGAATGTTCTTTTGGCATATTTTAGTCTCTGTACTTATATCTCAGTGTTTATTGTTATAGTCGTAGATAAAGTATAGTATTCAACTTGCGGTAATGGTCATAACTCACTTGATGAATTACAGCGTTAAATAATATACTATTATGAAGAACGCCCAGTAAATCTTCACTAGGGTTAGATACGTAAATTAAATTCTAAAGATACTCCTGTATGATCGAATTCGGGATCTCACAAACATGGTTAAAAAATTTGAAAACTGACGTGAAGTCATGAGCTTTGCACGCTTGTTTCTGTGTACCAAAACAATACGGATGGCTATATCTACGGAACCCTTTGTCGGATTTCGCACATCAACGAGCCTAACCGGCGCATTAAGACCTCGAACTTATCCTGAAAATTTCAAAACTCTAGACCTCTTATTTCGAAAGTTATCGTGTTTACAGACGTACATA
Source organism: Aphidecta obliterata (assembly GCA_963966015.1). Lineage (NCBI taxonomy): Eukaryota > Metazoa > Arthropoda > Insecta > Coleoptera > Coccinellidae > Aphidecta > Aphidecta obliterata. The sequence goes on along the minus strand of OZ014431.1, from coordinate 11,675,295 downwards.
CATAATTCTACATCAACAAGTCCAAATTTATCGTTCTCAAAATTCGAAAATTACAAAAAGGGCAACAAATGAGGCATTTTATAGATAAAGGTGGAGAATTTTTGTTTACCCCCTGATTTATTTTTCAGATGGAACAATCACCCAACGACTACATTCTCATCAAACCCGAATTTGGGCTGTGTTACCCCGCAAGAGATTATCTGACTGAACGTATCATAGAGGCACAATCTCAACATGAGAACATTCCAATGGTTTTAGACTTTTCGAATGTTCTGAAGATTGATTATGCAGCAGCAGAAGTGAGTAACTTTATCTGGACGACCTGTTCAATAATTTATAATTACTTTTTAGGCGCTGAAACACTTACTAGAGACATATAATCAGGATAAAGTAAAACTGGTTCTTATAAATATGAAGACTCACGTACGCGACACTTTGGAGAGGTTGACGAATTCGGAGAAAATCAAATATTGCCACAGCAGCTCTACTCTATACGACGGAATGTTCGAACAGTTGGAAGAACCGGAGACAAAAATACCACTTCTGGAGAGATGACTAGAAGAGAGTGAATGAATAATAAACATTGCCTTTGTGTATTTAGACTGAATAAAAGTGTAACAATTCTCTTTCCTAGTAATCAACTTTGACTATTCCCGGACTTATTTTGCGAAGCTTGATCATTCGTCATTTCATCACACATTTTTGGGTCAATAATAATAAAAATTATCATTTTGACTTCACGTTCCTCTAGTTGATGATGTTGCCCTATCCTTAGATACATTTAATAAAATGATAAGTGGCATAGAATCAACTTTTGAAATCAATGTTGGGATACAAAAATACGACCGCATAGCGGTCGTTAAGAGCGCTAAGCCACCCCGAGTTTTTTACAAGAAGAAATGGGCTTTCCGACGGTGTCCATACGGTCAGTCTTGCCTGTTTGACAATGTCCAAAATAGATAAGAAGGGTCCTTTAGGAATGGAATAGGCTCTTGATCTGTCCCATCTTGGGATGAAGCGAGTTGAGATAGATTCTCGAAGAACCATGTGGCGTTTTTACACATTTCACCATTTACGCAAGCCCTGGTCTTGAATATCGTAAGTTTTTGTAAACAAAGGACTTGAAACGTCGAAGCCTTGAAGGCGGCTCCTTCGGTCATCCGTCCGCTTTCATTTCATTTCGACAGCACTGAAAAAACGATGCGATTCAAGTGCAAATTAACGATTTCTATCGAATATTCCCAATCTCACGATATTTTTCACAGTTTCAGCAAGGAATAACGATATTTTTGGAATTGACAGATGTGTAGAATTTTCGTTTGTATTTCGAAACTGAGATCATAATTTTCTTAACCGAAGGAAACCAAACCGCCATTTCAAAGAAAAATAAAGAATATACTCCAACTATATTTATATCCACACTAATTGCACATAAAAAACTTGATGTACATACATGTTTGCCATTTATAATATTGTTAATCTAAATACAAATGTACTAAAACTAGAATTGTTTTGCACCAAGAGTTTTCAGTATTTCTTCATACGTTATCCAAAATGTCAATGACCACGGAGCCATCCTCAACCATATTGGAAAGAACCCCTTATAAAGTGCGGGGAACCCTTCGTTTCTTATTGTACTCATTAAACAGTCTATAGAACCTTTGTATGTTATCCCCCTGAAAATTTAAAAAAACTTGGGTTTGATAAAAAGATTTGCAATTATAGTGAAGTGTTCTCACAATTGAAATAAAAAATCGAATAGGGATAAGGCTTCTATTCTTATATCATGTATTCATACCTTCCATGTTCATCCAAAGGCTGATTCATAACCCTAGTTTTGACTACATCTGCAGGGGTGCCCAGTGCTGCCGCCACCAATCCAGCACACGCACTAGCCAACAGATGGCAAAAATGGTTGTCTTCAAGTGAACTATTTCTCAATATAAAACGCTTGGCAGTATCATACGTTGTTAGGTCCCCAAGATTTACCAAAGCCGCCCTCTGAACATTAGGTATTGAACCTGGAAATTGAGACATTCAGAATTTCCAGACAAGCAGCATTAAACTGTGAAATAGTAGAAATTTGCACAAATCTTACAAAGTTTACAGTTCCTTCCATAGTCCTATCACTAAATATATCGAACAATGGAAGCATTATTTTGTAATGATGAGATGATGAAGGTGGAGAAATAACAAAAAAAAATGGGTCAATTAGTTTTGAAGCACGAAACCAACAGTTTTTCTCTTCTCTGTATCCAAAACTCTCAACTCTCTGCAGTGTCTACAATTAAGATAATGGGAGGACCGTTCTCATTGGCTCTCCCCCAACGTGGGAAAAGAGACTGTTGTTTCTATGAACCGTTCTTCTCATTTTTTTTCAGTTCACCTTTTGGAAGCACTTAATACACATTCAACCACCAAGTATTATTTCGACAGCTTTTGGATAATTTATTTCCGAGTTGAAACATATTGCAATTACCTTTCCACAGTCCCCTGTATCCAGATGATTTGACAATTTTATTGAAGGCGTCAAATAAGCCAGTAACTCTGGGTGGCAAGCCCATCAGTCTTCTTTTCCCTTCCATCTGCAATTGGACCTTTAGTAAGTCTGCCGGGCTGGCTATGAACTGCGAAAATGCACCAGCACTCACACCGCCTTGAATAAAAGCAAAAAATGCTCAGACTGTTGAGAGGGAAGACTTAAAAACTTACAAATTGCGGACTGCCATATTGGAAACACATCTTTCTTGCCTTTTTTGAACACCTTTTCTTTGAAGGTTATGTAAGAAACTATTCGAGTACCGGAATATACCATGTGCCGAAGCAATGCAGCACTGACTCCTTGCCATAGCTTGGTAACTCCTTCTTCCTTCACTATTCCAACAGTTGTGCGGAACATTCCCCTCCTAGGGGCCTATAAAAACAAAATTGTTGTAGAATAATATATTGACTATTTATCTGAAGTTTTCAATTACACGAATGAAAAAAAAATGTTATAGGTAGAGATGAGTGGAGAAATTTTCTCCGATCGCCGCTGCGTTTCGTCGTATGGGCATTCTGTTTCTCACATCGAATTCAACTTCGCTAGCTATACTGACGAGACTTGGAATAATGGATTTGGGGTTTTCTGGGGTTATATGGATTGATTTGTTGGCTTGCTTAGTTTGTCTAGAACACTTTTTCTTGTTTCATTTGTGTAATTGAAAAATTGTTGTTGAATTAAAAATAATATTGCTACTCAAATAATTCTAAAGGTATATTATTGGAAATAACCAACCCTAAATAATCATTTAAAAGTTCTATAATACAAAGTAAAAATACATACCTTGACGAGTTTTTCATCTTGTTTATTGGCAATTTCACCCTGTATTTGAAGTCTTGTTTTAACTAAATCTAATGGGTAGGTAACTAGAACAAACCTTCGTGATAATATTTAGGCTGAAAAATTCGCAAAAATTGTAAACTCATAAAAGGAGGACGAACATATAGCACTGAGTTGTGTATACTCTGCATGAAGGTTTTCTTACAGATAAATACCAATTTATCAATATCCAATGAATACTCCACTTATTCTTCTTCATTGTTATCATCCACATAAAATGAGTGATCAATTATTATTCCATATGCCAAATTATAATACATATCAAATATAAAGAATTAATAGAGCCATTTCCCTTGGTAAATCTTCGATCTATCGTTAGAGTTATTGTTTTTAATTTTGAAAATTTTTTGGAGCCATTTGCCCTAATAAATCTTCGATCTACGTTGGGCTTTTTGTTTTTGATTTTGGAAAATTAAAAGTGGCTTGCAACACAAAAAGATTGATTGATGAAGCTAGATTATATAAATACAGGGAGAACAAGTGAATATTTCGTTTTGAAATTTTAGGTGAAGCCTGGGGATGAGGGAACTCTTTGCCTACAATATTTTCAAGTCGACAGTGTTGCCACATCTATCTTAAACGCATATCTACTTTCTTATTTCAAATGGAACTACCTATATTTTTTGAGCGCTCGTACTACTTACACGAGGGCTATATCATTTCGTCACGATGTCTGTATTTTTCGAATTTTGAGCCGAAAATGGTCTCAATCGACTATGTTCGACTCACTGATGACGAATCCGTCGAAAAATTCGAGTCTGTCCGTCCAGCCGTCCGTCAGTCCGTCCGTATACACAATAACTCTCGAACGGAATGTCCTAGAAACTTGAAATTTTCAGGGTAGGTTCGAATCTCAAATGCCGCAGTTATGTTCGTTATTGGGCAAAATTCGCCCAGGAGTTTCGTAAATATGGCCGCTCGAAATTTTGTTTTTCTGATTACTTCGAAACTACAGATTCGATCGAGTTGAAACTTTGCACTCAAAAGAAGAATGAGGTGTTGAAGGTACATGTGAAGTTTTGTCCAGATCGCATGACCAGAATCATAGAAACCATAGAAAATTGTAACTTTTGAACGGAAACGCCTAGGGACTTGAAATTTTCAGGATAGGTGTGGATTCTGAATGTCGTGATCACGTTCATCTATGAGCAACATTATACAAGGGGTTCCGTAAATACGGTCGTTTGAAATTTTGTTATCTCGATAAATTCGAAACTACGGAGTCGATCGGGATGAAATTCTGTATTTTAATCGAGAATGATATATTGAAGCAATATTTTGTCCAGATCGCATGACCAGAACCATAGAAACCATAGAAAATTCTAACTTTTGAACGGAAAAGCCTAGGAACTTGAAATTTCCAGGGTGGGTTTGGATCGCAAATTTCACGGTCACGTTCATCAATGAGCAAAATTAGACTAGGGGTTCCGTAAATATGGCCTTTTAAAATATTTTTTTTCCTGATAGTTTGGAAACTACTGATCGGATTGGAGTGAAATTATGCACCTAGCTCAGGAATAATGTATTCAAACTACGTGCAAAATTTTGTCCAGATCGCATCACCAAGACCATAGATACCGTGGAAACTTCTAGCGAATTATCGGAAAAAAATTGATCAGTTGAAGCACTGACATGAAGTCTGGAGTTTTGCCTAAGTTTCAGAATTTTTTTGACAGCAGTCAAAAATTCCTTCAATTTATTTTTAAAACTGGAAAATGCGAATCTACCTACAAGGTGCATGTACGAGCGCTCAAAAGCTCCTGCCTTCACGGCAGTGCTTTTCGTAATTTTTTTATTAAGGTATCGATACAATACCAGATTCCAATTACAACCTACTGAAAAAAATTTCTCTGCCATGCACTGTTGCCAAGTTATGCACTAATTCTTGAAATTCTTGACATCTGCATTGCCAGTTTGGAAATATCTCGATTATTTCGAATGCGAACAAAACCAAACTCAGCAGTCTTATAGTAGATAATCCCAGCATTCATGTGGTACATTCGGTATTTTGATGAATCGAAAGGTTTTTCGAAAATTTTGCTCCAAAAATGTGGAAGTTAAAATGATGAGATTTTCAAATGGCAACCCCATATTTGTTTTACACCATTCGATTCGAAATAAAAAATGATTGGTAGTCTTCTCTTAAACCAATCAATTATTTTGGATAGGTTTCGAATGAGATGAAAAATACTGAATTATTTCAGTATTTATAGTCATGATCTATGGTCCTGTTTACGATTAAATGGATCTGTGATTATGAGGTAAATAATTGAAATAGATTCTATGGTTGAGATCATATAAAGTGTTCGATGATTATGGATGCCATAGAAAAAACTGTTAATTGTTAATCAAACCTCAATTCAGGTGGTTTAGTTTGTTGCATTTTTTGATTCATTGGTTGCAAGATTTTGAAGAGATGTCTTATACTAATGAACAAATTTTGGACCTTTTCACCATTTACGGAGAATGCCAAAAAATTATCGAAAGGACCTTCAACAATCGTTACCCACATGTAGCAAGAATGACTGGAAATAAAATCCGAAAACTGCGAAGAAATTTTTTGGCTTCCGGTAATCCTGACCCTACAGGTCCTTTCGATAATTTTTTGGCATTCTCCGTAAATGGTGAACAGGTGCAAAATTTTTTCATAAGTATAAGACATCACTTCAAGATCTTGCAACCGATCAATCAAAAAATGCTACAAACTAAACCACCTGAATCGAGGTTTGATTAACAATTAACATTTTTTTCTATGACATCCATAATCATCGAACACTTTTTATGATCTCAACCATAGAATCTATTTCAATTATTTACCTCATAATCACAGATCCATTTAATCGTAAACAGGACCATAGATCATGACTATAAATACTGAAATAATTCAGTATTTTTCATCTCATTCGAAACCTATCCAAAATAATTGATTGGTTTAAGAGAAGACTGCCAATTATTTTTTATTTCGAATCGAATGGTGTAAAACAAAAATGGGGTTGCCATTTGAAAATCTCGAAATATTCCAATTTTAAGTTCCACATTTTCGGAGCAAAATCTTCGAAAAACCTTTCGATTCATCAAAATACCGAATGTACCACATGAATGCTGGGATAATCTATAAGATCTATAAGAGTTTGGTTTTGTTCGCATTCGAAATAATCGAGATATTGCATTTCCAAACTGGCAATGCAGATGTCAAGAATTTCAAGAATTAGTGCATAACTTGGCAACAGTGCATGGCAGAGAAATTTTTTTTAGTGGATTGTACTTGGAATTTGGTATTGTATCGATACCTTAATAAAAATATAGGTAGTTCCATTTGAAATAAGAAAGTAGATATGCGTTTAAGATAGATGTGGCAACACTGTCGACTTGAAAATATTTTAGGCGAAGAGTTCCCTCATCCTCAAGGCTCCACCTAAAATTTCAAAACGAAATATTCACTTGTTCTCTAAATACTTCTAATAGGTCAAGTTAAAAGGAAAACCCTGTATGTACAAATCTTTGGAATAGCCAAATCTGACAGTTTGATGTTTATAGAGATGTGGCGTAATTCGCTCTGATTGGTGTTCCACAGAACATGACGGATTGCTGTTTTTCTATTTCGGAAATTATCTCATCAATCCCTCTTTAAGATAAAAAAGGTACATTTTTCACAATATGTTCAACCAATTCCGTTATTTAAAATAAGTATTTTCGAATCATTATTGGTCTTATATAAAATATAAGTGTATGTACTGATAAAGAATCAATAGAGCTATTTGTCTTGATAAATCTACGTTGGGGTTATTGTTCTCAATTTTGGAAAATCAAAAGTGGGCTTGCAACAAAAAAAGATTGATTAATGAAGCTAGATTATACATATAAACAAATCTATAGAATAGCTTAATCTGACAGTTTGATGTTTATAGAGATGTGACATAATTCACTCTGATCGGCGTTCCACAGAACATGGCGGATTGCTGTTTTTCTATTTCAGAAATTATCTCATCAATCCCTCTTTTAAAATAAAAAATAGGTACATTTTTCAGAATATGTTTAACCAATTTCATTATTTAAAATAAGTATTTTCAAATAATTCTTGGTCATATATAAAATATAAGTGTATGTACTGATGAAGAATCAATAGAGCTATTTGCCCCAATAAATCTTCGATCTACGTTGGGGTTATTGTTTTCAATTTTGTAAAATCAAAAGTAGGCTTGCGACACAAAAAGATTGATTAATGAAGCTAGATTATAGATATAAACAAATCTATCGAATAGCTAAATCTGAAAGTTTGATGTTTATAGAGATGTGACGTAATTCACTCTGATTGGTGTTCCACAGAACATGGATTGCTGTTTTTCTATTTCAGAATTATCTCATCAATCCCTCTTTGAAAAGATACATTTTTTAGAATATGCTCGACCAATTTCATTATTTAAATTAAGTATTTTCAAGTTATACTTGGTTGGTGCCATCACAATTATGACGAACTTTGTTCGAATAATCTACCAACTAAGAGAATATCTTACCAAATTCGGAGTTCCATGCTGCTAAAACCGATACAGTGTAGGCAACCCATATTGAATCCGCGTAGTTTGGTAATTCTTTCTGGGGCGGGACTGCTGGCATTTTTGACAGGAAGCCTGAAAAAAGAATGGTGTAATGATTTAATGTTCTTATATTCCAACCGAGTAATTCAGTATCTGAACACCAAAAATTTAGTTGACAAGATAAAAAATTAATTCAGTAAGTTACTAAAAAACTCCCCACATCAGGCAGCGAAAGGAGGTTATAAAAGAAAAGTATAGTAATGTTTCACGAAGAGAGCGTTGAAAGGATCAGTCAAAATTTCGAAAAATTTAATTATGTACTCAATGTCCAATTTCAAAGATAAATTTAAACGCTTCATAACTGTGTCGTAAGTGACTCCCGGTAATATGATTGGTCGATGATTGTGATGGTGTAGGTAACCAATCAGAGTCCCGCGCACTAACGAAGCACAAAGCTGTCATCAAGTCGTTTGAAATGAGTTATTCTTTGGTCATTATCTGGTCCCATATTCAGCTCTGTGTCCCCATAAAACCCCCTTGCCTACATTGCTTTAAATCTTCTACGTACCTTCATAAATAACTAAAGCTCAAACCAGTTCATTAAAAATGAGTTTAGGTTGGGAAGGTATAGGTATTACATATTTTTCCTACCCTCTGTACGAAGAGAACAAGCAGCATGTTATGATAGACAAACTGCACTACATATAATTGATTTCCAGCGATGAAATTCACACCAATTATTCGTAGGTTATACAATATCCACTTGTTACCAATTTAGTTCAATGAATGTACGAATATATTGCAACGTTGAAAGAGAACAAAAATTGACATTATACTTTAGAGAAGTAGTCCAAGTTAACGATGGGATACTTATCATATCAGTCGTTATCAGAAAGATAGTAAAAATTAAAAAATTAGATCATTTAGTTCAATCAAATTAGTGAGGATAGATGAGAATATTCCGTTTTTAATTATGCAATAAAATTTGCACAAAAGTTTATCATTTCGACCTCACGTTTTTTCCTTCATTCCATAAATATAGAGCTTTGAAAAAAGAAAACTTATTATGCCGTTAAATTCTGAACGCATGGCTTAGCTCGATATGCGCTTCTATGTTTCCCCACAGATTCATATCAATTATGTTTATTATTTTCAAAAATATTCAGATCGAAACAAAGAGTAAAATATATCGAGCGTCCAATAATAATAATAGATTCATAGAACCTACACTGCCCAAAACGTAAACTATAATTCTTTCAGTTTATTAACTCCAGTGATTTTGGAGGTAGCTTTTCATTAATTACTTTGATAATTCTATAATATACGTAATTCATGACTAGCATTTTCTCAGAGCAGGAATTAATATTGCTAATGTAGAAGGAAATGGTCTAAAGAAAACGCAATCCTCTTATGAACTCCAAAATAATGACTATCTCTGGGGAATTTCAAAAATCGATTCAGTGAGTCAGTGGAAATATGGCTAAAAATAAATTCTGTCCTTAGAAAGCGTGCCGAGATCGTTGTCCTGTATAGCGTATATTTATAATTCAAGGAAACAAGATCGAAACTCAAGCTAGAAGGTCACCCACTACTCACCAATTAGAAAGTGATTAATTCCATAAGGAAGTCCCGAAAAAAAAAACTGGTGATAATTAGAAAACAACAATACAGATCATGCGACCATTGATATGAACAGAAACTTGACACACATTACCTATACTTAATGACTATCGCGAGAGTTCAAAGTACAAATTCTAAATAGAAATGCCTTATGTGTGAATATTTTATTCAAATTTAAAATGATTGGTGCAGGTTGACAATACAAAGGTGAAACATTTTTTTCATCAACCATTGAAAATGATCTCCGAGGGTGAACTCTAAATTATCGATCGGTTATTTCATGAATGGGAAATGGAATGTTGGGATCCATATCAACAAATCTATTCTGAAATGGATCAATTTCAGCGAGTAAACAAATAAAATATAACCTCAATTTTCAATAACTTGAGCTTTCATGTAATAATCGAACAAATAGATTCTTTACTTGCCATTTATTTAATGACGAACAGATGTCAAATTATTACACAACAATTTATTTTTATGCTCAACTATTCATACACATTTCACCTTTTCACCTACGACAAACTCATATCGCGTATATCCACCATTTCGTTTTTTAGTTTGTTTTCGTTCTGTTTCTTTCTAACCGATGAATACATCGTTTGCTGTCTCTTTCTCTATAAATCAAGGCGAGTTCCAAAACATTTCACTTCGATAATGTTGGATTGTTGGCGGTCTTGATCATGCGAAATTTCAGTGTAGCCAATCTTCGGATTTAAAAAAATAATATAATGGTACCATAGACTAATAATAAAATTTTCCGGAAATGAACATATCGAACTGATTAATTTCAATTGTTATGCAATATTAACATGAAATGTGAAATAGGTAATGAAATATCTGAAGTTTTTCATAGAGAAAAATCACGAACCTCGAGATGGCGCTGAAAATCACAAGATGTCGGACCGAGAGGTGTTCAAAATTATTCTGTAAATCAAATATTTTTTATAAGATTGCTGTATTAATAATAATGCCTGTGAAAGTCGAGATAACCACTTTCGACATTCTTGATTATGTGGTTAAACATGAATGTGAAAGCAAATGACCACTATATTACAGAAAATACTTGAACTTACCCTAAAAAAGTCATCTTTCGGGAAGTGCTTGCTACAAACTAAAATATTCTTTGAGATACGTTTCCCAATCTTCAAGATTGTCTGCCATTTTTTAACTGCCTCGGGATCCAACGGGAATTTATGCAAAGACATTTCAGAAGAACTATATGATGAGCATTGAGGAACAGAGCACATTTTCCGTGAACTAATTCCCATATTACCTCTTACAATCCGCTGCATTTTCAGCTCGTATACAGTTTATTTAAAACAATTATCCATAAATCATCATCTAAATATATCACCTTCGATACATAAATGACTTAAAATCATACAAATATTCCACACTTTTCCCATATAAACACACACACACACGTTAGTTTGTTGCTCACCTCTCGGGCATTTCAAACGATATAAAGTAGATGTCGCCCACACCAGGATTCTTCCCTATACATAATTGAATATGTTGAATGAGGAACTATTAAGTAGAGATCCTTTTGCTTAGAGGGCTTAAAACAGAACTCTTCGAAATTTCATAGATAGAATTATAGGTTTCCAACCCAAAAGGTTTCCAACCCACAAAGAATAAAAATTCTATTAAATTTTTTATTATATTAGTATATTCCTGTATTATTTTTTCTTGACGATGTAGTAGTTTGTGGAGTTCAAAAATATACAATTACAATTATTATACCGTTCATTGATATAACACATACATTTTCGTACTTGGACAAGTTTTAAGGTTGGGAACATTGTCGGAAAATTGAAATATATTCGAAAAGTAGATCCTTTTTATATTGATCAATATTTCCTCTAATATTAAATATAACACAAAATAACTTTCGATTAGTCATTAAATTATACTTCTTAACTAATTGGAGCATTTCAATTGCAAGAATTCAGAAGGAATAATTATACCAAGTTTTGTTTTCTTCGTATTTTGCTACGCCAGTGTTGAATTTCATGCTTATGGTCGAATGACGTTTCGATTATAGACACTAGTTATAGGGAGTGTACATTAAACAAGTAACCAATACGAAATATTGGAAAAATTAACACAAATCCAACGAAAACCAATTATGGTAAAATGGATAGGTCATAGAGATCGAAACCAACACTATTCGGTTATTGGTGAAGAATAAAAGCTAATTAGTGTGACGTTTGATGCAATAAAAACTTGTGTGCAATAATTGTGAATTGACAAGTGAATTTTTTCTTTGTAATAGTGACAACAATTTACAACAATATCCAACAATGGAAGCTGTAGCTAAACATGAATTCAATGCTACGGCAGAGGACGAACTTAGTTTCAAAAGATCACAGGTTCTGAAAGTGAGTAATAATTTCTATTTTCATGTCTGCAAAACTTTTCATGGCTAATCTTGTAGATTTTGAACATGGAAGATGACATGAATTGGTACAGAGCTGAACTTGATGGTAGAGAAGGTCTTATTCCTAGCAACTACATCGAAATGAGGAATCACAGGTGAGATATCAACAGATAGCAATCAACATAAACAAAAAAAAAAGATCTTCGATACACATCCAAAGGTTATGGATCGAAAAGAAGTTTTTCTTCAGTCAGATTAATGACCTAAGATAATGTGAATATCTTGAGTGTTCAAACACCAACAATTTGTACGTTTAATGTTATCACTCATTCCTTTGGAAGCATATTATCAAGAGTTGAAATAGGTATGAATAAGTTTTCAAAGAAGAAAGATTGCGTATTTTAACATTTACTCTTCCAATCAATTGAATCGAAATTCTAACTCGTTTATGTTAAACTGAATTGATACAGAAAAATAACAAAAAGAATTGGTTGGCGTTGGTTTTTCTTAAATATTTTTCCTCTGTCTAAATTTGGCTAGACACAGATAAATAACTTGAGATATATGAACAACCATCGGAAATCTGATGTTTCTCTAAACTTAAATTTCTATTGATTGTTCTTTTTTCTCTCGAGTTCATATTCAAGCAATTTTAGACAATTTATTTATCTGTAACTACTCGGATTATAAGAGAACATAAACAATTCAGAACAATATTATTCATTTCAGATTATCAGTTGTTTTTAGTATTGGGTTTTCATTTGTAAATTAATTATGCAAGCGCATGGGAAAAGAATCATTCTTTGACATTATCTTCTGATCTCATGTTTTCTTTCAAAGTTCAATTGAAACTCGGGGAATTACACAGTTCTGAGAAAATGTTTGTTTTAACATAACATTTTTGATCAAACATAGCCTTGTTAAGATCATAAAATCCCCATGTCATTCTCACCTTATCTTAAATTTCAAAGGCGGATTTTTTCTTCAATTAGGGCTATAATATCCTTGCCATTTAATATTTTTAGTCGAAATATACAGGGTGTTTCCAAATTAGACGTGAACCTTGGAGGACTTGTTAGTCTGGCTCATTTGCTGTCGTTTGAGCCATATTTATTGATAACCAAAAACAACAGTTTACGAGTTATTTTTGTTCTTGTGATTTTTAAAATATTTCTCAGCTCTCTTCATTTTTCGTCAGTTTTTTCTGCATTGAACAAATTTGATTATAATTTTGGAATATTTTCATCAGAAAAGGATATGATATGTATGAAAAAAGCAAAACTATCCTGTATTAGATGTTGAAAAAGAAATAGCATGATTTGAAAGTTGGTATATGAAGAATTCAAAAATCAATTTCTAATATCTTTCGAATTCCACAATTTATGAATGGAAAAATTATTTCAAAAACTTTCCGTTTTCATTCCCTTAAAAAGTTTTTGTTAGAATACAGTGACCTGTTTCGTTTCAGCAGATTTTTTCATAAAAAACCTTTTGAATGTCCTCCATAAAAAATTGTAATTTAGTGTTAATGTTTGGATGGGAGCATTTGCTAATCTTTTGATAGGTCCTTACTATCTACCTGATAACTCAAACGGAGAAAATTATGAAGAATTTCTGAAAACAAATATAGACAGTTTTTTGGACGGGGTTTCTTGATTGACAGTTGTGAAATCATTTTTCAACAGGATGGGTGTCCCACACACTATAGGCTAAATGTTCGTATGTTTTTGAATGAATTGTTCCTAAAGGGTGGATAGGTAGGGGCTATTTTGTGGCCAGCGAGAAGTCCGGATCTAACACCGTTAGATTTTCATGTTTGGGGCAGTTTAAAAGAAATAGTATATGAAAGGGAAATACATACACTTGCACAACTTGTGGAGAAAATAGAAAGAGCAGCGAGAAGATTAAGAGTAAATTTCAGGACTGAAGAAATTAAAAAGAGGACAAGGGCTTGTTCGAGGAATGGTGGAGGACTTTATGAATAAATTTTCTGATGAAATTTTGAGTTTAATTGTAATAAAAAAAATTTAATTCGTTACTTTTCTTTTTTGGCTCATATACGCTTTCAAATCAAAATCTACTGAAACGAAAGTAGTGCCTACATTCTCACGAAAACTTTTTTAGGAAATAAAGAAGGAATTTGGCAAGTTTTTAAAATAATTTTTTCACACATAAATTGTGGAATTCGAAAGTTGCAGGTAAAATTGATATTAGAAATTGATTTTTATTTTCTTCAATTTATCAATCAATATCAATAAATATGGCTCAAATAACAGCAAATGAGATATACCAACACGTCCTCCAAGGTTCACGTCTAATTTGAAAACACCCTGTATATACAAAGAAAAGTTTCAAGCGGTAAAGGTACCTCAATACCTTAACCAAGGGAAAGTACGTAGAAATCTATTTTTTGAAGTAACTGATGGAAATAATTGTAAACATTTCCCCGCCAGATGTCGCGACTCTTCACATTGTATCGAGGCGCGTCTTCTCGTTTGGAATTTGAGTTCTGCATTTCATGGTGGTTTTCATCGACGACAGAACTATGCCATACTGATGAGACTTTTAATTTAGATTTCCACCAGTCCATTCATCGAAATATTATATATTTTTATTGTTCCATTTCAATTGGGTTCTAGTTCAGAAGTTTTCGGTTCACAAAGATTCAAAAAACGACTTTTTCTAATCACTATCACCAAATATGTATGCCGAGTGAACCAATTTTCTTTCGAAGCGTTTTCCTGTGATTTCTTTCAAGAATATTCATCGACAAACCTCCTTAACTAATTGAATAATATTTAACTAATGATTCACAAATTCAAACTGGAACTGATAATGACCTTTAGTGTTTGTCATCACTAATCAATAAGATATTGGCAAAGAATTATTTGTGTTGATTCTTATCGATTCAATTATACAACTGAATGCAGATAAAGAAGAAATATAATTGATTTTTTTTTGATACATTGTTCGTCATTTTATAAATACTGGCATGCAAGCTTTATAATGTTTTACATATATACAGGTGTCGCAAAATTCTGTTTTTTCCAATGGCAGCCCCCCATTTCAGTTATATTTATGGATTTGGCACCAAATTGATGCCATGCAATAAAATAGATGTTCAACTAAAAAAAAAAAATCTTCGACAATTTTCACTTTCAATTTTAGATAAATCAAGTACAGAATTTGATATTTTTTTAGCTGGTATTATGGAAGGATCACCAGAGCTGATGCAGAGAAACTACTTATGAACAAACACGAGGGAGCATTTTTAATTCGTATTAGTGAATCCAGTCCCGGGGATTTTTCCTTATCGGTAAAGTAAGTAATTTTATATGTTAAATGAACCAACTAGTTGATCGGCTACCTTCGAAGGCTAATGGCTAATCTTGGACGTTAAGCTTGACCTTCATTAATTCCAATGCTATTTAGCTCCGAATTGAGTTTTGATTCTTTTAAGGTTGCATACGAGTTGGGTTGAAGAAACAGTTTGTATCGCTATTGCTCAGCTCGGAATCAGCTGATTGTGGTTTTGTTAGAACTGGAGATATTTCAAGGTTGAAAGCTTCATTTGAATAATCAAACTTTTTTTTAAATCATGGAATTGCTTTGTGGCTGTACCATGCTCTCCATTGTTGTCCAATATTTCAATACAGTAGAACCTCAATTATCTGAACGCTGATCAGTTTATCTGAACATTCAATTATCCGACCAATGGCATTTTGCCAGTTGAAAATATTAGACTATTTTGTGAAAAAAGATTAAAGTATTTAATGTACATACCTATTTCACTCTTTCTATTAGTTAGATATTTGAATGTTTATTTATATATTTCAAATTTTAATAAACTCGCCGGTTCTTATAATGTTTTTTGTTTTATCTTATCTCAAAAATCCGACACGAACTTAGGATTATCCGAAATAGTCTCGTTCCCAATTAGTTCGGATAATTGAGATTCTACTGTATGTGTGAATTTTTTAGAGCTCTTGTGATTTTCACTAATTTTTATAGTTTTCGTGAAAGGTATGCAACAGAGCCAGAATTGTATGAAATAAATCAAAAAAAATTATTGCGATTCAGATGTTACAGGAATATAAGGATTTTTTTCGATAATTCGCTTGAATCTTTTATGGTTTCGCTAAAGCGATCTGTAGTGAAAAAGTTTCAATATCTCAGACAAATGAATTTTTCAATATTCATCTAATGCCTGAAATCGTTCGTTTCGCGAGAAATGGAGAAACTTTTTCGTCGACTTCCAATATCTCTGATTCGGCGAATGCGATCGATTCAGGTGTAGTGAAAAAGTTTCAACATCTCAGCCAAACGAATTTTTTCATATTCAGCTAATGCCTGAAATCGTTCGTTTCGCGAGAATGGAGAAACTTTTTCGTCGACTTCCAATATCTCTGATTCGGCGAATGCGATCGATTCAGGTGTAGTGAAAAAGTTTCAACATCTCAGATAAACGAATTTTTCCATATTCAGCTAATTCCTGAAATCGTTCGTTTCGCGAGAAGTGGAGAAACTTTCTCTTCCACTTTCAATAACCCTGATTTGGCGAATGCGATCGATTCAGGTGAAGTGAAAAAGTTTCAACATCTCAGACAAACGAATTTTTCAATATTCATCTAATGCCTGAAATCGTTCGTTAAAACTTCAATAGATGGAATCACCAAATCATTTTGAATATATCAGAAAAACTCAATTTGGCGCATTATGATTTTGAAAATTACAATACTCTAGGTGTCTTCTTTCGAAAGACCCCTCATTTAATTGAATCATATTCGACTTCAAGGGATGATAACTTCCTAAACTAAAAATAGCTGGATGTTGATAACTTATGAAAGATATTTTCCAATAAAATAAAATCGCTGAATTGTGTTTTTCTTTATGAAATATTTTATCATGGTATCAAAAGTTCTGCTGAAAAGAAATTCCCTCAAATCATAATAAGATTAATTGAAATTAGTTACTCGAACATGCGTCATTGTTGAGTTCAATTTCATTCAACTCTTATCATTTCAACGGAACCAGTGTAGATAAGAAATACTTCCCTGAAAAATCCGTATTTGATTTCGGTTTTAATAATAATATAGTTGAAATAATTGAAGAATTGATGAAATGAAATTATTCCATTGTATTCATAGTACCATAGCCGAATAAAAATCGATCTTTGGTTTATTATTTCCAATGATAAACCTCTGAAGTTATTTAAACAAATCTTCTGTGTTTTACACCTTATCAAGGGGAATGTCTTTTTCAGATTTTTGAGCACCAAGAAATTAATATTATTTGTAAGGGGTTTAGTTGGAGCTTCAATATTTGAAAGAACAAATTGGCTCACATAAGGAATTATTGCTCATCACGGTGTAAAATATGTACAACCGACTCTGACAATTTATATTTCAGTTTGGGTTTTTCCCTTGCAAAATATCTAGCCAGTGTGGTCGTATTATAGCTGAATATTGTTCCATTGAATTTTTTTCCTTAAAAAACTTTTTTCACTTCAGATGTTCAGACGGCGTACAACATTTCAAGGTACTTCGAGATGCACAAGGTAAATTTTTCTTATGGGTGGTCAAATTCAACTCCCTCAATGAATTGGTAGAATACCATCGTACATCATCTGTGTCCAGATCGCAGGATGTTAAACTTCGTGACATGGTAGCGGAGGAGGTAAATGTTTCATTTTAATGGTTTCAAGATTGTATTTTCGGTTTTTCTATATGATTTGTGAAATTTCTTATTCAATATGCAAAAGCTAACGTAAGAATATTTGATGTGCCACTGAAAAAGTTTAGGTCCTTTAAAAAATCTAAAGAAATGAAATTCTGTGTAAAATTTCCAAAAATCAAATCTTTAATTTTGTTTGGATTTTGTCCTTTTCTCTTTTGAATCTGACTTTAGTGCAACTCAAGCATAATTTACATGAAATGAATTTGAATGAAATCTCAACAATATCGAAAAACATGATAATGCGAATAGTGAATTGAAGTTGAAAGTATACTCAATAAATTTTTTCAAGTGTCTGGTACAAGCTCTCTACGATTTCCAACCACAGGAGGCGGGGGAACTAGAATTCCGAAAGGGTGATGTTGTGACTGTAACTGATCGTTCCGATCAGCACTGGTGGCATGGCGAGATAGGTCACCGCAAGGGGCTGTTTCCAGCGACGTACGTCATGCCTTATCACTCCTAAGAATCTTCCCCCATTTGAATCTTCGATGAAAATTATCAATAATTTTTCTGACTGTGAGAAAGTTCAAGACAACAGGCATTTTTTTCTTCCTCAATGTTACCCACTGACACTTCGTTCATCATCGACATCATACAAATAATTTGTTGAATAGCATCCATGGTGACACATCGATTGAATGAGGAATGTTGCAATTTTAAAAGAAGGTAATTATTAAGTTATTCAAATGATACAAAGATCTATGTAAGAAAAACTGGGAAAATCCTTGTCTGTTATGGAATATAAATTTTTATGGCGGCAAGTTTTATCAATAAATGATAATTTGTTTCAACTTAACTATTTCTTCCAAGTTCAGACTGTTCAATTCTCCAGTCAGAACATTCCTAATCTTCCATATATTCACAACCCTGATTTTCGTCTGATCAATTTACACTATATTTCCACCTGTTCAAATGATGAAGATTTTTCATATCTGTAGTTCACTATGTATTATCAATGGAATTTTCAATTATGTACTATGTTTTGTGGGCAGATCTATTTCTTACCATTGGGATATAACGGAAAATATTTTAAAATTTGATTACTGAGTTTTTCCAGAAAGATTTGAAATCGAAAATGGTGCTATCTTCAGAAAAAAAATTATTTCAATTTTTAAGGCTCCTTGACCAACAATTTTCAACGTGTTCCGTTCATTTGGTGATCAGGAAGATCCTTACTTCCTTAAAATTCATTATTGCAATTGATCATTAACGAATTGAAGAAAAATTTTTTTCTAAGTAAATACTGTTCCAAAAACACCTAGATTGCGAAACTCTCACTAAATCAAAAATATAATTTTCATTGAAGGTGAATATACCTGTCGATATATTGAATCTCAATGAACATAAAATTTAATGAAATTTTAATGATTGTAAGAAAACAAACTCCTAAACATTCTATGAAAAATGGCAAAAATTAAAATAACTTTATCATAGCAATGACTTTTCCATGTAAAAAAATAATTCCGATTTTCATGCAAGTAAAACATATCTAATACAGGTGAAATAAAACTAGGTAAAAGATCACTCCAATATTCATCACACTGTTGGCAGTTGTCCACTATGTTCTTAATGAAGAAGTATTTCGATTAACTTTAGTTTATGAAAACTAACACTAATTTTCTGAGTGGATATGAGAAATAATCTAGATATTTTTTGTTAAACTGGAGATGTATGGTAATACTACCAACAGTTTTCCTTGTATAACATTTTGCTCATAATTCTTTCTCTCAAAATCTAGTTATTGATAACATATTCGAATGAATATTTTTGTATTGGGTTCAAATTGAGACAAGTTGTGGTTCTTGGAGAAAATTTTAATGAGGAAAATTCTCTTGATTTGCTTTTTATTGCAGAATGATTTTGAATTATATACTTTGAAAACCCACCTAACTGAAACAAAAGTCATACATAATTTTGCTAAGAAGCATTGTATAATTATTAATTTCCCCTTTGACAGAATACACCAGATCAATAATACAAGATATATTGCTGTTTTAGAGAGACTCCTTAGAAAAATCTGATTTCTCAAATGATTTGAGTATAGTATTTTGTTAACTAAGACGAGATGCCATTTTTATGTGTCTTATTGTTATAAGCTAGTTTAATTTTATTTTGAGATACTATATTTAATTTGTACATATTAGCATTTCGAAGATTTTGCCAGGAATTTCCTCAAAACAAAATAGCAGGACATTTTTAGTTTTAAGTCTATTTTTTGGCATTGTCTGCTTTTTAGATTCAAATGTAAATATCAACTGTACTTTTCATTATTGAACGAGTACAATATATTTAGAAAATATATATGTTATATAAGAAGATCTTGTGTTTTTCTTCATTCAAAATATTTGCATTTATTTGTGAATTCACCTTCGAGCATTTCTGTATTAATCGTTTCCTGCTGAAGATTTCAAATATAAACAAACCTACACTTAACAATATGATTTTACTATTTCCAAAAAGGGCCGCCATAAGTTTGCTTTTTCAAAAATATTGTTGACAACATTGAATAATAAAATTCCCCAAATGGATGCGAAAAATCCCCTTTTTCGTGTAATTTATAAATAAAATTCCCTGCTGGTAAAGTTAAAATATTGATGACAATATCAAACGAAAGAAACTAAACACTTTTGTTGTTGAGGAATCCCCGAAACCAAATATTATAAAAACTTTATACGCGATATAAAGAAATTGTTTATGATACTATTGAAAAGAAGTTATAAGGAGCACTGATGTGTAGTCGGGAGCTTTTGAGGGCTCGTTCATCCTTCTATTGAAAAATTTTTTTACAGCTGTCAAAAAAATGGCAGCATCTATTTTCCAATTATGCCGAATCAGCTGTTACAGGAATATGAGGAATTTTTTTTCGATAATTCGCTAGAATCTTCTATGGTCTAGATAATGCGATCTGGACAAAATTTCGCATGTAGCTTGAACACGTCATTCTCCATCTGAGTGCAAAATTTTATTTCGATCAAATTAGCAGTTTCGAAGTCATCATGAAAACAAAATTTCGAACGGCCATATTTACGGAACTCCTGGTCGAATTTTGCCCAATAACGAAAATTCCATAAAATGGGAAAATTCCCTGCAGTTGAGAACACTGCTGAATAGTGGTCAATTTTTTGAGATTATTGCGCATGTCCATGTACGACATGATATTTTCGCATACAATGCTGCAAAGATAAAGAAATATATTTCTTTATCTACACAATGCTGATAACCCAAGAATAGAAAAAAAGGGGTAGAAACATCATTTGAATTCCTTAAAAAGGTAGGGAAAGAAGAAGAAAGAATTTTTTTGTGCTTCAATTTCTATCATCGACGCTATCCTCTATATTCCACATTCCACTGGATGTTGTCAGTTCTCGTTGTCATGTCTCAAGAGAAAAGTGATTTTGATTGTTTTGAGTTTTGATCTAAAGGTAAAGAAGTCAAAATAAATTTGAAAAAGGAAAAATGTCTGGAACATCTAAATATAAAGAAAGGAGTGATCATAAAGGCAAATATCGAGATGAATCATCAGAAAGGATATCTGAATATAAAAAAAGAGGTAATCATACAGGCAAATATCGAGATGAATCTTCAGAAAGATTATCTAAATATAAAAAACGAAGTAATCATAAAGGCAAATATCGAGACGAATCACCAGAAAGAAAATCGAAACATAAAAAAAGAAGTAATCGTAAAGGCAAACATCGAGAGGAATCGTCAGAAAGCAGCAGTTCAAGTTCTGACAGTAGTGCGAGTGAAGATGAAGAAATAAACCTGCTAATAAAATTGGAAAACGAGAGGAAAAAGGCTTTGGAATTTCGTAAGAAACAAAAAGAACTTCTCAAAGCAGAAGAGACGCCAGAAGAAAAAAGAATAAGACGTCTGAAAAGGAAACAGGAGAAAGAAAAAAAGATCAAGGAAAAAATGGGTTGGGATAACGATTATCTACACTATACCAATGCCGATAATCCTTTTGGAGATGGTGATTTATTATCTACATTCGTCTGGAAGAAAAAACTGAATAAGGAGGGATTAGTGGGTATCACTAAAGAGGAACTGGAGATGAGAAATAAATTCAAACAAGGGGAGAACAGGAGAGAACTTGAGAAGGTGAAACAACGGAGAATAGAAAGAGATTTGGAGCGACAAAGAAAGGAGGAAGAAGCATTAATTGTCCAAAGAAACAAAGAGGCTACTCAGTTTGAAGAATGGGAAAAGCAAGAAGATACATTTCATTTAGAACAAGCTAGGCTCAGATCGCATATAAGAATCCAAGATGGGAGAGCAAAACCTATAGATTTATTAGCAAAATACATAAGTGCTGTGGAAGAAGTAGACGCAGTTGAAATGCACGAGCCTTATACCTACCTTAACGGTTTACTTACTCAGGATTTGGAGGACCTCGTCGAGGATATTAAAGTATATAAGGAATTAGAAAAAGGGAAAAATGTCGACTATTGGAATGACATTACAATTATAGTAGAAGACGAACTTCAAAAGTTGAGAAAAATCGAACATCAAAATGAGATGGATATGGCTCTTAATAGAAGGGAAGGTATACATCAGTCTGTTGCTTCAGATGTTACTAGTGTTTTCAAAGGAAAAACCTCAAGCCAGTTGGCAGCCCTACAGAAACAAATCGAATCGAAAATAAGTAAAAAGACAGATGGACTCGATATTGGATACTGGGAATCATTATTATCGCAACTCAAAGCTCATATGGCAAGAGCCAGACTTCAGGATAGGCATAAAGAAAGTCTTCATAGAAAATTGCAAGTTCTAAAAGCCGAACAAGCAGCTTCTTCAAACGTTGGTAATGCGACTAATGTTAAAAATGAACCTGAACAAGGTACTAGTAAAATGGACATAGAAAGTGATAAATCTTCTGATATGGAGGATGGTGAAGATAACTTCGTTTCTCCCTTGGATGAATGCTTCAAAGCTTATGAAGCTGGGGGTTATAGTCCTAAATTGCTATCTATAGATGATGTTGAATTAGGAACAATAGTTTTCTCAGAAGAAGATGATCTAAAAAGATTGGAGTTTGCTAGACAGCAAGTAAAAGATTGTAGCAATAGATTAGATAATATCGTAACAAAGGAAGAAAAACTTCTTCAAATCGAAGCGAGGAAAGGAATGGGCGAAGATGAAGCACAGTTCTCAGTTGAAGCGTCGCTCGATAATCAAGTGTATCTTTGGTCTGATAAGTACAGACCTAGAAAACCTAGATACTTCAACAGGGTCCATACTGGTTTCGAATGGAATAAATACAATCAGACTCATTACGACATGGATAATCCACCTCCAAAAATTGTGCAAGGTTATAAATTCAATATTTTTTATCCAGATTTGATCGATAAAAGTGCAACCCCTGAGTATTTCTTGACTACTTGTCCAGACAAAGAATTCACCGTTTTACGGTTTCATGCTGGTCCACCATACGAAGACATAGCGTTCAAAATAGTGAATAGAGAGTGGGAATATTCCTACAAGAGAGGTTTTAGGTGTCAATTTCATAATAACATTTTTCAATTATGGTTTCATTTCAAACGATATAGATATAGAAGATAGATATATTTTGATCATTTTGTTAAATTATTTGTATTAAGTTGATGTAAATATTAAATCATGTAAATATTCAAAGATTTTTTTTAATATTCAACAACTGAATATTGTTTGAAATAACTCGATTCAAATCAAAAAGCACCTGTATGTTTCCTAGTCTGAACAATGCTCAATAACATTGTTTAAAAACTATGAATATAAAAATAAATACAAAGGATATCTATAATACAAAATTTATTTGATACAATTATTTTCGGAACTGTCAAACATCATTTTGTTTACATTCTACAAAGACAACATAAACTGACAAAATAATTTCGATTTATTGAAGAAATGATCTTAATAATACTCAAATTAACAAAACAAACATAATTGTTAAATAAGAATCAACATCTAAAATGATATAACAGAAGCCAAAATTGAAAAGATCTATCTAGTATGACAATTAAAAACAACAAAATGGTAAGTCATTCAAATGTGCATACAAAAATTTTAAAAGTTTTATTCATTATTAAGTATTCTTCAAAGTAACTCGCATTGATTCTTCAAGCGTGAATGATCTTTTTAGACATTAATATCATGAGAAATTTGAAATCTTCGAGGAAAGCCATTAATTTTCATTGATTTAGATCCAAGGAAGAGAAAATTTCAGTTTGCGACAAAAATGTTTCAAATACACTACCTCATAGTGATGATAAACTTTTGGGGATATATCGATTAGAAACGAAATTCCTTATATTGAATAGTGCTTGAATTACGGAAAAGTTTAGTTTTTTCTTGTGGTTATGCAAGTCTTTGTAAAAAGTAAAGTTCTTCCTAGAAAGACAAATCATTTTTATATAGATTTCCATTTCAACATTCAAAACAATGTGAAAATGTTTATGTATCGATATTTCAGTGTAAGCAATATCGCAGTAATGAACCATCAAAAATCTCTTATTCTTCAAATAGAGCAGTTATCTATGTGAATAAAAAATCACACTTCTATGAATTAATGATCTATGAGGCACTTCCGAATTTTTTAAATCTAGGAGTTGTTCGGTTTATTAACAATTCAGAAAAATTATAACAAATTCTTAGGACCTTAAACATAATTAAAAATGACGACGTCGTCTTGAAGCTGATGGAATAAAACTATCTGAATTATTTTCAACCGTATTTCTACAATTCTGTTGACATTGGCAGTATTTCGAAAATCAGTCCCTAAGCAAAATCACTATGATGAAACACCGATCCCTAGACGGCCCCAGAACGGCTACTAGGGATGAAGCTCCCGTCATCTTTTGTCCTGCAGTCCGTATACACTGATCGAACAATCTATGGTCCCAGTTGCCATGACCACTTTGTGCGGGTGAAAACCTATACAGCTGACGGGTCCTACTCTGTGACCCATGAAACCCTCGTAGAATTTTATACCATTCAAGAAAGATCCTTGAAGGTTGTAGATGCCTATATGTTGGTTAGCTGAGCCACTGAAATGAAATAATCGAGCTATCAGCTAAATACCCGACTGAAGGAGTGAATAGAAATACTTTCTACTGATCTAATTGCTCCAACTTGAGAGGAGTAAGCACAATTATTAATTAACACATCGGTTGAAATTTTGTCCAGATCGCATGACCAGAACCATAGAAAATTATCACTTAGGAACTTGAAATTTTAAGATGGGTGTGGATCTCGAATGTTGCGGTCACGTTTATCAATGAGCAAAATTAGACTAGAAGTTCCGTAAATATGGCAGTTCAAAATATTTTTTTTCCTGATTATTTCAAAACTCCTTGGAATGAAATTTTGCACATAGATAAAGAATAATGTATTCAAGCTCCTGACTTCACAGCAGTGCTTTTTGAATTTTATTGGGAACAAACTATAGTCCATTTAAGAATTATTGACATCGAAGCAGCCCATGAACGTCCAGTCGAGGCTTTATTTCTTACAAAAAAGTAACTAAATTTCATCATAGAAATAAAATATAAATATAACCTAGAAAAGTGTTGAGTATACGATTGATCAGAATTATCGAATAATTAAGCCGGAATATTTCGATTGCAGTTTAAAAAAGGGAATTCAGGTTTGAAAGCGCAAAAATATCGTGGAATGCTTTCATATGGAATTATCTGAACTTATCGTTCATATAAAAGTCAACCATGGAAAATTGAAGATCATTCAAATAAATATTTATTTTCACTCAGGACCATGCAATATTTATTGGTATTGGAAATCTTGCAAAATTCTAACCATATGACTTTAAGAGTACCATTTTATGTCAGGATTCAAGAAGGATAATTAACGGAATTCTAGCAGGTAGCTAGTGGTGCAACAGAAAAAAAATTTTGGATACTTCGCAAGCACAGGGCCAAAAGAATGGATTGGAAAAAACGTTATAATGTATTAAGAAATAAGAGGGAAACAAAAATTAAGAATCTATGTAGTACATGAAGAATTTTGACATGAAATTTGTACCGAACTATCAAAATATGAACCGATTTGTGAATTATTTATTGCTCGGTGTTGAATACTTCAAGAAAGTCAATTTTTATTTTCATTCATTAAAACTGTCCATGAATTATTGAAAATATTATAATTGATGAGCAATTTTACAATTATTCAGTATACTTTTGAATTGGGAACAATATAGCATGTGTATTAGCAGAGGGGATTTGAACAGGGTACCATACAGTATAAGTATAATAAATAAACTTAAAATATCTATGAATGATACAAGAGCAAAGATAAAAATATCATCGAAAACTTTGTTTCCACGTAGTGTAGTGATTTGGATGTATTTATTGAATAAGCTGACATAATCCTATTGATGGGCATCCTTTTGCAGGGAAGGTTTCAATATTTCAATAACCCATTTATGAAATAATTCACCATTCATAGTAATCCTTATCATTAATACCACTGTCAAGAATCGGATCACATCCAAGTAAAAATCCATCAATTGTTCCAGCCTTCAAAATAGTGCGCCTTCTGCCTTTACCCTTGAATATACTCGGCATACCTTTTGGATTATTTTCTAGTGTCCACTGACGAATTTGAATACCGTTTTTGAATATCCAAATTTCATCTAGATAAATGAATTTTACGTTTTGTTCCATGTATTTTCGGTATTTATCACAATATCGTACTATTTTTATTATATTTTTCTGTTTATGAGTAAGAATTTTCCTTCAATCAACTTTTTTGAATTTGTATCCAATTTTTTTTATGATATAATATAATGTTGACTTCGATCAATTGAAATCTAGGTGCTCTTTGGCCAGTTCGAAAAGGATATCTAAACTGATATATTCATTGTTTTTAATTCCAGCAAAAACAAAGTCATTCAATGTCTCTTTGAAGGAATAATCGTATCGCACAGGTTTTCTTCCACTGCTAATTCCAGGCTATAATAACATGCTAATATTCTACGGGCAGGGCTTGGTGAAATCTGATCATTTAAGAGACATTGATCAATCAGAATACACTTTGAGTCGGTGAATAACAGTTTATCTGAAACACTAGCGGAAATATATGCCAAATCTTTGAAAAACTCGAAGTAACACCGACAAACTGCCTGGCGTTCTCTTGTTAGGCGCGATGTATCCTGGTGAATTCCAGCCATTTTAATAGCATAAGACAAAAAATACTCAAATTCAGAGCAAATTTTTATAATTACATATTCACCAATATCTTCGATAAAATCATCAAAGCAAGATTTCTATGGGTAATGTTAGTGTTATTCCTATACCAACCTGAATTCAGCAACCCAAAATATTACTGAATAGTCTATTACCAACTTTAATTCGATTTTTCACAGCCAACCGAGATGTAAATAATTCTTAAACGGAGTATATGAACATTTTTGTTTATGACCCTTGTAATCTCTCAGCCCGACACATTCTCCATATATTTCAACATCGATAAACTAAACTCAGGGTCCAAAAACTGTTTCCATTTGCAAAACTCCATTATAAAAATCATGAAACTCACCAAGCAAAAATTCCAGCTGAGCTATGAACCTGAAAACACGACATACCATCCTCGTAAATTCGATAAGTCTCCAAAGCGTTCTTCATTCTTATATCGTACAACTTAACATCACCCTTGGCACTACCACTAATTATCAAATTATCCCCGAGAAGTTTCACTCCTAAAACAGGAAGCCCGTCCTCCTCCCACGACTTCACTCTACCGTCGAGAGGGTTGCATCTCCTGTCGAACAACCTGATCCAGCCGTTCTCGCAGCCT
Organism: Aphidecta obliterata; assembly: GCA_963966015.1. Taxonomy (NCBI): domain Eukaryota; kingdom Metazoa; phylum Arthropoda; class Insecta; order Coleoptera; family Coccinellidae; genus Aphidecta; species Aphidecta obliterata. The sequence goes on along the minus strand of OZ014431.1, from coordinate 11,647,847 downwards.
ACCACCACGTATCCGTGACAGGGAGTGCTGCAGGTCTTGCCGACTGAAAAGCTTTCGTTCGAACAGGAGCAGAAATTGTCCTTGTTAGATATGAAGGACGAAAGATGTCCGTTGGACATGTTCGAGAAGGTTGAATCGATGCAGGTGACCGGCGAATCGGTACCAACGTACAGGTCGAAGGCTTTCAACTCTTTTACCATGTCCCAAAAACGCAGTACTTTTGTGTCGGATGCTGTGATTACCGTCTGTGTCCACTGTTCCCAGGTGAGTAAAAGATCTGTAAAGAAACCAAACAATATGATAATCCCTTCATTAAAGAAAAAAAGTCAAGTTTTAGATTTTGAACCAGATAGTTTGTTCAAATATAAGACAGAGCATGCAAACAAACTAAATCCGTTTGCTTTGCGCATAACTAATATCTTATTGGTCGAACGGTCTTATCTACAATCCAATCTGCCAGGATCGTACTCAGAACGGAATGTCTAGTCTAATTTTGCTCATTGATGAACGTGACCGCGATATTCGCGATCCAAACCCACCCTGAGAATTTCAAGTTCCTAGGCCTTTCCGTTCAAAAGTTACAATTTTCTATGGTTTCTATGGTTCTGGTCATTCAATCTGGACAAAATATTGTTTTAATATATCATTCTCGATTAAAATACAACATTTCATCTCGATCGAATCCGTAGTTTCGAAATTATCGAGAAACCAAAATTTCAAACGACCGTATTTACGGAACCCCTAGTATAATTTCGTTCATAGATAAACGTGATCACGACATTCGAGATTCACACCTATCCCGAAAATTTCAAGTCCCTAGGCCTTTCCGTTCGAAAGTTATGATTTTCTATGGTTTCTATGCTTCTGGTCATGTGATGTGGAGAAATGTAGCGCGACTATATCATTCTCCATTAGTATACAAAATTTCGTCACGATCGAATCTGTAGTTTTGAAATTATCAAGAAAACTAAATTTCAAACGACCATATTTACGGAACCCCTAGTATAATTTTGTTCATAGATGAACGTGATCACGACATTCGAGATCCACACCTATCCTGAAAATTTCAAGTCCCTAGGCGTTTCTGTTCAAAAGTTACAATTTTCTATGGTTTCTATGGTTCTGGTCATGCGATCTGGACAAAATTTCACATGTAGCTTGAACACCTCATTCTCCATTTGAGGGCAAAATTTCATCTCAATCAAATCTGTAGTTTTCAGGTAATCAGGGGAACAAAACTTTGAACGGAACCCTTGGTGGAATTTGGCCCATTAACGAACTTATCCGAGGCATTCGGGAACTGAACACATCCTGAAAATTTCAAGTCTCTAGGTTGTTCCGTTCGAGAGTTATCGTGCTTACGTACGGACGGCCGGACGGACAGACTCGAATTTTCCGACGGATTCGTCATCAGTGAGTCGAACATAGTCGATTGAGACCATTTTCGGCTCAAAATTCGAATGATATAGCCCTCGTGCAAGTAGTACGAGCGCTCAAAAAATCCTGAGATTACCATGAAGAAATGAACAGGAAATCGTTCAAAAAGTGGTTCTCAACAATTTTGCCATCTCTTGATGATAACGCTGTTATCGTAATGGACAACGCCAGTTATCATTCTAGAAAAATGGAATCGATACCCTCTTCTTCAACCCGCAAGGAAGATGTCAAAAACTGGTTGATCACTAATCAGTTTGATCAAACTTGTCCCATGAAGAGGGTTAATCTAAAGAAGAGCCAGGGTACTATGAAATATATTTATAGTTCATAATGAAGCAGTGAATAACTGTAAAATGAGACTGAATTTATTGGATCTCTGCAAAGAAAGATCTCCACTATTTACTGAAGCTTACAAAGAGGTCAAGGAAGAATATGATATGTTGCTGAAAACTGAAAGGCGCCAGCACTATCAAGAACGAATATTGTCTTCTGATAATAAGAGAAAAAGCATGTGGGGCATTGTGAAGGAAATTAAGGGCCAACAAAAATCAGACGTTCTAAAGATTACAGGTGATCTCAGTAAGATTGCAAACGAAATCAATAAGCATTTCTCTGAGAGCACTAATTATATACAAGACAAGTTCAATAGGGTGGACATTGCACAAAATATTCCTTATAATCCTGAAACTTTGGTATTTAGAACAGTAACGGTGGAGGATGATGATCCCTACTGAGCTGAAAAATAAAAATAGTTCTGTCGTGAAAAAATGTACTCCTCAATTTGCATTTTAGGTATATTTCCGTTGATATTTTTGAGCGCTCGTACTACTTACACGAGGGCTATATCATTTCGTAACGATGTCTGTATTTATCGAATTTTGAGCTGAAAATGTGCCGTAAGCACGATAACTCTCGAACGGAACAACCTAGAGACTTGAAATTTGCAGTTTGGGTTCAATTACCGAATGCCTCGGTTAAGTTCGTTAATGGGCCAAATTCCACCAGGGGTTCCGTAAACATGGCAGTTCAAAGTTTTGTTCTCCTGATTACTTGGAAACTACAGATTTGATCGAGATGAAATTCTGCACTCAAATGGAGAATGAGGTGTTCAAGCTACATATGAAATTTTGTCCAGATCGCATGACCAGAACCATAGAAATCATAGAAAATTGTAACTTTTGAACGGAAACGCCTAGGGACTTAAAATTTTCAGGATAGGTGTGGATCTCGAATGTCGTGATCACGTTCATGTATGAGAAAAATTATACTAGGGGTTCCGTGAATATGGTCGTTCGAAATTTAGTTTTCTTGATAATTTCAAAACTACAGATTCGATCGTGACGAAATTTTGAATACTAATGGAGAATGATATATTCAAGCTACATTTCTCCAGATCGCATGACCAGAATCATAGAAACCATAGAAAATCATAACTTTCGAACGAAAAGGCCTAGGGACTTGAAATTTTCAGGATAGGTGTTGATTTGAAATGTCGCGTTCACGTTCATCAATGAGCAGAATTATACTAGGGGTTCCGTAAATATGACCGTTCAAAATATTTTGTTCCTGATAATTTCGAAACTACTGATTGGATTGGAATGAAATTTTACACCTAGCTGAAGAATAATGTATTCAAACTACGTGCGAATTTTGTCCAGATCGCATCACCAAGACCATAGATACCGTAGAAAATTCTAGCGAATTATCGAAAAAAAAATTGGTCAGCTGAAGCACTGACATAATAAAAATAATAATAATAATGTCTTTATTGAGGACACAAAAGAAAAAGTTATAAAGAAAATCAATCAAAACAAATTACATTTCCTCAAGTGAGTTAACGTTTGACCAGTCTAGCATGAAGTCTGGAATTTCGCCTAAGTTTGAGAATTTTTTTGACAGCTGTTGAAAATTCCTTCAATTGATTTCTAAAACTGGATATCGCGAATCTACCTACAAGGTGGATGTACGAGCGCTCAAAAGCTACTGGCAGTGCTTTTATAGTTTTTTGATTCTGTGATTCTGATTTAGACATATTATTATTGTGTACAATTGGAGACTTTTCCGTTAACTTGTTATGTGTGAATATATATTTTACGTAGAGGTCTTGTGTGTATTTCATTAGGAGAATAATATCGAGTTGAAACTGTATGATTATGTGAACTAACCTCGATTCGAATATGGACGGAAAGTAGCTCTCCGAAGCCCCTCCAATTTAAACGCAAACTTGTTGACCAAGCTCTCAGTTACATTTGAAAAGACTATAGCACTTAATCGAATGACCCATGCTCAAAGCAACCTTTCATGACGAATGCTGTACAGAGTGGTATGAAATAGTTTTGGCTGTTTTATTCATTGGATTAATTGTTTAATTTGATAGGTCTGTTATTATTGTTTTGGCCAATCGCTAATTCATGAAGGCCGAAAATAATGCGTTTGCAAGTCTTTACCTAAACTAATATTGAAATATATTGAAGTTATTGTTTCATATTTCTTGAAAAATCCCCCAATGCTGTTTAGGCTTAGAGATCATCTGAACATTCTCAAGTCTTCTTGAAATAAAAAAGATGCGCTAGCTTCACATTCTTCATCATTCATACGTATGATTTTATAAAATTAAACTACTTCAAAACTCCATCACAGCTTCCGTGTTTGATTTCCAATCGGCATTTCATGAATTCCATGCATTCCTTCAATCTAGGAATTCGAAATTTGATAACTGAACTACAGAAATTCTTAACAATTCCTCAAGTCTTCAGGAAAAACTTACTTGTGAAGTTTGATTTCAAATCAGCAAAAGCATTCCATGCCGATACGAGCTGAGGCTCTTTGTTGGATCCGACCACGGGTTTGAACACTTTGACACTCCCATCACTTATTCCCGCCATAATCAGAGGAACATCCTGAGCGTTCATCCATTCAAGAGAACTTATCACGCTGTTGGGTACCCTGATCGAAGTATTCTGGTAGGTGGTGTTCTTGGCTCCTGTCCCCCAATCCAGAATACTGAAGGGGAAAAAATCAACCTCAGATCGATAAGGAACAAAAATTATCATTTTGCCCAAATTTCTGTAATTTTGAGCCGAGATTAATATGCTGACAAATAATAATCTTACCTGAATCCATTTTTTCCAGCTACCGCTATTGACTGTTCATAAGGGTTGAACTTCAAAAGTGAAGGGGGTACTGGAGTCCTCGTGTTGAATACTTGCGATTCTAGCTTGCAACTCCTTATTTTTTTTTGTTCCTCGATTGCCTCCTGTCGTATTGCACTATTCCTGCGAGGGTGAAATAAATTATTAGTTTTCCACAATGGAAGAATAAATCATTTACCTCAGGAAACGCCAATCTCTCTCATAATATAGTTGATGCATTGGATCTGTTGATTCATACCTTTCCCTCTGTTTTGAACTTTCGGCGAAAAATCTCAATGACCATTCTATGTAGTCTGTTGATACTAACTTCTTCCTTTTCTTTATATTTCTAGCATCTGATTCTTCATTTATTGTAGAATGATAATGTCTCCTTGTTCTAGCGGACGGTAACGTTCTTAAAGTGTTGAGAATTAGAAATTATAAAGTTGTACATACAGGATGTCCCAGAAGTCGACGTCAAGTCGGAATTTGATAATAGGCTAAGTAGTAATAGTCATCAAGAAAATTTAAAAAAAATCTTAGTCGTGTATTTTTCAAATTATATTGCATTTTCTTTTATTCGAGAAAATGCGCACCATTTGATGATTTTTGAACTCCTGTTGCTACAAATCTCCACTTTTTTCTGATCTTATTTTTCCTATGTTATCCTTAATAGTGCGTCTGTAATTTGAAACCTTTGATTTTAAACCAACTGCTCCAGCTTGGAAGATAATGACACTCTTTGCCAAACCGAGGATTCAAAATTAATATTTCGTCCAACTTCAACTGATTGTAATGAAACAAAATTCAACTACATGAGTTTGACAGGTGACTTCGAAATTTAGCGCATTCAATAAGGATTCTAAAATGGTATAACACTTCCTACATTATTTCTCAGTTTGGGCAAAAAAAAGGTTTTTCTTGAAGAAACTCAGTTTCGAACGATTTCTTTCAACTTACTAAAAATGATTCTAGTTTATCCACTAGGTGCCTTGAGATCATAACTTAGAGATAATTTTGTGGTCGGATGAATCGACATTCAAGAAAGATGGTTACATGAACCTACACAATTCACAAGAGTGCACGTAGAAAATCCTAATTTAATGAAAAAAGATAGTGTTATTTATTTATTTATTTTATTTTTTATTTATTTATTTTTGTTATAGTGTTATTATTCAAATATATCACCAAAAATTCAAGAACCTTCAAACATCTTATAGTCAATTTAGGAAATTCGATTAATTTATAAATTATTGTACTATTATATTCGAAAAGAGGGTTCATTTTATTTGAAAAGAAGAATATGAATTGGTTAAAATTATTAATTTTAAATAGTTAAGTTTAGTTAATTATGTTTATGAAGTATAACAAAATGAAGATGTGCATGTGAAGATGGAATATGTATCAAGAATGTTGGCATACCAAGGGAATTCATAATGAAATAATTTGGAAGGAAAAAAGGAGGCGAGTTGACAATTGATGGAGAAACGTCAGAGTGGAGTTTGATCTTTCAGGAAGTTTTGCAGAAAAATTGGTTTCAGAGAAGAAAAGAATAGTTGATAGTATTCGGCATTTTGTCAAGAGGAGATTGAATTGTTAGAATTGATTTGGCGAGTGAAGGAGATATCGAAACGGCGTGCTGGTTATAAAAAGGAGAATTGAAATTGGAGATAGTAGAACACAGTGAGTGCACTCACCGATTGATCGTTGGTTTAGAGTTTTAGTTTCTTTAGATAGTTGGGTTGGTTTTGTAGAATTAGATTGTTGATTACCTATATGCTTTGTAAAAAAATTCTATTGATTGTTCATCTTAGAACCCTCCTTGAGGTAGAGGTCTCGGGCAAAATTGAATATATTATTAAAACAAAAGTCTTTGAATATTGTAAGTGGATTTCGGAAATTTCAAAATTTTACATTATTATCTTCAAGGAACCATAAAAATAGATCTCAATATCGGTTTAAACTGAACTTGTGGACTGGAATTTTGAGCGGAAGAGTCATAGGACGTTTTGGTTTGGCAGAGGTCTCAAATGCTGAAAATTATCTGAATTTTTCACAAAATCATTTACCAAATTGGTTTCAACAGCGCACTATGCCCTCTCGAAAATATCTAAATGAAGAATTTACGGGCAGATGGATAGGGCGGTTTGGTGTTATCCCGTGGCCACCTCACTCACCTGATTTAAATCCCTTAGATATTTTTTTGCTGGGGAGCTGTGAAAGAAAAAGTTTATTCAAAGCTAATTGAAAATGTGGTTGAGCTTCGGGGGAGAATTACGGAAGCTGTTGAATTCGTCAATAATGGAACATTCGCCCATCTGATAGCCCGATCTTTTTAAGGATGATGTCGTGCAAGTATTGCTGCTGAAGGAGGTCAGTTTGAACATCTTTTGTAAATTCATTAAATCTTGTCATAAATCGAAACTGAATTTCTTTGGGAAAAACCTTTGGACCATCTAAGAAATAATGTAGTAAATGTTATACCATTTTAGAATTGCGTGTGCCAATACCAAAAAGTGGCTTCACTATCTGTCTCACTCACACTTGTATTGGATACAAGAGAATCATTTTTAGTAAGTTGAAAGAAAATGGTTGGAAACTGAGTTTCTTCAAGAAAAACCTTTGTTTTTGCCCAATCTAAGAAATAATGTAGTAAGTTTTATACCTCGCCAAACTGATGTAGTACAATTTTTTTTTATTAGGTACAGTCAATTGAAGTTGGGCGAAATATTAATTCTGAATACTTGGTTCGGCAAAAAGTGACATTATCTTTCAAGCTGGAACAGCTGGCTTAGAATCAAAGGTTACAGAAGCACTATTCAGGATAACATAGAAAAAAAAAATTAGAAAAAAGTAAAGATTTGTAGCAACAGGAGTTCAAAAATCATCACATCGATACCTTTTTGCCAAATTATCGTAAGCCTCAACGTACTACGTTGAGGCTTACGATAGTTTGGCAAAAAGGTATCGACATGATGTGCATTTTATCGAATAAAAGAAAATGCAATATAATCTGAAAATGTACACGACTTAGATTTTTTAAATATTTTTCTGATGACTATTATGACTTAGCCTGTTACCCGATTCCGGCTTGGCGTAGACTTCTGGGACACCCTCTATATGTTAATATTTTATCCCAAACCTAAGAAAATTCTGAACAAGTAAACATGCTCACCTTGATCCTGAAGCTATATTTGGTGGACTATCTTCTGTCAAGTAGTTTCCCCGATTAGGACTAGGAGGTAGACTAATACTAGAATTTCTACTATCCCCTCGTTCTTTGGAAGATATGGATTCCTTAAAAGAACGCACATTATAAAATGAACTTTAGGATATCAAGGCTTTTTCGACTTACTTTTACCCGAGTCTGTATGTAGTTTATTGTTTTTCCTGCCATAAGTGTCACTTGCGGATGGGGATCCATCTCCAAAACCGTCAGAGCTGTCCAAACTTTATGATATACCGACCCGAAACCTTGCGTGGACAATGGGTTCTGTCCTCCCGATTGAACACTGCACCCAGAACTGTTGAGACTCTGAATTGATGAACTTGATACCACTCTTCTCATACTATCGGAGCTTTCACTTACTCTCAGGAGATCTCTACAAGAATAGTATAAAACCATATTGTATTAATTTTGTTTGAAGCTGTAAACGATTTGAAAGCTGTAACTGGTGATAATTCAATAGATCAAGGACATCGTGTAGATGAAACTTGAAATTATTAATATTGTGACTTTTTTTTCATTTACAATATATTTCAACATGAAGCTTAATTCAGTATGTAAACATTTCAACACAAAACATATAAAGACAAATCTTCAACCTGAAATTTTGCGATTATGCTACTCAGTAAAACTTGTGGAAAGTAATCTATAGTCTGTTCAAATGTAACTGAGAGCTTGGTAAACAAGTTTTGCGCATAAGTATTCGGAGAGTAACTTTCCGTCCAGAGTCAAATCAAGGGAAGTTCACACAATCGTATTGTTTCAACTTGGTATTATTCTCCGAATGAAATACTCACAAGACCTCTACGTAAAATATATATTTACACATAACAAGTTAACGGAAAAGTCTCCAATTGTACATAATATGTCCAAGTCAACATCAATATCACAAAATAAAAAATATTAACGAAAATATACCTAACATGAATAAATTTATTGATTATCCATAGGATTCTTTCAGAACTTAAGATTTTGAGCTCAAGATTAATAGAAGAAAGTCAAAAATGGTTTGAAGCAAACAATCTCATCTTAAACAAGGAAAAAACAAGAATGGTTCTCTTTTCACCTTCGACCATATGTGGTGAAAAGGTTGATAATGATGATTTGGATGAATGCACCAAACTGTTAGGAATATATATAGATAAAAATCTCAAATCGAATGAACATGTTAATTATTTGAGTGAAAAGTTTAGAGCAAGTGTTTATGGTCTCAGAATAATGACACAATACACCGGTAATGAGGCTATGAAGGTTTTGTATCATGCAATAGTGGAATCAAAGTTGAGGTTTGGGATTGTTTTCTACGGAACATCCAATTTGGAGAGTCTATTTATATTACAAAAGAAAGCAATAAGAATAAGGAATAATCTCAAATATAACCAATCTTGCAGAAGTTTCTTGAAAAAAAATGGAATACTGACTAAATGTATATATACAGGAATGTTTACTATTTATGAAGAGGAACAATAAACCATTCCAAAAATATGAGAATAAGAAAGTATTCCATAAGACCGGAGGTGTAGATTATATATATCCCAAGTTCAATCTAACAACAAGCCAACAACAAGTAGAATACAGATGCCTGAAGATTTTCAATTCATTGCCTGAAAGCATAAAAGTAACAGAGGATATGAAAGGATTCAAGAGGAAACTATATGGATTTCTGTTGAATCTGGAACCATATAGTATGACAAGTTATTACACGAGATAAATTGCTTATTTTTTGTAACACTGTTTCACTTCACTCTCATGTATGCATACTGAATTTGATTTGAAATAAAGACCAATTTATTATTTTATTATTATTATTATTTGGATGTTCCTCAAATTCTTTCGGAAAAATATTTAAGATTACCTGTTTTTATTGAATAGATAAATGTGAATGTTTCGATCTTTTTCGTGGTGGGCCCAATATATCACCATCAGATGCATTGTCCTTTTCTGAATTTGACATTGTTGCCCGTAACTCCGAAATCGATAGCTTGTCAAAAGATTTTTCTGCCGGAGACTGCTACTACACTTTTAAGGAGAACACTTATTTTTCACTATAAACTTTCACTACTAATATCGACATTCCGTTCTGAGTACGAACCTGGCAGACTGTTAAGGGCGGAGAAGGTATTGTAGATAAGACCGTTTGACCGATAAGACATTATTTATGCGCAAAACAAACGGATTTACATGCTTTCTCTTATATTTGAACAAACTATAGTATAAGGGGATTTCAGACATTTCTTTTTGAATCAAATGCAAATATAGACCACTATAGAAGTGGTTAATTGCTGTACACTTTGACTAAAAACTTACCTACTCTCAATTCTTTTCATATTTGGAGTATTATTGATTTCTTGCAGCGACCCATAGTCCTTAGCTGCCGCAGCAGTGGCCATAAATGATGATTCGAAATGCAAGACAAAATAGTGCAGTGCATTGACTAGCTCTGCTCGAACCATAGGACTAGCTTCGTTACTTATAAGACCTATCAACATCATAGCTACCGACTGGTCCGTACCTTTAGCATGAGAAGTTCGTTCCTCAGTTGCGTTGATGAAAGTTCCTAAAGCGAATACAACTGCTGTTCGCACCTGGAACATCAAATCCCAAATAAAGAATTGCAAAA